>CM059219.1:6280755-7530755 GCA_030347435.1 Clarias fuscus | reverse complement strand
CTGTTCACGAGCTTGTTATTGATTTGAAAAGTCAAGTCTGAAACTTTCCAAATGCCGCCGTTTCGCACTGAATGAGAATCCATGGGTACTGTTGGTTTGATTTGGATTTTGCGTGATTTCAGAAATGCCTTTATGTCACTGTAAAAGTAGAAGATGATTAGAATTGGAAGGAAGTACATGTCCATACAAAGAAAGACAATATGAATGGGAACCAGATAGAAACTATTCGGGATGAGACAAAAAAAAAAAAAAAAAGTAACCTACAGATCTGGTTACAGTTTATCCTTATCAACCCTGATTGTAAAAATCCCCCTGGTCCAATTACATTTGGTTTGACATAACGTCTTTTAACGGAGGTGTCTAGATTAAAAACGGTTTGTCCAAAGAACCCGCGATTCTGATATCTTGCCTTCAGCTCAGAAAAGCAACAGAGTTTTTTCAGATGCCAAACTTCATTACACAAAGCATCACAGTTCTCCTTGTCTCTCTGTCTCTCCCCCACTCTGAGAAGGAAATGATTGCACTGTAGTTAAGGCAGCCAGGGATTGCAGTCACTCGACCCCCCCCCCCCCCTCCCTCCTCCCCACCTCTTTCTTTCTTTAGCCGTGGCTGATTTTCAACCCCGCTAGACTTTTTGATGCTTCCCAGACCACACAAAGAAGCAGTAGGATATTCATTTGGGTTGAAAGAAACTGTTCGGTTTAGGCCCTCATGTCTCCTGGGCTGTTTTATTAGCTTTTCAGAGCACAAGGCTGAGAGTTGCACAGAATGCCTGGCCCCCACCGGGTCAGAACGCAGCAATTGGCTAAAATCATAGAAAAAGAGCCCTTTCTTGAGACCCGCTTCAGATTGAAGGATGAAACAGCTGGTTGTGGATCTTTTGCATGTACTCTACTCCAATCTTTCTGTCTTCTAGCCATCGTTCATTATAGCTAAATCAACAAGTCTCTCTTAAAGATTCTCCAAAAAACTGCATAAAAGGAAAAAAAAAAATTATACCAAGATTCTCCAAGGTAAAAAGTTATGATATTTAGCTAGTAATTTTTTTTTTTTCTGAAGTTCACTCATCTCTCATTGTCCTCACTTTCCACTCAGTGGACGTTTTTTTTTCTTTTTCTTTTCCTGAAGCCTTCTGGGTTACGCATACACTTAGGCCCCAGTGAAAAGACTCCAGTGTTGCATGCCAGACAGCTAAACTCACACAGCCAGGCAGAGCCTCCCAACTCCTCAACAACATTAATCTAACATCCTCCGTATGGATGTAATCTTACAGATCTGGCTTCAGGATGATCTTATCTGCCTTAAGCAAACTTGCCGGGTTCTAGTCCGGCACCCAGCACTCTGTCAAACTTCCCCGTCTACTGACGTTTCATCTCCTGTGACAGTCCAGGAGACACGAGAGGGGGGAAAAAAAGCAGCGATTCCAAAGCAAAACCGGCTCTCTTGCTCAGGAATCTCAGGGATGTCATAGAATGATGACATTCAGCTCCTCGCCTGGAATGCATCTCGATTTATGAACTGTCTGACATAGCAGACATCTTGTATCGATGAACTGATCCCGTCTGTTCACTTTTTCTTTTTTTTTTCCCCCACTAGCTTGACATCATTAAACTTTATTAAATTGGTCCCCAGCCAGTAAGTCATTAGTGGCTGGGATATGTTCCACCCTGTTTTAACAACATGATCACTTGAATTTTAATGTTGGAAAATGACAGAGAGAGTGTTGTGCAAAAAGCATTTCCTAAAGAGTGTTTTGAATTAGTCCATATGATGTCAGCGAATAAACAAAATGCACCCCGCCCTGGCAAAGCCTTTATAAATAAATATTTGTAAGATTTCGGTTGGTAAAATAATTTTCTTGAAAAAAAAAAAAAAGAGTTAAGTTTTGCAGGATGAAACACTAGCAAGAAATCACAACGGTTTTCAACGCAACATGATGGTTTCTATTTTCCTATTAAAAGAAAGGATTCAAGTCCCAGGCCATCAAAGCTGGACATTACGGTAAAGCAGCATGAAGACACAGAACATCAGAAACCACTAGTTCAAAGTTCCCACAATATGGCTAAAAGTTTGTTGACAACTAACCCCACACCCATGTGTGAGCCATTCCCAAACTGGTGCTCCAGAGCTGAACACAAGTAATCGTCTAGTCGTCCTTTTAATGGTGTAGCATTAAGGTAAATTTAACAGGAACCAAGGGGCCCAAACCTGTTCTGACATGAGAACATCACTGTGCTATAAAAGCCAATCCATACAGACATCATGCGCCAAAGGATGAAGTCAAAGAGCTTAGGTTTTGTGGCAGAGGGATCTGCCGTAAACCTCACCGAACACTTTTTGGGAGGAACTGGAATGCCAATTGCTGATTGATTTGGTCAGGGGTCCACGTACAAAAAGGCTCAGTTAAAATAAATAGCTAGGAACAACTGACTATCTGAAGAACCAATGAGATTTTGCACCCTTTTGCGAATGCTATTTGCCTAACAATAGAACTTGTCTTCCATCAACCTGCACACATTGAGGGCTGGATGCTTTGGGGAAAGTTCTACGTAGACCTCCTCAATAGTGGCTTTCTCCATCAGAGAAAGTAGACAATCTTTAAAAATAGAAAAGAAACTTTGATGCTTCCTTTTTAATTTCTAAACTCAAGCTATAAAAATATACATGACTATAAAACAACAATGGGTTTCTCAAACTACACAAAGGCAATTCTCGCTCAATCACCATCTCTCCGCTTTATCACAGGGGCCATAAAGCCTATCCCAGGAGACTTAGGGCACGAGGCGGAGTACATTCTGCATGGTGTGCCAATCCATCGCAGGGCACACACACACACACACACACACACACACACACAATCAGGGGCAATTTGGAAATGCAAAATGGCCTTCATGTCTTTGGACTGTCTGAGAAAAACCGGAGTACCCAGAGGAAACCCATGACGCACAGGGAGAACATGCAAACTCCTTGCACACAGACGCTGGGGCGGGAATCGAACCCAGACCCTGGAGGTGCAAAATGATAGTGCTAACCACTAAGCCACCATGTGGCCTGAGAAAGGAAAAGGATACATGAATACATGTTAGTAGCTGTTACTTTTATTTTATGCTGATATTAGTGGACTGCTAGGTGCTAGTTGGACTGGAGGTAAGATATTGGAAGACATATTATTTTTTATAGACAATATATAATAAATATATTCTGTGCAACTTGTGTTGTTCATTGTTAAAATGTCATAGCTTATACAAAGTAATACAAAATCTTTTTTTTTTTTACCTCCAGTCCAGTAGGTGGTGGTATTCGACCAGCCACTCCTAAACTCAAAAGAAGAAGAAGCGATATTCTTCAAAAGCACGAGTATTTGCAGGAAAGGCGTTACTACTGTATGTTATGCTAATCTTTCTATTTATGGTACGTTATGTATGCTTGTATTTTCTGCAAATACTATCCGCAAATACAAAGAGAACTGTGCTGATGTGATTTCCGCAAATACCCCCCCCCCTCCATTTTGTATGGCTTTGTATGAGCTATGACATTCTTCCTGTTCCTCAGGGCTCATCTTATATATATATATATATATATATATATATATATATATATGTGTATATATATATGTGTATATATATATATATATATATATATATATATATATATATATATATATGTGTATATATACGTATAATAATCACATAATATATATATATATATATATATATATATATATATATATATATATATATATATATATATATATATTATGTGATGTCTTGTCCACCAATGCACACTGAAATATTCTGTAATAAAATTTTGCATTCCTTTTTTTTCTCTGTCTGCTAACATTTTCTTGCGAGCAATATTCGCAACTCAGAAACCATTTCAGTTGATGTGGGATATTTTTTTGTTGTTGTTGGTCTGCGGCTTTGAGATGTGTGATTTAATTGCCGCGTTTTTGGAATGTCTGATATTTCCCACTGAGAGTAATAACAGCAGCACACTGCAATTACCCCACAGACAAACAGCTTTGGTTTTGATAGTCAGCAATCAGTCTGTGTCATAACACTTCCCGTGTAATAACAACACAAACACTATGGACGGTTTTTTATATATATTCCCGAGCTTTTGATGCTAGGCTATTGTTGAGGACAGGCTGCTGTGCCAGACTCCTGCGATGAAGACATTGTTTCAGGTGCCCGTGCTGGTGTAGCATTCACACCCGGCAGATGGACAGTGCACCTGTTTTGGCATTTGCCAGGAAGTCAGGTGCCCATCTGAGCCCATTGTCTGGCCTCTCAGGCTAATGGGGGCCTGAGCCTCAGCCTTAATACCCATTCACAAACGCAACAGGGGTCAGGATCATCTGTGGCTACATCATGTGGGCGCCTGGCACCGCTGAGTGTCATCATCACACTGCGTCTCTCACCATGCAGGCATGGATGTCTGAAGCAAAAGTGTTTACCTACAGTACATGTGCATGATAAATATATATATATATAAACTTTCTATTTGTGTGCATGTGTGTGTGTGTGTTTTTTTTTCTACAGAGATAAATCATAAGGTAACACAGGCCTGGCTGTAACAAGGGGCAGCCACTCTGATTTAGATAAATCACACTCCAACAGTACACTCACAATCCACCCACACACATGCGCAGCGCTTTAAACCACACAGCGGTCAATATTCAGATCTGGCTTAAATGCATGTTCATTTGCGAAATTGCACTTAACAGTCGAAGTGTGTAACAGAGGTGTGTCTCAGTTATTTACACTTTGAAATCAAACAATTTTAACATTTCCACAGTAGAAGAACATGACATTTCTGAGATTTTCTGCTATCCTTGTCCAACTACATTTTTATTTATTATATATCATCACCAAAAGTATTCATACATAGGAGAAATTACTACTTTTTAAACTAAAATGTAACTTTATTTACGGAACATCCTGTACATGATTACCCTGTGTTAATGTAAACACAAGTCAGTATGAATGGAACTCCCCAAAGGACACCTGAGTTGATTTTATCATGATAACTAGGTGCCCATTCAACTTGCATCATGATTCCATTCAAATCACAATTTTTTAAATATCCCGATTTGTTTAGATTTTTAAAAATGTTTATTCTGTTACGATTCTAAACAATTGTAGGGAATAATTTACTCCTATCACACACAGGATGCTGTGCTGCTTGCCAATGTGTGAATAGTTTAGATTGCCTTTTTAGAGCGGTAGAATAGTTTAGAGCGCTTGTAGGATTATACAGGAACTGCAAACAGACATAAATTCAAAAATACATTTAAAAGAATGATTTTGGAGAATTCCCACCCCACCTACCAAACCCCATGCACGTCTGCCTGCGTGGAGTTTCCATGTTTCATGCACTCTGGTTTCCTTCCACAATCCAAAGACATGCAGATTAACTTAACTGGTGTTCCCAAATTGCATGTGTGTGTGTGTGTGCTGTGATGGATTGGCACCCTGTCCAGGTTGTACCCCGCCTTGTGCCCCAGGTCTCCTGGGATTGGGTCCAGACTCCTGTGACCCCTGGACAGATAAGCGATATAGTAAATGAATGATTTTGGAGTTAGTGTGGTCATACATGAATTGCGCAACATTTGCCAGATGCTCTTATCTAGAGCGACTTTCCATCTCTTTATACATCTGAGCAGTTGAACGCTTTGCTCAAGGGCCCTTGGTGGACTTGGTGGTGCTGGGGTTTGAACCTTGGTAACTGTAGTTACTGTAGTCTAACACTTTAACCACTGACCTATCCCTTTTTCCCTCATCTCTACAAGTGATTAAATGTATCTTGAGCCAGACATATAAATATTGTGGGAACTCCATATTTAAAACTTGACCTCAACTTAATGATTTGGTGGGAACAGACAGAAAAGTCTATACACTTTGAGAATTCCCTTTAGGCGTTGTGGGTTAATGGTATATCCATGCTCTAATTGAATTCATTTTGCCCAGTCCCATTCTAATAAAATATTGCTCACAAGTTGTGGGAATAAAACTTCAGTCACGGCAATAAAATATCTTATCCTTATAGCTTTAGTCGTAGCCCAAGTATATTTACTGTAGCCACACGTTATGCATGATACTGCTGTATCAAGTGCTATTTTACATGCTAGCAGTCAAAAGCTACATTCACGTTACAAGCCCCGGTGTTCGATTCGGATTTTTTTTTTGGCCAGATTGGATTTGCATGTCATGCACATTCAGAATTCCAAGTGACTTTTATCTGTTTCTCTGAAATGGCACAGAGGCGTTCATCGAACCGTCTTTTTGCTTGCGTCATCTGGGTTAAAACATATCCCATATTTATCGTATTTGTGCAACCACTCGAGTTTAGCAAAAAATATGTTTGGGATTTTGCCATGGAGGATGGCAGAGCAGTTAGCTGGCTGTATTTGTTGAATTGCAGAAGAAGAGCTAGACAACTTTCTTTAGCTGTTTTAGCAGCTGTTGCTAGCACTGCTATGAGATCCCTCGGCATGCGCAGAGGCAAAAAGTCTAACGGATTCTGATCTGCCCACTCTCATCCAAGTCGGAAATGTATCCGATCTAGGCCCACATACAAAAGTCATCAATATCCAATCTGAACATGAGTTAAACAGAGTCAACCCGCCCAACCCCCCCCCCCCCCCCCCCGGAAAACAAAGGGTGAAAAAAAGATCTGATCTGTGTGTCACATTAGGGTAAAAAAAATTACATTTGAGTCACTTCATGCTGGTAATGTGAAGCCAAACAATTCCCTTTTTGGGAGAAAAAAAATTGGTCTAGCTCCATAAAAGGTTCTTTGACATGTCCCTCCCTAACAGACTCCATAAAAGCACCATGTTGAACCATGGCCTTTTGGAGAAAAAAAAGATCCCTTACCCCTTACGAAACCCAGATTAAAATGACTGCACTCAGCTATAATCTATAAATAATTTGGATGTATAGTTGTTTAGATCCGTCGCTCCTACAGTACATGCGAGAAATTCATAGTTCATTGGCATGTGATTTTTAATGTGAGGTGCTTGACTGAACTTTGGAGCAGTTCTCCGGCGGCCTAAAATAGCAAAAGCTCCATCAGACATCACGCAACATTTCTCTCCTCGGTTCAAAGCCTTGTCTTCAGTTCTGCAGTGTCTGGTCCTTTGGCTGCGTTCTCACACCGAGCGGCGGAGAGCACGGGAAGTGTGTGTCAACGCGTGCGCATCAGCCCATGAGACAAGTGGGTGGCGCGCTCCGTAGCCCCTGGCCCTCTCTGTCTTGAGAATTCCCACAGTGCTCCACTGCTCCACTACTGAGATGAATCACCCCATCCTCTGTCATTCCAGCCACTCGGAGAGGCAGCAAACGTTTCTCTTGCAGGAGGGGGGAAAAAAAAAAAGAGCAAGGGAAGTTTCCCGGTGCGGTTTGGGTGACAGCTCTGACAAAATAACCAGCGGCCTCATTACGGTATATGCAAACAGTGATGAAGCGCACTGTATGGAGATGTCATGTTAGACGATTAGAGCAGGGACCTCTGACACGGTGCGCTGAGACTGTAACAAAGTGGCTTGGCTTGCCACGGGCGACACCGTGCTTAATTTGCTGCGCAACGTCCCTGTAATTAGATGAATTTGGCACAGGCAGAGGGAAAGACAGCTAGATCAAAGCCTTGATGAATTAGGGGTCCACTGTCAAGATCACATCACATTAATCAAGGTAGCCGAGTAGTACGACACGTCCATCCCCCCACCCTGTGCTCGCCACTGTGTATGATGAATAGGCTCGCTGCTACAAGGCACACCATATGTATCACCATCAAAATCTGTGAATTTCAATGTAAGAACACAACTTCCAGAATTGTATTGATTTATTCGGCCCCTTTCTTAAGATAAACCTGCCTCGGAGGCAGACCCCGTTTCTGGCTGGGGAAAATAAAGTAGTTTGAGTTGAACGTACAGTACTGACAACAAAGTGTAACTTCAAAACTTGTTTGGCCCACTTCAGTTTACACAACACGAAGGTCCCAGATGACAATTCATATGGGACGCGTGGAGCGACTGAGGTCTCCAGGTTACCCTACATTACTGTGGAAGTCCAGGGCTACATTTCTGGCCATGAGGATTTGGTTACACTGGAAAGGAAAACATCATGCTGTCATGATCTAGAAAGAAGTCAGAAGGACTCAAAGAAAGAAAAAAATCATGTTAATGGGAAAAGTATGTCAACCAGTATGTTTCTCTTTAGGCTGGAGTTGGCAAACAACTGCGAATCTCCACATGCAGTGAGGATAGAAAAGGAAATGTAAGAGATGTTTATGTGTGCCAGTGGTCAAGTATCTCATCCGGCTTTGATATTTTATTGGCTTGTGATTGGAAAATTACTTTTTCATTTGTAAGGGAAAAAAAAAAAAAATGTATCTATTTGTTCTGTCAAACTGGAGTCTGATGATTTTCCCAGAAGAGCGCCGGGCTTTTTTCACCGGCGTTTTGATGAGAATGAGCTGCTTGTTTAGAGAGACAGTGAAGACATCATCACTTACCCATGCAAGGGGTGGAGGCCATGAGGTTCATAGTGGTATCTTCCTTCGTGGTGACGTATGTCGATGGGGATCGGCGTGTGAAAAGTCGGGAATATATGATGAGGCCCTGCAGATAAGACGGAGAAACAGAAAGAAGGGGTGAGAAAAGTATCCAGGGAGAGAAATAGAAAAAGAAAAGAAAAAAAAACTGTAAGAAACTTCAAAAAAAAAAAAAAAGAAAGAAAAAAAAGAAAAAAACTTTCAAAGCCGACCACTCTACAGTAAAGTAGAGTCTCAGAGCAGGCTGAGCAGTTTCGTGTAAAATATTGGCACTATCACACAAGAGAAGTGGAATAAATAAATAATCAAAGTCATCCTAAGAAATCCTACATCTTAGACATAAAAGATATCCAACTGGGCTTTCGACAAAGACCTGCAGCCAGACGCTCTTTGAACTAGCGGGAGTGATGGACGCTATCAAGGAAAAGCGCGGCCTCGACACAAACCGGAGTTGACAGCAGGGGGAGAAGCTTTGCTCTTGCCTGTTGTAATGGTGCAGGCACATACACACATTCATGCACAAATACCCAGCCCTACATCTTAATGGCCCCAAAACAAGGACAAAACCCTCTTTTCGCCAAAAAAAAAAAAAAAAAATCACATGTGAGAATCGTGGAACGATGCAGCGGTAGAAAAAGAAGAAGAAGAAGAAACCTTCTGATGCCTTTGAAATCAAATACAGCCTCATTAATAAGGAGTTTGTGCACTGCTTAGCAACTTTTTACTAGGCGATGCAATGCAGTTGTGCATGACGCTCCGTTTACAGTCAACCTCGTTTATATGAGCTCGGCATTTTCTTCATTATGGCTCCTTTTGTGGGGAATTTTTATTTGGAATGAAAAGGGATCAAAATCAACGCTTTCCTGTAATAAATACTCTTCTGGCTCGGGATGGCCCATTAAATCCGAGCGGGCCTTCATTAGCTGTTGTGATAACGAGACACCGCAGTTGATCTTTTGCAGGACCGAGTTTGTTTTTAGTGCCATAACAGTGTGGTTTTTTTTGGAGTCTTAAAGTCTTTTACAGAGTTTTGTTTCTAATTAGCGTCAGTGTTCCTGTAAGTCCTCTTTCTTTCTTTCTCTCTCTTTTTTTTTTCTTTTTCTCCTACACTTTGTTCTATGAAAACATTAACACCACTGTTCCACTCACTTGGCACCGGCAACACAGATCGGGTTTCTTAGGCTTTTAGCACTCGGGACTAATTGTAAAAGGCTGACATGCTGACGTGGGGGATTAAAAGACAGGAGATGAGAAAGAAAGATATGAGGCTCGGCCTCTGATGGTTTCTGGATTGTATTAAAATTCTTTAGAGAGAGTGGGAGTTTGGGAAAGGTCAAGGGTCGGAGATCATTACCTATATCCGAGGAGCCTCCGAGGGCCTCCAGGGGGCCAAACACTCAACAGTGGTATGAGTAAGCACTCGGCATCCTTCTCCTCTTGCCTGACCCATGATGGCATGATGGACAAGATCAGGTCGAAAGCTGAGATGTACACTTGGCTCTTGGATTCTTGTCGCATTTAACTCATCAAAAAAGCCTTGTGAGGCCTGCTGGGCTTTTATTTACTACAATGTTTAGTGCCTTGGTTTTTGCAAAGGTACTTTTTTACGAATAAACCCAAGAGTGCACGCATCTTTTAATGGCTGGGAGGAAATCCAACGTTTGCAGTTTATAATTGGTTATCCAGAAATATGCAACATGCTTTAATTTTTATATCTATGTAATACTTGGTTGTTGTTTGGGCCCTGAAGCTGCAGGGTTGGTGCATGACTTTTTTAGGTTTTAGTCATCCTACCTATCTTTACAGCTTTTGTTTGTCATGGAAAATGCCCCGGGTCAGGTTTAATTGATGCAAAACACCATAAAACACACCTGACATTCAGAAACATGCATACCACAACAATAACGGTGTGCAGCTGTTAAAAAAAAAAAAAAAAAAGAAGACAAGACTACAGAGCTCCATACGGCACCGTTCGGATCTGACCTTTGAGCTGAAAAGCTTCCTATTAAAACCACAGCCACTTCACAAACCTCCGAGCAGGAGATGCTACACCGCACAATGGAGGTCATGTGATTAAACACAGGCCTCGGAGCTTTCACCAGCCTCTCTGTCCCATGAAAAAGAGCAGGGGGGCGGGGGCTATTTTTCAAGTAAGCACTATAATAGTGCTGCGTGTGAGTGCGCTGTGCTGTGGAGTGGATGCAAGCAAAACAGCTTCATTCAGCTCCCGGGTCCGGTTAATGCTCCTTAACTAATGCCGGGAGTGAGTTATTGGTTGGGTGAAAAGGTGTGCAGGGGTGGGGGTTAGAGAGAGATGGCCCACGGAAGAGTCGAGACAAAATAAGAAAGAAGTAGGTCAGCAAAATACAAAAGTTCAACACAACACAACTCAAGTCATTAAGATTTGCTATAGCCATCGAGTGCCATCGAGTGCCATAGCGCGACGTGCAATTTTTTTTTTTTAAAGACGAATTACAAATTTTACTACAGAAACAGAAGACTTTCAGCAGACACACTGATGAAAACTGAGCTATAACTACGCTTTCATTAGCTGGGCCATTTTTTCCAGTTTTACCACCAGAGAACTGAGAAGCGACGGCACTCGTCTGATTAAACAAAACAAACTATTGAAAAGAACAAACCTTAAAAAAAAAAAAAAAAACAACACAACAAGGCCAAAAATCGAGTCAATTATTTCTGACAATGTAAACACACCCGGCTCATATTATTCTGTTGCCCAAGCTCAAAAAGTACTATTAACGAGCATTAAAACCCTCCCCAATCTGTGTCATTAGGACTCCACATTTCTCCACACAACCACCATTCATCAGAGAGCTGCCTCAATTATCCGCATTAGCAGTGTTATTTCCAGAAGTCACATTTTTCATGTCAGCCTCTTTGTCTGGGCCTCTTAGGGGCCGTTCGGCTCGGATCCGCCGCCACCCCCTCGGAGGAGGAGGCCCGGGCCTCTGGTACGCCACGGTGCTCCGTGCGTGTTTCTGGATCCACCAGGTTGGGTTATTCGATCACGTGGACAGCTTCATTGTTCCGTGAGAACAAAAGGCGAGCGCTCTGGAGAGTTCAAGAGCGCCGTTTACCTGCTTCGGTGAGCCGTGTTCCCTGAGGGGGGCATGCTCAGGCCCTCACATCTATTAGTCTTTGGGTGATAACATTTGTTTTAACATCTGGGGGGAATGGAGTCACTTTCTCACAGTCAGTGCCGGAGCTGGAGGCTTTTCATTCACACTCATGGAGCTCGAGGAAAGATTTAAGCTGAAGCTCTGCGATGGAAATATAGTGATGGAAGCCAGTAGAGGTCTGTGCAGTGCTGCTATCTATATCTGTTTAGGGCTCCAGATATCTGATGAATTCGGATTTAAACTCAAAGTGGATGTGCTCGAAATGGAAGCTGGTTTTAATATTAACCCTGCCACGATGCCTAGCGAGACACTGGAACCATTTGGCAGATTTGGCCTTACTTACATTTTTATCAATTTTTATTATACATCCGAGCAGTTGAGGCTTAAGGGCCTTGCTCAAGGGCCCAACAGTAGCATCTTTGGTGGTTGTGTGGTTTGAACCTGGGATCTTCCAAACCATAGTCCAATGCTTTAACCACTAAGCTATCTCGACTACAAAAACACCTCCAGCCATCCCTGAGGAAGAAATGCCAGTGCTTTCAGCAGGATCTGTGAATTCTGCCTGAGAGTTCCTCTACCTCGGATACACGACTGAAGTTTATAATTGGTTTTAGCAAGAGATGAGCATGGGGCACGTTTTTTGTTGTTGTTTTTTTTCCTTATAACATGGCTATTAATTTCTTTTTATACCTGCCCATGAAATTTTTAAACATTCCTATGTATGCTTATTCCTATTTGTATTTGTATAACACCTTGTCTGTTCATATAGTCGAATCGCTAGTCGCAATCCAATCTCAGTTCTCCGAGGAATATAAACTTATCAAACTTACTTAAACGGCGTACATAAAAATTTGGTACATAACCTAAGCATTAACAACGCTCTTGCCTCCGAGTGGCGCAGTGATAAAGCGCTCGCCCTATCATCTGGAGGTCGCGAGTTCGATTCCCGGGTGATGCTGTAACCTCTCGCAGCCGGAGGTCTAGAGAGAGCTGATTGGTCGAGCTCTCTCAGAGGGGAGGGATGAGAGGTACTTAGTGCTCCCACATTAATCACGGCTCTACAACCAAACAGGGGCGTCTGTGAGCTCGCGCAACAGAAGGAGCGGATAGCGCTGTCCTCCGAGTGAGCGAGTAGTTTGAAAAGATGCGGCCGGCTGGCGTCACATGGTTCGGAGGAAACAAGTGATAGTCTTCGGTCCTCCCGGCTGAGTGGTAGTAGTAGCCTTAATGTGGGAGCCCCCTAGTGACGGGGAGGACTTGGACACGACTAAATTAGGGAGAAAATTGGGGGTAAAAAAACAAAAAAAACAATGCTCTTATGGGTTAAAATGCTTATTCTGCTCGAAACATGAACATTTAAGGCGCACAAACAGACACGTCTTGCCTTTGTGTAGCCCTAATCCTGGGATCTACAAAGCTAAAATGGTTCCACCTTATAGGAAGTGCTCAATAAGCGTAATGATCCTCTGAGAAGGCCAGTCCTTGGCAGCGTAATTAAAAGGCTTTCTGTCTTTATCCAGACAAGCAGGAGGGGAAATTAGACAGGAAATTCCTCTGGAACAAGCTGGCCAGAGGCTTAACTACACATCATCATGCCAAGCATTACACACCACCAAGCCCCATGTCGCAAAGAATTCTGGGACATGCCAAGGTAACTCGGGGCCTCTGGCATTTTCAGAGTCTCGGCATGCAGTTCATTAAACAGCTGCCTTTTTTCTTTTTCAAATCTCTCTCTCTCTTTTTTTTTTATTTCACAAATGTAAGCATTTCTAACAGGATGTGCTGTCCCCATTACTTCTGTGGGTTTGAATCGTGGTGCTGCATGCGCGACTTCTGATAAAAGTGCTCATCTAGAAGTGACCGTGAAGTCCGCAGGAGGAAAGAGTTACAGCCGAAAAAAGTGCTCGAGCTGTAAACGCAGGAAGCCCAGCCTAGGACTTCGCAGCTGCAGGGGCAGGAGGTCAGAGCGAGGCGACACTTATCAGCGTCCTTCAGCTGCATCTGGGTAAAAATGCTAATAAGGTCCATGCATCATAGGGCTTTGGATAAGAAAGCAAAGCGAGCGAGAGAACGCCAGGCCTCCTCTGTCCACAGCATGTTGTTAGCATGCTGTTTGTGTAATTTAGGTACTTAAGACGGCAAGGGTTCGAAAGACTGATTACACCGTGCTGTAATCACGCCGCCCCCTCTACCTGCTGATTTATCGCCGCTGCTCTTAATAGCTCTGCTTAACACACAGGTTTGTCCAGATTAAGTAATTACCTTTAAGCAAAAGTTTATTATCTTTAAGACTGGCGCGTTTGATAAAGGGACTGCCGTGCGAGAGAGAGAGTGGGAGAGAGAGATACGGGAGAGGTGCTGCGGCTGAATGAATGAGAGTGATAATTAAGAAACAATACATTCAATTGGTTTGTTCTTTGGGCGCTGTCACCGTGTTCCCTTGCTTACATTCATATTAGCCCCGCGGAACCCTTGCTAGGGGGGCGATGGGGATTACTGCCGGCCCAGAGGCGCTCGAATTATTCCTCAGGCACAGCTGTAAATTGAGCAAGGACCCAGGTCATTTAGAAAGAGCAGAAGGAGGGGGAGAAGCGCGTTCCTGCTGAAAATAATACATTAAAACCATCAGTGTTCAGAATGTATTATATACCCTATATACGGAATTAAACATGACGCCCATGAGGTCATAGGGAAATACTCGACAGTAGGGTTGACTGTCAAAGCTGACCAATCAGGACTGAGCATTCCACAATGCTGAGATAAGTGAAGGAGAAACAATTGAGGAAGAGACAACTGGTCCGTCATACCCCTCTGCAGGCTGAAATAGTCACACTGACTTTTTTTCTTTGCATCCAGCCTCTTTCTTGACCATGAGAAAAGCTGAGATACACCGCGAGACATGAGTAGCATGCTGTCCAGAGCTGATACAGGTTTGTGTCACATCACACTGATAAGTCCTCCGCAAGCACGCTCCCATCAACAGAGCACACAATCACAATGTTCTCTCATGTATACGAGGTTTATGGTGCAACGTTGCAGAAATAATGCACCGTTGCTTAAACAGTCTTACCTGTTACAAAATAAGCAATATTTTGGGTAATGTTCTCATCCAGAAGCATCCAGACGCAGATCAAATGTATTGAATAACTCTTCAGCAAGCGCTTTATCCTAGTCAGGGCCTTTGTGGATCAGGTGCCTGTCCCGGGAGCACTTTGGCTGAGGGAGGAATACGCTGTGAATTGGCATGTCAGCGCAACAGTCACACACATTCACACCTAAAGACGATGCATCTTTTTTCGGACTCCAAAAGAAACCCCGAAACAGGAAATACAACAGCAGCCCACAGGCAGAAACTCAAGATTAGGTTTAAACCGGAGCGCGCCGAGCTGCGTCACCAAGTTCAGTACAAGTTCCCCTGAACGGACGGTTCCGTTTTTACCCCTTCAGACACGTGTGTTAGCTGTATTTATTCCAATGAAGAAAATAATGCTTTCTGATGGCACAGGGAAGCTGAGCTGAGACAGCTTGCCCTGGCCCGGCTCCTTTGTTTGCTTAAACTCTTGAGGTGTTTGCTGAAGTGTTTCAACTCTTAGCAGGCGGTGAGCCTAAGCAGAGTTCTGGTGGTTCCCCCCCCCCCCACCTTGTTTATAAACTGCTCTTCCTAAAACGGTTTACATCCTTCACGTTAACCCTTCACTTCTTCATACGGTGCACTTCTTCAACTAACCCTGGATTTTTTTATTCTTTTTTTTTTTTTACTAACAACAACATTCTGCTTAACTATTGTACCAAAACAGTGCGATAACGGACGTGTTAGGCAACGCGTTGAGCACGTGGCTGAGACTTTTTGCTTTTCCAGCTGCCTCGACCTCGTGCTGCCTCTGCGAGCTGCGGCCTTTCCTCGGCCAGGGACACGCTCGTAAACGCAGAATGAGAAACAGCTGTAGGGCGCAGCCTCCTCCTGCACACTTGGCTCTCTCCGTCTTCCCAGAGGGGGGTGAAGGGGAATCGAGAGGCCCCTTCATGGATGGTATGCTCGAGGCCTTGTCATGAAACGTCTCGTGTGAGAAGTACTTACAACTTACAACTGGTATTCTGTACCTCGTAAAGTCAGGAAATCATTTTTTTTTTCCCCCCTCTTCTTTTTATTCTGTCCAAGTCCTAATGTGCTTGCTGTATCCTGGGCATAAATAACATATGCGTGACGACCTTACTGACAATCTTATTACAGTCAACAACAACAGTGACAAGAATATTTAAAGATATTTAAAATTCTGGACCTGGCAAGAGATATTAGATTTGGATTTTTTTATTTATTTCGGAGTGTGTATGTACAGTTTTGATGGCTATCAATATAAAAACTGATCAATTCTGCTGGTTTAAAAAAGAAAAACTTTACTTTTTTTTTTATTTAATCATATTTCAAATGGTTTTGCTTAAATCTTGTTGCAAAACCAGCCATTTTTCTCTTTTTACATAGCTGACCTATTTAACTCTATGGTATTTTTTCATGTACTGTTTTATGTAGATATGATGGCTCTTTAAAAAAAATTTTTTGTTAAATAAGAGTTATATTTAGTTTTATTGCCATTACTTGATTCAATCACTAAAACCTTTTTGACTGTTTGACTGAATTTGACATGATGAAAAAGAAAGTACCATTCACTTATTGAAAGAGCTTGGGGAAAGAACAAAGTGTCTGAGCAATGAACATCTAGATTAACACCTGTATCCAATATTTGCTCACATGCCTTTGAATTCCCTTTAGCACCTCGCTAAAAACAGACCAAGGAACCAAAGGCCATCGGCCTTATTTTAGCATTACATGCACACTTCCATATGGGCGCCACCTGGATTTCACCTTGTCTGTGGGGTTATATTGATTTTTGCTACAGACGAAGACCGCTATGATGTCAGTTCCTGGGCAGACAGTACACTTTGGTCGACTTCCTGACCTTGCCCATTTAACTGCTCCAAAAGTTCCAGCATGAAATACACATACTATAAAATATATTATTGTTGATGCCCTTATTGGAGTAAAATATTAAAAGGTTTCTTTACGCAAATCAAGGTATAACCGGTAGTGCGAAGCTACAAATGAACCTCAGGTTAGATTTCAACTCTTTTTCAAAGACGTGAAAATCAACACGTGTTAATAGATAATTAGACCCTAATTTCTCCCGAGACTCAACCTGACTGCCAGGAATCTTATAAAAAATACCTTGCGATTTAATTGGCCTGTTCAAACAAGCAGCATGAACGAGCAGCACAGGCAGATGTGTTAATTGAAACGCCTTAATTGAATAATTAACAGGGCTGGTGACAGTCGCAATTGCTTTAAGGCAGAAAGTATGGGTTAATGAGTGGGTTGAGACTACAGGCGTACTGACCCTGTTTCAGCAGCATGGCCTGGTTAGAGGCATAATTAGCTTTTATACTCGCATCCGCTGTCCCTCAAGCCTTAGCCTTAGTCTCAGTTCTGCACTGCATTAAGTCGAATGGCTGTGCATACTAGCCTACAGATGGACCAGTGGAACGAATGGATAATCAAATCAGATTATAATCTTTTACAGTGGTAGAGGAATGCAAATTGCTAAGAGATCCGAGCTCCAGGTAAGGAGACACAAAGTCTGCCTCTTAAGGCGCTTAGTTTTTTTCTGGAGAACATTGGAAAAACAGATTACTTTTGAATCAAGGCAGCATCGCAACACATCTATAGAAGGATGGTTAGTTATTGGATTGTTTCGTCAAAGGGATTCATCAATGGATGAAGAACTGCTTGTTAGTAGGGTGGTCAACTGGGTGATGAACTAAGTAGATGGATGGATGGATGGATGGATGGATGGAGGGGTTTTGGATAGATAAAGAACAGACTGGTTGTATGAATAAACAAATTATGGGTTTGTTAGTTGGTTAATTGCTTGTAGGATGATGGTTGGATGGATTGTTGCTTATTCAGATGAATGGATGATTGAAGTAATATCTGTATGAATGGATGGATGTATGCATAGTAACTGTTTGGTGGGTTGGTTTGTTGGCGAATTGATTGATCTAGGGCTGAGTGAATATATGGATGGATGGATGAAGAGTTGATTAGATAGATGGGTGAATATAAGGACATACAGTATGTATTTGAGTATGGATCGCTACTGCTTTGGCAGACTGCTGAACAGATAAAAGAAGAACTGGAATTATGTATGCATATAAGTGTGTATGAATAAAGGAAAAATAACTATATAGAAATAACTACATATATCCAGACTTGTATTGGTTTCTGTCTCTTTAAGGTTACGTTAGCCTGAGTCCAGGGTTGGATTTCTCACTGGAGTGATTGTGGGGGGTTGAAGAAATGATGGAAGAGCTTTGAGGCCTTGATTGTGAAATCAGAGCACAAACAAGAGGCTCCACAAGGCTTGACTACAAAGGCCTAGGAAAGAACCCTCCCCCCTTTTCAGCCCCCTAATGGGAACTGTGGAGTGGGGCTGGAAGGAGGTGAGCTTGGGGGCCTCCTGTTACTCTTTGAGTTGGCGGAGAGTTTATAATGCATCCAATAACGGAACAAGCTGGGGTGTCACCGGTGATAGAGTTTTGCTCTCAATTTAAAAAGAGGAATTAGATTCTGGTGGATGGGATCATTGCGCTCTGTGTTACTGTCCTACGCTCTAAGCGAAAGGTAGGTGTTTACTTATGGGCTCGTACTAGGATTTATGAAGGTTTAGTCCAAACACGATTGTGCCTCATACATCCAAAACCCAATTGATTATGTTAGGATAGGAGTTGTAATTCTGCAACATCATTTCATGTTCGCAACAATTTCATACCTGCGAAGGCTGCACGCCAACCTACGCTTCAACAGAACATGGTTTATTAACGGCTATGTAATATTTCATCACGTCACTGCAATTTGCATCATTTAGACACTCGTTAAGGATCTGCGAGCTCTCCTTTCGTACCTAAAAAAAAGATGTCAGGATGCTTAAAATCTTAAAAGTTAATATCCTGTTATACCAATATAGATTATACTTAAATATACCTAAAGCACAATATTATATTATATTATGAACAATTCACTTGTAACCATATATAAATAAATCCTATCTAAACTAGAAGGTTTATCCCAGTGCAGTATTTTGAGCTGGAGAAAAATCTGATGACTTTTCCAGGTCAAACTCTCTCTCTGTCTTGAAGTGACATCACCCTCTCCACTTTTGAAGACTCGTGCCGCAGGAAGTCCTGGCACCTCACTCGAGTGCCACTGGGTATTCTGACTTCCTTTGCATCTGCGAGCCTCTCGACGGCAGCCTGCTGCAGGTCGGAGGGTGGGGGGAGCTGTAGCCATCATGCTCTGACACAAAGAGCTTCATTCACAAAGCGCGCTTTTTTGTCGGCCAAGAGGGTAAAGAATTACTCAATGCAATTCATTCAGCAATTCTCCGTCCACTTCAGAGGGCTTATAGTGCTGTAGGAGTCCAAGTAACGTTATTGAGATAAACTGCACAATGGTTTTGTTTTTTTTTTTTTTTTAATTATCTACCATGCATTAAAACTTTACGGTGCCAGTTAGATGGTACTGGAAAAGACGAGGGGAATAAAGGTTTTGCGATTCCAAATCACACGTTTCGTTCTGACGTTATTTTCTCTATTTCCTTTTTTCCTATCTGATCATATGCACTCCAAAAAAGTTCCTCTTACTACTATCTTGCTCATGGTGCAGTGTTCATTAGTGTTTCTGTAGGGAAAGTAACCTTCAACAAGTTTCCCTGCAGCTAATGCGAACTAGTTTGAAATGTGTGTATGAAAAAGACCCTGTTAGCGCTTCAATACAATATTGCAGAGTCTTGTAGAAATAAATGCCTTTACTCACAATGGAAAAGCTGTCCATACTTATACTTATACTAAGACCTGTCTGTAATTTCTGTTATTGTGTTGATAAAGTAAATCACACATGCCATTAAAACAAACTTTTAATTTAAGGTTACTTACAAACTGGGGTTCCACTACGCTAATCTATTTTTTTTTTTTTTTTTCCTGTAAAATTTCATATGTAATCTTGTAGTCAAGAAGCACTAATAAATAAGAAAGGAAGAACCTGGAGGGGCTTTAGAAATCTCCAAAGAGCGCAGAAAACCCTCAGGCTCGCTCGCCTCTTCATGAAGCACAGCTTTCGGAAATAACAAATGTCCGCACAATCGCAAAGGAAGGCCCTGAATTTGCATAATATCAAATATCCCAGTAATAACTACCTTCCTTCCCGGCTTTTAGATAAATGTATGAAGATAAATTGCTACACTGGTTTTGCATTTTCTTCACAGCGGTGCCCTGATTCGCCGGGGAGCCTGGTGGGTAGGATGGCTAAAATCACATGTCATCAAGATGGAGAACTTTAAGGAGGAGGATAAAATGGATTTCGAAGGACCTGGGGTCTCGTCCCAGATCTAAACACACCAGCCCACGGCATGTGGCGCCAGGCTTTTTACTCCTCTCACTTTTATTTAACAACTTCAAAGATCTGTGATAGGACTAATCACGCAATGCTCATGAGGTCAGAACTTCTGGAACAGCCTCGTGTGGGTGACTTAAAAAAATAATAAAAAAATAAAAAGGCATACCTTGATCGTTGGTTTTATTATTTGACTATAATAACTAGGACTATATAACTAAACAAGCTTTATCATGTGGAGTTAAAAACAAATTTTATGTGATTAAAATATATTATAATCCATCATGTTTCTGAATTGTGTTTAACATGCTTCATTACTTAAATACAGAAGTACTATTGCTTCTGCGAGGTGCACGTGGTCGTGTGTAGTACTCGTTAGATCGTCTACAGCATATATGAATTGGAAAACCAGAATATCTGATGCAGTTCAGGCAAACACGGCGATATAATACAAATATTTCAATATTACAACATTTGAACTATTTACTATTTATATGTCTGTTGACTGATGCATGTAAAACTCATACGAATTCATATTTTTTATACCATTTTCTCAACACACAAAAACAACCCGATATTTCCCGATTATTCTTATATACCAGAAATGTATTAAGGATTGCAATTTATTTATCAAAAAAAAATCTATTGTAAAAGATATATTTTATGCTACACACGTGGACAAAACTGTTGGTACCCTTCGGTCAATGAAAGAAAAACTCACAATGGTCACATAAAAAACTTTAATCTGACAAAAGTAATAATTTTAAAAAATTCTATGAATGTTACCCAATGAAAGTCAGACATTGCTTTTCAACCATGCTTCAACAGAATTATTTAAAAAAATAAACTCATGGAACAGGCCTGGACAAAAATGATGGTACTCCTAGAAAATACTGAAAATAATGTGACCAAAGGGACATGTTAATTCAAGGTGTGTCCACTAATTAGCATCACAGGTGTCTACAATCTTGTAATCAGTCAGTGGGCCTATATATAGGGCTCCAGGTAGTCACTGTGTTGTTTGGTGACATGGTATGTACCACACTCAACATGGACCAGAGGAAGCGAAGGAAAGAGTTGTCTCAGGAGATTCGAAAGAAAATTATAGACAAGCATGTTAAAGGTAAAGGCTATAAGACCATTTCCAAGCAGCTAGATGTTCCTGTGACTACAGTTGCACATATTATTCAGAAATTTAAGATCCATGGGGCTGTAGCCAACCTCCCTGGACGTGGCCGCAGGAGGAAAATCGATGACAAATCAAAGAGACGGATAATCCGAATGGTAACAAAAGAGCCCAGAAAGACTTCTAAAGAGATCCAAGTTGAACTTCATGCTCAAGGAACATCAGTGTCAGATCGCACCATCCGTCGTTGTTTGAGCCAAAGTGGACTACATGGGAGACGACCAAGGAGGACACCATTGTTGAAAACAAATCATAAAAAAGCCAGACTGGAATATGCCAAACTACATGTTGACAAGCCACAAAGCTTCTGGGAGAATGTCCTATGGACAGATGAGACAAAAATTGAACTTTTTGCCAAGGCACATCAGCTCTATGTTCACAGACGGAAAAATGAAGCATATCAAGAAAAGAACACTGTCCCTACTGTGAAACATGGAGGAGGCTCTGTTATGTTCTGGGGCTGCTTTGCTGCATCTGGCACAGGGTGTCTTGAATCTGTGCAGGGTACAATGAAATCTCAAGACTATCAAGGGATTCTAGAGAGAAATGTGCTGGCCAGTGTCAGAAAGCTGGGTCTCAGTCGCAGGTCATGGGTCTTGCAACAGGACAATGACCCAAAACACAGCTAAAAACACCCAAGAATGGCTAAGAGGAAAACATTGGACTATTCTAAAGTGGCCTTCTATGAGCCCTGACCTCAATCCTATTGAGCATCTTTGGAAGGAGCTGAAACATGCTGTCTGGAAAAGGCACCCTTCAAACCGGAAACAACTGGAGCAGCTTGCTCATGAGGAGTGGGCCAAAATACCTGCAGAGAGGTGCAGAAGTCTCATTGACAGTTACAGGAATCGTTTGATTGCAGTGATTGCCTCAAAAGGTTGTGCAACAAACTATTAAGTTAGGGGTACCATCATTTTTGTCCAGGCCTGTTCCATGAGTTCATTTTTTTAAAATAATTCTGTTGAAGCATGGTTGAAAAGCAATGTCTGACTTTCATTGGTTAACATTCATAGAATTCTTATTTATTATTACTTTTGTCAGATTAAAGTTATTTCTGTGACCTTACGAGAGTGTTCAAGTAAAACCTATACTTATGATCAAATTTCTCGGAAATGAACGTGTGACATTTACAGAAGAGTTCAAGCACAGTACAGTGATGGGACTCAGCTGCAGTAAAACGTTTGAATGGTGCAAATGTTTTAAAGAAGACTGTAGGTGCATGAATAAAGATTCAGCGATTTGGAACGCCTGATCGTTGAAAATCGACGGGAAATTTGTTGCCAACCTGCGGAAGAGACGCCTCTGTCTGTGGGAACTGAACACACACTCATTCACCGACACCACTTGCACATTACAGGAACTCAGCTGGAAGTCATTGCTACAAACCCTGCACAGTTCTGACTGCGCTCCAAGCCATTTCTACATGTTTGGGACATTTAAGGAGTTCCTGGGGGGGGCCAGCGTTTCAGATGTGAAGCAAGCAGTCCGATCATGGCTCAAGCCTACTGAGAAACTTTTCTACTTTGATGGTATCCAAGCACTAGGATAACACTGGGATAAGTGCATTAGTGCAGAAGGGGATTATGTAGAGAAATAAATGGAGTTTCTAATCTTAGAACTTGGTTATTAAGTACAAACAAAAGTCCTGGTTCGACTGGAACGCCCCTCGTACTATCAAGTTACTAAGTGCTGACACAGGAGACACTCTACCAAGAAAATTTACCAAATGAAGCACGTCAAGCAAACCTCTAAAGGAATCTGGTCACTGTTTGTCGCGTGGCATGTGGTCTCAAAATTCTACTGAGCAGGTCTCCGAGGCCCCTGTTTTCTTTTGGGGTTTTAGCTTTCAACCAGGACCATATATCAAACTGCAACTTTTTTGCAAAAAGCAGAGCTCTTTAGCGGACATGAAGAAGACCTGACTCAGAATATAACACTCAGACGTATGCAAACTTGACCCAGTCAAAACAAACCGGCATTTCCAAAACAAACCCCACACTGCCTGTTGACCTATGAAGGAGGGTTTATTTCCCCACTAAAACGTCATAGCATATATGAACCGTGGCCCTGAGCTGAGTGTCGGGTATCTGTGGGTAGCGCGTGGGCATTGGTGCGGTGGGCTGGTACTGTGCCAAGCATCCCTCTTACACCCGTCTCATGCGACCCACAGTGTTGCTTCAGCTGGGCTGTGGTGTGAGTGAACGCTAAGCGACAGCCCTGGGGAGAAGTATTTTTCCTCTAAGATCCAGAGAAAAGAAACAGCAGCGTATAATTGTCAGGTTCTTTATTTAACTCTCATCCACTGCAAGGGCTACCATTTAGTCAGCGCAGGAAATGCTGCTCTGCTTAAGTGGAATAGAAGAAAGCTGAGTTCTCGTGTCCAAGTCTACTACCCAGCAAGAAAACTGGAAAAAGAGGGGGGAAAAGTGTCTGTGATTTTCATCTCCTACTGACAAATCTGGGTTGAGCTCAAGTAAACTAATCTTTGTCCCGACTCAATTACAAGACTGACTCTAGACCTGGAGATACACTATGAAAGGGTGCTGAAAAACCAATAATGAAATGTTGTGCATCTGCAGGAAGGTTTAACGAGTGCTAAAGACGGTGCTATAATGGAAGACAGACGCAATTTCAGCATTGTCACGCTCCAGAGTGGGGCAAAAAGAAAAGCGGTTATCTTATCACTCTGAGATAGCGATGTAAAATCCTGAATGTGTCACAGCCGTCTGTGGCAAAGAGCGCAAAAGTGGTATTGCATTACTCTCTACCTTGTGAATCACTAACATCATGTGAGCTCGTGTATGTGGAAGAGGGTGGATAGCGCTTTCCCTCGAGAGTGTGTTCGGCTCCTCGGAGGATGAGCAGCAGGACAAAAAGATGGACTTGCCTGGTTTCACATGTCTCAAAGAAAGTATGTTTTAACCTTAAGCCTATGTGGTTGGTAACTATGACGTGATTGCGAGAGTTCACTAAAGGGAGGAAACCAAATTAGGACTAAACGGATGGAATTAAAAAGGAGACAATGTTTTTCTGCTGCCTCTTGATTTATAATAAATGTCCACTGTAACTGTACACTGGCATTTCATTTTTTTTATCATATACATTTTTTTCCTTTATAAATTCTCATAAGCAAAAATGTTTGCAAATGTTTTTTAAACTGAAGTCCAAACAAAGTTAAAGCAAGAATCGAGAAACTGCCCGCTTACTAAAAACCAGTTGTTTATATAACAAATAAGTTGTTAGTAAGCCCTTTCCTGGCATAGTTTTTGTTCCTTGGATCTGACCATGTTTAAAGGGTTTTAATTGGCATAACAAGAGGCTTAATTTCTTATCCTACATCTGAAGGTGCTGTTCAGTTCATTAGGACCACTTGCTTTGCCAAAGCCACAATTATTTAGGGCTTTTAAGGCACTGACATGCAGAAACCACAGACCTGTCAAGGCCCTGGCTCTGCCCAGGCAAAACATCAGGCAGGAAATATGCTGCTCCGCTCTAGTATGGTTACAGTCCTGGATCGTGCGCCACCCTTTTTGGGTTTCCTCAAGGAGAAACTATAATGGAGGATCCTAAAAATGGCCTCAAGGCCACACAGAAGGGAGCACACCCAAAACACGAAGCCAGATCTAGCATGGCAGTGGTGTATGGTCCATTTTTTAAAAAGCTTGTCTGGAGCAATGAGGCATTGCACAGCGTGGATCGCTAGGTAAGTGTCAGGTTCGCAGAGCCAAAGATGACAGTGTTATAGCCTGCACTGGAGCACGATGGTAAATCACGATAGGCTCGAAAGCTGGGAGGGATTTTGCAGGGCTGTAAAACAGGCTTAAAAGCATGTTAACTATCTGTCAGGTAAAACCTACTGTGTTAATATTTTGACTATGGCAGTGTGGTACTTGACTGCAATCTTGAAATATTACGCAATATGTGATTTCTTTATCCTGAGATCTATGGGATAAAGAAATCACATATTGATCACATAAACTGGGTCCCAGTTTGTCATGCGATTTACAAATGTATGTGATTATTTCACGTGCTATGAAATGCCCCATTATCCGATATGCATACTTGTGAAAATTTCATTATTTCTTGTGGTTAAAGATGATGTAAGACATTACCTTTGGTGGGAATCAAACCCGGACCCTGGAGGTGCAAGGCCACAGTGCCAACCACTAAGCCAAGCATCTCTATTAAAAAATATATATAATAAATAATAATAATAATAATAATAAATATTAATAATTAATTATATAGAGCATGGAGCATGTTTTTGATGTTTTGTAATGTAATGTCATGTAATGACCGAGACAGTCCTGTCTCTGGCATATAGCATATTGCATATCCTGTGTGAATCGCCAGCCCTACTGCATTACAAAAATATTATAGTATCTGATTACTACTTTAGCTAAATCACGCAGATCTTATTCTTGTTCTTCTGCTTTGATGACTTTGTGTTTAGAGACAGAGAAACACAGCACATGCTGAGTTTTCCAACCACATCATAGACAGATGTGCCTGTGGCCTCAAAGAGACATTGTTTAGGCTTGGCCTGTAGACTCGGTACTGTGCCAGGGTAACACACACCAACTTTCACACATCCATACACACGCACACGCGCACACACACACACACAGTGTGCTCCTTCTCTCCTCCTACACCCGTCTTATCCATTCATGGATCTGTTTGTTAATATTTGCTTAATCCACATGCTCTCTGGCTGTGGTGTCAGACAGAGCATCACCAAAGCATGAGCTAAACAAAATCAGCTGCATGCGCTTGCCAACAGAAACGTGGACTCTATTCCTTTGCAAGTGGACAGCGTGAGAACAAGCAAGAGAACCAATATTGTCCACTGGGTTTGGGGTGGAACAAAGTGATAAATGCGTAGCATATTTGCTCATGACTTCACTTTCTGAAAAAAGGCAACATACTATGCAAGGGAACACTAACACAGGAAATGCACGCATTACATCATATTTAATACAGTGTTAGAGTACTGTAAATCAAGGTTACATAAGAAATGGGAGAAAAAATCTGTTCAGTGATTTATCGTGATTATTTTGAGTGGCAATTCATGCATCGGCACACTGACCTCAAAATAGATTTTTTTTATTTTGAAAAAAATGAAATGTTGCCATTCTTCTAGAATCCTACAGCTCTAAACTATTCATACATTGGCAGGCAGCACAGCATCCTGTGTTGCATTCTAAGTTTGTTTAAAATTGTAACAAAATCTTTTAAAAATCGGGATAATTATAAAATCATGATCGTAACACAGATCGAACCGGCACCTAGGTATTGTGATAATATCGTATTGGACGATACTTGGTGATTCCCACTCCTAGGTTATATCGTATCTTAATGTTGACAATCAGGAGGATAGAAAAGCAAAGAGAAAGTTAGGTCATATATTTGACTGTAGCTGGATAAACATAATTTAATTCTGGTGCTCATGTTAGGAAGGCCGCACGATAGCTTATGGCAGGTTGGAGTTTGCATGCTGACCCTGTGCTTAGTGTGTCTCCTCCGGGTTCTCTGGTTACTTCTCACAATTCAAGACAAGACAAGCATTTAATTGCACACACTTCACAGTAGTGAATATTATAGTGATATTGATAATATAGTGAATATTGATTCTAATAATGTGTAACACATGTGGCATGCTGTTGTTAGAAGGTAATCGAGAATTTCAGACATTTTGCCTTTATGGCAGTGGTAGCTGAGTAGGTTAAGGCTCTGGGTTACTCCACCATTCTGCCACTGCTGGGCCCTTGAGCAAGTCCCTTAACCCTGTCTAGTCCATCACTGTATTATGGCTGACCTCATCATCCTACTGTAGCATGCTAGATTTGGAGAAGGAAAGAATTTCCCTGTTTTGTAATGTATACGTTACAAAGTCGTCTTCTTCCTGGCACCACCCAGAAGTTGGTTGTTTTCCAGTGCCCTGAAGCTAAACGTTATCATTTTATGTTAATGATAAAAAAAAAGACATATTCTTTATCACTTTATAGCTACATGCAATGTCATGAAATAAGAAATAAAATTCTGCTATAACTAGTTGTTCACTCACAAAGAGCTGACACTGGAAACCCCTTCCATGTACTTTATGATAAATAAAAATCCTCTAAAAAAACATCACAAAATAATAATTACATGTTTTTTCTGTCTTTCTTACACATGAATCATTTTTGATTAATAAGTTCAGCCTGTATTCATCACATATACATTACTGCACAGAGAAATTCTTTATTCTTCGCAATAAAGCTTTGTTAGTTAGCGTTGATTGTCAGCCATTATACAGCGGCCCTAGAGCAGACTGGGTTAAGGGCCTTGTTTAAGGGCCCAACAGCATCAACCTGGCAGAAGCACAGACTTTCCAATCAGTAACTTGAAGCCTTAACATACTGAGCCACCACCGATTCAGTCAGGTATGATGTGTGGCAATTCATATATCACCACACTGGCTCCTGAATGATTTTTATCATTCTTTTTTAATGTATACATGTTTGCATTTAAGATAAGGTAAAATATTGCAGTTCCTCTATGATCCTACAGGTGGTGCACTCTAAACTATATGGCAGGGTGCACAGTGTCACGTGTCGCAGGAGCAAATTATTTGCTAATTTGGTTATAGTTGTAATGAAATAAAAAAATTATATCTTAATAATAATGTGTGTGTGTGTGTGTATGTGTGTGTGTATATATATATATATATATAATGTCATTGGGATATCTATAAATCAGGATAATCGCAAAACAAATAAAAACCTGGGCGGTGCCTGGTGATTCCCATCCTTATTAGGGACACGAATCAACTAACCTGTCAGTGACGCCAATCAATTCATTTGATCGCGACACAAATCAGTTTGTCATTTAGTGACACAAATCAGTTCACTATTAAGTGACACATAACGATTCACCCGGCACCCTTTTATATAAAGATGGAGAACATGAACTGATGAGACTGAAGCTTGAAAATTGTCAGATTTGAATACCCCGACAACCTGAGAAACAAAGAAAAGCTCTCCTGTTGAGACACGCTGAGATCTGTAGACTGTAGACACAGCAGAATTTCTTATGATCCTGATCCTCACATAGAGCAAAGGAGGCCTGAGAATCTCTCCACGCCTGTGCTTAAAGGAGGGGTGTGTGTGTGTGCGTGTGTGCACTGAAAAAGCCTTTCAAATCTCTGTCTCTCTCTCTCTCTCTCTCTCTCTCATACACACTCACACACACATACTCGCACACAGAGACACACACAGGTATCTGCACACTGGGGTAATTTGCAGTTGGGAACGCAGGCCAGTCAGGGATAAATAGACCCATGCTGAGAGCAATGTGCTGTTACTGGAAGGAGGGAAGCAGAAAGAAAAGCGAGGGCGGGCAGGGAAAAAAAAAGAGCGGGAGAGAATTAGGAAGTTTGCATTGATGCCCCGGAGCATTTCATCTATCGCTGGAGCTTCTCCCCAACACTTGTAAATCAGAAGGAATGTGTTGTTTTTGGGCCAAGTTCTGCTTTAGAGGGGGAGATTTACGTCTCCAGACATCGTCCAGAGCTTATTATTATATTAACTAAAGGCCTTTGATGCCTGAATCAAGTGTTCCATTGCAACACGTAATATCAGATTATATTTAATTACAGAGCCTCGCATGCTAGCACAGCTGTTATGTAGCAAAGCCGTCTCTTTGTAGGTCTAATTTATATTACGGCATACACCAAATTATTATTATTATTTTTTTTTACATTTAAAAAAAAAATTTTTTACAGGGATCAGATTGCGCAGTCATTATAATTAGAAAAAGTCACTGGTTTTTTTTTTTTTTTTTTTTTTAGGTCTTTAATCCTTATACAAAGTTTTGGGGTTGAGAATTGTTATTTTCTGGTCAACCTGATGCCATTAAAAACATTCACACTAATAAAGATCAAATTTCATTCGATTTACTGTAACTGTAACTAAGACAGTTTTTTCCAGCTGGAGTTGTGTAATTTGTTCCATGCTCGGTCTGGATTCTCATTTTGAAATATACTTTCTATACTGTCTTTGAAAACATCTAACACAATGTATAAAGCACACACACACACACACACACACACACACACACACACACACACACACACACACACACACACACACACACACAGATGTCATGGGTTTTTAATGGTATCTAGGCCATTCATTTTCAGACTCCTTTTAAATGACTGCATTCACACAGTAGGAAAAAACTGCTCCATCCTTCCTTTGCAAAGACAAAAAAAAGAGAGCGAGAGAGAGACAGAGAGAGAGAGAGAAACGTTGCGTATCTCCAGCCGAATTTTATCCAGCAATCAACGTGGCCGGCTATAAATAGCCCGGAAAATGAGCAGGCGTCCTGCTTTCCCTTAGCATTGTATATCTAATCTCTGGCTTTCGTCAGGCCTGAGACGAAGTTACGATTAAAGAAAAGAAGGCTTCTTCTTCTAAACCCATCAAGCCGAATGTTTACAAAGAGTTCCTTTAGATGTATGCAAGCCGCACAGCCATTACTACGAGTGCACAGAGTGTTCCCATGTGAGGGGAAAATGAAAATAATTGCCCAGCCTTTTACAAGTCTGTGTAGCAGCCTGTATTTACACAGCATATGGCGGACCATATGACTCATGCGGACCCTAGGATACAGTCTGGGATAAAGTTTCATATAGGGCAGTGCGAAACCAACCGGACATGGCCGCTATTAGTCATTTCCTTTAATAAAAAAAAGAAAAAGAAAAAAATGTCCTCAAGAAGGGTGACTGCATGAGCTGTAAGTGAAGATTCCAGACAGAACATCTGCGGTTTCACCGATGCATTTAGTGTGACGTTTTAACCGGCGACGGTGGCGTGGCCAACAGTGCAGCTGACACTTTTAACAGGAGCGGGTAGAAATCAAAAGCTGAGGGACACTGACACTTACAAAGACGCTACACGCGAATAACCACATGAGGAAATTTACACAAGCACTTTAAGTCCTTTTTTTTTTTTTTGGTCAGGGTAATTTCAGCCAGCAGAATCCGAAAGTCACCACGACGCTGAATTGTGTATACGTTTAGATGATTGTAATTGTGATTGCACAATCATTATCTCAGTCATCATTGCTAAAAACATTTTAAGTAACCAAAGCATTAACTGTTGCTTTAGAGATAACCTTACCTAATTTTTTACTTTTGAGTGCATACATATCATTTATCAAGTTACTAAGGCTTCTGTTTATGGCTTTTTTCTAAGAATTTTTCTTAACTTAGGTTCTTAACTTAAAATCCACCCCTATTCTAAAATAATGTCCTATGGTATTGGTATTGTCCCCTTTAAATGCATGTGCACTGCTGTATTTCTGGTGCGCTCGGGCGGCGATGGCACAGGTGCTTGGGCCCGATCATCACTTCTTGCAACTATATATATATATACATATATTGTTTATGTTGTTGTTTTTATATTAACTGTTAATGTTTTCCCCTTGGGAAAGTATTGTTGTGGAGACACATATCAGTTCGGCTACACTATGGTTGACTTACTTGTATAGCAGAATTTTACCTGTTTCAACCATTTTACTGATTTCAATATTGTTATTGTCTCAAAAGGTTTTGGCTCTGGGTTACTATTCGGAAGGTTGGGGGTTCAAGCCCTAGCACATCCAAGCTGTCACTGTTGAGCCCTTGAGCAAGACCATAAATCCTATCTGCTCCAAGGATGCTGCGCCATGACTGACTCTAAACTCTGACACCAACTGGGATAGGCTAAATAAACAAACAAACAAACAAACAAATAAATAAATAATCCTTGTTAAAGTGCTAAAAGTATTTGTCTATGCACTTTATTATATTTGTTTCCTGATTTTGGGGATTTTGTATGCATCACAATATTTTTGTATAATAATCTGTTTCAATGCAACAGACACGTTTATTGAGTTATTGAGTAGAAATGTGATGCTGGGGTTTATATTTTTTCATACTGGTCAGAATTATCACTAAAGTTATCAAAATTTCATGTTGTTTAAATATTACCCAATATAACACGCTGAATACATGATCTGGCTTTTACAAATGTAGCATAGGTTTTATTTCAAGAAAATATGAAAAATGGCCAAAATTACCCAGCAATCCCTGATATGTCAATTTCATCTGGATTCTTATTTTTCACATGTAAGTTCTTAAACGTCAGTCAATTTAGTCATTTATCTCACATGATGCATGATTCATTTACACTGCCGTGATTTTTTTTTTTTTTTCACTTGATGCATTTGTTAAATGTGATTCAGGATTCATTTATTTTCATGTCTGATTTATTTCAAAATTGATTCATGATTCATTTATTACATATTCCTTATTCACTTATCTTTTATGTGCGCTTTTTATGCACGATTCATTATTCATTGAATAATTTTTCATTACATGTTATTTTGTGATGAATTAGTGTTTGATTATTTTTATAGGAGATTTTTCCCCACCAAATAAATTTATGTTCACATGATTATTACATGATCGACTTATTTTGGCACATTTGTACACAGGATTCATTTATCCCTATGATTCATGAGTCAATTGTTTTCACATGTAATCTTTCCCTATGAAATGATTTTATTTTCACGTGGGATGTTCTAAAGCGTAATTTATTTCATCTGGTGTTATTCTTTTACATGTGAGTTATTTATTTCACTTGGTTTTAATTATTACGTATAATTTACATCATGTCACCTGTGTGTACTTCAACTTAGCGTTGGTCTTGGCTGATTACATTACACAAATAAACGTGAAAGAAATTCTAATAAAACGTGAAATATATATGGATTTTTCCATAAAAGGTGTGTGTGTGTGTGTGTGTGTGTGTGTGTGTGTGTGTGTGTGTGTGTGTGTAAGAGAGAGAGAGAGAGTGAAAGAGAGAGAGAGGTTTTCGATGAGGAGCCTCATTTAGAGCAAGAAAGAAGGGAGGGGAAACGGCAGAAATTCCCTTCTCAGGAAGATTAGTGGCCCTGCTTTTGCAGTAGGAGGTGGACGAGAAGCTTTTTTGGCCACATTTTTCTCTGTCGTGGCGATGACCCTAGGGCCGTTCCCCAGGCAGCCCGGGACTCGCCTCCGTCAATTATTCACTGTCGCCACTGAGACTTCACCCAGTTGATAAAGGAAATTGTCCTTATCGCTAACCAGCCTCTCTTAAAGCACTATTTACACAACCAGGCCCTCAACCATCCATCCAGCTCCCTTCCTCTCTCTCTCTCTCTCCCCCTTTCGCTATCTTTTACCTCTCTTTCTCTTCACTACAAGAATCTCAGAACGGTTTGAATAATGCACAGTGTTATGTGACTGATCTTTCGGATAAGGACTCGCCTAAATAATTATCTTCCTCGCACAGCTTTCTCCCCTCGACCTCTAATCTTCCTGTCTGACACGTCAAGTCAATTACCTTGCTAACACGGCAAAATATAACATCAAACATTCAATTTCTTCATCATAATTTACACCGCGCCGAGATATTCTCCTGTGGTGCGTCCGGAGCGCCCGAAGCTCGGGCTGGGAGCGCGCCGTGAGCCGACTTAACAGAAACAGAGCTTCAGCACGGTCCATCAATCTCGCTCCTGCGCGACGCACACACTTTGGCTATGATGTATGTCGTGAGGCACCAAACCCAGTTAATCAAGTCATTACCAGCCAAAGCACAATCTATACAGCAAACCTTTAGGCCTGAAGCACACTGGGGGGGGGGGGGGACGACTTTCCTTGTGTTTTTAAAAGTTTTAAACGCTCTATACGGTATATTATAAAAAGTAGAATTTATGTAAATATGTAATTATCTGATAATATATCATATAATAATGATGAATTATTTAATAATATATAACAGACAAATGAACAAATGACAAATAAGTCAACATCACTATGTCACGTCTATGATGATTATCTTGGGTTTAAACCAAAGAGTTAAATATGATTCTGGATTAAACGTCTAAGCACAATAAAGCGGAAATGTACGCTCAGAGGTCACCCTGTGCCGGCGATGCATGAGAGAGGCAGCACTGCACCATCATCACGAAAATGCAATGCAAAAACATACTCAAACATTGGGACATCGAGTCAACCCCACGCTTCGAAATCCATCCGAACCCTTAGCTTTAGCGCTGAGCTCATTGTTATGACCGGAGGACATCCGCATTTGTTTTCCTCTACAGACAGATGCTCGCTGTCAAAATAGTTTGTCCCACTCGTTTAGCTTCATTAATAAAGAGCAATTGACGGCGTATTGCTGTGGGAGATTGAGGCCTGCTCGTTGCAGCTCTTAACTGAACCAGGCCAGACCGAGCTCTTATAAACCCACACAGGACGTGACACTTTATAGCCGCCTCTCTCGTAACCGCCACATAAAAACACCCGGCCTCCCTTCTCGCATCCGGAATTCCGCCCGGCGTCCAGTAAAACCCGGGTCTTGTCTTTTTGCTTTCACTTTTACACAAAGTGACTCGCGCTCGCTTCATTATACAGGCTCGCATTTCCATAGAGGGCTAACATGGAAACCAAGACCTGGCCTTATAACATAAAACAAATGGCTGGCCCTGTGATAAATGGTTCTATTAGCAATCCAGATTGTTAAACTCAGATATAACGGAGCGGAGGGCAGAGGGAGGCCCATTTATTTTCCCCTCACTCGGCATGCGTCAAGCGGTGCAAATAGTTTTTTCTTTATGTGTAAATAACATATTAAAAGTCAGCATTAGCGTGTTCTCTGATAGAGAGGAAATTGTCGGGAATAAATAACGCCGGACAGGAGGTGTAAACCAGAGAGGGGGGTTTAATAGAGAGAGCCGGGGCCGTGCTCTGAGGTGGGCATGACTTAGGTGACGAGAAGCCTGCGGCCCGCTGTAAACCACACGCTGACAATAAAGCGGCGTAACAGGGCTATATATTAAAAGCGGCCGCCTCGACTCCGGGTTCAAGGACCTCGTCTCGGAGCCCCTGCATATTCACTTATCAGCGTCTGCGAGCCGGAATAATAATACGGATTACTGTGATAAGTAATTGGCCTGTCGTGGCGTGCTGGCACACAGCTGAGCCTCTTTAGCGCTGGAAATCTACGGACCGCAGCTCTATCGGCTGACCCGTGGGCTCTGTGTCTAGTTAAATTGCAGCACAGCGACTCTTCCTTCCAGAAAAGAAGGCCAGGAGGGGTCAGAGAGAGCAGCACTTGGGCCGTCCTAGCTACTGCTGAAGCGTGATTCAAAAGTGCGGCAACTTCTAACTTTTTTCTGAAACGAAACAAGCCCAAGAAATTAAACTTTGCCCGCTGCAGTTTTCAAGCTATCAATCTACGCACAGCGAAAACACTGACTCTCTCATTCAGCCTCAGTCCTGTTTCTCTTTTTCTGTCATTCAGCTGGAAACCTAACAGTTGGATTGCTGGATAGTGCCGTGCCTCATGCCAAATCAGCGTGCACACATCTGTCCTCTTACCCCTGCCTTCAGCACAGCTGTCGAAAAGTGCAGGACTCAAGTCCTAATGCATCCAGCTTTTAAGAAAACATTCTTAAAATACTGAAACTAATGAGTACTGAAGAATCATGGAAAAGACTTGCAGCCCACTGGGAATACAGTTGAACAGCCTGCGCTGGAACAACCAACATAAAGTCTCTTAGTAAAGGTGTTTGACCGAGTAACATGCTTGTGGAACTGTTCTGGGACACGGTTCTTCCAAAAGATCCTGCCTCAACTTGTGTTTTGATTCTGGAAGTGGAGAGCACGGTATAACACACACACGTCATCCCCATCATGTTACAGTAGGTGGATTGAGCACGCTATAAAAATGCCTCTATAGGCATGAACATGTGTGTGCACGGTGCTTGTAGTGGATCGGCGTTTCATTCCGGGCGTGTCCCCGTCTCACACCCAGTGTTCCGGGATAGGCTCTGGAACCACCCTGACCGGGATGAAGTGCTTACTCAAGATAAATACATGACACAGGCCGAATCTTTGTATCCAAGCCAGTGTAGGTGATTTTTTTTTTTTTGATGCTGTCACATTCCCTCCAGCTGCTTTGCCTGTCGGCTTTCTCACTCATAAGCCTCCTTGCCTAATCCGAATCAGAGTAAGGTTGATCCTTTTGTTATAGTTCAGTTTGAATTCTGTGTCACACTGCACAAATTTACCTAGACTGGGAACAAAATAGAGAAATATAATTGCGAAGTCTGTGACACATCATGCAGGTATCAAACCGTTCTCTCGCTCAGGCATTCTTCCTACTGTACATCCCTTTTTGTCTGGCCAAATGCACTACATCAGTCTGGAGAAAAATGCACCAAGGGGTACAATGCCTGTTTTTTTTTTCATATTGGTGTTCATATTGGTGTTTTTTCATATTGGTGTTTACTGAGATAACTCAAACTGCAATTATGTAATTAGATCACTGTAAAATGTAACGGAGGCCGTGTCAATGTGAAATCGGTGTGCTAAATAACGACCCAAGAATGAGGGTTAAACCCACACTGCACTCCTCCAAGAGGGGATTAGCCACAACGGAGCTAAGTTCACAGCAGAATCCCCACTTCACTGAAACCATTCACACACATGACCTCAGCATCTGGGTCTGAATCGGCTTCATTCAGCTGCATCGCTCAGACTTAATAAGCAGGCCAGATCATATTTATATTATGATTTCAGCCCCGGGAATGATCAGATGTCATTTTAATTACCTTTAGCTCAGATTGGAAAGACAGTGCTTTTTAACAAGACTCTCATTGTGAAGGGGTTTTACTGCTTAATGCACATCTGGACAGCTTTTCCTCCTTATTATTATTATTTTTTTTTTCAGAAAGAATGCGTTTTATAATTGTTAGTGATTTTTAACAATGCTTACATTAAGGATATTGTAACATATGCAATGGACTGATAATCGGTTATTTGATTATATACGGTACTGTGTTGCATTACGGATCATTTTGAAATATTATCATAAGTCGTGCCTTCTCACTGAGGGGAAGTTCCCTAGGTAGGGAGCAAGTTTACTGCTATCCTGTAAGACGGGTAAATATTTACACATGAGAACACATTCAGGTAAGCATTGAAAAACAATCTTGTAATGATTTTATAAACCGCGGTAAGTGGCTAAGCAAATATTGCTGTATAAAAAAAATGCGATCTGCGTAGATGCCTACATCAGGCATAGAGAAATACAATCCCATGAGTAAGGAATAAAACACGGCAAAGCGTCAGTAAGGCAGTAGCGAGGAACAGCATGAAGCAAAGTGGAGATACTGTAAGTCACATCGGGCGTTCGAGTTAAACTGGGACTCGCCATCTGAGTAGTTAGTCTTGCTGATAAGTGCCTGCTTTTTACCGCATGGTGGCGCTAACGTGTCAGGCCGCATCAATCGCGTGCCAAGCTTAATGGTGTGTTAGTGCAAGCTCGGAATAGTGTGCTGTGATGAAAGTTATCGCGAACGAAGGTGTAAAGCCGACTGACATTTACAAAAGACTTCAAGCATGGTACGGTGATGAAATTCTTAGCTGCAGTAAAACATCTGGACAATGCAAACGTTTTTAAGAAGGCAATATGAGCGTGAATGACGAACCCGGCTGGCGGCCTGATCATGAGAAAACCTTCTGCCTTGATGGTAATTCAAGCACTGGGATAAGTAGGAGGGGATTAAATAGAGAAATAAATGTTTTATTCTAAACAATGTTCTATTGTTGTGCACAATTAAAAATCCCAGTTTGACTTGAACGGCCTTGTATTTCCCAATGACTGCACATCCTGCGATGTTTTTATGAACAGTTTACTAATTATTACATTGTAATTCATTACAGATAGACACTCTGTAGTTTTTATAGTGTAACATATAATGTTGCGGATCATCCATGAGACAAGTGATTACTTACATTGTAACGGTTATAAACAGTCTTTCACTCACTCTTTTCCTCTTGAAGTTAAAAAGACCGATCAATGCGCTTTCTCACGTTAGTGAAATCACGAAAGAGCGCGCAAATCCCTGGGTTCCGTAGTAGAAAACTTGTCAACCTTTTACAAAATGATCAAACTAGAGACTCTTATTATAAATGTTAAATAAACCTGTCCTTGCGGGAGACTTCACTATATCAACACTTATCTGTTTTTCCTTTGTGACTTGTAGCTGACACTACTCTCCAAGCTGCTGGAAAATCAGTCCACACCATCTAAGTAATCTGGACAGACTTCTTGTGCAGATGTGTTATCTGGTCCTTCCTTAATAACGGCATGCCAGTAAATCGCCTCATTAATGTGTAACAACGGCACAAAATAGCAAACGGTATTTCCATTTCAAACGTACGTCTCAATCTGAATCTTTGTCAGACTCGGGATGTCTGCGTCCACTGCCATTCTGACTAATTTATAACGTTTACACTCTGGAGGTAAGAACAAGGCCTTTCAGCCTTATTATTAGCCGCTTTCATCACTTTCCTTCACTCCCCCCCCCCCCCCCCCCCGACATGTTGTCTTTCTATCTCATACGTCCCGTGCCACAGAGAAGGAATTCTCTCTCTCTCAGCCTGAAAACACATCAGAAGCTGTAATTACCGCTCGCCTTTGGCAAATTCTGACATTTACTACACTATGAGTTAATTATAAGCCAACTACTCTATTTTACAAATCCTACTAACTTATACCGGACCTAATGAGGATTTTAACTAGTGCTAATCCACTGTGCAGATGATCACTCGCTATGCTCTTCAGTAAAGGTTTTAATCCAAGTAAAACCACTGAACCCCCGTGCTGACACTGTGTGGTCCGTCTCATTTGATTTCTTCAAAAATTATTCATCGAATTTTCTTCCCTTTTACTATGGCATGCCACCAAACTCCTTCATGAATGTGTAAAAGCGCCAGACTTTCCCAAGCACTATTTCCATTTCAAAGGTAAGCCTCAACTGGCATCTTTGTCAATCTCGCAAGGACCATGTCGTCCACTGCTCGGGTTTCCGTTTTGACTAATTTATAACATTTATACTCAGGAGGTAGGAACAAGGCTTTTCAAGCTCATTATCTGTCGCTTTTATCACTTTCCTGCTGACATGCTCCCTTTTCTCACTCTTTTCCACGCTCTCCTAGTTTCCCCACTCTCTCTCTCTCTCTCTCTCTCTCATATGTAACTTTCATTAAACCTCGAAACAAAATGTGGCCTGCTCCTCATACCACCTGTCTGTTAAACGGTGGTCTTGCTGCTTACATTCTCTCAGCATTATAGCACATGGTTGAGTGGCATACTGAAACAAGAACTGAACTTTTCCAAGACACTTGCCTTGGCATGAGAAGCATTTTCGACACGAGTGACCGAATCAAGTCACACTGAACGCTGTACGTCCAGGAGCCGTTAAAAACTTACAAGTGAAGCGAGTTTATGTATTTTTTTTTTTGTTTTTTTTTTGTGGCCTTTTTTGCATTTTGTGCAAGAAGCAAGGACGGCAGCAGGAAGAAAACAGAGCCACTTTTAGTTTCTTTTTTTTTTTTAAGAATCAGGTGCCAAGGGGAATTATAAATTAAGGTTAAGATTTTACTTCACTTACATGTCTTTTCTAAATGTCTTTTCTAAACATATGAATATAATGTTGGAAATTATTGGTTTTTGGGGTGTCTGGAACGGATTATCTGCATTTCCATTACTTTCTATGGGAAAATGCGTTTCGCAAAATGAGAACTTTATTGTAATTCCAGTCAGCATGAATCAGCCTGACCTTTCTCATCCTCTAGGCTTTTCTGGCTAAAAGCATGCCTCACCACTCACTCGATGTTTTTGGGTTGTTTTTTTGAACCATTATTGCTAAACTCTAGAGACTGAGAGAGCATTTTTGAAACACTCAAACCAGCCCATTTGGCACAAACAACCATGCCATGGTCCAAGCCACTGAGGTCACAATCATTTCCTCAGGATCAAACTAGGGCTCCTGAGGCTATGAGCTGGCAACGTGACCTGCTGTGCCACTCTGCTCTCTGAATGTAATGTTTGTTAATTTTGAAATAAAAAAAACAAACAAACAAAAAACAAACAGAACCAATCAACTCAAGTTGGAAAATGTTTGTACTGTTCCACATTTGCTTATCCTTAAACTGTATCACACACACACAACTGTATACCCAAGTTATATTAGGAGTCCTATCAGAGACTGCCCGGGATTTACTTGTGGCCTAACAGAGACTTTCACAGATAATAATTTGTTTATAATTGCACAGTATGAACAGAAATATGGTACTGCAATTATCTTAGTGCAATTGTAAAATACTTTGTCAAAAAATTAGACACAACCCATTTAACCATAATATCGTTGTTCATCACATAAAATATCATCATAATCAAACAAAAGAGAGAAAGAGATCACAAGAAGAGTTTACAGAAGAATAATTCGAATAAAAAAGGAGGATCATGAGGAAAAAGAGGTGGAAGAGACGGGGTGGTAGAGTACCTCTGCTTAGAAGGGTGGGCGAGGGCTTCTTGGGCAGTTCGCTGAAGCCGTTGGCATCCAGTCCAGCTGTTTTGCACTCTTTTTTCTCAGCAGCTGTGGAGGCGCTGGTCTCCATTGTGGCTGATTCTGTTAGAGAAGAAAAAGCAGAGGCGAGTCAGGATGCATCAAGGAAGAGCTAGTGAGACGGTGTGGACAATGCCTTTCTTTTCCAACAGAGGGCATTCTGAGCAACTTTTCTCAGGTGATCTTTGTAAAGCTTTTCATTTTGCCATACTCAAGCCTCAGACTCACTAACGGCAAACAGACTTCACACGTATCATTTATTTAAACCTAACACCTCGGGGTTTGCTGTGTGCGTTTTAAGTGTGTGTGTGTGTGTGTGTGCGCGTGTTGCATGTTATGTATCCGTCCAGGTGTGCTTTATTTACTACATTTGTATGCACTGAAATGCTCTCTTGTTATTTCTCTTATATTATTAGTATTATTATGTAACATTTTTATATGAATGTTCCCTTAAAAATATGCTTTTTATATATAATATAATATAATATAATATAATATAATATAATATAATATTGTAGTTAACATGAACTTTGCAAAAATTAATATTAATAAACCAAAAGTAGTTAATGTAATTAATATAAAGCATTTGTTACTTGACATTTTGTGACTTTTACAGTACATATGTTTAAACTAAGGTAAAGGGTAAATGCATGAACTTTGCATAACCAAAATTTTTTTTTTCATTATAAAAAATCAATCCCAGAGTTCTTTAGTATATTCATGCAGAAGATCATGATATATTCATGTTAACTAAAGTGTTAATGTCAGTTAAGGAAAGTATTATTATTATTATTATTATTATTTGGGTTTATTAGTAATTTTTTAAGATATATTCATCATCACATAAAAAATAAATAATAATAGTGAATTTTATGTTTAAAACCAGGCCGTGACAGAGTGACAGCGACAATGTTGTACATCTCAAACTCATGTCGTCTTGGTCACAGCAACCAAATGGTGCACAAGGATTACATCTTTCTGCTGTACGACTCAATACCATGTCCTGGCGGTCAGCCTCTATGACGGCTTTATTCGTTTACTCACTCATCCATCTCTTATCTCTCGCTTTTTTCACTCAAGGTAAGCCGATTAAGGGAGGTGCCACACTTGCGCACTCCGATGGCATCTGTTTCGGTTTTTGCCCGGCCAAGACGGTCCCGGGCTGCACAGTTTTTGTAGTGTTTCGGTGGTCATCATGATTCTTAGGTTATTCAGGGAATTAAACATAGTCAATAAATATATAATGAAGATGACATTATGTAATTGGTTAACCTGCATTTCTATTCATCCAGAGATCAGCACATTGAGCTGTACGTTTGTGTTCATATGTTGTTAAATATTTTTTTAAATCTTGTTTTTTTTGGTTATTTTTATGCTTATACACCCGCGTAATTAATATATCAATTTAATTAAACAGCTTTAATTAAACTTTTTTTTTTTCATCTTTTTATCAACTAATCGTCCATATTTTTATAAATGATCAACTGAATATTTAAATGTAAATTCTTGAATTTCCAGTTTTTTGTTTGTTTTATCAATTTTATTTACTGATACTTTATTTCTTTGGCATCTTATGTTACAAGTATTTTTTTGTTTGTTGGTTGCCAAATCCTTCTAAATATGGTTCTTGCATTCATAAAAACAGTCCGATTTTATGTCAAGGTGTCAATGATTTCTAGTTTTAAAAATAATGTAGGGTCAAAAATATAATCCTATACACTATAATATAGAATGGGACAAAAACTATGTTTTAAATGATGCAGTAAAACAATTTTCTTCTAAATGTGTACACACACAGTAACATATTGTGAATTCAATATTATAAAAATAAAATAAAAAAAGAGCAAAAAAAAATAAATCCTGTAACTTATGTCACAATCCTTTCACTGGCGCCTGTGACTCGGGCGGGATTCAAAAAGCAAAACTGCGATCGTCTCTATAACAGCTGCCTGATGTTCTGCTGCCAGGTCCCATCATAGAAAAGAAACGTGCAACAAATCCTGTGATCTGTTTATGAGACCCGGTCATCACTTTGATCATTTATCATGCGCCAGAATAACAATCGTCCCATAAAATCAATCTTTTGGGGTTCTTGGCCTGGGATCTTCCTAACATTGGCAGGGCAGTATGATGACCACACTCTCCAGCTATGTTGTCTGATTGACAGCTGCATTATAGCAAATGAACAGCAGGAATATACAGTAAATTACATGTACGCCGTGACTGCTGTGTTAACTCTGGGTGCTAGAATGTAAGACATTTAACAGTCTATCACGTAACTCTGTGCCTAATCCGAGGACCGAGAAACTGACAAAGCATTCTGCCGCCTCGCTAACTCATTATCGCACAATCCCCCACACAGATCAGGACCCCATGGAGCCATTCTGGGCCACCTGTGTGACATGACGGGATAGTACAGGTGTCAAAGACCAAACAGACAGATGGCCATGAGAGCAAACAGGTAACAACAAGCACGTTTTTTTTTTCCTTTTTTTTTTTTTTTCTTACCCCCTCTCTTTTCTGTCAACGGTCAGCTGCCAAGAGCTGGAGAGGAAGAGCGAGGGAGGAAGAAGAGGCAGGAGGCAGGACAAAGAAGGGCTAATCCCTGATCAAAACCTCCTACGTCTCCCTAAGACACAGTTCATCACAGTTCAGTTGATAGATTTGCCACGACCCGACGTGAAAGATGCTGCGGCAAAGATGGAGTATTACTTCACATAACACATGCAGAAGTAAGCACGAACGCGAGAGGAGTGAATAAGAGAGGTTAGAGTAAATTGTAACATTGGATTTGAAGGATAGCAATCGGGTCTGCACAGAGACTGAAAAAGTCATTCATCTTCAGAAACCTCTTTATAGTGGTCAGGATCATGGTTGATCCAGAGCTTTTCCACGGAACACTGGGCACAAAGCGGGTATACAGTACATCCTGGATGGGACCCCGGTCTTAATTCAGTTTTACTGGTATACACTTTCTTTACCACTAAACCCCTTGAAGCACTGGAAAGCGATGAAAAAAAAAAACCTAGTTCTAGAGGACTGTTCTCTAAATCCTGCTCGTGCACTAATTCTTTTTGTGTATTTCACGAAAACATACTTAAAAGCATGATTAAACCAGCACCACACTGACCACGCAGTTTCTACGGATGAATAAATCAAATCTGACTGTGTGTTAATGAATATGGACTTGGTTTGTCCTGTTAGCCTCATATACAAACGGACGGTCCCAATGCTCTTCTATAGTCTTAGCCAGATGCCCTATGACCTCTTCTTACCAAAAAAAAAAAAAAAAAAGGACAGTAACTTGAGCCCTCAAACCATAGACCCTGGAGCTAGCTGCATCACTGTGCCACGAATGAAAAATAAAATCCAGAGCTATGATACCAGACGTACCAGCTCAAAAAACATATGGCCTTAAAACATGAGAGAGAAAAAAATTATTGTGCGAACGTTTTCACTTGATTGCCTTCGAAAATGCTCAAAGACACAGATTTAAATAATGCACACAATGAGTAAAGAATGTACGGATTCAAGGCACAATCTATAACCTCTATTCACACGCAGGCCATTCAGCCGTAACACAGCCTGAGGCTTCTCAATCATGGAGCTATTTCTATTCCAATCCGAGCTCTTGAATACATGAAAAGAGGCGCGAAAGGGTCTGACGGACAGGCCTGTGTGCTCTTTGGGGCAACAGCGATGGCCTGCTGTCTTTGAAGAGATTTAACAGGTGTGGGAGAACTATTCTGCTTCACAGACCATACGGATGTGCTCCAGCAATGTTATACTTGTCGCATCAGAGGACTCATTAACAGCAAAGGGCCAGGAGCAGCCTAAAGACTGTTCTCTCTCTCTCTCTCTCTCTCTCTCTCTTTCTTTCTTTCTTTCTTAATTACATACATTCGTCTTGTGGCAAAGAGACTTGTGTGCACTCAAAAGCCTCAAGACTTCTAAATGACAGAAGTGTCACTCCACATCAAGTGTGAACAAGACATTACAGCCAGGGTGTGAATGTGTGTAAAGCGGGCACCTTCTCCCCCCCCCCCCCCCCCAGAGAATGACAGGGATTACTCTCGATCACTTCAATCATAACGTCATCATGCCAAACGATGAAATAATACATGCACGCGGAATCCTCATCAGCTTCAGACAAAGCGAAGGATTAAAAAAAAAAAAAAAAAAAAAAACAGATCCTTTCGGCCCTAACCCGAGCTCCTTGAGTTGACGTACACAAGGGCCGCATACAGAGCAGTTAACCCCAACCTTGCTTTGTCAACGATGGCCCCCTTTAGGTACACACACACGGCCATTCAGCAGGGCATGATAACTAACAATAGGAGGCTTTAGCGAAAGGTAATTGAGGAGAACAACAACTTCTGAACTTAACTCTCTCCCATTCAAGGCCCTCATTGTGTCGAAATCAATGACATGTTTGTTTTAGCACCTCGTTCTCTCTCACCGAGCTCACGGCTTCTGTTCAGGCGCCCTCCCTCCAAAGTCCTCGCAAAGAACACTGAAAAGGAATGCAAACACATTTTCAAAGAGCTTGTTTGAAGATCTTAACTCTCTCTTCCTCTTTTTTTTTTTTTTTTTTTTTGACTTTGACTTTCGGAGAGATGCTGTACTGCTTGGACCGCCACAATTCCTTGAGGGAAAAACCAAAAAAGTCTAAGAATTTGCATGTCACTTATAAATCAAAATGTTCTAAACCATGGGACAGCGAGGTATTATTGTGATATTGGGATGGACAGCTGACAAATGCTCTATTAAGTGGCTGGGTTTCATTCACAGGTGAACAGCTGTTGTGTTATCGAGAAAGTGAGAAAAAGAACGAGAGAGAGAGAGAGAGAGAGAGAGAGGGCCAATATGTACTCCAGTCCATTTCCTGTGTGACAATTTCATTATTTCAAACAAAACCCAGCTGCTCGACATAAAGCACGGTTAGCTCCCTGAGCTGTTCTTGGAATCAAACTGATGCCTCTCTATGGGCTGTTTAAAATGATGTCATTTAAATACTTGCACTTTTTTGCATTCTTTTTCAAACTTGTTGACGAAGTTAATGACGGTATGAAACGCCATTGCTTTGCAGCCTTAAGCTGATCTTGATTCAACAGCCACTGGATGTGGATAATGTGGTCATAAATTGGATCTTACATGCACGTTAAATTAAAAGGTCATTCATTGGCTAAGACATGTAGCCCTTAAAACCATTCCTGCTATTTTTAGGACCTTTTTGCATTATTTATACTGTATAATGAAACGGATTTTATTCCATTTTAACCAATATACAAACATGACTAAGCAAAAAATTACAATGGTTCACATAGGCAACGAATTAGCACAGATACATATGAACATGTGATTTTATGGTTGTTTTTGGTTGTTTCTATGGGCAAAAATAATAATAAAAGGGAGCATCTGATGAGTCATTCCAATATTCAGTGATATTAGCAAATTTGCCAAAACCCAAATGCACCAGGAGGATTTTAATACTAAATCACATGAAGAACCACCACATGAAGTAGCAGTACCTTAAGAAAAAATAAAATACACATTTGTAAAAAAAAAAATAAAAGAAGTGTTTTTGCACATTTTAATAATTGAATGTGCCTTTAACTTTATCTGCGATTTTTAAATATTTTTATATGTGCACTTTTTGGAAAAATTATTACCCTACATAGTTGGTGAAGAAATATGGTAACTTCACTACCCTCGATTTGCAACATAAAGTGACAACAATGAAAAAAAAAAAAAAAAAAAAACAATCATCACAAAAATAAAACCTCAGAAAAAGTTTGGAATTTTATATTTCTAAGTACTCCAGTGAGGGCCCTATAAAGAGTTCACCTGTGTTGTCTCAGTTTCTAACATTAACTAACATTTGAATAAGAAACTGGTTGGATCTGACAAGAAACCTACAATAATGCAAGTAACCGCTTTTTATAACCATACCCATGCAGAAAAGCATCTCAAGAAGCAAAACACGTCAGACCTTTAAGCTATTACAGCCCGACACCACGTCAGGTCTGAGTCTCGTCAGCCAGGAACTGGACGCTGAGGCTACGCTGGGCACAAGCTCACTGAAACTGAGGAGTTGAACCCTGTAAAATGGCCAAGCAATGTTTTTCCAATCTGCTCGACTGTCCAGGTCCGGTAAGCCTGTGAGTTATTTTTTCACATGTTTATCTGCTCTGGTTCAACATTTTTCCAAGTACTCAGTTCGCTGGAATATTTTTTTCCGGACTGCCGTCTGCCAGGTGACGACCCCTGCTACACGACAATTATGCTATCTTCTGTGTACTGGGCTAAAATCTAGCATTAAAAACAAATACAGTGAACCCAAAGGACTTTCTTCTTCACAGCTGAACTTAGCAAACCCTTAACAAAAGCAAAGTAAGCTGCACGTTTGCCTGCATATTTTACAACCAACTTAGTCCTGGTCATCTAACACATTCCAAACATGTCACGTATGTTTAATGTGCAGTGAAAATAGCCTTTTGCTACACAGTTCAAAATTAGCATCTATTGCTGCAATAGAGCACACAGGGGCCTCGGTTTGACAAATTCAAGCCATCCGAGACAGACTTGGGAGAGAAAGAAAGGGAAAGACGCATTCTTTACGTCTGATAAAATGAATGTCTTCATATTCCAGGTGCGCTGAGCTTTCTGGAAAGCCGTTTGGCTCATCGTGCAGGATTACTTACAGCAACCAACAACCCATCAAGCTGAGTAATTACAGCCCGAGCTGTCGGCCAAACAAATGGCTCTGACAGAACACTGAAAGGTCACGCAGTGAAATCCCGGAGAATTCATTGAGCTATTTCTCTCTCTCTTGTGCTCTCGTCTGGTGCGATCGTTCAGATACACCACCGGTGAGGCAAAGTGCTCTCTTATGGCACATAGTGGGGTTAATGATACCTACATATGCAGGATAGAAAGAAAAACACGAGACTCCAGGCTCAGGGGTCAAATATCAAAAGTAGCACTATATTTTAAGATTTTTCCGAAGCAGGTAGACGATACTCCGGGGCTTCCTAAACTTTCTGTAGCTCTTTAATTGTAAAACACATTCCACTGAGCTCCTCAGCAGAGCTGTATTTCAGGGACATTATGTAAATCTGTACAGTATTTTTATATATATACCTATTTTTTGTTATGTCCACAAGTCCAAGATGAAAGACTTGATAAGTGAAGCTTATTGCACTGGGTTGTGCAAAAACGTCTGGTTAATCTTCATATTTTCGTAAAAGGGGGAGATTGGGTAAAGACCATGTATTAGAAACCTTTAAGTGTGTTCTTTGAGACTTCTAAGGTGTCTGATGTGACCAAATTCTTTCAGGAAACCCCTTTAAAAAAATCCCACTGAACCAGCATTGAATCCTAAATCAATGCTATTTCAATGTAGGGCCGGTCTTATATAACTCCATTGTGTGACCTGGACACCTTCTTTGTAGTGTAATATAAAGATTTACATTCGCACAAGCCCACTGCAGTTAACTCCGAGGCAGCTGAGGCTGTTGTGTGGCTCACTGGAGTCAGTGGGAAGCCTGGGGGTGTTTGTGGCTTCCTCCTGTGAGAGAATGCAGCAGGGGGAGGCATGTGAACCTGTGGATAATAGAGAAAGGGGGGGGGGGGGGGTGAGGTGAGAGAGGGGTCCTATGGCTCGGATCACACCCCCTGCTGGTTAGTGCAATATCCTGTGGGTGATCTCTGTGGGTTTGGTCAATGTCAAACAGATGTTGGGATTACAACCCTGGCTGAACTTCTGGAGAAGTGTCTCTGATGGGAGGATCTGTCCTGTCTTTCCGAATCAACCTCTAGAATTATTACCGCTCCAATGTGCCAAGCGGAGCCATTTCACAGGGTTACACAGCCGAGACGCTTTCCCAAAAACATGCACGCCGCTCTTGCCTCAGGCTATGGCCTTCAGAGTGAACCCTTGGGGAAACTTCCCACTGCTTCAACTGTTGGGCCTCTGCAATGTTTTCTTAATTTTTTTTTTTTTTTTTTTTTTACATTGCTACCTTTGATCCAGCAGCCAAATGGTGTTGTTAAGAGACACTTGTAGTTTAACACCCTGGAAGTGCTGTAAATGTCCTCTTCTGAGGCTAGTCAAATGCCTCGCCACACACTGGACGGCAGTTTTAAGAGTTAGCCAACAACTTGAGATAGTCCGTTGCGCAGACCTCCAGATGGCAGTTTAAAACTATGGGACAGGTAGTATGACGGTACAATTTGTAGTCTAGAAAACAACCTATAATAAACTTATAAAGTCTCATAACCTAATAGGAATGTGATTCTTTCTGCCTTCTTTCCTCACCATTTTATGAGATTTACGAGACCACAGCTTTGTTTACTGGGTTTTCCACCATGAGCTCGCTCAGAAGGCTCAAAATTTCCAAGGCACAGCTTTGCACAAACAATTGTTTCACTCGTACGCCACAAAACCAAGTTGTTTATGAAAAAAAATTATGCTTCACTCTTTCTATATCCTGATGTTAAAATCCTCACTGAACACTCGCGGGACAAAAAAAAAAAAATATTGGAGCAAAATGTCAGTATGATTTATCCAGCCACCTGCTTCAGTCTTGACCTTACCTTAAACATAGCATGCATAACTGTATCATGGGTACCCAGCTGAATTGAGTTAAAAACCACACGGCCAGACGGGATAAAATAAAGGCTCGAGAGAGACTTGTATAGACTACTCTATTACAGCCCAAAATTTCCAAGTGCTGGATAAGATGAAGGACGCAAGCGCAGCTGCCTGAGAGCCTTCGCTATCTCTGAGTGAGATAGTGCAGGCCGAGATCTCCCTCAGCTGGGCCCTGACCCCAAAAACTGATTGTACAAGCGTGTTTGATTGCTAACAGCTAACACATGGAGATTTTTATTTCGGGGCATCTCTTGTAAGCCTCGTCTTCCCGTCAGGCTGTTTAAGGAGTCTGCGGCTTGGCCGCGTTTCGCTTTCTTTCATTTTCATCTCTCTTCTTATGAGTCTAATGAAGAACATGCCCTGTGTAGGCCCGCACCATAGCTCTGTTACTCAGACAATAAGTCATCCAGGGTTGCGCCACCATAATGAAGATTTCTCTTCATTTGCAACAACCAAACCGCCACATAATGCAAACATGCGAATTCGGCCGTGCCGTGTTTCCTGAATTGTTATGCACGCTCAAATGCTTGCGATCTTTGTAGTTCGATGAAGTGTTTTCCTTAAATGTGCATAGTTCTAAGTGAACGTGATGATGATACTTCGGCAGACCCACAGCGTGCTGCTGTCAAAAGTTCTTTAAGAGACAGAAGAGCATCATGTGGTTGCACCATCCCTCCAGGAATTAATTAAGTCGTGAATCAAAGGCCGCCAAGAGGCGCTATGGATACCACGTCACATTTTGTAGCGAGGCGAGTTTCTCGTGCCCCTGGTGGCATGCAGACCTTTGATTTCAAGGCATCTCATAGTGTGTGATGTCCTTTCATGAGACATTCGCTGTAATTAGATGGTGGTTGATGCTTGATTGTTTCTGCTTGATGAGGACTTCTCATGCCTCGGTTGATCAGGGTCTGACTGATCATTTTAATCTGACTAAATCTGAGTTTATTACACTCCTAAAACTGGGCTGCAGAACAGGGATGCCTAGAAATGGGGGTGAAACGCAAACACTTGGGCCAGTACCAGCAAAGTTAGATCCGATTCTACAGAAAACCAAAGAAAGAATTTGATCTGATCCTGTAATAAATCTATAATGGCAGGAAAAGGAAGGTCATGTGATAATAACACTAGCCACATGGCCTAATGTTAACAACCACAAGTCTTAGCTATTAAGCAAAGCAAAAGGTTTATGGGTAAAAAAGCTGAGCTTTTTGTCATGTTTTTTGTCGTTTCTTTCTGTATGTTAAGCTGTATCATGACATCCCTATTAATTAGTTGTCTCAAATAAATAAAATATAAATCCATAACCTCCATGGACAGCATATTTATAATCTAACAAAATTCCCCAACCCCCAATCTTTTTTTAATCTTCTAAACTACAGAGCTATGAACTCGGTGCTCTGCAACATGAATGCAACAACAAAATTTCTTTGCCAGATAATTGGACAATTATTAAGTAATTTGCATATTAGTGTAAATTATTGATAAATACAAAACTGAACAATTACATCCATTTCTGAAAAAAAAAAAAAATTCTAAGACAGTCACACTACTGCAATACCACAGACTATATTCTATGAGCTGGTAATCATAAACTAAAATAAATATTTATGTAACTTTTAGCTTTTCATACTGGTTGAAGTTTTGGTCAAATATATTTTTTAAACCAGACTTTGAGGAATTATTCTAATCTAATGCATATACAACATGATGATATAATAATAATGGATTCAACTTGATTCTAAAGCATCTAAAAAGAAAAAAATCAGGAAATGAGAAACTCTCTTTAAAATGCACTGTCCAGTGAGTAACTCTGCTCAGGTCATATAAAATACTTGCATTCATACTTTGTTACATATTACTGCCTTTTATTTCTCGTTAACAAATGCCTCTGAATGTAACATTTCACAGACATGCAGCATTCCATCCAATTTTGTGATGACAATGTTATTTTTGCTAATAGTTGTCTCTTATAAGTGCATACGTGTCATTTCTTGTCTAAGCAGAACAAGGAATATCTCCTGAATGGTCGCATTCCTTCATGCAAAAATTCACCTTGACACATGCGCGCCTTGTGGCGCCCTCGTCTTCCATGTTATCCCGCGTCCCATATGGAGTTTATCTACGTCTCTTTGATGAGCATTCCCATGTGGTCGGGAGCTCGGGCTGCTGGAGAGGGGAATGGTTTACTGTGCTCTTCATCAGAGCAAGTCTATGCAAGCCAGGATTCAGAGATGGAGAGAGAGAGAGAGAGAGAGAGAGAGAGAGAGAGAGAGAGAGAGATATGCTGTCCACAAAAATTGCCCGAGGACAAATCACCCCTGACTGGTGAAGAGATTTCTCAGAGCAGACAAGAAACAAAAATATTAGTGTTCCGCTGGCCTAGGTTTATGGAGGCAATTACATGTGTTTGCCCTTTGGAGAGTCTGACATAATACTTAGCATGGGAGATAATGCTGCCTGGTAATAAAACCCTAACAAACAAACAAAAAACTTTCCTTATTAGTGGAATTTTAATAATGCCATTTTGCCAAAATCAGTCAGTGATCAATCTAATCTTGTTTCTCTATGCTTCACCCGAAGTAGATAATGAACCCAATATGGCAACAGAAACAATAGAACCTGAGAAGTTTCTGAACCCATTTATCCAAAATCAGCCCGGTATAACATAACATAGATTTTCAGGGGTCACTGCCTCCATTGAGACACCACAATGAAGTGATTTCTCCAGGGGTCAACTCCCCTCGGATTCTTCCATATAGCCAAGAAGAAGTGACTTCATATACTCCAATGAGAAAGCCCATTGTGTTCGGTAGTCTTGGGGGGAAAAAGAAAGGAAAAAAAAAAGAAAGAGATGGTCCCCCGCTGACCTGGGCTCCAAGCTCAATCACTCATAAGAAATGTGGAGTTACTACCTAGACTGGGAAAAAGTCGACAAGCCTGAGAGGAGCCAGGATGTCGGCTCAGAAATGGTTAAGATTAAAAAGTGCTTCAGGTTTCAAACCGAATGTCTGTTTGAAAAAAAAAATACAGGAGGTTTTATTTAATGTGCCTATTAGAAATGTAATTTCAAAAAGGGAAAACAAAAAGCAGCAGTAGCAAAAAAACAAAAAAAAAGGGAAAAACCATAACCTTTGTGCCTATTCGAACATCTCATTTGTGGTTGTGTTTGTATTTGGTCATGTTTTTAGGAGGAAGTACAAGGCTTATAATAGGATGACAGTTCTCCTTACACAGTGTTTAGTTCATCAAAAAAAATGTGTGTGTGGGGAGGGGGGGGGGGGGATTTGATGAAGCAGAACTGTGTAGGGCAAGATGTCCTGCCCTTTTACCCTTGCTGGTCCAAATAAAGCAAAATTTAACACAAATCTAGCCTTAGCTTTAATAATATTGAGGGTAACACAGATTCGAAAAACTCTAAAGTAATTAAAAATTTTGAACACCAGTTGCTTTATAACCAAATGGGAAAGAAGTGTCTCATTTAGGGTTGCCAAGGTGGCTGTTTTTGCACCATATTGGGCCCATGGCTTCTAAAATCTGGTTTAAACATAAAATACCTAAACGGCAATCTAACCAAACAGGTCATGGTAAAAAAGTTGAAAATCTAAGTGTAGGCAATGAATCTATGATTACAGCAAAAGATTTTTTTTGTATATCCAGCCTACAGTAGCTATATGTGAGTGTAATCACGCTACTCTATCACTCATCAATATAATTCTGTAGTTGTACAGTAGCTCCAGTCTGTGCAAACATCCTGGTGAGAGTTCACAATGCAACTGGTTTACGTGAACAGTACATGAATTGATCACCTTCACCCTACATAATTCTGTCCATCCTCATTAGTTAATTTAAAGTTTTTTTTTTTTTCATAAACCAATATGTTAAATGTTCTTTTAAATGTAACTAACATCATTAATTTTTTTCACAGCAGGAACAAAGATTGGGAGTGGAAAAGGGAGTTATGGAGTAGATACTGGTCATACAAGCAGATGATCAAAAGCCTGTATTGTAGATATTGAAAATCAAAAATGTGTGCGTACCACAGTGACCTTGTTTTCCTCATGCAAAAAGACTGAGAAAGACAAGAAAAATATGTCTTCGTATGTCAAAATGTGTTTGTTTGACTACGTAAGTTTATTAAATATAAAAGGTTTTCAAATATTCTGAATAATTTAATAATAATAATAATAATTATTATTATTATTATTTTTATTTATTTATTTATTTATGGGAAAAAGTATATTGCAAAATGTCCATCAGTTCAAACATCCATTTTGGTCTGTAACGTTGCATCGACCGCGCACCGCATGTCCGTGCGGGAATGCGTGAAAATGGCGCCGGAGGCCTCGCGGGAGTGCGTTAAAAGGGGGCGTGGTTATCAAGCGGTCCGCCGCGGCCGGTAAGCGCGCGCTCGGGCGGATTGTATGAGCTGAATGGGGTCCCGGCGCTCTTTCACATCCTTTCAAAACCTCTTCAGCCTGACTGCTGGGACTCTTCATAGAGGACAATAGCAAATGCACTAAAACTTTTTTTCCCTTCTTTTTCTTATGCTAATGCCTGTGACCGGGTCCTCAGATGAAAAAAAATCCCACTCCCACCAACTGTTTTTTAGCCTCTTCCTCCAGGATTTAAATGGGCCAATTAGAGTTTTATCCTGCTTTTTTGCCTTGTTCTGCCTCCTTGTCAGCTAAACTTCTAAGCACACAGGCCCTTTCATTCTCTCAATTCTTCTACTTCATCTCACCCCCATGTATAAAAAATGATCACACCAAAGCCAGTTAAAATTCCATAACAAACAACATATGAAATTGCTGCTATCCATTTCAAGACTTTCATCATATAGCTACAGTGAAGAGCTGTTGCAGTTTGGAGAGCAAACACTGGGCCTTTCAAACCAACACCACGAGCTTTTCAAAAACCCTTGAGCTCATGATAGACTTAATCACACTGTGCGTGTGTGTTCAACATGCAAAGCTTGACCTTAGTGACGTGGACTTTGCAAACTATATATATATATATATATATATATTCATGCAACACATTTAAACATGTTCACATTACTTACCGGTAAATAAAAAATGCATGATGAAAACAAATAGGAAATTTGAAAATAAATAAATAAATAAATAATGCAATAAAATGTTCAAAAGGAGTAAGCAGGCAAACCTTATGAACTAAAGCCTAAACTTGATCTCAATCTTTCGTTATGGCATTGTGTATGGTTTAGATTTTTTTTTTTTTTAAGCAGAGATCTAATGGCCCTGGCGCCTCTCCACCTTTCCGATCAGATTTTTGTCCCATATGGATCAAGTTGCAGACAAAAAGATTTTTGAAATTCCAGCGTGAGCCGGTTGAAAGCGCAGACAAGAGTTTAAGGGCAGCTCCGATCTCACTTACTTTATCTTTACTGTAGCATGAAGCATGCAATCTACTTTAAAGGCAAGTTTGTTTGTTTTGTTTTTTTAATCAAGATAGATTGCAACAATGTAAACAAGCGTGCAAACATATCGGGGTTTTAATGTGTGATCAAAACAATAAAAACTTGCATAGAAGCATAAATGCATATTGTCACTATTTGGACATGCACAGCTGTTTTATTTGATTTGCTTTATGGATATCTGGACAGTTTTAAAGTTTGACGTGGGGTTCTGCGTGAGCGCATGAGTAAGTGAATGCGACTTTTTCCTCCCCATATATCTAGGCCTATATACCGTTAATAATATCCGATCTTACCTTTTGTGTATGTGGAAACGTTTTCCTGGTTCACGTGTCCAAAGCTGTGCCTTCTCTCTTCTTCACGCCAAACTTTTTTCGCTACAGAAAGTAACAGAAACTTGTCCTTCGCGCCGAGACCCGAAGCGCCATCCGAGCGCAGCGCAAACTTCGCCAAAACTTTGCCCGAACTCGGCGCGATCATTCAGCGCGCTTCACGCAACTGTGAGCTCGCGCGTCTCCGCGTCACGTCAGATCTCTATACGGGAACTTTAGTTTTCGCGCAGCGCGGCGTTTCCGACAGCAAACCAACCATCGCTCGCACGGAGCAGAAAGGAGATGAAACGCACGGAGATTTGGGACGGAGTGTGCGCGTGTGTGTGTGTGAGAGAGAGAGACTGCGTGCGTGTTGATCTCACTGGGCTGATCTCTGTTCAGCTCTCTCTCTCCCTCTCTTTTTCGGTGAGTTTAACCATTTGCTGTTCCAGATGGGCCGGGCTAGTGTAGCGCGCGCGAATACACACACACACACACACACACACACACACACACACAGAGAAATAGAGAGAGAGTTTGGAGTTGTGTGTTGCGTAGAAAAGTATAAACACAGCAAAAAATCCCACGTGCACTCTTCATTTATATCCAGAAGGAAACAGCCTTAATGCATCACCAGGGACTGGGTTGCATAAAGGTGCATAAGAGTACAACTCAGTACTTCTGAATAGAGTTTCTGAAAGAAAAAAATTGCTTGCCAAATCCATTTCTACAATCTATGGTTTCTGTAAATTATTTACTTTGTCATTTTTAAAAATAATTCAAAAGCCAAAAAAAGAAAAAGTCAGCATTTGCTTAAATGTCTTAAATTTTTCAAAAGGTGATTTTAAAAAAATGTAATTAACACTTACATTGTTAAATTAACCTAAATTAGCTTTTGCAATATTCAGCAGGGTGTAAAAGCACAGACATTCATTGCTTACATCACTATGAAAATACACAGTGAGGAGGAATGAACCCCTTTCATTAAAATGTCTGGTTAACTCTTTCAGTGTTTATACATGGACAGATCCCTGCAGAGTGTCTTCATGAAGCAGTTCAATGACCGGTATATAAAGTGTACCACAGGAATGCGCCAATGTTTAGATAAAATATTGTACAGAATTTGTAAAAGAAGAACTGAAGTACACTTAAACTTGGCCTTATAGTGTCTTTATAGAACGACTGGATTAAACCTTAAATCTTTTATGTGTGGAAGAACAGCTAAATGAAACTTTACAGTGTTTCTACAGAACAACTGGCTTAACCCTTATTGTGGTTGTAAGAGAAGAGAAGAGTAACCTGCACTGTTCATATATAAGTACAGCTGAATTAATCCTTTCAGGGTTTCTACTGAACAGCTGGATTAACAATAAAGAGTTTGTATAAGAAGGGGAGAATAACATCTCGATGTACCGTACCTATTTGAGAAGAGTTGCAATAAACTTTACACCTATTTCTATAAGAGCAACCACAATCACCCTTACAGTAATTATAACATTAACTTGTATAATGGTTCTATAAAAACAGCTTGATCAAATTAGCCATCAATATATTTATTCATGATGAACAGCTGGGCTAATCCAAACAGATTTATATAACAACAGATTCACTGACTCGATTTTAAGATATACTCTGTTTATATAAGAACAGCATGATGAATTATTACAGTGTTTACATAAAAACAACTGGATTAACCTTCTCAGTGTTTACATAAGAATAGCTGGATCAAGTGTTTATGTAGGAAGAGCAGGATAATCCTTGACAGAATTTCTATATACTGTAAGAACAGTTGTCTTACCCCTTACTGTGTTTAACTAAGTCTTTATATAAGAACTAAATTAACTCATACAGTATTTATTGGGTGGCTCAGAGAACCATTATAATGCTTCTATAGGAACATTAGGATTAACCCTTACAGTGTTTGTTTGCAGCTTGACACAAATAAACACTCTTTAAATGTATTCACTGTATACAAAAGCACTATATTGACACTATATGTCTATAGTGTACACTTTTTTGCAGTGTGGCAAGGACATTATCCAGATGAAAAAGGCCACTGCAATACCAATTCCATGAAGGGATGTACTTGGTTTGCAATAATTTTAGGTAGGTGGTACATGCAAAAGTAACACCCACATGAATTCCCAAGATTTCCCAGCACAACACTGTCCAGAGCACCACACTGCATCTGCCAGCTTGCCTTTTTCCCCATAGTGCATCCTGGTGCCATTTCTTCCTCAAGTGTGTGATGCACACAAACTCAGCCCTTCCCATGATATAAAAGAAAATAGGATTCTTCATAACAGGCCACCTTTTTCTACTGTTGCATGGGTCAGGTCTGATACTCCTGTGCCCATTGTGGGTGCTTTTTGTGGTGAGCATGGGCATCAACTTCAAGAACTGACTGCACAATATATCCCACTCCTCGACAAGGTGTTGTCTTTGTTATAAGTCTTTCTACCGCTTCCTGTCGAGGGGACCATCTGATCCGCACAACAACTTTACAAAGGTTTTACACTGGATGCCCTTCCTGACCTAACCCTCCCATTTTGTTCGGTTTTGTGTTATTGTAAAAAAGATAATAACTGCTAATCACTTCACCTTGTTGTTGTGTTAAAGTGTTAATGGCTGATCTGTGTTTTGTACAGTATTTAAACACAACAAAAGTAATGACCAAAATGTAAAATGCAAACAAAACTGCTCAAACATTAACAAAGCAACAACACTATCCTTTATTACCATCAATACTAAAGCCAAAATATGAATCATGCACATGTCCTCTCTCTCTCTCTCTCTCTCTCTCTCATTATACTAATAATAGTTTTAGGAATGCAAGGCCCATTTCAGACATGACTTTTTTTGTTTCAGTATACCATATTAAATATTTTGACCAGTTAAACCAGAAGCAGAAAAACCTGTGTTGCCTCTAATAATAAAAGTGGATTCCATATTAGCATGGCCCTTAAAGCTCAGAGCATTTAGTTTTATTATTTAATTATTTATTATTTGTTTGACTGTTTTTGTTTAAATGGACTGTGCAGTATAGAGAGTATCATCCTTTTTTCAGCACAAAATAGGCAATATGATGAAGTGAATTTTAGTTCATTTTGACCAACTTCCCAAACATGACTAAGCAACAAATTTGAAACTGGGTCACATATGCAAAGGAATAGCACAGGCACACATGATCACGTGTTTTTATGGTTGGTTTTGGTTGTTTATATGACCAAAAAAGAATCAAAATAATGGTCATTTTGACAATTCTACATTTTTGCGACGTTGTTTCCACATTCTGGTTGTGGTAAAATTGACCCTTTTATAAAAGTAATGATAACATTTGTTCTACCTGACACATCCAAGAACCAAAATACACAGTTTAAAGCCTGCAAAACATTCCTGCTACCTGTTATCACCCAAATGAGGATGGGTTCCCTGTTAAATCTGGTCCCTCTCAAGGTTTCTCCCTATTGCCATCTCAGGGAGTTTTTCTTGCTGCCATCGCCCTCGGCTTGCTCATCACAAACTGACCGTTTTGATTCATACACATTTTCTCACAGATTTCATACTAATTTCCTTCTGGTTCTGTAAAGCTGCGTTGTGAGAATGTTCATTGTTGAAAGCGACATATAAATGATTTTAAATTTAATTGTTCATTTTTAAGAATCTGATAATAATCAAAACTAAATTCTATGCTAAGGAAATTATATGAAAATCTTTCTGAAGGTTTGTAAAGTATTTTGAAAAGAACGCGTAAAACATCCTTCTTTTGATGAATTTGAATTGCTAAATTAAAGTTCAAATCTATTTCAAGTCTATTTTGTTCCTACACCAACAACCCTAATTCTAGCAAGGTTTTTATACATAAAATTGTCAGGTCTCAGATGCTTTAGGAATATATATATATATATATATATATATATATATATATATATATATCACAGTATTATGTGTAAAAATCTTGCAGTTAAAAAAATAAAATAAAATAATAATAATAATAATAATAATATAAATGTTACATAGTACCACTACTTCTGATAAAGCCCGTGTGGGATAGTTTATTTACACTAAAAATGTCTTCTAAAGCAGCAGTGTACTATCAGATGGCTCTAATGGCCCCCAGCGCCATCTATAGGATAAAGAGTAAACTGCAGCGACATATATGACCTTCCATTCGGGAAGTCAAGACTGTAGTCTCGGTGATGTGTAGCGTCGTGCCTCATTAGCTAAACTTCTAAAGTGTGTTAGAAGTGAGACACACTTCTCACACACTTCTCTTTCATGTTTCATCACCACATGATTCACTTACTTCCCTTGTAGAACGCACAGATTTGATTAATATTACTATTATTATTATTATTATTATTATGGAAAACTGAAACCATGAAAACCACCTAAAAGAACATCAAATCCACAAATCTCAATATTTATATTGTAATTATTTATCTTTCACTTTAATGCATGTGTAACAGGGATTTAGCCTTCAGTATTCTGGACTTTTCCTTGTCAACAGAGTTGGTACTCGTAATTATACATGTACATTTAAATTGTACCTTTTAGTTTAAGGATATGGTGTACCCTATATACTGTTCATACTTAAATAAATAAATCAAAACATACCAAGAAAAAAGAAAAAATTATGCATGATGCTAAAAATAAGAAAAATAAGTTAAAATGTATTCAAGAAGAGGGACTTTATTCCTTTCTGCTTATCACAATAGTGTATAGCAGAAATATTTATATTTAAACTTTCATACGTTTAAACATTTGTGAAACGAGCCAACCATACCAAGGTCATGAAATAGTGGATATTAAGAAATGTAATTTATTTTTCATAGATTTGGAACACAATGTTGTCGTTAGGGATGATGGTCTGAGAATATGACATTATATCATGGAAAAGTGCCTTCTGAACAATTCAGCTTGGTCTGACCAGCTGCCAAAACACACACGGCTCTGGTTAAACTAGGAGCCCATCGGAATCATTGCCAGGTGCTAAATGCTCATAGAAAGGAAACAGTTTCTGAATTGCTACACAAAGCAATGTACACAGTTGTTTTTAAGACAAATGACACCAAGAATAAGGCAAACCAGGAAATCTCAGACTTTAATCAAGTAAATAACTTACCAGCAAAAAAATATTGATGGTCTACTAGTTTGACAGGCTTGGTATGTGTTTTGGCATCTGGTCGCTGCTGGACTTTTCATCACAGGGAAATATACCAGTACACAGAGACGGATGTCATCATAAAACAAATGCTTCTCTTTCATGTTTCATTTGAAGTGTGGTGAAAACCTGTACTGTATGTTTAAAAAAAAAAAAATAAAGATACAAAAAACAAAAAAAAGAAAGAAAATGTGTGTCTATATTATTTTGATAAATGACCAAAGACAAAACTTCTGTTAAATTCTTTAAGATGAAAGCCAATTACTCTAACCTGGTAGATTAATAGGTTACTCGTACTGCAGCTGCAATTTAGCTTAAAACAGCTGCTGAAGGTCATGGTGGTTATTTCCTAATAAGATGTGGCGACAAATTAATATATTGAAGCCATGATCTATAAGATGTGGGAAGGAATCGTGTAATTTTGGGCACTTTTTTTTTTTTTTTTCTTGAAATGTCATCTGTAATACAGTCAAGTCAACCATGTACAAACAGTACAAACCGGAGTGTTGGTGAAAATGGGTTTTAAAGGGAACCACCAGGTGCTTGTGGGGGAAAAAATTTAGTTGTGTAAAAAAAGTCTACCTCTTAGTTAAAGTGAAAACACATTACACAGTGTGCAGACTTCCTATTAACTACTGTACGTACATAGCTTTCCTCATACAGTAACACATTCATATGTTTGTTTAACAAAATATCCACTGTTATGTAAATATAATATGATATTCAGGTCATTTTATTATTATTAGGGAAAATAGATGACAAGTCTACTATAATGCTTTTTACTTTTAATAAATGGAAATGTATGCAATGAAACATGATTAAAATGCTTAGTTGCTTAATTATGAGGCTGATTAAAAGGCTACATTTCAAAATAAATAGAAAGTCCATACAAATGACAAAACATACAGTGTAATAGGACACCAAGTTATAATTTTCTTCTTTTTCTAAGAAGCATTAAGACAAAAAGCAATTTTTTCCCCCATAATGTGTGCTCTTTAAATATAAACTCACTACAGCCTCATCATTTTGGCTTGAAAACATACATTTCTGTAATCACATTAAAAACATCATGTGACCGAGTACTGTTTTTCCCCCTCATTTTTCATGATATTTCCTATGAATGTTACAGATGCGTTTATTACTGCATTCATTCCTGCTTTATTATTGTTATTATTATTATTATTATTATTATTAATTTCAGAGAATTCTTACTTATAACTTGTATGAGATATGATGTGTTACAATATGTTTCACACAGCAATGATGCTCTTTGCTACAGTTCATTTAAGTACAGGAAGTGTTCTAGATGCATTGTGATGGCCCCATCTAGTGGAGAAGAAGAAGTGCTGAGGAATTTATGCACCTCCTTCTGGAGAATATCTACACTACCTTCTCCAGAGTTTGATTGTAGTTACTGAGTAATCCATGGCAGCTGAATAATTGAGAATATAGCATGCTGTTATGCAGCTCCAATACTCGCCACATCTTACAGAGGAATATTATTACTCGTAATATTGTTACACACTGGTGCATGCACAGTTAGGGTGGAACTTTGGCCTTGGAGTCTTACCCATAATGGGCTCGACACCCTTGTCTACACTGGTACTTACATAGTGTCAATGCTGTGTGGCCTTAGGTTGCCCCACTTTTTTCTTAGGACTCTTATTCAAAAATGGAATTAAATGACCAGTGGTGGCATCATCCTGCCTTAGGTTGTTGTACTCTGGCCTTGAAGTCTTATCTGTCATGAAATCAACACCCTCATCACACCCTAGCTATCATAAAATACATTAATCTGTATTGTGCTACCTTAGTTTGCCCCTCTCAGCTTATTGGCGGTGCCATCTTGTTAAAATCAAATTAAAATCAAATTCAAATTCAAATTTTATTTGTCACATACACAGTCATACACAGTACGATATGCAGTGAAATGCTTAGGCGACTGCCCGTGACCTTAGAATAAAAGACTATTTAAGACTATTTACACGTAAAGAATATAACAAAGAACGTAGCAATAGATTTAACTAAGAATAAAATAATAAAATATATGTACATATATAATGTACATATATATATATATATATATATATATATATATATATATATATATATATATATATATATATATATATATATATATATATATATATATATATATATATATGTTACAGGATGTTCCATGTTCACTTTGGAAGACTTAGCCATTATGAAATTGACACCTGTACATTTTCCACATGTGAAAACTCACATTTAACAATTTCGAAGCATTTCTTGCATTTTCATCAATACTGTAAAAAAAATCCTCATTTTATTAACTAGATCATGGGATATACTTGATTGCCGCTAAAAAGTGCCACATTTTGGTATATTCAAATCATATCTTCTTGCTCAAATGGGAACCGTGGAGAACTGATCACCACTGAATCTGTTACTTAGAGAAAAAAATGGAGCGGACCGATCAGATTGTTTTGCCAGAAATGATGTTTTCCGAATCATAAAAGAGATTAAGAATAATTCAAACAACTAAAAGGGCCTTTCGGGTCAAACCAGGAGTTTTGATTTTGCAAAATAACAGAACCTAGTCAAACTACGAGTAAAAACTACCTTCATTCTCGATATTATAATACACTGCTACAATAATGCACTTATCGGAGAATGTATTCCAATATTATTGCTTGGACACGATCAAGACGCAAAGTTCTCAGTGCACTGGAGCCATGATCAAGCACTGCACAAGCACTGCCTACTTCAAGTCTGAAACGCCGGCATTCAAGAATCTCCTGTAATGGCCAAACATGTGGGAATGGCTTGGAGAGAGGTCAGGATTGTAATGGGGATGTGGCAATAACTCCCAGCAAAGTTCCTGTAATGTGCAAGTGGTGTGGTGGGCAGTATGAATTCTTGCAATGTCCTGCAAAGACAAAATGCTTTTGGTGATCAGATCAGGCTGTTCTTTCTATTAAACAATTGATTTTTCTTTCAGTAAAGTTTCATCATTTATTTGGAGTAGTGGTGGCTCAGTGTGTTAAGGCTTTGTGTTACTGATCGGAAGGTCGGCGGTTTGAGCCCTAGCTTCGCCAGATGGCGGCTGTTGGGCCCTTAAGCAAGGCCTTTAACCCTGTCTGCTCCAGGGCTCCGTAAAAATGACTGAGCCTGGGCTCTGATCCCGGCCTACTAACAAGAAGTTAGGATATGCGAAGAATAAAGGATTTCACTGTGCAGTAAAGTACTGTATGTGTGACGAATAAAGACTGAACTGAACATTAGAGCTGCTATTGAATGCTGTGCATGAAACATTCTGTTTAACAGTAGCTTAGAAGGAGAAAAATATCATAACCATGACTAAGTGTGTCAGTTCTGATACTTTCACTAGTAGGCTTTTACTATCTTCAATGATTGAACAATGAAGGTATATATATACACACACACACATTGCATATACTCCAGAATGTTATGAAGAGTGATCAGATGAATAATCCTTCTTTGCCATGAAAATGAACTTAATCCCGAAAAAAACTTTCCACTGCATTTCATTGCTGTCATTAAAGAACATGCTGAGATCATTTCAGTAATCGTCTTGTTAACTCAGGTGAGAATGTTAACGAGCACAAGGCTGGAGATCATTATGTCAGGCTGATTGGGTTAGAATGGCAGACTTGTCATGTTAAAAGGAGGGTGATGCTTGAAATCATTGTTCTTTCATTGTTAACCATGGTGACCTGCAAAGAAACGGATGCAGCCATCATTGTGTTGCATGAAAATGGCTTCACACGCAAGGATATTGTGGCTACTAAGATTGCACCTAAATCAACAATTTATAGGATCATCAAAAACTTCAAGGAAAGAGGTTCAATTCTTGTTGAGAAGGCTTCAGGGCATCCAAGAAAGTCCAGCAAGCGCCAAGATCGTCTCCTAAAGAGGATTCAGCTGCGGGATCGGAGTGCCTCCAGTGCAGAGCTTGCTCAGGAATGGCAGCAGGCAGGTGTGAGCGCATCTGCACACACAGGGAGGTGAAGACTTTTGGAAGATGGCCTGATGTCAAGAAGGGCAGCAAAGAAGCCACTTCTCTTAAAAAAAAAACCATCAGGGACAGATTGATCTTCTGCAAAAAGTATGGACTGGGGCAAAGTCATATTCTCGGATGAAGCCTCTTTCCGATTGTTTGGGGCATCGGGAAAAAGGCTTGTCCGGAGAAGAAAAGGTGAGCGCTACAATCAGACGTGTGTCATGCCAACAGTAAAGCATCCTGAGACCATTCATGTGTGGGGTTGCTTCTCATCCAAGGGAGTGGGCTCACTCACAATTTTGCCCAAAAACACAGCCATGAATAAAGAATGTTACCAAAACACCCTCCAACAGCAACTTCTTCCAACAATCCAACAGTTTGGTGAAGAACAATGCATTTTCCAGCACGATGGAGCACCGTGCCATAAGGCAAAAGTGATAACTAAGTGGCTCGGGGACCAAAACGTTTAAATTTTGGGTCCATGGCCTGGAAACTCCCCAGATCTTAATGCCATTGAGAACTTGTGGTCAACCCTCAAGAGGCGGGTGGACAAACAAAAACCACTAATTCTGACAAGCTCCAAGAAGTGATTATGAAAGAATGGGTTGCTATCAGTCAGGATTTGGGCCAGAAGTTGATTGAGAGCAGCCCAGTCGAATTGCAGAGGTCCTGAAAAAGAAGGGCCAACACTGCAAATACTGACTCTTTGCATAAATGCTCTGTGTCTATATATATATATATACAGTATGTCACAAAAGTGAGTTTAGTTATATCTCTTTGTAGGACAACACTGCATAAATGACTCTTTGACACAATGAAAAGTAGTCAGTGTAAAGTGTGTATAGCAGTGTAACTTTATTGTGGCCTCAAAATAACTAAAAATACAGCCAATAATAGCTGAACCCCTGGCAACAAAAGTGAGTGAATGAAATGCTGGGATAGGTGCATTAGTGTGGCAGAGGAGTAAAATAAAGGTAGTTTTACTCTCCCAACTGTGTTCTGTTATTCTGAACAAGGTTGCATTGAACAGTTTTTACTTACATATGCCTATATAATATATTAAGCCTGATGTTAGCTAGCTTGGTATTGCTTCTGTTTCCGAGATAAAACCTTAATTATTTTATTGCTTTCTATTAATATTTAGGAAAACTCATTCATCAGACATTTATAAAGAACAATCCATGGCACAAACAACAATTTCCTCCTCTGATGTGAAGGAAACTGAGTGATTCCACTCTTTCTTCTGCTATTTAGCTGCTGAGACCTGATTCAAATTTGGGTGATTTTGCTTTTATCAAGTTAGGGCAACAGCTCTTCAAAAATGTCTGTGCACGTCCTTGCAGATCAGGATCGTGATGAATCTGGAGCGTATCCGGGGAACACTGAGAAAAACACTGAGAATACAGCATACATGGGAGTCCTGTGCGCTGCAGGGCACCATTCACTCACAAACGCCAGTGTACCTATTAGCGTGTTCTTGGGAGGTTGGAAGAAAACCTGAGAAAAAATCTAGGAACATGGGGAGAACTGTACAATGTTAACAATTTCAGTTTGGTATTGAACAGGACTCTCGCTGGTGTCCCACCCAAACAAATTCCAATATTCTTTTACTTATAGCAGTAAAGAATGGGGGAAAAAAATTATATAATTTTTTTTCATTACATTCAGTACATATCTTTTGGAGCATCTGAATATTAAGCCAGGTGTTTTAGATTAGTAACAAACCGACGAGACATCCGTGTAGCATATCTGCTCTGCCATCAGCTGAACTCAGGACCAAACCATCTCGATTCAGGTTAGAAAGCTCAGCCTGTCTCCCTTTCTACAGTAACTTTATCCTCTGCACACATGCTGCGTGACCCCTGACCCACAATATCCGCAGTATTCTCAGGACGACCTTCTGCTCCACTTCTGCGTTCAATCAGATAGAATTCAAGACACGATGAACACCACATCCCTCCTCCGACCGCAGTCCCCTCTGTTTTGCTTTTCAAATGAACTGAGCAACGTGATGTGGTTAATGCATTATGTCGCCACTCAGAGAGAAGCAGAGGGAGGTAATGTGTCAGCACGGCACTGCAGGGCATGACTTCGTGAAGAAAACACGAGATGGGGGAGAGATTAATGTCCAAGCATATGAACTTGGAAACAGGTTGCAGTGAACCGTGCTATAAAACTCTGCACACATGAACAAGCGTTCACACAGGCGAAGTTTGTCTGTCTAAAAGGGTTGGATGGACAAATCCAGATTTACGATAAAGACGATGAAGACAGTGGGCAGTTCCTTTCTCAGAGCTTGTCTTCATTTTGCATTTTGTAAGATTTTATTTATTTTTGTATGCTTAAAAATATCAAATTTATTACAAAGTGTATTTAATCTTTTGTATTTTAATGTTTTAAAAAAAAAATGTATTTTAAAAATAAAATCAAAAAGCTGCAATGTGTTCCATCGTCTGGATCCTTTTTTCCCCTTCAAGGTCAGGCTTTTCCCAAAAATAAGTGTTTTCCAACTCTAGTGCACCTGATTTAACTCAAGTGCTTATTATGAAGCTCTATTAATCTTTAGCTCAGACAGCTGTGTTCAAGCAGGAAAACATGAATCTGGAGAGCACCGTGACCCGCTAGCTCTGGAGTACAGGAACCTTGATAAAACTAATGCAGAAACGGGGCAAGACCTTGATCCTGGATATCTTCTAGCAGAGTTTCCATTCAACCTCAACACAGCTGTCACTAATCTCCAGAGGTTCCTGCAGAGGTTATATTGGGTCAGCAGTCGTAGATTTTTGGCTGGATACTGTTGTTCCGACATTTGATAGCATTTGAGTTAACTCCTTTCTGATTGAGTAATTCTTTAGTTCTTAGATTCGGTCCAACGGGTTTCAAAATGTCTGATTTTTCTTTATTTGTACCGTTACAATAGAACTTGTCTAATATTTTTACTAGGAGTTCTATCTATCTATCTATCTATCTATCTATCTATCTATCTATCTATCTGAGAGCCAGTTTCATCATGATGCTTGATGAGTTTTGCAAATGCATTTGACAATACTGTTCTTTAGAGAACTTTACCAACACAGCTGACCTTCATGTCTAAAAATAATAACAGCAGACTGTTACTTATTAATGCCATATGTGTTATTTAATTAAAATCAATATTGTTCTCAAAAGTAGAAAATAAAGTCAAATTGATGGCCAAACTTGACTGATGTTCCTCAAACAGGAAGTTGAGGTAAATCACAGCACCGTACCAACCATGATTGCACCATCATTGTTAGCTTGGTGTATTGGAGCAGGATTACTCACTCAGTGTGTCACTCTGACCTAGAGGGGCCATTGTTCCCACAGGAAGGACCAATTATATACCGGGAGCCCAGGCCACGGTTGGTCATGGCATTACTGTGATTTGAACTTGCGATCTCTATACAAACACCTGGGATTCCCAAGTCTTAAGACTGAGTATTATATCTAAAATCTGATCTCAAGACTCTCGAATAGCAAAAAAATGGCTAACCAAGTGAGTGGCAAGATGGGTGTTTAGGTATAGGAGATGAAAAATATGTGGAATGCCCATAATTGGAAACAACTGTTGTGTACAAGCTCATGGTACACCAAGTCAGAGCTTACTAGTGTAGGCTCAAATAAAAGATTCTCACCTCCTGGCTTTGTCTTTGGCGCCCCAAGCCCCTGAGCACATTCCCCCCGTTTTACCTTCATTCATTCCTTGAACAGTTCTTCTCCTTATGGACCTCACCTCTTTTTGTTCTGGTAATTCATGTATTTATTTAATAGATAATTATCAAAAAACCTTCATGAATTAAGTGAGAGCTTCAGACACAAAGCATGTGTTCCAAACAGAGTGTGTTTCTAGTAGTCTTAGACCTCTACATTAACACCTGTTACATTGAAGTGTCTACTACAGTCTGCCCAGTGTTGGAAAGGCAAGCACATTCTCCATTGATTCTCCAAGATATTTGACTCAAGAACTAAAAATATTTTTTTTATGTATCATATGGGTGAGTACCAATTTGCATTTAGCCTATTTCACTAAATGAAATTTAAAAAAATGCATTACAAATTTTTTTTTTTGGTAATTGATTCACCAATTGGCGGCACGGTGGTGTAGTGGTTAGCACTGTGGCCTTGCACCGCCAGGGTCCGTGTTCGATCCCCGGCCAGGCTCGATTCCCGTCTCTGTGTGCATGGAGTTGGCATGTTCTCCCCGTGCTTGGTGGGTTTCCTCCGGGTACTCCGGTTTCCTCCCACAGTCCAAAGACATGTAGGTTAGGCTAATTGGCGTTCCTAAATTACCTGTAGTATGTGAATGAGTGAGTGTATGGGTGTGTGTCTGTGCCCTGCGATGGATTGGCACCCTGTCCAGGGTGTACCCTGCCACGTGCCCCAAGTCTCCTGTGATAGGCTCCAGGCCCCCGTGACCCTAAATACAGGATTAAGTGGTATAGATGATGAGTGAGTGAGTGAGTGAGTGATTTACCAATTGAAGAATTATGAACATTCCCTCATATTATTTAGTTTCTTCGTCACATTGTCCTCTGAAATTACTATTTTGATTTAAAATAAATAATGCTTCATTCTGTAAGCATAACTTTAGCAAATACATACTAAATGCATGGGGACATTATGGCAACAAGTACAAAAGGGAACCACCAGTGACCACTTAATATGATAGTATCACAATACCCATATGCCAATTCACTTGCAATTCTGTAAGTATCTTCTAGTATTTTCTAGTAGTTCAATTCTACTGTTTTAGGATTTTGTTGCAATTTAAACCTTGAACTATGTAAAAAAAAAGTTGTATCATAACTCTTATGCTTTGTGCATTTAAACATGTAAAAAGTCATTGTAATTACAAAAGTATAAAATTGGACTTATATTTAAGACAAATTAACCTGTATCTCTGGAATATATAGTATTGTGCAAAAGTCTTGAGCCACCCCTCATTTCTTATTATTAAATTAAATGACATGATGTAGATTTTATTGAAGAAATAGGAACAAAGGTTCTACTGTGACAGTGGAGTTCCTAAAGTGCCTAAAGATACATAAACAACCAACTTTGAAATTGTAACAACCTCAGCAGCAACCCCATTTCCCCTCTCATCTGTTCCAACCACTCAGCATCACCAGTATACTAATCACCGGCCTGATCATCTGTCATCATCTGCACCTGTTTCTCACTGGTTCATGCCTTAAGTTTATGTGGTGTGGTGTGGAGGGCCGTACCATGAGATGTAATATGTATAAGAGCTCTAAAGCATGGCTTCAGAGTGGGGTCGATGAAACAGGAGGTTGTGAGAGTGCTTATGATACGCACAAGAAGACCTTTTTGTTTGGAAATAGCGTGGTGGGATTATTAATTAGAAACTTAAAAGGAAATAAAAGAAAAATGAAAAACAAAATAAACAGGACTTCTCCGTCTACGCAAGAGCGGACGGGGCTCTGGAAACTAAAACTAAAACTTAAGATCCTCTCGGGGCCGATGCCCTTACTGAGGATTTATGTGAGAGAGAGGTGGTGTCTTTTTCAAACTTTTATATTTAACCTGAGAGCGCACGCTTAAAGGACAGCGTGTCAAAATCACAATATCATTGCAAATGCATAAAGCAAGGGGGCCATAACCTAGTGCATGAAATTGTTATGCTAAAGTAAGATGCTACTTTACTGTAATTCAAGGTGAAGTGGTGTTGTACTGTAGGTAAATTTATTACTGACAGGTCGCATTTCCTGTGTTTAAAAGATTGATTACTTTTAATGTATGTTCATATTTATTAATGCACTGTATTAAGCTTTGGACTGAGTCTAAAACCCTCTCCTACCTGCTACTTTGGTTTTGAGTCTCCTCTACAGAGAGAGTGTGAACCTGTGCATTAAGAAGCCACCAGAGAAAAAGTAAAGTCATCAAGCCACCTGATGGGTTTATGTGTTCTGTCAGATGGAAATCCTTTATAGGAGAAGGAAGCATTGCTTCAAGGTACGGATCAGGTGAGAAACTTTGTTTTTACAGGCTCAGTCAGAGCTGTGGGATTTCCGAAAGCAATGATCTAAGTAGAAGTGAGTAAGGAGTGCTGAGGAGGTAAGAAAGATGAATCCAAGACTTTGGGTGGCACTGGGTGGATGTGGTGCAGTAAAGGGCAGCAGGAGAGCGTCCGCCCTGGTTATTGTTGGCCATGTGAAACCTCAACCGGAGGAATTTTAACCGCCACGACATCATTAAAGAATGCTGTTGTCCCACAGCCATCCCCACCAAACCATGAAGGTGTGCACTGTGTAAATGAAAATTTGCACGACTACAGGACTAATGCAAATGCCCCAAAATGTGAGAAGTTGAAAATTAAATGATCTATTCTAAGCCTAATAAAAACAGATTCATAGATATGTTGTTTAATAAAAGAAAAGTGCATAATCATTGAAATGTTTCTTTTAAGAAATGTTTTGTAACAGTTTGTTAGTAGGTTTTCCTTCACAGGAAAGTTTTAAAAACAGATTATTTGCACTTTTATGGTTTTTCTGTAATATACAAAGTGATATATTTTCCTGCATTACCAACTACAAGAAAGACAGGACAAAGAGATGCATGTGAGGGGATGACTGCTTATAGTTGCTATGCGGTAAATGATTAAAAGAAGAACTGAAATGTTTTTCCTTCTTTTGCTTAAATGAAATACATTATTCGGCCTCCAGGGGGCATCACACTAACATGTATTAAAAACAAATAAATAAAAATGTTATCCAATTCTTAAAGTTGGCAAATTCAGCTGAGGGTAAAAAAAAAATGAACAGACACTAGGACTGGGATGATGTATCAAGGTTTACGCTCGATGAGGAAACGGTGTTAAACCTAACCTAAAACCAATAAGCTTAACATTGAGGTTTTAAACAGCACAATTCCCAATGTTTACTTAACCAGCCTGCGTGTTTGAATTAACATCTTGCAATGTGTATATGTAGATCCAGTTGGATTCAAATAAAGTCTGATAGTGTTAAATCAACACCAGGGATTTTACAGTGTTTACTTTCATAAACATAACACATTTGCATTCATACTCAGGAATATTTTACAGAAATGATGAAGTATTTACACAAGACAAAATGTCGAAAGCCATGAAATGATGCTTATATGGGATATATTTCTTGATAAGAGTTTTTTTTTTTTATGACAAAGACAGAAAAACATTAAAGCACTATTACCAATCTTAGTTATCAGTAATCAGATCTTTATAGAATGTATTTACAAACATTATATTCATTGCAATTTGAGAATTTGTTTTTTTTTACTAAACCCTGAGACATTACCTTTCGGAATTTCTTTATGAATTGAATGAAGTGATATTTATCCATTTAAAATTCCAAACTATGTGAAGCACCCTATCAATCACATGCATTTATTAACAATGCCCATGTGTTATGTAAATAAATTATGTCCATACACTCAAATCTAAAATGCGTTTTTTCGACTTTGTGACTTTTGCTTTCTCAGTGTCATGAATATGCTTTTATGACAGATTTGTGCAATGCTTATAGTTGGCTAAAAACTGCATGAATAATTCTTCATAGTTTTTTCTATATAAGCTAAATATTATGTGTAAAACTTCTCACTGACTTTAACTTTCATGTTCAGCTGTAGCTCATTGTTTTTTTTTTTGCAATTTCACTAATCTTGTTTTGTTCAAGTGACTTTGGTTAAAAAAAATTTAAATGAGTAAACTTAAATGTAATAAATTCAATATTTGCTGATTCCTTGGAGACAAATTCCCCTTTATTATATTGTTTTGGAATAATAATCCATTCAAAATGCTTCTTTTTAATTCCTATTGTTTTGTCTTTCCTTTTATTTCTTTCTTTCTTTTTCTTTTTTTACATTCACATTAAACCTCCAGTTTCCTCCCCAGCATTTGTTAACACGCACTTGGGGAAAAAAGGTCTCACAAAAGAGGTTTAAGAGAAAGCCTTCTGGTCTATTTTACTAGAGCGGTAAGTAACAAATAAGGGTCATTGTCATGGGACGTTAAACCTGGTTTATTTTAATGGCAACTTCAGAGCGCTCACACTGCAAGGTCAGTCAGAGCTCAAACAACCATTGGACCTTTAGCGTGTGACCGAGAAATACACAAGTGTTTTGGAGTGGAGGTGCTTTTAAAACTAGACCTTGGCCTTCAGGGTTATAAGGGACAAATATTTGAAACGTTACATTGTTAAAAAAAAAAAAAAAAAAAAAAACATGCATATTTTAGTCAATAGCTCGAACAAAGACCTTTCAATGTAATTTTCTTGTTTCTTTGTTGCCTTTTTCTCTCTCTTATAGGAGTGGTGTTTATAATCCAAGGACTAACTGTAACTGTATGTCCTTATTGCCTTCTGAAGAATGGTGGTGAAGGTATATTCAAAAAAAAAAAAAAAGAAAAGATAAAAAGTAAAAAATTATTTTGAGGGAAAAGCTACATGCTACATGGATTCATAGTATTCAAATATTTGGTGAGACGACCACTAGGGGACACTAGAGGGCCTTATTTAGGCTCATTTCCAGAGTAATGCTTGGAAAGACTTTGAACTTGAGTGTCCAAGTAACGAGAATGTGTTAGTTTGAGCCAAAATCTGTTTTCCCATGTATGTGGAATTACACATTACTATTTGCTCCAAATAAAAATCCTTGGATTGTGTTAAATTTGTGGTTGAAGGAGATCCAGCACAAACCAAATTTAAATCAAACCCATTCCTTTGAGGCCATGAAAATAATTACTGACTGCTGTTTTAATTAGTGAAACCGGCAGAGTCATAAAAAAGTCATAAAAAAAAGAATGGAAGAGAACAGGACAGACCAAACCGCCTAATGAAGGCACCGAAATAAAGGGAGATTTAGTATCCTATGCTCCTTTTTAGCGAAGACTGGATACGTATTGCCAAGTTGAGTTACATCATCTAATTTATACACACATAATAACTGAAATAAAAAAAAAAAGCAAACTATGAAGTCTTTTGTGATTAAATCCTTTAAAAACAATTCGAGTCGACACTTTATTAGTTACTTGCGTGGCAGTAACTAGCCATAAGGACACCAAGGATCTCTGGAACTCCGTTGTTTCAAAAGGGTCTTTGTTTTTACTTAACACATATCAAATTCAATATGGAAACAGACGATCGCTTCTCTGCTTACCTTACAGCAGTTAAGGCACTCTTTATGTTCCCTTATAGAATTAATTGCTTGTTATGTTTAACTCTCGAGAAAACGTCTTGTTGAGAGCTATGCGACGTGGATACTCTGTTACAGTATAAACCAACATCTGACAGAGTTATGACATAAATGTGTGAGCCAATGCAAAAGCTTTTGATATAAATGTAACAGTGCGTCATTTTTTTAAATTAAATTTTTTTTATTACCTGTATCATTGCCAGCGAAAAACAGCTTGTGAATTGTGGCTAACGTTTGCCTCCAAGCTCCATATCTGCTAAACATTTAATGTTGGTTCGGTTTTAAGTTATTGTGTAATGCGACTCAAAGCGCATTATGATCCTAATGAAGTCTTTTGTATAATGGCATAGTAGTGTAACATATTTAATGAAATATTTAATAATAAATACATTTAAATCATCTAACTTTTATGGAAGAAAAAAAAAAAAAGATAGATTAGAATTAACCTGAGGTTTAATTACCAGATCACTGAAATCCAAATCAGTGATCAAGAAACTTGCCCAAGTAAATTTGAACAAAAACAGCAAGGCGTATTTTTGTGCCTACATTTGACACGCATCGATTTTCAATCCTTGCCAAAAGACAGAATTTTTGAATGTTTGTAATCAATTTTGAACAATAACTAACCAAACGAGGAATACGGAAGTAAACACCAGCTCCAGTAATCTTAAGTTTAATCGAACTAATCAAGATGATTCAGCAAGCTAATGTTTTACAGGGCTTACTCTTTGCCGGTTGGATGTTGTGGTGTGAAATGCAGATCTCCACTTTTTTGGAGGATTAAAAAAAACTGATAAACTGGCTTTGTGAGGCTCTTCTGTCTAGCCATTAGTGTTACTTAATTTTCAGCAGGAAACTGCTTTATTCTTATCAGGTGTGGAAATCATTTAAAATTTGCACACGATGTCTCTTAACTCGCTTTCAGGAGAAACTACACGACTTTTTCTGTAGTAGTGAAATTTCTTCTTCTTCTTCTTCTTCTTCTTATTATTATTAAAATTATAATAATTATAAAAAGTAAAGTAAAAGTACTTTAATATAACTCAAAAAGTATATAACCAATACACTGACCCATTGACTCATACTCTAATGTTATTTTCCACCACATGAAATGTAAAACATTTCTGCAGCATACAGTAGACTTAACTCAAATTCTGATCCTGGTTATAACCCTGCTTACAAGATTATCTGAATATCTGAGTACAGAGCAATAAGTGTAAGTTGAGAGTAATTTTTGAGATCCAGTAGAATTGTTATACATGTGTACGCAGGACAGTGTGCTAGAACAACCTGGACAGCACAGCTGTACAAAACTGAGCAAAGTCTTTCAGTAAGACACAACATTGTTTTATTCTCCTTCCAAAGTAATGAAAGCACAAACGTGTCCACTGGAAAATCCCACATCTAATCTGCACGTCTCTAAATAGCGAGCATTGTTGTCCTCCAGAGAGTGTGGTGTTTTTAAGACCCCTATGACTAAACAAACTGGAGCCTGACCTCTTGCTCTGGTGTACTTACTAGTGACAGGTGTATAAATTACTGCACAGCCTTTCTGGCCATTACGCGTCCAGCACTCTGGGCCTCTTTGTGAAGTGTTCCGAGACATGAAGGGCCATGACCTCTGACTCCTACCTATCCACTATCATGTTTGCCCCCCCAAACCAACCCCCAACCTCTGCCCACTAGGTTATGGCCTCCGCCCAGCTACATGTCTGATTTATTTGTGCGGCACTCGCTGCGGCACTGGCTCTTTCACCCAATGCATTGTGCGGCGATAAAGGTATAGTGAGAGGGGACAGCCCTAGCTCTAGGACATTCCTTCCACCTAAAAAAAGACAGGACCTGTGCCTCAATTTAGGCTTTTGCCGTGATTTTACGCTGACTAAAAAAAAATCGGAACGTGGTTTCTTTGCTAAAGTTGCATGTGTTCTCTTAACCGTTCATCAACAGGCTTTGATGAAAAAAGGCTAAAGTTGCTTGTCTGCCACTACGGATGGTAATAACTACTGAGCGTATTACTTCCCCCCTAGAGTTTATGTGGCGTTTATGAATTGGACCATGTGGTGAGGACAGGAAGTCAGGAAGCATCACTGATGGGCTTAGTTTTTAGGGTAAATTAGCATTTTTGATGGAGACCATCTATCTACTGTAGTTATCGCACACAGACCCTGGCTTAACATACAGAATAAAAATAATATAAGCAATATAAGCCTTGTCATTGTATATTTTTTTCCCACTGTCTTGTCTGTCTTGACTGTCTTTGTCCGACTGTCGTTTGAATTGAGATCTGGGGAATTGATCAATTTATCTGGGGCTGGATCAATAACTTTAAACTCCTTGCCTGCTAAGCCCCAAATGTGTGTGAGTGTTTCTGTTGATACCTTCCTCTTGTGGCCAGCCTTAATGTTTTTTAGCAATGTGAACTACATTGGCTTATCTGTAGGATTAGACCAGACAAGCTGGTCTTTGGCCCAACAACAGGCATAAAGGAGCCTTGGGTGCTCATGATCCTGTCACTGGTATACAGGTATATAATTGGTAATATTTTTTTTTTTTTCAATTCACCTGGTGGTGGTATTATTATGTTGTGACTAATCAGTGTACATATATACGTATGTTTTTGTGTGTATAGATTCCACCCTTTGCCTTGCACCTCCAGGGTCTGGGTTCAAGTCCCATCTCAGGTCAGTATGCATGGAGATTGAATGTCCTCCCCGTGCTTGGTGGGTTTCCTCCAGGTACTCCCAGGTTACCTCCCACAGTCCAAAGACATGCAGATTATTCTGATTGGCATTCACTTTGTTAAATTGCCCGTAGTGTGTGAGTGTGCGTGTCCTGTGATGGACTTGCACCCCATCCAGCATGTACCCCGCCTCGTGCCCTAAGTTAAGGTGCCCAGGATAAGGTGGTATAAACGATGAGTGAGTGAGTGAAGTTAATCCATAGAGACAATAAAAATCGCATAAACCAACAAGATGACTACTTTTTACCTTTATCTTTCTTATCCAGTTTTTTATCCAATTTTTATGATGTTAAACCACAGTTTCTCAAAGTAGGGTGGCATAGCAATGATCTGTGTGTGTTTGCTTTGTTACAATGGTTACAATTCACCATTATCAACATGATTATGACTACAAATAATGTCAAGTTGACTCTAAGTGCAGGGAGGGTTTTTTTTTTAAACCCTTTTTTAATTTTATTGTGTCTAAATCATGGTTGAAGTTAAAGTAGTCAGTGAATGTAATACTTTTGAGATCTCCTGACATGTAGATCTATTAAACATGTTATCAGACATATTCACGTATCTAGCCTTTTTGGTTTGACCTTTTCGATGGTTTATAGAACATGTACAGTAGGATGCCCCTTTCATGAAATATACCAAAAATATCTTTTAGAAAGCTGTTTATTCAAAGTAAACCACAGGAACCTTAACTAAATGCATTCTTCAGGTTGTGATCCATTTTCAGCACGCCAGTAACAATGATAATGATTGAACTAAACAGTAAACCTGGTGTATATTCAATGTTAACTCTTAATCTAGAATGCTAAAGCAAAGTTGATCAGAACGCTTGATGACTCCTACAAAATGAATTTCACCCACAGCTTTGGAAAAAGTTTGAACCGTTTGTCTATTCGATACCTTTTCCAGCCTCGACACAGATATATCATTCTTCCATAAAGCTTACATACATCTCTTTGTTGTTGCTTGTTCATCTTTCTTTCTACTTCTTTTTTCTATCGAATGCTCTCATATTTCTGTTCCTCCTAACCCTCAATAGATTGCCAAGAGATCTTCCTTCCTTTTTATCATCTGAAAGGACATTTGACATATGGGTGTGGTGGGACATGATGTGCCTCCACTGTGTATCTGTCAAGTTATCAAGAAACGTCCCACATGTAGGCACTCACAGCCCCATCTCCTCTCAGCTGCTGATATTTCAGTTGCTCTTTGTTGACTTGGCACCATTTGTGACTGGCTAAGATCAATGGCAGTGGGTCTCTTTTGTGCGAGCTGTGAAACTGCTGGCAGAGGAACGTGAGAAGCGAGGGAGGTGAGGAGAGGGAAAGGTGAGAGCGCCGGGACATCCCGTTACGCCACTCCCCCTTTTGTCCTGCCTCATCCCACGCTCTGGACGAGCAGACCTTCGAGACCGGCACTTGAAAAAATACCGCCTCTCCTAATCAACACTCATCTTGGTAACCTCTGCCTCACCTCTCTTCCACAAACTGTGTTTCACACCTCTTCCATTATAACTGGGCTACGCAGCGGGACTACACCATTTGCCCTACCTGTAGTGGACTGTCTAGGGGATGGAGGACCTTCAAACTCAGAGTCCCCAGTGTCTTTCACACCTGCAGCGTATCACATCGTCATTGTATCCCAAGTGCTGCAGAAATAGGTGGTCTCACTTTGGATCAACCAGTCTCATGAGGATACAAACAAATTCACACTAATTGGCAGCTCTCATGATAATGAGCAAAAAATAGTATTTAGAAGAAACAATATTAAAACCAAATTCATTTTGAGCTTGGACAACCATGATGCTGAATATTTTTTTTTTTTTTTTTTTTTTTAAATAACTCATTTTGGATGCAACCATATCGTTGTTAGAACCCTGTATATACGGGGTGGTGAGAAATACTCCGATTCCTCCTGTGCATACATGCCAAGACTTTCCACAAAGTCTAAATAAATCAAACCTAGAACCTCCTTACTGTGCTTCTTCCAGGTCTGAATGATGATACACTGGTGTCAACTGGAATTCTTGTAAATCTCCCTCTTCTATTCTTTTTCAACTAGCCAAATCTCTAGAGGCAACGAGAAACAACTGAATAAATTACAAGGTTCATACAAACAATGGAGCAGAATTACCTTGAAAGGTCTTCAGACATTCTCACAACATGGGTTGATGTAAGGTGATGTCTGGTTGGTAGCAGCTGGACAAATTTCCACCTCTAAACCATGCACATGAGGAGAAAATCCTCCTCACAAAGTAGTACATGACGGTATGGACCAATATAATCTGAAGACCATGGTCATAATGTTCACCTTTCAGTGTGAAGCCTCTGTATAGACTTCTATCGTGTCAAAATAATACAATAGCATAGCGCATACCAGGCAGAGCAAAGGAGGCTCCATAGGCTCACATTTACCGAAAGCTTCATTGCTTATTCACAAGTTCCAAAGTTCCTCCAGCCACAGATGTATGTTGGCAAATCCATGGATGGATGATCACTATAAACAAGAAAGTTCTTGGAGAAAACCATTTCCAATCAGTATTCTGAAATAGTGCATAAAAGGGATCCTTAAAGGACTCCAGAACAAGAGCCCCACTGGGCTGATGGGTATTGTATTTGATGGCAGCATGTTGCTCCTTTTAGAAAGGCATTAATATGCCTACGATAGATTTTATCCATGGTGGACTGCAAAGTACACAGTGCAACATATTTCCTTAGAAATAGTAGATGGATATGTACTTGGCTAGCAGTCAGGACCTTGGAAATTGGGCAGGGTACTGGGATCAGTCAGTGTGATGAACACATTTATATTTAGAAATTTAGCAGATGACCTTTTCCAGAGCGACTTACATTTTCATCTCATTATATATCTGAGCCGTTGAGGTTTAAGGGCCTTGCTCAAGGGCCCAACAGGGACAACTTGGTGGTTGTGGGATTTAAACCTGGCACCTTCCGAACCATAGTCCAATGCCTTATCCGCTGAGCTACCCCTGACACCACGTGAACATCTTGCACCTAATGTCATTCATTCCTGGACTGCTTGGTTATAGTCCTCAGGCTGGAGTTCAGCCAGAGAGACCAGATTCAGAGACACAGGTGATCTGACAGCAATCTGCCTGTGGAAGCTGCCATGGTGTGTATGGGGGGGGGGGGGGGGGCAAGCAGGACTCTCTGCCATAGTAATTATGGAAGAAGAACATGCTTTAAATAAGACTATATACATTATAGATAGTAAGATCAGTCATAAGTCATTTCATTCTGTCCCAGGGTGCTATCAGCTGTATTAATTTCATACTGGCGAAGACGTTCAAACCACTTCCGGATCTCGGCTGCCAGCTCTGGGAGTAGTTACCACTTTCCCAATGTACAGATCATCTCAACGTGTCCACTGCGTTATTGTACAGATTCAAATACATTTATTAAGATGGGCCCATGTACCAAGGTTCTTTGCAAGACAGGGAAAGTTGGGCAACCTTGTGCCACTATGTTGTATGATTTAGCTGACCATCACAACATTATGTAAGCAGACCAGCATGTCTGGTTTGAGATTGGGGGTCTGATGGGTAACCATGATTTGTAGCTCACTGATGCGTTACGACCTTACATCCATGCCTCTGTGGCACTCTCCAGCTACTAACAAAGATGCATACAGTATCTACCTCTCTCAGATCTTTTCACTGATAAATATGTATTTCTGTGGCATTAAGAATCCAGCTTCCCCTGAATTGTCTGAAGATATTATGGACCTGGTGGGTTGGAGGAAAGTTTCAGAAGGGATTTAACACAGACATCTGAATATAACAGAAAATAGGTGAACTGAATCCAGACTTGTATGAGATTCACGGTTTTATTCTGTCCTTGCCATACATAAAGAAATGGAAATGTGACACATGTATGTGTGTACGTTCACATTTTCAACTGTATGCAGCACAGTATCTCTCTCCCTCTAAAGTGTTATCCTGCTCTCAATGAATTTTGTTTGTCAAACGGAGAGAAAGAGATATTTTGTTTGGTCTGGACAGCTTTATATGTTTTCTCCAGACATTCAGACTTCACACAGAACCAGATGAATAAGCGATTTCCTGTCCGGTCCAGCAAAAAACTCAACCACCTGTTCAGTATAAATGATATCTGACGAAGGCCAAGCGTCTTGTTTTTGCACCGAACGTCGATGCTCTACTTTTCATCCCCCATGAACACACTGCCAGAACGGCAAGAGCGCGATCGGAGGAAATGAGACTCCTGTAGGCTTCGGAAAAAGGAGCACAGCAAGAGGCTTGAATGTCTGACATTTCCTTGTAGATAGGACACGGTGGAGATGCCTCATGTCTGGATGTTGACAAGAGCGAGAGAAAATGTGACAAAGCAAAATTTGCATAATATTTACATAATAAAAGCTGGATAAGTAGCCTTGTTTGATTTCTAATATTTGATTGTGTGAATGCAAACCAAATTTTCAAATGGGATCTGTTTAATCCCACTGGTCACACCTGTGACAGAAACACAAAACATAATTAAAAAAATTATAAAAGAGATATTTAGTTTATTTAAAATGTAGGGGATAAAAAAAATAATACATTTATTTCATACAAGTATTTTCGCCCAGTAATGTAATTGATCGTGTGCAACCTATGTACATTACTTAGTTACTTCTATAGTCATGTTATAATAAAGAATAAATTAGTATGTTCCGTATGGTGCAAATAATATATGTTTATTGATTCGTCTAGGGTTAGGCATAATTAAAGGCCCATAATTAAAGCTGCCACATACAATTTGAGTAATGAGATAAGACAATCTCTCTCTCTAAAAAAAAAAACATTAAACATTCTTTTTTAATTAAAAAATATATTATTTCAATTTTTTTATTTAATTATGATGTAAGTTTTATATAGGTTTGGACAATTGATGGATGACCGAGACTCCAAATATGTACCATAAAATCTTCATCATGTGATAATCTTCAAATATTTTGACCAAATTTTCCAATTGGGGGGGGGGGGGGGGGGGGGTGTAAACTTCTGTTCAAGCATGTCCAGCAACAGTGACAAACTTGAATTCTGCCTGGAGTGGCCGATGCTTAGAGGATAGCATTTACCCTTAAAAATAAGGGTGTGTTTACAGCAAATAAGAGAAAAATAATAATTTGCAACAAATGTGCAAATCAAAAGTAATAAAACGTAGCAAAAGCCAGACGGATGCTGTTGAAGGGCTGGTGCTCATTCTGCGTGCGAAGATGAGAGTGTGCGCGAGTGTGTATGAATGAAACTTGTGTCCGAGGTCAGCAGGTTCCCTTTTGTCCTCCCCCGCAATCTCTCAACTTGGAACTTGAGTGTTGAACCAGACCCTCTTCTCCCTCCCTCATGCTGCTTTGAAGTCACACCGCAGATGCTGCACTCATCTCTCTCTCTCTCTCTCTCTCTCTCTCTCTCTCTCTCTCTCTCTCTCTCTTTCTCCTTCACTCAGACAGATGTGCCTGATGACAAGAGGCACTGCTCCATTTTCACATGAAATGGCATAAAAATGTCACACGGTTTCCCCTCCCCCTTCCATGGCTATGACACTGAAGCTGAGCACAATACAATTGCTTTGTGCTGTGTTATACTAATGGGCTTGCGGTAGGAACTGTCAGCTTTGTTTGTATTGAGACCTTGTTAGAGAGCCCACTGACATTCCTCATTCCTCAGGCTGGCAGGCACCTTTTAAGGGTCAAATTTGAGTATAATAGCTGGGGCTATAGGCTGACACTGAAGGGGCCAATAATTTGTCTTGGCATTAAGATTGCAAAAGAAAGTAAATCACGATGTTTCTACCAGAGCTAGAGACAGTGTCAAGAAACGTCACATACTGTAAGGAAAGGAATAGATATTTTGTCAGGATATTATTTGATTTTAAAGTGGCATAATTCTGATTATTCTCATAATTCTAAAGTGAGTCCAAAAAGTATGTACACTGAAATGTTCTCGTTCAAGTGTTCAGAAGTAAAATGTATTATTCGTTTATGAATGAAAGAGCTGATAATAAGTGACTCGGCTTGACTAGCTGGAAAATAAGGAAAATAATCATAAAGAAAAATTTAGGATGGTTAAAAAAAATAAGAAGTTACTGGTTACTTAATTTTTATAATATAAAAAACAAACAGGTTGCAATGTATGCTATGACAATAGCAACAAAACACAACATAACTAGCTAGCGCATTTAGCAAGCTCATTTACAAAACATCACTAGCTTGCTAAATTCTAACACTTAACCTGCTAATAGCTTATCAGATTTGATGATAAATTTCATTTACATTGATGGCATACGGCCTTATCCAAAACTACTTTCATTTTATCCTTTCAGACGTCTGAGCAGTTGAGGGTCCAACAGTGGCAACTTGGTGATGCTTAGGTTTGATCCAACGTCTTAGCCAATAAGCGACCTCTGACCAAAAAAATGAAAAGAATTCTGTTTCATTGTGTTGCCTTTCTAAAAAGCATAGGCGACAGCGACACACAGGGATCACTATCCTGGTCTTTAGGCATTATCCATTTTCCATGGATTCGCCATCACATTTTTCGTCTTTCTGCAACACATCTTACACCATTACATGGGAATTTGATGGAACCTTTATTAGGACGCATAGATGCATAGACTCATTTTCTAACGAATTTGATTTGAACATTGTCACCTTACACCTCCACGGCCCGGGTTTGAATGGTCCCTGTACGCGGAGCCTGCAACTTCTCTCCGCGGGTGCTTGGTGGGTTTTCTCCAGTGCTCCTCCCACAGTCCAAAGACATGTAGATTAGGCTAACTGGTGTCCCCAAATTGCCCATAGCGTGTGAATGAGCGTGCGTGTATATTGGATTGGCACCCTCTCCAGGGTGTACCCTGCCTCGTGCTCTAAGTCTGCTGGGATAGGCTCCAGTCCCTCCGTGACCCTGTATACAGGATAAGAAGAGCAGATGATGAGTGAGTGAGTGAATAGCTTTTTCTGACAAAAATGTCATTTTTTAAAAGGAGGAGGAGGGTCAAAACTGCAATCCACAACACAATTCATGGGAATTCTTCCAAACCTGCACATTCCGCAGTGTTGAATTAACACCTAGAGTGTTGAAATAACACCCAGCAGTGTTTATATGAGTCCGGTTTGGCTCAAATAAACTCTGAAAGTGTTCAATCAACAGTAGGGAGTTTACTGCGAAATATCTATTCAAGAGGTCAGAATGCACTCCAGGTTTAGACATTTGACCTTTTTTGAGCTAGAGTCAGAATGGTACTTGAAAAGTATGCAGCATCTCAATACCAGGATCACCAGTTCAAATATAACCTAAACATTGATACAATCATGAATGACATCATCAAATAATGTCTATGACTAAAAACTATTGTCACTCGACCTGTGATTTTGGTAAGTATTATTTATTTCTTCAAAAATCCTTTTTTTTTCATGTACAGCATTAAAAATGAAGCATGTTCAGTGGGCAGGTGACGCATGTAGAAATATTTTCTCATCCTTTGACATCCTAAGACATCTCAACTTATATGAACCTACATCAACCCCAGAAAAAGACATCTTACAATGATGAAAAAGAAGAAATATCATATGGCATTTAAGATTTGCAACAAGCACTTTGAAGTTCAAAATGAAAATGTTAGAAGTAAAAACATATGATTTCTCTCTTGGACATTTTCTTGAGTAAAACTATTCAAATCCAATAAAGTAAAATCTCTCAAAATTGCACACATGATAAAGTACAGTTATTCAAGTATTTTTCATCCCTGGTTTTTTAATGTCGCATTTCATGATTTCAAAAAAAAAAAGGAAATATCTCATCCCCAAAATATGAAATATTGCATCATATCATTTCTGTTGCACTGAGAGAGTTGGGTGGTTTTGATTAAGAGAATGATCAACATATTTCAGATTTGAGTCACACACATTTTCAAAAGCGCACAAGCAAATAAATGCTGATAGTTTTACACTGCTAGAAGACAAACTGCTTTCTTTCTACTTCTTCTTCTTCTTCTTCTTATTATTATTATAATTTTTTTTTTTCTTGTTGTTTCCATCCAGTGTCACAATCCATGGCAAGGCCATTCTCAAGTCCATGTCCAAGTATACAATGGAGCTGCGAGGGAGTGTGGGAGTTTGTGTTGGTTTAAGGGGGTTGATAGTGCACCGTGTGTAACTGGAGAGCGATGACCTTGGGCACGCAGCTGTATCTGAGGAGAATCGAGGCCTAAAACAGTGGCCTCTCTCTCACGCAAACACACTTGCCCAGACTATGCACACATACCACTGGAGGTTATCAGGACATCTCTGGCGCTTCTCTTGACCACTCCAGCGCCGCTTGACCTCTCACCTTAACGCACATGGTTCCACAACAAGTTCGGCTCCTCTAATGGACGCCTGCTTTCGTGTGGACGCTCCCCAAAAGATGTGACGATATCCAGGTCCCAGTTTTTTTTTTTTCAAAAGATGGATGCCGTTGCTGATGTATTTTCGGGGTGTCCGTCTGTGTCTGAAGTTCCACAGCCTTAATAAATTCCTGACACATGGCCTGACACAGTCCTGCTGACCCGCTCTTGACCTCGGCTCACCTCTTCCTGGCTATGTTGTTTGCATTCTCTGAGAGCGATCTGCCCGTAAAGAGGGAAGGGAGGTGGCAGTGCTGCTTGGAAGCCACACGATTCTCATTAGATGTTTGTTTGCATGTTTGTGGTCTCTTTTCAGTTCTTAAGTCCAGTCATCCTGGTTCGCGTCACTAAAAAGAGTCATGAAGGCATGGGAACCGTTCGGAAAGTGGCGGGATGCATGCCGTTAGGATCTGTCGCAATGTTGACAGTAGGGTAACTGATTGTTTCCACCATATAACCTTTAAAGGGAGTAAGGGAAGTGTGCTGATAGCCAGAAACGGTACTCTCATCCTCTCGACGCTTTGTGTGGGATACGAATGCTGCGAGAGATAAGAATGTTAAGGATAGCGATTTCTGAACATCTGCTTTATAAACATGATGGAATACAAAGTGGCTCCTCTTTCTATTTCCTCTCCGCTGAGCCGAGAGATTTTTTTCAATTGCCAGCTGGGCTGTTAGATTCCGAGGCAGAAAGAAATCGTGTCTTTTTGATATCTTGTTTTCTCATCGCTCATCTTATCCTCTCTTCCATTTAACAGCTGCTAGCATTCCTCATATTGCCTGTTGTCCTGTAGTACCTCTTAAACTGGACAACCAGTGGTCAGGCAAAGCCTCAACTTTGACTTAAGACAGTTTTACGGTTCATACACAATTACACACACACACACACACACACACACACACACACACACAGTCAGTAGATCATGTTTAATGATACTGGAAACCACACTGCAGCATTTAAGTGTAGAGACTATAAACAGGCCGTGTGTGCGTGAGTGTGTGAGCATGTGTCAGTGTATGTGGGTGGGTATGTAATTCATTTTAATAGAACTGTTTTACTGAGAGCTCACAGTGTGTTGATGTTAAGGGTCCTGCCTCACTGGATAGATGGATGTGTTGAGTTTTACTGCAGTACAAACCCAAGGTGACAATCCTTTACCCCTCTTATGTAACCTGTGTTTATGGAAGTTCTGGGTGTTCTGGGAATAAATGCTTGGTTTGGATAAGCATGTGTTCAACACTCCGGCAGTTAGGAACAGGCCCTGTACCCTCCAGGCACTAATTATCAGGAAAGATCAGTTTCAGCTTATGCTTAAAATGATTTAGAATTTACTCTTCAATTACGGTATGCTTGTTCAGAAAGAGAAAATAAATATAGAAGTAAACACTTTTCCCAACGTACAAGTGGGATACAATTTGAGAGATACTAATGTTTTTCTTACTCACATTGCAATGTTTTAACAGGAGTGTCTCACTGAGCACTTCTTACATCCCAAGTATTTATCACATAGTTTAAGAAATCAGTCAGTGCAAAACATTTAACATTTTTGGTCGCGTTTAAATAATGCGCGGGGTGTTTGAAGCAAACCGGGACTTTTGTGCAAAATAGCAGAACACAGTTATGAGTACCTAATAAACTCCCTTTATTTCGCTATATAATCCCCTGCTACACTAATGCACTCATCCCAGTGTTTCACTAGCACTTGAATAACATCAAGGTAGAACGTTTTCTCGGTGTGCTGCAGCCGTGATCAGACTGCCTTCTTCGCGTTTAAAATGCCAGCTTCCCAGGAAATCCTTTAATGGCCCAAACATGTGGAAATGGCTTGGCTCGAGGTCAGGACAGGTACGTTCCTGTAATGTGAAAGTGGTGCTCGTGAATAATTGTGTGTATTTTCAATGGTTCAAGCGTTCCATTCACTGAATCTTTTACATGAATCACTGTAGTGGGTTCCAAGCCACCTCAGCCAGGATTCTCATCCACAGGAGAATGTGGCCTTCTTTAAAAGCGTTCAAAGGTTTTACTGCGGCTAAGAGTCTCATCAGCGTACTGTGCTTGAAGTCTTCTGTAAATGTCAATCACCTTCATTCACAAGCTATTCCATCCTGTTTGACTTGAAAATCCCTCATATGTTTCTAGCATTAACTCATTTTGGCAGGACTAAAGACAAAGCCTTCGTAATTCTAACGTCTTAAATTATTCCGGGAAATCATTTTAGGAATGAAATTAAATCAGGTACGATTTGATTGAAGATCTTCAGAAGATCATCCAACTCTTTCTACTGGACTGTAATATCCATCAAAACCCTTACAGACAAAATCCCATATCCTTCCTAGTAAAAATATGACATCCTGTGAATACCTACATATCATACAACTGAAAATCTATTAATCATATCAGAAAACCACAAACCAAAATAAATCCAGGTGCCCTATATTTGAAAAACAACATCACCAGGTCACCTAAAATTAAAAACCTGAAATTAAATTAGTATTGTAACAAAATCAACATTTTATAAAATTCGGATCGAGTGAAAATATCTTTAATATCTGGTCAAATCTATCTCGCAAGTCCTATTATAAGATTACAACAAATTAATATACAATTAGAAAACTTGTGTATTATACTGTATAGTTTTATTTGTATTATATGTATTATACGTATAAGTTATATAAAAAAAAATCTTAATTTTTTTTTAATTAGTTGCCAACAAAATAATAATTCATGCTGCAAATGAATACAAATGTTTATTGTATCCTTTAATAGAAAGCAGTATATCAACTGGACTCTGTTTAAGTGCCACTGTAGTGAAAACGAAAACCACTTGACAAATCTGTGAAACGGAACACCCGTTCACCCCTTCTCACTTATTCATGTTTGTGTGACTTTTCTGGAATGGAGTAGCATGTTCTAGGTACTATTTAAATACACACATACTAGAGATCACATTTATTATTAAAGAAACTGTCAAGTCAGTGTAAAGTCAAGCCGATTAATCAACATGAGGAAAGGCAGCAAGCACATAAATTGAATAAGAGTAAAAAGTTGCAGACCTCAATAAATCAAGCAGGGTCTGTAGAAAATAACTACATTCCTGAGAATACCTATTACTGCCATGTGGGCAACAACAAAGAAACCTTTATGTACAGTGTGTAGAATGCTTTAAGAGGAAGAATCATCAATGGTGGAGAATTGCAGGTCTTGGACAATTGCATCTTGGATGCAATGGCAGGAATCCCTTCAAGTTACAATAAATCACCGCCTCCGTGTCAGCAGGTTATCGGGAAGCCTCGAGTCTACTCTCAAATAACGTAAAAGCGCCTGGGCGTTTTTATTTATTTATTTATATATATATTTTTTTAACCTGATGACAGTCTAAAAGTGGTACGGAGAGACAGCGATGATTTCGAATCATTCATTTATAATATTCAGCCAGTAAATAAAAATAAATAGTAAATAAGTAGCAATTGAATATAAAAACTGAATCTAGACAACTCTGTTTTATTAGGGAAGTTAAATGCTGCTAAACAACAGCAAACAAAGGCATACGCGGGCTACAAATTACATTTCCAGCTTCGGTGCTTTTTTAGGCTACACTGTGAACAATGTAAATAAATAAATCAGCGCAGTAAATTCTACCCTGCCGGGCATTTTAAGCAACTCTGCTTTCATCCATCACATCACCCTGATTGTTTTCCTCTAATGGCATTTCCTTACTTTTGTTTTCCAGAACCTTTTTTTTTTTTTTTTTGTAGAACTTTTATTCTACACTCCTGGGTATTTTTCCTCCTTTCCTCTTTTGCCTTCTTAGCTAACTTTCTCATACTTCCTCACTATCTCTAGGGAACATACCGTTAGTTTCTTATTCGACAGTACAGATTAAGCCTAGATTTATAGCCCTATCTACTGCAATAGATCATAATCATTAGTGGTTAACCTACAGTTAAGATTAAAAAGCATGTCCAGTATAGGAATAAACTTTAATCATTTCATGGTTTGGTTGTCCTAATAAGTACATACAGTCAAGGTGATAAATTTCGGAACAAAGATAAGTGTTTTGGCATTTGGCCTCTGTACACCAACACATTATATTTGAAATGAAACACTCAAGTTATGAGGGAAGTCATGACTTACTGATTTAATTCAAGGGGTTTGACAAAATTGTGGCATTAAACATTTAGGATAAAATGTTTAATGCCACAATTTTGGGGCTCATAAAAAAATTATTGGGCTCATAAATAATGGAACAGACCGACATAATTCCAAACATGAAGATTGCCTTAATACTTTGAAAATCCTTTGAAATGAAGTCTGGGACCCATGGACATGACAATATTTTCCGTCCCTAGGGTGCTTTGCCAGGTCTTCACTAGTTTGTGGATCTTTCTGCCTCATGTCTTCAGTAAGTGAAAATTATGTTCTATTGGGTTGAGTGCAGGTAACTGACTTGGCCAGTGGAAAAAGATCCCATTTCTTTGTCTTGGGGAGCTTTTACTGTATGTTTTGGGTCAATATCTATCTGCCTTATTGAAGTGCCGTCCTATCAGTCATGCAGCATTTGGCTGAATCTGAGCTGTAAGTACAGCCTCATACACTTCAGAACTCATCATGCTTCTTTTATCAGCTGTCAGGTCATCAATAACATCAGTGACCAAGTTTAATTGGTTATGCCATAACTCCTCCTCCACCATGTTTGACAGATGATGTGGTATGCTTTGGATCACAAGTTTCTCCTTTCTTTCTACTTACTTTTTTCTTCCCATCTTGCTGGTACAAGTTCATTTTGGTTTCATAAGTTTTCTGGAAAAGTCTAATCTGGCTTTTCTGTCCTTGAGAGTTAACAGTGTTTTGCACCTTGTTGTGAAGCGTCTGCATGACCACAGACGATGACACATCTACATTCTCAAGAGTGTTCTCTACCATGGACAGAATTCTGCAGTCTTCACTATGGACAGAATTCTGCAGTCATCCACTTTACTTGTCTTCTGAGATCTTCCAGGCTTTCACTGTTGAAGATCTCATCAGTTAATTCATTCTCTGTACGAATGTTCCAAACTGTTGGTTTGTTTGTGTACACAATTTTGTCAAACCTCTTGGATTAAAGCTGATAGTTTTGACTTCACTCACATCTTTCATTTCAAATTCAATACAGTGTCACGGGGGGCCTGAAGACTATTCCAGGAGGCTTAGGTGAGGTACAGCTTGAACAGGGTGCCAATCCTTCGCAGGGCATACACACACTCACTCACTCACACACTATGGGCAATTTGGGAACACCAATCAGCCTAACCTTCATGTCTTTGTACTGTGGAAGGAAACCAGAGTACCCGGAGGAAACCCACAAAGCACAGGGAGGACATGCAAAATACATCCATACAGACCCGAGGGGGGAATCGAACCCCGGAACCTGGCGGTGCAAGGCGACCACTACGCCGTCGTGCAGCCACAATGTCAGTATAGGGTTCCTTAAATATAACAAACAGCCATAAGTACATCTTTCACATTCCAACTTCTTTCCAGCTGTTTGCTTTTCTGTATAATTTTAACGTCTTTTAGCCTGCAGGGTGCATGCTTTTCTATTTTGCATCATTTCCAGAACCTTGAACTTTAAGCCAAACCTCCTTCGCATGGCTCCTTCACATCATAACATCTAATCTGTACTTTGCTAAACAACCCGCACCAATGGTTTTGTGTTGGGGTATGACATTTGTAGGGTCATAAAATGGCCAGGTGAATCATGCTATGTTCATCCCTTTACAGGGCTTACATGTGTGATACAGAATGACAGGACAGGTCGTGGCATGTCAGGAACATAAACAATTTAAGCTGTTGTTTGCATGAGTCAGGCAATTGTGTACCTTTTTGCTCCTGGAAGTCCATCAAGACTGCTGGATGATCTCAGATGTAAAGGCTTGAGGTTTCAATGTGTTTTCCGGTACATCAGTCAGCCATAACATTAAAAGCACCTAATATTGAGCCACCCTTTTTATTCCCACCAAAAAGGCTCTCAACCATCAAGGCATGAACTATCTGATGGTGTGCTGTGGTGTGTGGAGATCCTTTAAGGTGGGGCCTCCATGGTTTGGATATCTTACTGATGCTCTATTTGCTTGAGGTAAGTCAATATTTTGACCTTTTGTGTTCCTCAAACCATTCCTGAACAATTTTTGCAGTGAGGCAGAATGCATTCTATTGTTAAAAAAGGCTACTGCCTCTGGTTAATACCATTACCATGTTTAATTTCAGTAGACTGTACATCTAAGTAACATACACTTGAATACTAGAATCCAAGGTGGCTCGGCAAAACACTGCTCTGCGCATAACACTGTCTCTCCTGACTTGCCTTTAACCCATAGTGCACCATTGGGACATCTCCTCCACTGGTAAGTGACACACCAGCATCTGGCCATCCAATATAAAAGGAGACATGATTCATCAGACAAGCCCACCTTCTTCCATTCTTCCATGGTCCAGTTGTGATGCTCACACACCCAATGGGCATGGGCGACAATGTCCATCTCGCTGGTTCACTGGTTGCCCTTCCTTGGTCAGTAGGTCCTTGGCCCACATTTGGTCAGTAATAATGCATACTGCATGCTGAGAACCCCACACAAGACTTATTATTTCAGTGATGCTCTGACCCAATGATCTAGCCATCAGTCTGACCCTTTTTAAAGTCACTCAAATCCTTATGTCTGCTAATAATTGGCATCTGGAGATTAGTAGAAAGAGACCAACCCTGCGAGGTTCCTGAGGCATCCAGAGAAGGACCAGCTCCAGGTGGATTCTGCTTTATGATGGTTGGATCTACACATGCTGCTCCTGAGCTCCCAGTGATCTACAGCCCATCTGCCCTCTGCACCTGCTGACTCATCCCTGTGCTGAACTGGACTTCATGTTAATTTAAAGAAGTTCTGTTATATCGAACTTTTAGCTGCACACGATGTTATACAATTTCTATCCGTTATCACCCAAATGAGGAGGGGTTCCCTGTTGAGTCTGGTTCCTCTCAAGGTTTCTTCCTATTGCCATCTCAGGGAGTTTTTCCTTGCCACTGTCGCTGTCACCCTTGGCTTGCTCATCAGAGATATTTAATTCATCATTCACTCATTCATCTCATTATTATCTAGACACATTTTTCTCACACATACACACTCCCATAAATTTTTAAAAAAATATTTTTTTCATTCTTGTTAAAAGCGCTATATAAATAAAACTGAATTGAATTGAATTAATAACAATAGCTAATACAATAATATGTTCTGTAATAAATGAAAATTGTTCATTTAGCTGCAGTAGCATGTTTGAAGTGAAACACTACACTGTGGTAACAGGCTGCCGTGGTAACTACACTCAACAGGCTGCCGTACAACACTTCATTTTTAATTATTATTCAATAACAGCACTGTTTTAGTGATATAGTTAATATTATTAATTATAAATAAAGATGTGCTAATTAAAACCATGTTATTAGTTATAGTAGTTATAGTCAATTAAATATAGCAATTAAAACCAAGCATGAGTGAGCTTCAATATTTTATGCAATAACGTGTAATTAAAACAATTAGAAAATCAGCCAGGTTTCTGCCAAGTGTTCGCCTTCATACTTCACACAAGATTGGTGAAGATTGAGTGTGAAATTTGGTAATAACTGCGACTATTACACATTCTGTTCTTTCTCCTGGGTGCCACCAAGATCTGCCACAAATGTCCAGATCATTAAAAAACATTTTATATATATATCATTTTTTTTTTTCCCCCACTGTGCTTCTGGCGACCATGTTATATGGCAACATATTTCTTCTCCATGACTGCTTTTTTTTTTGCTGGCACACTTTTTTTGTTTTTGTAATTTTTCACATTCTTCTAAGCCAGCATTTTGGGAAAGCACTTAAAATTTGGGAAAAACTTGATGGAAACATATCTATAGTCACGCTATATGAAGGCTTTAATGGTTTTCTCAAAAGTCATGATGGCAGCAATAGGTCATTCTGGGACTGATGGTGTGAAAGTAACACTCCAGAAAAGTTGCAGCAAAAACGGCCATGTCCAGATGCACGACTCCCTGTGTGTGCAGTTTGTGAGCGGCATCGGTCCCAGCTGCAGTCCGACGCTGCCCTGGCCAACAAATTGGATGTGGTTGATGGCGTATAACATTGCTTGTCTGTGCATGTGCAAAGTGTGCACGTTAAATTAACAAAAGCTGCATTCGTTTTTATCAGATTTTTGCTTTTCATCAGGTGAGAAATTCACTAACACCTTTGCTTTTGATTATGGAAAGACATTCCATCAGCAGTGTGATGCATGGCAATGTAATAAAGTATGTAGCAGTGCCAAGTTTGGAATTTAGAACCTTGCTTTGACCAATGCGCTGCACTTTAAAGCACATATGATTCAGTCACCACTGTATCACATGTGAAAACATAACCATATGGATGGACACCTCCATCCAATTCCATCTGCGTTTAGGTTAAGCTATTGCACTTATAAACTTCATTTCAAAAACTTTTTCAGCAACACACCTTTTATTTAAAGATAGCTACAGAACACTGTGTGCATCTGTTCTAGGATCAGGGTTGTATGTTCGTATCTTGATGATATGACATGAAAGGTGGCTTGCGTCATAAAGATCAGAAGGCAATCAAATCTCTGATGTCTGATGTGCGATATAGTATTATGATCAAACTGTTCTGGACCTTCATGACATAAGATGACAGATGAATGGATTCATACGTGGACTGTTAGTAAAAACAAAGCTAAAGCCTACAGTTGACCCATGATGACAAGTGAGGGCTTTACTTTTCTTCCTTTATTTCTTTCTTTCTTTCTTTCATGTAAAGACAGTGCTTGAAGTTGGAATATGTGCATTCACGCCTCTTTGGATCATGTTAGCGCACGTGTTAAGTACTTTTGAACCTCTGCAGGAGGCATTAAATAACCAAAGTTGGACTCAGGCTGTAGATAATCACCATAATTACATTACATGTGTATAATAGTGCATAATTACATTAACATACAAACTATAAATCAAATCACAAAGATAATAAACAGTTCATATATTCAGGAATATTCATGTGCATAATATATGCATGATTTTCAGTCAGTGAAGCTGTTTGTTTCTTGCTTTCACGTGCTTTTGATATATTGGTACATTCTGAGGCAATGTTCTCTCCATCTCCATAACTTAATTTAGGTCAATTTCTGAATATATTTTAGATATGTGTGAACAGCATGTCACACTCTTGTATAATAAAATACTACGCAGTTTCTATGCTTTAGAATTTGAGACTGTGTGGTTAGCACTTTAGCCCTTGCACCTCCAGGGTCCGGGTTCAATTCTTGCCACAGGTCTATTTGCATGTTCTCCTCATGCTTGGTGGGTTTCCTCCGGGTACTTCAGTTTCCAAAGACGTGCAGGTTAGACTAATTGGCGTTCCAGAAGTTCCTGTAGTATGTGAATGAGCAGGTGTATCTGTGTGCCCGGCGATGAATTGGCACTCCGTCCAGAGTGTCCCCCGCCATCAGGGATAGGCTCCAGGAACATGCAGGATAAAGCAACATAGACTATAGACTATAAGAGGTGTAACTATTTCCAGCTCATAGATAAAAAGAAATTACTCCATGCAAAAAAATACACCCTTAGCATGGACTTCCTACTCAGAACGTCAGCTGTTTATTTGAGTTATGCAAATTGTTTGATTTATTGTTCTCTAAGCTTCATATTTGATAAAAAGTTTATTGGTTCCTGATGTATGGGGAGTGTAAGTTTGTTTATGACAAGTGCATCAGAAAAAAATCTAAATCTTATTTTCAGAGAAATTAACTGAGGATTCTGTGATGTAGTAAGAAAGAGGGAACCTCTGTCTCATTTTGACAACAGGATTTCTCCACTACCACTAACGGTAGCGGGTTTAAAGCTTTAATATAATGTTCCAGATGAATTCTTTCTCAATTCTATTTTTATCAACCGTTTTTTGACAAAATAAAAAATTTGAAATTGAAAACATTCCTCTTACTGCGCTCTGTTGGCCATAGCGGAAAACTAACCTATCTTATTTTGTAATATGGGTCACATTATACGCGCTTCTATAATATATCTTCCTAAACTTCCTATTCTTGGTGAGTGGATCCGGAGTCTATACCAAAAAATTCTAGGTGCAAGAATGCACATCAGATGGGATGCCAGTCCATCACAGGCGACACCACACCTTGAAGTAATTAGGGATTCTAGTAGTGTAGTAGCAACACTATGCACTATACTAGCCATAAATTCTTCAGATCATATTTATGCAAAATCTAAGGAATATTGTAAGGACTAATGTTCAAGTAAAATGGTCAAGTCGACCAACCTAATCTCTAATCACTACAATACCACATGGTCTTAACCCAGTTTGCACCACCCGGCAGCGATAATAAGGCATGACCACTTTTTATTAATCAAGCCCTCTTTTAATGGTAGAGTATACTTCATTTTATTTACAGTTAAATTAAACGAACTTTTTTCATATTAATTAATTATTCTGGTCTACTTTTCATAGATAATAAATACTTTGCTTCACGTGAAAGAATCTAGCTGAACAGTTCAAATAAAACTCTTTGCACATTCACAGAATCCTCATTGGTTAATGATTCATTTACTTTTAATGTAATTTTAATACCCTTTTCATTTCTGTGGGATAAACACATGCATTGTGCATCATAAAGTCCTGGCAGCTGGCATGTCTGATCCCCAAATTGGGTTTTAGTAGGTCTAATAAAGCTGATTAGCACTTTGACTGGGAGCGCTAACCAGACTGAGGCGCCACAATGCGCAGATCCAAACCTGCAGCACGCAGCTGTGATGTTACTTCTACAGCTGTTCCCTGTTCTCTATAACACGTTTCTTTGTCCTTGGGTCTTATTTCAAATTTCTTTTACGACTAAGAAATTAAGATATTGTTATCAAGATAACAAAAATATTAACAAATGCCTTTAGTATACATAATGTGCACTAAGGTTAACTCAGAGTGGGAAGTCAGAAATGTTTTTTTTTTTTTTTTTTCCAAAACAGTGGACTGTATGCTCACCAGTGTTGGAGGATGGCGGACCTAACATGTTAAATTACTCGTTAGATCAAAAAAGTAATCCAAGTAATGCATTACACTCAACACTGAAGCTCACCAGCTAATGTGTACATACTGATTGACTGACCTATGCTAAATACTAGAATAAACTCTTTCTTTAAAAAGAGAATAAACTAGAATACTAGAATAAACTTTTTTTAAGAAAAGTGATATTTTACTTACTGTCGATGTTGTAAGTAGCAGTCAGCATGGTTGATGAATGGTTAGCACCGTCACCTTGCACCACCAGGGTCCGGGTTTGATTCCACCTTGAATCTGAGTGCATTGAGTTTGCATGTTCTCCCCATGCTTGGTTGGTTTCCTCTGGGATTGGTTTCCTTCCACAATCCAATGACATGCAGATTAGGCTAATTGGCATTCCCTAATTGCCTGTAGTGTGTGAATGACTGTGTGTGTACCCTGCGATGGATTGGCACCTGTACACAGTATAAATCAATATAGATCATGAGTGAGGAAGTGAGAAAGTTGTGAGCAGACATGTTGAGATGATGCCATATGTTTAAGGATTAAGGACTTGCCTGACTTTCTGACTAGGAATTCTGAACTAAGGAAGTATTTTTCAAGTTTTCAACTTGGTTTTACAAAATTGGAGGTAGAAAATCTTTAGTTAGGAGCTTCAGTAAAACACAATATACAGTTAACATCCAAAATATAGTTGCACATACAGCACTGTATATTACTTGAAAAATTTTGAGCCACCTCATTTCTTCATATTTTGTTTCCAAAGAACCAGCCTTTTTGAGGAACAATTCTCCAGGCTTCCTGATGAACTTTTTTGGCTCTCATTTTTGGCCAGTCCCTGTATCTAGTACCTACTGACTAGTTTCAGAGGAATTTTTCTTAAGGCATGAACCAATGAGATGATCAGGATAGTGATCAGTGTACTGCTGATGTTGAGTGGTTTTAACAGACGAGAGGAGAAATGAGGTTGCTGCTGAGGTTGTTACATTAAATTTTAAATTGTGTCATTAGACACTTTGCAGTCTGTTGTAGTAAAAACATTTGATCCATTTTCTTCATTTGAACCTATATAATTTTAATAAATTAAATTTGATATGAAAAATGAGGGGGGGTCAAGACTTTTGCACAGGACTGTATATACATAAATGCTTCATGTATTGTTTGAATAGTCAAACATGTCAAGCCTTCTGCAGGGGATTTGCTTACAACCCTTTCTCGTATATGGGTCTTAATATGAAGTTGACTTGAGTTGAGTAGAATACTTATGTATGAGGTTAGCTGTAACTTCAGTGCAAGAACTCTTTAAAGGTGAACTCCTTCCTCAAACAAATGGAATATGTTCCATTTATTTATTTTGAAATATTTATGGTGTGTTTATTGTATCTGCTAAATTGTCCGTTGGTGATTGATATTTTTATTATTACCTGTGAAACATTAGTTCTTGAGGGCCTTGTTGACGTCACAGAGAGACATTGATGGGTGTCAGATTTCACTAGTGGCTCCCGAAACAAAAAAAATGAAGAGCTTCCTTTTCCATCATGATTTTTTTTTTTTAACGTTCACTAGCAGATTAATGAGAAATTTGGAAAAAATGTTGCACTTAACGTTTCAGAATGCAGTGCAGTTGTGGCATATTATCTGGAAGTTGAGTCATGTCGACTGAACTTCTTCCTAGTTCAGTAGAAACGGACTGAAGAAGCTACTTGGATGAGTTTGAAACGACTCAACTTCCAGATAACCTCACCTGAATGACTGACAATCTTCACAAACATTATCTACAAAAATGAATAGAGTAATTCTGGGTAGATTTTAGTAGGAGGTTCTAGGCTGTTTTTTATTTGTCTAAAACTCTATGCATTTGTATTAGACTTCTTTTTTTTTTTCAGAGAGCAGAGAGGAATTCTGGGTTCTGTAGACCTATCCTGACATGTTGATACGGGCAAAAAAAAAAAAAAAAGGAAAGAAAGAAAAAGAAAACAGCATGCAGAGAAGGGAAATGGGCAAGCGGGGACCCTCTGACAACAGCAGAGAGCAAACACCTAAAGAAGCGCTAAAAGTGTAACGTTTGGCACCGCTCTCAAATGTCAAAGGAGCTTCTGACCATGCAGCCTAAAGGCATTTCAGCATAAATAAACTCTGCGCTTTTCTTCCTCTTAAAAGCTTGAATATCAGATATCACAATATGAAAAGGTGAAACCTAGTTGACTCTTTAAGCTTCATATGATAATAGTGTTATTTTTTTTTTCTTTTGGTAAGGGATTAGGGGTAACTGTAGAAGCGAGGCGAGGCTGGAGTAAAAGACCTGCCTTTTTTTTTCCTTTTCTTTTTTTTTTTTTGCTGTTGTTGTTGTTTTTTTTCCCCCTCTTTCTTTCTTTCTTTTTTTTTTTTTACAACAGTAATGGACCTGCAGTGACTTTGAAAGAGCAGGGTGCAGCAGTAAACTTTAACAGCCATGCAAGGAAATGTAAAAGATTTTATTACCATTAACAGGGGTGCAGAGTCAATGGGGGTCCGCTATGGGAGTTGAGCCAAGCTGTACTTAGCGATGCTGTACAGGCCTTTGAAATGCAGGAATTGGGGTTTAGGCCCTTGGACGAGAACGAAGGAGAATAATTTATTTGATTTAGTAGCATGGAAAGAGGAACAATAGTAAAAGTTGTTATCAGATATGTTTGAATGCAGCAGTAGCCGTGTCTCTGGTGTCTTCATAACTCATGTAGAACAATCAGATCGAAAGTTTATGAAATAATATCGCCTTTATTTCAACCTGACTGCACCACTTACCCTTCGTTCTGCTAAATTGATGTCTTGTCAGAAGGAAATCGTGTCCTGGAGCGAACTATATTGCAAAAGGCGGGTATCTGGTGTCTGGGCCTTAGAGCCGCAAACCCTCACCCACAGAGCTTTCCATTGTCGACTGTCCCACTGCACTCAATGCTGCCACAGATACAGTTAAAAGCTCCAGCCAGAGAAAGTGATTAAATTTCTCTGTATCAATCGTTCCATCACAAAGTGTTCAATTGTGCGCCGCTCACAATGGACAAAGCTGCTTACAGTCGGAGCGCATGTGGTAGAAAAGGTGTCTAGTGCCCTGTTTTTGTTGCCTGCTCTCTAGCCTGTGAAAGCAATCTCACATCAAAGAGAAGCCATGCAGGTAACACAATGCCACATCAGTGCCGTTATGATGGCATGCCATATGTGTATGTGTGTATGTATGTGTGTGTGTGTGTGTATGTGTGGGTGTGCACACCTTTACTTATCATGATGTAACAGCCTTTCCACGTCCTGTCACATCAAATGACTCTTTGACTCTCATGTGCACAGCTTAAGAGTACACAACTTTCCGAGATCAAACTGTTTGTAGATCAAAGCGAAATGATAGCAAAGTCAGCTTTTCCAACTCGCCATCAAAAAAAAGCTTCTGTAATGACTGCGGCGTCACATTCTACACAGCTTATCGTGACATCTACAATGAGGAGTTCAGGGTGATGAAATGATCTGGGCTTTTTTTTTTTTCACCCAGCTTACTGTTAGCCTGTATTACCTAAACAGATGTGTTCCTGTCACACTGGTGTGAGGAACAGGGATAGATGGGGAAATAAGTGCAGTGTTGAAAGTAGAGAGTGATGCAAAAGCTCCCTGGGGTTTTCCTGAAAAAGAGCTTGAACCTCAACTGTCAGTTTACTTTGGGTTTAAAACATATCGTTAATTATCAGTCATGTGGAGATGGAGATAGTAATGGTAAGCTTGAACACATACAAATTAAAAACAAACGAAAGTTATGCAATTGAAATAAAATAATAATAATAATAAATTAAATAAAAGGCAGCTCCACCTTGAACCTTGATCTGGTTGGGATGGATTTGTGCACTTCACCTGAAACTTTATATTAAACACTTTTTTACACTTAATATATTTAACACTTATACAATATAGCATGTTTTACAACATTTCATGCTGAAGTACAGTATATCAAAAGTGTACACAGCAGTTAATGCTTAGAGGTTAGTTTATAACATTTAATATGTAAAGATGAAAGTATTAGTATCCTAGATATCTATCTAGAATTATAATAATTATAATCAATTAATAAAAAATAGTTTTTACATTTTTTATACTTATATTCTCCATTTTCTTTATTATTATTATTATTATTATTATTATTATTATTATTATTATTATTATTATTCACACAATACCTCCTACATTCCTCATATTAAAAAGGAGCATTAAAGTCAAACTTTTGGTTGTAAAGAGTAACATACAATTAAGAGAGTAGAAACTACCTTTATTTCTCTATATAAACCCCTGCTACACTAATACACTTATCCCAGCGTTTCACTAGTGTGTGGATCCCATCAAGGAAGAAAGTTTTCTCAGTACACCAGAGATATGATCGGACTTCCTGTACAGTTGAGTTCCTGAATGTGCAAGTGGTGTTTGTGAATGATATTTGTGTGTGTACAGTTCCCACAAACAGATACGGCGCTTCCGCAAGTTGACGATCAGTAATCCGTCGTCTTTTAACGTTTAGACGTTCTATTCACTGAATATTCATGAGAATGACTGCAGTGGGCTCCAAGCAGAGGTGGGTAGAGTAGCCGAAAATTGTACTCAAGTAAGAGTAGCTGTACTTCAAAATAATATTACTCAAGTAAAAGTAGAAAAGTATTTAGTGAAAAGACTATTCAAGTACTAACTGTTTCATCGTAATGTCTGATTTATTATTATTTTTTAATTATGTAAGCAGCCAGATAAAATGATAAAATAATGTACAAATTCTGACATTAACAAATAATTTATATAAATAATAAAATTAAATAAAAATAAATTAATACAAATAAATATCTTTACAAAATAGCAAATTACGGAACAAGAAACACAAATTTCCTAATCTCACTCTTTTCACAACATACAGCTTTAGAAACAAACACCTACTGTAGGTAACATGTGTATGTTTGAACAGTGTAACTATTTCCTGTGTAAGATATACTGTATATACTGTATACTCAAATGACTCAGCAGAAAATAACATTAGAACATGTGTACAAGACGTCTCACTTTACCATAAACTGTGTCCAGCAGAACAAATGTAAGAAAATTTTATTTTTTTAGCCTCTAGCTTATTTGCTGTATATTAACATTGCAACTTTAAATAAAACAGCTAAACTAACCGCACCATGTTTTGTCAGGTTAGATGTCGAGTTTTTATACGCCGAAATGCCTGTCTGCTTTGGCAGACAGAGAAGACCTCCCATTATGAAGCTGTTCTTTTGCACTGTGTGTAAGCGAAACATGATTTGTATACGAGGCCAGGGGACTTCATCCTCTTCTGTTGTAGCACTGGAGACCGATGCCTCTGCCATTTGTATGCTTTCATTCGCTGTCTCCCGCGTTTGAAGATCTATTTTCCCGCTATGCAGCCAGTTTGTGTGTGGTCATGTGACTACATGTGATTATTGTTATTGGGGCTGATTGGTGAAACACAATCACGTGGTAGCTCCACCGGCTGCATTTCTTTGGCAAAAATAAAGAATATCTAATGTGTAGAATAAATGGCTAGAAAAGTAACGAGTCGAGTGTAGCCGAATGTAGAGGAGTAAGAGTAGCGTTTCTTCTTCGCAAATCTAATCAAGTAAAAGTATAAAACTACTCATAGAAATATTTTTTTTACTTAAGTAAATGTAACGGAGTAAATGTAACTCATTACTACTCACCTCTGGCTCCGAGCCACCTCGGCCGTCATTTATGGACATCTAGCCTTCCCTTCATTAACAAGAAATTTCATTACAAGTACAGGTTACACTTGAATGCCCCTGGATAAATATTCATTCATTACTCATGTTGACAATTTAACCACAGTTACTTCTGCCGCATTTGGCATACTTCTTTTTCTATTTGCACAGCTTTTAATCTGTTTACACACAACCATCCTTCTACATTTTCCTGTACTATAGTTCTAGATTTTATATTTTCTTCTGTAAATCCTACTTTAACGTAAATTGTATTTTTGTGCAATTTCTATTTGTGAATTCATTCATTTATTGCATGACACATGACACTGCACAATATGCATTGCACATTGTGGTGTGTGTGTGTGTGTGTGTGCGTGTGTGTGTGTGTGTGTGTGTGCGCGCGATGAATAATGTTTGATTTTCTGACATGATAAACAGTTTGCTATATTTACAAGTTACTGGAACGTTTTTTGTACTGCTTGGATACCATGCCATGGTCATATTGCCTGCTTTACATATAAAATGCTGGCCTCCCAGGAACTCCTTTAATGGCCCATACAGTACATGTGGAAATGGCTTGGAGAGAAGTCAGCACTATATGGGGATGTGGCAATAACGCCTAACTGAGTTCCTGTAATATGCAAGTGGTATTTGTGAATGGTTGTGTGTACAGTTCCCACAGATAGATAGATATGTTTCTTCTGCAAGTTGGCAACAAGTTATCCGTCAATATTTGAGGTTTGAGGACTGCTGTGGGATCGCCATTCAGAGACATCTGGCCTTCTGTAAAAAGTTTGCACCATTAAACTGAGGCTAAGAGTCTCATCAATGTATTGTGAAGGCATAAAGTTTTCTGTAAATGACGGTTTTACACTGTCATTCACAAGAAATTTCATGTTAAATGCCTCTTGTATTCATTTTCAGTCGTTACTCTTGTTGACAATTTAACCACAGCTACGTCAGTCGGATTTGGCATACTTCTTTTTCTGTTTGCACAGCTTTTAATCTGTTTAGACACAGCAAAACATAGTCATATCTGCACTTTACATCAAGACAATCAAACTGCTGCTCCCAACCACCATTTTACATTTTCCTCTTCTAGATTTTATATTTTTCTAAAATTAATAAACTTTATTGCTATTGTAGTGATGGAACAAAAATTTGTGTTAGTGGCTTGCACATTTGTTGTGCACCTCCATGGTCTGGGTTCAAGGTCTGTGTGCATGGAGTTTGCATATTTTCCTTGTGCTTGGTGGGTTTCCTCCTACAGCACGGTAGAAAAGGGCATGTAGACTAGGTTAATTGCCATTCCCAAATTGCCTGTAGTGTGTGAATGAGTGTGTATCTGTGTGTGCCCTGTTATGTCTTGGCACCCAATGAAGGGTGTGCCCAATGAAGGGTGTGCCCAAAGTCTCCTGTGATAGACTCCAGGCCCCTAGCAACCCTGTACACAAGATAAAGTTGTATAGATGATGGGTGTGTATTTTTGTGCAATTTTTATTTGTGTGGATCGATCTATTTATTGATTGATTTATTGTCAAGTGTCACTGCAAAATGATGATTCGATCCACAACCCCAATATATGCATATAAAAATAATTAATACAAAATATAAAGTAAAAATAGAACAAATTAAACTGCGCTTTACCTTTGAAAGAACTGGTGTTAGATGAGGGAAGAAGCAGGAGCAAGGGGGCTACTGTGTAGGATGACTTTCACACACCCTGATAAATGCTCAAACAAAATCAGTCCTCTAAACAGATTAATCTCCCTTACTTCTGCAGCCTTTTCAACCTTCTTTTCCTTCACGGAGGCTGTTGTTGCAGTACATTTACTAAAGAACAGTCATCACACATGGACAAAAAATTTTTTTAAATGCTTTACGTGTGCTCACACCTGTAACACAATGTTATAGTAAACAGTACACGCATGCTCGGATGTTGATTATACGAGTGACGCATGCACACAGAGACTGAGCATGGGAGGCGATTACCCACAATCCCACAGTGAGAGGGAGAGAAGAATCATTGGCTTAGTTCTGATCATGTGACACTCAGCAAACAACGCGTAAACGTGCTACAGTACTCGTATATCAACACCTTGCTCGTTTAACAAGTTAAAATTTATTTTAAAATTTTGCTCGTCTTGAAGACCAAGACCAACTCTCAGACCAAGTTATTTGCAATCCACTTGACACTTACCTCTTTTTTCTTTTTTTTGAAGTACATCAAAATCTGATCAGGAATCAGCAATACACAGGCTAGAAGCTCTCCATGAAATTACTGGGGAAAATAATGTGATAAAATATTTGTAGGAAGGAAACAGTGAGAGATGTGAGCATAATTCTTGGAATGTGGAAGCTTGGTGGGAAGTGGCATTTTATACAGCTAACACTAACCGTAAAAGTATGAATGATATGACAGTTATGTTTGCTAGGTCTGGTGTCTTAGCTAACATCAGAGTACAAATGCTTCTCACTGGCGTGGAAATGTCAAGGGTGCAACTTTTGTACTTGGGGGATACAGTCGTAAAAATATTTAAGTACATAATTGGACCTTAAGGACCATTTTGAGGGTTCATTTATATTGTTTGTAATTTGGGCATCATTAATTACACTGCTGCTCTGGAGATTCACCCTGGAATGGTATTTTGTGCTTACCTTATTCTTATACACTAAATGCATCCCAGTGAATCCTTAGTAATTTGAATATGAAGATATTCACTGGAAGTTTAGCACATTGTAACATGCTTACACAGACATTTTAACATTTACCACCAAGCAATGTCTTTATTTTTGTCTAAATCTTGACTAATCCTGGAAATATGGTCAAGGTCAGAAGTGACAAGATGAAGGACTAGCATAAGTACCTGTGCCAAGAAAAGAGTTTCGTTAAATTCGGTCAGAAAACTGACAGACAGAAATTTTCTGAGATTGGTTTCGAGTTGTCCAATGTATGAACGGAGAGCGAGTTCTGACCAATGTACAGTCAAAACCTTTCTTATATCTATCTAGATAATCTAGTTACACAAAGTGCACACACAAAAGTTTCAAAGAGTTTAAGTAAAATATCAGACACATTGAAATCGCAAAATTTATTCCAAAAGCAAAACACGAGTAAAAAAGTGTAAAGTGGATAAATTTTTTTTTTTTTTTTAAAAACAGGGTAACAAGCAAACCTTTAAATATACAAGAAGTAATCAAAGTGCTGTGACTGGGACTCTGAGAGAAACAAGACACATAACTATTGCTGACATTATAGAAACCGGAAACTAAAAACAGGTGAATGTGATGAGCAGTGAGCAATGAACTTGAAACCAGCTCAGTGACCAAATAAGGAAAGTGGAAGCGTCTGGTAAATGTCACTGAGCATCAGTAATGAGAGACATCCATCAGTGTTAATTATCGCTCCTTTATTGGTCCCTTTTTATGCTAGCCCGGGTCTTAATTGTTCTCAGCCCTAAATATATGTCCTTTCATCGTCCATGTTAAGTTTGACATACTATATACAACCACAACAGTTATGTTGTCTATGGCTGCTTTGGTGGAACACATCTGTGCGGTCTTTTAAACATCTGGCAAAAGATCTTTTTGTGTCTTTTCACTGTCTTTCATTTTGTGGGATTCGAAATATAAATAAAATCGCCCCCGAGGTATCAAAGTCGTCCAAATTACAGCAGACTTATTTATAATCACTCAATATAATACCTCATCATTTAGGTTGTAAAATTTAATTTGAAAAATTTACATGATGAAAAAGTCGTGCTATTAATACAAAGGAAAAAAAGCATAAGAGTGAAGCCATTCTCTTATATTAGAATTATCATATATACCCACAAATATTATATATATTATTATTAATATATAATAATAATTATTACATGTTTAGATTAGGTATAGATACTAATTATTATATTATTACATTATTATTATACTATTATAAATTAAATAAAGGCAGTTATATATATATTTATAGCAGTAACATGTGACATGAACTGGTTTTTGCGACTTGTGTTTGGAAAATCACAGATGTGCCCTTCTTTGGTGGCCTGATATATATCATGGATTTTAAAGTAATGTCATTCCTTCAGAACAAAGAAACCACAAGACAGCTGAGAACATCCCAGACTGACACCATTATGGATGGTTTTCAAATTGCAAACCATCCATCTTGCCACTAACAATAAATCGATAATAATGTGCAATTTGTTAAATTGAGGGTAAATGAGTCCCACTGGACAAAGATCAAAGTGTATGCAGTGTTATTTCCTGCAAATGCTGAAACATATCACCAGTGTTCAAAATAGAACAAATTAAGCATGCTTATTGTATTTTTAACAAGACACTCTAATATGTCTTTCAGGGCTAAATGGGTCAATCAGCTAACACCTAGCAAGAAGCTTACGTAAAAAAAAGCTTTGTATTTTTAAAACAGTGCTCAGGATTGTGCAGTATAAAGTAACATATCCTTTAAAAAAAAAAATTTTTTTTAAAAGGCAATATGATTACCTGAATTTAATTTTATTTTTAGTAGGGTTTAATCTACTATACAAACATGACTTAGCAAAAAATTTGAAAATGGATCACATAGGCAAAGAAATAGCACAGATGCACATAATCCCATGTTTTTATTGTTATTTCCTGTTGTTTCCATGACCAAAAAAAATCATAACAATGTGCCTATTTTGAAAGTTCATTTTTTGCGACGTCATTCCCATATTCCCATAGCGGTAAAATTACTGGTTATAAAAGTAATGCTACCTTTGGTTGTACCTGACACAACCGAAAACACAAATGTACCGTTTGATGTCTGAAGCCTTCCTGTTAACACACACTGGCAAGGCTTCCATATAAGCACTTTTTAAAAAATGTGTTATTGACCTGCGCTGTGCCACTTTAGTTTAACATAAAAAATAAAAATAAAATGTATTATAGTATCATTGTGTTATATCAAGTATTATTTTATCAGGGGAAGTTTCCATTATTTTAATTGAATAACTACTGTGTTGAACTCAAATAAATTACTTGCTATTTATAACATAAAACATATGTTAATGCTTTAAAATATAATTAACATTTGGGCTGTTTTATCTGGAGTAAATGAGTTCCATGGATACATGGATGATTACATGTGAAGATTTTAACGGCTTATTTTCTGAATAATTTCCATAATATTATCTTTCCTTACCTATTATTAACCTAGGAAGGAGGGAAAGATGAGCAGGTAAAAAGAAAAATGAAAAAGCACCATGTGGAGAAAATATTACCATGATCCATAAAGAAACTGTGAGAATCAGTGGAAAATGGAACTCCATCGTTCCAGAGCCAAATTTATCTAATTTATGCAGCAACGTGACAATGACTCAGGAGTGCAGATGAAAAGGATAGTGTATCGCATTAGAACTGTTTGCATTAACCTAGGGACCCATTACACATTTCAGGTAGGGCTAGAGAAAGCTTGGGCTTGACTTCTAGGTTAATTGCTTGCACTCTGTGACTCATGTCTGCCTCCGGAGTTCAGGAGGGTGCACTGATGCCTTAGTGGAGGCGGAAACATACTGTTGCTGTTGAGCATGAGCTCTCAGAAGTTGTCCTTGAGAGGATTTAGGATCCAGATGCCGGAAGGCTGTATTGACAATACCAATATACAATCCAAAAACCAGCAAAAAAACAGCAGAGCAGGCTAGGGTCAAAACACAATCAGGCATCAAACAACAGATCCAGAGGACAGTCCAAAGAGTAGTCCGATGAACAGACAAAAGCTCTAGACCAGATGTACATATTTAAACTAATCCGGCATGATCCCCACATGTTTTTTTTTTTTTAACTTGCACCCCCAGCAAGCAGTACAATTTAATATATAATCCTTAAAATTTACAATTGTCCAATGTACCATCCCTGCAATTCCTAGTACAGTTTGAATATACCTGTTCTAGACACATCCAAGTCTCAGAAGTTAACAACTAGGCAAGACTTCCCACAGCGAACTACTGAAAATTGTGAGTTTACTTTTATGAAAAAAAGAATGCGAAAAGGAAATTCAGGTCATGGAACAAACTATGGCTCAGATGAGCACAACCTCTGCTGGTGGGGAGGGTTGATGTCCTGAGTCAGGGTTGCATATTCAAATAAATTGACCACACAATTTTACTTTCCATTATGTTTCTCTTTAGTCTTTCTGTAGATCATTTGCTGCAAACATGTACATAAAAATATACACACATTAAATCAAAAGTTATGTATTTCTCATATATACTGTGTGTGTGTGTGTATATATATATATATATATATATATATATATATATATATATATATATATATATATATATATATATATATATATCACTATAAAATTGTGTGGTCAATTTATTTGAATATGCAACCCTGACTCAGGACATTAACCCTCCCCACCAGCAGAGGTTGTGCTCATCTGAGCCGTAGTTTGTTCCATGACCTGAATTTCCTTTTCGCATTCTTTTTTTCATAAAAGTAAACTCACAATTTTCAGTAGTTCGCTGTGGGAAGTCTTGCCTAGTTGTTAACTTCTGAGACTTGGATGTGTCTAGAACAGGTATATTCAAACTGTACTGTATATATATATATATATATATATATATACTGCAATTGGTGGACTGAAAAAAAGAAATGGGTCTTTAGATATCAAGCCTGCAATCATTATGTGGCTGGTTTAAGAATAGACACGTTTAACCATGTCCAAAGGACACCTTGTTTCAGCTGATTTATGGGTTAGTTATTGTAAATGATAGTCATGGCACCTTCCACAATTTCACCTGACCTCCTAACTTCTCCACTCTGCTGTTCATCACCCCCCCCCTCCCCCCCCCTACTACTCTCCATTCCTCCCTTGCAGAGGGGCTGAGAGGCCACTGTCATTTCCATCCCACCTGCAGAGAGCAATATCCTAAGTCCATCTTAGTCTGCCTCCCGAAGGCTTTGGTCAACAGATGGTTCTTCAAATCCTCTGGTTTCCTTAGAGCAGAGACATGTGTTTGTTAGGCATTGGCCTAAAAAAACCCAAAAATATTTCTGCTCTTCTGCTTTCTATTGAACTATGCCGAGGCAAGCTGATTTGTGCGACTTATTTGTCCTTGATGAGATGTTTTAGATCACTGATATAAAACAGTACTGATAACAAACAGATTTTCCGAATAATAAAATATATATATATAGCGCACAATTCCAACGGTTTGGAATTAATTCCTGCGCCTTCAGCACTGTGCTGACCTTTGTATAACCTGGTGTCACAAACAGCACTACCACAGGCATTTCACAGTTTGGGCAAGAGGCAGTCTGTCTTAGCATTACATTTACAAATGACACACATCCCAGAGCGGTGGTTTCTTTAAAGGTCCTTACATGTTTCTGACATCTGAAAAGGAGCACACAGAGGAGCTGTGCCTATGACAGCTATTGTTGTATTAGTCAAGGGTCGTAATATCTGGTTGGGACTGACTCCAACTTCAGACATTTTCCCTTTGTCTCCAATTATGATAATCTCAAGGCTTGGCTCCATAGCCGCTCGTCTGGGTCTGGTGAAATTCCCACCAGTCTTCGTGCAATTTCCTGATAAATACCTCGGGCATTCTTTCTCTTTCTTTGTTTTTATTACCACCCTTTAGAGTAAACCAATGCCTTGGGGTTTTGGCAAAGCCTTCAACTTGATACAGGCATTTTGATACTATAAACATCACAATCCAATCAGAAATAATATGAGGTTTTATGGTTATTTGGGGAAAATCATATTCGGGGGAATGGACCAGGAAAAACTGAAGAAAGAACTTCCAGATGACTACGAAACAAATGGAACGGCTCCTCCAGAAGCCACTTTTCGGCTCTAGCTCCCTCAATACCACAATTGTCTTTAGCACAAGAGCTCAAGAGCCAAGTTGCCATTTTCTTCTTTCTACGTCAGCTTATACACTTCACATAATGATAAGACTATTCTTGTACAAGTGTTTAAGCGGGTACTCAAATCCTAAATTCCCTCGAACTAGCACCTGCCGATAAATTGGCTTGTTCCTGTCAACACCATCACTTGAAGCCCTAGCCGTCATTACCCAAATCCATCCATTCCATCCATGACTGGAGCGTTCGGTGCTGCTAGCCAGTCCATAAAGGAGGGCACAGATGGCACGGACTGGAAAACAATCACACTGTGGGTGATGCGTTATCATTGTTATCATTTTCCTGCTGAAGAGGCAACGTGTCGAACTCTGCACCAAGCACTATGTTCACACACAAGCAATTTTTTCCCCCCTTCTCTCTCAGTCTAAAATCATGGCTGCGGCACAAATTGGAGGTTTGTTGAATGTTCCTTTGTAAATAACACATTATAAATAGCTTACTTGCATCAAGTTTGAAAATAGACAAACAAATGAATTGGACTTTTGGACATGTCAGAAGAGATTTTAGATTTTGCAACATGAATGCATTACTTTGTCAAGAGTGAAGATGATGCGAAGACAGCGGTGAGTGGGGCTGCACAGATGAGCAAGTGGACTCAGGACTGCGTGGGCACAATAAAGAAATGACCTTAAGTGCATGCATGCAAAGGCATGTATCCAGACATAGATGTATGCATGTCCAGGGAAACATGTTGTACAATTTAGTGAATTGTGTCCCCCAAAATGGAACTATTTACCAAGAGTGCTTTCAGCTGGCTGGTGACGGTTTAGATTTTGGTTTGAGCTACCAGATTATGAGGCTCATTATGGTAGTTTTGTGGTGTGACAAATGTGTCCATGTGTGTGAGTGTGTTCAAGCTGAGATTGTGTGAAGATGTCTAATTTGAGGATTTGGCAATATGCGTGCGTGTGTGTGTGTGCGTGTGTGTGCGTGTGCACTCTGCTGTATGAGCCATATGGTGTATTCGATGTTGACAGGGGTTGAGTCTGGTCAGTGTCCTCAGATAACATGGCTGTTTTGCTACAGGCTGTTGGGTGTCCATCAGGGACACATTTAGTGCACAGCACTGAATGAAAACCCTCACTATTCTTGTCTCATACATTCATTCATCTCCACTCATCCCTGCTTCACGCATACTTTCTTTTATTCATTCCTCAATCACTGTTCTGGGGCCAAAATGAGGACATGACACATTTCTTCTTTGACTCATTTATACTTAAGTGTCAATGCTTTTTTTTTTTTATACATACATAGAACTAGAGGAAATAGAGGAAGAGAATGCTCATTTAACATTTAACATGCAACCTCTCTTGCACATAAAAAAAAAATAATAATAAAAACAGCCTATACCCATAGAGCTTTTGTTTAATTCAAACAATGCAAATCAATTGGTTAACAATTGGGCTTTAAACGCATCTGTGCTCTCGGAAGCTTGCGAGCCTTGCCAAGTCTCCCAGGAGTCAGTTCTCTCTCAGCAGACCGTCACCACCAGCTTCTGCCAGTTTTTTTTTTTTTTTTTGCCTTCCTGATAAATTGTCACATAATGGGCATGACTGGTAGTCATTGTTTCACCAGCATAAACTGTTTAAAATGATTTTACCCATTGAGTTCAGAGAATACATTTCATATTATGCATGTTGTTGATGTACATGGGGTCTGTCTCAAAAAATGTATAGGGTAGCATGCCAAGCTTTGCACCTCGCAGTGCCTGCGGCCTATACAAAAGGCTGTGCACAATCAGCTATGTTAGCTATGCATGCCACACTGTTGCCGTGGCTAAGAAGCAGGGAGGTAGGGTGGGAGGAGTGGGTTGGTGCCACGCAGGGGCAGGAGGCAAACACACTTTTGTTTTGCTCTTTGCTCTTCTTCCTTGGATTGACCAGATGCCTCACAGAATGTGCCATCTAACAGAGTTGTTGATTCTTTTGGACAGAAATTGGCAATATTCTGGTACACCACAAAATGCAGTTTAAATTTTTAAGAATCTCGGCTGCCATGGCCCAACCTGCTCTGGTCAGTTCTGGTCAGTTGCATCTTTTAAGAAAGAAATCTCCTGAATTTTAAATAGACCAAAAGTACACGTCTACAGTAAAGACAGCGTCATATTATAATACAGAGTTTCCAAAAAAAAAAAAAAATAAATAAAAAATCACTCACTCATTGTCTGTACTGCTTTATCCTGTATTCAAGGTCACAGGCGGTCTGAAGCCTATCCCAGGAGGCTTAGGGCACGAGGCAGGGTACACCCTGAACATCACAGGGCACACACTTATACACTCACACACTACAGCCAATTTGGGAACGCCAAATCAGCCTAATCTGCATGCCTTTGGGAGGAAACCCACCAAGCACGGGGAGAACATGCAAACTCCATGCACACAGAGATGGGAAAGGAGTCTGGCTGGGAATCGAACCCGGACCCTGGAGGTGCAAGGCGATACTGCTAACCACTACATTGCCGTGTATACACTCATGCCTTCATCATATTCAAATTCATGTATTCATCAAACTCATAATTACCTTTTGAGAATGTACACTCCTTTATTACATCTGTCCAGCAATCATATTACATAGAACAATAGTTCAATATTTACCCGAATCTTTAACGATCTTGAATCTTGAATGTTTAACTGAGGAGTTGAGCCTGCACACGTTGTACCCTCAGATTCCAGTTCCTGGATAACCAGAGTGGAACAGTAATGTGCTCTTCTGCTGTAGCAGTCCAGCTGCTCTAAAAGTGTTTTGCATTCTGAAATGCTTTTCTTCTCACCATGAGTGTAAAGTGTGGTTAGTTATCATAGACATCCTGGCAGGTAGAACTACTCTGGTCATTCCCATCTCTCACATCAAGATTTTTTCCACTTGAACAACTTCCTGTCACCGGATGACCTGGATTTGAACAATTTTGCCACTACCCTGACTAATTCGCTGACTAGTTAACCCATGAATGTGCAAGTGTTCAGATGCTTTCAGTGTATATTGATCAGTCACAACTCGTACCACTGCCAGGTGAATTGAAAAACATTGATTACAAATTATATACCAGTTACCAGGTGACAAGATCATGGACACCCATTGCGCATTTGTGCCTATGGGGACCAAACGCCGGCCCATCCAGTCTAATCCCACAGAAAAGTCAATGCAGAAAACAGTAAATGCTGGTCATGAAAGAAAGTTACCAGAACATCCATTGCATTATAGCCTATAGAGCTTAGCAGGCAAAAGGTTCAAGGTTGTTGATCCAGCCAGCCAGCAACCATGGGATGCACTGGACAAACAAGTCAAATCCAGAGCACCCAAAGGATCCGCCACTAACATCCCGTTGCCAGACACTACAGCACACACCCAGATGCTCTGTGGATCCAGAAATGCCCTGAAGGCACAAGGGGAACCTACACAATATTGGGCTTAATATTTTGTGTTCTGAAATGGCAGATCTGTGTGTCTGCAGCAATGAATGGATCCTGGTAAATTAAGATGATATATACTGATATACCATGAGACAATGATGAATATTATTAATTCGATTTCTTTTCTTATTCCACCCTTAATACATAGATTACTTAGCTGACACCTTTTAAATGAAAAGTTCTTTTGAGAACTTTAGTCTGCTTCCTTTATTCATTTGCTGTCCTACTTATAAATAAGACTCTTTCAGATGTATTAAGGAGCGGGCCCTTCCTCCATAACTCCTCACAGTCATTCAAGTCCAAACTGCAGAAAGCATTATGAAGGTTTCTGTTGTAATTTGCAGCCTTGGGGTCAACCTCAAAGTCATGTGCATCTCTCTCCACCTTCCAATGAACACCACAATTTGTAAACCTTTTCATTTGCTTCTGAAGGAGGTAAACACTGATAAAGGCCAGTGGCAAGATAAAGCATACTTATAATGGATTGATGTGTATGGTAGGATCGTGGGAAAAGTGTTGTCATGCCATTACAGGGATATTATAACCAGACCTGTGGACTGACCCTCGCCAAGCCATATTATGGTAACTGGCCTCCTAATGGGGGCCTGATTCACTAGAGTTACAATAGACATGTCTTTAAACAGAAAAAGCCCCCTCTGTCAGAGTGTGTATTGGAGTACGCCTAAGGGAGGGCTGTGCTTTTTCTTTAAATCCATCTGAGAGGTGAATGAATTTAGTATGGACCTCTGAAGCAATAGGTGCATCATGGAGTGGATGGATACACTGGGGGTTCCCTAATGCATATTCATAAATGCTCCAATGCAGAGAGCAACACGCTGTCTAAATGCAATGTTATACACTGTCAGCTCCTGTCAACTGAAAAGAGGAAAAAATTAGGCTATGCTAAAAATTAGCATAGAATTAGTAGTTTTATTTTAGTGTCAACTTTGATTAACTTGCTACTCTATAATTCCGGGTAACAGATGCCGTTAATATATTGCATTGTTTCTGGTTCACCTTAATACATATCAGCTATGGTACTGTATCTGTGTCTTTTAGTGCTTCAAATGTCTGTACCTGTATGTGGGTTTAAATTCATAATTAACATAGGAATGAGCTAGTTACCAAGCACCAGTCACGTAACTGTACCTCTGGTCATGCAGTCACTAAAGAAGGATGAATGAATGCTGTAAATGCGTGGTGCAAGATCACAATAATAAATGTGGTATCTCTGTTTCTTAAAACTTTCATATCTGACAGCTTGTCTTGATGAGCCTCCTGACTTTTTTTTTTAGTCAAGTCTATTGCTGATCAGATGCCATTTCTAAAAACATCTCATTTAGAGCTCTCTTTAGCTCTTTTGGAACAATACATTCATATTCGGTTAACAACAGATTGTTCAAAGACACGATGTTGTTGTACTTTCAGGTGCTCCCGTCAAGAGGTCGCCACAGTGGACCATCCAATCCACACACAACTTGACAACACTCACTTCCTGGCACAACCCTGCCATTTTATCCGGGCTTGGGATTAGCATTGCATCCAGTAGCTGGGTTTTGTGCACTGGGTGGGAATTGAACCCAGACTTCTGCATGGCAGGTGAGAAACCTACCACCGAGTCACCAATGGTTGAAAGGCACCAGTTTTGTTTATTTCATCCATCCATTCATCCATCCATCAAGGAACCTCTGCAGTCAAGCTATGGACTGTAGAGGCCAAAGATGATCACTGTCGTATTTACTCCCATTTTTACAACTGGGCAGGACCTCCAGTCAGTGTTCACATGCACATTCACACACTACAGGCAATTTGGGAATGCCAGTTAGCCTAACCTGCATGTCTTTGGACTGTGGGAGGAAACGAGAGAACCCGGACCCTGGAGGTGCAAGGCGACAGTGATAACCACTAAGCCACAGTGCCATCGTTTTGATTTTTAATAAATTTTCAAAAATACACACAGGATCAATCAGGATGCTATGTCCTTTCTCCTGTTATGGTGTGCAAACCCCTGTACACAAGCGGGTACACAAAATTGCGATACTATAATAGTGTTGCAATTTGTGTAGTAAAAATTAACACTTGATTTGATTGTGGAGTAAATTCTATTCTAAATGTCTAACGAAAATGTAAGGAAAACACCTTAATTAAGGAAACTGGAAATTGTGCAGACTGTTAACTTTTCTACCCTTTGGCATTGCTGTGTCAGAATTCTTTGTAATTCACCCGCTGGCGTTACCCATGTTCCCTTTGACCACATTGTCTCCGCATACGTCCTGTCTTTGCCTCTACAAAACGGACCATTAAGGTTTTATACAACACTCGAGCGACTGAAGGGAGGATGGTCAATAAAGCACTTTCACCCCAAGGAAGTCACATTTCCGTTCGAACAATTGCGCAGACATTTTCACAGTCACGCCAGAGACATGCTCGAGTCAGAGACCATGACAACTCCATTTTAAAAGTGCGAGGAGAAAAAGAACAGGAGCTGCAGAAGGGAGAAAAACAATGAACAATAATTGGAATGAACAATGATTACGGGACAACACCCACTGACAACACCCACCAAAAAACAGGACACAAAATTCATAGAATTGTCCACTATTGGGACAACATTTCACCGAAATGAGGACATGATTCCCAAGGAACCTTGAGAACAAGTGAATTAACCATCTGTGTTTGGTCTGACTGCCTGACTCTCTTATCTGCCTCCCACTAATGACAACAGAGTTTTTGCGCCTGCAGTACTGCTCCGAGCCCACACACAACTTCCATGTACATGCTCCTTTTCCTGACGCAGTGCTGACGTATGACATGTCTCTCTATAGATAACATTAACTACACTACACAATATATCATAGCAAAAGATAGAAAGTCATAGCAGTGTTCTGGGAACATGCAATAAATGGCCTTGTATTACACAGTAAGTCAAGTGCAGGGTAAATGGGTTTGAAATCTTAGTGAGCAAGAGATACTACAACACAAGGTTTAGGTACATTTAGGTCTAAATTTTAAAAGGTACAGGATGAGGCACTGACTATATACCCTTAGTAAAAGAAGGAGATAATGGGTGTCATTTATTTTGTATTTAATTAATAAATTCAGGTAAAAGTTCTTTTTAGGACAAACCAGACAACAAATGTTGCCAGATTAATTTTTTTTTTTTAACGCTGTTTTTCCTTGTTTTCTGTATTAGTGTGATAATGAATGCTAATTATCTGGTGCATTCACAGTATACTTGACATGCATTTTTGACACCAACAAAATAAAAGCATACAGTGCTAAAATGTAAAAAATCTAATAACTGTAAACGACATAACCTTACTTTTCTTCCTTTAACGTGTTCCATTTTTGTCTTTTGGTTTTCATTTATTAATTGCTTTCTTCAAAGTCATTCATATGAAATGACCTAATTTTACAAAAGTTTTACCAAAATAAATAAGTAACCAATAAGGTTTGACAGCCTAACCCATATAAATGTGTACAAAAATAAATAAATAAATAAATAAATCATGCATGTAATAGAAACAAATTAGGACATTTAAATGACTGGAGTTGGAATAAGAACTATCCAGACACCAATTTCTGAGTGGAAGAAATGTAGTCAGAAAATAAATAAATAAATAAATAAATAAATGAAGATCACTTGATGAGGTTGCATTGTGAAAAGAATGCATTGTAACATGAACTCATAGGACTGTTACTAAACAGTTGTGTGGTCAGAAGAAAACCAGTTGTTAGTGAACGTTTCCTTTCTTGCTTTCAGCTGCCCCCATCAAGGGGTCGCCACAGCAGATTTTCCAATCTGCACACAACTTGGCACAGGTTTCACACCGGATGCCCTTCCTGACACAACCCTCCCCTTTTTCTAACCGGGTCCGGGGGTCGGCACTGCATCCAGTGGCTGGGTAGTGTGGGGATCCTCAGATCTCTAAATCAATAGCCTAGAGCCTTAGCTGCCGGAGCCACCACTCCTGCAGGAAATACTACAATTTTACAGGAAGCAAAAAGATTGGACTTTGGAGAAATGGAAGAAAGGTAATATGGTTTGATGATGTGCAGAGCTTGGGTGTGTCAGAGTAAGAAGGGAAGCATGTGAAGTGATGCATAGTGCACTGTGAACAAGCCTCTGGAGGCAGTGTTATGATCTGGGGTTGCTTCAGTTCGTCAGGTCTAGGCTCAACTGTGAGAATGAGGAATAATTTTCAACATTATTTGGCACAACACTGGGTGCCATAATCAAAGCTAAAGTCAGTTGAATGAAATCTTGAACTTTTTTTTTTTTTTTGGCCAAACAGTGGTCTTGTAATATATAAACATTAATACCACACTAAATGGAACCACACTAAATGGATTTTTTTTTTTTTTTGTTAAAGTGCTCCTATTAACCTTTTTGCAAAACAAATGTCAATGTAAAGGAGTCTAAATATTCATGATGTTTTATAAATGAAGCAGTAACTTTGATAAATCAATAGGCATTATTGAGATAAAGTGACCTCATAACATGACACACTATTACACAAATTTATACAGAATTCTCAACATAAATATTGGCATCATTCAACAATACAAATAAAGGACAAAATGGAGAAACCTTTTCACATATGCAGCAAATTTATTGACTCCCCTAAAACTATTTAACTTAAATACAAACAAATTGTCATGCTTGAATAAATATTTTTTAAATTGCAGTTATCCAGAAACTCTGTTGTTGTCTCTGATCAAATGTGAGGATATACACATCTAAAATCCCTGTTAAATGAAGGCATTGTGGAAGTAATGAGGAGCAGGTCCTTCATATGTGACTCGCAAACAAAGAGGTTTCAAAGACACAGATGGCTGTAACATGCAACGATCATGTTATGGATATAAAAATAACACCTAAGCAGTTTTTTAATAAAATTTAAACGATGAAAAGTTACACAATCTGGCACAATCTTGAAAAAGAAAAATCAAGCATCATTGGTTATGTTTGATACAGCAAAATTATGGAAAGAGATAAGGAAAAACCAGACTGTGTATCAGATGGTGATTGCTCAATGATCCTTTGAAGCTGGTGGTCTTGGAACTCCTGTGAGATGTGAGATTGTGTTCTGTCATTGTGAATTATTCACAAATTGGTACCTACCAGGAAGTTCAGACACGCCTGTAGATATTTTAATCCGGATAATAATATAGCTAACAACAGCAAACAGAAATTGTGATATGGGGAAGGAATCTATGATTAAGGATGTTTTAAAATGTGAATCTCTGAAAATAAGTTCAGTATATCACTCCTTGCACATTCTAATCTTTTTACATATATATATTTTTTATATTGAATGTATTGAATGTGATCATGTTGAATGTAAAGACAAGAAACTTTTGCTTTTGCGAATCTCCCGGAAGTACCGGAGCTGTGAAAAATCAGTAATACATCAATTACATAATTTCTTTTGAAGTAATGATGTTTCCAATTTTAAGTAAACAGAACTATCAGTTTTTGGGTTTGTTGTACTCATTCATATTAATCATTCTTTACTTGCATTATTTATAATATTTTTATAATATTATTTAATAGTAATTTTTTTGTTGTTGTTGTTGCAAATCAAAAAAATAGTTGTTGGTCTTTCGGCTGCTCCCAATCCGGTCCACACACAAGCTTGGCACGGGTTTTACACCAGATGCCCTTCCTGACGCAACCCTCCCATTTCATCTGGGCTTGGGACAGGCACTTCATCCAGTTGTTGAAAAATGAACCCGGGCCTTTCGCATGGCTGGCGAAACACTTACCACTGAGCCACCGGTGCCCTGACGACGCCAGACACAAAATCACTAGTCTGAAAGATTTTAAGTTGGTGGAACTTTAAGGTGACAGTTACTGTTACTTAAGTACTTGCAGTTATTATTGTAATTATTTAAGTGAACAGTACTCAATATGTTTAATTACTTTGAGCATTAGGGTCTACAGTGTATAAGTATGGGCTGATGGGTCCAGACTTGTACACTGTATAATAATGTGAGCTATTGCTTTTAGCCTTTTTGTGTAAATTTGTTGTTCCTATTTGTTTTAAAATATGTATTTTTTACAATGCATGCCAAGTAAACACATACTATGAGATTTCGATGGTACAACAGCTGTGTTTTTGACCTCTGAAATCTTATGTTCAGGAAACTCCTTCTCTGTCTCCTTCCCTGAATGCATGCAATATAGGTGGGTATACAAAATGTAGGAGGGGAGTATTGTGTTCATTAACGCAAGCAGCTATGGCCATTCAGGGCTTTGAGAGGGTGTCTGAAAGGGGAAAGGGCTATCAGATACTGGGGTTCAGCACTCTGAGCTGGCAAAGCTCAGTAAAAGCCTTTCAGTGTCTGTGTGACTGAGCCACTCTGGAGGCAGAATGGAGATGGCTTTTAAAAGCATAGATTACAGTAAAGCTGGACTATGTGTCCTTTTTATCGCTCTGCGCCTCCTCAATCTCTTGCATCTGCTCTCCTCTCTCACCCTGTGAGGCCCTCGTTGCTTAGGCTTGTCAGCCAGTCAATGGGCTTTGAATCTAAACAAGTGCTTCAGCCCGGCTTTTTTTTTTTCTTTCCTCTCTTCCTTTTTTTCCCCACTCAAGAGAAACAGCGCATGGATCATCTCTGCAAAATCCATTCCGAAGGAAAGGAATTAAGTGCCTGATTCAAGTTCAAAAACACGGCGCCAAAAGGCAGCAAGACATTCTTTTTTCAAAAGAGTCATTTGTGGTCCTTGTACTCTGCGGTGTCTGTCAGCAAAACCCCAAACAACTTAAATGTAGCATTATTTACACTAATCTGTGGTAAGTCCAACATTCAGCCTTGACTGACTCCGAGAGACTCGCTAAGTGCCTTCAGAGAGACCACAGTAACAGCTCAGTCCCCTGTAATCATAACAGTGTTTTGCTCTTTGTTTCATCCTGGAGTTTAGTTATCAACTCAGAGTCCGTCCCCATGACCAATCTGTTTCGAACAGGACATTCAAGGCACGAGATTGCAGTTGTACTGAGAATCCAGCCATTGTTTTAGCTGACTTACGCAACACTTTGAGTTTATATCCATATAAAAGAACGCAATTAAGCGCCATGTGAAAACCATTGTGTGTTTGTGTGTGTGTGTGTATTTAAAAAAAAAATACAATTTAAGCTATTCAGTAAATCCCTATGCTCACACCTCAAATTCCATTTTCAACTTTAACATTGTATCTGTCATGTACATAACAATTCAAAGTATGATATACAGTGAAATGGTTATACTGTACGATTATACTTGACCTTAAATGAAAAAGCTACTGTAGGATAGGATAAAGGATTAGATAGAATAATTTCACTATAATAAAAGGAAACCTGTACTACAAGAATACAATTTGAACTAAAGAAAGAATTTCCAATAAAAGTAAAAATGGGGGGGGGGGGGGGGGGGGTCAAAAAACAAATAAAAAAGATTTTGTTTAATTTAAAAAAAACTGTAGTCTTCCTGTCTGCTTTCTTTATAAAAGCATATCAAGTAAAAAGTCAAAAGAATTTTAGACACATTCACCTTATTTTAGGGTGTGAAATATGCAAACAATTGATCTATATTTTATTAGGGAAATTCACTATATTTAAGGTTCCCAACCTACTCCTGAAAAGTCACTTCATATGTGAATTGTCATATCGCATTTTGTTTTTAAATGTGAAGTTCCTCTTCATTTTTTATTTTATCTCAATTTTTACAGGATTCATTCATTTTCAGATGTGATTTGTGATTCATTTATTTTCAGTCGTTACTTTCACACCTGATTTTTTTTTATTTTTTTTTACGCATCAATAATTTATCAATCACATATTCAGTAGTTTACATCTTAGATGTGCTGTTTCAAAGCATAAACTTCACCTGGCAGTGTCTTAAATATACTTATGCTCATTTATCGGCGGAGATTCTTATAGGATATAAATATCTTCCCAACTGCTTGGACTTTCACAAGTCCCACATTTCGTATATGCAAATGTCACAAATAAATTTGTTCATATCTGGCTTGATAATTCAGGATTATTATTTCATTCTTAACATTGCTCTTTAGCAAGGGTTAAGAAGATAAACTTTTAGAGGATTTTTGAGTTTTATAACAAAGCTTATCTTTGGTTTGGTGCCGCAATAAAATGATCAGGTCCAACATAACCCTATCTGTAAAGTTCTGCCTACGCCCGTGGGAGGCAGCAGTGGCATTTAGCACTGCGAGGGCCTTTGTGGAATCATTACTCCAGCCTTCAGGTTGGGAATGCTGGATTCATGGAAAAAAAAAAAAAAAAAACTACAATGCTACCTCCTGGCCGGCTATAATCTTTCAAGGGAGATTTTGTGTTTTGGATCAGTAAGTAAGTAAAAAAAGAGTTCTTTCTGAAAATAGAGAGAAAGAGAGAGGGGGGGGGGGGGGTTCTAAAAGCTGTGCAAAGAGTCATAACCTTTGTTCTGTTCAGAAGGGCACTAATGTTTTCCAGTCTGTCCTTCAGGAATCAGAGCAAACGCTGCCCCTGTGCTCATATGGCCCCTTCTTCTTCTTCACTCCCTCTGTTTCACCAGTCCAACTTCACTGGGTGAACAATGCCAGCCTTTGTAAATATAGAACAACATATAGACTCTCCACCAACCTATGAGCTTGTAATTGACTAGTTGTGGCGTTCCCCTGGGATGGGCAATTCCTAGAGGATGAATTAAATTACCAGTTTAATTGATAGTTTGAGTGTTGTTTTTTTTTAGGGCAACTTGAAGCTAAGGAACGCAGAAATCGCAACAGTCAAGTGGTCACTGCCAAACAGCGTCATGAATTGTTTTGTCATAAAATGCTCCCCTCACCCAAGAGCTTTCTTGGTTTCATTTATTCAGTTAACCTTTTTCTTCCTTTACCAAAATATTTTCTACCACATAGGAGGAACAGAAGAGGATATAAGTTTGGAGAAGACCTGTGAGATAGGTAAGCGGGTGAAGGTGTGTGAAGAGCTTTGATTTTTAAATATTTTTTTTAAGTTGCTCTAATGAGACAAGGGAAAACAGTGGAGATGAATAAGCAAAGGTATGACATAGTTAATTTGGATTGTGTAATAATCTGTGCATTATAGTAGTGACAGTGCATCTAAACTGTGTTGTGTTTGTGCGTAATCTTGAATTGTTTCACAGATGGGTAATTGTCGGCAATCATACAAAGAAAGTGTTGTCCTGAATAACACCAAGGTTCTTAACATCTGTGGGAATAGGTATGTTGCAACCAGTTATGGAGAAGGTGAAAGTGTTACCTGTTCTTGATAAAACTGGAGAACTCACTTTTTCCCAGTTTTAGCAAGAGGTGATTTACTGTATAGTCCACAACCCATACCTCAGTGTTACTGCTGTAAAGTTTAAGATAGTTATTTGTTATCCAGGTATTAACGTCATACAGAGTAAGGCTGCTGGGTGGAGAGAATAGAGGTAATCTTAGTACATGAATAAAGGTGCATAAAAACAGCATAATGGCGTAAGTGAAAATTAATGTCAAAATGACAAAGAGTATTGCCAAGGAGGAGGTAAATGATTAAAAGAAGTGGCCCCAGTACCAAACCCTGTGGGATTCCATGACAGACTGTTGAACGTCCTGATTGATAGGTTTCTATTTGGACAAATTGTGCCCCATCAGTGAATTATAAAGCAAACCACTCACACATAGTGCCATGGACTCTAACACTAGCCAGACACTCCACAAGAAAATGATGAGAAATGCTATCAAAGGCTTCCCTGAGATCAAGATGGATGAGGATAGCGCGTAAACCAGAGTCAGATGCACAGGGGAGGTCATAAGTGATACCAAGTACACAATGAAAAATGTTTTCATTATTCACATATTTTACTTGTATTAGGTTTTTTTTTTTTTTTTATGAAGCCAGGGCAACAATACAGAATGGCAAATCAGAAATTGTAAATAAAAATCAAGCTGGGGTCAGGCAGTCAACAAAACATATTACACTAGCAAATTCAGAAAACAGGCTTTCAGAAAACATTACTGACAAAGCAGGAGCAAAACCTTTCACTGTGTGTGTGTGTGTGAGTGCCTATGGGTTATTTGTGGCACGTGTTAATTGTGAACAGGTGAGGGCAATCAGAGGTCTGGAGACTCAGAAACTTTTCTTGGTTTATCTCTTGGGCATGAGGCTGGGCGATATTTGCTGATGGAAAAGGATTCACAACGTAATGGATTGGGTCGTAAATCTCCCAGTCAGTACTGCATTCAGTGTTCAGTGGTTGCAGTGAAATATCAGAAAGTGAACTCTCATTGAAAGGACCAGTGATTAAATGTTTTAGTAGGGGGACATGCAAAGTGGAAGAGAGGCACTATTGCCTAGAAAGGTTAAGTGTGTATATTATGTGCCTAAATCCATCCAAAATAGTAGTCAATGAGCTCATTGCTGCCTCTGTGTAAACACAGATCTTTAGTCACCAGGTAATGAACATGTGTCATAAATAATAAACTTGCAGTCTTCAGGTTCTTTATGTTCAATTCTTTACTACTTGTTGTAAATTTCTCATCCCATTTGGCTTTTTCCAAAGTGACTTACAACTGAAACAGGATACAAGAGCCATTGAGAGTTAAGGTTATAGCTCAAGGGTGCACCAATGGCAGCTTGGTTGTACAGGATTTGAACTTGCAATCTTCCAAGCGATTGCCCACTGCCTTAAACACTTTCCAAGACATTTGGGTTTTCTCATTGTCTGCAACTTTTTAAAATTAAAAGGACTTACTTTTGAGAATAGGCATAATTGAGCAGCTTAGGGTTAAGGGCCATACTCTGGGATTTGAACTCTGGTGAGTAAATCAAAAGCCCTTAAGCACTGAGCTATCGGTGCCCACACATGAGTTAAGTCACTGAGTGAAATATTCAGATACCACACTTTAAAAAAAAAAAAAATATATATATATATATATATATATATATATATATATAAAAAAGCAGTTAAGTTACACACAAATGGTACAGTGTATTAGCATTTTTGTGAGAAAAAAAAAGCCAGTGGGCCTAGTGTACATGGGGCTCCATGTTGCTTTGATTAGAACGTCCAACTACAGTTTTTGATTCATTTATTTACATGACGAATTATAAAACAAATTATGAAGCATATGGCACCACTACTGTATTCTGATGAGATTAGATGCACTTGTGAAATAATCTTCTGTGAACATGCAGACTGTCTTAAATTGTTCCCAGGTGGGGGATTAATGATAATGGGTGTTGATTTTTCACTCTGTCCTGATTCAGTCCTCTGTAATACATAGCACTGTGCAAAAGTCATAAGCACTCATTAAAATTAATAACTAATTTCCTTATAAAACTGAACATATATCTCAAACTAAAAGGTTCTTCCTGGCTTCCAGGATTTATAGGTTTTATTTGTTTATTTATTAAAAAAATTTTTTGGAAGACATTCTATGTCTTTATACCATTTATTTGCATGTGCCCAAGACTTTTGCACAGCACTAACTACATGGATAATTTAAACCAAAGGAAAGCGTTCATTCATTTATTCAATTTGGATATTGTTTATCCTGTATCGGGTCACAGAAAGCCTGGAGCCTATCCCAGGAGATGAGGGAGGTACACCCTGGATGGGGTGTCGGGTCACACACGCCCACATACTACAGGCAATTTAGTAACAACAATTAGCCTAATCTGTATGTCCTTGGACTGTGAGAGGATATCAGAGTAGCTAGAAGAAACCCTCCAAGCACAGGGAGAACATGCAAAAAGACTCAAGGTGGGAATCAAACTCGCTACCGTGGAGTTAACCAATGTGCCACTGTGCCTTAATTGTCAACAGGAAATTTCAGTATGAGAAAAAAATATATATATGTTTTGAGCCACTTTGCAAACATAGCTATTATAGTCTCATTCAAACCACTTTCAGGGACATGGTCAGGGATAATGGCCACATAATAATTGTGGTGTGAACACGAATGAAGTAATCTTGAGTATTTTCTATTCAGATGGGCCTAAGTGCTAAACCAGATCACAAGCTGTCGTTAATGGGAGTCATTTTTGATTATCATCAATCATCCTAAAAACCCAAAGCTGTTGGTGTCTTAAATATGGATCCGCTGACCTAAAACCAAACAAATCGATTTTGGTAACTATATATGAGCTGTGATAAAAACACAGCAATAAAATGTGAGTAAGAGGTTCAACATGTCAGTTGAAACACCTGAAGTTAAAGAAAGACCCATTTAAGGCTATATTTGCTTAGTTGTGTGTTCTAAATCAATAAGGAAAGATCAAAGGGACCCTTGGTCTCATAATCGTAAAGTGTAGTTTCGGGTTTTGAGAGATTCACTATTTCGGAGAAAGGGGAGATGGAGAGCCCTTAAAAGTCACAGCCATAAAACCAACACATTGCATGCTTGTTTTCTTAATAGCTTGTGTTTTTCTCTTTCACAGTTTGTTTTTGTTACTTTTGCTGTATTCACGTGTTGCTTTAGACCTGACCTATGATCTTAAATTGAGCAGTATCTTGAATCATGATGCCGTCTCGGTAAAAGAGACGTCTTATAAGTGACGGAAATGCTGAATAGAAATTAAAATACTGTATACTAACAAAGTTACAAAAAAAGTTACAAAAAAAACAAGAAAAGTGTGCACAATGATTTATTCATGTATAAATGAAATATTTTTATCTTTAGAAACCTTTCATATGGTGGCTGGAATTTAAACCATAACCACACATTTCATCAGTTATTATGGTTTCTTACCAGTTAGCATTTTGGCAAATAGGCCTCGTTCACATTTCTTAATAAGCGTAAAATTACTTGTTAATGAATCAACTCTGCTATTTTAAATTAACTATTTTACCTTGTCTCTTTATTAGAGTCTCTCCGCTGTACTCCTACCTCCATAACTTTTTAGTACTCTGTGCCCCAGTGATAGATTATACCCTTGTCAGCACCCTAAGGGCCTATAAATTGGAGCTGACCATAATGGTAGAAATGGGTGGGGCATTTTTGTGCGTGTACGTGTGTGTATCTCTTTGAACTGTCTCTACCTCTCTGTTTGAAACTGATTCAGCTGCACAAGCTGCACTGTCCTGTCAGTATCACAGTAAGGCACCATTATCATCATAATCTAAGATTTCAGCATGTAACACTAAGTGGCAGTGTTTGCAAACTCTCTAGAGATTGTTTATGTCTCTGGCAGGAATTTTCAAGTTTACTTGACCATATTCATGCATTACACTGGATGACGAGCACAGTCGTGTGCTGGCAGTGATTGTTCTTTGCCCAGACAGGGGGCTTCCCTGGTAGGCATGGTTAAATCCTTAATGCATTTTGGCTGTGTGTGTGTGTGTGTGTTTGTGTATGACCACCGTGGCTGATGCAGATTGACTTGACGTGTCTGGAGCCTGCAGCGAGGCGCATGGCTCTCCTGACCTCGTGGCCCTCGCTTCAAATCTGGCTGAGCCAAGAGCATTACAGGCACCATGGGGTGCAACGTTCAAGACTTCCCAAGAGGTTTTCACTCTGCACTGGCACACAGAGCTCTGTCATTACAGCTCTCTCCATCATTCTGGTCCTCTAAATGCCCCTGACACACACACACACACCAGCCCTTTTCCTGGCACTTGAGTATGTCATGTCACTCTAAGATATTTATGTACAGAATAATGAGAGGCACTAGTTCTTAAATATCCTATAACGTAGTGTAAATGCCAACATAAATTTATAGACTTGCTGTGCCAGAGCTTTAGGGCTTTAGTCCAATCCGAAGCTCGAGGCTACCGCATGTTACCCATGTCCATGTGGGTTTCGCCATGCTGGTAAAAAAAAAGCATGCCAAGTGGCATGTGCACATGACTGCAGGGTTAGGCTACAGATCTGTCATGACACAGGCCAGGATGTGTAAAGCTTTAACTGAATGCTAAATGACAGATCTACATTTCTTTGAAAATGAACAAACTCAGAACTTCACATAAATTGAAATCAGCTCATCCAAACTCTGATCTCATGATGCACATGGCCTATGCCTGATCACTTTGTATTTGTATCACATAAGCCTCCCATTTACCTCTTTTTATACGTCCTGTTTTTCTGATCTCTGTTTTCTCCTTTCTGCTTTTCCACAGTTCCTGTTTGCTGTTTTCCTCCTAAATCATTGTTTGCACCTGTCTCTTGTTATTGGACTTGTTTTGTCTCGTTAGTGCCCATTAGTGTGTGTGTGTGTGTAGTCTCCAGTTTGTAAATGTTCGTGGCAATGTCTTGCTAATGTCAGTCTGCAATTCCAAGCAGTGGTTTCCTGTGTTTTCGACTTTCTAATTCCTAGCTTCCTTGTTTCTCATCTCTTGGTTTTCTGCCCTCATATTAGCCATGTTAATTGAAGCAAGGTCCAAATAAACATCAGTATAGTAGGCCTATTGTGCATCAGAGTCTCATAGTACAGACTTTCTGGGCACTAATTCTGAACAAACAAGCGTCAAACTGTTGATCACGTAAATTCTCTCATAAAACATGTTCTGTTCCAAGATCAGTTTACTTTTGGACAGTCTGATTAGATCCTAGATCACGGCAAAATTATTGTGCTGTGCTGATCTGTCTGCACAAAAGAATTAATACGCTATTAATAACTGTACTAATATTGCAATTGGCTAATATCACTGTCTAATTACAAGGTATTATTTTGAAAAATATACTCTTAGGATATTTACCCAGACACCCCATACTACCCAGCCACCTCATGCAGTGGCGGTCCCAAGCCTGGTTAAGAAAATTGAAGGGTTGTGTCAGGAAGGGCATCCGGTGTAAAAACCTGTGCCAAGTTGTGTGCAGATTGGATGGTCCGCTGTGGCGACCCCACCACGGGAGCAGCGGGAAAAAAAGTTGAAACCTTTTAGGATATTTCCATGGATGTGATTCAGCCATTCTTTTTTAAAAAGCCTAACGAAGAGGTATGAAGTGAAAGTACAGAGCCAGGAGAGTAAACAGATCAGTCTTAAAAAGGCTATAAATTATATCGGCTGTAAGACTGTAGATTTTATTGGCTTTGGAACATTATATAGATGGAACAAGAGGTAATTGTTTGCCAAAACAACTTTAGTGAATACAGTAGTTAGTGTTTTTATATGATTTATTTATATGACAAGCACAAGATTTTATATTAACTTCATTTCAGGTCCCATCTCACCTTTTAAATCATACTAACGGAACACGTCTCTCTCTCTCTCTCTCTCTCTCTCTCTATGGTACGTTATATTTATTTTACCAAAAGACACCATGGCCGCTAAAGGTTCTGCTTCAGATAATCAAAACTACTGGAGTGAATTCCGAGTACCACTGTGTGTCATGAAACACCCCTAATCCCTTATTCTATGCAAGATTACATCGAGCGGGTCGAAATATATTTCACACAGAAGGCTAATGTAAAAGATAAATGTCTGACTTTCAAATCCCCGTCCCATACTGAGGGTTGAAAGAAGACTATTTTTGGGCAAGGCAAAGCGGCCACATAATTTTGGACTCCCGGTGGTCGGCTGAGCCTCAGGTCTCTAATAACCCAAATTGAGTTGACTTTGCTGGGCTAAGAGAGGACTAGCCCTCCGGCTGCTGAGCGCAGAATTTGCAGAGTACAATGAAATCAAACATTAGCCTCCTGTACGAACGGAATGCCTCAGCCAGCTCACTGCTCTTATTTCAAACACTCTCCAATGACCAAATCTAGTTCAACAGCCTTTTTTCTCTGTGTCCCACATTTACCATGCGGTAGATGATACATGAAAATAAATGTTAAAGGAAATAAGTATAAATAGGCTTTCCCAACTATAAAATGATGAACACCTGGGTGTTTTATACCTTCATAAACTGTAACACCATGATACAGTTATCATGATCTTTCAGTTGCTAATGTACGATGGCACATTTCAAACTACAATCTATGTTCTTTTTGAAGTCTGCTATTTATTGAATGTGATGTTAAATAAATAAATAAATAAATAAATAAAAATTTAAATGCAGTGTGAGAAAGTGGCACTTCAAAAGGAGAACCCATCCCTGTGGGAGAGATCTCAGGTGATTGAGGTCAGGGAATTCGCAAAGTGCTCTAATGTTACAGAACAATACTTGAACTCGGTTCTAAAAAGAGGCTCCAACTAATGTCAGCTTATGTTCCTTTGCTTAGTAATTTGCCCATTAATTGCTCATTAATTTTTGTCAATATTGATTGATATCTTGATTAATAGCCAGACAGACTAAGAGACCAGGTGGTGGGCCAAAGCTCTGGTTGCCGTGAACTTCACGCCATGTTACTGGGAGAGACAGGCTCAGTCCCAGCGTTAGGCCATTGTTTGACTTGGCGCGGCATACAGCTCCCTGGGGTTCAGCCCATCAAAGGCTTTCTGTTAGCCACCGGAGCACTTATTGTAGAAAAATTGTCCCTCCAAAAAATTAGCATGGCAGAATGAAGAATGCATAATGCGAGGCAAATGACAGCTGCAGAGCTGAAACAATGGGTGTGCAATGGCTTTTGCTTTGGTGCACTTCTTATGGAAATGAAGCCACCCTCCACTTTTAGAGGCCAAGAAATGGTTTGTCCAATTCTTTTTTCTTTTTCTTTTTTTTGTATACACACTCCTGGATCTGGCTATTTGATTTTTTTTAGTAAGTGTAATCCCTTAATTTTTTTTTTGATAAATCCATCTTCCTAGTATAATACTATTATTGGGCCGCCCACAATTCAATAAATTCCAGTGTGTTTATTTTATCACAGGGTAATTTTGGCAAATTACACACTTATACACCAAAAGGCAGTGGGATTTAATGGGAAGACAAAGACTATACATTTGCAGCAAGAGAGAGAGAGAGAGAGAGACAACATGTGTTAAGGTTTGGTGTTTAATATGCTAATTTATTCTTGGGCGAATTCAGTAAGGGTGCTGGAGAAAAAGAGCAGTAGCATGATTTCAGCCAAATTGGATTTCAGCAGTAGTACCAGATGAATCAGCATCCATGTGGGTGCTGTTGTGCCTTCAGTGGGCTTTCCACTGAGAAAACACCCTCTTCATTTCCAGAGTGGGATTGTCCCTGCCAGATCAGGCTCTTCACTGCCAGAATGGGCTCTCGGTTGCCAGAGTGTGCTCTTCACTGCTTGGGTGAGTATTAGAGTGCCAAAGATAACTCTGTACTGTAAGAGCAAGATCTCTTCCACAAGAAAAGACTTGCCACTGCCAGGCCATGGTCTCCGCTGCCAGAATGTTCTTTCAACTGCTAGAAAGAAGTCTCAACTGCAACAGCAGATTCTTAACTGTGTTACTGAACTTTCAAGTGCCAGAGTGGGTCCTCCACTGCCTAATCAAGTTCTTCACTCTGGGTTCTCCACTTACGATTGTCACATCCAGACCATTATCTGCACTGCCAGAGTGAACTCCCCACTGCCAGAACAGTCTGTCTACTGTCAGAGTAGTCTATCCACTGCCAAAGTGGTCTTTCCACTACCAAAACAATGTCACCATTACACCATTACCAGGGTGACTTCCAGAGGGATTTATCCGCTGTAAGAAAGCAGCCTCAGGAATATTAAGAAATATTTCTCCAGTCTCAAACTACATTAATGGTCTCTCAAGTACCAACGCTAGGTCTTCACTCTTCTTCTCTGGTCTTCAGTCTTTGGACTTCTACAGTGGGATCATCACTTCCAGCACATTATCTGCACTGCCAGAGTGATTTCTTCACTTCAAGAGTGGTCTATCTACTGTCAAAATGGTAATTACTCTGCCAGAGTGCTCTCTCGACTGTCAGAAACACGTCTTCGCTGCCAGAAGGCTTATTCTTCTGCCAAATCAGATTCTTACCTCTCAAGTGCCAAAGTGGATTCTCCAAACCAGGTCTTCACTCTGGGTTATCCACTTCCAGAGCATTATCTGCACTGTCAGAGTGAATTCTCCACTGCCAAAGAATACTCTGTACTGCCAAGATGCTCTTTACTGTATATCAGAGTGAGGTCTTCACTGCCAGAGCAATCTCTCAACCAACAAGGTTGTATCTCCAGTGGGATTGTCACTTCCAGTCCAAGTTTCTCCACTGCCAGAACAAGAACTTCATTTCCAGAATAGATTTTTCACTTTTATCTCCATTTCCAAATTCATCTCTAAAATTGTTGATTTGTCTGTCTGTTGGCATAATGGGATTTCCACTAGCAGAACAAGCTAGAGTGACTGGTTATTGTCTTTGTTTTGCTTCATTATGAAGTATTATTCCTACCGCTTTATTGCCTTTTGCCTCCATTGATAGAAAATTTCAACCCTTATTTAACAAGGGAAATTTTTGGTGATGAGTTTGATTCTACTATTTGAGGGTTTAAGAGATTGTGCGCCTAATCTGTTTCCTTGTACACATTCCTTTACTTCCGTACCCAAATTAAGAAAAAAAAGCTACCTATGGTATGTGAAATATCTCTATATATTTATGAACATGCAAGTTTTCAAATTTCAACAAGCACCATACAGAGCCCTATTTGGTAGAAAAGTCATTCAAGTGTTATTGCCTCAGTAATCTTTGTTAAATTGATCTAGAAACAAATGCCAATTTTATCTATTAAATTATTCCAAGTGGGATCAAGGAAGCATAAACAAATGCCAGATGTTCGAGATAACAAGTATGTAAGCAATTTAGACATTTGCATCACTAATAGCTTATGGTTATACATTCAAATGGGCTGGTAAGTCGTTAATTTCAGTATAGCCTTTTGCAGATGGCTTTGCCTTAATTAAAGGCTAAACATTTTATCCATCTGCATTGCCTTTCTTTGGCTGTCTTTCCTTTCCAACAAGGGCTTTTGTAGTCCTGCTAACAGTCCAAACAAACAACCTCATATTGTTCCGGACGGCGGTAGTCGTTGTTGATGCATTTGTTTATATGATCGATATGGTTAACATTACAATATGCCTTTGTGCTGTGCTAGGGGATGTTTGTCACAGGGCAAATGAGACGGGAACCTTTTCAGGGCCTTTGAAAACTGAGCTGGCGCAGTGTGCCCTCTCGCTATTGTTGTGCAGGAACAGAACCTCTTGCTTGGTATTCCCCTCACAAACCCGCCCAAACTTTGGCCTAAGAGATGGCCTTCAGGAATCCAGCGTTGCTTTGCCAATTCAATCCATTTACCCGTCAGCTTTCTAACTCAATTTCCCTCTCCCTCTCTCACTGTGCTTTATGTCACACTTTTTTTTTGCTGACTCTTTTCTTGATTAAATCTTCAACATCTCGGTGCTTCTTTTTGTGCTGATTCCCAATTGCACCTTAAGGATATGAAAAAGTTGAAACAGTTTGTAATGCTGTTCCTCTACAGGTCGGAGACTTTAGATGGCTAATATAGATCCACCGATTTAGATATTTTCAGATAATAATGAGTCTTAGTGGAATAATTATTGGCCAATTCAAGGTAGCTAGGAATGTTTAGGCAGAACACACCTAAAGGACAAGTGAAACCTGTCAAACACTAACAGCATTGAATACAAACACAGGATTAGAGGCAGAATATTAAAGGAGAAAATTAAAGCAGAATCAAAGCCCTAATTCAAGCAGAAGGCAACCAGGAAAGACTCTAAACTAGATCGGGACGAAGTGGATACACCGGAGCACTAACAGACGAAGTGATGAGATTGTACAAACAAAGCAAACTTTAAACTTAAACTATTGAGCAAAGAACAGACACTTAGACACTATGCTCAGTGCAGTCCTCAAACTGGTATCTGTCTGACTTCTCTTTGCATACTGTTTCTCACAGTTCGGCAGCTGTTTTTATTTTTTATTTTTCTATCACACAGGTTTGAGAGATAACGCATGCAGGTGTCTTATTGTTATTCAGCTTTTATTACAGCATGTTTATTTTTCTTGCAGGAATAAATTTGCAGCATTTTGCATATTTTGTTTAATAAGCATAGGATTCAAGATATCCTCAGTTTGAAATCCTCAAGGCTGTACCACTCCCAATCAGTGAGATATTGCATCCTACTTCTATGACATCTGGAATCCAGGATCTCTTTGATGGTGTAGGTTGGTTGGCCCTCTAGGTCGAGTTGAGCATTAGTTGAAGCTCCTTTATGTATGGGATGGGAATAAATGGTTTCAAGAAGGATAGGTGTGTGTGTAGGTGTGTGTTTGGCACCCTAGCACCAAAACAATTTGGTCAATTGGCCAACTGATGCAATACATTTTGAGCATCATTTGCTCGAGATCGAATACAAAACCAATGCTCCTGTAGCACAATTTGTTTTTATGAAGCGGCCTATTTCTCATTTGTCTCACTTGACTTGACTTTTTGTAGTTGATATAATGATGATGGGTTTAATGAGACCCTCAGCTTTTTTTTATTGAGGCTCTCTAGATTTGTGAGGTGTATTATGGAGCCTTCTATCCAAAACACTGTCTTTTGCGAGTTTATGCAAAAAGAATGCCACAAAACACAATTAGGATCATTATCCTGTCTTTTGTAGGTATCTAGAAGTGATGGGTGGAAGAGGAGTGGAATTTCAGAATGAATCCCATGAAATTGGCAAAGCCAAAGTATTTCAGAAGTCCTGTGCTAGTTTGGAGGAGCAAACATTGTGTGATAGCAAGCGCCTTGAGTTTATTAGTGAAAACACTTACAGTACCTTTTTAATACGTACTTACGTCTTTTTCACATGTGGAATGTGTTCTTTAAAGGAGAAAAAGTAGATCAAAATGAACAGAGGTTTTCCTAGCATGCCCCTAAAAACGTAATTCATGAAAGCCTAAAAGATATAGCAAGCTGATACTTAAAGCCATTCTTTTTATGGTATTTTTGAATGCATTCTAGCTTGGTCAAAAACATAGTTAACAGTATTAAAATGTAAACATATACAATATTACAGAGATTTTGAGAAAAGCATTCATCATTCAATCTGGACATGAACATGCTGTGTCTGATATATATATATATAGGTTAAGCAGATATTTAAACAAACATTAATTAGTGCACCATTTGAAAGCATACCCCCCCCCCCCCTCCTCCCACAAAGACACACACACACACACACACACACACACACACACACACACACACACGTCACATGAAGGAGACATGGACTGATTTAAATATCCTTCATAGTGGTAAATTCCCCCAAAGTATTGTAGCTTTGTAGTATTAATGAACCATCTGGGTTTTGTCCATTTTACACTGTAATTTGAGAACCATATTAACAGGTAGGTGTGTGTCACATTTACTTTGTATGCATGAATTCTCCAGCAAATCCTGGCAGCGGAATTTCATACTTGGAAGGGAAAAATAACACAGCAGTTCATGATTTGTTTTTCATAGTCAAAGTTTGTCATTTAAGACTGGGAGATGGTTTTCATCTGCTTTTCCCATGAAATGACCCCTTTCATATCAGCGCCCCAGCTGCTGCCTGTCTTCCCCAGCTCTGATTAAAGGGCAGCGAGAAAGAAAAGCACCTTTCTTGCAAATGGGATTAGAACTGTGCTTTCCCAACACGATTTGTTTTCTTTATGAGGCTTTTGTTGTTATCGCAATGTCGTTACGTTGTTCAGTAGTTTTGCATGCAAAAGAAATAAAAACAACATTAAACAGGACAAAGCATTAAATTCATTGCAAAATCAAAATACACTGATTTGCAAATAAAATGGAAATGTTAAACATAAGTTTCACGCAAATGTCAAAATATATTTTAAACTATAATTTAGAGCAAATGATCAAGTTGACAGTCTCTGTCTTTATGGCACTTGTGGAAATGCGGAGTACATGAACGTTTAATTATTTTTAATTGTTCAGAACCAATGCTGTTACATGCAGAGATGATTGTTGCTGGTGGTTTCGATAGATTACTGACCAAATTATACCAAAGAAAAATCCAAATGGTGTTAGGTCTGCTTTTATCTGATTCAATTCAATTTTATTTCATCATATTTTATTTATACTTTACCATGGTCATTGTCGCAAAACAGCCTTACAGAATCATTGTGTGAAAGAATTTCAGTCCTAAACTCCTAAGCAACTGCAATCACAGGCCATCAGAGATAAAACTGGGATAAAACAAATAAAAGTCCAAGTCCATCTTCATGGTTTCATGGAACTATCCTCAGTTACTACATGCATCCCAAGCAGACCACCCTCAGTAGCCAAACATAAGCAGAGCACCAGAATGTATCAGACAGGTCCAGAGGGTAGAAGGGGTCGGGATCATTGGCAACTTAGGAGAGCCATGTGTTGCTTGAAAGAGAGTTACATTTACATTCATGGTATTTGGCAGATGCCCTTATCCGGAGTGACTTACATTTGTCCTGTTATACATCTGAGCAGTTTAGGGTTGAGGGCCTTTCTCAAGGACCCAACAATGTCTTGAAATTAACTACTGACTATCAAAACCATGAAACTGAGCTACCCAGCTACCCCTTTTACCAGCTACCCAGTTAGGTACAGTCACAATCTCATAATGGATGAGATCAATGTATAATACAAGCAAGGAGACACGACCCTGAGCACAGGGCAGTAGTAGGTCATCTGCCACTTTAACCAGAGCTATAATGAGGCCTAAATCCTGACTGATACATTTCATGAATAGTATTCCTATGTACAGTAGATATGAGAAGAGCTGCTGTACTACAACTACAAGGGGAGATTTGATATTACCTTTGTAGTTGGACAGGTGAAAGGGGTGAAGGTCAGATTTCTTAATTATGGGTTTAATACTACAAATTAAAAAAATATTTCAGAAGCAAGCTACTGTTGAGTCAAGAGTTTAACTTTTTTTTTATATGGGTTCAGTTAAATCTGTTATTATCCGTTAGAGTAAACAGATTTTGCTAAGATTTGTGAAGGGGAGGAAAATATAAGCGCTGAGCTGGTATTGTTACATTATCACTTGCATCAATATTTATTCGACTGTCTGAATTTTTTGCAGTCACTCACTTCTATATGGTATTGTTGGGCATGTTTCGGTGGTGGTTAATTTTGCTACATTATCAAATAAGAATCTAGGATTACTTTTGTTATCTTATATAAGAGAGGAGAGATATTTTAAACTAGCAATACTAATGTTTTTTTAATGGTTCAGAACACTCTCCTTCCATGCTGCTTAAATACTACAAATTTACCATTATTAAAATGCCAAATTTTATATTAGGTAAAATGTCTATGGATGCAAACTGTTGGGTCACCATGTATAAACCCTTTGTTAGTAAAAATCATTCTTTAATATGTCAGCAACATTATTAACTGGGCCTTTGATTCCCGATTGGATCATTTATTGTCAGACCTGAAGGCTTTGATCTCAACCCTCCTCCATGTTGATCATTAGAGCATCCCCTCTGAGGCTCTTTTGGTCAACATGGATCATTTGATTAAAAAATATTTTGAATGCTTCTTGTCCTCTTGTCATGCCTGAGGAGACCTCAGGTTTGATAGATATCATTAATCCTCCAAACAGTCAAGCCACTGGGGAAGAAACACAGACTGAATGTCTATTCTGCATTCTCACATACAATACATTAGCAGTTTGGACATACTAGATGCAAAGATTATTCCTTGTGGCTTGCAGACATTTGGTTAAGTCTTATGGTTGAACGTTATTTATAAGACAAGTATAATAAATAGTGAGAAAAATACTGGGGTATATATGCATTTCTGAAAGTAAATACATTTTAAGTGTCATCAAGTCAAACTGGAACTACTTTTATTTCTCTATATAGTCTGCTGCTACACTGATGCCCCAATCCCAGCATTCCACTAGTGCTTGGATACCAACAATGTAGAAAGTTTTCATTACGCCAGAGCCGAAATCAGACTGCCTGCTTCATGTCTGAAACCCTTTAATGCCTCAAACATGTTTTAGAGCGCGGTCAGGACTATACGGGGGATGTGGCAATAACTGCTAGCCGAAAGAGTACTAAAATTTTGTACTCAAGTGAAATTTTACTGAAGTACAAGTTACCATTATAAAAATCTACTCAAATACAAGTAAAAAGTAGCTCATAAAAAAATTCTCAGAGTAAAAGTTACCGAGCTATTTATTTATTTATTTTTAACAGCGGGGGTGTGATGAGGCATTCTAGCATAGTTTAAAAAAAAAAAAAAGATGAGCAGATATAAATCTCAAACTAGTTGTTCTTAACTGAAGGAACGCCTTTGCATAATTAAGCTGTTCTCCTTCTTGTGCTTGAAAATCAAAGTGATCACTTAAATATGGCGTTACGTCCCAGTCTAGTGTCGGGCCGGACAGCAAAAGAACGGTTCAGGGTTCTATTTTAAACTGTATGGGAATGATGGTATATGGCAGAAAGAACTAGGTCCAGTCATTAACTCGTGAAATAATGAGGTTTGTATTGCTTTACAAACAAACAAACACAACAGCAACACAAAAATACATGTCCCTTCCCTGACTCCCTAAACCAAAAACAGTGAATAAATTCCCTCTTCCCAACAGACATGGCAGCCACGCCCACACTACTAGTCAGTGCACAAACATACAGTGCAATTATCTACAAATATATACGTACAAAGACCAACAAACCCAAAGTGGCAAAGCAATAATCACAGTCAATGGGAGTCAAAAGGTCAAAACCAGAATAGACAACCAAATATCAAAACGTCAAAATCACAATCTCTTTCTGGCGCCTCTCTCCGGTTTATATATGGGCGCGCTGGTTGATGACGTCACTGTCAGGGCGGAAGCGACCGTGTGGAAGGTCAGGTAGATGCCGATGTGGGGACAGTCAGAAAACCTGGAGTGGAGTCTGGAGCGGCGCGCGATCAGGACACGATACACACACGCGAGCGCAACCAAGCATTTATACGAAGCATCATATTTTTTTATTATTATTATTTTTGCTTTTTCATTCATTCGTTTTACTCTTTCATTCAAGTTTTCTTTTTAAACTTGGAAACTCAAACTTCTGTGTTTATACTGACAAGATTATGATGTGCTTAGATATTCTGGTACTAATTTCCTAATTGTTTGTTGTTGCATTTTCATTATCCTGTGCTTGGTGGGTTTCCTCTGGGTACTCCCACAGACCAAAGACTGATACTGAAAATACGGATGCGCATTGTGGATCTTTAAACTGTTTGAGAAGATCCCAAGAGTGTAAAAGCTTTATTCAAGAACTGAAAATAATAATACTTTCATGGGTTTCCTCCGGGTACTTCGGTTTCCTCCCCCAGTTCAAAGACATGCAGGTCAGGCTGATTGGCGTTCCCAAATTGTCCGTAGTGTGTGAGTGAGCCAGTGTGTGTGCCCTTTGATAGATTGGCACTCTGTGTACCCCACCTCTTGCCCTAAGTCTCCTGGGATAGTCTCCCATGCGACCCTGTATACAGGATAAAGCGGTATAGACAATGAGTGGGTGAGTGAGCGTATGGACATGACCTGGAACCATGCAATTGGTGTCTAACTTCAGTATGGAAAAATGCAGTATTGTGAATTCAGGATATCATTCTAAAAACACCTCAGCTCTCAGTGAGGACTCAAACACCATTGCTGATCGACACAGATCAATTACATTGTCCCAAGTTCATTAGAAACTATTTTAGCACAACCTCTTGGCGCCAGTCATGAAGTGTACAGTACAATGCGAAGTTCTATTACAGTACCTGACACCGAACGGCCTCGGGTTTAAAGCTTCTTGGAGTGCTGATGTTGGCACACGGCACTTTTTGATTCCGACGTCACATACTGTAAGTGATTACCAGATCATTCAGCTAGTTCGCTGAAACAAGAGAGGCTACATTACTTCATGAGATGTTGGCTGAACCATTTTTAGCAATCAGTCATGCAAGTACATGTAAGATAAACAAGAGTCTTGCCAGTATCTGTTGGGTTTTATGCATATGAACTTGAAATTACATTAAACAAACAAGCTGGGAATGAGAGGGATTGATAAACAAAATGCCTTTCATGAGTGTTGTTATTGTAAATTGAGTCTTGTTTCTGTTTGTTCTTTTAATTTATCCAATCTTGACACTGCAACTATTGTAAATATGAAAAAAAAACATCTTTCTTTTTTTTGTGGTATGGGAATATGAAAACATTTAGCCTTTGCGCGTGATGTCTTGAAAAGAAAACATTTCCACAGTGCTCCATAAATCCCTGTAAGAGGCTAAAGGCATTTCATATACTCACCACGCGTTTATTTAAGCCTGCTTAATGATATGTGTTCAACACTCTTTTGCACCACAGCCTTCTTGACTGATGAAGTCATTCATGCCAACAGATTAGTGAGCTGTGCAGTCTTGGCCCCAAAATAGCCGCCCCGTTAGTGATTGGTTCGGTTTTAGACACTCCTGGAGTCAAAGAGCAAGGAGAAGCGACTGCATCGCAACAACAGCCGAGCATGTGCAGCTCTTTTGTGCCCCTTAATCCGAAGATCAGTTTTGTTGTTTCTCCTAAATTGCTTAAGGATGGGATTTGACTCGGGTCCCAGACCGGCTGTAGGAAGCGGTGCAGGAGCATTAGCAGGAACAACGGTGCATGAGGGTTTCACATTGTGAACACTGACGCTCAGGAATGCGGCATAATCTTCAGGTGTTGCTACAAACTCCATAACTCTGGCATACCAATGGGCTGAAAAATCCACTAACAAACTCCAGCAAGTCTGAGAAACAACAGTCATGCCTGAGGTTCCAGACATTGATGGCATTCCTTCTAAATATTACCATAAGCATTTTGGTATGAACAATAACTGTTAGACTTAGAATAGAAGTAAGCAAAATGTGTATTTTGAATATCAGACATAAAGGCAAATATTTCATATCAATGGCTTTACAGCTGGACTTTGTTTAATCCAGTGTGGGGTTATTTTGCAAACCAATAATCAAGATTCATAAAAATGCAATGTGCAATATGTCAAATGAGTTTTCCATGAGAAGTGTTTGTTCTGCTGCTTCCACAACTATAAGCAAATGTGGAAAGGATGTATGAGAACAAAAAAGACAGTATGCCAAGAGGTTCTATTTGTCACTACTTTTGTCTTTTTTGTGCAATAGTAATTTTTATTTTTATGTTTTTTTTATTTCAGTTAAGGTTTTCTGCAATCTTAAGATTTGGGAAATTGAAAGTGTTCCATATAGATCCTTTGCTATGACATGCAATACAATACTAGTAGAATTAAAGAAAGGTAGACATGACATAATCTCAAGCTTATTCGTAGGTGTTAAACCCATTTATGAAATATTTTGTAACATGACCTGATAATGGTAAAGATAGTTAAAGCAAAATTGTTGTTTTTTTTACTTTCCCTTTCCATCACCCTGAAACACATTAAATAATGTGTGTTTATATTTAATTATTTCTGAAGTGCTTTATTGATTCTGGTATTATTTTTCTTTTTGTTGTTGTGGTGAAGGGAGACATTACTAGTACAGTTACAATGATGTTTAATTGAAAAAAATTCAAGGAATCTTAGACATGAGGAATAAATCGCATTGAGCATATAACGTGCTCAAAAAAACAAGAGATCTCTTCTCACTCTCCTTGTTGTCTCCTTGATGTCACATTAATGAGAAGTCCCATTTATAAGTAGTGGAGGAGTAGTGCACAGTTACAGCAGAGACTCAGCTCTGGTAGTTCTCGATCTGAGATGATGAGTGATTATCAGGACAGTTTTAATTTCAGTTTAAGTTCAGTCTTTGCTAACCGAATTGTTTAAGCAGAGTGCATGTATGTAGACTTCACTGTGATGAATGTAGGAAGGCGTTAACCTAAATAAAAAATAAACCCATATGGCAAGGAATGGTAGTCTCAGGCAGTTACAGCCCAGCTACATCTGCTAGTGGGCCTGTAACCCAGTCTTCTCCAGGGGTGCTGTATCAGTTGTGATGGGCAAGAAAATGATTTCACTGTACATGTGTACAATGTACAGTCGTGGCCAAAAGTTTTGAGAATAACATAAATATTGGAAATTGGAAAAGTTGCTGCTTAAGTCTTTATAATAGCAATTTGCATATACTCCAGAATGTTATGAAGAGTGATCAGATGAATTGCATAGTCCTTCTTTGCCATGAAAATGAACTTAATCTCGAAAAAAAAAATTCCACTGCATTTCATTGCTGTCATTAAAGGACCTGCTGAGATCATTTCACTTAACTCAGGTGAGAATGTTGATGAGCACAAGGCTGGAGATCATTCTGTCAGGCTGATTGGGTTAGAATGGCAGACTTGACATGTTAAACGGAGGGTGATGCTTGAAATCATTGTTCTTTCATTGTTAACCATGGTGACCTGCAAAGAAACGCGTGCAGCCATCATTGCATTGCATAAGGATATTGTGGCTACTAAGATTGCACCTAAATCAACCATTTATAGGATCATCAAGAACTTCAAGGAAAGAGGTTCAATTCTTGTTAAGAAGGCTTCAGGGTGTCCAAGAAAGTCCAGCAAGCGCCAGGATCGTCTCCTAAAGAGGATTCAGCTGCGGGATCGGAGTACCACCAGTGCAGAGCTTGCTCAGGAATGGCAGCACGCAGGTGTGAGCTCATCTGCACGCACAGTGAGGCGAAGACTTTTGGAAGATGGCCTGGTCAACAAGGGCAGCAAAGAAGCCACTTCACTTTCCAAAAAAAAACATCAGGGACAGATTGATCTTCTGCAAAAAGTATGGCGAATGCACTGCTGAGGACTGGGGCAAAGTCATATTCTCGGATGAAGCCTCTTTCCGATTGTTTGGGGCATCTGGAAAAAGGCTTGACCGGAGAAGAAAAGGTGAGCGCTATTAGTCCTGTGTCATGCCAACAGTAAAGCATCCTGAGACCATTCATGTGTGGGGTTGCTTCTCATCCAAAGGAGTGGGCTCACTCACAATTTTGCCCAAAAACACAGTCATGAATAAAGAATGTTACCAAAACACCCTCCAACAGCAACTTCTTCCAATAATCCAACAACAGTTTGGTGTAGAACAATGCATTTTCCATCACGATGGAGCACCGTGCCATAAGGCAAAAGTGATGACTAAGTGGCTCGGGGACCAAAACGTTGAAATTTTGGGTCCATGGCCTGGAAACTTCCCAGATCTTAATCCCATTGAGAACTTGTGGTCAACTCAAGATTCGGGTGGACAAACAAAAACTCACTAATTCTGACAAACCCCAAGAAGTGATTATGAAAGAATGGGTTGCTATCAGTCAGGATTTGGCCCAGAAGTTGATTGAGAGCAGCCCAGTCGAATTGCAGAGGTCCTGAAAAAGAAGCGCCAACACTGCAAATACTGACTCTTTGCATAAATGTCATGTAATTGTCAATAAAAGTCTTTGAAACGTATAAAGTGCTTGTAATTATATTTCAGTACATCAGAGAAACAACTGAAACAAAGATCTAAAAGCAGGTTAGCAGAAATCTTTGTGAAAACTAATACTGTATTTGTGTCATTCTCAAAACTTTTGGCCACGACTGTATATGACAAATAACATCTTAGCTTACATTAAAATCTTGTAGACATGCATGTTATTATCCCATATAATTTTCTGTTTGTGACCATGTTTTTTTTTTTACAACTCCAAAAGAGGTCCAAAAGTATGAGAGCACTAGTTCGTCAACTTTTTGTTCATATTATCATCAACCACTTGTGTGACTAGTAGATTCTTACATACGTTTCTTAATGTCTTTTATATTTGGTATTACTGAAAATGGTATAGAATCTAGTTTCAAGATATTTAAGCTGTCAAACAATTATTTTCTTTGCTAAAAAATATTTTAAAAATCATTTTCGATACATCCATTTTTATTCATGTCCTGTAACTTGGGATTCATCTTCCCAAAACATATCACAATACCTTTATAGTGTATGCTGAGTCACAGTAAAAGAAATTTTGCCTTTTTTCTTTAATTTAATCTACATAATTTCATTTAAATTGTTGATATCATGATATCATTTTATATCAGTTATGTCATACAGTGGGCAACATTTAGCGACCATGGTTTGACCATGAATCAGACCCTGTGTCCTGGACTGGCTTCTCGGCTCCTATGTGTTTCCTCCCATCTCCTAAAACCGCTGCAAGATGGTGTTGGATTTGGAAAATCTTTATTACCTATATAAGTGAATGTATGTGAACATACCCTATAATAGCCTGTCACCCCATTCATAGTGTATTCATGTGTCATTCCCAGTACAATCCTTATCAGAATAAAAAATGACCAAAGATGAATAACGAGTAGTAATAATTCATAATAATCAGAATAAAAGTAGCAAATTTTACAAATATAACTTTTGTTTCTAATTTATCTGGTATTAATTGGCATACACTGGATATTTGTGTATTTTGCCCCATTACTTTGTTGTAACCGATCAACAAATTGACCTTATTAATGTTCAGAAGGTTCACTGGGTTTACATGCTTCTCTTTATCATTGTTAAATGAGCAGTAAAACAAAAGTTTGTTATTATTGTCCCCAGTCGCCCCTCACCTACTTAACCCTTTAAGAGCTTTCTAATCTGCTGTGACACGAAGCTCTTAAATCACTATTGTTTAAAGAACAATAATAACTCATAATAACTCATCATAATCCTCTTGGTCAAGCATATCCACACGCTGGAGGACTTCACAAAAGAGCAGCATCTGCTGTACTCATCCAGAAAAAAAAAGAAGAAAAAAAAAAACTCCCAATAACTGTGAACCATACTCATTATTTTTTGTACTTGAGGAGGTGTATCCTTCCCCAGATGTACCATGAAAATTGCTCACTGTGAGCCCTTAAAACCTTTGGGCAATTTGCCTATGAATATTCATGAAACACCCAGACGTCACCCTTTTGCAGAGCTTGTCCCTTTATGAATATTCAAATGAAGGGAGGTAATCGTCACTCCTAACAAGCGTCCTCCTGGCATGAATATGCATGAAAGAAAAGGTCTGCTTTGTGCATCAATGGAAATCCAGCTCCACAGCAGCGGCAGCAGCCGCAACCATCTGGAGTCTTTGGTGGCACAGTATAAAACGCGCCCTTTAATAAAGCAAAAGGCTTCAAACAGGTCCTTTCTATCAGCTGCTGCATTATCTATGACTTCCTGTTCTTATGAGTAAAAGCATGAATCGATCGTTGATATTTTATTAATGTCAGTATAGATTGTCCTAAATACAATGAGCCTATATATTGTGTAGTATATGTGTACTGTGTTGTAAATTTAAAAAAGTGCATAGCACTACTTGTCCTCAAATAATTTTTAATTCAATTATACAATTAAAATATATCAAAGAATAAATAAACTAAACATTTTATTTAAAAAAATATATGGTGTGCTCTTGGCTATTTTGTGTTATATGTCCCTGAGTTAAACATCTAAGGGAAAAAAAAACATCTAAATATCCTTTACAATATTTGTAATACTTTTAATATGATATGAACTGCATCTGATATTCTCAAATTTTCAATCAAATAATTCCATAATTAACAAAAATAAAAAAACTAAATCTGCACTCAAGTTTCCTTTTTCCACACTCCTATATAAGTTAACATGAAGATGTTTTTTTTTTTTTTTTGTCTTCTCCTGGGCCACCTAAATCCATTTTTTTTTTTTTTTACATTTTTATATTATCTAAACATTAGATAATATAATCCAAATCCCAGCAATATATACACAGATCACAGGAGCAAAAGAACAGTCACAAAGCACCAAATTTATAGAAGCAAGGGTTTACCACACAAGACAGGACCCCAGGTGCAGACTATGAAGAGACACCCAAGAGACAGTCCAACACATAGTGGCCAGGTGCAAAACACAGGCAGGATTGCATACATTGGACTGCACACCCAAGTACCTGGCACTGTGTACACTTACATCTGCACAAAGCATGGGATAGATCCTCTAAAGTCCACATGAGAGAATCATCATAAAGTCGTGTAAAATAGTAAAGATCCTGTGGGATTTCCAGATCCAGATGGACAGGCAGGTACTGGCTAACCAACTGGACATTGTAGTAGGAGACAATGAACAGAAGACAGCAGTGGTGATAGATGTAGCAGTCCCAAGTGACCGCAACATCATGAAGAAGGAGTGTGAGAAGCTGGAGAAGTACCAGGACCTGAAAGAAGAATAGAAGAGAATATGAAGAGTGAAGGCCAAAGTGGCCCCAAGGGCAGTAGGCGCACTTTGGGCTGTGACTCCTAATCTGAGAGAGTGGCTCCAACAAATCCCAGGAACAACATCAGAGCTCTCTGTCCAGAAGTGTGCAGTGTTAGGATCAGGTAAGATACTGCACAGAACCCTCAAACTCCCAGGCCTCTGGTAGAGGACCCTAGGTTGAGAATGACACTTACCACCTGTATGGGTGAGAAATATATTGACTTAAGTTAATGTTTATTAGGATAGAATTGGTTCAGGATACACAGTGCATCACAGCTTGCGGTTTCTGGGACTGTCAAGCAACAGACTGGTCAGAGTACGCATGCTGACCCAAATCCACCATTGAAAGTGTCTACAATGAGCATAGGATCACCAAAACTATACCATGGAGCAATAGAACAAGATGTCTTTACATCACATGGACAGCCGGTTACATGTGCATCGCTTACCTTGGGAAGAGGAAGCACTACGGGAAAAAGGCAACCCGACGGAGGCAGTGTGATCCTTTCATTCATTTGAATGTCACATTGGCACATACAATCTACATACCTAAATCCTAATCTTTCATGGCCGTGGCCTCATTCAACTGCAAAAAAAAAAAAAATGGTTTGAGGACCACGACAAAGAGTTAGAGGTGTTGATATGGCCTCCAAATTCCCAGGATATCACTCATCAGCATCTGTGGGATGTGCTGGACAATCAAGTTTTATTTTGGTGCCAGCTACCACAGCACACCTTCAGAGATAAAGAGATAGAACTACAAAGGCAAAGCACACAAAAGCTGTAAATGTAAGGCTGTGTTTGTCTTGAAAAAACTTGCATGATGCCAATAGTTGTATTTGCAGTAACTGTTAAGATGTTTGTTTCTAAGTATTAACTGTGGTAACACATTGTTTAATGATGTGTGTGTAAAACAATACAGGAAGTATTTTTGGATTTCTTTTGTCCTGTGTGCATAAGCCCTATATTTAACATGTTCACGGAGAAGGTCTATATATCAGCTTGCATTAGTCATGGTCCTTGTGCTGCTGTTCAGGACTGCTGGCACAAGACAAGGCACAAGACTGCATGTCAACATGTCCTGAGTTATTTTCAGGGGCTGAGGACACACTCATTCCTCGCAATACCTCCACCTAATCTCTCTGTCAGCAGCGTAGTGATAGCGTATGGACAAGTGGCATGAGAGAGAGAGAGAGAGAGAGAGAGAGAGCAAGGGAAACACTGTCTCCGGAGGGTATTAGGTTGAAAAGTCAGGCGGATTTAATAATAATAAAAATAATAATAATAATAAGAGCAAGTTCATTTTTAGTGCGCTTTATAAAAATGTACATAATTTTAAACTTATGCAAAAGTAGTGAGTAAGTAATAAAGTAATATAAACTACTTAAAATTTAAGTAATATGTTTTAGCCATTATAATTAGAAGCAGTTACTAAGCAGAGAAAGTGTTGTTAAAGATAGCAATATACTATCAGCTGTGTTTTTTTTGTTGTTTTTTTTTTCTTCACATCAGCATAAACATATATTATATGTTCCAGATCTTTGGTACATAAATAAAACTCACATATGCACATTTATTAATTGAATAGAGCTTCTTGTGGTTCTGTGCTGTTCTAGGGATTTGATCTCAGGACCTTCTTGTCACTATGTAAACATTAGATCTCCCTCCATGTACATACATAAATGCACCAGGTGCATGCTGACAGGCAACTCCTCACAGGCAGCTGCGACATCTACTAGAATCAGTTAAGGCCTCTAGCAGGTGTTTCATGTTGCTACGAATTAGACAGGACAACTTGTTAGCGCTTAATTCATACAGGGCTTAGTCATGTCAAGGAAAGGTTTGTTAGTTTGCTTGAAGCTGTTCAAGTTTGTATGCAATCCCAGATTTGTTTGTTTTTCCAAGTGGAATAATGAACGGATTTTTTTTTACGTTTTAAAATCTTTGCAAAATAGCAATCATTCAACAGACCCTTGCTGGTTGACTCCTGGTTTACCAACACGAGTCATGGTTTGTTCCCTTCAAGGTTCAGTCAAGTAAAGACGACACTGAGGCTCGAGTACCAAGAGTGACTTTACCTCAGATGATGTGTGAAAACTAGATTTTTACCAGCAGTCACATCATAAATACAAAGGAACTAGTCCCACTGATAGCCCTGCATGACTTGCACAGGCTATAAGATGGGGTGGTATGCTTTGGATCATGAGCAATTCCTTCTTTTTGCCATACTCCTCTCTTCAAAGTTGATCTTTGTCTTCTTTGTCTATAGACCTCTTGCATCTGATGTCACAATGTCTGTCTGCTATAGTCCCGCCCACTCCTGGACAGCAAAAAGGACTTTTCTGTCCCCCCCCCCCCCCCTTTTTTTTTTTTGCAAATGCCAAAACACACATTCAAAACCAGTTACAGAAGCACTTTCAGCAAGAAAACACATCTGATAATATTGTGCTATTTTCAACAACACTTTTTGCCTCTCTGTGCTCTCTGTGCTGTACTGTTTACAGCTAGCATGAGGTCCTAAGCTAACTAGCTTCTAACACATGGCTGAATTCCAAATCTGTCTCTACCCTCTGAACAAAGGCATTACGTGGTGAAAACTCCTGTGTGAAACAGTTGATTGGATTGGTGTAGGATTGTACACTCTACATATCATACTAGGTTTCCATTTTACACTGTATTAAACCCCAGAACTCTTAGTTAGCTATTAATTAGAAAGCTTGAAAGCTTGAAACATTAACTAACAGTATTAGTTAATGTACCTACACTTTATTTTATGAAGCATAAAGCAGAGAATATACAATAGCCTAATCTCATTTGCAACATAAGCACTGACTGAGCTAATGCTAACGCTAGCAAACGACATAACAAACGGAACCACATATTTTTACACCGTATGAGGTAATCCTGTTATGATAAATCAAACTTCTGCAAATTAATATCCAAATTACCTTCTTCATCCATTTTTCTTCCACCACAACATACTGCATATTAAAATAATCAGCAGAACGGAATCCATCGATGCTAGGTTATTTTTTATGTGTGACAAAGCATCATGTATTTATCTTTTTTGCTTCAAATTCACATTGAACATATATTATATATATACAGAATGTATAGTAGCCTAACATCAATACTTCTGCCATCCATTGTTGTGATTGATGTTGTGGTAGATACATGACAGCAAAAGGTCCATAGGATGTTGTTCAAGACTTTATTTTAGTGCAGTTCCTCTTTAAACATACATTGTGAAAACATCACACACACGCGCGTGCGCGCGCACACACACACACACTTTGAATACAACTGGGAACAAGCCATGCATGCAAACACTTTAAAATAACGATTCAAGACAAACTGCAAATTACACAGTGAAAGGAATCAATGGTAAACACAAGCCAAGCGCACTTGGTTAGGGACATGATGGAGGCTGTAGCACTGGTGCATACTATATGTTTCCTTAACATAGTCCCCCTTCTAATCTGTGGCCCCAGGAGCGGCAATGGAGCATCCCCCCCTGTAAAGCAAGCATTCTCGGCAGAGGGGTGGTGGCAGAGTGCTGTTCTCAGCAGAACATGATGGCAGCATGGCATTTACAGCATGAAATAATGGTAGAGCGAAGTTCTCAGCAGGGCATGGTGGCAGTGCATTGTTCTCAGCAGGGCATGGTAACCAAGCAGCCTTCTCAGCAGTGCATGGTGGCAGCACAGTGTTCTCAGCAGGGCATGGTGCCAGCGCAGTGTTCGCAGCAGGCCATGGTGTCAGAGCAACGTTCTCAGCAGGGCATTGTAGCTGAGCATTGTTGTCAGCAGGATATGGTGGCAGAGCAGCGTTCTCTGCAGGGCATGATGGCAGAGTCCCATTCTCTGCAAGGCGTAATGGCAGAGCGGCATTCTCTGTAGAATATGGTAGAGCCGTGTTCTCAACAGGACGTGGTGGCAGCACAGCATTCTCACAAGGGCATAGTGGCAGAGCAGTCTTCTCAACAGGACATGGTAGAATATTTGTGTTTAGCATCAAAGCTGGGTGGTGTCCTCAGAAGTGTCAGATGGTGCCACACACCAGAAGGGCATCTTCAGCAGAGAGAGGTGAGGAAAGGTCCATGGCGAGGTCAACACAAAAGGAATACCTCTTGCTTTCTGCTTCAGATGCCACTGGCCTGTTGTAGCCCCCAAAATAACCCCACCAGAACCTGAACTATCTGCCTTTGGGTCATCATCCTACATTATTTGTAGTTCCATAGATATCTCTCCCTCTCTTGCAGCTGTTCCAAGACCAGCCCAAGCAACCACGAATCATCTGCCTTCACTGTGCGGTCTCGCATTTTGCCAGACATTGGAAACAGAGATGGACGAATGTGCAGATCCTCTTTAATATACATCATGAAAACACACACTAATCAAAACAGGACCAGGAACTGTGGCTATAAACAGGAAACAGTCCGTACATGCGAACACTTCAGACTAACGACAAACGCAAGACAAAGAAACACAGAAAACCGCAACTTAAATAGTGAAACTAATCAATGGTAAACACAATCCAGGTGCACTTGGTTAGGGACATGTGACTCATGGTGGCTCATGGGAGCTGTAGTGTTCCAGCATCTTCCCTGTGCACATTATGATATTGTGCATATATTCTTTTTGAGAATGTACTAAATATTTGATTCGGTCAGCTGATCGCCCAACTGTCCAGTTACTTTTGGTTTCTTAAAACGGTGGGGCTACTGTACATATGAATGTAATTGCAATCAAATATATGTTAAAAGTCTGCACTGTAAGCTTTCATTCCTTGTGTAATTTCTACTACTACAGCTACGAATAGCTAAAAATAACAATAACTTGTTTAATATCCAGATTGTTATGGACTTGACTTTACATCAACAATTAAATTTTTTTGGATTCTTCAATATATACAGAAGAAATGTCAAACTTTGACAATGTAAATGGTTTAGCAGGCCTCCACCTGTCCGTTTTGCTAGCACGTCTCGGCTGTGGTGTCATAATGTGAATAGTGTGTGGAGGGAGTCCTGATGAATGGGATTATGTGCAGTAATATGCCAAAGTTCATCCTTTGTACTCTTTTATGAAGCTCTGTCAGTCAAGAACAATTCCCCTTTTATTCGGCGTCGTGAGATAAAGTGTCGAGATGTGTGCGTGGCAGGTCTGTCAGAGATGCTCCTTGTATACAATGAGCATTAAATGACCCAAAGGCTATTATTCCGCTAGGTATTTTTGTGTGGTGTTCATTATGTGTCAGATTTCAATTTAGTTTAGAACATTCACTTATGAAGTGATTCAGTCATTGCCGTTGGAGCATGCATGAATTTTCATTTCAGTTTTCAGGCTGATGAGCCGAAATAAAAACCAGAAGAAGCGGCGAGTTAAAATGGAAATACGCTGTGCCACTGGGATTCGCTGTGGTGCCGCTTACCATTAGCACTTTCCCTTGTGTCAGACATACTGCTTTTACATATTTAACAGAGCAGAGGGTCAAATACTGTCTACTTCCTGCCATTAAAATGGATGGAACTGTTTTTTTTTTTTTTTCTTCTTCTTCTTCTTCTGTGGGAAAACATGTGTTCTGGTGTGTGAGGTGTCATGGTTGCTTTGGCCACTACATATCAAACCATTATTAAAAATAAATAAATTCTCCATGCCAAACATGGGTGGATTTAAAAAATAAAAAATAAAAAAAAAAGTCAAATGAAATATCACTACTCAAGTCTAGCAAGATGGAAATCAGTTCCTTTTTGAGTAGAAACTCTGAGCCAATAGTTTAGTGGGTAAAAATATCCCCAGATGTACATATTTTGATAACTGAAGTGGAACATTCCAGGCATTCCACTCCATAAACTCTCAAGTGCAAAGACGGTTTAAAAAAAAAAAAAAAAAAACATCCAACCCAGTCCATTTAACAGCCAATCCTCAGACTGGCTCCACTCCGTAATGGGATTCAGAAAGTCCAGGTGCCATGTGTCAGACAGGACTAATTGTTTGCAGTGCTGCTTGTCAAGTACTTCTCAAACTGACTCTCCCAGGGGTCTGGGTTTTTACTTCATGGAGGTCCATGACACTGCATTTTATTATCCTTAATAAACACCACTTTTCCCAAAAGGAAACTCATACAGTAGATGTGTATTTTCATGTCCATTAGTAGGACAATTTTAAATATCTGTTTTTCTTTCAACTAGTTCAGTTTGCCAGAAACATTTTGCTATGAAATATCTGATATGGTAGTCAGTGATGACTGAAACGATCAGTGTTGAGCCATCCATTGTATAGCGTCTCATCGGTCGTGCATGAAGACATACACAGGCACGTGCACACACTTAAAGACAGTTACATAGACATCTTTATTCTTTGTTCCAATTTTATACAAGTATTTTAGTTTGTGAGGTTTAGTTTACTGTGTTTATGCCTTGTTTCCCCTAAATACTGAATTTTATTTCAACCAAAAAGCACTCATCTTACAATGACGTGTGTGTTATTTGTGGTTTTGTTTGGACAATGTGCGCTTTTACAAAATGTCACTAAATGTAGTAACATATTTATTTTTAGATTCTCCTCCAAGGGCAGAAAGTTTGACATGTGTTACTTAGAGGCAGGATGCAATCTCATATACTTAGCTCGTTCTTTAGAGTCGTAATCCACAGCATAGGTCAAATCACAAGCAGGCAGGATCAAACAAGAAATATTTATATAGCATAAACCATTGCTCAAATAAGACTCATAAACAGAAAACACAAAAAGAAATAATAATACAGGTCTTAAAGTAAAAAATGCATGATAAGACACCTCAATGAACCAAAGACAACAAAAAAATTAAAAATAAAACAACAATTAAACACCGTGAAAAGAAAGCAAACACCCAAAGGAAAGAGACCAACGGACACACCAGTGAGTACACAACTGTGTAAATAGACAAGAGCTAAACATAAAACACATGGAATCATTTGGAAAATAAACCAAATTTGAGACGGCGAAGACAAGTCAGAAGCCAAAGCAATGGAGTGTAAGTAGTGTTCATCATGCATGATGCATGCTTCATGGAGTAAATAATTCACTTTGTTTGCGTCAATTTCAACCATGAAGGGAATTTCACGTTCTGGTGACGTGTAATGGATGTGTCAGCAACGTGGGCAGAAAAAAATGAGCCTCAATGAGTGTGACGTCCAGGGGGCATGTCACTGTGTAAACACTTGACAGGACAATCTGGGTTAGAAAGAAATCAGCTGCAGCTTTGCTACCTCAGTGCGATTTGTGTATTTTTCTCGCACACATTGGTGGTGCTATTGAGCTTGGTTCTACAAGACGTTAAACTGAACAAACACCAAAATTGAAACTTATATTGATGTCTTTTTCACTTTTAACTATGCTAATGTATTTTTTACCTAAAGGTAAAAGAGTTTTAAATTCTAAAGCTTACTTCCCTAAGAAAGAAACGTGTCTGATTTAATCTTTAAACTTATCGGCCAAAACACTGATTGTGATTTCTTTTTTTTCTTTTCTTTTCTTTTTTTTTTTTTAATGTTGTACATATAATACAGCAAATGTGTATTATGTGTATTGGAAGTGACCAATTTTTCTTCCCTAAAAATTTCAAGTTGCTAACTTCAGATGTTTTGGAGAGATGATTTTATATGTGCTCCCAAAAATTATTATTTTCAGCAATTGACTGTCTACTTATCACTTTGATCATTTCAAATTATTCATGTTTCTTTATGAGTATTGGTTTTTGGTAAAAGCTTAAAAAGTGAAAATCTGTAGTGTCTATAACCATGTCAAATTTATGTTTTAATGTTGTTAAAAAAAAAAAAAACATTTTGCATTTTAGAATAATATACCTTTTCCGGTTTATGTCACATTTTCATGTGAAATCTAAATTGACCAAGTTTCATTTGAATGACAATTAAGATCATTAAAAAAGATTTTAATTCCAAAAAGTTAAGTACACTACATAAAATGACATGAAATTGTATTTAGCAAATGTGTTTCATTTTATGTGATAAAAATATAAATGGGTATGCATATTTACAGCAACAACAACAACAACAAAAAACACGGAGAATGGAGCGGGAGATAGGAAGCATTAAGTATCATGAAAAATTATGTTATATGATTCTATCTGGAAATTCACTTTTTCACCTACCGTAGGTGAGACACTTTTTATCGCCAATAAAATCTTTTGGCCATATGACAATCCTGAGTAATGTAGACCAGTAATCCCTTGCATTTTATTCAATATATAATAGCCAACACTAATTCCAGGCCTCAGGAATTTTTTTTTTGGTCTCCGCAAGAGCTTTCCCACATGTCCATAGATTTGTAAATCTCTAAGTCTTGATGGCCTTGTAGCCTTTTATGCCCAAGGGGTCTGGCAAAAAAAAAAAGTGGATCATAATTGTGAACACAATACATCCTCTGTGCATTTGTAAATGAAACACTCCTTATTTTTAAACAGCCGTAAACAATCTAGAGCTGTTTGTGGGAATGGTGCTGTTAGGAAGACATGTGGTGACTATAACACAAATAAATACAAAAAAATTGTTGTTAATTTTTTTTTTTTTTTTTAAAGAGTCTGAACAAAAGATCTTCTGCTGATGATTGTTTGGAGGCATTCCAGTGGAGCTGTGGGGAGAAAATCCCCATGCTGTTGTCATGCTAGATAAAAATGTTATTACAAATCAGAGGAATATGAGAAGAGTTCAGGTCAACTTGGGACTTGTGATGAAATTTCTTACGAATGTAGGTGTAAAACTGATTGACATTTGACCTACGGAACACACTTTACTCTGATCTGTATAAAATATGGGGAACATCAAGAAAGTGCGTGGCTGACTGCAGCATTCATATTCTCTCATTCTCATATGCTCATATCATACAAAACACACTAATTACCGCTAATCTAACCTACCCTAATATAATCCGAATTCTATAAATTCTGTTATTTTAGATATTTTTTTAGCATCATTATATGTCTAACCCTTTATTGTTGATATTATTCTTCTTTATTTTACGTTCCCAACATTTCTAAAATAGTCATGCCAATAAAGCAGTTAACTTGAACTTGTTGGGAAAAAAGAGAGCCTAGTGTTTCTAATGCTTTTATGTTATACTTTTCCATAACTTATGCTATTCTAGAGCAGTTGCGAGATCATAAGTTCAATGGACGGGAATTTCTGCAGTTACATTCTGCTGAATTTTACTCAGAAGTGTGCTAATAATCCACTAAATGGTTAAAAGGTCTGTCATAGGTTAACTCTACCAAATATACAGTTAAAGGGAAATGTGTATGATTGAAATGCACCAGTGGATGTGTTTTAATGGAGATGGTGATGTTCTTTGTATTTACACTGCCCTTTGTGGTCTGAAAAGCAATTTGAAACTGCGGCTTGCAGTTCTTGTGTCGTTTTTTGCTGTTTCTTTCGAATGAATTAACATATTTTATATACAACTTTTCAGTAGCCTTGTTATCTTTTCAGAAATAACGTGTTAATATTGTAAATTTTGTTTGACTGCTTGCTCAACTCCTGTCCATTGTCTTACAAAATATCAAAACACAGTTCGAAACTAACCAAGGCATAACTTGGCATAAACCAAATCTTCATGAGCTACTAATGCCCTAGGGGCTGTTGGTGTGGGTTCTGGTTAGCCAATCCTGGTGAGTGTTTAACCACATGGGCAGCTTTTTGACCTCTGTGGCCTGACCCAGACTCACTCAGCAGTAATAAACACATGTCAAACCCCATTCAAATCTCAGTGTTTTTGGTAAAACACCAGTATTATGTTATTTGATTTTTGATTTTTGTTTTTTTATGTAAATATCGACACTTTATAAAACATTTTCCTTGTGTAAAAACATACATATATACAGTATATACTGTACATATATAAACTTATGTTTTAAAGTTTTAAATAAACTTATACTGCTTTAAAGTTACAATAATAGCTTACTTTAATAAATTATTAAACATTTTATTGATTTGTAAATTGAATGTTAATTTTAGTACCTCATACTAAATATAATATAAATAATAAATATTAAACTCAAATGATTGATTGGATATATTAATCAAACTTATGTTTGTTGTAATTGGCAAAAAAATATATATATATAATAACTTATCATTATTGATATAGAGAAGCTTTCTAGGACACATTTCAAATGGCCACACGGTCAGGAAGGTTTCCATCACAAAAAAAAAAAATCCTTTTTTTTTTTTTTTGGTACAGTACAAAACAATTATATTAGCAATATCTTGAATACCATTAAAGCTATATAGTATTTCCTATTATATGATTATGTGTGCGAGTGCTCTGCGATGGATTGACATCTGAAAATATGCAGATAGGGCTAATTGGCGTTCCCCAAATTGCCCGTAGTATGCGTGTACGTGCATGCCATGTGAAAGGTTGGCACCCCATCCAGGGTGTACAGCCCTTGGTTGCACTGTGGCAATGATTTTAGCTCCGTAGCCTTACACCTCCATGGTTGAGGGTTCAAGTCCTGCCTTCGAGTCTGTGTAAGTTGAGTTGAGTTTGTATGTTCTCTCCCTGCTTGGTACTCTGGGTTCCTCCTACAGTTCAAAGACATGCAGATTAGGATAATTGGTGTTTCTAGACTACCTATAGTGGGTGAGTGAGTGTGTAAGTGCATGCTTGTGGCCTTGGGATAGGCTCCAGGCCTCCCACGACCCTGTAAAGGATAAGCAGTATAGAGAGTGAATGAAAGAAAGAATATCATGTGTTACTCCTTACTTAAGACATACTACAGCCTTAGTGTAGTAGCCTTAGAAGGGATTGAAGAGCAGTTATGGTTAGAATAAAACTCTAATAAAATTTGAGTTTTCATAAAGCAAACTTGAGTTTGTTTATTTTTCATGATCAAACACACTAATTAACCCACAGGTTAACAACTAATGTTTGCTAAGTACTATGTAAAGTGCCAAGCTTCAAAAAAAGGTTTCTAGTAAGATTAGTATACAAGTTAATTATAAACATGTCTACAAAAGGAAAGGTTCTAGCTGTAAAGCTGCATGGTTATTAGTTACTGATTACGGGCCAGTTGTTAACATATGGTCTGTGACCAGGTTTTAAGGTTGAATGAATGGTTAACACACTCTTCGTTTGGCTTATGATCATGTTGTAAAAAGTTTATTTTTTTAGGAATGATTATTCATTTTTCTTGTCAACCTTGGTGCATCCATAATATATTTTTTACAGTGACACATCTGAATGCAGAATAAGGAATTTATTTATAACAGTTACAAAGAACAAAATATTTAAAATCATTCTTTATCTTACATACGCTGTACAGAGGTGGCACGTATTTGATTCTAAATGGTTCTGCAAAAGGAACTAGAAGTATTAAATAGAAAACCAAAAAAAAAAAAAGAAAAAAAAATATTAAAGTTGATGAAAAAATATGAAATATTCCATTTATCTACTGTACAAAATAACAAAGAAAGAAAATTGAGCTGAAAATGGAATCCATAATATGGTACCCTGATACAGTGTTTAGGCCTTCTACATGATCAAAAAAAAAAAAAAAAAGAAAGTATTTTACATAACAATGCGATGGTCTTGCCATCTTATAATAGCTAAAGAAAAATCTTGGCCTCTTTGGTTCCACGATTCCGTATAATACATTTGAACAGAATTTATTTTACGTCTATAAAAATAACCTTTATTTCAATGGCAATTTTTTTTTCTTTTCATTTACTCATAATGTGACTTTTTCAGTGCAAACGTCATAAACAACCATTCATTCAGAAAAGGAAGCGAAAGACATTTCAAGTATTGAAAGATAGTTTACGCCTAGGAGCTAGTTTGTCTGAAATGGGTCGGTACTATACATTGCATAGTTCATGCGGCACTTATTTGAAAAAAGGATTGTGAGCGAGCACAGGCGTGTCACTTGGTACCCTTTAAAGGCATTTCAATTAGCAAGTGCTATAAAATGTGCATTTAGGTTATTTTATTAATATTATAATTATTATTTGTATTATTTTGTAAGTTAGATCCTGCACCCCTAGCCAGCTGAAACATGGCAACTTGAGAGTAAAATGTTATATATTACAGTTCTTTTAAGTACTTTTGGAAGGTTTTTTTTTTTTCTGCAAACAGCACTGTAACCAACACATACTGACAATTATTGACAGACTTGTAATTCTCTTCACTCCATGCACAGATTTTTTTTTTTTTTTTTTTTTACATGTATAAGCATATGCTCTAGCCAGGACTGAAGCATCACAAAAACTAACTTAATGTCTCCAGCTATATAAAAAGCCCTTGTACTAGATAATGTCAAAATGACTACTCATGCCCTGCTGTATTAAGACCTGTTAACATGAGTACTTGAGAATGCAGCATGTCTTTGAGATATATGGTTGAGTTGTTTGACACAGTCTGACAGATGAATACTGCTTGATGGAGACTCTTAAATGGACTGGTTGTCGTGTTTTCCAATGGAGTGGTTATTCGAAGTGCTGCTGTTGAAAGGAGTAAATGGGGAGTTGGTCAGTGCTTTTGTATACAGTGAAAGAGGCATAGTTAAGAAATGCTGGGAAAAAGACCCTTTCCTAAGTCTCCTCTCATCTCAATTTCCCAACACGGCCATTTTAGAGGAGAGAAGCAAAGAAACGGCAATAACCTGTAACACAACTTTCTCATCCCTTTGACATCGACACCTACTGTACAAACCTGTGCTCTGAGAATAAGACTGTATCACATATAAATGAGTCTACCAGGAAGATATTAACCAACATAAATATATGTACAAAAGATTTGTGCATGCATGGGTGTGTGGGTGTGGACATCAAGGTGACGGTTTACCCAGCTGTTCATAAATATCATTTTACAATATTTGTTCCATCGGTGAACGTTTACAGCGTTTACAAAAAGAAGAATCTCAGCTCAAGCACATCCACACTCTTCTACGATCATGTTGGGTACGTCACGCTTGACGATGTTATACTCATCATCAAAATATAGCATAGACATGGTGCTGAGTTTGGTGGGGATACAGCAGGAGTTCATAGAGCCTGGACTCATCCCCCTCATACGGTACTGGTTCACTACAGCGGTGTGAAACGACGACGCTGACCCTGGAACGCCAGCCATGTAAGCCGGGCAGCTTCCTTCACAGTAGTTGCCATAGTAGCCCGATGGCGCAATGATCCAGTCGTTCCAGCCGATGAGACGGAAGTCAATGTAGAACTGTTGGCGGCAGCACAGGCCGCTGGTACCGTCACACTCCAGGCCACGTTTGCGGATGCGGTGCTTGCTGTCTGTTGCACGTGCCTGCACGACCAAGAACGGTCGGTGCGATTCATCACCCGAGTTCACCAACACAGGCAGAACGCCTGTCCCCTCGCAGCCTTCGCACCGAACGTCCAGGTTCTGCCTTCGTGTGCCTTTGGAAAACACCAGTTGCACAGCATCAGTAAGAGGAAACGTGTGCCAGCCGCTGCGTTTCAGCTCCACACGCTTCTCCACCAGGTTCCACTTGCTGCCAAGGCCCGGTTCCTGATAGTACACCTTAACCATGACCTTCCTTCGAGTGCCCTTCTCCAACAAACTAGGCAGAAGTTTAAAGTACAGCCACAGGTTTGCCTGAGACACATAGAGGTTCTGGTTGCCTTCGTTGGAGATGATGAAGAAAAGGCTAGACTTCGACGACAGCAAATCGTCTATCAGATGGGGGGAAAAAAAAGATAAAAGGTTAGGTCATTGAAAGGTCAACAAACATAGCTGAAACAGCAGGTGCACACTTTGTGTAGCCAGTAAAAGTTTTTTTCAGTTGAAAACCTGAGGCTGTGTCACTATAATAGTCAGGCCTGGACAGAAGGCTGAGGACATTAACATGCTGAGAGGGCAGTAGATCGCTCACATGGCCATGAATGGACTCCCTAACTGGGAACACTTCAACCTAAAGCGATCAAATGGTGTTAGTGTTTCACATTAAACCACAATGTGGGTGGGAGGAGTTGTCAGAGTCTGTTCCTCTGCCACGTCTCTCTCTTTCTCGCTCTGTTCACTCTGTCTCTCCTTCTTTACTCACTAAATCTGACCTGCATGAACTTCCTAGCGTTCTCTTTTTATCCGATTCAAACATATTAACATCTCTGTAACAGTCTTTTGAGTCTGCGGCTCAATTAAAATCGGGAGAAGTGTGTGTGTGAACTCCCGCAGCTCCTTTTTGGTGAAGGGGCCACACCAACATTCTCTGATGACAGTGTGGGCTGTTACGTTAGCCCAGTTGGCCACGAGTTAAGGTGGAGATGAGGAGAGGGAGCCTATTAGGGCACAGCTAGAAGGTTCAAAGGCTTGGCAAAGATTGCCATGATGACACCTCAGAGAGTACATAATGAGCATTCTGATGTTAAAAGCAATCCAAGCAGACTACACAGGCTGGTTAGAGAACGAGATCAGAGGTAACTATTTACATGACCCAAATTAGTTACACTTAAATTGTAAAATAATAAATAGATATTATTTTGGGTGAATTTGAGTACATAACTGAACAGGAAAAAGTTAATAAAAAATAATACCAAGAGGTCCTCATACGTGGATTGTACAAGGTTATGGGCAATTTTTTCTTGTTGTTGGTATTTTGGTCCATCCACATGCCATTCAGGCAACGGATACTCCCCACTCTGGAGATAAATCCATCGTTTCTATGGCATTTACTTGAGAGGTCGGGTTGTCAGCTCCATGGCTGATCATCATTCACACATTGCAAGTTGGGAACGCCAATTAGTCTAACCTGCATATGTTTGGACATTTGGACGATATAACTAGGAGAAAATGTCATGTTCTCCTATGAATAAATTCGTACCTCAAGAGATTAAAAAAGTAAAAGAGAAAGCAAAGGTGTGCTTTCATGGATTGTTTGTTACATCAATTTAATTATATTAAGTCAATGGAGATCATAATATCTGACCGTTTAAGCAAATGCAAAAAAAAAAAAGGAGGTAGTGAAAATCTATTTAAAAAATAGATAGACACAATGAGTAATTTCTAGAGCAAACAGTATTTTGGCAAACAGATTCATTAAGATTTCAAACAATTCTCTCACATGGCACAACATCTATCACCTGCCTAAAGAATAATGTTAACTTCCCAGTTTCTGCACACTACAGTACCCCACACCAATCCATCATATATCTTCAGCCTGCAGTGACGATATAGGACAAAGTTCAAAAGACAGATGTCAGTGAATGCAAATTGGAGAATTAGTGGAGAAAGACAAATCAACGAGGTCAAAAGCCTTAGAAGTTAAGCCTGGCCACTACATGGAGTGCAGGACAATACCTGGGTGGGCCCCAGTGCCAGCAACAATACACACCACTCAGCATGCCTCCACCTGCGCAAGCTCTCACGGCTTGGAGAAGTAATCTCCATGTCATTACTCAACGTCTACATACGCAACCGACTAAAACCACCTGGACACCAATGAAGGACAATTAAGCCACATAAAGTGCTGTGTGTCAATCACTGTTGCACAGTATTTACTCATTTCATTTACAGATATTTAGAATGGACAGCGGAGAGCTATTAGAACAGTGGTTCGTATGTAAAAAAAAAATCATATCACGTAAGCATGGTGAAAATGTTATTATATTACATTACATTTTAGTCACACTTGTCCCACCTACATTTAAAGTAAGACATTTCAAGCTGCAGTGACTCCAACACTGAGAGGCTGAAACCTTCTTACCTGTAATTTCAAACACAATTAAGATGTCAACAGAATAGAGGAGCCTCAGTTAGACTGCAGTTCGAGCAGTTTAAAGTAATTCTTTAAAAAAAAAACACAAAAAAAACACAGATCCCTGTGTCCTTGAGTCACCCTGCATTTTTAATGAGACGCATGAGCAGCCAAGCCAACATGCCAATGAGTTCACAAATCCAAGTCTGATGCCAAATATACAGGCTCCAGAAAACAACTCAGTACTTATTAAATTAAAATAAGTAATAAGGAACTGGGATTAAATTCATTGAATGTCAAATCAGCTAGCCTTTTTTAATGAGCTTTTTATTATTATTTCATATATTGGAGAAGTATAGGACAGATGTCCCACACAGGGAAACACCGTGCATTAGGTTTGTACCTATAGTAAAGCTATGTTTACACTCTAACGGACATGAATATTCTCCCTGTCATAAAACGTCATAAAGTTTCCATTTGGCAGCCTGTACATTCAGTTGATGCTGAGCCATGGATTACCACAGCAAGCGGACCAGGGTTGAAAGTCCCACATGCATCATTTGGGCCACAAAGAATGAGAAAGATTAATGAAGCACCAATTTAGATAGAGCGGACCAACAAATAAAATACACACAAAAATATAACATTCCTGTCATCACTTACTTATCTAACAAATCAGCTCTGATTTTAATTCTCACCCTAGGTGGTGAAAGTAATTAAATGCCTTACATTGTGTCATGACTATAGAACCACCTAATAGAAAGTGGAGATCTTAGTAATCAACTCTGCCTTAACGCTTGCTAGGATGGTGCCAACATATGCAGGTTTACCTAGAAACACAATCATGAATGTACAGTAGTGCATCTTTAAAGCTTTACCCAGACTACTGTAAATATGTCACTTATTTCATTTTTAAAGAAACACTGTAAGCACGTCTCGAAAACAGAAAAAAGTTTTTAAAAAGTTTTAGTAAAAGTGCACCTAAAGAACCTTGTGTAAAATATTGTTCTTCTGGCCAAGGACATATTATAATGTGATATTTATTATTATTATTATTATTATTATTATTATTATTATTATTATTTATTCACTTTTCCTACTACCCTTTAAATCCCTTACATTATATCTATAACATAATACTATATTGTTTTATATAAATTAGTTGAATGTTTAATATGTATCTGCCATGAAATAGCCTGTGAAGCTGATATGGCAATAAATCACAATACAAACAAACAAGCACATCTCCAGGTCAAAGATGATAAAGAGTATACTGCCTCAATCCCTGTGTTGAGACAAAGTGCATACTATAGTACTATTTCTTTCTGACTGTGTGTAGAAGTCACATCATTTGTCGAGGCAACCTGATACCTGAGTGTAACAATGCAAAATTCAAGGCAACAGACCTGTTTACAAACACGAATTGCCTCTGGAAGCTAAACCAAGCTTTACTGCGAACAAAGACCAGCTTAGTGATTAGACTGAGCCTAAGTGGTCTTTGTGGTAATATTCTCTGCACTCCATTGTAGAATGATGTTTACAGTGGATGAGGCAGGCAGGAAAAGCATCTCTCTCTCACACACACACACACACACACACACACACACACTGTTTATAGATACCTCGTGCCAACACATACCCATGGGAATGTTTGGTTCATTCTGATCCCACAGTAAAGCAAACACTAGTAATGTATTCTGAAATTGGATTGGAATGTTTGGAACCAAAGTTACTAAAATACTTTATAATCATCACACGTGCGCACAGGTATTTTTCATATACAGTAGTGTAGATTCCGAGTTAAACACACACACACACACACACACACACACACACACACACCTGTCTCGGCAAAAGTGATGATTTCTGACGTTTCCTCCTCGACGTCATTGGCGTGACTTGCGTGCCCGTCCACGTCGGGGATCTCGACCCTGCCGTCCTCACGCACCTTCCCGGCGTGCAGCTTTCGCAGCGCGGTCACCATGGCCGCCTTTGGTATGGGCTGAGTGATGTTGGGTCTCTCCCTCATCTGCAGCTTGGTCAAGATGTGCCTCTTGACCGCCTCTACGAATTCCGCGTCCATCCTGCCCGAGTCGGCAGGCTGCGACAGACCGCACGACGCGCACGAATCGCGCGACGCCGTCGTGTGCGCCTCGGTGTCCGGCGCGGGCGTGCAGCGCACGGACAGCGCGCAGCCTAGGAGACAAAGCACATTAAAAAGGAAACTTCTCATTCTATCAGGGCACAAAAAAAAAAAAAAGAAAGAAAAAGCGCAGAAAGACGAGTCACGAGTCTTCGGGTCGCTTCAGGGATCGTTTCAGAAACGGATCAGGCTCGTCCCAAATGAGAATGTTCTCAGCGCAAGAACGAATCCAGACTTCATGCAAGGATGCACTCTGATCTTCCATGCGATGATTTAGAAACTTCATTGAAACTGCATGAAATCATGGAAGAATCATATTTCTTAGGCTAGACCTCAAGTTCTTGGTCAGTCAGTGGTGCGCAAATTATATATTTTTCTTTTTTTTAAAATCACGTTTTTTTCATAGTACAAGGTGACTTTATTGTCTCCCGGGTCCTACTTGATAAAATCTCAGCATCTTCGGCGTCATGCCATGGCCGGGAGAAAGTATTATGGAAGCAATATTATAGAATGAACAACTACAATTAAATTAAAGCCCATGTATATAGCCTAATGAGTTGCACAGTCTCTGATCACTTAAAAATATCCATAATGAAAAAAAAAAAAAAAAAAAAAGTAAAAATATGCCAGTACTTTTTTCCACCCAAAGCACAATAGCTATGTGCTTGGCATCCGCCTTTCGCTTTAGGTCCTGCCTGGATTTGTCTGATGTGTCGTCTTCCAGTTTGCGCTGTCCATGTAGGTCTTCATCGCTTTCCTGGACACGGCGATGCGCTCGTGTGAACAGCTTTAACCCCTTGCGATCGCAACGTTGGATCGCTTTAGACAGAAACTTTTTATACAGGAGCAGAAACCACGTGGGTCGAGCAGCCAAGAGGGAGTTCCCTGTAGCGGATTAAAGCCTCAAGAAAACGGAGTGCGACTTCCTGATGGAGCTCTGTCCATGTGGACGCATGGCATCCTTACTGACCTGAAGTGGACACTTCAGTGGTTCTCAAAGTAGGGGTACAGGGCCCTCCAGGGGTGTTTGAATTTAGAAATCACAACCCAAGATTGCCCTATACATGTTGATCTTAAAGTTTCTCCCTGGATTACACAAAACGTATGCTAGGTATAAACATATGTTTCATGGAAAATTATATAAGTTTTACATAATGCCACAACATTCATATCTCTATCTAGTATGGTTAGTTTTTTAAAGATATGTTTGTGCATAATCAGGGAAGGACTTTATTATCACCTTGTGCTTATTATCTCTTCAATACCATGAACTATTAACTGTTAAATAAAGCCAACCCTAATAAACATCAGCTCTAAAAACAACCAAATATTATTGCACATAAAATGTTAAATATTAAATATATATTTATATTTATTTAATATATTAGAATATATATTTAGACACACATTAAGTAATCAAATTCAAGCACAGCATTACTTAATGATACATTAATAATCTGTCAAGTAAGTTTTTATAACAAGGAAACCATAAAGTCTTCAGCAAGTCAACTACCATTAATTACACTGATAGATGCTGTATGTACTTATATACTTTAACCCGTTACTGTTAACCTTCAAACCAACATATTTTAAATAATGAATTTCACACATCAGTGAACCCTGTATAGAAAATTCAGCATTGGGGGGGGGGGGGGGGGGGGGGGGGGTGCATCATTCTGGCCTGCTGCATCTATGATTCTTTAATTATAAGCATTAAAAGTCTTCAGAAATCAGACTGTGTGAATCCATTTACCACCTCATGCCTGAAACATCACTTTTCGTGAGTCATGCATTATATGTGGAAAAAATGTAGTGTCCTACAGCATTGACTCAACTTTACTTAAGAACATTCAGGTCAATGTCATATTTGGAAACTCGTATGTTCTGCAGAAAATATATATCCTCATCATTTCCCGAAGATCAAGGGATATCATTTAATTTCCTAATTCTCCGGAGATCAACAATTCTGTCAATCTTATAACTTTTTCGTTTTCAATGAAACTTAGAAAGTGCTATGCTGTCGCTTAATTACAGACAGGAAATAAATGATTATTTGAAAATAAAATGCAAATAAGCAATTCCCTGGAATGCAATTATTTGGTATGACTGCTGATTAACTGCATTTTTGTGTATTTGCTATTTCTATGCTAATTACCTAGACCTTTTACTGGTTTCTGAGCAAAATCCCTCAGCAAAGAAAGGGTCTAAGGAGGCAAGAAATTATCACATAGCGCCATCTAACGGCGAAACATCTGCGTTTTCTTGATTTGATTAACCCAGAACATTAAATTGTTGCAGAATTACTATTATGGATGAATAAAAATAAAATAAGGATTTTTTTTTTTCACAGCTTTTAGTAAACTGCAGGGGGACAAGAAAGCTTGCGACAGTTATTGGTTTTAGCTGGTACACAGCCTAAACTCGTCAATCTGGATCGGTTTTTGTAGTTTTAGAGGAGTTTTTGGCTATTTTCTGAATAATTTTACCAGTTTCTACCGACTGTTTGGTTATAACCGATGTCTTGTCAGGCTAGTTGTAACTGATTGACCCTCTTTTGGATCATGGTATTGTAAAGGTTTTGGACACTTCATCCTGGTTCTAAGTGGGCGTACTTGTTTGGAGTAATGGTCAATAGAGTTTTCCGGACATTTCCAAACTGTTTTTAGCTAGGTGGGGTGACTGCGTGGTTGGTTATTCACAGAAAGAGATTTACAGGCTGGTTCTGGCTGGTTCGCGCTAATCAGGCTTGTTCTGATTAGTGGTATTAGACGGAGTCGGGACATTTACAGGCTGGTTCTAGCTGGTCGAATTGACTAGCCTGGTTAGTCATGAAGATTCTTGCTCATCAGTCTGGTTCTTACCAGCTAATCCTGAACAGACTAGGAGGCAAATTAGCCAACCAGTTAGACCAGGCATTTAGACCAAGGTAATCCAGCCAAGACCAATGGGGCTAAAAGCAGTGAGGTGCTGGTATGTGATATATTTTAGAGTAATCTGGAACCAAATTAGAAACTCTTAAAACGAACTGAACATATTTTTAGGCGTATAGATGATTGTGTCAAACTGGTCATTGAAATGCCATGCCAGTTTAGTGACATCATATCCCTGTAATGTGCGCCACTGCATTTCCGGTGGATGGGACGACGGAAGAGTAGCAGTTTGGGAACAGGGGACGCGTTTTATTGGAGAATTACTGCCTGTTGTAACTGAAACTGTGAGTCGGGTATTTAAAGTTTTGTTTAGGTGAAGTTTCTTTTTAAAATTTTTTGATGTTTTAATGAATATGTATGTGACATTTATGTTTAGTTTAAGAATTACCGTTTTCACTAGCACTTCTCTTTTCGCTGGAAAACATTTGATTGACAGCTGTGGTGTCCAATACGCGGGCAGACGCGAGAGCTCGTGTCCGTCGTTTAGCCAATGAGCGAGCAGGCGAATGCGGATTGTCGCTTAGCACATCACGGAAGGGGCGGTGTCCTTTTTACGAACACAGAAAGAAAACAAAAGTAGCTCCAATGTCTGAGACAGATAGAATATAAGTTTTTTATCCAGTCATTTGTATTTGCGCGTTGTTGTTATTTAATGGACATTTACAATTAAAGACCCACAGTGTTGTTTAACATAAATAGTGCGTTTGTGATCACTTGAGAATCCTGCAGTCAGCAGGTTTTTGCTCCATGACACTGCATGTGAGGTTATTTTAGAGATAAAGTTTTGGTTTGTAGGATAATTCAACTTTTTTTTTTTTTTTTTTAAAGAAGTTATAAATAGTAACACAAAACCAATTATTGTGAAGGTGAGAATAAATTTAAAAAACAAATAAACAAGAGAGTAATACAATGAGTTTAACAAACACCAGCCGGACTCATGATGATGATGATGTTGATGTTGAAGTTTGTATAATGTGTTATATTAAAAAATTTACTCACTCATTGCCTTGAGGTGTCGATGGGGGGGCTGGACCCTATCCCATGAGATTTCGGGCACGAGGCAGGGTACACACTGGTAAGCGTGCCAATCCATTGCAGAGCACTCACATGCTCATTCATAAATTACAGGAAACTAGGGCTGTCAGTTAGCCTAATTGGCATGTCTTCGGCCCATGGCAGGAAACCGGAATATCTGGAGGGAACCCACCGAGCACAGGGAGAATATGCAAACTCCATGCACACAAATCCCAAGGGGAGAGTCGAACCCAGACCTTGGAAGTGCAAGGCTGTCGATGAAATGGCTTACCACTAAGCCACTGTGCCACCTTTATTGAACACGTACTTATATTTATTTAAGCAACTACATTATCTGATCAGGGTCATAGTAGCTCCAAGACCCATTTGTCCAAGAAGGAGAGTGATGGAGTGTGCTGCCTTGGATGACCTGGCCTCCACAATTACCTGATCTAAATCCAGTTGAGGTGGTTTGGATGAGTTGGATTGGAGTGTCTTGAGAACACTGACAGAACACATAGACACATTCACATTTAGTTAATGTTAGTCTTTATTTGTGACGTATACATTGCTGCATAGGGAAATCTGAACTCAGGGTCAGCTGTCATACAGACATGGTGGAAGGCCTTGGTAGATCTGGGGCTTATACAACCAAGTTTCTGGTGTCCAAGTATGCATTCTATCAAAAGTTACCCAAGGCAGGACAAAGTGATCCAGTGACAGGGTTTTAGGCACCCAGAGCTTATTGACTTGCTTGGGGAGCAAAGGCTAGCCTGTCCTGTCTGATCCCACAGAAGTGCTCCTGTAGCACAAGCTGCTACGTCTAGGCTGCTAAGCAGCGGTCCGTTAAGAGTGCTATGCTGACTGTATTCACTGACAAAATGTGTGTACAGTAAGAACGCATTAGATCTAGACCATGGAGCAATGAAAGAAGGTAGTCTAGTCGGATGAATCGCCATGTACATTTGAGAAGTGCTGCTTTGGGCACTGTTCTACTACGAAACCTTGATATTTACGTACGATATCTACTTTGACCCGCACCCAGTCACACTGCAAAAATTGCTCAAGAATGGTTTGAGGAATGTGACAAACAGTTCAATATGTTGACTTGGATTTTAAATTCTGTAGATCTCAGTTTGACCGAGCATCTGTAAGATGTGCGTGAGCAAAGAGGTTTGATCCATGGAGGCCCCACCTCACAATTTACAGGATTTATAGAGAATGTTGGAAATGTCTTGTTGCCAGATACACTGCAAACCTTCAGAGCTCCTATCGAGGCATTAATGGGTTAAAGCTCTTTTGGCTACACAAGTTTTAATGTTATTGCCGATGTGCTTAGTGATTGGAGTGAAAATAGAACAAAATGTCAATGAAAAAAGTTGTCACAAGATTTCATTACACAGTAATCCTTGGACGACATTGAAGATCACATGCAAATCATAAACATGATTACGCACGTTGTTCAAGGTTTATTTTTCCTTTACCTTAGCAGATCACCATGGCAGCCAACAAGAGCAAGGGCCAGAGCTCTCTGGTTCTGCACAAGGTCATCATGGTGGGAAGCGGAGGAGTGGGCAAATCAGCACTCACACTGCAGTTCATGTATGATGAGGTGAGATTTATACTGGAAAGTTGTTTAATTCATTGCTGACCCGATCTGCCGGTTTAGGGTGACTAAATAATATCTGATATTATCTCTGGAACATACCGTATCAGAAGGGAAAGAAACAGAACATCAACCATACAGCGTGGTAACAACATATTGCACCAAACAAAAAGTGCAGTGAGATTATTACAGAGACGGAACATGGGGTTAGTGTGTGAACTGCAAAAACGCAATAAATAAATACATTACGAGTTGTTTATTACACTTGATGTTTTAAATGGAAGTTCCTTCTTTATAAAAACTCTTGCTACTATAGCATGATGGAGGGCTCTAATAAATATTTTCTCATTTAAATTAAATATGAGACCCTCCCATAAGAAGAAATCAATAATGTAATGAGTTTTAAATGAAATTGTGTTTCATAAAACTTTCATAAAACTCACATCAGTTCATTTCTTTCCCCAGTTTGTTGAAGACTATGAGCCCACTAAAGCAGACAGCTACAGGAAAAAGGTAGTACTGGATGGAGAAGAGGTTCAAATCGATATCCTGGACACAGCAGGACAGGAGGACTATGCAGCTATTAGGGATAATTACTTCCGCAGCGGAGAGGGCTTCCTGTTGGTGTTCTCCATCACAGAGCAAGAGTCGTTCAGTGCCACCTCTGAGTTCAGGTAAGCTGGATCTTGAGCCATTCCTTATTTCTTCATATTAAATGTAATTATGTAGGTTAAATAAAGGCTGCAAAGCGGCTAAAGATCCTATTAAAAAATTTGTTGTTTATGTAACGACCTCAGCAGCGACCTCATTTCCCCTCTCGTCTGTTCCAACCACTCAGCATTCAGCATCACCGGTATATTCAATTCAATTCAGTTTTATTTGTTTAACAGTTGTCATTGTCGCAAAGCAGCTTTACACAATCAAAAGAATTATTTAAGTTTGTATGGAATGTGAATGTGTATGAATCAAAAAGGTCAGATTGTCCGTGATGAGCAAGCCGAGGGCGACATACTAATCACCAGCCTGATCATCTGTCATCATCTGCACCTGATTTCTACTGGTTCATGCCTTACGTTAGATGGTTTTTATGCTAGCATGATTCATAAGTCACTGTGTGGCCTAACAAGCAAAAAAAAACTGGTCAGGTACAAGGACTGGACTGAAAATGAGTGCCAAAAAGACTGGAGAAGTATTCTTCAAGATTGCTTAAAAAAAAAATAATAAAAAAAGCTCAGTATTAGTGTTATTCCAGATGTTAAAGGTGGATTGTAGCTACAGATTTTAACTCTGTTAAAAGAGAGTTTTTTTTTTTTGTTAGAGGTAAGATTTGCCCTTTAATAGATGTAATTTGGAATTTAAGATAAAAAAAAAAAAAAAAAACCCCTAAGTAATTGCGAATTTAAGTGGCTTGCGAATTTAATCCATTGCGGAGGCGAGTTCTTCAGGTGAAATTTCATATTGCGAAACACAGTTCTCTTAGGAAATAATGTAAATGCAGGTAATCCGTTCCAGCTGCCCAAAAATATTTCCAATGTTATTAATTTCCAACACTTTAATCATATTTTTTGCATATAAAAACAATGAAAACATTTAGAAAAGACATGTAAATGAAATAAAATATGAAATAAATAGACATTGAATCTCACCTATCCTTAAGTTATGATTCATCTTGGCACCAGCTGCTTTGAAAACAAAACTGAAAGCAGATTTATTTTCTCCTTGATAACATTCTTGGGACCCATGGTGCCATGTCTTTCCAAAATCTTGTACAAATGCAAAAAAAAAAAAAACCCAACACACAAAAAAAATGTAAACTGACTTTGTTTGGCTTTCAACTGACGCAAACAAGTTTTGCTGGGCTCTCGGATCTACACATAATGTACAGGTGGCACCCAGTCGCGTCGCTCATATGCGAAAATGCTTTTTTGTAAAATTTCGTTTCTTAAGTCGAAAAATTCGTCAGACGTTCATCAGGGGTGTTTGTACGCCCAAGTACCACTGTGTGTGTGTGTTTGTGTATATACAGTGCTGGTCATTATTATTGGCACCCCTGGTTAAGATGTGTTCTTAGGCTTCTGATAAATAATTTTTTTATTGCAGAAGCATAATCTCCCGCTGAAAATTGTAGAAAAATCTACCCTTTACCCTTAAAAAAGGAAAAAAAAAAAGAAAAGAAAAAAACACACACAAAAAAGTTTTTTATAAAAACACCCGGACACAATTATTGGCACCCCTAACGATTCCAATAAAACAAAAATAATTGGAGCATCTTTGTTTTGTTTTGTTTTTACATATTTTTACTGTAGTATATAAAGTTGATCAGAGTATCTAGAAACTTTTAATAATTATTAATAATTATTCATGATTCAGTAATACTTCATGATTTCCTGTTTGCCTGTGGTATAAATATGACATGACCGTGAGACCTATTTCTCTTATCCACTCGTCAACATGGGAAAGACAAGAGAACACCCCATTGAAGTAAAAGGCAAATGTTAAGTGTTGATCTTCATATGTCGGGCTACAAGAAAATAGCCACTCGCCTAAACGTGCCCACATCTACAGTCAGAAGAATCGTTAAGAAGTTTAAAACAACCGGAACAGCAACAAACAAAGCTGGACGAGGACCAGAAGGTTATCTTGCCCCCCTGCCCAGTGAGGGGGATGGTAGGAGAGTAAAAACATCTCCAATGCTCACTCTTGGAGAACTGCATCAAATAGGCATCTTGGGGTCACGAAGTCTCCATAACAACCATCAGATGCTATCTACATGCCAATAAGCTGTTTGAGAGGCATGCAAGGAAAAAGCCTTTTCTCACTACAATCACAAACATAAATGTCTGGAGTTTGCAGGGACTTCAACAGGGACTGTGTGCTGCGGTCAGATGAGGCTGAGATAGAGCTTTTTGGCAACATACACTGTCTGGGTCAGGCATAAACAAAAGACGAGTATGCGGAAAAGCACCTCATGCTCACTGTAAAGTATGGTGGAGGACCTGTCATGCTATGGGCCTGTTTCTCTTCCAAAGGCCCTGGGAACCTTGTTAGGGTGCATGGCATCATGAACTCTCTGAAATACCAGAACATTTTAAATCAAAACCTGATGGCCTCTGTCAGAAAGCTGAAGATGGGTTAGATGGGTCTTTCGGCAGGATAATGACCCAAAACATGTGGCAAAATCTCCACGAAAATAGTTCAGCAGACATGAATCGAGGTCCTTTCATGGCCATCTCAGTCCCCAGACCTCAACCTAAGTGAAAACCTGTGGAGTGAGCTGAAGACGAGAGTGCATAAGAGAGGACCCATGACTCTGGATGGTCTAAAATGATTGTGCAAAGAGAGAGGGATCTCTGACCATTCATCTGTATTCTCCAATCTTGTGAAATGTTATAGGAGGAGATTAAGTACTGTCTTGGAATTGTACGAAGTATTAACATATATATATACACACATCAACTGTATTCAGGATTGTGGGGAGCCTGTAGCCTATCCCAGGAGACTTGGGGCATGAGGTGGGATACCTCACATACACACACACAGGAGCAATTTGAGAACACCAGTTAGTTTAATAAGACTATGGGTAATGTGGAAACGCCAATTCGACTAATCTGTATGTCTTTGGACCGTGGGAGGAAACCCACCAAGCACAGGGAGAACATGCAAACTCCATGCACACAGAGACGGGTATCGAACCCGGACCTTGGAGGTGCAAGGCAACAGCGCTAACCACTACACCACCATGCCTCCATCTACCTTTCAGTAACACACAAAAACTTTACGTGTAATTATCTCACTGCATTGACTTTCCTGAACTTTACTCTGTCAAACCAGAGACAAACCTTGGAGACATGCATCAGTGATTGTCTGTTTGCTTTGTTCATCTATATAGAATTTCGACTTTGGAATTCCAGATACAATTTAGATTTTTTATTTTTTTTATTTTTTTAGCAATAAGTTGTTAGAGTCAAATCTCACCCATATAAAGTTCAAAACAATGGAAAAAACACGGTAAAGCCTATAAGGACTATGAATAAAATTTTTTTTTTTTTTTAGACACCATTTTGTTTCCACAGTGCTGATTTGCAGACTCGCCCAGAACAGGATGTGCTCAGTGTTGACTTCTTTGGTCAGCATTTTCAGGTCAACAATGAAAGAAATATTCACATTTTCAGCACTAGTAGTATTGCGGTCACTTGCAGGAAATCTAACAAAGTTAATAGATGAACAGTGCATGCTTTTCAGTAAAGGTCTGTGGACTCAAATGGTGTGTTTTTCAGTATCTGTCTTTCTAAGTGTTTGTGCTTCCGTACTGAAGCCATGACTGTGCTTGTGATTTCATCATCAACGTTATGTCATGGCCACACAACCAGCACAAACATGCAAGTTGATTTAATGCATCGTGTGTTGTGTCTTGTTGTGCGGTTGGTACAGGATACAAACTGAAGCAATAAGCTCTAGCCATGATGAAGCTATAGTTAAACATTTTGTGTTTGTGCGCGTTTGTGACAGGGAGCAGATCCTGCGTGTAAAAGCAGAGGAAGATAAGATTCCCCTGTTGTTAGTCGGAAATAAATCTGATTTGGAGGACAAGAGGCAGGTGTCTGTGACCGGTGCCCGGGAAAAAGCAGATGAATGGGGAGTGCAGTATGTGGAAACGTCAGCAAAAACACGAGCCAACGTTGATAAGGTATGGTTTACACTCACGTTGTTTCATTATCTTCTAACTTGTTAGATCTTGATGGATGCAAGTTTTAAAATGACTACATGTAGGATTTTATTTCTTTCTATGCTCTAAAACAATACTGAAGATTTCAAAACTACGAAATAACACGTACTGCATGGAATTAGGTATCTTAGTAACAACAACAACAGTCAGTTATTTTTTAGACATGAAAATGGTGATGAAGGTCAGCTGTTCTGGAATAGTTCTTGCAAGAACAGTATTGTTGAGTGCATTTGCGAAACCCATCAATCACCATAATGAAACTGGCTCTCATGAGAGCCAATCACAGGAAAGCGAAACCGAAGAGAAGTTCATTTAGAGTCACCAGCTTCAGAAATCACCGATTAACAAACAGCACCTCGGATTAGAGCCGTTACGAAGGTTTTACGAAGCATGAGTAGCAGACACGTCTCAATATCAACTGTTCGAAAGAGATTATTGGATATTTTGGACGCCGTCAGCATTGTTTTATAGTGTAGGGAGAAATACAAATAAAAAAAATCAGAAAAGACCATGAAATTAGTAGGTGCGTCTAAACTTTTGACACTTTTGGTAATGTATGCAATATGGCCTTCTTTAAAACGTTTGCGCCATTTCATCCTGCTAACCTCTCATCACCGTACTGTGATCGAGGTCTCCTGTAAATGTCTGTTGGTTTCACACCTTTATCCTTTATTCACGAGACTTGACTTGAACACGCCTCGTAAGATACAGCAATCTCTTGATAAACAGACTACATACAACATTATTTCACTGTTTATTATACACTGACTTTGACCTGAACTTGCCTTACGACACACAGTAAACATGTATGTTAATGTTTATGTAACAAAGCAGGACAGGGTAGCGTCATGCTGCCCGACACAAAGCAAAGTTTTCAAAGGTTTCCTGTAGGAGGTTGATTATTTTCCAATAACGGCATGCCCAGAAGCGTTTTAGTCCTCTTTATAGCACAGCTTTACCACACAATATATCACAGATTACATTTTTAATTTGTTAAAAAAATAACACATCATACTTTTAACCATATGTGGCTAAGGCACCGAGTTATCGATCGGAAGGTTTCCGGTTCGAGCCCCAGCTCCGCCAGGTTGCCATTGTTGGGCCCCTTGAGCGAGGCCCTTAACCCTGTCTGCTCCAGGGGCGCTGCATCATGGCTGACCCTGCGCTCTGACCCCAGTTACGCTGGGATTTGCAAAGGAAGAATTTCACTGTGCAGTAATGTACTGTATATGTGACAAATAAAGGCTCAACATATGTTAATCTCTACACGCTTAATGTCTCGGAACGTCCTTTGAGCCGTTTATTCTTTGAGTCTTATTCGCATTATGGTAAGTATGAACACTCATTCTCACATTTTTATGAATGTCAAATTAACATGTACTTAATATGCTTAACATATGGTTTAACCCCATCACCATAACGTGCTTTTAAGATCTTTTTAGGCTTTGCCCTACAAGTACCTGTGAGTGAGCTTTTAGTCTTTAATATAACCCTGCACGTTGAATTGCAGCCAGAAAGGTTCTCAGAGCTGCTGTTATAGAAGGTTGATCGCTGCCTCTTTGAAAACGAGAACAATTATACAAGTTTCAGTGGAAGCACACATTAGCATTTATACTCTTGTGTTGGAAGCTTTTTTTTTTTTTTTTTTTAATGGGATGTCCTTGTGTCTTCAGGTGTTTTTTGACCTAATGAGGGAAGTCCGGGCTAAGAAGATGGCTGAGAACAAGGACAAGAACGGCAAGAAAGGAGGCAAGAAGAAAAAAACCCTGAAAGAGCGCTGCACGTTGCTTTGAGTCAGAAGAACGGTGAAGAGCAAGCCTCTCTCAGCACAGAGCCATCCTGGAGGACACAGAAAACCCCCACAAAGCAGTTTCGCCACTATTGTGGTTAACGTTGCCAAATCCAGAGAAAGTAAAGAACTGTGAACGGATGCCATTGTCCTTCCTCGCTGTATCCAGTGAGGTTTATGCAACTGTGTCCCATTATAATATTCACATCTGAATTTCTTTTTCTTCTGCCATCAAACGAATGAGCTCCACCTCGATGGACATTTCATACAGTTATTTTGCCGTATCATAACAAGCCAGTGTCTTGGGCATTTTAACTTGAATAGACTATCCTTGGTTGTTGGCAGTGCCTCATACTAATCTAAGAATCACTTATATCAAATGTATACAGTAATCTTCGTAGAGTACTCTCGTTTATAATTAGTGCATTAATATTTACCACTACTGCATTTCATATTCAAAATGAGCACTATTTAAAAAGATTTTAAAGTGAACCACACATACAGTAGTTTAGCAGCAATCATAATATGTTCGATAAATTGGATTCATTCGTGTTTAGATTAGACAAGTCTTTGCTGGTTCCATAGTACCTTTAATGAAATCGATCTGAATTTGCTCTCCTAGCACAAAGATCATTGTGAAAAAATGGGAAATGAGTATTTAATACTTTGAACGCTCTTTAATCATGAGTCATGCAGTGCTACAGGCTTTTAAATAAAGCAAGATAATCTGGTTATCTGTATAATGGGAGTGAAATGTTAAGAACAATGCTAATGGATGAATACACACTGCAAGCGCATTATGCAGCCATCTTAGGAACACTGCTAGTTGTAATACTACCGTGTTGTGCGTTAGTTAGTTACTTACTTCGTTTTTCAAAGATGTCGCTATGCAAGGCCTACAACATACGATGGAATATAATGCAAAAGTGGGCAAAACCTTTGTATTCACATGTTGTTCGAGTAACTCTTTTTTTTTTTTCTGTACAAAGGTAACACTCCGCCTAGTCTCCATCAGAAGTGATGTATTTGCACCATCCTTGACCCGAACATTTTTGAAAATCCCTTGGTCATAGTTGATAGACAAGTGTGGTTTGTCTTCCCTCTTGGGCTCGACGATGGCACAAATGCCTGGCTTGTGATGGAGACTCTGTTGAGTATTACCTTTGTATAGAGGAGGAGGTACTTTACCAACGTGTGCAATTTGGACCACCTTTGTCCGTTAATACAAAAATGTTGTGCTCACTTTTGGTACATTCCTTGTATATTGCTTTTAGTATAAACTACAAGTTTTTTGTGATAACCATATTTTTTATAATTGAGCCACCTTTTGTATGAATATTCCTTTTCACTGATTCACTGTATGTTCATAACAGACCAAATAAACTCTATTTGTTTAGTACATGTTGTAGTTCACTGTGGCAGCATGGTTAAGCATGTAAAGCTTTCCACCTGTGGCTCATTAAAAAAAAAAAAAAATGCAGATGAAAAAAAAAGAAGAAGAGTAGAAGAGCTCTGCATCTAGCGTTGTGTGTGTGTGGTGACCAGTTCAACGGTGGCTGCAAAATCATCACCCCTCCAGTGCCATGCTTGACAGTATGTTGAAATGTTGTTGGGCATTAAGGCCAAACAATTCCACTGTGAGGTTATTTGTCCAGAAGGCATTGTTCTAAAAGTCTTGCGGCTTGTTTAGTAGATGCAGTTTTGTGAGCCTCAGTCGTGCTTCTGTCTTCTTTATAGAGGCTTTCTCCTGGCAACCTTTGCAAGCAAACTGTACTTATTCTGTCTTCTTCTAATTGCACCATCATGGACTTTAACATTTCACATGCGCAGTAAAGCCTATAGGGTCTGAGATGTAGCTCTTGAGATTTCTTTTAATGAGTCCTGACCTTCGGGTGAATGTCGGAATGAAAGACGGGCTTCCGTCTTTGCCTCTTAGCACGGTGTTAACACACACCTGAATGCTCCAGATCTACGAGCTGCCAAAACTTGCTTCTCTAGAGGCCTGCAGACCTGTTGTTGATCAATTAATCAAAGGTTGATGATTAGAACTTGGTGGTTAATATCAGAGCTTTGTGAAAAACACGCACGTTCTTCCATTCCAACCGTGGCAAATAATGGACCTCAATTTGTATACAGGGGCATTATTATTCTGGAACAGATTTTGGCCTCTTTAGTTCTAGTGAATAAAAAATGTACAATTCAGAACAACAAAAAAATACAGTCTATACAACTTCATGACTTCAAATTCAACTTCATGACAACAGTCTGGGGCAAAACCATATATTGGCATGAAGGGCAGGCATCTTCATACCACTATATAGTCTATTACAAATCCCTACTATGACACACAAAACATAGCCACTGAGGTTGAAGGATGTACAGAATGGTGATTTAAATACACTCTGCAAATATGTTGATATAATTTGTGAAATTAAAAATGTAACTTTTTTGTAACCATGGTAGTAGGGCTGACAAAACTACTTTAGGTTTTAATCAAAATACAGCTAGATCTCTGGACATTTCTAGCATAAACAGAAACAAACAGTGACATTGCATTACACCTCCATGTTCAAAGTTTCCATCTGACAAATTTACTTTCTACCTGAGGCTCAACTTGTAGATGTGTTTTCCATATGTGGCAGGCAAAGTTAAAACTTAAAATTCTACATTTATAACTCATAAATTAAAAACAGCTTAAAAAAAAAAGGTCAAATTATGCAAAATTTATCAGTTTAAAAATGTACATTTTATTAAGGGTGTTTAATACAAAAATACAGAAACTCGAAAGTCAATTGATGTGTTGACTGGAAGTCTCCTTCTTTAACATGATCTGCTTCGCATCTAGTATATCACCTTCGAGTGTATGAAATCAAAAAGAGACAAGATGTAAGATTAATATCTCATGACATTTGAACCAAAAATGATCAGTAACACAGTTGTTTTTAACATGTGCTGGAACTACACGTCAATATTTTTAACCAGTTAAAAATATGATGAAACCAATTTACATGTTATTATTGAATTATTGTGTGCACTGATTGTATTTGGAACAACGGGTGAATCGATACTCAATGCAATGATTTTCCCTCGTAAGAGGAGATCTTTTTGAAGCCACATTGTAGACTAATTTCTCCAACTGATTACCAAAGTCAGTAATAGTATTTTAAGCCGTCTATATGGTTACAACTTTTTTTCGTGAGCCACGAGCTGTTGAAAGTTGGGAACCTCTGCTAAAATGCATGCTAGTCCCAATTTGTCACGCTGGTTATTTAGATTTAGGTTCCGGCTTATCGCTAGCTTTCTTCTGTTTCTGCTGCATTATCTCTGCATCCCTGAAAGAAAAAACGAATCTGTGTTAGATTTTATGATTTGATATTTGTTGTAGATCACTATCCCTGGGAAATGCTGCAAATGACATTACCTCTGCTTGCGAGCAGCAGCGGAGAGACCATCATCCTTTCTGCCCTTGCTCGACTCATTTGCCTTCTTGGCGTTCTTCTGTCGAGCAAGTTCACGCTGGTTTCCTCCTGCACAAGAATTTTTTTTTAATATGAAATAAATCACACCTACCACAGGCAATTAAATCGGATTTTACATTAATCTTCTGAAAACCCTCCATCGAAAATAGCTTCAATGCAGAAAGAAAAAAAAAGGACCTGGATCTGACCAGCTATTAAGACCCAGACTGAGCTGCTCAAAACAGTAGTCTTTACCAGCCGGTTATTAGTGGTAAATGTTTACAAAAATAACAACAGCAGAATTCATTCATCGTCTATACTGATTGTTCTAGAACCTATCCTAGGAAACTTTGGGCACAAAGCGGGGTTCGCCCTGGAAAGGGTGCCAATCCATCACAGGGCACACACCACACATGCACTGTACCAGTGGTACGCCACAGTGGCAGCAAAAATAAAACTGTTATGGGGGGAAAATACAACATTTATTAATCAATTAGCTAGAAAATAACTCACCAGCTGGTAATAATCAGTCTACCAGTTTGACCAGCTCGGTTTGTGTTTTGGATCTTGCTGCAGGGATACCGTTATGTAAACACAAACAGATATGTTTATTTGCATAGATTAATAACTGAGCATTGTCAGAATGGTGAGATCATTGGTATCGTATGAGCTCCATCTTTATACCAAACACGCTTCAGCAGATTGATTAATTATATATATATATATATATCACGTGCCAACGTGGCAAAAATTATTTCTTCAATAAATGCTGATATTTAAGATAAAAATGCAAAAAAAACATCTGGTCGAGATCAACGAAATGAAAAGAAGAAATAGCCACAGCTGTGATAAACAATCCTCTTTCTAGAATGAAAAATAATGATACATTCTTGCTGCGCTTTATTGCTAACATTAGCCTAGGACTAGGATTCGAGAGGACGTCAAGATAAAGTTAAAACTTTAAGACAACGTTATCATAGCCATTTGTATCGAGCTGAATCGTTTTTGGAGACAGTTCTTTTCATATATAACATATTATACCTGTTATTGTTTATATTAGCAGGGTATTTGTTAGCACAACAGTGGTAACGTCATGTCGGATAGCTTGTTAGCCCCAGCTAAACTAGCATTAGCTAGCGTAAATTCGTTACGGTTCCGGATTTATAAATCGTACTTAACATAAGTAAAAACATTAACGTGTATATATTTAATTATAAAACTGTAACCGATAAAATACCTACTGGTCATGACTCGGTGCTTTATAAATCCGACCGAAGCGAAGCCGAATCGCTTTATTTCGGTGTAGCGATGGAGCGCTAATGGGTTTTCCTGGTTGCGCGAGCTCCGGCTTTTTGTCCCGCCTCCATGTTCTGTGTTCTAGCCAATTAGCTTACAGGGAATGCGCATGCGCTCCAAGCTGCAGACACAATAACATGTCTTCTCTCTTTATTTAGAACGTAAACAGACAGACAGTATCATTTATTCGCATTAAATCTATACACATTGCAGGTCGTAAAGGTTCTTATTGATATGCAGCAAGGAATCGATATACGATCAGGTTACAAGTATCAGTAGAAAAAAGAAATACAATGATGGTGGTGGAAATAAAATAATTTTGCTATATTTGGCTTTTTTCCTTTTCTTTCTTTCTCTCTCATTTATTTATTTGTTTGTTTATTTATAATCAGTACATGGAGGCTTGTTTTGAGTCTAGATGGCCACGTAGATACAGTATTTAACACCCCTTTAAAATCAACGTACGCTCGCGACATCTAGCGGTAGAACGTATGAAATGCATATAGTAATCCATCTACATTTTAACCCTTAAATTAAAAACGTCAGCTGCTACCACTAACGCATGCTGCACACGTACACCACACACACACACACACACCATAAGATTCAATTATCTATTCTAACAAACCTTAGCATCTGTGGAACAGTGTTGCAATGGTTTGCTTCTTAGAAGATGGATCGTATGAGGTGACATGGAGGGGATCCACATCTGCCCCACGCAGACTCTCTACCGGTGTCCCACAGGGCTCAGTACTTGGTCCGCTTCTGTTCTCACTCTATACACGGTCTCTTGGTAAGGTAACATCATCACACAGCTTTTCATACCATTGTTCTGCAGATGACACACAACTTATTCTCTCCTTTCCTCCCTCAGACACTCAGATTTCCACCCGGATCTCAGCATGTCTGACAGACATTTCATCCTGGATGGCCGCTCATCAGCTTGAAGCTCAGTCTGGGTAAAACTGCTGTTCATCCCTGGCAACTCAACCCCTGGACAAGACCTTGTCATCTCTCTGGACAACAATCAGATCACTCCTTCAGCCACTGCCCGGGTAACTGTAGACAATTATCTGTCATTTTCCCTCCACATTGCTAACCTTACTCGATTTTGTTGATTTCTTCTTTACATCAAATCGAACCCAGGCCTTCCTCATGGCAGAAACACCTACCACTGAGCCACCAGTGCCCTACTTATTAGTAGTACATTATACTAATTATTAGTATAATTATTAGTATACAGACATAAATGTAATTGCTGGAATGAGTTTTCCATCTACAACATTAAAACATTCTTTGCTAGCTCCATAACTGCAAAAATGTTCATGATTTTTTGCAGGAAATGTTCTTGGCCAGACATTCCCTATAACTGTCTCTTTTAATTTTTGTTTTATATTTAATAAATATTTAATTATAATTACTTTGTGGTAATTTAAAATGGAAAATTAAAAGTTTTCATTAATTTATTGTTAATGACCTCCAACAGCCCACCCGCAATACCTTTATAGGCCACCAGAGGGAGAGACCCACACTTTACCAACAGTTCTATTCTTTTCCTGAAGTCAGTGCCTGTTACAAACCCATGATAAGATTGTTTCACATTTATTATCACAGTACATCTCAAAGTGTTACAGTATGGTAATCGACCTGTGTAGGTCTACGTGATAGAGTGACACCTGAACTATACTACATATTCAAAATTATGTGCACCTGTTATAATTAATCATCCATCCACGAACCTCTGTAGTTCAACTAGCGACTGTGGGGGCCAGTGATGATCATTGTATTTATTCCTATTTTACGACTGTTGTAGAACCTCCGGTCAATATTCACATGCACATCCACAAACTATGGGTAATGTGGGAACACCGATTAGTCTAATCTGTATGTGTTTGGACTGTGGGAAGAAACCGGAGTACCTGGAGGAAACCCATCAAGCACGGGGAAAACATGCAAACTCCATGCACACAGACCCCGAGGTGGAAATCGAACCCTGATCCTGGAGCTGCAAGAACTTACTAGATATAATTTCCTTATATAAAAAAAGAAAAAACATACAAATGCACTTCCAACTGAATAGCAGTTTACTAATGTAACTGAAATATAGTTACATTAGAAAACATGTTTTTTTTTAAAACAAACCTCTGTTAGCCCGTGTGAGTTTTTCTCAGATTTCACCACTTTATTATGCTGTACACACTGTAAATGTAAAACTTACATTTAACCAATATTATACTAATATATCAGTAATGTGTTATTCAGGAATAAGGAATAGAATGAATAGAAAATAGAACGTTTTGTATAATAAATAAATATAAATAAAATATATGTTTATTACATTTTATTGTAATATTCAGTACTTTTTGCTATACATCACATATAATTCTCTTTTTATAAACGGGCCAACATGCCGCTTTGGGTTAAAGTGTGTACATTTTGTACAGTATGTGTTAAAAGAGACAGGTTTGTTTTAGTATAATACTAATAGAAATGTACACTTGGTACATTTACGGGTCCTCCTGCACACCCATGCAGTTCTCCAGCAGTGCAATGCACAAAATCATGCAGCTAATTTCCTGGTCTTTTGCTGTTTCCTCTTTCGGCATTTTTTGTGTCTTGAGATGCCTTTTTGCTCACCACGGTTGAAAAGTGTGGTTATTTGCCCTACCGTTACCTTATTTTCAGTGTTTTGTTTTTTTTTGTCCCATTCTGTGAAAACGAAAAGTTCAGACATTTTCTTTTGTGTGCAAGAAACCCCAGGAGCGCAGCATTTTCTCTCTTCTGATATTTGATGTGAACAATAACTGAACCTGTTGATCAGTATGACTTTATGCATTGCACAAATTGCAGATAATTGTGCAAATGAGCAGGTTTAGCAGTGATGGCTTTAAGGTGGCTGGTGAGTGTAGGCTATATACGCCTACGAGGGGCTGCAATGTTTCAATGCCTGTGATAATTGTTTAGTGTATTTACCAACAGTTGTTTTAAGAACTGTATGTATGTATTGCGGGGGCGGGGGGGGGGGGGGTGCTACATATTATTTCATATTAAATTATTGTAATTTCTGGAAAAAAGAAATGTCTTGCTTAATTTCAGCACCATCCTTAGACAAATTACAAAAACACTTGGTGTGACACTTTACTTCATTCATTGATACAGTTCCATTGTCTGTTGTTTTTGTAAATACATAGATATTTCAATAAACCAATAAATATTGCTCCAGTAGGCTCAGCAACATTCTACACATGGAAGTACTTTTTTTTTTCCTTTGACAAGGATGACTTTGACTTGCAATATGCATCACTCTGCAAAAAAAAAAAAAAAAAAAAAACTTCTATAAAATGTTTAAATAAAAAGTTGACTGGCGCATAATTAAGGCAAGAAGGAATCCATGTCAGATAGATTTCTGTACAAACCTGTACATTCCTTAATAATAATAATAATAATAATAATAATAATAATAAAAATTTAGCCTCCACATCACACATATTAACCCAGTGTTATTACCCTTAAAGGAGAAGATTGATATTAATGGCACATGACTAAAAAGCAAAGTATTAATCACATAGGACAAGATCTGTTGGGCTCTCAAATCATTCATCAGTTTACCTTATTTCAGAACGTCCCTTTGCATCTTATTATTATATATATAATCCAGCATAAAAAGAAAAAAAATGTTGTCTGCAGTATTCGGTCACTTGTCACATAGTAAATGTGTAATGTACTGTAAGTGAGGGGAAAAAATGGGGTCATGAACAGAGAAAAAGAAAAAAACAGGAGGATAAGACAGTAAAACCGAAAAAGGGATGAAAACATGTTCCATCAGTCCATCTGATATCCACTTACCACGAAAAGCACACACTAGGTGAAGAGAAAATTGATTAGTTAAGGAATAAAACAAATCCAGATGTGTTGTTACAAAACAAAATGATCAACAATGATGTTGTGTCATGCAATCCAGCATGAAGTGGAGTCACTGTTGATTATTGTTCTACAACAGCATGCCTGGAAGTGTTTTATTCCTCTTACGGTATCCCACAGTGATTTGCCAACGGTGGCGATTTTAAATTGGTTAATGAACGACACATGCGTTTTATCTGTTTTTTTCGTCACACTAAATGTTCTGGAACGACTGCAAGACAAGTTAGTTCCTTTATAGCAGCTATAAAAAAAATAATTATCTCAAAAGCCTCCTTCTATAAATTTAAAATAAACATCTCCTAAAATAAAAAAAAATTAAAAAAAGCTTTACCATATTAGCGATTATAGTTTCTCCTTTGTTAAATAATAATAATTAATGTTTTGTTTTTTTGTTTGTTTGTTTATCATTAGCCTTAGATATTGTAGATCGTCTGCCATAGTGAAGTAGTCCCTGTGAATAAGTTGTTTCTATAGAAATAATAAAATTTTCGAATGAGTCTGTTAATATAAACCTATGGTTTGAATTACAGCCAGCACTACTGTCAGAGCTGCTTTTATAGAAAAAATTAATCTACACCATCTGACCAATCAGAATCGAGAAGTCAACAGCACTGTGGTCTAATTGCTAACATTTTCTACTTAGACCAAGGTAACACTAATGAGGAAAAAAGCTTTACAATGACGAGAAACATGTACACAGTCTTCGTGGCATGGCACTGGGGATGTCTGTGGCTTTGGCCTGGGTTTGAGTTGAAAGTTTTAAGTACATGATGCCATAATAGAATAGTGATAGAAAATGGAGAAGCCTGTCACACATTCCCAGTCTCATTTATTCATCAGCTAGCCTCACATCCAGCGCAGCTTTAACGCTAGCCAGCGTCTCAGCGGGCAAAAATATTCGTTGTGGAATTGCTGAAATTCAGCTGTCTGTCGGATGTCCCTCAGAAAGGCCACGTCGAGTTCAGACTCTGTCAGAGCAATGAGAAGCAGGAGGAGAGCCAGGAGAAGAGTGAGGGTCACCAAGAAGAGGCGTGCCAAGCTTCCAATCACCTTACTTACTTGCTTTACCTCCATGCTACCAGTGGGTGTCTGGATCTTTCCCAGGTGATAGACTCTTCCTGTAAACTTAGCAACAACCAGCCTCCCGCTTTTTGGAATGCCTGCTTCCGTTTTTTTCTCCTCTTGGACACTGGGAGGGCTGTTGATATGCTGACACAAGGCCTGGTCCAGTGAACAGTTGCTGGAGACAGGTGTGGGTAACACGCTGTCGGTGGGCCTGTACAATTCCTCGGAAAATTCCGACGCCCCATTTTTACCTTCAGAAAAATTGTTCTGGGACCTCATTAAGGAGTCGCCACGGGTGAGAGACCGCACTGGAGTGGAGTGGCCACTGTCACGTAAAGACTCCAAACCTGCAAATCAACAAACATTAAAACAAGGCTTACTTCTATAATATATATATATATATATATATATATATATATATATATATATATATATATATATTACTGAATTAAAATAATACAATAAAAAGGGTTATAAGAATTTCTGGGATTGGGTTCTAAGTAAACAATTTTTTTTTTCTTTTTTTGGGGGGGTGACTTTTTTTTTTCTTTTTTTTTTACTTGCCAGAATTCGGTTGACTAAAGTTGCACATCAGGATCCCACTGCACCCAACAAAAAGTGCAAGCAGAAGGTGTTTACTTTAATGTACAGAATCAGTTAGGAAGCTTGTGGAAGAACAAAGACTGTAAATGTTCCTCTACATGTATTGTATGTACAACCGAATCGCTGGCAACCTTCAAGCAGCTACTAAAGACTTAGCGGGGTTTTTTTGGGGTGGGGGAGGGATTTTTATTCCCCCGATTTACTCCCTAATTTAGCCGTGTCCATTTCCTCCACGTCACTAGGGGGCGCTCCCACATTAAGGCTACTACCACCACTCAGCCGGGAGGGCGAAGACTATCACGTGTTTCCTCCGAACCACGTGACGCCAACCGACCGCATCTTTTCGAGCCACTCGCTCACGAACTGTTGGGGGCGGCGTAACACACTCGGAGGACAGCGCTATCCGCTCCTTCCGCTTGCGTGAGCTCACAGACGCCCCTGGTTGGCTGTAGAGCCGTGATTAATGTGCGAGCACTAAATACCTTTCCTCCCTCCCCTCCGAGAGAGCTCGGCCAATCAACTCTCTCTAGACCTCCTCCGTGAGAGGTAACAGCATCACCCGAGGATCGAACTCCGGATGATAGGGCGAGCACTTTACCACTGCGCCACTCGGAGGCGACTTAGCGGTTTTTTTATGTATTTGGGGTAGCTTTCACCATCCCACCCAAAACAAAATGACTGATGATATTCCTAGTTAATAACCTAGGATATATATTTAATGATGAAAACTTCAAAGCTTATACAAGTCGCTCTGGATATGAGCTTCTGCCAAATGCCTAAAAATAAATATAAATGTTATCTTATGCACAATGCATTGACAGTTTCCATTCATTTATCATTAGCAACTGCCTTTATCAGAGTTACAGTGTGTTAAATTATTCTCCTACTGTAGCTCATTGTTTTTTTTTATTTTTTATTATTATTTAGAATTTGCTAAATATAGTATAACCAAATTTGTAGGGAGATTAACAACATTTCATCAAGCAGGATGTAAAACATCTTGTGTGCCAACTCAACAATTAGGAACTTGAATGATTTAGCAAATATTAGCAGACATCACAGAACATGCTAACATTGATGGTTTCTACACTACCTGGCCAAAAAAAAAGTCACTGTTTCAGAAGGGGTCAAATTATTGGCCTGCATCAAGGAAAGTAAATAAATGAAGAAAAAAAAAGAAAATAACTGGGACTGGGTTAAGAACTGGCCAACATAATGTTATTGAAACCTGGAAGTATAGAAGCGAACCATCAAGTTGATGAAAGGAACGTGCTCAGAATGATCTCATGATCTGAAATCAGGTAGACATTCGGTGAAACATTCAAATTAAAGGATAGTAGAATCACAGCTACTGTATGTTACACAGTGATTGTAAGAGCACACGATTCAACAGGACTGGGACTAAATAGCTGTGTGGCCATAAGAAAACCACTTGTTAGTGAGATTACCTGCAAAAAGGCTTCAAAGCATAAAGATTGGATTTGGTTGGTTTTGTGGTCTGTTGAGCCTATTCCTCAGCAAAGTTATGTTACAAAGAATTAAGTCAGCTGACTACCTCAATGAACTGAATGACCATATTATCCTGTCAATGCATTTCTTTTCTTACCTGATGGCACAGGCATATCCCAGGACTTAAATTGTGAAAGAGTGGTCCTGGGAGCATGAGGAATCATTTTCCCACATGAGTGGGCCACCACATTGCGTGCCGTAATCAAAGCTAAAGATGGTTGAACCAAATATTAGTGTGCGACTTTGTTTTTTGGCCAGCAAGTGTATCTCTGGGTTTTGTCCTCAGTCATTTCCATTGTTCTAGCGGTAATTACCCCCCGAAAAAGATTTTATACCATACCCACTTTTGATACAGATATTTGGAGTTCTAAACAAATATGAATATACATAGGAATAATTTGAAATATATTCTACATTTAACAAATGTTTGGGGTAAAACCCATAGATGCATTCTGTCAAACGCTAAAAACGTCACAGATAAAACTCTATGCTTAATTCTTAACACATACTGTACGTTTAAAGGTCAATAAAATGTCCCTATTTCAAATAGTTTTATGCAGAAATGTGCAGCTAATACAAAAAGTCTCTACACAATTAATTCAGATAAACAAGAACCTGTGATGTTATGAGTGCCATCACCTTTTCTTTTTCTTTTTTTTACTAGCCTTGGCCTTCATTTTATTAGCTACAAAAAATCCTATATTTGAACAAGCCATCATAGACTTAATGGTGCTGTTGACATATTTATCCCATCAAGCTAAAACTAGGACACCCTGGTTATGCTTCACAGACCCCACTTTCAAAACCACAGCAGTGAGATATTCCCTGGTATAATTCAGTGATAACAAATCTGAACTGTCATTACGTACCAACAAATTGCAGTATTATTATGTTAATGATGTTTTGCCTTCATGATCTATAGATGACATCATCCTTATCATAAAAGACATTTAAAAAAAAAGTTTTTTGCACATAATTACGTGCAAAGTGCTAATTAGTGTAAATTGCACCTTTATTTGACATTTGGCAAATCAACAGATTCATTAGAAAGTGGAACAAACACGTTAGATGTTTGATGAGTCAGGCGAGTCAGTGCAGGCTAGAGTCTGATATATGGAAGACGACTGGCAGTTGAAGGTCATGCAGTAATTTGGCAGAGTCTTCAGTAGTGATAAGTGAGTTAGGGTTTTTATGCACTCTCTGTGCAGTTGTTTTTTTGTTTTGTTTTTTGTATTAACAATCCAAGATTTTCTCCTAACTGATGTGATGGTTTAGATGATGGCCGTTCAAGTCAACCCGGGACTTTTGATTGTGCAGAATAACAAAACAGTTATGAGAGTTAAAACCTACTTTCATTTCTCTACATAATCCCCTGCTGTATTAATACATGTCTCCCAACATTTCACTAGTGCTTGGATACCATCACGGTATAAAGTTTGTTCAGTACACCAGAGCCATGATTGGACTGCCTGCCTCACATCTGAAATACCGGCCTCCCAGGAACTCCTTTAATGGTATTTTGCTCTAATGGGAAAAAATGGCCTGTTTTGACCACTACAGGCATTTTGTTTTTGCAGGATGTACGACCTCATACTGCGCTATTTGCAAATTACAGGAACTCGGCTATGAGTTATTGACACATCCCTATACAATCCTGTCCTTGCTCCAAGCCATTTCCACGTTTGTGCCATTAACCTTAAAACTCAAGTGGCACGGATACGTGTTGGCAACACAGCATAGGTCAAAGATGATTAAAAAAAAAAAAAAAAAGTGCTTATATGGAAGCTTTGCCGGTGTGCTAACGGGAAGGCTTTAGTCTTCAAACTGTGCATTTGGGTTTTCAGATATGTCAGGTGTAATTAAATTTATCATTACTTTACGGTGTAAATTTGCCACTACTAGAATATGGGAATGATGTTGGAAAAATGTAGAACTCTCAAAATTTGCATTTTTATTTTTTATAGAAACAACCAAAGCCAACAATTAAAGCACGTGATCATGTGTATCTGTGCTATTTCATTACCTATGTGACCCATTTTTTAATTTGTAGTTCAGTCATGTTTGGGTAGTTGGTTAAATGAAGTAATTCAGTTCATCATATTTCCTACTTCTGCTTAAAAAAGGATATGTCACTTTATACTGCATAATCCTGAGCCTTATATATGTCTTAAAAACATAACTAAACAAATGATGGCTAAATGCTCCGAGTTCCTGGGAGGCCAGCGTTTCAGCAGCGTCAGTGACATGGAGCAGACAGTCCTTGACTTTCTAAGTAGGCATTATAAGTTTATAGTGATATTCTTAGTTTTTTTTTTTAAACTAGTCAACAGTAAGAAATTCTGACCTTTAAATAAATGCTGCAAAATTCAAACAGAGTTTAGGGTATTCCCTATCTACAACATGATCTTACTAATCTACTAATCTACTGCAGTTCCCGGAATTTAAGAATGAGCTTTGATTAAAATTAAAAGTTAGAGGTATCGTTTGCTGTTCACTAGTCAGGAACCTCTAACAAGTTTAGCCTCCAACTGTTTTCAGCAGAGCAATCCAATATTTTTAAGATTGAAAAGAATCCAGATAACACTGGTGTAAAAATGCATTATTATACACCAACGTATGAACACAGTGTTTGTGTCTATAAGAACAGAGACCAGATCAAGTTCAACCCCATAGATAAGACGGATAATAAGCGGCATGTATTAATTTTACAATGTGAGAACAGTGTGTAAAATATGGTGCCATGAAAAAGTATTTGCCCCTTCGTGATTTTTTTTCTTGCATATTTGTCACACTTAAATTATGCAGATCATAAAACTAATTTTAATGTTACACACACATAACTCAAGTAAATACAAACTGCAGTTATTAACTGATGATTTATCAGTTTATTAAGGAAAAAAGCTGTCCAAACCTGGCACGATGAGAATGTAAACTCTCAACGACTAACGCCATGTGCTATCCTTGGTGGAAATAACTGCAATCATGAGTTTGCAATAACTTGCAATGAGCCTTTCACTTCATTGATGAGGAATTTTGGCCCACTCTTCTTTGCAGAATTGTTTTAATTCAGCCACATTTGAGAGTTTGAGCATAAACGGCCTATTTAAGGTAATCTCAATCAGGTTATCTTTGTGTAATATAATAATTAGTTTGATGATCTCAACCAATTGGTCAGGAAGGGGACAAATACTTTTTCACAGCACTATATCTATCTATCTATCTATCTATCTATCTATATATCTATATATATATATATATATATATATATATATATATATATATATATATATATATATGACATTTCAGTATGTAAACAAATAAAACATTTTTATATTCTCAAAGGCAGAAGAAAATGCACTTGTGTTTACCCTCCATTATAGACATATGCACCGCTCTTCTGGAAGTTCGAGGGACGCTGCTCTGTCGTGGGCCGTGAGCGATGGAAGGACAACTCCTACTCGGGACCATCCCAGCCCTGAGCAACACAAGCAGCATCATTTATGTTCAAATGGAAATCAATTCTTAAGCGTATAGTTTAGGTTTAATCATCAAGAAGGAACTTAGACGCAAACACAACACACAAACTACTCGAGCCTAAAATATGAACCTACCGGTGGATTTCTGGTGGGTCCCGTCTGATTTTGGCACTTTGCTCCATCACCTCCTTAGCCACCTTCCCGCTTTGAGAAAATAAAACACAAACCAGATTAACTGCATTAACATCATTTTATTGAATTTGAACAACGGGAACATATCACAGGTCATATCAGTTCATCGGAAACTGAGTGAATTTAAGCAATCAGGCAGGTCTTAAAACAGCTGAGAAGCATTTACCTGTATCTGAAACGACTCCCTTTAAAGAAGAGATTACTGCTGGACACTGTCCGTACTTGACTGGATTTCTCAAACCTATAAGAAGACAAAGTTGGATATGGCTTATTATTATTCTAATTCATATTTCTGTTTAGTCCAAAGGTGAGTCCTGTTTTTTATTATGTTGTCCCGGTGAATCTGGGAACAGTACGTATGCTATTTATACAGAGAGATACTATAGTATCTATATAGCCAAAACATATCGACACCTGACTATCACACACAATCTTACGGAATGACTTTGTGTGTGTTTTGTAGCTTCATGATTTCCCTTCATTAGAACTTGAGGCTTATGGTGTGACGGTTGGTTTACTGATTAAAAGGTTGTTAGTTTAAACCCTGTCATAGCTAAGCTGCCAGTGTTAAGCCTGTTTCACACATGTCCTCCTTTTCCTTTTCCTCTATTTCTAAACGAGAACCCGAAACACTAAAAGTCACACTAAAATCTGTTATGAATCACAAACATTTATCGATCACTTTGAACACGGCACTAACCTACCAGCCTACCATGACATACTAGAAAGTGTCCCTTTGGAAAGACGTGAGCTCCAGATTGGCTACTTTATGTCCAATTCAGCTACTTCTGACCATCTTGGTTTGGAAAAATCTGTCTTGGGAAAGTAGTTAAAATTGTGCTACTTTTAGATTTCCCCACCAGTTTTTTTTTTTTTTTTAAATAGATAATAAGTAAACACCTCTCAATTTATATGGTTATCTCTTGACTTGGGAAGGATTTTAGCGTTGTGTAGGCAAAGTTGATCTGGCAACCCTGGCTGTGACCTATTCCCAGAGATTATTCGAAAGTGTGACTGCTGTGGAGAATTGTTCTGCCCTTGAGCAGAAGCAAATACAAAAATGTCTGGAAACAGGACTGGCCAGATACATTATATACAATCACTTGATCTATTGAAGCGTGGAAAATATCACACATGTACCATGGCTCTGTCCATCAAAACCTGAATGCACAGTGTTCCACTTCAGTAGTCAAGCATGCCAAAGGTCGAAATTTCACCCAGAAAGTAGCACAGAATCTATCTGGAATTATATTTGAAATATATAGTACTGACCCTGTCCAGGATATACCCCGCCTTGTGCCCTAAGTCAACTGGGATCCAGGCCCCCTGTGACACTGAAGACAGGATTAAGCGGTATAGCTGATGAGTGAGTGAGTATATAGTACTGTGCAAAAGTCTCCAGTCACTCCTCATTTTTTTCATATTTAATTCAAATTCAATTCAAGAAATGGGAACAATGCGTGACAGGCTGTAAAAATTCCTAAAGGTACCATTTAAAAACTGATTATTTATGTAACGTCCTCAGCAGCGGCCTCATTTCCTCTCTCGTCTGTTCCAACCACTCAGCATTCAGCATCACCAGTATATTAATCACCAGTCTGATCTGCACCTGTTTCTCACTGGTCCATGGCTTAAGTTAGATGGATGTTATGCTTGAATGAGTCATAGGTCACTGTGAACATTCCTCTGTAACATGTCCTCTGTCAGCTACAGGGAGTGAAAAAGACCATCAGGAAGCCTGGAGATCTATTCTTCAATACGGCATTAAAAATCTTTACATTTTAAAAGCACAATATGAAGAAATCTGGGATGTGCCAAGACTTTTGCATCGAATTCCATATCTCTGAAGTGATGTTTGATATTGACGTTTGCAGTAATGTGCTGCCTGTTTCTTTAATTTGAACAGACCTGATGAGGAAAATCACCCAGCAGTAGATAAAACTAGTCTGTATTCATTCAGATCACAACGTGCACCGAACCGAACGTCCGTTACCAAGCATTCGAATTCGAATATGCATACTGTTACACCATCCATAAACAGCAATTAACTAGACAGCGTAAATATTTGATGTGATCCTTTACTTCATGAAAAGTGGTCCCAGACAACTGGTTCTACATTGGTTTTACAACTCCCGCCGGAGTGATGGAGACTTGCTTTTTTCATGCAAAACTTTTTTTTTGGTATTTAATTTTGGTTGGAAAAAGTATCGTCTGAAAACATAAATAGTTTTTGTAGTGATGCAATGATGCAGAATTAATAACATCCATCCATAGCAACCTTATTTTGCATTGTCTTTTGCACAGTCCTACATATATATTCGACTTATTTTTATTATCTAGTTATCTTTAAGAATAATAGCCTTTATTTATGCAGTCGGAACAAAACCTTCGTGGTCGCTCAGGGTGACTCACTGGTAGAAAGCCTGGTTCTCCACTCCGCACTTCCACAGGTGCTTGCATGCTTCAGGCGTTGGTGCAAAGTAGGTCAGGATGATATTCTGATCCTGAGTGAAGGAAAAAAGAAACGGATCAAGACCAATTTCGGAGTGAAACGCTGGATGGTTATTGTAGCAGGTGTGACACATTTTTATGGAAATTGTAGCAGATGCAACTTAATTTTCTGATGCATTCTATAAAACGAAAGCACGTGGAGTTAACTGGCACACTAAACATTCACTTTTTCTTTTTTTTTTCTCTCCTTTTCTCCATCACGTCTCTGATGTACATTGCTTCTGCAAAGTTAATAAGAGGACGTCAGTATTCGAGTACTGGCTGTCATTTCTACATTGAAAACAGAAGAAGTGGGCTTGGTGCGTGTCTGTAAGTGTGTCTGACAGTTCAAATTATAAGGCAGGGGCATCCGATTGTAGCCAGCCAGCGCGTCTGAAGGCTTTCATTCCAGTCAAGCGGAAACCACACGAGACTGAACCAGCAATCCCGGTCCCCAGTCTGCTAATATTTGTCTCCTACACAGTATACAGTATGGCTGGAATCACCACCTGCACCCACATCGGCCCTTTGTGGCTATGATTAGACATTGCTGTTATATTGGAAATATTATAAATCTAGAAAAAAATGTGTCCCATTAGTACTTCAGTCCATGAGGGCAGGGATAATTTGATGATTTTCGCATGACTAATTAGGCTGAGTTAGGGGTTTTTGAGCAGGAAATCATTAACTTGAGCTGGATTCGGGCCATCCCTGTCGCAGAAAACGTTTAATCGAAAATCGCATTTATGGAAATAAAAAATATGATTTATATATTAAGATTAAGATTATTCATATATACACTTACTTCCTGTTGGTTTGCATAAATGTGAAACGTCTTCCCCTCGAACTTCATCTTGGTGACCTCATTCCTGTGGACGAACAGTGGACAGTTATCTGCACTGACACACACGCACCGATCATGTAAATGCAACACGACACATTCCTGCAACTGACCATTTGAGGAAGTGAACTCGCCGGTTTCCTTGAAGCACCACAAAGCCAGATGGAGTGAACCCCAAAAACGCGGCATTTCCTGACACATCCTGCATCAAACAGCGAAGAAGCCAAATAAAGACTCAGTCAGTGTTATTATGTTGCTAAGTTTGATCGTTTCTTCCCGGGATGGACGTTAGAAATGACTATGAATAAATGTAAAAACCTAAAAAAAAAAAAAAAAAGACGTGTATGATATTGACCTTACAAGGGTGTGGATCAACTCCGTACATCTCCAGAGTCTGAGCCTTCCTTAAGAAATTCAACTCGGAGGCCTCAGGAGTCTGGCCTCTGTTAAAAAGTAAGAGTGTTATACAGATCTAAGATAGCACACAGTAATAACAATAATAATAATAATAATAATAATAATATAAAGACAAATTTGAAGTGCCTAAAATCTCTGAGAGCTCCTCATTGCACTGCCTCAGGCAGGCGTTAGTCTCCTGAGATCCATCTGTAGTCTTTTATTTTATGAACACTATTCTATTAATGGACAGGGCTTATCGAGAGACAAATATAGAGCTTAATTATAACCATAATTACGTTCTTACATTAGCTCGGTTTTGTGAATTTCAGCAATGCGGCGTTCAAGGCGTTCAGAGTGCTTGGGGAAGAACTGAAATTTGGAGCTGTAGCCGTCTGGATGCTTATCTGGAGTGTAGTCTCCAGTTTCAGCTAGATGAGTTAGAAAAGATTAAGAAAACAAAATCTCCTATAAACACATAGTACGTCACAGTTTGAGTGATTCCGGGATGGTACTTTAAGTATTTTTCTTTTTTTTTTTTTTTTTTTTTTTACATAATTCAGTTTTGTTAAACCACATGAACATGGAATAAACCTAAAGGCAAAATCTAAATATCAATCTCAAATACCAATATTGCTTTATCTTTATCACAAGAGACTAGAATACCAACTTATAGAAATATATTTAACCACATACACTCGCCACAATTATTCCTTCACACCAAATATAACTATGGAATGATTTTAGTTTTTTTTTTTTTTTTTTTTTCAGTACCAGCAACATAGCCCAGGTCTTACACCATAAGTTTAAAGTGAAAGTAATCCGTCCCTGGATGTCATTACCTTGTAGAATATGAGCAGCCAGCAGGGCAGCATCAGAGCTCTTGCATAGCAGTCGGCCATGGTACAAATCTCTCTTAATCTGCAAAAAGACCAAATATCTGAAAACAACATCAATAAAAAAAACATTGTTAGAAAACATCTGTTTAGTGCATGTACTGTAATTTTGGTCCGAATTATAATAGAAACGTTCTCATTCTATCAACTGGAAGCGACTTTACATTAGGGTTACATTAGGGGTTTCTGAAAATGATCCTATCTAACACAACCATGGAACAAACAGCATTAATGATCAGCGTTAACACACTGTAACTAACATTAACACTACTAATGTTGTCGTTTTCATTGTTCTTTCAGCAGTTTAGGGTTTGCCAGAGCAGAGAGTCTCATCTGCATATTTGCTTTAGCGCGGGTTTTACACCAGATGCACTTCCTGACGCAAGCCTCCCATTTGAACCCAAATTTGGGCCCGGCACTAATGAGGCCCCGCAACCCAGTGTGGCTGTTAATCGAACCCAGTGGCCTTCCACATGGGAGGTGAGAAGACGTCCACATACTGTAGGCACCAATGCGCAACACTCATGCTTCTACTAATTAGTGTTTTTTAAATAATAAACCAAATATGTCAAGTAATCAACACCTGCAATAAACACTACTTATACCATGAAGTAGACTGTACATATGAAGACTTCAATTAAAATGTCTAATATATATATATATATATATATATATATATATATATATAAAAAGTAAACTCTATAAATGTGTTAAAATATTATGTACTTTATATAATATTATATTTTATTAACACTAATGTACATGGTTTGCTGATGTTAATTATACCACAGTGCTGTTAGAATTCTCTAAAGCGATTGATCAATACGACTGATTTTCTATATTAATTTAGACACTACATAACAGTTTGTAATCAAAGACTGATAAAAAAAAAATGCATACAGTATAACCATTAATATCGTGAATGTTTCTGAATGACACTTATTTATGTGGGAAATAAGGAGTCTCCAGTGTCGGTGCTTTGAAGCTCAATTTCCTGTGCTTTCACATCTTTGCTTTACAAGCTGAGTTTCTTCATATTATAAACTTCCCGAGAGGGAAATAAAGGGAGGCTATTGAGGGAATGACTGAACATTCTGCTGCTATGACCTCAGTGATAACAGACCCTAAGTTGTCATATATAACTATAACTGGCTAAAAGGTCTATAAAAGAGGCATTGTTCATCAATAAATTCCTATATAAATTGATCAATTGATGATGTTGGAGTCCTGTTGTGGTATAAGTGGAATAAAGTGCTGTAGGATTACACAGCCTAATCACTGATTATTTTCCCATAACAGAACATCCCCAAGTGGTTTACTCCTTATTATATTGAGGCAACCTTAATGTAAAGCGTAACCGTTATGTTAATAGAATGGAATGAAAAAGTACATCAAATATGGAAAATATAGATAATCACAATGAAGATGATGATGATTAATTATTATTATTATTATTGTTATTATTATTCAGGTCACAGTGGACTGAAGCACCTGGTGATCTCCTCTTTGAGTACAGCAGGATCGGGTGGATAGAACTTCACCCGTAAACACATGATGAAGGGCGGTTGCGCTAGAGCACAAAAGAGATAGTAACTTAATAACAGAGTCATATCTAGAGTTTCCACATGATCAGATTTTTTGCAGAATAATTGATATCACAGAACTAACATATTGTCTTTCACAGTCCTGCAAGGTACAGTACATATCAAGAAATAACATTGGAAATTACAGTGCAGTGAAAAGTAAAACTTACATCTCATCTGTTTGGCAATTGGCTTGTTTAACTCTAGCCAATGCTGAAATGACAAAGTTAAATAAAATGAGTCATACTGAGGGTGTGAATGTAGAAATGCATAGAGCTATACCGCTGCTGTCATTCAATAGCGCTGGTATAATTACTCCATTTTTTTCATCCTGCACTCTTTCATTAGGTAAGATAGAGCTGATGTGTGTTTCCCCATGAGCTCCGTATCTCCCAACAATTCTGTCGTGCATAAACAACAGACAGACTGCTATACCTATGACAGTAACTGTACGCAATTTTTTATTTCTCTTGTTGTCTCACATTTTAAAAAGCTAGCTACTTATGAAACTATTTATAATAATCACATAAAATAATAATCTCTTTATTTCTATTAAACATGTTGCTCCAACTTTAAACGTGAACATGATAAATATACAGGATATATATTTCTTTTGCTTTAACTTACCCTCTGTTTCTCTGGGTCGACATATCTGATGCCAAAGTAGTCTTTCTCTAACAGACTCAAATGGTGGCAAATCTGCTCGAACAGCCATCGACCCTTTGCGTCTCTCTGTAACAAGGCCAAAACAAGGTGCTTTAAGTACACGGAAGAAAATTCTAGCATGATTGACTTGTACAGTATATTACTCTTCAAAACGAACAATGAGATTGAGCATGTCTAAGATTGGGCTTGGAATGAAATTCTGAGGTTTTTTTTTTTTTTTTTTTCATCTTCTCCCTTTGACGTGTTGGTCTATTTCCACTTTGGTTAATGGGTTGCTACATTACCCGGCGGGCTGCTACATCACCGGTGGGATTTCGCCCTCACTTCATCTTTACCTAATGAGAGCAACGCACTGGCACTTGAGTCCTTTAGTCCAGCTCTCTCACTTCCTTATCTGTACACTCAGAGCTTTAAGTTTCACGCTACAGCCCACCGCATCATTCTCATCATCTCGCAGATCACCAAGCCAAGTCTCAGTGAAACTATTTGAAATAGCTGGATTCAGCTGCAGGAGGCATCAGGGGCACTGATCATTCTCTCCATCCTGTGGATATATCCGTCAGTCACAGTGGCAGGTTCTTACGGGGACGGGTTGCCAGCTTGATGCCGAATTGTATCTGAACAGTTAAGGTTGAAGGACCTTGCTCAAGGGCCCAACAGTGACAGCTCGGTGGCTCAAACCGGAGACCTTCTGATTAGCAGGGCAGCAACATAACCACCGAGAGCTACTGTACCCCTTCAAAATGAGCATTGCTGGGTTACATTTCCTATTAACAGATATCATGTTGCTTGATAATTGTTTTAGTAAAAAAAAAAACAAAAAAAAAAAACAAGTGTCTGCATGGGACATCCTTGAGGCTGACACTTTCTTACCTCTCAGTCATTATGAAAGTACAACAACAACCATCAAACAGGTTTCACATTTCCTTTAATGAATCACTTTATCCTGTTCAGTACAGTACTGGATCTCAGGAACAGTCTACAATGGGAATAAGATAACAGCATACCCTGTCCATTATAATGCAATACACACACACACACACACACACACTCCGACACACTGATGCAGACGCACATACAGCGAGAGGCAAATTAAATTACCCAATCCATTTAGAGGCATTATTTTTCCTACACACACACAGATACATCACAATGGTCCCCCTGAGAACACACTGACATGAGGTGCATTTTCGCTAAACTCTTCAATTACACATTTGCATACTGTATGACTGTTATGTAAGATATTTTAACCGCTGGAATACATAAGATTTATATTTATACTATTCTGATGTTTTTTTTTTTTTTTTAACATAAAGGGTAAATGGAATATACCAAAAGACAGTCAGCCATATTCATTCTGACTTTGTCTTTTTTTTTTCTTTTTTTTTTTTTGCACGCGGCCCTTTGGTACAGCGCATATATAGAAGCACCTTGGCTGCAAAGTTGATGAAGGACTTTTGCTCGAAATGTCCTGTTTCTCTGGAGATTTTGTGTGCTATGACTAAATTTATGCTAAATCAGCCAAATGGCCCCACAACCAGTAAAACAAGTCCTATAGTTGTACTGGTTGGAGGCGGGAACTCTCAGTACCAAGATGTACCTCCTGATTTCTTAGGGGGGGGGGGGGGGAATACTTATTTATTTATTTTATATATTAAAGGAACTGATTATCAAATATTAGTTAGTGTGACTTTTGTAATCTTTACAGAATCTAATTGGAATATCTAAAAGTAATATAAAAAACACACGAATAGCATTTGTGTGTTTTTTTTTTGTCTTGTGTTGAATCCGAATATTATATTGAACAGTTGTTTCTGTTTTTATTATTATTATTATTATTATTGTTGTTATTATTTATTTAAATAACAATTCGACTGCGTTTTACTGTAAGCCTGAGAGTAGGTGTGTGTAGGCGTCTGGGTGTATGTACTGTATGAGAGAGAGAGAGAAACAAGGATTGATATCCTTTCTATCAGTGTGGCAGGCAGGAGCCACATGCCGTCAGCAATCTTTCAAAAGAAAAAGTGTCACTTTACACTAATAAGCATTTTATGTCTAGCTGCACCTCTCTGACCTCCTCAATGGCTTAATGAGGGCAGGACAGTGCTTGAGGGAATGAAGAATGGAGAGGACAGGAGAGGAGAACGAAGGGCAGACTTCCCTTTTTTTTATATATACAGTATCTTGGCTCTCTGTGCTCATGTTTTTCTCCATCAAATCCCTCTTTCCTTAGCACTGTAAGGCATTATAAACCGTCTCCATGTCTAGATGACTTTTTATTGTATGAGAAAAAAGCAGGAGCAGCTGGAGACCGATGATGGAATCTGTCTGTTGCCATGGAGACTACAAGCTCACCTTCACTTCCAAGGACAGTGGAATGTTGCAGTTGGAGATTGGCATTCCCAACTACATACATATATGATGTCACGAACAAGCACAAGCGCTCAAAATGATTTAGATCACACGTATGTACTCAACAGTGCCATAAAAGCTCTTGAGTCTAGATATATCCACGGGGGGGGGGGGGGGGGGAACACTTGGGTGTGTAGTGCGTTTCTCTGATCCTGAAAAAAGAAGATAATTTAGCACTTTTTTTTTTCCTTACGGTTTTATAGAAATGAAACTAGATGTGGATAAATCACTGGTTTCAAAGGACATATTGGCAATTTGCCGGCATTTGCCAGCTCATGTATGTGGAGCCGGGCAGATTGTGCTTTTCTCCGAATGTGTGATGCTCTACGATGCAGCATGAGCATCACTTATTGGATTTATTTTTTTTAAAATACAATTACATATTTATATAAACCTAAATACAAAAACACACAAGATCATATTCAAAGAGGCGCAACAGGCTAAGAAAGTCAGTGGTTTAAGCCCCTGATGCCTCTGTTGGGCCCTTGAGCAAGGCCCTTAACTCTGTCAGCTCCTAGGGTACTACTGTATATCATGGCTGACCCTGCGCTCTGACCACAGCTTTGTAACAAACTAGGACATTTAAAGAAAAAGAAATTAATTTTGCTGCGCGATATATGTGACGAATAAAAGCTTCTAGCTTATAACTTCTCATGACGCAGTGGGAGCAAAGCACAATAAGCTGCTGTCTCTTAATTCATTCATTAATTCATTCTCTATACCATTTATCCTGTACAGGGTCATGGAATGCCCCAAGCCTATCCCGGGAGACGTCGAGCACAGGGCACAAGGCGTAACCCCGAATTTCATCAAAAATATTATATATTTACCACAAACAGTATGTACAGTACTGTGCAGAAGGCTTGAGCCACCCCTCATTTCTTCATATTTTGCTTAGAAACAGCCAGACTTTCTTATAGTTTCACTGTAACATTGAGGAACAGTTCTCAAGGCTTCCTCAAGAACTGTTTTGTCTCTCATTTTCAGTCCAGTTCCTGTACCTGGCCAATTTCAGAGGAATGCTCTTTGTTTTTTTTTAAGCCACACTATTACCTACGAATCATTCAAGCATAAAAAAAAACACATCTAACTTAAGGGATGAACCAGTGAGAAATAGGTGCAGAAGATGACAGACGAGAGGGGAAATGAGGGTGCTGCTGAGGTTGTTACGCAAACAAGCAATTTTTAAATTGTATCTTTGGGCGCTTTTCAACCGGTCCTGATAAAACATTTGTTCTACATAATTTCATTTAATATGAAGAATTAAGGGGTGCCGTAAGTCTCTGTCGAATATGTCACACACTGACAATTAACATACACCCACCAGCCAATTTTAGCCAATCATGTGGCTGCAAAGAAATGATTAAAACAAACAAAAAAAATTATTAAGGGCTCATGTAAAATATGTAAGTTGATAATTGATTTTTATCAAAATAAACATAGCAATATGTAAAGGGTAGATAAAGGCTAAATCTATTTTGTGTGTGTGTGTGTGTGTGTGTGCGTGCGCGTGTGTGTGGATATAGGTCAATTGTACTGTTTCAGTGAGACTGTTCGTACTGTGGTCTGTACATTCAGATTCCTGTTATTGCCTGACATAAGTGGAAGCTGATATAGTCATCTACTGTTGTAGCCAATCTGTCTCAGAGTTCTTCGCTTTTCGTGTTGTCTATAGCTATAAAGAGTCGTTATTTGAGTTACCATACTGTAGATTTATGAGCAGATCCACCTGGTCTGGCTATTCCGTTTTGACCTCACACAATAACTAGACACTACTGCCCACAGAACGGCATTTTCCTTTTCTTTTGATATTGTCCTCATATCATTCTGTGTGAACTTTAAAGACTGTTGAGTGTAAAAAAAACCCAGAAGATCAGTATTTTCTGACTAGCACAACTGACACCAAAAACCTTGCCAAGTCACTGACGTGACCCCCATTCTCATGTTTTGATGTGAATATTAAAATCTCTTGACCTGGATATACATGATTTTATCCATTTGCCTAATTATATAATTACATGATATAGCAGGATCATAAGTGCTGCTAATGAAGTCTTCAGAAAGTATGCAGCAAAGCACGATTCAGTTTTTTAAACTGTAATCATACAGACAAAGTATACGTCCTTTTATTATTCTGACACGACTTAGTCTGCTACAGTAGCCTGAACTTCAAAAGATATCAACAGTTTTATAGTGACTCATGCAACGTAGCATACTCAAACGCTTCCTCAACATGACATGTGAAAAGAGTCTGGAGAAATTTGAGGCAAATAAATCCGTTCACCTTTTGTTCCCCGAAGACAAATATCTCCATAACCACTGGGATTCATTTGCTCCTCAAACTCAATAAACACTTCATTGCTCTTAGAGTGTTGATAACATATATGGCTTTACATGGCTGTAAGTTATTTTAGTCAGCACAGCGTCTCATGAATCAACTAATAGGCTCCGCTACGGTGAGGTGCTTTTCTCTTCCTCAAGCAAGGCATCAGTTAACTAATGTACCAGAGCTGGCAAATTCAGTTTTTCTTCATTTTTATTCAGATAGTGCTTTTAACCACGGCCATCGTTGCAAAGCAACTTTACAGAATCAATAATTGAATAATTAGGAATAATTATAATGATCAGATTGCCCCTGATGAGCGAGCCGAGGGCGACGGTGGCAAGGAAAACTCCCTGAGATAGCACTAGGAAGAAACATTCAGAGGAACCAGACTCAACAGGGAAGCCATCCTCATTTGGATGATATCGGATCGCAGGAATTGATTTGATTCCTGTTAATAGGGAAAGAAAGAGCATTTCCACATGCATAATGTTTGGACCAAACAGCTGTATGACAATAAGTACACCACTTGTTAATAAAGATAATTAGAAAAAAGGCTATAATTTAGAGCACTGGGACTGGGAGCAATGGGGGGGGGGGGGGGGATTGTGACTCACGTGGTCTGATGAGGCCAGATTTAGCATTCTTTCTGCTTTTTTTAAATTTTAAATTTGGATAATATTACCTCTAGGATGTCAAATCATTGCTCAGTGACTGCATTAAAATCTTAAAATGGTCTAAAACCCCTTTCTCTTTATCCTCAGATTCTGCATCAGAATGCATCAATATTTTGGAAGTGCCCCATGTTGAGTAATAAATATTCATCAACATTGAGTCTTTGCTTATGAATATTCATAGAAAGTGGACAGTGGAGAGTCAGGAAGAGGCACACTATGATAATGAATTAAAAAATATGGCAAGAAACATGCATGGTCATGATGTTTAATGTATGAAAATGAAATATGGTACCTTTAAAGGGCAGCAAAAGCATTTTTTTTGGCCTTGTAGAGAGTCACAAGCAGGATTGTAGTTGTAGTTACACAACACAGATTATAGTTAAGAGAATGTAAATTATGGGATATTTTTAGATCATAGATTACACAGATTTATCAATTAGAAAATGCCTTGTAACTCTTCATATCTACATCATCATGAACACATTCTCACCTTCATCAAAGGGTAAACTGATTTAGGAACAAAAAAGAAATGGCTTGGATTAAGCCTCATAGTAACACCTGGTATAACACCAGGATGAGATGCACGTAGCTCACTGCAAATATGAACCTCAGACTCGGACTCAAATTGCAGGAAGCATGGAAATCAAATCTAGTCTTGTGTCAATCTTCTTGATGAAGAACAAAGCGAGATCCCAGATATCCCAGTAAAAGCGTGTGCGTGCGTGCGGGCGCGCGCGCGCGCGCGTGTGTGTGTAATGCTGCATGCGTCGAAATACACGAGCTTGAAGAACTTTAAATACAAACAAGATTTGCTTGTCTGACCACACCTCGAGCAAGTACCCAAAGCAAGCAAGACAGAAAGACAGGCAGGCAGACAGAAAGTAGCGCGTGCGTTCGAACCGCTGGCCAAATCGTCTACATGCACGCGCACGCGCGCAGAGGGGGGAAATCTGCATCTTTGATGTTGATGCGCAACATCAGCAACATCCAAGCAGCGCGGGAAAGAAGAAGAAAAAAAAAAAACCCACATGTGTGTGGCGTCATGCAAGAATGTCGAAACTGACCTGGACCGTGCAGGTGTATTCCGTGTCGTCCAGCAGCCGCACGGTGCAGTTGAATTCTCTGTCCAGACTCCGAAGACTGCCGCTCAACACTCGACTCAACATCCTGGCCGGTCACTGGATGCTGGATGCAAACATCAAGCTGGACGCAACATGTCAGTGATTCGGGATCGGTGTTGCCTCTGTTTGGTCAACCTGCTGCGTGACACAAAGCGTTTGGAGTAGCCGCGATGTGACGCCGAACGATGGATGCGCTGATGGTTGCACATAAAGGACACTCAAACGCAGCCTGTTCATATTTATTCGACAGGGCGATTCCTTCAGACTATAGGCACATCAAAAAAAAAAAATTACAAATAAAAATAAAAAAGCGACGCGTGAAAATACGGTTAATTGATTGAGATTATTAGACCCCCCCCAAAAAAAGCGTTTAATGATGGTGCAGGGTAAAAAGGGTTCCTCCGTCTGCTTCCCAGCGCTCTCCAGTCTGCGTCACGCGCTACAAACCATTTCATAGGCTCCCTGTTTAGTGACTCATTCCTTCAAAGCATGGCTGGCATCTTTCAAAAAAGATATTTAAAAAACCCACAAAATGATGTCTTCAATAATCAAACATAACACAGTAATGCAGGAATATCACCACTACCACCAACACTATAACAAGAATGTATATTAAAAAAAAATCTAAATACTGAGCCTCTTTAAATCACGTGCATTCACGTTATGGACAAACTATAGGCTGAATGCAGCTAGTTGCACTGAAAGCACTAGATTTATTTTTTCCTGTTTTGCAAAAAAAAAAAAAAGGAAAAACTTGCTATCCTTCATTTCCCCTAAATGAATATAAATAGGATATGCTCAGGCTCAACCCTGACTAGGATAGGATGAAAAAATTATTTCCATCATATTCTATATGGCGTAACGGTGGTCCCCTTGCAACTCCAGAGTCCGGGTTCGAGTCCCGCCTCAGGGTCCGTGTGCATGGAGTTTGCATGTTCTCCTTGTGCGTTTCCCCTGGGTTTCCCCTAGGAACTCCAGTTTCCTCTCAAAGTCGAAAGACATGGAGATGATTAGGCAAATTGGCATGTGTAAATGTTAACGGGAGGTCCTATCACAGTCATAAAAATTAAATCTCCAAGGTCCCTAGTTGGAATACAGAGCTTCCTAGATGGATCGATGGATAGATCGTATTCTATATTTAAGAATCAAATATGACACGTATGCAGTGATATCAACAACGATATATATATATATTTAATTCCCACTTGATATTTTTAATTCTTGTGTACTTACACATAAATTACACAGGTATTACAAACCGTTTGCACCGATGGATAACATGTAGGCATTTAGCAGATAACAATAGCACTTCAAGATTTGGGGTATAATGGTAATACATAACACCGGCATGTATTATTTTCTTTTCAACCTTGTGTTATGTTTACATACGTTGTGCTATTTAAATCCTACTGTAATAGTATAGCCATCTACAATCTTTAAATTAGAACTGCATTTTCCAATTCTGTGTAGAAACTGCACAATATGTGTGCCAAAATGAAGAAAAATAAATGTCATAAAATTTGCAATGCACTAATCCCTTTAGGCTCATGAAAAAAATTCAGAAACTGCTGTATGTAATAGATATTTTATGTAAACAGATTCAAGACACATCCTGGGAGCTGGCACTTAACTGCTCTTGTCTAAAGGTCTATCTGGTCGTCTAAAGGTGATCAAGCAAACGTAGAAAATATTTGGAAATTCTAAAAATACATTCTTTGGTTTCCAGTCAATCATTTGGTAAACAGCTGTTAAAGGAATGATAGTAATAACAAACAACTTTGCACTAATTCTCCTAAGAGAATTGAAGAAAGGCACAAATACTGCCAGTATACCTTGTAAATCCCACACAACAAAAAAAGTCATTTTAGCAAGTGATAATATAGTGAAATTGATCTAGAATGACCTATTATAGGGCTACAATACACCAGATACACAACTATTAAACCTGTTTGTAGGTATTTCCATATAAATTCTGTATTCAAGCTTTATATTATTTCTAGAAATCAATACATAAACCATAAATCTAGAAATGGGGTTAAATATATTACGTATTGTCTACTTATTTATTTTATCATAGGAAATATGTGCTTAATTTGACTACATTACACATATATTCACTTGCTAAGATATCATTTTTTTTGCAGTGCAAGTTGACCTTGTGCATGTTTACAATAAAGGCACAAAACCAATAACCATTCTTACAAAATTCGTACTATACTGCTGTATTAAAAAAGAAAGAAAAAAAGGTTTTGTTTAAAAGAAATCCACAATTCTTTAACATTTATTTCTGCACCCAAGAAAGCTTTTACTGATTTGACATTTCTTTTTTCTGTCATATGATAACAGTACCCATTTTTCCATTTATATTATTTAGAAAACATAGCATGTCCTTGTTAGTGTCACTGCTGGTATCTTAATTTCTAACTCCATAGTAGGTCATTACAATAGTTGGTAATGTGCCTGTATTGTTGGACATTTTTCACAACAAGACTATATGCTGTTACTTTTTTTCTCCTTGAAAAAGCTCTTAAGCATAAGAACTTGTCCGATGCTGACCACACATATAATGACAGCCTCTCCAATGGACCAGAAAGAAACGCGCAGATTTAGGTCTTCTGCTCTAAGGCGGTCCTGAGCTTCTCGAAGACGGTACTTCGTCTGAGTGTCTGCCACCACTTTCAGAATCTCATGGATGGATAAGCAGGTTGACTCAATCTGTAAATTCATCAATGGATTTAAAATGATTTTTCACATCAGGATTGTAAAACAACAAATATCTTTGGATGCTATGATTTTACCTGTGTAAGCGCTGTTGGACTGCTCATACCAGGCAGCAGTCGTTCCTGCTCACCTGCTCTGAAGTCTAAATACACGATTTTATGAGAGAAGGTTGAGAACTCGTTGCTGAAGCAGACCTTATAAACGCCCTTCATAGCAGTAGTATGTGTGAAGCTGTCATATTGCTTCTTGCGTTCATCGTACAAGGCATTATTCAATGGATCTGTAACAAAACAGTCGACATCATAGTTGCCTCCAGCAATAACCTGCAATGCAAAATAGATTTAAAATATTGTTAATATTTGCATACGTTTTTTCAAAACGTGCCAATACAAAAGGTTTTGTTACATTACCATATGTTTCCCATTTGGCATTTCCCATTTTATTTCATAAAATTCAAGGAAAGTCTTATTTTAGGAAAGTTTAAAACATAATATTTTGTGACAAAGAACATTTCTTAGTTTTTTTTTTTTTTACATTTTTAAACTATAGACTGATGCTGCAGGAATGTTTCCTAAAAAAATGTTTCTAGAAACATTCATGTGACATTTTGTTGTGGTCCCTGCAGCCAAATTATTTTTGTACTAACAAACTTCCTGAAATAATGAGGTTTGCTAAATAGGTACTAATTATGTAACTATAAATATAATATCATCACACACACACACAAAAATAATTTTCTAAAACGCTTATCCTGTACAGTGTTGCAGGAGGTGGTGGAGCTTATCCCAGTGGATTTCGAACACGAAGCAGGTACAAAAAATTGCACCTCGACAGGGTGCAAATCCATCACACACATTTACATACTATGGGCAATTTGGGCACACAGAATAAGCCTAATCTGCATGTCTTTGGACTGTGGGAGAAAACCTGTAGCACATGGAGTAAACCCACCAAGCACGGTAGGAACATGGAAAATCCACACACAGACCCGAGGTATGAATCAAACCCTGGACACTGATGAAGGTGTGAGGCCACAGCGCTAACCACTAAGCCACCGTGCCACCTAACGTAAATAAATAATTCCCAAAATGCTCTTTTATGGCCTTATAACAGGAAGTTTCCCCAAAATTGTATTTTATGTGATTCTGTTAGCTAAATGTAAAAAAAAAAAAAAAAAAAACTAAAATTAGATCAAAATTTTTTAACTCCATATAGTGCAGTCATTAAAAAAAAAAAACATTTGTAATGTGATCAGTAATTATTATTCCCAGATGTGAGTGTGTATTTTGCATAACCAGGAATTATCAATGATTAGCCTACATTATAAAACATTTTAAAAAATGAAATATAAAAATATAAAATGCATTTATTTTCAAACATAAAACTGAATAAAAATAGATTACAAATATATACATTATGAATCAATATAAATAATTATATACTGGACACAGTTATATGTGGACATATTTGCATTTATATATTGTTATCTACGTATGCAGGAAGCACAACATATATGTTATATAAAAATAACACTCCAGTTCTAAATTCATCTGTGCTGATTTGTGATGTAGTTGCTAATTGGTAAAAGATTACGTTTGCACACTGAACATGTGATACTGCAGGTATAACTTTACCAACACTATTTATTTTTATTTTTATTTTAATGTTGTCTTACTTGATAGTCGACATGAAACGTGACTCCTTCTTCTATTTCCTCGTAAAAACATTGTTTTTCGTTGTCAGGTAGTTCAAAAGTCAGTTCAGTGCCACTAATCAGAGCTGAGTACAGAGTTAAAGTGATCGCCGCGACAGCAAACATATTTTTTTAAATGTACAAACAGTGTTTTTTTCCCCGGCAGCTGTAGATTTGAATGTACAGTGCGGTAAATATACAAATCTCTCATCAACTCTGACGTGGCATACACACACTTCCGGGTTGTTTTCGAAGCAAAACCTTTTACGAAACAGTACCGCGTGCAGGATATAGTTACAAAAATGACTAAATGAATGCACAATTAAATATATAAATAAATAACAAATGATGAAAAAAAAATTGTAACATTGTAACCAAAGCATACGTCGAGATTCAATTATACTACGCAATTTCTTCTAAATTAATAATTTTTTAATACATTGTTATAATACGAATAAATGTGTAAAAGACGAGTTTCAGTTCGCAAAAATTCAGGATTATTCATTCATTCATTTATTCATTCATTCATTTAAAAAATAATGTTTATGTAAAATATGTAAATACAACTGCGAACTTTTATTTTGACGGATTGTCACAGTTAGGGGCTGAAACCGGAACAAACAGCAACGTGCGCGCGCACACACACGCACAGAAGTCAGCTTCAACGCATAAAGTACAATCATATGTTTATCTTTGTTTCTTTGTTTCATCCAATGGTGTGGCGTTATGTAGACCAGTTAATATATTTTACATACTTTATATGCAATAAACCATGTGTCTTTACCTATCCTTTTTTTGTAATATATGCTTGAAAACAGATAAACCATGATAATAAATTCCCTCACTCTGATTGACTATAGTATGTATCTTTCAGTTGGAAATGGTGTTATCCTTGAGGGTAACACGGTACAGTAGTCTATATGCACTGTTTGGCCAAAAAAATAATGTAATAAAGTAATGTCACAACATTTATTTCCATTCAGAGTCGTAGTTTATCTCCAAGATCTTGCATTGATGATGGGAGAATCAGACCTCGGTGTAAATCCTCCTCCATCACATCCAGAAGATTCTTAACAGGGCTAAGGTGTGAACACTGAGGTGGTGGCCAATCCATTTGTGAAAATGATGTCTTATGCTCTCTAAACCACTCTTTCATCATTTGAACCTGACCAACAGGTGCAATCCCAGATCATCAGTTTCTCATCATGTCCTTCGTTGTTTTCTGTACTTGATACTGACAAACAAGTTGCAACATCTTTGCCTCGGCCACAAGATACTGTATATCTTTCCACGTGGTTGTTTAAGAAATGAGAAGCTACTCACTGATTCAGTTAGGGTTAAATAATGCTTTTCTTTTGGGGGGATTTTAGTTGCTACAAAAGTTTACGCACAGTGTGGAAAAATAATATCCAGTAAGTGGCAGCTTTGTGGTTGGAAATGCACTGTTAATGAGAGAGGTTAGAGAAGAATGGCCAGACTGGTTTGAGCTAAAAGGAAGGCTGTGCTTACTCAGATAACCATTCTTTACAAACCCCTGTGGGTGACCCTGCACTTACTGTAGCTTCAGAGTCGTGTTCTTGGCTGACAGATGAGGAACCATATACGGTCTTCTGCTGTTGGAGCTGACTGCCCTTCGAGTTTAATGAGTTGTGTATTCTAAGATGCTTTTCTGCATAGCACAGTTGTAAAGAGTGCTTATATAACATATTGTGTTTAGGAATATTTTACGGAAGGAGTCTCCAGGTAAAGCTGTTCCTGCATCCCTGGAAAATCTTAAAGGCAGAGCATAGCTGAGCTTTAGGTCTATAAAAAACAAATTGAATTTCAATTTCAAACTTTTTTTATTTGTATATAGCTTTTATAGACCTTGTCGCAAAGCAGCTTTACATTGTTGTTGTTGTTGTTGTTGTTGTTTTTTTCTCTTATTAACTTCAAGAAAGAAAAAAAAATGCTGGTAAGGACAACAGCTGAACTGTGCCATTTAGTCAGTCAGTGATGACCTAGTTTTAGCAGATGCCTAGCTTTAGTAGTTATTCAAGAAATACATATAATAATTACCTCAAAGTGAAATACAATCAGAGTGCATTAATAAATATCAAATCTATCTACTCAAACTATCATCCCGAATGATGGGTAATTACATTATCTTCATGTCAGCAATTATTGCTATAAGGGGACGTTACACTGCCATGAACTTAACGTCTTGCAGCAAATGTAGGTGTCCAGAAACTCACAGGCAGACTACAGGACTTACTGTAGAAATGACAAAACGGCATACAGTACAAGGTAGAATAAAGGGATCTGAAGTTTGTTCTAGGAGTCTTTTCTGAATATATCCAAAAATGAACAAGTATAATTTTACAGGATAAAGTTCTCAAACTTTTATGAGATTTGTCTTATGGTTTGAATTTGTACAAAACAATTCTGACAATTTTTTTGTTTGTTATAGAACATTTTTGTTTCTAACAAAACATGAGATTTGGATTAAAGCCATTTAATAAAACGGATCAGCGTAAGTGCCTGTGACAACATGAGCTCAATCATAACTGTAACAAAACAATCTCTCTCTCTCTCTCTCTCTCTCAATCTCTTAATTCATCATTATTCTAATATTGCATAAATATTACATAAGAAATATTACATAAAATCAATGAATGTCACTCACTCATCTTCTACCACATGGCTTGCATCTTCCCGAAGAGGTACAGCTGTAAGTATCAGACACATACCCTTATCAGTTCTCCGTCCAACGACTTCACAATTATTAGCTGGGCTGGAAAAGTGATAAGGACATGTGAATGACCATTAAAGGAACATACACTGTTTAATCCCAAATTCAACTCTCCTACTGCTCGCTCTGGTTTCTTCTTCAAGCGGAAGTGAGCATCTCTGTGCTTTTGGCCCTGCATTATGTTCACAACCAGCACAGTATTGATATCACTGATATCAGTAAAGTCCTTCTTATTCAAATTCACCATTTTTAACCTAAAAGTCTTTGGTTCCAAATATGGTCCACTACACTACAAAGTTCAGAGACATCGTTCTTAGGAGTTTTATTCGCCCTTCACCCCACCTTACTGTATTTCAACTCCCAATCAGATTTCGAGATCCATGCTGAGGTTTCACCCTGAGGCCAGAGGTTAAAGCCTATTTGCTTTATGTCCTGAAAGAAAAGAAAATTGACCAGTAACTGGAACAGAGGTGGGACAGATGGGCGTCCACTGCATCTGTGTTATTCTGATCTTCACATACCTGTCAGCTTCACTCTACTTCTACTTCCCTGGAGGGAAAAGGAGGCAGTTGAAGTGCTTTTTTTTGTCATGCCTATGAAAGGGGAAGTACTTCCTGGTGCACTTAATATCTACTTATGCGTCTTTCACCTGTCAGGACAGTTTAATATCGCAGTTCAATAAACACTCCACAAAGGTTTGGAACCAGATCAAATATGTGATGAAATCCTTTTCAACTTATTGCCATGCCAATTCATTTTAAGTTGATGAATGCAGATATGTGACATTTGATTAAGGGGCCAGTCAAAACAAGTAAAGGGATTAAATTTTATACCAGTATTATACCACAGTCCTGATAAATGCTCAATTCGGATTACTCAGAATTCATTGATTCATTTCCTTTTCCCTCCATTAATAATCTTTGACAGTACTGTAGACATGGTTTGCCAAGGTTGACCACGACCTCACTGAACACCTTCCTGACAAATCAGGATGCTGACTGTTTACCAAGTCTTCTCATCCAACTTTACTGCCCGACCTCACTAATGCTTCTGTAGTTCAATAAGCAGAAATTCCCAGAGTAGTGCCGGGATATTATAGAAATAAATGACGGATAAGATCTGGAATGGAAAGTTCACCAAGTACATACAGTATGGGTGTATTGTCCTGGTGTCTATATACTTTTGGTGTATGTACTTAAAGTCTATTTATTGTTGCTATAGCAACACCTTACAAGGGGGACACAGATTGAAAATTCATCTTGATTGATGTGGAAATTTTTTGTGAGTCTGTAGGTGTTTTATAAGAACATGTTTAAGTAGAGTCACCTGTATCAATGCTTTGTCACAGTCAGAAGTAGATCTATTTCTCTCTATTCCTGTTCCTAATCTATTTAACATAAGGATACATACCACCCCACCTTTTTATTATTTAATAATAATAATAATAATAATAATAATAATAATAATAATAATAATGTTATTATTATTATTATTATTATATTACCATTAATCCCCAGGAACTTATCACAGGAAACCAATGACAGGGCATAAGCACACACAATCACACTCCCATTTACACACTATGGAAAATTTGGAAACATCAATCAACAAAGACCACATGACTGTAGAAGTAAACCAGAGTAGCCGCAGGAAATCCAGCAAGTACAGGGAGGGCATGAAATTTCATGCTCACAAACCTGAGGCAAAATTTGAACCCCCAACCCTGGAGGTGTAAAGTGACAGTGTTAGAAAAAAACCCACTGTGCTGTCCTATTATTATTATTAGTAGTAGTAGTAGTAATAGTAGTAGTAGTAGTACCACTGCCCACACTAAGACCCTCCTTTTTCTGGAAAAATAAATAAAACTTTTTTTCTTTGGTCCGTATAAAAAACATTGACGGCGAAACTGAAATCATTTGTATTTACCTTGACTAGATTTCCACCTGACTGGCCATTCTGTGAATGATGTTTACTGATATCTTAGCATACCACTGTCAGGGTGCAGGAACCATGGTCTTTAGAGGCTTTGTGACTAATTATCTAGTTGAGTTCCTGTGGACGATGTGAAAGTCCGTGGTAAAATAAACAGGGCTTGTCCATCCTTTATCTGCTCCCAATGTTCCGCCTGAAACAGACAGCCAACTCATTCGGGCAGAAAACGAGAGATCTGCTAAAATATCTTTAGCTCTGAATTGGGATTACTCAGCCTGCATTCCCAGCACAAATTCCCAAGGGTTTTATTTTACTTTGCATCAAATAAAAATGCTGAAAACTGAATTGCAAAAAACGCTGAATCTATTTTGTTGTAGGATGTATTTTTACATATTATTTGGCCAGAATTATCACTTAAAAAATAATAATAATGTCTACAATGTCTACTCATAAGTGCCCATTAGTCTCTGTGAATAATACATTTAGGCATTTGGCAGAATCCCTTATCCAGAACGACTTTTTATCTCATTATACATATCTGAGCAGCTGAGGGTTAGGGGCATCGCTCAAGGGCCCAACAGTGGCAACTTGGTGGTCCTGTGGTTTGAACACGGGATTTAACATGATTACATGTGTCATGGTTTTTGATGATAAATTCAAATTACCTAGAAATCCAAATACCTGATATACATAATTGAATTGAAAAACCCACATATTCTGTCTACTGACTATTTATTTCTATTTGAAGTCATCCAAGGACTTCTCTACATTTTTTTAAATTTAAGGCAGTGCAGTGTCTTAACACCACCAGAGGGACATTTGAGCCAAATTTCTCATTGTCCCTATAATCATCTTTCAAAATAAATTTCTGGAATTCATTCAGGAAGTAAAATAACTAAATGCAAATAGTAAAACAAGCGAAACAGCAAAATAAAAATAGAAACATTTGGGGCGTTATTTCGTTTGGGTGTGGTATGGGGAGCACAGTGGCTCAGCAGTTAGCTCTGTCACCTCCTATCTCCGGTGTTTGGGGATTGAATATTAATTCCAGTCTGTGTCCATGAAGATTGAATGTTCTCCCCGTGCCTCGTAGTTTTTCTTCAACAGTCCAAAAATCTGCGTTGTAGAGCAACTGCTTCCAAATTGGCCATGGTGTATGATGGGTGAATGGGGATGCCCACTGCCTTGAGCTTCGAGCGCCTATCCCCTCAGCAAGAGTACACATGATAAGGGATATGGAAAATGAAAAAATGGTGGTGATTAAGGGAAAATGTTGAGATAAGGACCATGACAAATGGTCAATTTGGCTTAATTTCTAACCGCATTCTTATCATTAATTACATACTTGTCACTATATGGTGTTTATTCTATTTGTGGTTTGTATTTAACACATGTCTACGTCACTGTATTCATTAATATTCTAAAACGGTAATACCAGAGGTAATACACATTCATGTCAAACCGGGAAATTTCTCATGGATGAAGGTGTAAAACTGATAAGTCATAATCAGATAGACAGAATCACTTAATCAGTAAGACCAAAGTAGCGAGCACTTCCAGTATTTCACAACTCCTAAGGGAATCACTGATGCTGCTGCCATAATCAGTCTCTTAAAATAATAAGAAAGAAAAAAAAAGAAACCCTCTTAGATATTAAGAAGAACCCATTGTTCTGAACTGCAATATGTGGCACACACTTGGATGTAGAGCTTCTTCTTCATCCTGGATACCCAGGGTGTCTGTCTACTGTAAATCCCCCACTGTCAATAAACTTCTTGTACTGTGGCATAGTGAACTCTGCACCATTCAAGTGTCCACTTGGCTGGCTGCCATTTTTTCGAGTGAACACTATGGCTTGTTTTGAGCCTGTCACGGGTATCTGGAGGAGATGAGGGTCATACTAGACCCTTCCATAGATGCTGCTGTGGTGCAGTCATTATCAGATTGGAAGAACCATCCAGATGTGGGTGTAGACTTAAACCATGTGGAGATTACATGTCAGTTGTGTCTTCCACAAGTCATTAGATTCCTTCAAAGAGTACCTCTGTTTTTCTTCTTGATCTCGTTCTGCTTTTACTGGTGTGATTCTTGTTTTGCTTATCATTTGTTCCCAGGACGCTTGCGATCTCTTTAGGCTGAGTGCTTTTGGGCCAGATTTGACACTAAGCCAAGGTTTGAAAGTGTGCTGTGTCGACATAAGTATTACTGAATAGTCAGCACAAGGGATGTCAGACAGAGAGTCCTAGAGATTTTCAAGTCATGAACCAGTGAGTACTGTACATACTGTACGTGGTGCCCGTTTTCAACTGATTCCAGCAATATACAGTACAGCGTATAGTATGATTAACGTATGGCTACCATGACTGAGCAGCTTCTTTTAGTCACAATATTTGGAATATTTGTTACAGTATATTTTAAGGAGAACATTTTGTGTGGGAGAAACTATGCAGGGAAAAGAAGGGCTGAGAGGGAAAGTACACTGCAAATGTGAAGCTCCTACAGCTAAACAAGGAGCCGTGAGTTGCTACTGTAGCTAAATACCAGACAACTCAATAACAGAGTAAAAAAAAAAAAAACAAAAAAACTTGATCCTAATGAATGATGCTGTATGATGGAGTTGGTGATCAGGGATGTCGGGTCCCAGCCATATTTCCATCCTGTCAAATTTTCAAACATTGCTTAAAATGAACCTAAAATATTTGGACGTTGCGAAATCAACCCTCCTTCTCCTTAATTTGCCATAACTTGTGTTTAATTACAATGCTATTAGTTCTTTAAAACATGATCATGATAGCAACAGAACATTTTTAAACCAAGCCTAGAAGTGCCACCTGTGGACTTATTTCTTGAACCTGTTTGAACCTTGTTTTAAAGCCAGCCTAATTAATTTCGTAAAGAAATTAGAAAATGAAATTGGCAGCCTGTAAAGGTCCACAAAAAAAAAAAAAAAATGAAGAAAGCACACTCGTGGAGTTAGAAAGGAATGAGAGGTGTCTCGCTCTACTGTAGCTTTCAAAAGCAGATATATACAGAATTTAAAAAATATCACTGCAAGACATAATTCATATGTCAGTACCTGACTGTATTGGATGGTCTCAGCACACAGGTGTTTCATGCTTGGCCTGAGCGCTTAGAAGGAGTGAACATTCATATTTTCCAGAATGAGAACAGGCAGATGGGTCTATTAGTGTTGGTTAGGTGCTGTTGACTACATTTAATTAGAATTTTATTTATGAAGCACTTTGTGGAAAATTATAATGTTATTAACGTAATATGTGGTTAATTAAGTAATGACTTGAATGCCCGTAACGTTCAGTCGTTATTGCTCCCTCCATTATTCAAACACTGATAAATGGCCTTCCCACAGGATGACGGAATTAAAAATGTTTCCTAATACCATTTTTAAAGCATAAAAGAACGTACTACAAACCCACAAGAATAAAAACAAGCGATGTAAGCAGTATGGTGTTATGCTTCCATCTGCTGGCTGGTTCACTGTCATGATCCTTTGATTACTAATACAAAAACAACATAGAGTAAAATATGCAATCTTAGCCATAACGCGAATGCCACAGACAGGTGACGAGAATAACACTGATTATACATTATTACCCTGGCATATGTCAAGGGGTGGCATATACTGAATATTAGGCAGCAAGCAAACAGTTGGTTCTCAAAGTGCTGGAAGCTGGAAAAATTGGCCATTTTAAAAGATGGCCAAATTTTAATAGCAGGACAGGCAGGTCAATGCAATTCCAAAAAGGCAGGTGTTCATGTTATGCAGTGGTTAGAACCTACCAGATACCACAGCACGCTTCAGAATGATGCCAATTAACCTAATCTGCATGTCTTTGATCTGTGGGAGGATACTGGAGTACCCGGAGGAAACCCACCAAGCACGGAGAGTCCCTCAACCCTGGAAACTTGCAAACTCCATGCACACAGACCCAAGGCAGGAATCGAACACTCTATCATGTAGATGCCTGTAATGTTTGACCTTAGTGGAGAGGAAAAAAATAAAAACCTAGCTGTAGAGAAAAGGTTGCTGGAGTTTTTTTTTTTTTTTTTTTTATGATGAAGAATGAAACATAATGAACAACTTGCCTTGTAGATGGGCTTTTTATAGATTTTTGCAGAACTATGAGTATGTGTGTTTAATAGATGTGTGGTACAGCTACAGTATGTCGTGAATAACAGTCCTGGCACAAGCACTTTGATTTTAGATCTTAATGATTAAAGCAATGATGCTTTAATTTTGCTTTAATTTGTAGATGAGTAACAATTTAGACAATGTAATCACAGTTGGAAATCTGTCAGGCTTCGAGAGGGAGTAGGTCAAGCTAACCCATTTTACATAATCCTGGCACGTGAAGCAAAGGCACACTATACTACTAAACTATACCTGCGAGATCACTTCTATCTACCTGTGGCCTCAAAGGAAGTATTCCAGTCTCATTGGAATTATGTAGGAGGAAGTTCCTCAGCAATCTTATGTTCTTTTACATTTTTTAAAATATTTTTTTTACTTTATTAGGCTAGGGTCTGTCCTCTGCTTTAGCTGAAACATTCAGCCGTTCTACAACGCACAGCTGTGATTTCCTAAAGCGAGAATGGTTGTTCACCTGAACCTGGGTCAGATACAAACAATGCAATAAAAGATAAAGGAGAAGCAGCTGCTGTTTAACAGCCACAGCCACATGCAGTGTGTAACCCAAAGCAGGACGACTGCTCCATGTTTTACAGCTTGAACTAGTCCTCCGATATACAAGATCGCAACATCTACAAAACATTGATGTTCTATTCTATTAGAAATCTGATCATGGAGACATGGCTTCAGCCTTGATTGATGATGGTTTTCATTCTTATCCACTCCTACAGTTATAATGAGAACCTGCTGGATAACATCCTCCTATAACGAATTGCCTAAAAGACCTTAACATGCATTCCTGCTTTTAAAGCTTAATTAGCAGTATAAAGAGTCTTTAGATGTAAAATAGTGTGGCAGGCACTGCATGGTCAAGGTGTGTAAAAGATGACAAAGAAAGTACTTAATTAAAGGTATGGGTACTATGTCAAGAATTTACCCAATTAAAAGTAATGGTATGAAAAAACAAATCAAAAATCTACTTAAGCTAAAGTCAAAAGGGATTTACATTTTAACAGAAGAAAAGAGTGACTTTGTATTTGAATTTGCAACTTTTTTATTTCTGATGCTACAGTATGGCCCCATTCTGATGTGAACTGGCAACATATCTTACAACAGGTTACGGCCACTGAACTGCTGGATTTCCAACTGGTGCTCCAAAACCATTTTGGGATTTAAAGATAATTGCAGTATTTTTGAAAGCAAGGCGGGTCTGTTAGGGCAGGACAGTATCTATCTCTGGGATATTTCTTGCAGCATAACTCATAGTCTCAGAACAGGTCTAGTTGTTCAGTGTGAACCCAGATCTCTTGCAAGGGAGCAGATACACAGGCTAAACCGTCTGACTGCTATAGTATCTGCACTCCACAGTGGATACACACTCCACAATATTGCTCCACCATATTGAGATTGTGCCTGTTCTCTGTGTAGTAACACTCAAAGTTCACTTTATTCATATAATCAACATAGAATTAGCCCATACCAGGTGCTCAGACAGCATCTCTGGTCCAGAGCTGGAACTGTTAAGCCGTAGATTTAGTACATCAAAAAAACGTATTGGTTCTGAAACGATCGTTGATCAGGAGTTGAACATACTGTGTTCAACAGGAATATGGATTAAACCGAATGAGTAGCATCAAAAGAAAATGCTCAGACACTAGCCTCCTTGGAAAGAGTTCCAGACATCAGTCTAGTCTAACTAGTAGAGGAGAATGTGTCAGTTATTTCTATGATAATATAAATGATAATATAGCACAGAATTTTAATTTAAATTGTTTATAGTAACATGACATATGTGGCCACAAAGTCTACAAATTATTATTCATAGCCATACACTGGATTTCTTTGTAAATTTGAAGATTTTCTTAAGGATTTTGGTGTGCCACCAATCTTTACTATGTCAGATGAAAATGAGACACCAGCTTAATAAAGCTGAGGAATGTCTAAAGGACATTAGACAATGGAGGCTTATGAGCTTCCTTCTACTTTATTCTGAAGGGAAAAGTAGTTACTAAGACTGCATGCAGTTAGAAGCAAGCTTTCTGATCACACTGATGAGCGCTGGGCCTTACTGTTTACAACATGTGCTGCAGTGAAAGACCTTGGTGTGTTTATTGAAGCTTGTGTGTACAGCTCATGCTCATTAATTTGAAGCTAATGTAGAGAATATTACTAGGATAGTCTTCTTTCATCTCAGAAATATATTCCTAAGATAATAATATAACCTTGCAATAAAAATAAATAAATAAATAAATAAATAAATAAACAGTTCATGCTTCTGTTACCTCTAGGTTGGATTATTGGAATACCTTCCTGTCTGGATGTTCTGGATGTTACACTAGCTGCATAAACAAGCTATAGTTAGTCCAGAATGCAGTGGCAAGAGACCTTATTAGACCCAGAAAGAATGGACAGATCACACCCATTTTATACACAGTGCATTGCCTCAAAGTGAAATTCATGACTACTATTGACCTGTAAAATATATATATTTTTAAATATTACTATTTACCTCAAAAATAACGTCTTTGGGCATTTTATGTGAGTGAACTGCTGGTATTTTATGATTCACCATGTCTAGTTCAATCTAACCATGCAGGCTATTTGTTGGTATCTTGTATAATGAAAACTGCAACAGGGACCAAAACTTTTTCTCACAAACCCCCAGGTATATGGAATAGACTTCCAATTAATGCTTCAGTCTCAGAGTCTCAGTGTTCAAGCCTTTTGTGAAAAGACTGGTTTCAAGGTAAAATGACTGGTTGGAAATAAAATGTCTTACTGGCTCTTCCTTTTAATTATGCTTACATAGCTAATGCTGCCCCTGCCAGATTGCTTGCTTGCCCTCTACATGACCGAGCTTACCTGTTCATTCTCTCCCTCCCTCCCTTTGTCAAGCTACACACGGCAATCTTGAGATACCAGCGGTCCTGACTTCTGGCTTCCGGACCTGCCCGATTCTTCCTGATGCCCTACTTCTGGTAGGAGTTCTCACTGCATGAAGATCACTCATTGCTGCTGAAGATGGCCCATTGTGGTCTGCTTGGAGATGATAACTGAGGATGGTTACATTTAATATTCATGAAGAGGGCTTGGACTGCACTAATATGAGCAGTTTTTCTGTGATGTCATGTGCTTGCAAACACTTAGAAGGGAAATGGCCATGAACAGATTCATACCCAAGTCTACATCAAACTGTTGTCTACAAAGTCTACAAAGTGAACTGTTGGTAACCTCAATAGAATGGATTTTATGTTAACTATAACACATTTCATGTTATACAATATACACTTTTAACCATATAGCTCACAGTAATATAGGAACCTCAGGAAGTTTTTCCTGGCCACCATTGCCTTGACTTGCTCATTAGAGACAAAACTGAAAAAAAGAACGCTATAAAAGGTATAAAGTTTTTTGTTTATATCCAGAATTTTTTATTTCTGTAAAGTTGTTTTGCGACAATGTACTATACAAATAAAACTACTTTTAACCGAATTGAACCTTACTCTCTTGGAGCTGGAAATGGAGGTACAAAACTGTCACCTGGTCTTTAATAAATTTACTCTTTTTTTTTTTGCTTTTGTTGGAAACAATTGCATGTGCAAAAGCACCAGTTATAATATAATATACTAAATCAAAGGCCTGTAGAAAGTCACATGAATAAGGAAAGACTACGTAAATGACATCAGTTTGAAAATGCTTTATTTAAAGAAACTAACAGAACTGGCATCATTGCCCTATCTCTCTCCTATGAAATGAAGATTAGACAAGAGCTTTAACTGTCAGTCATAAACCAGGTTTCTCCTCAAAAGACTTTAAATGCATTTTTAATCAAAAGGTGCAAAATAAATATCAAACTATTATATGGGAACCATTATTCTCTACAAATAACTGGTTTCTGATGACGGTATTGATTTTTGGAAATTGTAGTGGTGCCTAAGGGTGGATGGTCATGCAGTGACTTCGGTAATGGGGCCCAAACACACTCTCAAGTATGTACACTCACTAGTACACTGCTCCACTGAGCACAAACATAATGGCCACTCTTTTTTGTTTTCTCAGATATTAACAACAGTAAGTAGAGGCAAAGAAACTTAAGTGATATTCGTTTAACTGTTTGCTTTTAAAGGTCCAGTCATTGATCAAAAAGAGACAATACACAGACGGGTCACAAATTCAAAGAAAAAGCAGTGGGCGTAGGGGAGAACATATTTTCAAGTCCATGTAGATTGGACACTCACTGCAAATCAGTTCTCATGATGAAACAGCTCGATCCTGACGGGCATGGTTCTTTCAGGATGACCCCATCCCGTTCCACAGGGCCACAAGGGCTCACTAAATTATTTGATGAAGATGAAAATGTGTCATGCTCTAGCTATTGCGGTCACTACACAATAAGTGAACCATTAGATGACGCTCTCCACTACCTTTGCTACAATGCCAACATATCTTTAGGAAGGATTCCCCCAGTACAGTTCTAGAGACCTTTATTCCAAGGCACAATGAAACTGTTCTGGTGGCTCATGATGGATACAATCTGCAATGTTTTTTTTCCCCTTGAATTTGTCCCTTATATGTAATACAACAGTGTTTATTTATGTTCTTTATTTTTTTCATACATTACATACACTTGCATGAGATGAATAGTTAAATTGCTTCGTACATGTTAATTCCTGCCCTCAGGTTGCAGTTTGATGTCCAAAAGTGGAGATCTGGAGGATAATTATAGGGCTCGGGATGTCTAAAATGGTACTTGACGACCGCTCAAAACTTTTTTCATGTCATCTTCACCCAATATATAAGCTAAAATTGCTCATTCAACACTGGGCACGAGGTAGTAATATATCCTTGATGGTAGGGTAAATCCATCATAAGCACTCTGCATGCACTCAATCATACACCTAGGAGTAGCCAAACCAGCTATAGTTGTGTTTCTAGGAGGGATAACATGAAGAAACTTTGTACAGACAGCAACCCGAGGTCAGGAACCAATCAGGGACCCTGGATCTTTGATGTGGCAAGGCTATCCAGTTAGCTACAATAATAAACTAAATAAATAAACTTAGCCCTTCATCTCATAGGAGTGTACATTATGTACGAAACCTAAAGACGGTAAATAAAGCACTTTCATATATCCATATTGTTCATTTTTGGTCATGAATCTTGCTGAATGGACTTTTAATTAATAACGTATTGCAGAAATATCGAGTTGCAGCACGGGGTGAATGTACAACTGTTTAGAAGACTCTTATCAAATTTAGTGGTCCTTATGAAACAGGATCAGAATAGTTACAACATAAGTGAGTGAATCCAAAATCGTCACCTGTCCGTCAGTAATAATGGAGAAGTCGCGGTTCTCATGGAAATACATAACAACCAGCGTATGGCTGATAAGTGCCCAATTAGTTCAATGGATACTCAACAGTATTTCAGTTTTAAGTCTTATTTATAGGGTTCATGCTGTGTTGTAGCTGCCCACATCCTTTCCAAAGTTATAATAGTCCAGCTCCTGTATAGCAACCTCGGAGAGCTTGGTTAGATTAGGTGCATCGTTAGCATCCATATTTTCAGGGGCAGCGAAGTTGAAGTTATCCTCTTCGTAATCCTCATGAGGTTCCAGATCCGGTGGAGCATCTGAAGGACAAATAAGAGGGGATTTATTAAAAACAAAAATACAAGCATGCGTGTGTGTTTCTGTTTCTATATGTGTGAGTGCATGATTAGATAGATAGATAGATAGATAGATAGATAGATAGATAGATAGATAGATAGATAGATAGAGAATATTACTGAATGTAATAACAGTCTCAAAAAGATGTTTTAAGCTCGTCTTTACCGTGTCCCTCTGGGGATACATCCATGCCATGTTTGACCTTCATGTGTCGACTGAGGTTACCCTTCAGGTTAAATCGGCTGGAGCAGTACGCACACTTAAACGGCTTGCTGCCAGCATGAAGATGCATGTGACCCAGAAGATTATACATTCGGTTAAATGATTTTCCGCACACCTATATGTTAAAAAGAAAAAAGAAAGCAAACAGTTACATGAGATCTGAAAGATGCTGTATGTATTTATTTCAGCTTGCACAGAAGGAAGTGAGCATTTATTGCTGCATACTGTAGATAGCGCTTGTGACAGCAGTGCTTTTCAGGTGAAAGTAGCTATTGTAAGCTCAAGACGTCACCGGATGATGTCAGAGACTAATCTGCATATTCACACATTTGTCAGGTTCATTTGCATATCAAAATGTTACATGAGAAAGGGAGATTTTGAAGATAGTATGAAACAGAAAAGAAGGGTAGAGGAGGTTTGGCAGAATAGAAATTAACAAAATTTAAATGATTATAGAAAGAAGTCGTCTTTGATCAGAGCACCAAAAACAACAACAAGCAATTATTTATACATTTACAAAACACTATTCATTTTTATCATGAACACAAACAACACATGCAGTGGTAGTGAGTAGCTGTGTCATATAGTAGATGGACAACCACATTGTCAATAAAAAAAAAAAAAAAGGGCGTTGTATCCGATCAATCAAAAGGGTTCGAATCCTTCGTGGCCTTACTACCACCGCAGCAATCAACAAAATCCAGAATTTTGTCCCCCCCCCCCCCTCACATGGAGTATACTGGGGTGGGCCATCCAAGTATTTCAACGACCGCCCAAGTATCTGTCCTGAAGTCCTGTATCTGTCCTGTAGCTCAAAATCTGTCCTGAAGAAAGATGCCACCGTAATCGAATAACTAGTAGTGAACAGTTCCCTCTCGCGCTATCGCTCCTGTACCTGTTTATTCTGTTACAGTGAGACCGGTACAGTGTATAGTGAGAGGCAGTAAATGCAGCGGATGCCAGCTGCAGTAAAAAAGAAGAAGTGTGTACTGACGGTCACACATGCTCCGCAGAGACACACAGTTTTGCACTGTGAACAGGTTCTTCTTTAAAAACCCAGGAATAATAACGCTTGTATGGAAATCCTCCTGGTGTATGTCGACAGAGGAGGCTTTATGATATGTAGAACCAAAGTTATCATTACTTATAAATCATGTACATTTTACACTGGAATATAGGAATGGCATCGCAAAAATATAGGACTGACAAAATGCATTTCTTATTATTATTATTGTCACATAAAAGGCCAAAAACACCTATAAAAACACCCAATCTCACAAATCTGTGCGATTTCTTTGCCTATGTGACCATTTTATTTTATTTTTTTAACCAAGTCATGTTTGTATAGTTGGTCAAAATTAAAAAATGTTCACAGTTGATCATATTGCCTAGGTTATATATGAAAAACAGTAATGCAATAGTAGTAATAATTTTTTTTTTTTTTTTTTTTTACTTCTTCTTACTCCTCTTCACATATGGGTAGATGGAGGAAAGGGTTCGTACGTTGGAGCTCTGAAATGTTAAATTAATAGAAATATCAAATGAAACTGAATTAAACATGGTGTTTTGTGCTGGCAGATAGTGCTGGCCGATTCCGCTGGCTACCACTGCAAGCATATTTCAGACCTGTGGGAAACACTGGGAGTTGTATAATTAAGTGAATATGATTTACGACTACTGACATGCTGAAGCCTCACCTTGCACTTAAAGGGTTTTACAGGAAGGTGGACGATCATGTGAGTTTTCAGAGTCTGCTTCTGGACGAAGGACTTGAAGCAGACGTGACACTGAAAGGGCCTGACGCTGGCGTGGATCAGCATGTGTCTCCTCAGGTTTGCAGACAACGTGAACTCGCGAGCGCACACATCACACTTGAAGCCCTTTGGTCCCTGAGGAACAACAGGAAGCGGCAAGACTGGTGACATCTCAAGAAATTATTTACAATAGATGTCAATCTGCAATCATGCATCACTCATTCATCTCATGCAAATAACAATCTTCTCTTTAAGGCGTGGGGTTATGTTTTGAAAAACAATTTGCTTACATACACAGAGTTGGACATTCGTTGGATACAAAATTCCTCATCGCCATCTGTACATTAAACATGAGCGACGTAACGGCATTGTGTGGTTTAAATTAAGCAGGCTAGCGTTCAGTGTTAAACTGATTCTCGGAAAGGGTAGCATGAACAAACATAAATAAGTTTAGGAAATGATAGCTGCTGTTAGCTAGTTCTACAGTTGCACATTTATCCAAATCAGGTTTTTTTTTTTTATCTGCCAAAAACTGGTGCAATTAATAGTTTTACGTTCCAACTAAAGAGAAGCCACTGATTCCACTTGTATATCCACATCAGCTGATATTAACCTTTGATCAGGTTTGGTACCTGCTTGGATTGAAAAAAAAAAACACAACAGTGGCCTTTTGGTAGATAAGACTGAGCACACCCATTGGAGCATCTCCGTAACAGGTGTTGTCTTAGACAAAGCGTTTCCGCAGTATACGCAGGACATCAACTGTACTGATGAGGAGAAAAGAAACGTGCCTGGCTGGACAAATCAAGATCTGTATTCCATGCTGTAGGGAAAAATCTGACTTTGGCCCAAGCATCATGGATCCATGGTCCCGTTCTTATCGGGGTTTATGAGATTTACTGCCATCCACTAAATGAGTATGAATATAACCGACTTTCCATGTCTACAGTTTGTCCACATTTTATAGGACACCTCCAGAATGATGATAAACCGTGACGTGAGGCATGCATCATTGCTGAATGGTTGCAATAAACTACTAACTATATATCCCGTATTATAGGTATGTATTACAGACAATAAAGGATAGCATGTGCTTCATCTAAAAGATGGACCTTTCTAGCCTCCGAGTGGCGCAGTGGTTAAAGCGCTCGCCCTATCATCCGGAGATCGCTAGTTCGAATCCCGGGTGGTGCTGTAACCTCTCGCAGCCGGAGGTCCAGAGAGAGCTGATTGGCCGAGCTCTCTCAGACGGGAGGGACGAGAGGTACTTAGTGCTCGCACATTAATCACGGCTCTACAGCCAGTCAGGGGCGTCTGTGAGCTCGTGCAACGGAGGGAGTGGATAGCGCTGTCCTCCGAGTGTGTTACGCCGCCCCCAACGGTGCGCGAGCGAGCAGTTCGAAAAGATGCGGTCGGCTGGCGTCACGTGGTTCGGAGGAAACACGTGATAGTCTTCGGCCCTCCCGGCCGAGTGGTAGTAGTAGCCTTAATGTGGGAGCCCCCTAGTGACGGGGAGGAATTGGACACGACTAAATTAGGGAGAAAATCGGGGAAAAATCAAAAAAAAAAAAAAAACTTTCTGAACTGCTGCATACGCTACATCACAGGGTAGCTGCACACGCTCGGAGGAAAACGCTAACTGCCTTCTCCCATGATTGATGAATATTGCTCCCATTAGTGGGGCAAGAGCAATGACATCCTCCTGCCTTCTGCTGGACATCAGATATGGCCCACTGTGGCATCTTTATGCTTCAAACCTGTCTTTGAAGTCTCCTAGCAACATGGCAAATGCTTTCGAGTTGAAGCACGACACACCCAAGCATCTGTTTGAATCATGTCCTGGCCAAATACATTACATCTATCCAGGTAGAAGTCGATAAAGGTAGTTTTAAGTCTGAAAATTCGGTAGATATATTTTAGGATAATCTACAACAAGGGTTTTGAGACCAGGACCTGGAGAGAAACAACCCTACAGAGACTTGAACTGACTCTCTTCTACCAGACCTAATTCATCCCATGAGAGCCTTGAGAACACAAAACAAACAATGAGTTGTATCTGGTAAATTTGAGGAAAAAGAGGAAGGTAGAGACAACAAGTTGAACCTAATGTCAGAGGTGCTAATGGGAATGTCCTCATCTCTCCTATTATTACCCTTAAATATACCACAAAGAAGAAGCAGACTTAGGGGAAAAAAACAACACTATTTCAGATAATTGCCCTTGCTTATCCTTATCCTGTTTGGATCAACTCCAAAATCTGATCAGTTCATCTGCAGGTTTCAATTCTGATTCCATATAAATCCTAAAAACATTAAACTACTTGCGAGAATCTTGGACAGATGCATGGAAAGACAGACTGATACTGTACATGTACAACTGATGGCACAGCAATCTCACAGCTAGCCGAAAATGGGGCTCAAGTTCCTAAACACAGACGTGAAAGTAACACCTCTTTTTTTCTAGCTTAATCACCTAGCTGTGACCTTGACCTAGCTTGGATAGATTCCAAAAGCAGTTCATCTGGCGGTTACAATTTTGCAGAGGTTATAAACAATAAATGTGCAAGATAAAACGAGAAACGTCAAACATCTGGATTGGATACCTGCAAAGTTCAATACATTTACAGAAACTAACACTAAGGTGGATAGGAATTACTTGTGTGCTTCTGCTTAATGTAGCAAGAATTACAGCATTAACTCAAGCAATAGTTCATATAAGCCTGAACCTCATACAAACTGTGTACCTGAAAACTGACCAAACAGATGACAAGAAAAAAAAAGTAAAACCTCGCCAAGCACAAACTTACTTTTAAATCCAGTCCAGCAATCACTACAAACCAGCGTACAAAAAAACAACAACAACAACAAAAAACCCACTCATACACTATAGCGCTTACGCTGTACAGGGTCGACCAGGCAACTGTGAGGCTACAGTACTAACCACCACACCACCTCAATAACAACAACCAAAAATTTTACAAATCAATAAAATATAATGCAAGACACACCAATTCTACACCACCATCCATTTGCTTTTTACATTGATCGACATTGTTAATTAGACTTTTGTTTTCATTTTATTAAAACAAACAGCTCTTTCATGTATTAAAGTTACTTTCAAGTCACTTGCAAGTTTCTCCTTAACCCTGACATGCAGTGTTTTCGGTCTCGACCGAACCAAAAGACGTCTTAGGCATGACCAGCTCATTGTAAACATTCAATGTAAACAGACAGCTCTTGCCAGATGGCAGATAGATCCCACAATCCTGCTTTTCAATAGTTTATGCATCCTAGCTGAATCAGCCACTAAGGGAGCGATACCTATGCATTTAAAATTTAAAGTAGGGTTACATGGGTTCGAAGTTTAAACGTGTGTTCATAAAGTACCTAATAAACTGAGCTCTTTGTGTATAGTTGTATATTGAATACTGTGCAAAGATTTTTTTTCTACCGGCAAAAAAAAAAAATCTACTCTAAAACAATTAAATAAAAATGTATTTGGAAAACTTGTTTTTCTGCCACTTGTTTTAGTCCAGGGATTTTCATCCAACTGTTTTGGATTAAATGTCATACACACTAAAGGCATGTGTATACATACTTTCATAACTGTACAATGTAAAGGAGTTTGTTAGGAGTTTTTTTCCGAGACGCTCCATACACTCATATATAGACAGACGCACACAAACATCTTGAAACGTAGTCATTTTTACCTTAGAGACACGCGTCTGAGGCTTGAGCACTTTGTGTGAGAGAGAGTGCTGACGTAGCTGGTGGAGCTGCAGGAACTGAAGGCCGCACTGGCTGCAGGAGAACGAGCGCTGGGCCTGATGCTTCAGCATATGGTTCTGCAACTGACTACGGTAGGCGAATGTCTTACTGCAGTGGCTACACTGGAAGGTGGCCGGCCCTTGGTGGCTGACCTGATGCCGCTTGAGGTGCGCGTACGTGGCGAACTCCATGGAGCACTGCGGGCAGATGTGGCATCGGCCTCGCTCGTGCTTCACTTCGTGGGCTCGCAGCTCGCTGGGGTAGGCGAAGCCTCGGCGGCAAAAGCGGCAGCTGAAGGGCTTGACGTCAGAGTGCTGCAGCATGTGCCGTTTTAGGTGGCTGGTCTGAGTGAAGCCCTTTTTGCAGACCGTGCACTTGTGCGGCCGCGTGCCCTGGTGAGTCAGGAGGTGTGTCTGCAGGTGGCTTGGCTGTTTGAAGAGCTTCCCACAATGTGGGCAGGCATGGGGTTTAATGCCATTGTGACCCAAGATATGCGTTACAAGGTTATATTTGGAAGTGTAGGACTTTTCACACATGCGGCACTTCCAGCGCTTCAAGCCTTCTCCAACGTCCACGCAGTACGACTCGTTGATCTGAATGTTGATATCGAGTCGGTCGATGCGGCGCCCCCGAGGCGCCTCGCCTTCCACAGGCTCGCCCCAGAACATGCCTTGGTTGCTCTCGTCGAACTCCCCCACCCCGTCCATCTCCCCGCCATCGTAGCCGACCTCGTTAGCACGGAAGTAGCTGCTGATCTCTTCCCCTCCACCACCGGCCTTCCCCATCCTCGCGTCGCTCCCTTCCTCTTGCACGTCCTCGTTTCCTCTTTTCTCCAGCGCATGGTTTCTGCCATGAGAATGCACCTCGTTCGGCGTGTGAGTGCTGGGGTGGGGATGGACATGGTGGTTAGGTGCTGGATGTGTGCTCTTGGGTTCCCGGACACATGAAGAGCAACAGTTGCTGGGGTGCGGTTTGGAGGCGAGGCGGTAACCAGAGTTGTCTACCATCTGCATGCTTTCTCTGGGCATCAAGTTCATCATGTGGTTGCAGGAAGGTAGTCCAGGGGTCACAGCTTCACCTTTGACATGTGAACCTGTGTTCTGGTGGCCTATAAGAGGCTTCGTGTTTTCAGGCGTCCCCTGCCATCTCCTTTCAGCGCAGCTCGAGTGAACCTGGCCGTCCTCTCCGAGGTTCACGCCTAGGTAGTCGCCGTTGGCACCGATGAGCTGGTCAGCGTACTCGTAGTCCATCCGCTCGATGGAGGGAGCTGGCGATTCTTTAGGCTCTCCGGTATAAAAGCCGTTGGGGGCAATGGTGGCCCCGAAGACCTCGTTCTGGGATATAAGCCCCAAGACAGCAGCCTGGGCCAGAGACAAGACCACCACTGGGTCTGTCTGTGTCCCCACATCCATCTGCTGGTGCATGGCTTCAGCATAACATCGAACCAGCTGCTGGGTCTTCTCCTCCTGCCACACAGGAAATACATCAGAGTGAATAAATGAGCAACCTTCAAGACTTCAAGTAAAATACTGCTAGGAAAAATATATATGTGTATATATCGGATTGCGTTCCCTGTTCACCATTTCAACCGCGGAGACACTCGAATCAGGAATGAAAATGCTTTATTTGGGATGGAACTGAAGATCATGTCAGGTAATCACATCATAATCCAATCAACTAATTTAATAATTTGCACATAACGACGATACACAAAGATAGCTGTGAATTCAGCTCTCTGAGCCATCTTTTTTTTCCATTTCCCAACACAATACTCTTACCAAAAGAAGTAAAAAGAGAGAGAGACTAACCAAAAAAAAAAAAAAAAAATCATGAATATGCACAGTGAGGGGAAGAGTGCATGAAAGGAAGCTCGACTGACAGAAAAGACAGATTAGGCGAGTGATGGAGGGAGAGGAAAAAAAGAGGAGGGGTTGACTGAGTGAACAAGAGAGTGGGTGAGTGAAAGAGAGCAAGAGAAAAGAGGCAGAGAGAGAGAGAGAGAGAGAGAGAGAGAGGAGGGAAAAAGAATAAAAATCAACAGCATATAAAAATAAAACACTGAATTTAAACATACAGCAGAGAAACGGAGAACAGTCTAATGTCATGAATGTGAAAAATGCATAAAGATGAAATAACATGGCTCTTCAGTCTGTTAAAAACCTACAAAAAAATTGTACACTGTAAAGAATAAGTGAACATACAGGTACAAATATAAACTTACCAAATTTCTCTTGGTTTGAGGTTTTAGATGTTTGAGCGACCTCATCTTTAGTCAAAAGTTCACGTTTACCTGCTTGCCCCTTTTGCGCCACACTCTACTGCTGTCTATAGCTACACACAAACATACACACACACACAGATACACACTGTCTGTTCTCTCTGTATGTGAGCTTGTTCTTTTTCCTCTCTCTCCCCTCCCTTTTTGTCAGACTGTCTCTCTCTCTCTCTCTCTTCTTTCTCTCGTATGTGCTCGCTCTAATTTTCCTCTTTCCCCTCCCCCATCTCTCCCTCTCTTTCTCTCTCTCTCTCACTGGTGCAAACACACTCACACTCACACACATATTATGGTATTTGCTTTTATGCCCCAAAGAAAAACATATTAGATATAAACACCCCAAATCAGTACTAGGTTTAGAGGAGTTGAAACAAAGAATAACAGGAGAGAGAGAGAGAGAGAGAGAGAGAGAGAGACTAAGCATAGTAAATTAAATGACAGTATACATACACATCATGTGCAAAAGAATAATGAATGAAATAGGAGATGAAGATGAGAGAGATGGCAGTAAGAAATCTGCACTGGCCACAAAGTCAGAGGGTCATAATTCAAATATGCCAATCTTCAGTCTATACCCAAGTCCAATAATGTTGCAAATAATAAAACCAAAACGCGTAAAACCAAAACTTACTAAAGTTCAAAACATTACTTACCAAGCATGTACATGTTTTTCATTTCACTTATTTTTGATAACTGAATTGCTCTTTAGGAAAAGAAAAAAAAAAACCTTTTCACATTCACATCTTTCTCTGGAATATTAAACTGCATGGATACCAGAAATGTAACATCAAACAGTTTGTTTATTTGATCATGGTCAATATTTGATACAGTGTTGCGCCATACTGTACACGTATATGAACACATTTTCATTTTGGGGGCATTTTAGAATTGTACTGGTTACACCTCAGGAGAAAATGGCTGAGAGAGAGGTATTCAGGAAGACAAGAAAATGGAGGGATGAGGGAGGAGAAGTCTTTCAGAGAGGGAGAGGGAGGGAGAGAGTGAGAGAGAGAGAGAGAGAGAGAGAGGGAGTGAGAGGGAGAGAGAGAGAGAGAGAGAGAGAGAGGGAGGGAGAAGGAAAGAACAAATAGAGAGAGAGCAAGAAAGAGAGGGGAGGAGATAAACAGAATGACCGAGGGAGGGGAGAGAGCGAGTGAGACAGACAGACAGACAGACAGAAAGAAAGGGAAGGAGAGGACGAATGAGGGAGGGGGAGGGAGGGAGGGAGGGAGAGAGAGAGAGAGAATGAGGAGTGACAGAATAAAGGAGACAGAGAGGGAGTGAGGGAGAAAAAGAGAGAGGAAAAGGGAGGGCAGCAGGGAGTGAGACAGGAAAGCGAAAATGGAGACAGATTCTGATTACTTTGATTAAGTTTTAAACATCACAGTCTAGTTTTTCCACATGGTTCATTTACATGGTTTCAAGTCTCTGATCCAAGTCAGAGTCATATTCTGAACACAAGGAGACACGTGAGAAAATGACTGAACTGTCCAACGATTTATTACTTATGCACAGCATTAACAAAGTTACAGTCACAAACAGAGCCTTTACAACGATCCAAACTAGGGACATTAACGAGCAACCGCAAATCAGTTAATTGCCATCAAGAATTTAAATGGGAAAAAAATACAACCAATAATGTTTTGCATGATATTTCTCTGTAGCTCAGATATCTATTAACTCGTGTACCACAAGAGGGCGCACCTGCAGTTCAGAGGATGAGCTGTAGTGGACTAGGACAGTACTTTTCAGTGGCATCACTTTTGAATGAGAACAGAGATGAGCAGTATTTTGCAGAACTTTATTTTTATCAGTGGTTTGCCCTCGGGGTCACCGTGTCAATCAAAAGTATTTAACCCCTGCAAAAACGACCCTGAAATCACTAAAAAGAAAAAATCTCTTCATAGACTACAATGAAAAAACTCACTGAGGAAAAAAAGATACCTCTCAATGATGCATGCTCAATTTTACATACATAGCCACAAAATTTATATTAAAATGAAGAGCTGGGTCTCCTGCCTATATTAAACTTTAAATGGAGAAGATTGGCCAAAATGTTAGAGAACCATCAGGGTTTGTATCGGACCTGAGGAAAACCAGACTTTCACATTCATTTTTCACTCTGGCGTCCAGTTACATCCTCAGCGTGAGTCAGACATGCGGCCACAGTCCTCAGACAACCGGGCCAAGCCATGCCCATTCCCCACTCCCCTCACACGCACCCTACAGCCTACAAATAAGCGCAGGACAACCATCCAACCATGACTATTTACATGTCATCAATTTTTCTTGAATAACTCATTTGTTGGGATTGTGACAATAGAATAGTTGATTTTTTTTTTAATGCAGTTATTAAGGGTGGAAATCATCAATCACGATATGTAAGAGCCAATTCAATTAAAATTGCGATTCTATAAGTAAGTATCAAAATTTTATAAATGTTCTGAACGGGTATTACATTTTTCTCCCGGATTTTGTTACAATTTTAAACCTTTAAAAAAATGTAATGAAGTAGGCCATTTCTTTTAACATTAGTTTTCTCAATTGAAAGCGCTGCATTTAAACAATACAAACTAACGTCAAATACAAGAGTTTAATGGTAAACTAAAAAAACAAAAATTAAACAAAAATTAAGCATAAACCGTCACCCATCATAATTATTATTTCTAAACTAACTTGATGAAAGTGTGTAAATAGTTCAGAGTGCGTCACCTGTAGGATCATAAACAACATTTTACTGATTCAAAAGCCTCCAAAGTCTCAAAGATCAACTTGGCAGTTAACACACAGGTTGAGTGAGCACATGAGCGCGCCCAGCTTCTAACGTGGACACGAGGGGCTTTTAACGCATGTGATTTTTAACCAATTGGCGCTCACTGTGTTTTGAAACTGATGTAAGTGTGTGGAATGAGTGGGTTTGAGACTAATTTCCTCGCAGAGTTTGGAGGAAAAAGGCAGATCGAAGGCTTTTAACACGGGAGTTTTTTTTTTGACAAATTAATGCCATAAAATGCATTTCTGTTCCTCCACTCGAAAGCTTCTGCACGTTTCTATCTAATTCTGATTGCCCGATCACCAGACATGATCAGTCAAACTGTAAACCACCCCAATTTTTTTTTTTCCAATTCAATTTTAAATGTAATTTTTTTTTTGGAGTCTGTCTGGCAAAATGCAATTAATTAACTGAATAAATTTTTCTCCAAATTTGACAAATTATCGATTGTCTGTCTATTGGATTAGTTGTGTTAACTTAAGGGCCTCGCTTAAGGGCTCAACAGTGGCAACCTGGTTGAGCTGACTCAAACCGACAACCTTCTGATCAGTAACTCAGTGCCTTAGCCCTCCGAGCTACCACTGCCCCAAGAACAATGTGTAAAATCTGCAACCCTAATCCAATCCTAATTAAATCCTAATTAGATTGTTTAGCCAGTTAACTGATCATTTACTGTAGAACGAGCATTTATAAACTGTGCAAACAGCCAAAGAGAAACCAGACTCTCTTTGGATTAAATGTTCGACAGCTTGAGAAAGGACATACTTTGCAATTCTGGATGGATAACTACCATTAACCTTGTATGGTACTTCCAACCTTCACACGTATTTCATCCAATTGATCAACCAAACATCCGACCGTTATTCATCCCTTTATTCCTCCATCTCTATTAACTACTTTATGGTTTAGGATTACGGTGCTGTCAGAGCCTACCCTGGGAAAACTGGACATGAGGCAGGTATACTACTTTTATTATACACAAAACTTTCACACACTCAATTTAGATTTGCCACAGTGGTAAAATGAGCCCCAGGTCAAAGCTCCAGTTGAGTACAGTTCCTTGTTATGGCTGAGACCTCTCCCAACCATACACCTCTTCCTGAGGTGAGGTACACCTCTTCCTCACCTCATTCGAGCCACCTCACCTATGCCATCAGCTCACATCACCTACGCTATGACAGCGTTTGTTTCAACTTTTTTTATTGTTTGTTTGCTTTGAGAGAGAAAGATCTCACATACTGCTGAACAAATCACTCTCCAACAACTAAGCCTTATCAAAAAGCTTTATCTGTATCCTTAAGCTGGATTAAGTTTCATAAACTTCATAGAAACCTAGAGAACATGAAGCGGGAAACAGTTTGCTCGTGCACCTAGTCACGGCCCGAGACTCCCACAGCCCAGGAGGTTGCTGTTTGGCCCGGATGAGCACACAAACCTACATGGAGTGCCAGTGCCTCGATGAGACATTTTTCTTAACACTGTTGATTTGTGTGGATTAACAGCATGTTGATTCAGACTGGTATGATTTTGCAGTATCCAGATGTCTGCCAGACCACAGCTACCACAATACCAACAACTTGTTTTCTATTTGCTCACAAGACAGCATTTTAACAGATCAAGGTTTGCAAATTACCATATCAAGCATCACATTTACCTTTTCCACCAAAGTGAACCAGGTGCTAGTGCCGATTCAGAACCGGTTTAATAGCGAACCTCTTAAGGACTGGCTTTGTTTTTCCATGAGCTAGAGAGTCACGTCATTATGTCACTATATACATCTGTACTTTCCCAGCAATGCTAGCTGCAAACAAAATACTAGCGACAAGCACAACAACAAAAATGGAGAACTTCAACCTGGCTTTGTGAGCGTCTCTCCTGGCTTTATCATTACTAGACAGCATGTGAACTGCCCATTGCATATTTTAATTATTTTTATTGGCCAGCCCATACACCCCCCCCCCCCCCTTTTTTAAATGGCGATCGTGATAATTATGCCCCCAGCCCATGACATGAGCGGTTCTTAGTTCTAGCCCATCAAAGCTTTGGTGCTGCCATGGAACCGGTTTTACTGTCTGAGGGCCGGGCCTTTGGCTGGTTCGAAATTGGGTCCCGGCTCCGAACTATCTCCGGGAAGCGATATTTGATAACTGATGCACAGTAAAACTTATCTGTTACCAGATGCAAATGCGCATTGTGGGTTCTCTTTACCAGGCAAATTTTGTTTGCATATATATACACCCTCTGCTTTAGCTGCGGTTGGGGAAACTGGTTCGGAAACTGATTTCTGAAAATGATTTTTCCTTATTTGTCAGCTCCTGGAGGAAAAGAGATCATCACCATCATCACTGGAGCACAAAAAAGGCTGCTTGTACTTCTCTGTGCACAACTATACCACCGGCATCCATCAAGTGATCCAGATATAAACGAGGAACAAAACGTGGGCAAAAGACGTAGTGGTGAAACTAAAGAGAAGCCATTGGCTGGCAAAAATTTTTTAAATACAGATTCATGCCTGGACTAACTTGCACACTTCTAGTGAATGGTCCTCACAATGAAAAACAAAATAGTGATTAGTGTATTGAAATACTGGCACCTATAAGCGTTCATCAGGTATTAAATATCCATGGACAGTTCTAGCAGAATTTCCTAGCTTCCCCTGGCATTGCACAGTAACTACTATGTGCTTGTACATCCTTCCCCAATGCTCTGTGGTCATAAAGAGAACAACAGTGGGCACTGTTCAGTGTTGAGTTTCCAGTCTTCATAAAGGAGAATCCTCCCACCAGTTCAATATTCCTTATGCATGCATGCATGGCTTTCAGAGATAAAAATGGGTATTTCTCAACAGGATTGGCCTTCTTTGCTAGTTGATACAATATGTACCACTATTGTAAGAGCATACATCCTTAAACAATAATAAAATTCAGTATGGATTAAAGAGCTTGAGTTCTCTTCTTTGGAATGAGGAAGTACCTTGAGAAGAAGCTGCTCTGATTTATTTGAGTGAGTAGCGCATGGTAGGTCTACAGACACCTTATATTGAGAGAACCTTGTGGGCAGCTTAGGTGCTGCTGATGCTGCTACACCAGCGCATCATAGTGTGCATCCAAGCTATGATGATGAATCACATGCCAGCTGTTGATGACTGTATTGCATCACTGGTGACGCAAGCCTCAGACCCCCCCCACCCCCCCCCCCGTGTTAGCATTCGTACAGTTTCTCACACAGTTGCAGAGGCTGATCCCTCTATGAGTGGGGTGATCCATGTAGGCCACGACATACAGTAGGGTGTCTTTACTGGATGTGTGCAAAGAGATTAAATTCTGTCTCTGTATCCCTGGGTCACACTTCAGGCCGGGGAAAAGTGGGCAAGTTTTAGAATCACAAATGCATGCGTACTACTCGAATATCAAGACCTAAAAAGTATGTCGTTTATCAAGTAAAAAATTTTTTCATTCTGCTTGCAGACCAAGTTACTCGCAATCCAAAGTTTCACTGTAAAATAAAAACTATAACTATTAAAGAAACAAAATCAGTATTCGGTGAAACGATGCTTTGATAACCCTTTAGTGTCAGATGCAATTTTTGATACCTAGAGTTTTATAAGGAAATTGGCTATTAAGTTTTAATAAAAGGTTTTAAAATTGGCCTTTTAGTTTTAGTCTAAAAAGTGGTTATTTATACAATTTGTTGCTTTCTTTTAAGGCATAAATTTTTCGATAACGTTTTTCATGTTGTGGTGGAATACTGATGTTTCAAAATCTATAATTGAAAGAAAAAAAAAGAAAAAGAAAAAAAGAACAACTATAATATCCATAATAATGTTTGTACAGTCAAAAAAAAAAGACTTTTGCCCAGAACTGTATATCCGTCATAATTTTAAAACAGGTGACATGTAAAGTAATAGATTTTTTTTATTACAATGGCACTAAGGTGGAATATATTAGACAAGTAAACAATCACTGTTCACCAAGAAAAAAATGGGCATGCTAAATAATCTGAACGACTTTGACAAAGATCAAATTGTGATAGCTAGACGACTTCGTCAGAGCATTTTTAATATGGCGGGTGGTCTGGGGTGCTCCTAGTATGCAGTGGGTAGTACCAGCTACCAGGACCAGTTTCCAGCATGGTCAGCCATGACTGATAAACCAGGGATACATCAGCTCTTGGGCTGAGAGAACGAGCTTCTAAGTGGTGCAACAGAAACGCATTTTATGGTATTATGTTATCAAAAGTCTCCCGCTTTAAAAAGCCTCTGATCAGCCTTTTTCTCCTAACTCTGCATGCGAATTGGCCTCGAAACCTGCTCTTTACACACGCTTACACCAGTCTCTAAACACTGCGTGCGCTAATTAGTCTGGAAAATCGCACCCGCTAGAAGCCGCACTCGCCTGTGTTAGAAGCAACACGCGCCCATGTGCTCACAACTGCGCTCGTTTTCAAATTCCTCAAGAGTTTTGAGACTTTGGAGGCATTTGAGGAAGTAAAACCTTTATTTTCAATCCAACAGGTGGTAGGCTTTATTCAACTCGTGCGGTCGGAGTGAATAATTTGCTAACTTTGCTTAGAAACAACAATTACGACAGATGACAACGGAGATGCAGGCTGTTCAGTAAAAATATAGCTTTTTGAATTTAATTTCATTTTAAATTAATTGTTAAACTCTTGAAGATATTTTGTATTGTTTAAATGCTGTGCTTGGTTTTTAAGTCACAAAACTAATATTGTAAATAATGGGCTACATTTAACTTAATTCAGTTGTAAAGCTTTTGAATAAGATATAGGTGTCTAAGTTATAAAACGTTTCTTTTTTTTTTACGTTTTATTTTTTAAGGTTTTTAAATTGTAACAAAATCTGTAAAAAATCTATTAACAAACATCATGATAGTTATAGAATCATAATATAACTCCTGCAATATAAATCAACACTTGGGTATGACATCCTCGCATCAGGCGATCACTGTTGATTCCCAACCCTAAAATGCATTATGTTTGTGGGATTATTACATTAAAGGCTGCAGATCTGTATCACGCTTGTTGTTTATTCCACTTGCGGAATCTTACAACTTGCAGATCTTACAACATCTGACCTGAACAGTCACACCCATACGTTGAACACTAGAACAACAAAATTGTTCGATATCTGTGTGCTGTAGCATCAGGATCTCTCTTTCCTGGAACTGTGTGTTCCCAAACGTATTCCAGCATGACAGTGCTCCATAAGGTCCCAAAAGGTCAATAAAGACATGATTTGCCAAGGGTGGTTTAGAAGCACTCAAGTAGCCTGCACAAAACCATAAACTGAGCCTTTTGGGGGGAGAGTTTGGGAGGAACTGAAATGCTGATTACATGCCAGGCCTTTTCACCCAACATCAGTCCCTGACTTTAACAATGCTCTTGTGGAAGAATGAGCACAAATGCCCACAGCCGTGTTTTAAAATCTATTGCAAAGCCTTCCCAGAAGAGTGGAGGCACATGGGGACGATCTACGGGTGTCCACATACTTTTGGATATATATCGTGTTTATGCCTTGAATCATAATATGCCTTGGTTTAATAATTGCAATAATTCATTCTTAAATGCATACTTTATAACGATAAAACACAAAGCCACTTATAATCTTATAACAAGGATGCAAGGTGTTTTTATTTTGCCGTACATCTGGCACATGATTGTTTGCACAGAGTGGATAATAAACTTGTACACATTTGCCAAACATTTCCTGTCTCAGCACACAGGATGTGTTTAATTCCTACTTTTCCATGTGCTTTTGGTATTGCTTTGACTTAATTTCCTCCTCCTCTACCAGTTGACTGCTTTTAGTAAGTTCTCATGCATCTTATCTACTCTGTCTAATCATGTTCAACATCATTTCATGTTCTTGTTTCTCACCATCTAGTTCATTTCAGTGCATCATCAACCATCACACTTTTTTTGGTTTAAAGGTAAATCCTAATTTGGAGTCACCACATATACATGTACAGACTGAGCATCAGTGAACAGGTTTGGAGTCAGTTTGGAGAATATCGTATATACGGCGTCGTCAAATTCTGTTGACCCGATGACAAATGATAAAATGGAACAATCCCTCCAACATTGTTGTGCTTCCACTGCGGGGCTTTTACATCAATTCGTCATAACATGTTCTACAATTGTGGGCAAATACACAGGACCTGGAAACTGACATCCTGTGACGTGACACCATACAAACATGACAGCTGGACGAATCACAGACTGGGAAAGGTCTCCGAGAGCGTCTTGACCAGTCAGGAAACTTCTCTACAAGAAGACAGACCACCTAACTGGCATTCACTTTTTTTTCAAAAACATGTTTTCGCCTTTATTCTGGTCACAAAATGCAATGCTGAATCTGAAGTTAACAGAGCTTGCCGGTTAATAGAGATGTGAAGAGTGGTAACCTGTCAATTTGATTAAATTTGTTGTTGCTTTTTTTTTTTTTTCTTCAATGTTTTGTCTCAAACAGCTACATTTTTACAGGTTTAGAATGACTGAAGCAGGTTTTTCCCTGGTTCACCCTCCAGTCCAGTAGGCATGGTGTTGCACCACCTGCCCATAATTCAAAATGAAAATTTTCAAATTCAAACTGTTTTTTATTCGTCACATACACAACCTTACACAGTATGATATTCAGTCAAGTGCTTACATGATTGTGACCAAAAAAAAAGGAAGCAGCAATACTCTTGCAAAATGTGTGTATTTGTGTTAGAACATTTATCATTTGTTTAATACGTTTTTTACCTAAATAATTTACTGTGTAAATAGATTCTGAATCAAGAACTGACTCAATGATTTAATCCATTGTATGATCCGACAAAAAGATCAATCCAACTGCATAATCAATTCAATTGCACAGCTCGACTGGTTTATTTGAGCAATCATGGAGAATCTGTACATGGCTTGAGGTCAAAACTTACATTTCTGTTCAAAGGTTAATATATAATGAATAAAACATCAACAAACAGAATATTTAACTTCCTTTATTTGGAACGTTATGATAAGTTATAATATGATGTGTTTCCTTGGTATGGGAATCACCAGGAATCCCCGATTAGACATCATCACGATACCTAGGTGTCGCTTTCGATTTGTATTGCATTTCACTAACTTTCACGATTTTTTTAAATCTCAGGATGCAATATTAATTATTTTCTGATTTTCTTACAAATCGAAACTAATTTAGAACGACACTGTTCCACCTGGCAATGTGTGAATAGTTTAAAGTGCACCATCTGCAGTATTAAATGCAACATCAAATGCAAACTTGCACTAATAGACAAAAGTTTTGACACCCCTTCTAATTCTCTGGTATTTCTATTTCTTTCTACATCGTAAAAAAAAGAAAAAATTGCTGAAGGCGTCCAAATTACACAATAATCTGCTTTGAACAGTCACTTGATATTGAGATGTATCTGCTACTTACAGTACGCTCTGTAAAGCCTTTATAACAGCTCTAATCTGAGGTGCTGTTTGTTAATTGATGATTTCTGAGACTGGAAGCTCTAAATGCAGCAGAGATAAGTTTTGGTCTTGCTTTCCTGGGATGGTCTTCATGAGATACAGTTCCATCATGGTGTTCGATGGGTTTTGCAAATGCACTTTACAATACTGTTCTTGCAAAAACGATTCCAGAACAGCTGACCCTCATGTCTTAAAATAACAACCGACTGGTGTTGTTTCACAGTTTTTAAAGTCACCAGAATTGTTCTATTCATCCATTAATTAATTAATTCATCAATTTCTATATCCTAAAGCCTATCCCAGGAGACCTTGAGCACAAGACATGGTACACCCCGGAGAGTTTTCCAATCCATTGAGAGGCACGTGCGCAGACACACAAACACACACAACAAGCAATTTGTTAACGCCAAATACAGTGAGTCCCCTACATACAAACTTTCAAAGGTGCAAACATGCGTTAGCGCATGTTTACTTGTGGAGGTAGGATCACATGTTTGGCGTACATTCTCATGTGCATGCAGCATGAATCCCCTGTGTACAGATAATTGTGTTAGTATCCTAGTACCTAGACAACGTTTGCTGGACATACAAACAAACTGGATTTACAAACTAGCATTCTGAATGAAACTCATTCTTTTCATAACATCTTTGGACTGTGGGAGGAAACCGGAGCACCCAGAGGAAACCCACAGTGCTACCGACTAAGAAAACTAGTGCCATCAGTATTGTTCTGGAACATCAAAAATAAATCACCACAGGAAAACATTGAATTAAAAACCTATGTCCAAGGTATGGTGATTCATGCATCGCCACACTGACTCCAAACTCAATTAATTTTTCTTTTTTTTACATGTATAACAGACATGAATTGGCTGGAATACATCTTGATTGGCCATAACTGGCAATCGGCCGATCAGCCTCAGATATAAACGATACTGGTTTTAGTCGCATTTTTATCGTGTTAAATTATCAAACATCTTTAAAAGCCACCGATCCAAACCGTGAATTAGTCTCAGATCCGAATTTCACTTTCTATGAAACAGCTAAAGTTTTGTGGAGGAAAGCGATGCAACATTAAAAATAAATAAATAAATAATTTAAAAAAAAATTATTCTAAAACATACCAGCATACCATGAGTGCAGAGGTACAAGACCCGCCTCTGGGGGCGGGACCTATCGCTTAGAGAGCATTTGATTGGATAAACACAACGCTAGTACAGGATGAGTCATTTTCACAAGCGATGAGGTATGAAATTGAAACAAGAACTTCTGCTAGAATAAAGATGTCCCCTAAATTGTCTTATTGGTGTCAAAAACGTGAGAAAAAAAATTAGTGTCCCTCTGTAGATTTCATTCAGATAAAACCTACCGGACTTTCCAGTGTTTTTTTTTTTTTTTTAAGCTAGAAATCCTGATCAGTACAGAAGTTTCTGTGCATTATTTCCTGACTGCGATTTTGACAACAAATCACAGCAAACCCCAAACAACTGTAAAGCTATTAGCATTGTCTCGTTCATTTACTTTAACATGCTGTTAAAACTCCGAGTGCGAAAGATGCACAAAACAGATATTTTAACAAACAAAAACGGTAAATATAACTTCTTAAAATAAAAACTAGACTGGTATTTTTAATTATTTTCTGTTTTCTCCACTTATTCAAGCTAGCTTAGCCTAGCAGCCCGTTAGGTAAGTTAGCACAGAGCGAGTGTGGCCTGCTTTCTCCACTCCACCTCCACACGGAGCGCTCACCACCAGGGTGTTAAAGACAACATTACGACCTGTGACATTTTGCCTTTGCAAGAATACACAAATAAACATCACTGTGGTTCAGAATAAAATTATTTCACGGAAACAATTGGAGTTGCAATGGGACTGCACCGGTGGCTCCGGGCAACTACATTAGTTTCATTCCAGCTTAAATCTCAAAAAACGATCGATATTTTAACTTACCACACTCCAAAACTCGGTTCTGTACGTAGAAGACACTTTGGAGATTTTTTTAAAAACTGCTACAGGCTGAATATGAGCTAATTCTAGCTTCTAGTTCGGCAGAAAGTATGAAGAGAAAGTGACGTGAACAAATATACCCACTGTCAAAACCTGAAACAACCACTAGAGGGCGGAAAGGAGCATGAACCGCGATTATGGCTGTCTACTTCTTCTTTCATTGGCAATTTAGATGCTGCTGTTACTCTTTGCTGCCGTCTTGTGTTGAAAAACAATTACTACACCTAAACTCAAAATTTATTTCAGACTAGCATAAGTACGCGTCGTTGATGGGGAAAATAGTTTGTAGAAATAGTTAATAGGTTAAAGCTAAAGAATTGCTTTATTATTAAAAAAAAAAAATCAGTCATATTATTATTTCAGGTTGAAGCTCACGTACATGTCCGCCTGTCTTTGTGTACAGCAGAACTCTCTGGTTGAGTATCTTATGCCATGTTTACGCCAAGTTGTACTTCTTCTCTCGTCAACCAAATACACTCCCTGTTCGGTAATCAGAGAGGTAATTACAGATGAGAAATCGAAAAAGTAGATCGGATGAAGATTATGTTTTGTCTGAAAATGACTCCAGCGTGTTAAAATGCACTTATACCACATCAGCGCTGTTATTTCAATGATGAAAATAGTAACTAGTCCCAGTAAAAAATATTCAGTTGAGCGTTTCTATTTAATTTCTATTGGTGCAGGTGTTTGTTTACATTGAACAAGTAGTTTATAAGTAACTAATTTTAAAGAAGATCATTAAATCTGGCACATAACTGTTTATAACATCGCTTTTACTCAACATTATAATTTCACTTATGGTGCAGGTTAAACATCAGGCAGATATCAAAATACTGCAAAATTTTGATGATACTCAAAAATGTCATGAGACTGGTTTCTGGTCCTCTAATGTATGAAACGTAAAGATATCATCGAAAGACCAATGTACAGACAAAACTACCTTTTTTTTTTTTTTTACATTTATAGATATACGCGACCACACCCAGGATGATATGCAGTGAAATGCTCAATACGACTGTTCGAGACCTAAAAAGAAAGAAAGATTATACTGCAATATGAAACATTGCAGAGAAATGTAAAAATGTAAAAGTCTGGGATGAATGTACAAACCTACAATTTGCAGATTTACAAATTCCAAGAAACATATCATTAAAATAGAAATAGATAAAATGTATAAGTTACACAGGATGTGTAGAATGTGCAATATGCAATATAAAGATATAAAATAATAATGTCTTATTTGTGTGTGTGTGTGTGTGTGTGTGTGTGTGTGGTACCAGTCAAAAGTTTCGACACACACTTGGATGTATTTTCTACATTCTAGAACAATACTTACAATACTTTACGACTCTTTCTACCCTTGGGACACGTCTGACAAATATATACAGTTTTAAGGCAACATATGTCATGTCATGTATTATAATGCACTTTGTGCACGAAACAGGTGATGTCACCGATATGGTCTTGCCTATATCGCCTATGAGTTGTGCTAATTAGAATCAGCTAATTGAATGGAAGAAATATATGGAAGGACCTTTGCTTTCTGAAGGCAGGGTGTCCACCTCTGCACAAAAAGTGTATAATCTTTATCATTGATTTAAGTGTATAATCTTTATCATTGATTAAATGATAACTTTATCATTTAAAATGTCACTTTACTGTATATCTGCATATTCAATATTTTTATTTCCACTTGTGCAATTTCAATTTTTTTACCTACTTACATTTTATATTTTTATATTCTTACATTTTACATTTTATATTCTATATTTTATATTTTATTTAATTTTATTTTATTCTCTTAGGTCAGGGCAGTTGCCTAAGCATTTCACTGCATATCGTACTGTGTAGGATTGTGTATGTGACAAATAAAATTTGAATTTGATTTGAATTTGAATTTGATCTCTCCAGTGGGTCTGGCCTATTGTGTTCATCCTGTAGGACATACCTGATAAAACAGTGCCTCCGATACACCTGGTTAGATCTCATCAGCCTTGCCCCTATGAAGGTTTCTGACCACTATAGTAACATCATTGACATAGCTATACTCAAAAACGCAAGATATGTATAACCCCACCTCTTGAACTTTGCCTGAGTTTTTCAAAGTGCTTCTTCCACCACTCAACAACATTCCCAGTAGAGGTCAACACCCCCACACTTGCTCAGCAGAGCTTGTGCATGGCCTTTTCTTCATCCCCTTTGATGGCTACCAGTTTGCTGGAACAGCTGTGAGGCCCTGAAAGTTAAATTCAATTAAATAAAATTTTTACTTGTACAGCGATTTAACATTTAACATATATTAACATATAACCATAAATCAATCCCTGCTATATCGATGTGCTTTAAGGAGGATAGCTCAATGTAACAGGAAATATGTTTAAGTCAAATTTCACTGATGGAGGCTCAGGTACAAATATTCATGGTAATTTCAGTCGTAAACTATTGAGCGACTGTGGTCAGAAGCCATCACAGAAAAACTGTCTGCATCAGCAGAATCCAAGACCATCTTCATGATTATCAAGTGAAACAATAAAGTCAGTGTATAATTTATGCAGTTGGGGAAGACAGCATCCAAAGCAGATCTACACCCTTACCTAAGACCATATATTAACAAAATCACGTTTTCACCCAAAAATTAATTGTGAGGCTACGCATTCCATAACGCTTTGTAAGGAAAAGCTCTGCCCCCTGCTGCTTACATAATAGGAGGAACCAACAAGCAGCTTGCACCTTTTGATTGAAGTAGACATGGCGGATTATAAAACACAACTCGGGTACCGTGGCGTTTATGAACTATAAACTATTTAGTACTTTATAGGTCGGTAGTAGTATTTTAAAATCAATGTAAAATTACACTGTGAGCCAGTAAGGCTGATGTGCTCATATCTTCTGCTTCTAGGAAGGACTCTGGTTGCTGCATTCTCGGCTAACTGGAGCTTGTGTATTCACCTAGTAGACAACCAAGACAGTATGGCATTACAGTAATCCAGCCTATGTGGGTGAGTCAAGAATTATCCGCATTCCTAGAATTTTTTTATTTACTTTTAGATAAGACATATATATATATATATATATATATATATATATATATATATATATATATATATATATTTGTCTTTTTTTTTTACATAATCTCCTTGCTTTTTAAACCACTTCATCCAAGCTTTTGTTTTCCCTCATTAAAAATATTTTAGGCTGTGGTGTGAGCAAGATTCCACCACTGTCTTCACTTCTTCATCAGAAGTAAATCTTTGTCCTTGTAGGGCTGCTATCAGTGAACACCTGATGGAGCAAGGTCAGGACAATAGGGAGGATGCAATATTGACATCAGACAATATGTGGAGATGTGGAGGGGAGTCCAGCTCCTGCTTGCTTGCTAACACTTGTGCGACCTTCCTTGAACATGTCCATCCAGTCAAACACACGTCTTCGTGACAAAACACTTTCTCCATACTGCGCACAGTCTTCGACAAATAATATAACCGGGTAAACTCTCAGACCACAAAAAACAAACAAACAAAGGAATCACTGCACACTGCTCTTCTTTCATGCAAATTACATGCGGGGCATCTCACTCGCACCACAGTTACAAATGAACTGATATAACACATTCACACCTGCACAGCAATGACTGGGGAGACAATAGTCTTGGACGGAGAGCACCGATAAAACAGTGTGGCCACAGAAATTTGAATATAACTAGAGTGCGGATAATGTTTGACTCACCCTTATACAACAAAACCATGAATTAGTTTTTCTGCACCATGTTATGACATTATATTTCTCATCTTGGCAATATTTCTGAGATGGAAGAATGCTATCCTAGTAATATTATCTATTTACATAAACTACAAATGAAAGGCTGGAATCAATAATCACACCAAGGTGTTTTACTGCTGTACATAATAAAACAGAAAGTCTATCCAGAGTTACTGTGTGATCAGAAAGATTACCTAGCTGCATTTAGTCATAGTATCAATACTTCCGTGTTGTCACAAGTAAAGAAAAGGAAATTATTAAGCATCCAGTGTCTAATGTTCTTTATACGTTCCTCAACTTTACAAAGCTTTGCAAATACAGATACAATAACTATGTGTGATCAGCATGATAGTGAAAAGTAATTCCATGCTTATGAATTATGTTACCCAGAAGAAGCATATAAAGAGAAAATTGCAGTGTCCTTAATACAGAACCCTGTGGAACACCAAACTTCACTTCAGTACACTTAGAATAGTCACTACACACGTGGACAAAATTGTTGGTACCCTTCGGTCAATGAAAGAAAAACTCACAATGGTCACATAAATAACTTTAATCTGACAAAAGTAATAATTAAAAAAAATTCTATGAATGTTAACCAATGAAAGGCAGACATTGCTTTTCAACCATGCTTCAACAGAATTATTTTAAAAAATAAACTCATGGAACAGGCCTGGACAAAAATGATGGTACCCCTAGAAAATACTGAAAATAATGTGACCAAAGGGACATGTTAATTCAAGGTGTGTCTACTAATTATCATCACAGGTGTCTACAATCTTGTAATCAGTCAGTGGGCATATATATAGGGCTCCAGGTTGTCACTGTGTTGTTTGGTGACATGGTATGTACCACACTCAACATGGACCAGAGGAAGCGAAGGAAAGAGTTGTCTCAGGAGATTCGAAAGAAAATTATAGACAAGCATGTTAAAGGTAAAGGCTATAAGACCATTTGCAAGCAGCTAGATGTTCCTGTGACTACAGTTGCACATATTATTCAGAAATGTAAGATCCATGGGACTGTAGCCAACCTCCCTGGACGTGGCTGCAGGAGGAAAATTGATGACAAATCAAAGAGACGGATAATCCAAATGGTAACAAAAGAACCCAGAAAGACTTCTAAAGAGATCCAAGGTGAACTTCATGCTCAAGGAACATCAGTGTCAGATCGCACCATCCGTCGTTGTTTGAGCCAAAGTGGACTACATGGAAGACGACCAAGGAGGACACCATTGTTGAAAACAAATCATAAAAAAGCCAGACTGGAATATGTCAAACTACATGTTGACAAGCCACAAAGCTTCTGGGAGAATGTCCTATGTACAGATGAGACAAAAATGGAACTTTTTGCCAAGGCACATCAGCTCTATGTTCACAGACGGAAAAATGAAGCATATCAAGAAAAGAACATTGTCCCTACTGTGAAACATGGAGGAGGCTCTGTTCTGTTTTGGGGCGGCTTTGCTGCATCTGGCACAGGGTGTCTTGAATCTGTGCAGGGTACAATGAAATCTCAAGACTATCAAGGGATTCTAGAGAGAAATGTGCTGGCCAGTGTCAGAAAGCTTGGTTTCAGTCGCGGGTCATGGGTCTTGCAACAGGACAATGACCCAAAACACACAGCTAAAAACACCCAAGAATGGCTAAGAGGAAAACATTGGACTATTCTAAAGTGGCCTTCTATGAGCCCTGACCTCAATCCTATTGAGCATCTTTGGCAGGAGCTGAAACATGCTGTCTGGAAAAGGCACCCTTCAAACAATGAGGAGTGGGCCAAAATACTTGCAGAGAGGTGCAGAAGTCTCATTGACAGTTACAGGAATCGTTTGATTGCAGTGATTGCCTCAAAAGGTTGTGCAACAAACTATTAAGTTAGGGGTACCATCATTTTTGTCCAGGCCTGTTCCATGAGTTCTTTTTTTTATTTTATATAATTCCGTTGAAGCATGGTTGAAAAGCAATGTCTGACTTTCATTGGTTAACATTCATAGAATTCTTATTTATTATTACTTTTGTCAGATTAAAGTTATTTCTGTGACCATTGTGAGTTTTTCTTTCATTGACCGAAGGGTACCAACAATTTTGTCCACGTGTGTATTTACATTTACAAACTCATAACAATCAGTCGAATAAAACCTAATCCAGGCAGTTCCCTTATTACCTATAACATTTTTTAATCTATCAATGAGAGTAGTATGAGCCTATGTCTTTTTATGTCAAAAGCTGTAATAAGGTCAAGTAATCCAACCACAAGAAAACACAATCCTGATCAGAAGCCCCTAGAAGGACTTTAACCAGAGCTGTCTTTGTGCTATGAGGCCTAAATCCTTATACATTTCATGAATGATATTTCTGTGTAGGTGTGAAGATAACTGCCGTGCTGAAAGTTTTTTTTTTTTTTTTTTTTTTCAGAATCTTCAGGATAAAGATGAGATTTGATACTGGCCTATAGTTGGGCAGCTGACAGGGACTAAGATCAGGTTTCATAATTAGGGGTTTAATGACTGCTGGTCTAAATGATTTATTTAGGCCATTGTTGTGTAAAGAATTGTTTTTTGTCCCCCATTCTGCCTCTGCTATAGCACTAATCAAGAGAGCCCTCCTTGAGTATTATTCAGAAATCCTCCTTCTTCAACTTGGGGTAACATTCCAATTCACTGGTATTGCATCCTTAGAATGCTGCCAAAGATAGACAGCCTTCTGGCAACAGTTAGGACTTTTACATTTTCAAACTCAGTGACCTGTCTCAGCACAAGTAAGAAAGTTTTCTTACTGAAGGTGGGAGGGAAACTAATCTTTCAAATAAGCTCTTACTGATGCCTCCAAGCAACTCAGAGACTCTCCTGAGTTTACCACATAAATCTGGCTCACTACCAAGAGATGATGAGTTGACAGCTTTGCCCATCTCTACATTAGTGTCCTAAATATATGGCCTCAATTCTAATGACACAAACACCAAATTCATTAAAGTTTCGCAGTGAAACCCAGACTGTGTATGGATGTAAATCTGACTATTTATAATGAGTTCCTTTACAGGCTCTTTCCCTGTCAGCGAGGTGACATTCCACATTCCCAAAGTCACTTGCAATTGCAAAAGTCTAGTCCTTCTAAGACTGATGCCCATTGTCGATTGTTCCTGATCCACACACTTAATCTTGTAATTTGTTAGCCTACATGATGACAACACACTCACACCAGACTGAGCCAGACCCAATTGCTTCTGGGCCTGGCTCCAGGGGTGGATCCCAGTAAACCTAAACCAGACGGTATACACGTCTTTGTACTCTTCTTGAAGCCCTTTACAATCACTCTTCATATCTGTTCGCCAAGTGTGACTCTAAAAAAAAAAGACCAGACTTTCACTAATGTACAGAGACCCGCTCATAACAACAAGGTCATGATCCTCAAAGGGGCATCAATGTTGTTCAAATAAAATGCAAACATTTATGTTTAAAACATGTTATCAAAAAAGGCATGGGTGTTGATACACCCAGGTTTACACTGTCACTTTCTGGACTAAGAGGTGTTCAGTGGCGTATATAATGCAGATGCAGAATTTATGACTTGCTGAGAATACCTGAAATGCTTGGGAGGATACCTCTTTCTCACATGTGCAAAATTTCACATTCTCACTGATATAAATAGAGCATTGTCTATTAACAAAGGGCCATACCATGAACAAGATGAACAAAAGGTTATATATAGATTTATTTTTTGTATACTAACCTCACGGTTCCACCTTAACAGGGAGACTTGTATGATTTTATTGCTGCATGGCTGTCATTACAACAAGGGGATTGACCCCAGTTAATCGTTTGTAGGCAATTCTTCACCTTAATCCCTGCTATGTTCTTGTGCAAACTACTGCACCGACATACCATTAGTGGGATGACACACATTGTACTCGCATGAGGTAATGAGCACAATTTAGCAGTGGATTCCACTCGTGCTGCAGGCTCAGCCTCATCAGTGCTCAGCCTCATCAAGGGCAGTGTTAAGTGGGAGGGCAAAGCTGTTTACATATGAAATAAATCCTGTGATATATGCTTTGTCTAAGAGCTGTTGACTTTCAAAAACCTAAAAATAACGGCATCTACTTATTCCTATTATAACAAGACAAGGCTTACATTTGTATTTTTTTTAGAACTTAATTTTAATTGTTAAAATTAATATTTAGTATTTAGTATTCAGTATATTTAGGACTACTCATAAGTAGTCCTATGTTTCATTGGCATAACTATTCTTTACACAAATATATATTTACATTAAATTTTAAATAATAGTTATTTCTACATTTTAATTTACTTGAACTGCTTGTGTCTCTCTGCATTCCCAAAATTCATTATTACTCGAAGAAAAGAAAAAGAAAAGAAAAAAACACTATGATGTCATACTGACCAGACACCAAATAAGCTACTATTATTAATAGATGCATAGCACTCACAGCCACCATACTGACCTACCAGTGCTTTTACATATCACACAATACACAAATCAATCTTTGCCCTTTAAAGAGATGCTGAACGTTGTCCGAAAAATGCCCTGCTACGCACTGTGCCATGTGGCCTCGGGGGAGGAGTCCTTTCGACCTCAATCTGTAAGCTACCCCTTCCTGATTTAGAAGAAATAGCTCACCCTTACTAATTTAGAAGTAAAAGTTAAGATATAGTATGTGCTATTGGGAAACAAAGCAACCATGCGATGGTCAGGTGACCTCAGACAAAAGAGTTTCAATACTATACAAGACTCTGTTGTACCATATATCACTTTGAATGTTTTCTAGGACTTACTACTTGTGTCATGACATAACCATTCCTCTGCCACATTTAGAAAACATCTCTCATGGTTACCCAATGTGTCCCACAGGAGTATGACAAGGTTGTTCACTTCCCATAGATCATCACAGATCATGCAAGCATCAGCTAGGCATTGTTTTGCAATGCATATATGGCAAATATGGTAATCAATTTGCAACATATGAATTATGGTACCACAGATAAAATGGGAGTCATGACTTTTTCTGCATTAGTAAAAAAAAAAAAAAAGTATTAAATTCTACTGTGCATTTTATCATGTAAAGGCAAGATTTATATAATTTATATTTTGTAAATACCTGGCTTTATATTTAGTTTTCACCTTTTTTGCATGTTTTTTCTTTGACATATTAACAAAGTATACTAACAATTAATGAATATGACAAAAAGCTGTATAATGATAATAATAATAATATAGTATTATAATAAGTAGTAGTGTGTAATTTGTTTTATTTTTTTATTTTTATTAATAGTTTGTCCTGGGACCCTGATATTTAAAGCAAATACAACCAAGATCATCTGCAAGATGTTCTACCTTCCACCATCATCTACCTTCCATCAAATGAAAGCACATTTATGAACATCCATATATTGTATCAGTTTGATGACAGTTTGATCACAAGCGGTCTTCGTCGAGGTGTTGAAAACAGAAGTGGTAGTGGTGGAGGGTGACTGGAGGTGTCCTCATATACATGCCTTTTCCCAAAGCATCAAAGCATGGGGTGACATCACCATCAATAATTGGGATTGCTCATCAATGACCAAAGGGAGGGGCTTGGGAATAAAAAGAAAAGACACCAGCACCCACCACAACTGAAATTCTGACCGACACATGGGACTTCGTTAGAAATCGCAACAGCAAATCACAGTTTTGTAAGTTGATTGTGGTGTAGTCATTTTAATATCCCAAGATAATAGTACATGCTTTGTCATTTTTTTATTGAAGTAAATAATTTTTATTCTCATTTTGTTTTTAATATTTTGCAGACTAATACATAAGATGTGTGCAATGGATAAAGCAATTTTAATGGTTTTGTTCTGGAGTCTTTGCAGTGTAGTACATTTGGAAGGGTTACCAATCAAGTAAGAAAATTTGTTGTTTTTACTCATTTGAGTGTATTTTGACAGTATATACTATTCATGTTACTGGGTGTGTTGACTGATCAGCAGTTCACCCCTCTCACAGCAAAAGGTCCATCAGTGAAGTCCAGCTAATGCACAACGTTGGAGAACACAAGCAAGCAGTGGAAAGGCAGGACTGGCTTCAAGTAAAGCTGAAGACTGTAATCATACCAAGTATCAATGACTCACAGAAAGGACAAAAGGGGAAAACCAGGACTCTCTCTTCAGATTTCCAAGCCTGGAACCGTCCAGTCTGGATCTCAAGTTAACGCTAGGAACTGTTTCTTTTTTGTCTCACCTCCTTTTTTTTTTTTTTTTTTTAAAAAAAGCTTATTAAGTTTTAAGGCCAGGCATGTAAGATAAATTTTCCTATTGCTTTGTTGAGTTTTTGTTAATTAAGTGCACTAATTCTTCATTTATTTTATTTATTATTTTTTGTTTGTTTATTTATTTATTTATTTAATAGCTTCAGTGACCCAAATCTGAAACAAATTACTAGTTAGTTAAAATTGTGTATATAAGTTAAAATGTAAAGAGGACAAAAGACATATTGTAGCTTCTCCTGCAAGCCTTTTATTCGAATATTCAAGTATTTTTGTAATTTTATTTTTTTATTATACAATGTCCCAAAAAAGGCCAAATAAAATGCTTTTTTTATTTTTTATTTTTACAAATAACAAAATAATTATATGTAAAATGTATTGGGAAAAACAGCATATGCTCTGTATTACTAATGACTATATATAAAGTCTTCTGAAAAGGGTTAAACAAACAAAACAAACAAGATTTTTTAAAACCAAGAAACAATACTGTTCATGGTAATACTCAGGTGCGCGAGCGTCGTTACAGTTCTCGCGAGAGTTGTCATTTTTAAATTGTATTGATGTGGCGCTGTTTCCAGTTCTCGCGAGATTTAACTCGGTCTACAGTTATTTCCTGTCAGCAGTACCAGTCAGACAGGATTGATTTTGGAAAATGCGGACGCATATGTGGAATGTTTCATAATTTTGTTTTTGCCCCTCGATGACTTGGCTCTTTTACCAACCACGTTGACACGAAAGTCAATGCTTATGACGATATAAAGGTAAGAAACAAGCCTCATTGTAGAAATGTTAATATTTTTCATTGTTAGCTTTAAGGTTTTACTTTTGTCGAGTGAAATTTCTTTAAAAATACAGTATGTGCTAACTTGCTAGCCTTTTAGCTCGTCTATTCTCTTAGCCATAGGGGGGCTAGACAGCCGTGAGGGCAAAACGCATAAGTGTATTACGCACTCTGATATTACGATGGGTAAATAGGTTATTCTTTCAGCTAGCTACAATAGAGTTCTTGGCTAACTCTGTGGAATCTGTTTATTTTAAGCTAGGTAGCTAACGTTACCTGACTGAAGAACCATAGCTAGCTGACTGTTAGGCAACTTCCGTGCTTAACGTTGAAAGAGCTCTTTTGCCAGCTAACACTGTTATATGGTTAAAAACCACGAATGGATATAAACTTAACAAATAGTCATTCGATTGCTAAGAGCTCTCTGTACGTGACAATATTCAGGGCGGTGTTTATGTAGGAGACCTAAAGTGGTGAGATCAGGTTTGTCAGTTATCTGTCTGGAGTAAATAACTTTTTTTTCCTTCAGATATTATATAAATAATTAACTTCTTGTTTTTTAGAGATACTATATATTATTCTAATATAACAATGTTTAAATTATGTGACTGAAATCTCCTTTCCTCTGGTCCTTAACCAGAAATCTATTAAAGGGGGATTAGTTAATTTGGAATCATTCTTTACATGTAGAAATAACCTGAAAGGTACTTAAGAATGTGATGTAAATAAAGCCAGTGGATTAAGTCTTATCAAAAGTATATTAGATGGATGAGAAACAGACTTCTGGTCTGGGATGCTTGTTTTTATTTGGACTTTTCTACTGTGAATCAAATGATACATAAGTTCTTGGGTGGCCAATAGATTGTCTAGTAGTAATGATGAAGAAAATCGATTCAGTTGCGAATTGCTTCTTTCGTGTGTTCTTTTATCGTCAAATTTTTGTGCAGCGATTCACGTATTACCACACTTACTCCAAAATTTACCTTAAAAAGAAAAAAATATTTTTTTTACATTTATGATAGAGATCTATGAGCAAATTAGTCTCAAACCTGCTCATTACATACTCTTACACAAGTCTCAAAACACCTTGTGCACAAATTAGTGGCTTGCAGCCACTCAACCCCTGCACTGTCAAGTTGAGTTTTGAGACTTTGGAGTTATTTAAGGTGGTAAAGCATCGCCATTTCTTAATAATCCTACAGGTGGAACACTCTATATTATTTACACATATTTATCCTGTGTGGTAGGCATAAATTATTTGCTAGGTTTGTTTAGGAAAATAAATGGTGGATGATGGATTAAATGGATAAATGCTGCCCAGTAAAACTTTTGTATTTAAAGTTATTTTGTATTAAATAATTGCTGCACTTGAGTAAGAAAACTACTGTTAAATTGAATGTAGTCCATTTCTTACATCATTAAATGTTTTTTAAAGGTTTAAAATTGTCACAATTCTAATGGTTTCTATGTCATTGTGGTGAGTCTCTTCTGCACTATCTGGTGAGTTTTTAAATTAATTTATTTACTACGAAAAATTGCGAATTAAGCTGAGTGGATCTTGTTGCTCTTGGAGTTAATTGCTAATTTAAAAAATTAACCTTGGAAGAAGAAGCCAGAAATGCAATGTTACCAGATGGACCAATCACAGTTGTTGTCTGTGTCACCGTGATGTGTAGTTACACTTCTGTGGAGGTGCATGTCAGGTTATTCTGACTGGGTGTTTCTCATGGTCATCCCAGGTCAGGTTTGTTCGGGCATCTTCTGCCATTATGTCAGTAAGAACTTGTAATAACATCTGATTATTCTGTTGCTTTGATCCAACAACCATTAACTGTATATAGAGACCCTCACTGTCATATGATTTATAAAATGTAGTTAAGCAATACTGGTTATCTAGTGTTAAACTGCAACTTCCCACCCACACACTGAACTTTGAAAACAAAGCAGCAAAACTTAGAAGGACTTGTTGACTTAATCCCCAAAATAGATCTCATTTCCTTATTTCACTTTGAATGATTAACTCAATGCCCACACTTTGGCTTTGAGCAGTTAAATTTCAAATGACTCGCACCAATCATTGAGAAGTCACTGCAACTGATTACAGTTTTAAACACACTACAGCCATCAGTGTTGCCAAATGTTTTCTCCAGGAAAGTGGCTAATGCATAATCTAGAAGTTGCCAGAGGAGAGGACACTGCATAATAATTAATTGGTTCTCAACCTTATTCCTGGAGGACCACTGTCCTGCATATTTTACCCATTTCAATTTAGAAAAAAAGCTGTTAATTAATTGATTATTTATATCAGGTGTGCTGGGAGCTGACAAAACACTAAAATGTGCATGGCGTTGGTCCTCCATTAGCAAAGTTGAGAACCACTGTAATAATTTAACACACCTTGATTGTTTCCTAAACTAAATGTTAGATGAAATGGACATTGTCTACATGCATAGGCTAGAGTTTTATACAAGTAAAACATCATATGTTTAAGTACTATCACACAATAATGAGAGCTGATGTAAAGCACAGAAGCATGACCTAGAGTGTGATATGGCCTTTATACAAAAGTTCAATAAACACCATTTATTATAATCATCATTTGTTTGTTTATTTAACCAATTATTTTTCTCCGTCAACACATATCCTTCTGCAACTGGTGGAACTAACTAACAACGACTGGTAGAGCTAGACAGTGTAATTAACAAGGATGTGAGTAGTTTTATGTTATTACCGGTAAACTGTAGCCAAAAGGTGACGAAAATAAACCATAGACATTTTTTTTTCCCAAAAGCTAGTTTCTGCAGGCTGCCTTACTCAAGCAGTGGCACCAGAAAGTCTCCATTCATATGGTCCATATGGTCATATGGTCCATGATACTGATGCAAGATGATGCTCTATCCCATGCATTCAAGCACACCAGAGATAGGTCAGAAAGCCAAATTGATGACTTGGGGCCCCCTTGCTCTCCTGATTTGAACCTAAATGAAAACCTAAAAATTCTCCTTAAAAGGGGAATTTACAGCCAAGGCAAGCAGTACACATCTCTGAACAGCCTGTGGGCATCTCTCTTGGTTGCATCAGATAAAACGTGGTGCGATTGCATTAGAAAACTGACAGAATTCATGGATATGAGAGTAATAATAATATGTTTTAGAAAAAGAAGGTGGCCATATTGGCAGATAGATTTTCAAGGGTAAAAATGTTTTTATGATAAGCTCCTGCATTTGTTACTTTATTTAATGATTAATATTTATCAATTGTGTAAAAAAACTGTTAAAAAACTGTTTGTTTTTAAACTAAACAATGAATTTCCCAGTTGCACAATAATTTTTTACACCAAATTGTTAGATAAATTATGATGATTTGTTTTTAAAACATATAACTTTTACTTTTGCTGCGAGGAATGAATTGAGATCGCTTATAGTGTTGTGCTTATTAAAATATTTAATATATCTGCAAAGAAAAATTAATTTCTATAATAATTGTGTACATTGTGTTTACCCTGGTGGAGAGTTGAATAAACCTGCTGTCTTGGCTTGTGTAACGAGCAGCTGAACTGTATTAAGTATAGAAGAGTCATTAATGTCTGCTCACAAAGACAGACGTCACATCTTGGCCCATAACAGATTTAAAACATCTGTATTGTTGAATTTTTATATTGGTTACATGCTGACTAAAATAGTATACGTCACCTGAAACCACACCTTTCATTTCTCATGTACAGTATATGCTGTGTTTAGATATTTTAAACAAGCAAATCGTATTTTCAGTGCAGACAATTCATGGAGTATTGCCTGTAACGGATGTTGCCTACAGTTATTTTTTCCCCCCCTCTCATTGTTTGTGTATATATTTGGAAATCCCTCTAGATGGAAAGACATCTCTGGTATTTCCTGGTATTTAAATGAAAACTGAAGGCTTTTGTGTACTGCGTTAGAACTAAGGGTTTAGCAAAACTTTTTCTTTATATAATTTTGACATCTCATTTAGATTGGTTTTATATGTTCGTGGGGAAAAAAAAGTTTTGGTTTTATTTTAGTAGTTTGGTTAAGCATAAATTAGGTTTAGATATGTTCTAACGTTCCCAATGTTATTTTGTACAGTAATTAGTTTTATATCTATTTTAATGCTTCATCAAATAGTTTTTTTTTGTTTCTTTGTTTGTTTTAACTGAAGCATTTCACCTTCTCTCATTGTCAAGTAAAAACTCTACAGCTTTATAATAGTTTAAATGTTTAGAGTTCTAGTTTATATTTTAAAGCAACGCATAATTTGTTTATCATCTCCTCCCCAGTGGCCCAGCCCACTTGTCTGGACTGAGCAAGTGAAGATGAGTCTACACAGTGCAAGTGGAGGCTGTGAGCGGTCGAGGGACCGCCGGCGTTCCAGTGACCGCTCACGTGACTCCTCTCACGAGCGGGGCGAAGGCCAGCTCACCCCGTGTATCCGCAATGTCACCTCACCAACACGACAACACACTAGTGGTAAGATCCTGCCCTCTTTATTACTCACGCTGATACTTTTGCGGCTGTAACAGACTTAAAAAGACAGGAAAGTATCTGGGCCTGTTGTGACAGAGTGCTGAGTCACTGAAGGAGATAGATACTGGTCTCTGTAGAGAGATAAGTGACACATAAATTTGAACCTTTTAATATGTCATTATTAAATCATGATTTAACAATAGAGAAAAACGAATGTGATGTACTGTATTTTGCTTACAAGCTTCATTTGATCAATTTCCTTTTGCACTAAGAGGAAAGAACTTTTTATACCAAAATTAAATATTTATAGAGACAGAGACACAACAGAATCATGTGCTTAGTGACAGGTGTCTAGGCACAGGTTTTTGGCTTCGTTTTAGAATAAGCATTTCTGATCAGGAAAGCCATGCATTATAAGAAAACATGTTGTATATACATTATAAAAATACAGTAATTGTTGGAAATTATTTTTCATTACCAAGTCAGAGGTTTATGATAAACTGCACAGTATTTTTTATAAAGCCTTAACATGTATTTGCTTAGAGTAAAAACTGATGTTATGATATCAACTGCTAGATTGTTTATAGAGGAAAAGATTATCAAAATAATCAAAAATGACTGCTTGATGCCAGTTTACAAGTTGATGCAAGTAGAATCACTAGCTTTGTAAAATGTTTAGTATTTGACATACATAAGAAATCTCCATCGATGATCAAATATTTCAACTCAATCTAATGCTTACCATATGCCTCCCTAGATTAATGCAATTATATGTGTTCGCCATGTGTTTGTGCAGAACGGGAGAGTGTCTCGTCACGGCCTAACAGCCCGAGACCTCAAAGAGTCTCTCCTAGTGGCTCCAGCAGTCGCAACAGCAGCCTGTCCAGCACTGAGGGCACCTTTAAGGGCATGGGCACGGGAGAAATGGTGTTTGTTTATGAAAACGCCAAAGAAGGTGCTCGCAGTATGCGCACTTCAGAGAGGGTCACACTCATTGTGGACAATACGCGGTTTGTGGTGGACCCCTCCATCTTTACTGCACAACCGAATACCATGCTGGGCAGGTAGGTGTTGAGTACAGCATGAAGTATAAAGGTTATATTAAGGTTAGCAAAAATATAATATGACTTTAGAAATAACGAGGTGAATCGTTGATGAAATCTTGTTTATATTTTGTTTTGTAGAATGTTTGGTTCAGGGCGCGAACACAATTTCACTCGGCCGAATGAGAAGGGGGAATATGAGGTGGCAGAGGGCATCAGTTCCACTGTCTTCAGGGCCATATTGGTAAGTTTAATTTGATAACAGACATTTAGTGGTTCTGTTTTAATATGAAAAATTGCTGACATGATGATCGCCTTACTTTGATGATCTAGCTAAATTCAGTAGCTAGGCAACCAAGCATGTAGTACTGTGCAGTGCCAGTCCCAGGTATGAGTTGGACAAAAGCCTAACTGGCTTGTAGGGGTGTTCTGATCGAGGCTTTTGGGGCTAACCACTGATCCCTGATTAGAGAAATCAGAATAGGCTGATACCGATCACTGATCACGGGTTGGGGGATGGGTTATTACATTTACAATGTTATATTTATTATGTAATATTGTTTTTGTTTACTATTTATAGCAGTAAAAAATAACTATCCCTAACAAATATAATTAAGATCTGAGAAAATATTATAAATTCTAAACTTTTATTTATTGCAAGACAACATATGCAACTTTTATTCTCTTATTATTTTATGTAGATTATAAAGAAACTGAAGCCAATAGACTAAGCTATGTTTGAATAAAGAGCAAAAATTTCTTTACCAGCACCAAGGGGCTCTCACTCGTACTGAAATGCTTATCTAAAATACGATTGTTCTATGGCACTCACTCGTTATAACGTTCAGCATGTGCACGCTGTGTCACTGAATAACACATCGAAACTGTGCACTGAACTGTGTTTAAATAAACACGCACATCAATCACTATGTATTTGGCAAATCAGTCATGGCTACTGATTAGTAAAAAGTGAGGGCAGGCATTTCATTATAAATATAAAAATTTCTGCATATTTAAGAAAAAAATTCTCTTATGATCCAGAATGTGTGCAGTCGTGCTGAATAGTCTCTCGCATACATGGAGCGGTATGGTAAACCCAGGCTCCCTTGGCCAGAGCTGGAGGACCCACACTTTATTTCTCTATGTATTATTATTTTTGTGATGATGCTTTTTTTACTCTCTGCAGAGTAAGGCTCTAGGTTTTTGAGGGCTTCTGCTATAGGTGGTTGCATGAGGGTCGACAAGATTTAGCTGCTTCCTCTGCAGATAACATTTCTTACTCAAATTATTCATGCTGTGTTGTTCTTAACTGGCAAATAAGGTTTTTTTGTGTTAAAGCTTTTGGCAGATCTTTCTCATGTGATTTTCTTTAAGAAAAAAAGCTTTGCATATTGCAAATTTTATGTCTTTTAAAGAGACTTGTTAATATTTCCAGACTGGTGATAGCATGTTGATGTGGCTCTCGACTCGCGTGTTTTGCGCTTTCATGATAATATCAGGTTAAATAATGTCTGTGAGGCCATAATCCTTATCGTCTCCTTATAAATCTTTCGATGTAGCACATTGTGCTTGTGACCTCAAGACAAAGTCACCAAGTCAGTATATGTGAATATGAGCTGTGAATTAAAATATTAGTGTGGATGGTATCATTAATTTCTCTTGATGTCTTTAAATAATATCAGCCACATCATGTCTCAGTCCATGAGTGTAGGTGGAGCAGGCATTTATTTTCTTATGTTTTTGTACCTACAACTACAAAAACATCATGAGTATTATTTGTGTTCCTGATATGTCTATAAGTGTTGCAAAGAACATTTTCATACCCGATTGTTTACTTTGATTTTCTGGTGCATTGTAATAATAAAAAACCCATCTATCAGCTTTGTCTCAATATGTCCAAGCTTCATGCTGTGGCCCTGGTGTCTCAAAGCTGACAGCCAAACTGGTGCTGTAATCACACTCTGGAGTCTGTTACAGACTGTTACGTAAAGGGGTTTAATCCAGGACACCAGATACAACACATTTTGATTGTGACAGGAAGTGTCAAGTCATACAAAGTACATTTTGTCATTAACCTCTGCTTCAAAGCTATTTTTCTAGCTTGTGCCACAGAGATGTAGGACGAAAGTAATCATCTGCGCAGGAGGTGAAACTGTATCCCTCTGCAGCAATCGAAAAGCTTATTTTCAACTAGAGCTGAGTGATCATCTTTCCAGAGCTGTATAAAAGTGTCAGCCCGTTGTGAGCCTTGATACTCGTGTCATTCTGCTTTCAGGGACTGAGGTATTTGAATGCTGTTGCTTCTGTAATGTCTAATGCCTTCTCTCTACCTGCTTAGGATTACTACAAAACCGGAATAATCCGCTGTCCGGATGGAATCTCCATTCCTGAGCTGAGGGAAGCTTGTGACTATTTGTGCATCTCTTTCGACTATAGCACGATCAAATGCAGGGACCTAAGTGAGTACACGCTCTGCATCATTCTGTGCATTGCACATGGGAGGATCATTTACTAGAATTTGCTACAGTGATATAATACTATTTCTACAGAAAACTTAGTTTTGCTCATTCACTAGTTTTATACTTACGTGATGATTCTCTTTTACATTTTTACCAGATTATCATGGACATAACATCGTTTGTTTCTGCATAATGAGAAAAGATCATGTGTTATGGTATTGAGGGCCGTTACTTGTTTTCGTTGCATCAGTGTACATTACTACACTGTAACACATAGGTAGTGCTGGGGGGATATGATGACGTTATTGTAATTTGTTGTTTTTTATTACAAATGCCACAATATTGTCTCTGTATGTGATTTTAATTGTGTAGTTTATCTGTATATTTTATTTTGTCTATTTACAGTATTTTGATTTTAATAGAATTGTGCATGCGTAAAATTCTATTTTGTTAACATGTTTTTTTGACAGGTTGTACATTTATCAGAATAGCAGTGCTTTTGAAAATTGTGAGGATGATTATTGTCTCTGACATGAATATATCTGTCTCTCTGGGGGAAATTTTTTTTTTTTGTATTTTGAGCTTCGTTTGCAAATATCCTTACCTGAAAGCTGAAGTTTAAGGAAAGGATTTTTAAGGAAGAGATTTTCCCAGGACTGGGGAAAAGACAAAATGACTGAAGTAAAATGTGTTTATGATCTTTTCTTTGTCCTCAGGTGCTCTGATGCACGAGCTGTCAAACGACGGTGCACGCCATCAGTTTGAGTTCTACCTTGAAGAGATGGTGCTGCCGCTGATGGTGGCCAGCGCTCAGGGCGGAGAGAGGGAGTGTCACATCGTTGTGCTCACAGATGATGACGTGGTGGACTGGGACGAGGAGTATCCACCCCAGATGGGAGAAGAGTATTCACAGAGTGAGTGGATACAACCCACACACACGTACCAATTTGTTGCATTTCAGCATGACATTACCCTTGGCTGAACACATCCTCTTCTGTCTTGTGTTTCAGTAATATACAGTACAAAACTCTACCGCTTCTTCAAATACATTGAAAACCGAGACGTGGCCAAATCTGTTTTAAAAGAACGAGGACTCAAGAAGATTAGACTAGGCATTGAAGGTAAAGTTCTTTATTTTGGCAAAAGAATGTTCGGCACTTGAGCAAATCCCTTAACCCTCTCTGCTCCATGGATGCCATATGATACAGTAGGTGACCTTTTGCTCTGACCACAACTTCTCAACTATCTAAGATACGATTCAGTGTAAAGAAACTGTATACCTGTATATGTGATTAGATATATTAAATGATTTGTTTGTTTATTTTTACAAATACAATGACATTTATACCAGTGCACAAAAACTAAATATACTAATAACTTCAATGCTTTGTTTTTTTTATTTTAAACCCCCAGAGCAAAACTAGTTTTACCCAAATGTAGCATTTATTTCTGCTTTTGGGTAAAATTCTAGTTTCCATAAAATGAAGTAAGGGGAGTTTTTCTTGTTAGGGAACCTAATTTGGAAACTCGTGTCCTGTGTAAATATGTTTTTGACAATTTTTTCTCATTATGATTACAATGAGGTGCTGTTGTTTTAAACTTGTTTTCAAAATGTGCCAATTTTGACCATTAATTTATCTCAAGATCAGTGTGGGTAAAATATACTAAAGCTAAGTCATCATGTCATCAACTGATCATTGATTAGAGCTTACAGGTTATTCAAATATTATGTCCTATTTGCCCTTATGTATTTCTATGAAAAGTTTTAAATCTATAAAAATCACATTTTACAGGATATCCGACTTACAAAGAAAAGGTAAAGAAGAGGCCAGGCGGCAGGCCTGAGGTCATTTACAACTACGTGCAGAGGCCCTTCATCCGCATGTCCTGGGAGAAGGAGGAGGGCAAGAGCCGGCATGTGGACTTCCAGTGTGTGAAGAGCAAATCCATCACAAACCTGGCAGCAGCAGCGGCTGACATTCCACAGGACCAACTGGTGGTGCTGCACCCCGGCCCTCAGGTGGACGAGCTGGACATTCTGCCCAATCACCCTGCTCCAGGACACCACTACAGCAACAACTACGAGCCTGATGCTGACGCTGCCTCGCCTGCACTCTGAATGCACACCCAATCCCCCCCCCACCCCACCCCCCCGCCCCCTCTGTTCTTCCTCTCCTCTCCCACAGCATGCTGCAGCATGGCTCGAGAGTGACACCGTTAACCAGATTGCCTTCTGCACCTCCTTTCGCAGCCTTAGAGCCTCAACAAGCTAGTCTACTGTACTATGAAAATGTAAAAAAAAAATCTCCAAGAGGGGACTCGGGATACTGGCATGGGCAGTGCTCTCGTGTTTTTTTGTTGTTGTTTTTTTTCTCTCTTACTTGACCAAAGGAATTTTTAATTTTTGTTGTTTGAGAAGAAATAAGCAACCTCACTTATTTTGTAATTGGGCTTATTATTATTATTATTATTATTATTATTACATTTCCATTATATTATTATTGCTGATTTATGATGGTATTTGCTCTTATTTGCTAAGTTTTTGATATGTATCCTGGGTGGTGTCACTGTGTACCTATCACTACTATATATATATATATATTTTTTTTTTCAACTCAAAATGCTCTGTCAGTCCCGGGTTCATGGTTCCCCTCCAAAGCTCCTTTTTAGCCAAAGGAGTTGTGTTTGCCTATTGAATGGATGCAGTGTTACATTTATGTGGTCAGAATCCCACTGTTCAGAGCTTGAGTCATTGTATAAATAAAATTATACCGCACAGGCTTGTGTTAAACCTTGCGCAGTTAGTGAAATATCATGTGCCTCTTGACTTTGCACATACAAAGATTCAAAGCTTCCAGCGGAAACTTGAGATTCTGTGCACTTGCGTAACGCAAGCCAAAATAAACATTACATCAGCTGCTTTAGATAGCAAAGGTGGTGCCTTTTTTTTATTCCCGCGTCAGCTGGTCATCGGCATGTGTTTATTTACTTTCGCGTATAATACTGCAACCTCAGCCGCACATCATTAGTTGGTGAAGTTTATCTGCTCAAACGTTTATGAGGCAGTGTGTTTAATAGGTACAGTATTTAAATTACTGAATGTGAAATCCAGCAGCAGACCAAACCTCATGTTGAGCTGTATTTATTGTGTACAAGTTTTTTTTTTTCCCCTCAAGAATGAAAAAGGGATGGCAAGCTTTCATTGTAGCTTTTATAAAATGTTTGTTGAATTATAAAAAATAATAATTAAGAAGGCACTACTGTGATTAGCTATGCAGACTAGTATTGGTATTCTGTTAAAAAAAAAAAATCAAATGGTGTTACCCCCCCCTGTCAACTTGTTGTGTTCTTGGAAATTGGCAAATAAATGTCTCCTTACAGAAAACTAGCAGACTGTCCCCGTACAAGTCCCCGTTTAATTTGTTACTATAGAAAGTCTATTAAAACAAGTGTATTAACAGGACAGAATGTGCTAACTTTGTGCTACATATCCACGATCCTCCCACTTTGCAAAGTGATGAGCCACAAGACCCACTCATTCTGCAAACGTTTGAAGTAACAGGAGCATTGTTTATTGTAGCAGCCTGGTTTGTTTTTTCTTTTGCATGTTGTTGGTACAGAACGTAGGGATGGGAATCACCAGGGAACTCCCAATACCATGATGTAAAGCATCATGTCTTTATAAAGTATCCTGATTTGGTATTAAGATTTTGTTACAAACTTGGCTAATGATTTGCTCCTACTACAAGGGATTCTTGGCTAGGTTTAGCTTAGTGCTAGGTTAGCTGCCTCCCAATGTGTGAATAGTTTAAAGCGCACCACCTGTAGGATTATAAACTGCAACATGTTACCACTTAAAATACAAACAAAAATAGAAAAATGGAAAAAATATATATTTTGGAGTCATTTGGCAAAAGATGAATTGCCACACAAAAGAAACGTGAGACGGAACTGAATCGTATTTTTTTTTTTTTACCCTATCTCTAATGGAGTACGGTATGTTTGCTTTTCCGATTTTTTAAATGTGTTACGTAAGAATATAGTATATTTAGCCTATTATTTAGGCTGTAGTTTTTCAGGCCTGTTGGCAGTATGTACATGTAGACATTAAAGGCGGGGGTACAAGCAGGCGGTCGGTGTAATATTAAATCTAATCCTGCCCATGCCCCTGTATTACAAGAAGAATCTCAGTGATGTTATTCTTTCCACTTCAGGGTTCAGCAAATATTAGCTGTAATGGTGTAAATACTTTTAATACCTGTATTTGGAAAAAGAAAACGCGAGTTGAAATGATCAGACATCGCAAAATATTAGGCTGTGCAATAATTCTGCCTGTAAGGTCATATTTCTGGAACATCTAGGGTTATTTCTTTTTTATTTTAAAAATATATCACAGCTCAAACAATACTCATACATATATTACATAGATACATACATATATATATATTTATATTTTTGTGGAAAAACCTCATACACCCACAGGATTCTTTAATAGGAACACCTGTACCCATGTGTACTCAGGCATGTTTCTAGGTGTGGAGCTGTTTCTCACGCTTCTGTAAGAAGCCTGACCTCCCAGGAACAATACTAGGGTCAACACGATCACATTTTCCCCCCATTCTAATGTTTGACATGATAATTAACGGAAGCTTTTGACTTGCATGATTTATATACATTGCATTACTGAGACACGATTAGCAGGTGTTCGTATTAAGGTGGTACGTGAGTGTACGTTCGAGATTTCTCAAAAATACAACAAAAGGCTGTGCCATGTAGCCAAAAGTGGATAATTCCAGTGGTCCACTCTGTATACTGAGAAAATTCCTGAACGATGATTTGTATTCCTGGCAAGTGTTTTGTCAGAATAACAAGTAATCCTTATCATTACTGTATGAGGCTGTGTGGAAAACCATGGCCTGATGATGGACACACTGATGTAAGAGAGCTGTGCTCCCATGGTTGTGTCCCAATCCCTCACACCTGAGAGGGATCCTCTCCTCTCACAGAGGCCATGGCAGATCACTGAAGTCCACGGGTCCGCCGAGTCCCGCGTCAGCCTCCAGGAGACTCATGATGACGGCCATGGCCGCCTCGTCGTTGTTAGGGCTGCTGGAGCCGGGATCGTCCATGATGTCCCCGATGCTGATGTGAGAGTTATCGCCTGTAGGACACGAGCAAAGCGGTATGGCGACACTGCTGATTTTTGAATACTGTACAGAAACCGAAGCCGTTCTAAAAATGCCAGACTTTATATATAACAAAAATATGTAAAAAAAAAAAAAAAATAAATAAATAAAATCTGCATACTTCTTTCTGTGCATTCTGTGAAAAGCCAGTTTTAAACTTACTTAAAATGGAGTTGTTTGAGTAAGGGTATCCTATGGAGTCCTGGCTTGATCCCATCCCTGCTGAAGCAATGTCTGGAGTTCCACCATTCTGAATCTGATCAGTTTAAAAAAAATATTCTTATTTCCTGTCAAATTATTTTTATGACCACATTAGTAGTTGATCCACGCCCTTACCTTCTTGCCCCCAGGAGATGATGTGTCTGGAGGGGGTGTGCTGTTGGTGATGTTCAGAGGGCTCGAGCTACAGCTAGAGGGCGACGAACCTCTTATCCTGTTAATTATGATTTACAATCAACAAAAAGCTCATATGCACATACAGTATTTACCCTTAAATTCTAGTAGTATTTGTTACACCACAGCACTCTGGATCTCTCTGCGGATTAACTGTCTATAACAGCAGCTCTAACGGTTGTGCCAGCGGCTCATTAAGAGCAGCTCACCTCTGGATCTCCATCACCTCCTCTGCTATCATGCGGCCGATCTTGCCTGCTCCGGCTCTCGTGCCCCCTGGGATACCAGGCACCGTCTGCAGAGAACGCTTCCCTGAACCTGGAATTGATCACACACTAGGTTGACGGTCCAACAAGGTGAGGAAGAGTACAGCTAACCAGAACGCACCACATCAAAAATGGTGCTCATGAGTGGTGCTCATAAGTTTACACACCCTGGCAGAGTTTCTGAAATATTTACAATCCTTTTTTCTTTTTTTTTGATTGATCATCAAGAACCTTTTCGTTTTTGTTATTTATTTAACATTAGTGGTCATGAAGTCATTATCATCACACAATTCTGCAAGCCCCCTTTTAAAACTAAACGATAATTGATTTTTGTAATAGATCAGCATACAGCAATGATATTTTATTGTTTATGCAAATGTGACTTGTACTTATTCATCTGCTTACTGGGAATCTTTCAACCATTTTCTTAGTGTTCAAAATAAAACAATGCTTTAATCATGATGAAGGTGATTCATGGTATGTGTCGATCCTAAAGCTCATTCTCGACTAAGGCAGAATGGACAACATTGCAGCAGTGTCTCACCATCGATTGTGAGGACGCTGTCCATGCTCTGGGGGGAGGCAGTGAGCTGGAGATAGCTGGGATCGGTTCCATCACGTGTACCACTCCTGAGGAAATAAAGAACCCTTTCTCAGTGATCCTGCAAGCTCAAACCTAACCATACACCCTGGTTCTGCTTCTAATGGGCCTTAAAAACTTTCTCTCTATAACTTAGGTGTGTGGTGTAGCTCCACTTTGTTCCAGGCTGGAGTTGATTGTTAAAATGAATAACAGTAACAAAATGCAGCTTCATCTAACCTTTTGTTACTTGAACACTTTAAATATATATCCACCGTGATATCCACCGTGATCTACTCGACAAATAATTTAGGTTTCCTAAATACCCAAGACAAAAATATACCGCACTGTGACAGATTCTGCTCTCATCCTGTCCTAAGAGGATACAATACACATCACTTTAATGGAGGCCAGTGATCACTTACGAGACGATTGTGTTCGTTGCAACGATGTACTCGACCTCCTTGGTCCAAGGGTTCATGAAACTGAACCAGCGACTTCTCAGAGTGATGAAGGAGCCATCTTTAACCTTAAACTTGTAACAGTTAGTGTGGATTTTATCTCGCATCTGCAGGACTGTAAAAACAACAACAAAAATTAAGATGTTAAACTGTTTTAATAAAATACAGCAGAAAAGCATTTTGCTTAAATGTCCCTCCATTAACATAAATTCGAAAAAACAAATACACAAATGCGAACTTAAATATATAACATATACAGTGGAACCTTCGATTGCGAGTAACTTGCTTTGCCAGCGTTTTTCATTATGAGCAAAATTGTTTAATAAATTTTAACTTGTTAAACGAGCGAGGTCTTAAAATGTGAGATCACATGACCACAACTGAGGCAATGGTGCTTCTCTCTCTCTTATGCTTTGGATTGTGGGTAATCCTCTCCCTTGTTCAGTCTCGGTGCATGTGCGTCACCTTTTTTATTCGACATCAGTGCATGCGTGTATTGTTTACCATAGCACTGTGACCATGTACTGTATGTGTGCGCATGCGTGGAAAGCATTCTTTATAATTATCTGTCCAAGTGTAGTGACTGTTCTTTAGTAACGGCCCCTGTGAAGAAAAAGGTTAAAAAGGCTGTAGCAGTGCATGAGATTAATCTGTTTAACGCAAATGCAACGCCATATTTCCGCGAAATCCTCAAAAAGAGGCAAAATCAAGTGTCTTTAGAGAGGTTCCTTGTTAAAGATTCCATTTTTGCCAACAGAGACTCTCTGTCAGAGAGGGGTGATTCTGTTTGTTTGTTTGTTTGTGTGTGTGTGTGTGTGTGTGTGTGTGTGTGTGTGTGTGTGTGTGTGTGTGTGTGTGTGTGTTTTATAGTCATCCTACACAGTAGGATGACCCCATTCTCCACCTCTCCCCTCTCGTCTACGATTCTTTTCAAAGGTAAAGTGCAGTTTTTAATTAATTGTTCTTTAACTTCATATTTTGTAATAATCATTTTTATATGAAGATTTTTGGGTTGTGGAACAATCATCAGAGTTTGTTATTTCATTATTTGCTGTTGCACCGCTATTTCTTACGGGAAAATTCGCTTTGATACACGAGCACTTTGGATTACGAGCATGCTCCCGGAATGAATTATGCTCGCTTTATGATCGAAGGTTCAACTGTATTGCAGGAATTTCTGTATTGTAAATCCTTTCTTTGATTTTCCTGAGCTGGAAGCCGTAGTCATTAAAATTAAAACAAAACAGGCTTGAAATTCTTTCCATGTAATGAATCTAGAATATATGAGAGTTTAAATATTGTATTAAATTCTGAAGAAAAAAAAAAATCAACATCAGTCAATTTTTTTGTGGTTTCTGTATATGAAACCAGAATGTTTGCAGAAATCAGGTACCTTGTCTGTGGCATTCAGCGAGGTGTCCGATGTCATCCTGATGAAAATACTCATAGAAGGATGTCCCCAGCAGCTCCTGGGGTAGATAGGCGAGAATGGCAGTGGCCCTGAAATGATAAACGCTCATTGTGAGGAACCACAAAAACAGAAATAGATGCCCGTGTTTGTGTGCCATATATTATTTAGGTATACTCTATATACAGCGGTGGAACATATCAGCATTCGACTACATCAAGGGTTTTTCCCAGGCCACATGAAAACCCGCTAGTGTCTGAACATTTCAATTGCCCTACTAACACAGAAAAACACTGAGCCATTGTATCACACTCTGGCCCAGGGGCACAGAGAGAGATAGAAGAGTGGATGCACTATATTGTAATTTCTCTTTATAACATTTTCAGTCAAATGATTATATTATAGGTCAAGTTTAAAGTGATATTAGACCAAATCCATTTTTCTATTTCATTTCAAAATTTTCAGTTCATGATGGCATATTGTAAAAGGAAAAAGAATCCTCTTTTGATTGAATTTAAATTTGCAGTGATTAAGAGTAAAGGCATTCTTGGGCATGGCACGAAGCTGATTTTATGAAAACATTTTAATAAATAATTTCATATATTATTAATACTATAAGCAATTCTTCCACCATGCAGCAACATACACTACAAAGATTAAAGCATTAAAGTACATTACATTTTAGAATCATAAACTTCCAATAATTTGGGGTTGATCACACTGAACAGCCTGTTCTACTCACCTCTGGTCAACAAAGACGAACTTGCCGTCGATGGTGTGGCGAGAGACGTATTCTGTCGGTTTGACGCGGATATCTCCGTTCATTGGCTGAGGGACGATGTGAGGGTGCAGACGGCCGATGGCCACCAGGCAGCTCAGGTTGCAGCCTTCGTTATCGGGCTCGTTGTCCTCATCCAAGCCCTTCTGCATGGGTGGCCAGCTTTTTAGGTAGCCCGTGCTGTGGATGGTGCAGAAGCTTTTGCGGTCGGCTGCAGGGGAAATGACATATGGTGTCAGCAGGAGGTCACTGATTAGATTCAAAAGCTCTAATGACATTCGACTGAGAACACGAAATGCCAGGATTCTGATTTTAGTGACTGTAGTGTACTATAATTAATCTGAAACAGTTATACTGTTGGTATAATATTTCTTATTCTTGAAACGCAAGTTAAAATATGCGCCAATATGACTGAGCTAAATAAAATTTCGGTTTTCCACCAGACTATTCCACATAAGGGGAATAAGTGATAAATGAATAAAAATTGCAACATCTTTAATTCCATCACCTCTTGTATAGACAACAATAACACTAGTGGAATCATTTTGGGGGTTATCCAAGGCCTTTAAACTCTGGGGGAAATGTGAGCTCTCTTATTCTTTCCTGCACTCTCTAACACACTAATGCATAATGTACATACACAAACCAGATTGCACATCGATTTTTATCATAGTAGTATATTAAAACGGATAACTGTTTTTGCTTTTAATTCAAACCAGATCTTGGCTCAAAACTCAGTGCAGCTGCATCAAAGACTGCCAAATAATTTCTTCTTTCAAATCCATTTTTCTTTTCACCTCTTTATATTCTCTGATTTTTTTATTTTTATTTTTTACATCATTTTTCATCATCATTAGTACACTGCCATAAAACAGCTAATGGTATTACTGAAATGACTGGAATGGTCAAATGCATTTTTTAAAACCTGTAAGGGTAATGCTGAAAACACACAACGTGATGAGGAATGACTGATTCTGGCCTAAAACAGCCATGTTTCCATAAGAAAACCACTTCTTAGTGAGAATCACAAAAAAGCTTTAATTTGCTAAGGAGTATAAAGAGTGGACATCGGAGCAACGAGAAAAGGCCATGTAGTCTGATGAGTACAGGTTGACCCTATCCCAGATCAATAGGTGTGTTAGGTACGCGATGCACCCTTCGTACTTAGCGGGTACTGTACAAGACTCTGGAGGCAGCGTTATGATCTGGGGTTGCTTCAGTTGGACAGGTCTAAACTCAGCAACGTTATGTGGCAGTAAACTGAAGTCAGCAGACGACTGAATGACCAGGTTATCACATCTACTTTCTTGCATTTTTTTCCCTTGCCTAATAGCACAGGCATATTCCAGGATTCAAACTGTGAAAGATGTCTTCTGGTAGCATGAAAATTCATTTTCATTGGCACCGTCTAGGGAGATATTAGATTTTTATGGCTGGTAAGTGTAAGTTAATTCCCATTCCCAAGTCAGTCCTATTTATCTGTAACTGAATTTCAAACAGGCTTTTACGAGTCATTATATACATTGTACAGCACCATGCCCTACACAGTAAGCACATTTAGTAAACAGGAAATCATTTAGTATTTAGTTGAATTATTTTAAATAGGTGTCTAATAACCAGGCAATGCAAATTAAATTACTTCAGAAACGTCATCTCACCTTTCTTTTTGGAGCAGGTGGAGGCAAAGTCCTTGTCCTCTGTTTTGATGAGAGGTCTGTTGCTTTTCATTCTGCAGAAGAAAGAGCGCCGGGCACCAGAGCACAGCCTAGACGGGCCTGGCGCGATGTCGGTTTTAACTGGCAGCCCGGCTGAAAGACAAATAACCCGCAGAGTAAATTTTACGTCGTCAACAAGGCTGTCAATCGAAATTCACATAATCACTCCTGAATAACATGTTATTCAACCTGAAGTTTTTGATTAAACATCAAACTGCAACTACTTTAGATGCATTTTATTTTTTACAAAAGTTTCTGACCGAGTAATCTGTTTGGACTAGATGCATTCTGAGAGCACACAGCTGTTCTAAGAATCCTTAACCACAATAACTGAGGAGAGAGCAGCTGCCTGCCAAAACCCATGTTCAAAACCGCTCACAGGAGCACTTTCAGCAATAAGACACATCTGATGATATTATGTCATCTTAAACAACACATTGTCTCTTTAGTCTCTACTTCCAAGTCGCTCTTTGAATGGTCCGTGTTTTCTTGGTGTGGGGAACAAGGAATTGTACACTCTAGTGGACTAGATTTTCATTTAACATTATTTGGGATTCAACCCGCAACCCCCAGTTTGTGGGGCAAAATAAACAGATCATAATCTGTTGATAAGAAATGGTGTTTGTGGAACTGTTGCACCCTCATGACTACAGCCGCATCACAGAATTGCTGATATTCAGCACAGCAGCACTCTTTATCTTGTGTAATATTGCTTAATTATAATTATAAGCTTGTAACGTTATGTTTGCACACTATGACTCTATAACCTTTCTCCCCAACTCCTTAGTGGGCAAAAGGAAATGAGTAATTCAATATACTTTTGGCATCAATGAGCCGCTCCCTTGGCACTGAGTCAGATGAGGACAGCTGCTCCTTGACTTTGGCGATGTCCTTAGGATGCAAATAATCAAACAAGCTCTGGCCAATCAGGTCATTCTGCCAAGAGAGATGAGGTTACATGGGTGAGCTGGAATGTCTTACACAATGCAGTCGTAGCCTCATAATCTGTATATCACGAAACACAGGCTGTACTTTTAAATATGAACAACATACGTCATACCATGCCTAAGCAGTTGAACTCACTTGGCTGTAGTTCAGGATTTTGTACACAGACTCGGAAACGAAAAGAATCTTTCCCCGATCGCAGCCGACCACAAAGAGAAAGCCATCAGCAGCCTGTGGATCCAACATCAACTTTTAATCAAAACCCAAGCCAAAGCGTAAGTCAGAGTATTAGGAAGACAAATGCATTGGCACATACCCTCAGTATCAAGTGTTTCAGTTCGTCGTCTGACATAAAGGCTGGTTTGTAGTTAGCTTCGGTATAAGGGTTTGCAGCGCCTTACAGACAAATTAAAGAAATAACTGTTACAGTACAGTTGCAGAGCACAATGAAAATGTAGGTTATAAAAAGTTGACAAGGTGTGCTGTTACTGCAAAATATTCAATTACTTAAAAAAAATTATCCAATAACAGTGCACTCAGAATGTTTGATTCATCTTTGAATTTTTTTTTTTTTTTTTTTAGTTAAAGAACGACAGACTGTTTAACAAATCATGCTTATGTTCTTAGACTATGGAGCCTCTGAAATGCTTCTGTTATCATTAAGATCTGTGATTATTTATACACGTATTAATCTAGGCTAACAGAAAATAATGGCACAAATTATTCTTTATATTTATTTAGCTCCATCATCATCGTTGTTTAGAACGCTTTATCCTGCATACAGGGTCACGGGGGCCCTGGAGCCTATCCCAAGAAGTGGTGTACACCCTGCATGGGGTGCCAAGCCATCGCAGGGCGCACACAAAATACACACGCACACTATGGGCAATTTGAGAACACCAATTGGTCTGATCCGCATGTCTTTGGAATGTGTCAGAAGAGAGGAGAACCTGGATAAAACCCACAAAGCAGGGGAAAAACATGAACTCCATGCACACAGACCCGGGGCGGGAATCAGACCCGGACCATGGAGGTGCAAGACAACAATGCTAACCACTAAGCCACTGTGCCACCTCCTTAAGTTTTTAAAAAATTAATAAATCCTTAAATTATTGACAAGCTATACATAAATTCCTGACCATACGTATATTACCTGAGATAAATTACAGCTTATTTTTTCTTTTTGCTTTAGTTTGATTTTTATGCCAATAATTGTGCAGCTCTACTATCGCTTATCATATACAGTAATGCCTATAAAAGTCTCCAGGAAAAATTACAAATCTGAACAATACTCAGACATACTAAGCTAATGAGAGCATAGAACGCTATGGTTCACTAAGTTCTTGTTTCATGCTGTCAAACGTAAAATCCTAATCATAATATACGCCCTTTTAACGCACTGTATGTTCTTAAACATACCAGAAGCAATTTGTTCTCTCTGCCGTAAAGCTAAAAAGATCTTACATACATTTCCCCTCAAACTAGTGACACACATTTTCCTGCGTTGGAGTTTTCACCTACATGTAGATCTTTCTAAAGCTGCTTTGCGCCCTATGCTCATTGTTAATAGCACTATGCATCATTTTACCTCGTAATGTTTTCATGTGCTGGACGGCCATGCGCAAAACAGTCAGTTTGTCCAGTTTGCGGGACATTGCGTTGCAGGTAGGCACTAGTGAAGCCAGCTCGTCAATGAAGCTATTCATTTTGTCCCTGCGTCGCTTCTCAATCTGACTGTGAGCCTCCCTGCAAATGGCACAGGAATAAGAGTCACAAGGTTCAAAAATAATATACAATTAAACCTTGGATCATGAGCATAATTCCTCCCGGAAGCATGCTTGTATGTCAAAGCGAATTCCCCCATAAGAAATAACGGGAACCCTGATGATCCTTTCCAAAAATATTAATATAAAAGTAATTAACACAAAATATAAAGTAAAAATAAAATATCTTTTTTTTCATTTTGCTAGTCTCGCAAAAACGCTTGCAGACCAAGTTACTCGCAATCCAAGGTTCCACTGTAGAAGGGTCCAGACTGGTCCAAGTGATGATAAATATGGCAAATTGGTAAACGCTCATCTTTGTGGAATACATTTATAATAACAACAACAACAACAATATATGTATACATCTTGGGATTTGAAAATATCAGTGTGAAAAACTGACATACTGTATATTAATATATGGTTTTTAATATCAGATATTTGATTTTAAAAAATTTACTGTCTAATTTAATAGATGCACATGTCCTCCTGCTCATTTGTGCAACTGTCTAATTTGTTAAGCTTGTAGGCAAATACATGTCAAAAAGTTTAGTTAATATTTAATCAACCATGATCAGGTTGTTGATGCCAGAACTGACTTGTATTTCATAAAATGCTGATGCTCATACCAGCATTGTTGATGAGACAGGATAAACATCTGGTCTTTTTTTCAATCTTTATCTATCCAGATTTGGTCAAACTGTACCCAATGTAGCCTCAGCTTCTTGTTCTTGGCTAAGATGAGAGGAACCCAATGTGGGGTCTTGTACTATTGTTGCTCAACCACCCTCAATATTCAGGGTGTTGTTCTTTCTAAAATGCTTTTCAGATTGCCACACCTGTAAAGAGTGGTTACCTAGTGGTTGAGCCCTTCTTCAACCAGACGTTTATGACTGCAAGATTTTATTCACATTTGCATACAATTATGCACTGCCCCGCTGCCTCATGATTGACTGACTGTATAACTGTACAGCTGTGTACGAGTCTCCTATTAAATTGGATGCCGAGTGTATCTGTGGGTGTCCCCAAAAGAAATATTTTTTAAATATATACATTTTTATTAATACTAAAACATAAATATGTTCACTCGTTGCATAAGAAAATGAAAAAATCTTGAGTTTGGCTGGAACTGTAGATCACTCTCGAGAGTCTATAATCAACATGAAAGATTATAAGACTAATCTAAAGCCTTATTGGTGTGAAGATTCAAAAATGCTACAGTACCTGGCATTCTTTATCCGGCCTTGCTGATCCATACAATCCCTGTTAAAAGACAAATAAAAATATTTACAATAACGAAATTTTAATCCAATCGGATGACAGGGTTCCTTATGCATCCTTTAACAGTTTAATTGCTAAAATGTGTTACTCCTGTTACACTTACCTTCCAATTTGCCTGTCTTTCTCCATATCCATACTGTCCCTTACAAAATATAAAACCAAGTTGAAGCAATTTATTTGGTAAATACTTACTGTACATACAAATCTAAAAAGGTGAATATGTGTTGAACAAAGTGAAATGAAATTTATTTAATAGCATGTGACCTGTTAAATTATTACATGTTTATTACAATTATACGTTTAACGCAAATACTGTAATTTATATTTGTTTTATAAAACAAAATATTATCCACAGATGTGATTAAAATAGAGTGTCTGGTGATAGAATGATATTTATAGCCCCTGTAACATGCAGTTAGTGATAACAGGACGTTTTATGACCCAACACGTAACTATAAAGTAATAAAATGTCTAAGAAATAATCAGGTCATCTTGAGGTGGTTGACTTGACTTTGTTGACGACAACAATGCTGTACGCATCTTGAACTTTCTTTATCACACAAACACCGTAATTCAGAGTTGGACGTACTGGTAGTCAGTGCTGCCTTTCCTCTTGCGGGTGTAGTCCATGGAGGACGTGTTGATGGAACTGCTGATGAGATCAGTGGAACTTGGAGACATCAACTCATTCATTGTAGAGGAGATATCCATCCTCTGGTCTGCCATGAGTTCATCTGCAGAAATAAACACACCAACCAGTCTGATAACTGAAGCAGTGAACTGTGAAAAAGTTAAAGTGGCATCATAAAAACTGCTTTCAGAACTCACCACAAAGATTCATGAGGACCGTCGTTCTCAGACCATGTCACGAAAACTGAGCAGTTTTGTCTGTAAACTGCAAGGAACAGAGGTTTGAGTCAGATAATGGACATGGTGTCTTAAGGCAAGAGTGGAAGTAATATAGTATATATTTAATATCAGAGTGTAATTGAAAAATATGTAATAAGAAAAAGAGAAAGAAAATGTCCATGTTAAATGTTAAATTTTTTTAAACTAAGGAATAAAATGTGGTGGGGTGTTAGCAATAAGCAGTCAGCGATAATTCTAATGTATATGGCGCCCCGTCAAAAAAAAAAAAAAAAAAAAATCAAAGAATCAAATAAATTAACAATGTCTTAACAAGCATATGCATCATAAAAGCCATTATTATTAGTCATGTAACAGTCGGCCAAAACACAGTATTGGTGCTGATTTTTTTTATTTTTATGTTACAGACACAATACAGAAAATGTTTGTGCCAAAGAAGCTGCTTCAGAAGCTGAAGTTTATGCAACATGAAAGTGACCCAAAAACTTCAGCCATTTGGAGAGATGGTTTCATATAGAATACTCCCCAAAAATCGCAATTCTTTAATGATTCATGTTTCTTTATGACTATTGATACTAAAATTGGTGTACATTTCTAGAATCATATGACCTGTAAAAAATGTTATTTAAAATGGTTTTTGGTAAAAGCTTAAAAAGTAAAAAAAATCTGTAGTGTCCGTAACCATGTCAAATTCATGTTGTAATATCTTAACAATTTTGTATTTTAGAATAATACACCAGGTTTATGCCTTCTCATGTGAAATCTAAATTGGCCAAGTTGCACCTGAATGATAACAAAAATCATTGAAAAATGTTCCGGACACTACATAAAAGGGCAAATGCAAATACAAAAAATTGTTGATCTTTCTCAAATGTTTTTATCTGATAAAAATATAAATGTGTAAGCATATTTACAAAAAATGTTTCATTTATCAGGGGCTAAGAAGCATTAGGTAGTATGGAAAATGGTGTTATATAATTCTTTCTGAAAATTCACTTTGTCACCTCAGCGAGATACTTTAACCCCAACACCATGTTTTGGCCGAGCATACTCACAAAGTGATGAATTATGGCTTTAACCTTATTTATTTGATGAACATCGGAACATTGTTGACTTTATACATTGTTTAGTTAATAGTCAAGACTTAACCATTTCACCTCTCCATCTTGTAAAACTGAATGAGAAACTTTTCCAGTCAGACCCCTGCTTCGCTCACATACTAGAATCAGGCCGCCAGCAAGATTACTTCACCAACAGAGTGATATGGAAAAAAATGTGACATGTACATAAGCGATAGGAAGAAGATTCGGAACTTCTATTTTTAACTTTACTCAGTGCCATTACAGACAGAACGAATGGAATTTCCTTTGAGATCAATAAAGTATCTATCTATCCATCCATCCATCCATCCATTCTGCTAGCTAGCTGTCTATTTTCTCAGAGCTGCTGTAGAAAATCAATCAACACCTGACCAGCCACTCTGCCTAAAGCATCTAATTTAAAATCGAAGACCTAACACAAGTGACCTTGACATTTTCAAAGGAGTTCTTTTTTGGAGCTCTTATCTAATGCTTTTCTCCCACATGTGAGGATTTTATTCATCTGATTTTTTAAATGCCTCAAGTAGGCGTGTGTAAAGCAGACGACCTCAGGTTATGTATTGCTGTAAGAATCATCTGCAATGAATCATCTCCGAATTCATTTTCAGTGTCCTGATTCGCATTTACTCCCTCAATATGTTCAGCCAAACCAGATCATACTGGGCGTCATGGTTACAAAACAGTGAATTAAAGACATCCTGTTCTCATATCGTTCTGGCTCTCCCTGTGAATGATCTGTTTTTTACGTCAGATCACTCTACTGTATATCAAGCTCAGTATCACCACATGTACAGTACATGCCTGCCTTTAACTGCCACACCAGCAGTGTTGCTCACATACATACTCACTGAAGTATTTTACATACACCTGAATAATTAAAGGGATATTTCGGGTCGGTCCTAAATCAAAATCGAGGTGCATACAAGTAGTAGTTTATACATTTTCCTGCTCTGCACACTAACCGTGATGTTTGTCACCTGCAATGGAAGTACAATGGAAGTAATCAGGGCCACATTCCACAACCCTCATTCCATGCAAAAAGGCACTCCAACGTTCAGCTGAGACTCGGAACAGTCCCACTGAGCACAATCGAATTGGCATCTTTCAAAGTTAATGTATTCAGTTATTAAATTAGGGCTTTTCTTTCTTAGCCATACAGCTAGTAGACCTCTGAACAGCACGTTAAAGTCAAAAACATCCTGGCCATCTGGTTCCCATGTCAAACTGTGATGTTTAGCAACTTCATGTACAGTAACACTAAAGACTGCTTAGAAACTGATGAACTCGTGTTTCTTTTTAAAACATTCTCCATTCAGCACTACTGCTCACATTAGAAATTATTCAAAAAACTAGAAAATCTAGAAGAAATTAGTACTCTACTAGTATTTTTAAGAGGTTTGTCAAATACAATAAACATGAACTGTAGTAGGAACACCGAGTGTTCGTACTCGAACATAATGTATACTCATTTAACATTTATAAATATTGTTAAGTATAAATCTCCTTTAAAAACTACATCTTAACTCTCAAAGGCACTTTTTTTTTCAAAAGATATTGTGTCCAAGTGTTAAATCATTTACTATTATAGCAGCTCTAACATGCAATTCAAATTACAGATTTATATTAATGCTCTAATTCTAGTGCATTATTGTTTCTATAGTAACAACTCTTTCACTCTTTTCACCATTGTGTAGTAAATACTTTACATAATTAAAGGCTAATAATATCCAGATTTTTCTCAGTGGTATTATTTAACCAATAAATCCACCGGTTATAGTAAATGGTGAAGATTTCAGCATAACATTTATGGAAAGCGTCTCAAATGTCAGAGCTTTGAATCAGTCAGCAACTTTACTTTCCATGAAAGTAAAGTATTCCCGTCAGAGGACTTTGCACTTTCTACTTCCCTGGAAACATGGCAAGGCTGCAATTTAACTTGTCTTATAGATGATCCACATAGGGAAAGATGATGGATCTTTCATTAACACACTTTAAATTATAAGCATTGGCATAATGGCTGTGCTCCAAAAAATAGGAAACGTTTTGAACGTGCATTTGATTCATGGAACATACAAGTAGGAAAATAAATAAATAAACAACCTAAAGTGTGTTGGTTCCGTGTCTTGGCCCATCCTGAGATGTTTGATGGTGGTGTTGGAAACACATTTTCTAATAAATCATTCCTAAAGGCAAAAATAATGAACTGGGTTGACTGTAAAGCCATATCATACATCAGCTCACTATTTTATCTTTCCCAAACCTTTCTGTGAGTCCTGTGAGTTATCTTAAAATTTATCAGGCTAGAAATGTATTGTGATACAGATCATAAAGATGATGAGTCAGCAGAACTTTGAACTAATTTGCAGGTCACCTCCCTCTAATGCTGCAGTCAAGTTGTGCAAAGAAAAAATAAAAATACCCTAACCACCCCCTAGATTCACTATTTGTTACCCATCTAGATATCCTTAACAAATGTTTATTTAAAGTTAAATGCTGTGCAATAATAATTTAACACCTGACAAAATCATTCCATAATTATCAGACGATATCTTACTGGCGATATTAAAAACATCCCATCAGAAACAAAGTGGTTTGTCCTTCTTGCCCAAGAAGACCAGTAAAAACCAGGAGACATAACGGCATAAATAACAGTGCATTAGTGCATAAGATGTTCCAAGGTTTGGCTTTTTCTTTTTAACTTCACATTTTCTTGGCATGCCGATCTATTTTCACTTTGATTGACATCTTCCTATTGTTTTGCTTCCTACCTAGGAATGTAATAATGCTTTAGTCCTTCAGTCGGCCCAGGTCTCTCAACTATAGAGTACAATTTGCACAGATAGCTAAAGCTTCAAATCTTTAACATAAAGAATCATCGTGCCTGGTGGGTTTCCTCCCACAGTCAAAATACATGCGAGTGAGTGAGTCAGTGAGTGAGTGAATGAATCTCATATAGCATTGCTGACCGGATTTCATCAACTAAATGACCAGTAAGGGTTTCCAGTATCTTACATACTGCATCATGCGATATCAGGACCTCTTTGCTCAATGACAGATAAAGATCTGCTCCTTACTCTGCACTCACTTTACCCAGATATTTCTCAACCAAATCAAGTAAACTAAGACATTTCATGATGTGCATTTCTTTAATCGTTTCCTGTTCTGTTAAAAACTAAAATCACATGAACTACGAGACTTTGAGCTCTGAGACTCTCATCATGTTGGAACACTCTCTGGTGGCCTGTCAGGTGACAGCAAGTCTTCTGAAAAAGATTTATAATAGCCGCCCTGTTCTAGTAAATAAAAAATATGGGAGAACATGATGTGAGAGTCAAATTATCCAACATTACAGCCCTGCTACTGGATAACACAATGACAAAAAAAGGCTGGTTGCATTAGCAGTGAGGAAAATAGCGGCAGCGAGATGGAAACAAGCCAAAAATGAAAGAAAGGAAAAGCACAAACTGGGAGAATGTAGGTCAGCTTGGTAATTCTGTTAACCCATTTTTAAAGAAACACCTAAAGTCTACTTTGTTTATGTATGTACACATATACATTAATATATATATAAAACACATTTTATATATATATATATATATATATATAGATAGATATATCTATCTATCTATCTATCTATCTATCTATCTATATATATATATGTGTACGTGTATGTTTGTATGCATGCGTTTTTATATACACACACACATACATACACACATTTATATGAACAGTTTGATAGCAAAATGTGATAAATGCATGTTTTTATTCAATTTGGCGAATTATTTCTCTCTGGCACATAAGGTTGTCTGTAACAAAACTTTAAATATGAAAAAAAAAATACACCTACATGTTCTTTTTTTAGCAACTTTGAGAAGCTTCCACATTTTTGGCATAGCATGCATGACATGGAACTGGCACGTTACAGAATAAAACAAAACAAGTCCTAACACGTCAGTTGCATCATTCTGTCTGCCACATTAAGCGAAACTACCACTGTGCAAAACATTACCTGCCTTCAGTGAACTCAATGCATTCAATGGACTTTTGGAGAACAATGAAGCCAAAAAAAAAAAAAAAAGGATGGGCACACACTGTTTCTGCAGTTGCATTTACCCCAGCATTAATGGCGTATGTGCTACAGTGTGTGTCATAACAGGTAATATGTGCTATGTGTCGTAACATGTCATAGCATGTGCAATATGTTTTGTGAAATACAGCAGGAGATTTTGTAATTTGATTGCCTGGCAAACGCCATATTAAATACTGTAATTTAACCTTGTTTCACTCCCAAATTAAAAAAAAAATTCCCGTCTTAATATCACTTTCACTGGTTTTGCTGCCATTGGAGCCTTTATGCAATTTTGTTAAAAAATAAATTTAAAAAAAGTCAATACTAAATGAAATTTTCACAAACACAATTGAAGGCTAATTGTGTCATTATGACAAAATCGTGGAAGATGATATTATCTCATTTATAATTTTGACAATTATTTTGGCATATGTATGTTGAAATTTGTGCTTTTTACCATTTTCTTAACGCACAAAGACTCGAACAAAATGTTCGTTCTCAATAGTCTGCTTCTTGCTTTGTTTTTTATTGAAGTAAATTCAAACTCGTGTATTCATCTACTGTACTTGTCCTAGTTTTGTGCGGTGCTAGTTTTAAGTGGCATTAGAAAGCTTAATATGACATTCTTGCCCAAATGGCTTCAAAAGGATAACGGAACAGGACAATGCAAAAAAAATGTCACATTTCCCAATAATGTAACCTAATATAAGGACATACGCTTTCACAACTCGCATTTGGAAAAGGAGTGAAATTAAGCGAGTTTGAGGAATGAAAAATATATTTCAGAAGGAGCATAACGCACTTTGGGAGAGCTCACACTCTCAGATTTTGGGAGAGAAAATCTGAAATAAAATAGTACAACATGGGATATTTAAAGACCTGACATCTGACATGCTGTTTCATTCAGACATGAATGGCTTCAAACTCTTCCTTGCCATTTAAAATGTTCCCCTAGGCATAGTATTGCTGCTATTATTATACGGATGACATGAACATGGTAATTTTCTTTAATTGTAGCGCTATCTTCATCTGAGAAAACGTGCGCAGTCTGTCATAGAACACTGTCGAGGTTTTACTGTATTCATCTTGTTGAATGTGACAAATCAAAAGACTAAAAAAACTGATGTAATTATGCAGTCTAAAACTAGCACTTATATTAAACGAAATGTCAGTATACTAAATTTAAATGTGCAAGATGTAAATTCTTTATCACAGCTATATTACCCAGGTTCCAGTCTTCAGCGCCACGCTGTACCTCGGCCAGGCACAAAACCTACAGATAAAAGCGAAAAACACAGTCAGGAAGCCTGGAAATGTTGATTTCTTTATTAGTAGTTATTTTAATAATGCACTAATTAATAATGCGGTGAGAAACCAGTAGACATCAATTATAAATGCAATAAATGGTAATACCAGTGATCATTTTAAGACCAGTGTAGGTTAGGTGGAGCAGCAGTGTGATGACTATGACATGCTGGATGAGTAAGGCAGGGCGATGAGTAAGACAGAATGAATAACAGATGTACAGATGGAACACTGAGATGAAGACTGAGGTTTATGTCTGCACATAACCTGTGTGTGCACGCACAGCGTGGCACAAAAAGAATATTTATCTGGTGACGATCACTCTTTATATATCATGTGATTTATAATGGAATAACTTTCTCACAATTCACTTGCTTTACAAAGGCACAGACTCAATATTCTGCTTGACTCACTGCGTACAAACTAAAGGGTGAAAACTTCTGTTAATCTGGAGTGTGTTCCTGTTTGTTTCGGAGCAGTTGGTAAACAGCTGAAACATTCACTCGCATGGACTATTAACACACGCTGAGCCTTCTGTCCTTGGGCACATACTGTGGAGCAAACGCTAACTCACTCCTCTGAATGCTAGCGCTAAAATTTGCTGGTAGATGTGTCCATGTATGGTCAAACGGCATCAACAATTTCACTAACAATAATGTTTAAACAAAAATCCAGTAACAGTCAGGCGTCGTCCTGATGCAGTTTGGCTGATCAGATAACAAAAAAAAAGACCATTAACATGCTGGTTAAATGAGAAATTATGTCAAAGAAAATGTGTAAAACTAATTCAGGACGGTACAGTTATGAAAAAAATGTATTCTGATTTATGTATCAAAATCATTTACGCTTTATGTTAATCCCTGAATATGGTATAAATACAACTTCTTTTTTTAACATTGTAAGATTATATAAATAAACTCTATTGGCCGGAAACAAATCCACTCAAATACAACCCTGTACATTTATATTTCCTAACTGTGGTTTGGGTTAACATTGCCACTCCTAGTCGTGGGAGGGTCGCGGTTATCTTAAAGCTCTTTCCAGGGAAGTCGTCGCTTAGCGGTGTTCGTCATTCCACACTGTTGGCAGCTTTTATCCAGATACACTGGCACTGGTGGGAAACCAGGCACTGAGGCAGGACAACACCCTAGATGGAACTCCAGTGCTTTGTAGGGCACCACATACACACACTTGTGAATTTAGCACAGTCAATCCAACCACTGGCATGGGTTCATTAGGTACAGGAGCCAGGGGGGACAGTCATAGATTTGGGGAGAGCAAACTCGGCATGGAAGATAACCCAAGCTCAGGGTCATACCATGAACCCTGGAGTTGTGGGGTAGCATCATGTCCACATTTAGCTTCTAAACTAAAGACTGTAATTAAAAAATATCTCGTGTAAGAATTGTGATAAGGCGGGGCAGTGGTGGCTCTGGGCTGCTGATTGGAGGGTTGCAGGTTTGAGCCCCGCCACTGCCAGGTCACCACCATTGGGTCCTTGGGCAAGACCTTTACCTTACAACCCAGTCATTGCATAGAGTCATTGCATACAGTCCTGAACTCTCTGACGACCTGTGGCTGCAGTCACTCAATAGCTCATGAGTGAAATTTCCTCCAGTTTTGTACTTGAGCCTCCAATAACGAACGGGACTTTCATATCAACTTCATCACCTATCCTGTTATATTGAACTTTCACTCAGTATGACTGCAGATCAATCCCTGCTATCTGATATCACCGAAATGAGGATGGGTTCACTGTTGAGTCTGCTTCCTCTAAGGGTTTTGCCAAGTTTTTTTTATTGTCACTGTCGGCCTCAGGTTACTCATCAGGGACAATCTGATCCATTTAATTTATACATATTTCCTCACACTTTTCATACTCATTTCCCTAATTGTCTTTTGATTCTGTAAAATGCACTAAATAAATAAAATTGAACTGAATTAAAAAATTTGAAATACAGTCACATTAATGAACTAGGCAGTTATTAGATCTCATTTGCATAAAAAAAAAATGTCAAAACAGTTCTCCAGATGAGGAAAAATATTTTATTGAACAAGCTCTTGGACCGGAACTGAATTGTAAAGGAAACTGAATTGAATTTAATTAAATTGAAATGTGGCAACAGGTGGCATAGTGGTTAGCACTGTTGCCTTGCAACTCCGGGTTCCGGGTTCAATCACCGCCTCTGCATGGAGTTTGCGTATTCTCCCCATGCTTCCCCCGGGTACTCCGGTTTCCTCCAAAAGTCCAAAGACATGCAGATTAGGGTAACTGGCATTCCCAAATTGCCTGGAGTGTGTGAATGAGCATGTGAGTGTGTGTGTGTGCGCCCTGCGATGGATTAGTGTACCCTGCCTCATGCCCTAAGTCTCCTGGGATAGGCTCCAGGCCCCCCACAACCCTGTATACGGCGGTACAGATGACCAGTGAGACGAGTGAATTGAATGTTGCGACCCCTAGGATAAAAAAGGGCAAAGCAAAAAAGCAAAAAAAAAAAAAAAAACCACTGTGATAAGATTTTTTCTCTCTCTCTCTCACCACTAGGATGCATCGCCACACCCACTTTTCTAGTTTTGAGCTATTTATAGGATTTTGTACGAGTTGGTCATTACCTGAATCTGGCAACCTCGGTGTGTGAAAACAGAAGCTATTTTGTTACCCTGCTGCACCAGTGCGTGTCAGGAATATAATGATTAACAGCATGCGCGTGGGCTTTGAGCGTCTGTCTTTTATATAAAAACAAACTGTAAACAACAACAACAACAACAAACCAGCAATAGCTGACGTTTTTCTTCCTGGAGAATCTAAAATGCTGGGGGGGAAAGGACCCATACATATAGTGTGATATTGTGTCATTGACGACAATGACATAGGCTGCGTCCAAACTGCGCATCTGTAAAAACACTGCGCATAAGGATGTAACATTATTAAAGACGTTACTTAAAGCCGAGCTTCCTATCATTACCAAATGAACCCAAATGCTTAAAAAAAATCGCCGTTAATTAACATCTATATAATAAGGTCGTACTCACATGAAGGTAGAAAAGGCACATGTACAGACAGTCAGGGTAACATGGACGGCGGAGCGCGGTTCATGTTTACACTGACCTACTTTTCGTCGCTCGCCTTGAATAACCAGCGCGCCACTAACCTAGTTACGGACCAATCACGTGCCAGCACAGAGCGAGCCCTGACTCGATCACTGACCAATCAGAGAGCGTCTTAGGGCCGCGGCGGCCAATAGCGTCGCGAGTTGCATGAACCGCGTCTAATGTGTTTCCATCGTTACCGAGCAAATACAAATAAGCGCGAGAAGGAAAGTGAAAGCGATTTAATAAAACAGGCGAAAGTAGGAATGAGGGGAAAAGTAAAAGTAATAAAGAGCTGTTACAATTCAAAACAATATGCAGAAGTATAAATACAACCGGAGTGCAAAAACACCATGTAATTGGTATTCATTGGTGAAAGTGAATCGAGTACATATTCAGGGCAGAGTCACTCAATCTTTCCGTTTAGGTGTGACGTCATCAGTTTCCGCGCATGCTCAGTAGCCGTCCCGCCCGTCAGATTTCAGCATGGTTGATAGTAGAGTTAGTTGTGGTGGTAAAGGTGTTTGTTATGTGTACAACCATTTACGATATATAATAACACATATACATTTTTAGATTTTTTTTTTTTTCAAATGAATGACATTTGTGCCATTTGGTCATCAAGATTTACAGTATGCACACGTGTAACAAAGAAAGTTATTAAACTGGGGTACAAACTGTACATCTTGATAAACGCAGTATGAAATGAAGTTGGCTGAAACATTTTGGTTCTTTGATTCAGTTTTCTATATTCAATATCTTTGTGTTAAACCTGAGCTTGGGATACAGTCTGATCCATTATTTTAAAAAATTCCCTATTTTGAGTGTGTGTGTGTGTGTGTGTGTGTGTGTGCGTGTGTGTGTGTGTGTGTTCAGACATTTACAGTACGTATACATTATATTCAAGATTCTACCACATGGGGGCAGCAGAGCTACACCACTTTATTGTATAAGGTACACTTTCAAAGGTACACTCAGAACCTTGTTTATTATTCATTGGTTAAGAGTTTGAAGAGTGTATATACAGTTCTGGTCAGAAGATTACATACAATCATTATGAATTTCTTTTTAAACTTGTATTTTCAACATTGAAAAAAAAAATTAACCATTTGGAGTCAAAATGATATCTACACCATAAAATATGTATACACCCTCTTACATGATTGATTCAGTAGTCATGAAAGTCCCAAATATCTTCTAATTTGCCAGTTCAAAGCCTCTCCACTTCCTAAGGGAAAGCTTTGTCTAGAAGGATGATTGGAGGAGTAAAGTTCAGGCATTTAACTCCAGGAACACTGATAATCATGCTGTTTTTGGTGCATTGCACAAAGTGAATGAAATAATGAAGAAGAAAGACTACCTCAGGACAACATTAATTGTTCCAGCAGGACTATGACCCCCAAACTAGATAAGGCATGCTAACTATGAGCTTTTGGAGTTTCAACCCTATTGAAAGTCATGTCCATTCTTGGAAAATCCACAACTTTGTTTGAACGCTACAAATACCGCCAAATAGTGTGGTCCAATATCCAACCAGAAACATTACATAAACTTGTTGATGGCTACCAAAAACATCTACTAAAGACAAAAATGGCTAAGGGACGTTCAACCAAATAACTGGTTATATACTGTATATACATTTAAGCATTGTACTGTGTATGATTGTGTATGTGACAAATAAAATTTGAATTTGAATTTGAATACATGCACATTGACACTTCATTATGTACACCTGTTAACTTCTTGTTAATGCAAATATTTAATCAGTCATTCACATGGTAGCAACTCAATGCATTTAGGCATATACAGTATACATGGTCAAGATAATTTGCTGAAGTTAAAAGCAAGGTTGGGAGAAGAAAGATGATTTATATGACGTGGAATGGTGGTTGGTGACAGATGAGCTGGTCTAAGTATTCCCGAGACAGATGATCTGCTGGGATTTTCACACAACCATCTCTAGGATTTACATGTAATGGTTTGAAAAAGAGAAATCACCCACTAAGTGGCAGTTCTCTGAGTGAAAATGCTTCCAGAGGTATCTGAAGAGCATCTCAGAATACACTGCATGTCAAACCTTAAAGGTAAACAAAGCACATCAGAAGAAGAGCACACCGAGTACCACTCCTGTCAGCTAGGAACAGGAAACTGAGGCTAAAAAATTTGTATGATCTCACCAAGAAAAGACAATAGAAGATTGGGAAAATGTTGCCATACATGTCTTGATTTCTGCTGTGACATTCGGACGGTATGGTCAGATCTTGGTGTAAATATCATGAAACCATGGATCAAGACTGCATTGTATCAAATTATTCCTTTAAGGATCCTAGATAATAGAAATTAGAATGCTCCAGCTGGCACACAGTGGTAAAAGAACAGTGAGCACAATACACAAATTATACAGTTCAGATCAAAAGGTAAAAAGAAATGTGTATGTGTAAACAATATTCTGCTGCTTTCTGCATAACAGCTCAATGCAGACCCTCTGAAGAATGTCCAGACTTCCATTAAACAGAGCAAACACAAAACCTTACATCCCAAAAGGCCCCTTTATCTTTCTGCACCATTTAACACACACATGGTCCATGCATGGCTATATTCCTGCCTGCATTACAGTGATTTACATAAGATAAGGTAAATTATGGTGCTGTCTTTATGATTACCTTTATTGCTATTACATTTTGTAATGTAGAATATGATAAAAAATGAAAAAATTGAAAACATCACATGCAGGGTGGACCGTTTCTCGTGCCCTAGGTCTCCTGGAATAGGCTCTGGGTTCCCGGTGATCCTGCACAGGATAAACAGTACAGATAATGAATGGATGGATGGATAGATGGATGTTCCCTAGCTATGATATAAGATTAAATCTTGCTCTAAAATGACCAAATTTCTAAAAAAAAAAAAAAAATACAAAAAAAATTTTTTTAAGCCTACATCCATTTCAAAGTCAGAAAAGAAGATTATTGATGCCAAACTTAAAAAAAAAAAAAAAGTTTGCTACTGGCTTGTATGTAGACCTCAGCAAGACTGCGTTTCTGGGTATTGTTGCGATGCTCTGTGGTTCATCCTTGACTCAACAAGACAAAAGTCCAAGAAACAGTTACTCAACTGCTCAGACGTATAATGAGATAAATGTAAGTCTCTTTGGATAAAGCCATCTGCCAAATTAGAAAGAGAGCAGGCCCAAACAAATATACATCTGAACGAGACGGGCCACAGAGGAACTCAGAATGACAAGGCCAAACACATGAGTCACACAAAACATACACACTGACTAATCCAGAAACCATGTCCATGGTAGGACATAATATTAAACTTTTACAATGATCTTTTTTTTCTTTCTTTTTTTTTGGGGGGAAATCTCTTGAAAAGATAGGATCATGCTACGACAGCATATACTAGTACCCATCCCATTTTGTATATGTTTAGTATATATTTATAATATGTAATTATTTCCCATGATAGGGTTTAAAGAAAAAAATAATAAAAAGAAATTAATGCTAAACTTGCTTTTAAACCATAAGCGTAACCATAAACTTCATAACCTTTGATTAAAAGTTGCAAAAGTAAGATTGATTGTCAGCACGTTTCTCACCTACTGTACATCGGTTTCATGTTTTCAAGATTGTTGATCAAAAGTGATGAAGTCTTACAATACCATGCTCATCTTACACGCCCAGAGCAAAGTATCAGCTTTCTTCCATACTGAAGTGCTAGCAAAAATGTTAGTATTAGGAAAATGTTCCTGATTCAGTTAATCTGCAGCTTTCATTTAACTACAGCGAGATATGACGTGTTCTAGCATTTAGAATACAAGAATGAAACAAAGAAATAGACAGAAGAAAGGAAATTTGAGGACTCAACAACAAGCTGATGATATGATAATGAGTTTTACAGAAGCGAAGCAGTCAGGAACTTTACACAAGTTTGCAAGTCCAAACGTCTATCTATTTCTTTTCCTTCCTTCCTTCCTTCCTTTTTTTTCTTTCTTTTTTTTTTTTTTCCAGGAGCCAGCTGATAACATCATAATAAGCATGACACTGGCTGACCCTAATCAGAAGCATCACATTCATTTAGTTCTTTTAAATTTAGATTTTAGAATCAATTATCAATTAGAAATTAGAAGTCTGTAGGAACTTATATTCTTTCTTTTTTTTCTTTCTTTTTTCTATATATATATATGATGTTAAATTATCTAACCAATCATACGCATCACATGAACTCAAACAACAAACTCTTTTTTTGGCATGCAGATGTTTGTTTGTTTATTTGTTGTCAGCTTCACATAAATTCTTTCTTGCTTTTTTTTTTTTTTTTTTTTTGGTAGGTCCTGATAGGGTTATTGAAAAAAGTCTCTTTTTAAAGCTTAATGCCTTTCTTTTCTCCCGTCTAGACTTTTAAACTTATTATAGGCATAGCATGTAGATTTGCCTATTATGTAAATTTAACATATAAACATTCATCAGGGGAAAAAAAATCACTTTAATAAAAAGCAAGGCATTAAAATCACATACACCAGTGAGTGTTCATTTTTAGAATGATTACCACTTCATTATTATCAAACTAAATACTGTATCTATGCATACTGTAAATGAGACACAATACATCTGATCAGTCCACACTGTACATTGCATAACTGACATATTTAAAATAGACAAGGTGCAAGAGAAGACCTGTCCTTAAAAATAAACCGGTTAGCTTATAGCTTCACATTCTCACCTTACAGGAGAACTGAATAAAACTATGTGGTTACAGGAAGAAGTCAGGTAGGTCACAGGTCTTTGTGCTGGAGGAAGGTTCTGTGTGTGTGTGTGTGTGCAGCTGAGCATAAAGGGTGTGTTTGGCATAAAATGAGTTATAGCAGGATGTTTCACAATACAGTGCTTTAAAAGGTTGAGGGGGACTGATCGCTTTTTACGACTGTTTTTGCGATTACAAATGTGCCCTTGACATTCAGAAGGATTTCCAGTCGCAGGAAAGAATGAAAAACTCTTTGCGTGGTTAGGAAGTTTTCGTCTGTTGTCTTGTGTTCTACTAAGCGTACTATTTATTACTGATAAATAGCTGCAGATTTGACTTAAGCCTTAAAGTAAACAGATTTGACAGTGCACGTATTGACGATGAATAAAGAAAACTGAGTGATGTAATAAGCATTATAGGTTTTATAATAGAAGACAAAGACTTTAACTGTCACTTTAATTGAGAATCATAATACATATGCAATAGTGTCACTATTCTGAGGTCTATGTATGCTTCAATCCTATAGAATATAAGTAGGGAATGAAATAAAAACCTGGAAAGCAGGAAGTCCTCTGTCTTAAAGACTCTCCCCAAACTGAAAACTCCCTGCATGTTACCGTACAAAGCACTGAAATCTGAAGCTCCTTCTATAAATGTGAAACAGACATCTCCTTAGAAACAGCTTTAACCTATCCATGATTATACATTTTATACATAAAGAATATATTGCTAAAAAATGTATTATTAAGACCCTGTGAATGAGCTCTTAATATAGAAAATAATTAATATACTGTAAGAGCCCCATCACACACTGATGGATTCTAAAAATATTGAAATGTGCATTTATCAAGTTCATACTACTTCCTAGCCATGTCCCTTTCAGGTTCTCAGTGTGTCCATAATGTGGTCACTAATTTCCTAATCAAGCTCGGAGATCGAACTGAATTATTTCTACTGTGTATCAGATCAGCTTGCACCATCGCAGATTGCATCGTCATGAGAAATTGGATCCAGTATTTATATTTAATTCTCTGAACATGACACATGACTGATAACCTGTTTCATGCATATGCCATACACGTAGTAAGCACCAGAAGAAAGTAATATGAACCTAATGTGGTTTTCTACAAAGTGGCATGGACTGAGCATACATCACAAGCCTGAAGAGGTTGTTGTGACATAGCAACAACGCAGTGACATCCCAATGACAACTCAAATTCAAATTTCAAATTCAAATTTTATTTGTCACATACACAATCCTACACAGTACGATATGCAGTGAAATGCTTAGGCAACTGCCCTGACCTAAGAGAATAAAATTAAATAAAATATAAAATATAGAATATAAAATGTAAAATGTAAGAATATAAAATATAAAATGTAAGTAAGTAAAAAAATTGTAATTGCACAAGTGGAAATAAAAATATTGAATATGCAAATATGCAGTAAAGTGACATGTTAAATGATAAAGTGGCTTGTGTGCATATTTAAGTGACTTGTGTGCATACTACCCATGAGTGAGCAGGTGTGCAGTGAGGACAAGTGAGCAAATGTCCTGAATGTCCAGAGTGTCCAGAGTGAGTGCAGAAGCATGTGTGGGTGTGCAAAATGGATCAGTACTGTGTGTTGTACTGATTAAGAGACCGTATCGCCTGCGGGAAGAAGCTCCTCCTCAGTCTCTCTGTGTTGGCCTTCAGGGAGCGGAATCGCTTTCCTGACCTCAACAGAGAGAACAGTCCATTGCTGGGGTGACTGAGGTCCTTCATGATCTTCCTGGCCTTGGTCCAGCACCGCTTGCTGTAGATCGAGTGCAGGTCAGGGAGCTCGGTGTGGATGATGCGCTCAGCTGATCGCACCACCCTCTGAAGAGTTCGTCTGTCCTGCATGGTGCTGTTCCCGAACCAGGACGTGATGTTTCCCGTCAGGATGCTCTCTATGGTGCAGGAGTAGAAGTTCCTAAGCACCTTGGAGGGCAGTCTGAAGTCTCTCAGGCGTCTGAGGTGGTAGAGACGCTGTCGGACCTTTTTCACCACGGTGTTGATGTGACAGGACCAAGACAGGTCCTGCGTGATGTGTACACCGAGGTAACGGAAGCTGTCCACTCTCTCCACTGGGCTCTTGTTGATGACGGGGGTCTGGTAGTTCCTCTTCTGCTTTGTGCTGAAGTCCACTATCAACTCCTTTGTCTTGCTGACGTTGAGAAGGAGGTTGTTCGTCTGACACCAGTTCTCCAGATTTCCAATCTCCTTCAGGTAGGCCGTCTCATCGTTGTCAGTGATCAGGCCGACCACGACGGTGTCATCAGCAAACTTGATGATGGTGGTGGAGTTGGTAGTGGCTACGCAGTCGTGAGTGTACAAAGAGTACAGTAGAGGGCTCAGAACACAACCCTGTGGGGCTCCAGTGCTGAGGGTGATGGAGGCTGAGACATGTCCACCCATCCTTACTGCCTGTGGTCTCCCCGTGATCCACTGACACAAGGATGAGCTGAGTCCCAGGTGCTCCAGCTTGGTGGTGAGTGTAGAGGGAATTATGGTGTTAAATGCTGAGCTGTAGTCGATGAAAAGCATTTTCACATAATTCCCCCAGTCAGGATGCCATCCAAACCTCCCCATCTGCACCATGCTTGTAGAACGTCAATGAAGCACCTAAGAGGTGCTTTAATTGGTCAGCTGATTATCAATACATCTTTATGAAGTTCTCACCAGGCTTTTTTTGAACATGTCCACAAAAAAAAAGCAGCAGCTCCAAATCAATGGAGACATGGAGAGTGGTGGTGGGAACGTGGCTCAGTGTGATGTAAATCTCAGCCAGTTCAAGTTGCTGTTAGTCCTCTGCCCAAATAATATGTGATCTGCATTGTTCCTATAGTGCATCCTGTACACTGATGGCCGGAAATGTACACACAATGTAAAATGAGCTATATGTAAAATGCAGGCAATAAAAAGAGCCAAATGTAAGTGATCTACACCCGACAGAGTGGCAACTAGTCTCTGTGCTGAGACGGCAATTAGGTGCAGAACTTCCTTGTAACTGCGAGGAGACAGGATTCATTAAATCAGCCAGTGTGGAATTTGTCAGAAAGGACCCTCCAGATTCCAGCAGGCCATCTCTAGTGGTCTTTGTCCTGTACACCTCCTCTTTCGCATAGCCCCACAGGAAAAAAAAAAAATCACATGGAGTGATTTGGAGAGCTGGACTTCTTGGAGGCCATTCATGAGGTCCGCGTCGTCCCAGCCAACATCCTGGAAAATGCTGGAGGACACAATGGAGAACTTCAGGAAGTTCTCAGCAAATGTTTGCACCATTTTCTTTCCCTCTTTTTGGCAAATAATTTGGTACCCTGACAGGATTTAAACTCAGGCCTTAGAAACTTCACTCCTGAGGAGTAAAACTCCCAGCATAGTCAGTCTAGGTCACCTGAGTACTAACACACACCTACTGTAGACACTATTGTACAAAGGAGCCACTCTATAAATAAGACTCTGCAAGTAGTGTTGATTGCGAAGTTCAGTTCTGTATATGCTGCTATACTGTTTTACCTCCACATGCATCTACTATCCCATGGTGCCTGAGACCACTGGCCCACTGAACCAGCTGCTGATGCTAATAAGTGCACTTCACTGCATTTGGGAGCCATGGTGCTCTTCGTAGTAACATTTTTGGAAAGAAAATGAAATGGTACATTATTCAAGTGATGAGTGAGTGCTTAATACCAAGAGACAAGAGAGACACATGCTGTGTGTGGGAAGCCGTTGTCCCTGGTTCCATCTGGTTCAATCTGCTACAGCCCATTCTCTAATGAGGTTTCTGAAATCTGGTAAAACCTGAAGGGACCATACAGATATGCATAAATGCTGACTCTGCAGGGTGAGTGAAAAGTAACTAGACATTAATCATTGTTTCACATGTTTCTGATACACATTTATTGAAACTAAGTGTAAATATATAGCCTATATATAAGTTCCTGGAGGCCATTCATGAGGTCCGCGTCGTCCCAGCCAACATCCTGGTCCTCAGCAATATCCTAAACAACTTCCTTTAGAATGCTGCGCATTCCATCCCTGGCCATTTGAGGAAATTGGTTGATGCCACCATTTGCTTTCATTTTCAAAATACATGTACAATTTGTTTCTATAAATCTGTATGAGAAATATATGGACTTTAATAGCATTTTTAATGCCTAGTTACTTTTCACTCGTCATTTTATCAATGTTATCTTAACTAAACAAAGTTTTCCCAACTACATGACAACACCGTCCAGCATTAAGGTTCCGGCTGAGGAACAGCCTATTTTAAACATACACTCATTAGAACACAAAATATGTTTTTATACCTTAAAATGTGGATCACAGCTGTAGGCACTATGGATAAATAAATACATTTGGTGTCCATAGTAACACAAATGGACTAATATTATATGTTAGGATATCAGCAGAGGGGAAATTAACATATTAACATATATTAACAAGTTTAACCTGATCCAATTTAGAAATGCAGGATCATTCAAATGATTAGTTTAAAAGTTTATCTGAACAGCTATGGCTATGTTTGGTCATGCTTCAACTTCTTAATCTTAGTGAAACTTGACTCCCCAAGGTAATATCGTCTTTTTCCTTGTAGCATAATCTTTCACCCTCGGCTAATCCCTGGAATGTGTCACTTTGTGTTGCCGTGTCCCATTGTTCATACCCTCGGCTGCTTGGTCACTAATGAAGGTAGGGCCTTGAGAGCGACTTTCATTAAAACCTCACGAAAACATCCACAGTCCTGCAGGGCGCCAATCAACCACAGCAGTGTTCTGACCTGCTCAAGTGCACTTCACCCGAATCAGAGGCTGTAATGCGGGGTTGCTGAGCCTGGGGGACACATTCCCTGCACGGGGTACGAGAGCGCTGAGAGAAGAGCGGCTCGATGGAGTGTCTATTGGAATTAAGGCAAGTCTCCATCTCATTAGAGAACGGTCGCTAAGAACTCAATGAGCACGATTTCTCACAAGACTAGTAGGAGTCAGAATGATTTTGTAAGAAAAGGTACAAAAGCTCGGTGTCCTTGGTCTCTTGTTTGCTGTTTGCAACTTTTCCCTTAGACTGTGGGGCTATGTATGAATTTATTAGTCACAGCTTCTGTGACCAGTAGGATGCCAATGTGGACTTTGATTCTGTTCATGCAGAGGCTGAAGGCTGGCCACAGGAAGGGCCCCTTGCTCTGAGAATCATTAATGCACAGCAAGAGAGGTGTGGTATTGTAAACCAGTTCACCTGACAGGGATATTACTACGGTTCATCAAGGGGTGTCCATAACTACATTATAGGTTTTATGTCAAGAAGTAAAATATATACAATAATATAGAGTGTAAATCCATGTCTAGTGTAGTAATTATTTTATAATGATGTATTGATACATGCATTAATTCTTAGTGCACTTTTATTACATACTAACAGCTGTTACATGTTACATGTTACATATCAATGTCCGCTAATAATAATAATAATAATAATAATAAAGTAAAGGGTAAGTGAGAATTTTTTGTTAATACTACAGATCTAGGACAGTTACACAGTAAAATCCCATGTGTTCATTTAACACTTCCAGAGTTTATTAGAATCCAACTGGTGCTAATTCAACACGGGATTTTACACGCTGTGTACTAGGACAACATAGTTACCCAAGATGAACTAATTAAAGTACTGTTTTTTCCCCCAAATAAAACCAATTTAAACTGATTATTTTAAACTGATTATTTTTATTGATAACTACTATGGAGAAAAGTTGATCCATTGTTTGAGCAGAAAATTTAAATCAGTGCATTACCTATTCTTTCAAAGTCAAGACAGATTTATTTTTATTAACATAACATAACCACCACAAAACATTAACTCATTAACATTGATTATCAATGATATGGTGACAGGATCATGAGGACCCAAGGCTCACCCATACCCACAGGGATCAAGATCAAGCCTGTCCAGTCTGATCCCACAGAAAGGCACCAGAACAGGCAGGGCACCACAGACGCTATGCACGGGGCCTAGCAGGCAAATACCACCAACCTGAACTCTAATCTCCCCAGATCTCAATCCAATTCAATTCAATTTTATTTGTATAGAGCTTTTAACAAGTTGTCATTGTCACTAAGTAGCTTTACACAATCAAAAGAATTATGGAACTCTGTATGAAATGTGAATGTGTATTCATGAAAATGATAAGATAGTCCCTGATAAGCAAGCCAAGGGTGACGGCGACAGTGGCAAGGAAAAACTCCCTGAGATGACAACAGGAAGAAACCTTGAGAGGAACCAGACTCAACAGGGAACCCATCCTCATTTGGGTGACAACGGATAGCAGGGATTGATCTACAGTCATACTGTGTGTTAGGAGGCTGGAAGTTCGGTATAACAGGAGATGTGTTCAAGTTAATATAGAGTCCAGTTCATCATTGGAGGCTCAGGTAGACTGTAGGTAATTCCAGTCCTGAACTATCGAGCGACTGCAGTCTCAAGTCCTCCGAGAACAGCTGTCAGCATCAGCCAAGGCCAGGTCCGTCTAATTCAATTCGAGCACCCATGAGATGCTCCAGGCAAACAAGTCTTCCACAGAGGCCCCACCCTGCAACCCACAACCCATAAAGGATCCTCTGCCAACGTCCTCGACACAACAGCACACCACAAAAGGTGTCAGAGCCGCCCAGGTGGCACAGTGGGGACCTGCAAAATACCGGGCATAATGTTTTGCGTTGTAATGTACTAGCGGATCGGTATGAAGTAGTAAGCCCTTTAGTGTGATATTACTCAAGAAAAAAAGCAAAATGAACAAATATTCAGTTATCGATATACAATATTCTGTCATGATTTTTTCTCCAAACATCAAATCTACTGAGAGATTGGAAAAGAGATTTCTAAAACCCTTGGAAGATTCACAAGCCCTGGAAATTATTTCTGTAAAAAAAAAATAATAATAATTTTTTTAAAATCCAGTAATTATAATGAAGCTGGGCTTGTACCATAAAAGTGGCCAGGTTTCTGCAGTTGGCAGCTACATGAAAGAGCTTCATCAGTAAAATGAATCCGATCAGAAATCCATTCCCAGTGTTGGAGCTTTTTATATCCTAAATTATAATTACATTACATTAATTTATTACTTGATCATGCCATTATGCCCAAGGTAACAGAAACAGAGAATTCTTCTAGAGTTACACACTTAAAAGGATTTTCCCAAGTTACTGAGTCACTACACCACTTGTCTTCTGACTAACGCTCACGGGTTTTGCTCATTTTCTCATCGCATATTTCAAACCCATCGGTTTTCTTAGTGGCAAATAACAAGTCATAACAAATGCAGACCCAGTCAAAACTGAAATATGTCACATGTCAAGGATGATTCACACACACACACACACACACACACACACACACACACACACACACACACACACACACACACAGACACACACACACACTCACACACACACACACACACACACACACACACACACACACACACACACACACACACACACACACACACACACACACACACACACACACACACACAGGTTGGTTTATGATGAACACCAGTCAGCATCCCGAGGCCAGAGTTTATGGGCATTTAGTCAGTACAAACCTGTTTTTTTTATGGATGAATCTCAGGCAGGCTACCACAATAAAGGAGCATCTGCAGAGCTGTTCTCTGGAAGGCCAGATGCTGCTGACCATTCAGCTCACTGGAGACAGAGTGACTTTATTGGCCCTCTATTAACCAGCTGCTCCACCTCTGAACTTTCAAACAGCTCGAACACCGACAAAAACACAGACCTCACGATAAGAAAAGCACTTGAACACCATCTTATCAGGCATGTGGTACTGCCAACTCCTCTCTTGTAACATTTCTGAGAATCTGGATTATCAACCGTATTTTATACATTAATTATGTATGATACCTCATTATAATGGTACTGTTACTCATATCTATTTAGATTTGTTCCTTGAACATTCTTTGTATTGCTGTTCTCATACATTGCTGTACTATAGGAAGAACAAAACACTTTATGTAATGACAGGGCTTAGTGGGTAACACTGTCACCTGTCATTTCAAGGGTTAGAGGTTTGAAAGCTTCCTCCAGCCCTTGTGCATGGGGTTTGCCTTTTTCTCCCTGTGCTTGGTACTCTGGTTTTCATCACAGCCGTGCATTATAGACTAATTGGCTTTTCCAAATTACCTATAGCATATAATTGGGTGTTTGTGTTGGTGTGTGTTCTTGTGCCCTGCAGTCGGCTGGCATCCTATCCAGTATCCTACTGTACAACTTGTGCCCTGATTTGCTGGCATAGAATCAATGCCCCTGCAACCCTACACTCAATTAGCGGTACGGTAACTCCAGTTGGCATTGGTTCACATCACGCCAATACATTACTGATTATTTCCATATACCAGCCTATACCAATTTGTTTACAATGATGCGACAATCACCTTTTCATTAAAAAAAAAATGCTTTTAGTCTAACTTAGCTAGCTTTTTATACAGAAGATCTAATTGACTGAGATAACACTAAGACTCTAAACCTGTTTCTATGTCTAGACATAAATCAATGATGTAATACTCAATGGAATCTGGTACATAATACAATACAATGTCATTTTGATAATTAGAGTAGAGTAGATTCGATATTTGACACTACCACTGTATCTGCTATGTTTTAGGATACACTTGGATTTTGTAGCATATCTGATCAATATGTGACCATCTCTAATTAGAATCTGGGGTAGACCTGAGGTTAAACCCCCAAGGGCCATGCTTTAGACATTAACTTTTAAAATATGGGTTTTTGCTTAAGTTAAAAAAAAAAAATCAGTCCTTTAATATTGATCATCCATCCATCCATCTGGGAACCTCTGTAGTCCAACGAGGGTCTATGGAGGCCAATGGTTACCATTCATTCCCATCTCATGACCGTGGTGGGACCGTCGTTCAACATTCACACACCCGTTCACACACTACGGACAATTTGGAAAGGCCAATTAACCTGATCTGCATGTCTTTGGACTGTGGGAGGAAACCTGAGTACCCGGAGGAAACCCACCAAGCACAGGGAGAACATGCAAACTCCATGCACACAGACCTCAGAGCGCGAATCGAGCCCGGATATCCTGGTGGTGCAAGATATCTTAGTGGTAAGACAGTTCTAACCACTAAGCCACCATGCCGCCTCAAAATTGATCATAATCAGTACAATTAATTCATGTCAATGTGTTTTAAATCAATATATTATTTCAAATTGATCAGTTGTTACACCCCCCCCCCCCCCCCCATCCCAAGCTTGTAATGAACATCCTTTCAACACACTTATGACCATCGTCTCATCTTCTGTACCACATTATCCTGTATACAGGGTTGCGGGCGGCTTGGAGTCTATCCCAGGGGACTTAGGGCACGAGGCAGGGTACACCAATCCAATCCACTGCAGGAAACATTTTTAAACAAGATTTCTTACTTATGTCGTTTTTTTTCTGCCACAGTGATGTCACCTTAGGCATGCTCATTATCGATTTTGATTCTAAATCCACATCCGGATTCCTGCGACACACTGTCACTTTGTGACATGTTTTGTTAAAACCGCTTCAAATATAACTTACTTAGAATTTGACTAACTAAATGAACAAAAGCAAATAAAATGATTTAGGTAAATTTGTATTTTTATATACCCGAGAGCGTTTAAGTGTGGGCCCTTAAACATTCACAAGGAATTTTGATACTTGCACCTCTGCTTGCTTTCAGTTACAAATGCAAATTTCAGTCATCCGTTTCTATTTAATTAATAAATCAGATGCATGAAAGCCCCATGTAGTCATTGTCGTTTGCAAAACTCTCACTGATCTCTCACTCAATTAGCAACTAGGAGGTTACCACTTCACTAAAAAGTACACAGAGCTTTAGGCCCGGTGATGAATGAAGAGCTAAAGCTTGTCAAACATGTGTGGAATTGCAGGCGGCCACTAGATGACCCTTAGTGACCCAGATCTTGTGGAGGAAATTTCAGCCTCTTGCACACCGACATGGGAACATGTCAGGTATGAACAGGTTTTTTTTTTTTTTTAAAGCTGTTTGCCCTGGATGTTTTGTCTGAGCTCACAGATGTGTGACTAGTGGATAAAGGCAGCCAATGCCAGCCGGAGAAATACCACCAGGTCAACGTGTTTGGTCTTGGACAAGGTTCAGAAGTAACGGCGTCTTAAATCATTGTTGTAAAGGTCTCGATGAAGATCAGCTTTCAAACCTAATGCCTGGTTTCGAGTTGCATGAAATTTGTGATAATGGTTACTTTTTATTTAACATACCTTTTTATCTTGCCTATTCAATCCGCTTTTGTTATCCGTAGTTGCATTGTGCTCTTTATTATTTAACTGTACTTCATCTGTACTTAAAGTCTTAGCTATGGATATACTGTAGCGCACTCACACATTAAAACTTTAATATCCTATTTACCATTTACCCTCTGTCCTATTTAGTGATAATCATTCCATTATTATATTAATCCAATAATGTTTCTGCTGTTAATTTGGACAAATTACAAACCTGTTTTTCTGAACCTATAAACCCAGGTTAAATTAGCAACCACACCTTTTTTTTTTGGGGGGGGGGGGGGGGGGGGCGGGGGAGTGCTCTTACAGAATGTGTCAACACATCAACACTGAAAAAAAAGAAGAAAAAGAAAACACACACACACACACACACACTCTCTCACACACACACACACGCACACGCACACGCACACACTACCCTGCACTAAATCATTAGCCTCCCCATGAAAATGGGTGAAAACAAAAAGTCATACTATCATATCAAATTATTAAATTAACAATATCTTTAGTATTTTATCACTTCAATGTATTGTATCTTTAAATGCATTGTTTCAGAGAAAGTTTGTTTTCATTCACCATAGGTTTGTATTAAATTACACTTTTCATATTTGTAATAAATGTGAAATGCACGTCTATGGATATTACACAAGCTATCAAATAAAATGTGATTTTTATATTAAAAAAAAAAGATCTGGCTTATTATTTCCTCTCAAGGTTTCTTCCTCGTGCCATCCCAGAGAGTTTTTCTTGCCATCGTCTCCTTTGACTTGTTCATTAGGGACTGTTAAAACAAGGATTTAATAAGATTCAATTAATTTTTTTCTTTAAAACTTCTTTGTGAAAATGTTGCTTGTTAAAAGTGCTATACAAAGAATATTTAATTGAATAATAAATAGAATTAATGATCAATAAAACATGAAAAAGTAAGAATAGTGTACTAGTGTAATGCTTTAATTGAAATGTAGTCATTTATTTTTATATTTTTTATATTTTATATTATATTTTATATTATTTTGATGCAAATTGTATTAAAAAATTGTTTAAAGCTAAAAACAATTTGTTTTATTATACATGAAGATGAGGATGGGTTCCCTGTCGAGTCCGGTTCCTCTCAAGGTTTCTTCCTATTACCATCTCCGGGAGTTTTTCCTTGCCACTCTCGCCGTCGCCCTCGGCTTGCTCATTCACATTTCATACAAACTTACATCATTCTTTTGATTGTGTAAAGCTTCTTTGCGACAATGAAAAATGTTAAAAGCCTATACAAATAAAATACAATTTTATTGAATTCAATTTTATATTTCTTTTCAACATAATGATCATTGAGACTAATAAGTTAAATATTAGCTTAAATAAATAAAGTCGTGGAAACATGAGCAACATTGAAATCTACCTTTTTTTTCTATTGATCATTGAGAATACGGAACAATACCTCTGAAGAAATATAGATTTTTCTCATTGCATTTCATTTCAACTTCTCAGCCAAGCTTTAAATCATTCCATACCGTCTCCATCTCCACCCCATGCCATTGTCATGATTACAGGATGCAGCACGGACCTAAAGACACAACTCCTAGTGTATTATATCAAAACTAAGGATGCAGGTGCATTAAACGAAACAGCAACACAATTCTGAGTTTTAATAAATGACAGAGTCAGTCTTGTCAATCAGTGTCAATTTTGGAAGGAAAACATAAGGAAATACATTGTAAGTGTGTAACCCAGCACATCACACAAGCAAACACAGTAATCTACTTTAGCACAAACCAAGGAAATAAAGGGGTATTGTTCAATATGTGCCGAGTTTGCGGTAAGGTTCACAACATCTTGCACAGTTTCTGCTCAACCAGTCACAGAAAACCCAGAACAGGTTTTACACAATAGCAGTAAATCATTAGATTAATTAAAGTGTAGCATTGGCAGCGCAGCGGCTTTGTCGTTAGCACCGTTGCCTTACACCTCCAGGGTTGGGGGTTTGAATCTCCATGTCGTTCCTGTGTGCGTTAAGCTCGCATTTTATATAGGAAATGCATGCTCCCCCACATATACTCTGGTGTCCTCCCACAGTCCAAAGGTTTGCAGTGTACGTTGATTGGTGTCTCCATACTGCCTATAGTGTGTGACTGGGTGTGTAAGTGTGTGCTTGTGCCCTGCAATGGGTTGGGCTCCATTCAGGGTGTACCCCTGCCTGGTGTTCCTAGTTCCCTGGGATGGGTTCTAGCCCCCCCTAAGACCCTACACTGGACAGGTGGCGTGGATGGAAGTTTAGTTTAGTTTCATGTCTGCTTTGCATAAATACTTGATTTATTTCTTAGATCCTTACTTAGACATATAATTTTGTGTTACAATCTGGAACTGAAACCAGAAGTGATGAACTAACCAGAAGTGATGAAGGAGGCTGCAGGATCTGAGGATATTAAAATATAAATATGTTATTAAAAGGATATATATATATATATATATATATATATATATATATATATATATATATATATATATATATATATATATATTGTTCTGTGTCAATGGGGGAGGCTTCAGACATCAAAGGATGCATCTGGGTTTTTACTGTAGATATATCATGTAGAACCAAAGTTATTATTACTTTCCTTATTTTATTTTTTTTGCTTTTTTGTATAGTTGGTTAAAATAAAATTCTACTCCCCATATTGCCTAGGTTGTGCTAAAAAAGGATCTGTAAGTCTATATTGCACAACACTTTAAAATTCATTAAAGCATGCTCTAAGCGTCAAGGGCTACTGTAATACATACTTTAATATTCCATTTAAAAATGATATTTTAAAGGAACTACAAACAAACAAGAGACTACTTGTAAGACGTTGTCTATATTACTGTACCAAGTTAAGATGCTCTCACGCATGCTTATCAAATGAGACGTCTGCACAGATGAGAACAGAAACTCAGTCCCTGCTTATACACTCCACACAGTGCTGAGGAAAAAGAAGAATTTGTTAACACCAGGACGCAGGACTTTGTTATCCATACCCAGAGACATGCTTGACCTCTGAAACCAGCTTTGACCTTTGACCTTGCCATTTCACACCTTCTAATGATGGACAAATCCGCTTGAAAAGACTCAACCTAGTAATTAAAATCTTTATGAAAGACCTAAGTGTTCATTCTTATCATTCACACACCTGGTCATTTACAACAAGAATAAGAAAACAACGATGTTGTACTGTATATAAATAACATAGGAAGTTTTTTTTTCTTTTGTAAGATTTGCAGAGTTCTTTTCTGGCACCTATGGCAAAGCAGGCAGACCTTTGCAAACATTTACAAAGCACACCAAAGCACAAAACATGGATAAACACATCGTTTCCTCTGAGATATGCAGGCATACATTTGACCTGTCAAAATCTATATGTGAAAGAGTCTGGAACAAAAAAAAAAAAATGCCTGCATTTACACAAAGCAGCAAAGTGCATTCAAATGCCAACAATGCACAGAGAGCTAAGATTTGTTTTCGGGTAAGCCATTCATGCAGACTGGGAACATGCTTCAGACGGGAAGGGTAAATCAATATGATGATTTAAACGAAACGACTACATGTACTGTATTGTTCAAAATGTTTGCTGTTTCTTTTAGAGAATTGATAATGATAATGATTTAAGACCAAAAATGTCAAATAAAATAAAATAGAATAAATTGCAAATGATCATAAAGAAGGTACATCATTATGATATTTAGGGCACCGCCACTGTAAGTCATACATATAAATCATTATGGAATCATTGGGCCTATGTTATGTTTGGAACTGAACCTGGGCCTTCTGTTCACAAAAGAGACGATGTTACTAATTAGTCCTTGCCTATCTGGCTGAAGCGTTGTTCCCATTAGAATCAGCTGGTTTAGTTAATGTATTCAACAAACATGCGGCGGGACTTTTACTTTCTGAATCCGAGGTGTCCAACTCTGCACAAGAAAAAAGGATAATAATTCTCGAGTGAATTGTGATTCTTCATGAAGCTTTCAAACTGGCATGGATTGAGTGAATCACAACAGGGTACTCCGGACGTCTTTTTGACATGATGCCTAATTTTGACTTTTTGCAATACTTTTGGCCACCAAATAAAAGTAAATCATTTTAAATGAATGCATTTGCATTGACACCACCTGGTATTTTGCACTTATTTCAAAAACTGCTTTTAAAAAGTCCCCCATTCAATGCAGTGTGCATTCCTTCGGCAATTATATCCATTCGACAGCTCACTATGAGCCTCACAAGGGACCACCTAACGTGGTTTCCCACACTCCACTTCAACCATCTCATCCTGGACTTGCCTCGCGGAACAAAAAGAAGTAAATCAGGCCATACTGCTTCTCACAGATGGACTGCCTCCTTTTGTCAACGAAAGCATGCAAAATAGTATTTACAGACGACAGATTGAGCATAAAGAGGTCCCTTTTGAGAGCAGACGTATGGAGTGTGTGCAGACCGCATGCTCTCCCTCCTTACATGGCTGTGCTCTTTCACAGCAGCCTGAGGATTTCAGAGCCAGCTGGCCTTCCAGAGCAGGCAGGGCTATAAGGTCAAAAAGAGGATGTGACATGCAAGTCATGTTCAGAACCTAAACAGACCCCAACAGATGCAGAACATGTCGCGCCAAGAAGCATAAGTGCCCAGTAAGTAGGTGTGACATTCACCTGGATCCTTAGACATTTTGTGTCATTGCAGACTGGGAACACGAAGAGCCAATCAATATGATGATTGGATAGAGTCTTTTTTTTTTTAAGTCAACCTTTGTTGTGTTTCTTCTTTATTGTTGCCAACGAAACTTAAAGATCTGGCATGGATCATTGGCAGGTTACACAAAGTTGCACAAGATCACTCATATTACCGTGGGGTTTGATGTTGAGATAATATCCTCAAGCAAATCACATGTTCTGGAACATGAATGAGAATTAAACAATATTTTTTACGATGTTGTTTTAAGATTAGAAATGTCAGAGATTTTGACAGGTATTAAATATAAACTGACATGAACTTTACTTGACATTAAGGTAAATTCTGATACGGTTATAGGGTAAGAAAGGATAAAAACACTGAGGCATGATGTTGAACTACTAGTGGCCTAGTGGTTAGCACTGTCGCCTCGCACTTACAGGTTCCAAGTTCGATTTTTGTGCGCATGGAATGTGCATGTTCTCCCCATGCTTGGTGGGTTTCCACCTGCAGTCCAAAGACACGCAGATTAGATTAAATGACGTTCCAAAATGACCCATTGTGTGTTTTTGTGTGTGTTTGAGTGTGTACCTCAAACATACACAAAGACACACCACTGGTCCCATGGATTGGCACCATTGGAAGTCTCCTGGGATAGGCTCCAGCCCTCCTGCAACCCTGTTTAGGGTGAAGATGAATAAATTAATTAAAATAATACATTTCAGGGTTGTGACACACATTACAGATTTTTTTTGTTGTTGTTTGAGAATGACGGGTCATATTTTGTTTTCTTATACAGTGGAACCTTGGATTACGAGCATAATTCGTCCAGGAAGTGGGCTCGTATTCCAAAACACTCGTAAACCAAACCAAACCTTCCCATACGAAATAATGAAAACTCAAATAATTCGTTCCACAGCCCAAAAAAATAAATACAGAAAAAGAATTAATACAATATATAAAGAAAAATAAAACAAAAATTAACCGGCACTTTACCTTTTAAAAAAGTTAAATAAATCCCAACAGATAAATGTTTCCGTTTGTGCGCGCAGGCGCCGTGTAGTTGTGTGTGTGTGTGTGTGTGTGTGTGGAATTAGCCCGTTCCCTCACCTCGTCTTACACAGTAAACCTTACTTTTTAAGTTTCACAACAAACACACACACAACGGAAACACTGTTTTAACGGGGAAAAAAAAATCTCTCTAATGACACTCGTGTGAGTGCAGACTAACTGAATCACTGCTGTAAAGTAAAAAAATAAACAAACAAATTAACCAGAACCTTACCTTTGAAAAGAATCGCAACAGAGCAGAGTTTCTGTGTAGACAAATAAATAAAACAAATAATCATTTAACCAAACCTCTTTTTTTTCTTGAAAATGCTGCTCGTCATTTCACAGCTCAGCCACAGAATGCGACGTCCCCTGGCTTTAGAGACAGCTTTAACTCTGACTGTGATAAAGCTTCACCCTATCAACAAATGACATTTTTCTTCATTATATACCATCCCATTTTTAAAAAAGGTACACAGCTGGGCCAAAGAAAGTCATGTGTGGATTTTAATGAGAAAATATTTACCCAATTATTACTTTAATTTGATAATTGGATAATTACTGCAGTGATTGATATGTTTCAGCTGGCAGCAACTCGTTAAACCCTAACAGATGCATTGAGTAACTTTTTGTTTCTTAAGCAACTGCAGTATGTTAGAAAACATTTCCCATGGTTGTGGAAAAGATGTTGCCTATTTTTAAACCAGATTGACCCTATTCCAGAGTGATGGGAAGTACATGAACCAATGCATCCATCGTGCCCACTGTACAAGCCTCTAGAGGCAGTGTTATGCTCTGGGGTTGCTTCAGTTGGTCAGGTCTCGGCTCAGCAACGTTATATTGCAATAAAATTAAGTCAGCCGAGTACCAGAATGTACAGAATCACCGAATCTATGGAGTTGTGCAAACAAAAGTGTTAATAATTGGTTTTATTTTCACAAATGAATTGGCCACCATCCTGACCTTTGCCTTATTGAAAGTGTTTTTGAGAGTGTGCTAGAGAAAACTTTATGGACTGGCTCAATCCTCCTGTCAACAACACAAGATGACAATCTCAGCCAAAAAAATAATGGACAGAAATAAATCTTGTGATGTTGATGTCAAAGCACTGACACAGCAAATGCATGCTGTGATCAAAGTTAAAGGCGGTCCAATGAAATATTAGAGTGAGTGATTTTTTATTTTTTTTTGGCCTGGCTGTGTATTTACGACTGAGGATTATAGTTATTATCCAGTCTGACTGGTCTCTTAAATTCAGTTTGTTTAATCCCAACCTCAACAACTTGAAAACAAGCAGGTCTATAAATAATGTCAACTTAGACCAATATGGCTATTAATAAATAGCACGCATATTGTTGTGCAATTTTAAATAAAAGCCTAATTTTTTAATGGTTGTAATATGTTCAGTTCAAATAAACACCATGCTAGTTGCCGTTCCAGATTTTTTTCTCATTTCTTCCACTTTTCATAAAAGTGTACAAGCAATCTTTTCAACTTAAAAAAGGAAACGATACTTAATATCTTAACCTATTTAAAAAATTGACTGCATTCTATGCTGCAAATTGAGTGTTCATATTAGCAAGACCTTGGATGAAGCTTACTTGATGCCGTGGCTCAGAAGCTAAGCTAAGCTAAGTCTGTGTAACGGCCAGATCAGAGTTCATCTTTGAAAGCTGAACTTCATGACACAGTTGTAGATGATTGATTCAGGGTGTCAAAAGCATAGGAAGCAAAGATAACAGCTTAACAGCAGCTAGTGTGTAAACTCTCTGTATGTGCTCTCAGAAAAAAGACGAACAAACACAGCCTGGTTGTCATGGGCTCATTTGTATCCATGCAGATGAAACAAGACGTCCAAGACTGATTTAGCAACAAGATTTATCCAGGTTTACGAAGTGTTGAACAAACACAGAGCTACGTACAATATGTTGGAGGTCTTTACTCTTTGCAATGTGTGTCTCTGGGAAGATCATCTGACCTGACATGCATTACTGTGCAACTGACGGTACATTAAGCATTTATAGAGCTCAGCATTGCACGCTAGGCCAAATCAAAGGCATATTCTACTGTATGTTTACAAAAGGTTCTAAATGATGTTTATATAATAAGCACGCATAAAATAAATAAATCTTCTGTGCAAAATACATTTTTAGACAGATAAATCGATGTGGAGAAACGTCACCATATATACAGTTAATTTTATTTCATACTGTACATTTCTGTGTCTAAATCATTACTGTAGTAATGATGGTGTATTAGAATGTCACATTAATATAAACTTTAATATAAAGCCAGAGCCACTGTCTCAGCGTCTGTTCTGGAAAATTAATCACCACCCTATGAAAAATCACAACAGAGACTTCATTCCTTCTATATGACAGGTGTGATGTTCTGACTGCAGATCTGCATGATTTTTCTATGGCTGTAGCTTCTTACACACATCTGGTATCATCATTGCAGGTAGGCACATGCATATGCACAAACATGAGCGGTGTGAAGGTGTGCCAGCATATGGATGACATTTTCATAGCTTGTCACATGGATTGTGGACAAACAGGTAGATGGCAAACATGCAAATATAATAGGTTTCGTCACCCTTCTTAGGTGAGGGTTGTGTACTTGGTTCACTTGTGTAAATGTTTAAATAAAACCACGGTTCTCACACATAAAGTAAAAAGATTAACAGTTTAAAAAAAAAAAAAAACAGTTTCTTGTAAAATGCACACATGCTAATGCCAATACTTTTTTAAATTATGTATTTAAAAAAAACAAAAAATTTATTTATTTATTTATTTATTTTTTGCAAGCATGTTTTAATTAAAATTCCATGATGCATCTTTTCTGATGTGTTTTATCATGTTGCATTTTATTTAATTCAATTTGTATTATATGGCATATAAACAGAAACAAATTGTAATCAAGCTCATCATTGTGTAGGGGTTTCTAGCTACAGTATTTTGATAATCCACCCATCGTAAAAAAAAACTTGCTCTGACAACACGCCAAATTCATTAAGTCCCAGTAGAACTCGGCAGTTGCGTTGAGCAAATTACACCCATTAGCCCAAGTCGTAAATATCCTGCAGTAGAGAAATAGATTGTCACATCTGTCTTGTTAAAGCAAGTTGCATAGTTATTTGTATATTGATCTAGAAAGTAAAGGTGTTTTGTGTCACAGTATAGCTTTTAAAGGCTCTCTTCCAGGGATTCGGCAGCATTAATTATATTAATTATACTGAAATCATATGAGCTTGCATTTTTATTTCCAAGTTGAGTGGAGTGGTGGAAATTTTGCTGACGACTGTGATGGAGAGTGTTTGTTTTGTTAAGGACTGTATTTAAGACTTTGGTAGAGACCATGTTGAGACTGTGTTTGAGACTGTGTTTAGGACTGATGGATACTGTGTCTTAGACCGAGGTGAAAATGCCTTGCAGACTGTCGTGTTTTGGGAAGAAAAAAAATCTTAAATTAGAGAGTGTGTTTAAGACTTGCTGCTTTTAGGACATTGTTTGAGACAATGGCGATGGTGTTCAATATTGTGTTGGAGACAAGTGATTGAGACACTATGCGTCTCTCATATTTCATACTGTGGAAGAGACTGTGTAGGAGGAGTTTTGAGACAGCGGTGGAAACTATTTGGAGACAGTGTTTTACATTGAACTGGAGACCCCTGCCCTGAATGATGGAGACCGAGTTTGAGACATGTTGAATCCTTTTGAAATCTCTGATGTTAACTATATACTTCAAACTGTGCTAAGATATTTTCAAATGTGCTCGAGACTGTAATGAGACCATTGTACCGTGTGTTGCAGAATGTTTTGGATACGGTGCTGCTATTGGTTATTGTATTGTGTGTTGTGAGACATCTTGTTTAAAAAAAGTGATTTATGACAGTACAACTTCCATGGATTTAAGGTAGGAATGTTAGAAGTGTGTTTAAAAAGATTCATTATGAAGGCACCATTGCTCAGATGCCTATAAGATACAGGTATTTAAACAATGTCAAAATTATAGCATTTCAAGAGCATCGTTCTGGCTAACACCCACAGCAATCACAATACATGTCATTTATGGTCCCATTTATCTGTTGTTAACAGCATTTATAGGTTTTTTTTTTTTTACCCCAGTGTTGTTAAACACATGCAATAACCCACACTGTAATAAATCAGTAGGGGAAGTCTTTAAAATGCGTTCCATAACAAAGGTAAACTTGGATGAAAGAGATTTTGAAAATACTACTGTATCAGCAGGTTTTCAATGCCCCATGACAGTTAAGCTCCATTTGTACATTTTAATAATATACTGTGTGTGGCAAAAAAGCGCACACATACAGTATTGCAGATAGACATTCTGTGTCACAAGGATGGTGCATTTAATGCGAAGACTGCATAAACAGGAAAGATTACACCCGAGCAACATCGTAGCAAGCTATCATTATAACATTAAGTTATACCACTTGTGCTAGTGTATATACATTTTTTATAAATGACAAATTGCCTCAGATGAAGTCACAATTCTTTCGACTTAGCATTGACAGATTCCAAATACAAATGCCACACTTGGTCCCTTATAAAATGTTTAAAGCAGTAATTTTGCTTCATACTGTATATAGGTGGTTGATTTGTTGTCCTCATGTATTATTTCTATTATGGCAGATGGTGTACGTGGGCACCGGAAAACATATTTGGTCCAATGTCAGGGAAAACAAGCTTAAAAGAAATAACTGAACACCAAATCCACATATGGATAGAACTGGATTCTGGCAGGATGTTCTTGATCAGTAGCATAGTGACTACCTAGCCATGCTAGCTAGGTCAGTAAAGCTACTAAAACTCACTCACTCATTGTCTTTACCGCTTTATCCTGTATAGAGGGTCACGGGGCCTGGAGCCTATCCGGGCACCCTAAACAAGATGCCATCCATCATGGGGCACACACATATATAGACACACTTTGGGAATGCCAATTAAACTAATCTGCATGGATTTGGACTGTGGAAGGAAACCCACCAAGCATGGGGAGAACATGCAAACCAAGGTGGGAATTGAACCCGGACCCTGGACGTGCAAGGCGACAGTGCTATAACATGCAAACAAAATTCTAAGGAGTAAATGCTTCCATGATATAATTCAGCGTATTTATGTGGCAATGCTCACAAAACTTTTCACAGCATGCCAACAACAAAGCAGTAAATTGTAATCAGTATATATGAGAAACAAAATAATAGGCCTAGTCATTCCAATACTCGGAGAGAACATACAGTATGAATCACCACATACTAGGGGGAATTTTTTCTGACCAGATAGGGTGGTATAAATATCAATATCAGTATCAAAACCTCCACCGAAATCTTTTTCCAAGTCGACTAATGCCAAATTAGTCCTGACAGTCTGTCCACCTCCTATGCTAGACAAACGTAATGTTCTGTTCTCTACTTCTGTCATTTCGCTACAAGCCTCCTGGTATCTTTTTCACAGCATCTTAGGCTAAACTGCTCAAACAAAGAGAGGGGGGATTTTACACAGAGACTTTTACACAGGTACCTGTAGGGCAGGAGTTTGCTTTGAAATTCCAGAGAGTCCCATGTCGTGTTGTCAGACTGACGCTATGAGGACAGATATGGCATGTTAGTTCCATTTTTTTGTAGCCAAGTATAATGGATAAAACACAGTGCAGATAGTGCCTGTGTGTGATGGCTCTTGGCACGTTGATGGTTCTTGGCACGTGCAAAGGGCAGTGGTGGTGATGCTATTGTAGAGTGTGTATAGTGTCATGTTTGATTTGGGTATCTTACCTTTTCTCACACTTCTCCTTAGACAGTATGGCTTTACAACGTGTTGTATGTCTCATCAGCACTGGTCATGATTTGGCCACAGTAGACTTTAAATTCTCTTATTAAGACCCTTCATTTCCCATCAGCGCCATCAGGTAACATAACCCGGTTACATGCCTTCCTAATCATGAAGATTCATGTTTCATCCTTAATTTATGTTCCAGTTTTAAGTTATTTAGGTTCTCTATGTAGTGACCAACTTTCAGTTGTTTGTCACTATTTTTACCACATTTTCCCAGGTTCATGAAATTTGTGATTCTTGCATTGGCTTCAGTGATTTTGGTGGTTTTTGTTCATTAAAAAGTGTCCTCCTGCATCCCTCTCCATGGCTAGCTGATAAAGGTTTAAGCAATATATAAGTCTACTGTATACATATATTTATAAGCCTCTTGCAATATAGTTTAGATTATTACGTATTATGCGCATTATATTAATTTCCTACCACATTATTTCATAAGTTAATAATAGTGACTAAATAATGGTATGGGCAATAACCAAGTTTAGGTTGAAGGTTTGTGATGCATGCGAGCATGTTTGATAGGTACTGATAATTTCCGGGATACTCACAGAAAAATAAAAAAATTTATACCGAATCTATAGATTTTAGTAATAATAAATCAAAATTTAACATGAGACTTGTTAATGATAAAATTATTCTTTTATTTATATTGACGTAAGGTAAGAAGCTCATATGGGATTTCTTTTCATCCTCCAACGTATACCCTGTGGTGCTAAATGGTGTTGTGACATGATGCAATCTAATCTAAATTCCTCTGTGTGTGTGTGTGTGTGTGTGTGTGTGTGTGTGTGTGTGTGTGTGTGTGTGTGTGTGTGTGTGTGTGTGTGTGTGCTCAGCATTATCCACAGGAGGTTAAGGTCAAGGCTAATTTAAGGCTAAATTGCTATTGCTAACCATGGGAATTAAAACATCAGATCAAAACACACTCCTACAATACATGCGAAATGGCCATGCAGAATATACACCAATATCCCACAGCCTCGTTGCACAAATCAGTATAAAACCCATGTATCTCTTGGTCTAGTTTATACCACGCATGGGAAGGACTGCTGACTTGCCAGTAGTGCAGAAGATGAACATTGAAACCTTCCACTAGACGGCTAAGCCACAGAAGGCATTGCATTGCTGAAAGGGCTGGCTGTTTGCTGAGTGCTGTACTGAAGCATTTTTTATGGAAAGTTGACAGAAAGTTAAAGAGTGTAGTAGGGAAAGGTGCACAAGCAACAGGGATGGCCACAGGCTTAAGAAGATTGGTAAGAAAAGCTGATTTAAGGACTTGGGACAGCTTTACAACAATGAGTCAGAGTCAGTGCATCAAGAGCCACCACAAATAGACTTTGGTACCAAGTTTCCCAGATAAGGCACTTCTGACTACAAATACTAGGAATACAACAGTAGGAGCCATTTCCTGGCCAAGTCTTCTATATATGATAGCCCTTGGTCCTCTCCTTGTGAAGCTCTCCCAAGTTCCTAAATTGGGTTGAAAAGATTGGTAAGCAAAGCCGATTTAAGAACTTGAGAGAGCTTGGCTGGATTCAATGCATCAAGAGCAACCATGCATAGACTTATGCATATAGGAAATGTGCTCCAACTGCTGCATTCCTAGTATTCGTAGTAAAAAGTGTCCTTTTTGGGCTAAGCAGAAAAAGAACTAGACTGTTGCTCAAAGGTCCAAAGTTATCTTTTCAGAAGTAAATTTTGCATTTAATTTGGAATCAAGGTCCGAGAGTCGGTAGGAAGAGTGAAGAGGCACAGAATCCAAGTTGATTGATGTCCAATGTGAAGTTTCCACTATCTGTAATAGTTTAGGGAGTTATGTCATCTACTGGTGTTGGTCCACTTTATTTTATCAACTCCATAGTCAAAGCTACCATCTACCTGGAGATTTTGAGTACTTCACACGTCTGTCTGCTGATAGGCTACTGTACTGTTAATGGAGATCCCAATTTCACCTCAGCAGCAGACCATTTCACAACACTGAAAATCATATGAAACTGGTTTCTTGAACATGACATTGAGTTCATTGTACTCAAATGTCCTACACAGTCACCAGATCTCAATCCAACAATGCACTTTTAGGATTCAGTGAAACAGATTTGCAGCCAACATGTTAACATGGACCAAAATCTCTAAGGAATGTTTCCAGCACCTTGTTGAATCTATGACATGAAGAATTAAGGCAGATCTGGAGGTAAAAGGGGATCTAACGTGGGAAAAAAAGATGGCATGAGGATGCATTCATGTGGGTTTTACTTGACATGTACTCCCTAACTGTAAACCATGTTTCAGATTAAGTACACCACTTCATGGAAACAGTATTTTCTTAAAGCAGTGCCCTTTTTCAGCAGGATAATGTGCCCTGGCATACTGCAAAAAATGTTCAGCAATGGTTTGAGGAACATTCCAACAAGGTTAAGGTGTTTACTTGGTTTCTGACTTCACCAGATCTCAATTCATTTGAGTATATGTGGGATATGCTGGACAAAAATTCTGATCTATGAAGACCCTCTGCTCACAACTTACAGGACCTAAAGGATCTGCTGCTAACATCTTGGTGCCAGATACCACAACAGAACTTTAAAGGTCTTGTTAAGTCCATGCCTCGACTATGTACACAGCGTTAGATACAGTAGATGGTTTTTAAAGGATATATGTCTGATTGGTGTATATTTATTAATTCTAGCTTCACATTGGTGACACCACACAATGACGTAGGTAATAAATCTAAAATGTGTCCACTCCTGTATGTAGAGAATAAGCTATATATTCATTACAGCTCATTAATATCAACCAGAAGCAGAGGGACAAACAATGGCGGTAAGTGATTGTTTATTGGAAACCAAGGGGATATGGTTATTAGTCACTGGATTAGTCACTGTTATTATTAGTCACTGTTGGCGCACATGAACACAATTCAGTCAGATTTTTCACTTTGGTGGTAAATCATCTGAACCTGAACTTTTAACTGATATAAACAGCAGCTGTGATGAGATATAGGGAACCATATTAGAACATTAGGACATTTGGACATTGCTACCAAGCTGGAAACACCATCTATGACATGGCCGCTTCTCGATGCTTCACTAAACCACTTATCACAGCCTTCCTCACATTGCTCGTTTGATTAGAATAGCGCTTTTAGTAAAATGTTATAATGACTAAAAAAAAAATCAACAGATCCATGAGTCAGATAGATTTTCCTTGCACATGTTTACCTTCCAAGCTCCTGATAATGGGGGCTTCCCCCTTCAGAGCTCCTGGGTTAATGCACATGTGGCCATTAATTAAGGAGGCTTAAAACATCCCTTTGGCGTGCCAGCACAGGCCCAGCAACTCATCTCATTCTATTTAGGTCAGATTCTTGACAAGCCTCAAACACCACCATGTTTAACTTAAAAGCATGTAAAAGTCTGAAATTTGGAATGACATACAAAAGCCTTGAGCCAGTACTTCTGTTTAATATTTGTGCTTAACGGTTATAAAGGAAGAGCATTCAGATTCGGTACAAGGACAAATTTACAGGATTTTGTCTCCTATTGTTCAGCAGTAAAGCACAAACAGTAATGGGAACTCCCCAGCTGGAACACACAGCACAGTCAAATCCTCATAACACAGTTGCTGAAATATACCAGACTAAGCAAAAGCCCAAAAATCAACACAAGTAGCTGAATGTTGCATAGGGCAATACAATAGCAGTTATTTGTTACCGAACACAAACCCCTCATAAACTGTTATTTATGATAACACCAGATGATAGGTTTTTGTAAAGTATTTCCATAACACAAATTCAGTTCTGAGGTTTTGGGAAGACTCTAGTTGATTTTTCCCATAGCACAATTCTGTAGAAAACATCCATTCCATGGAACCACTACAGCAGTGGTTAGTTGATCATTCTCACCTCCACCTAGTAAACTCTATAGCTAAATTCTCCATTAATTAGAACTCCATTATGGGATTAGCTCTTTGGTAATTAGGTTTTTTATTAGATAATTGTATATATATATATATATATATATATATATATATATATATATATATATATATATTTTTTTTTTTTTTTTACATTTTTACTTTCTTCCATCTTTCTCCTGAAATACGTTGCCGTATCCTCATTCTCATCTGCCCAAGTAACACCTGCTCTAGCGAGAAATGGGCTTTCATGCCATTGTCCCTTTTTTGTCAGCAAAGCAACATTCAAGCCATGCATATAGGATTTTAAGAAGTGGTACTTCAAGCACTTCAATTCTCAATTAAAGAGTGTCTGTGCAGATTTCAAATGTCAACTCAGGCTATCCCATGGAATATGGGAATATATGAGGAAATATGAAATAATATGGGACACCAGATACCACACACATTCACATACACGATTAGAAGAAATCTGGAATATCCTATTCACCTAATCACCTAAAAACTGGTGAACAAGAATGAAATGGTGACCTGGAGCGAGCATGTGGGTAACACTGACACTAACCCAAGCTCAGAATCAAACTGAGGACACTGGGGTGGGAGGTGAAATATGTCAGCATTATACCCGGGTAAAAAAAAAAACATTTAATACTTTTTCACAACGTTATTGTATATCTACAAATCAGAAATTGAACATTGGAGTGTTTAGAAAACATTTTCCTACTTCTTCATTCTCATGCGTTTGATATAATACAGATTCTCCTTTGAGAAGCCAATTTGAAATGGGAAAGCATCTCTCTTCAGCCTCCAGCTGAATAGCAGCTCAAGTGCACTGCTTTGAAAGGTGATGAAGTTTGTTACTTGTCACAGGGCAAATAACCGATAGTCTTCCTGGCTCCTCCACAGTCATATTGCTCCTTGAGAAGTGTCTGGTAACACATTATGCTTTGGTCTAAATGGCTCAGTTCTCCATGTTTGGTGCCTGTCTCTTTCTCCCTCCTGGTGGAAAGGACTGAAAAAGCGTCAGTCGGCACAAAAGGGGTCTGGGGCATGACGTAGGTGCTATTGTGCACCATTGTGCTGACTGGCTCTGATGTCTGTCAGCAGCAGACCATCTCTACTTGATCAGTCCACTGTCAGCCAGGGGCTTTGGGTAGCATCAATCACCAAGTCGCTTCTTGTCCCCTCCAAGTCGCCAGTCTATTCACAGGAACACAGGGACAAGGGGCATGCACTCCTCATACTAGAACCCACTGCTGAAAAGACTTTTTTTTTCTTCTTCAAAGTCTTTCAAAATGTTTGTTGTTGGTTGGATTTTTACCCTGATGCTGCTGGAAATGGGTTTCATGGATCTGTGTACAACATTTTTTGGTTTATATTTGTGCTCCAGCAGACACGATTTGAAATAACATTAACTCACAGACTCAATCATCATCATCTATACCACTTTATCCTGTATTCAGGGTTACAGGGGGCCTGGGGCTTAACCCAGGAGACTTAGGGCACGAGGCGGGGTACACCCTGGAAAATTTGCCTAATCTGCAGGTGTTTGGACTGTGGGAGGGTACCCATCAAGTATGGGAAGAACATTCAAACTCCATCCACACAGACAGGACTCGGACCTGGCCAGGAATCAAACCCGGACCCCAGAGGTGCAAGGCGGACTCTCAGACTCAGGGAGCTAAATTACAGATCTCTTTCCTGTATTGATTCATGAGCCCGGAAGATGGTGGTTTCTGAGCTTATCATGAAAACTAGATTTTGAGGTAGGGAGGAAACCAGAGAACCCAGGAGAAACTGCACACCGACATTAACCCAAGCTCAGGAAGTAGAAAGACATCCTCATTTATAATTAGACTGCGATATTTTGTTTCCTGTTAGTCAGTCTTCAGTTTATTCTGTATTGACATAATGTGTTATGCTTCCGCAGCTATCCGACACGGTCATACTGTAGGTAGCAGCTATTTTGCAGGCAGTAGTCTAAATGTGTTTAATATTTCAAATGAAATGCTGCCTCTTTTACAAATGAATATAAGCCAACATGATCTAGCCTGTCCAATAGTTCACCATTCACTCTGTTCCACCGTTTTAATTAGCATACATCACCATCATGTGTTTCACCTGTATTTCATCAACCCCTCTGGACTGAACGCTTCACACCTCAATAAACAAATTTTGTCACTTCTAATCCGACTCAAGGGTCTAATATCTTTTGGGAGATTGGAGTGCTTTTGGGAGTACGCTTCAGCAACCCACTTTACTCTGAGCCTTTGTTCATCGGCAGCGCTTCCCTGTTTGGAGCTTAAAACAGAATGGCCTTTGGGACTAATGAAGGTCATCTTACTGAGCTGTAGATCAAACCAGAATGGCCATTGTCCCTGGGGGAAACATAAGAGAAGAGCATGTCTTGAGGTGTAACGATCTCTGACTGCATTCCCCAGTGAAAGGCAAAGCTATTTTTTCATTGGGGCATTAGCATTTATTTCAGTTGTTGAATCGAGAAAAAAGTTTTTAGTATTTAGTCCAACATACAGAGATCCATCAAATTGTTATAATGAAACTTATGTCAATTAAAAAGACAATGTAGTACAAAAAGATGTTACAATAAGAAGACTGCATTCTGGCTGGGTATTTGATCACTCTTCCTGGCAAAATTGCTTGCATTCGATTAAACTCTTTTGGCTTCCTTGCATGGACCTGATATTTAACGCCTGGTCCACAGATTTTCAATGGGGTTGAGGTTCCAAAAGCCTAAAATTAGCCTGCTTTACCCATTTTACAAGCAGCTTTTATGTGTGGTCTGGGGACATTGTCTTGACTTGTGTAGAGCTACAGTACCATCCTCTTTCTCAGGTCTACACCGAGCTTCTCGGACTTTCACATTGCACTGTGTGTTGGCTGATTGAATAAGTGCTGTCACACAAACCCTTCTTATGTTTGCACAGAAACGCAACCAGCTGTAGTCCATCAAGATTACAAACAGGAAGTTCAGAGGCCTTTGTTTTTAACAAATTTCAAACATATCAGGTCTTCCAGTAGCGTTTTCGCCTTGTACCTCCAGGTTCTGGTTCCCGCCTCGGGTCTGTGTGCATGGAGTTTGCATGTCCTCCCCGTGCTTCGTACTCCAGTTTCCTCCCACAGTCCAAAGACATGCAGATTGGGCCATGTGGTGTTCCCAACTCATTGTGTTCCTGTGTATGCCCTGCGATGAACTGACACCCCGTTCAGGGTGTACCGCACCTCGTGCCCTTAGTCTCCTGGCATAGGCTCCAGGCCCCCTGCGACCCTGTGTGTACAGGAGAACTGATGATGAGTAAGTGAGTGTGGACTTTCAGCACTAATTAATTAATAAAGTAGGTGTTTATATAGTTTTCCTCCTGAATGTAGAATTTTACATTTTCCTGTTTTGATGTCAGAAACCTTGTGTTTCCTAATTATTAAGTTTTTCTGTTAAAGATTTATGTTGTATAATCTTTCAAAAGATCATATTAAAGAAATAATTGAAAGCTCATTAATTGCCATGCAAATTTCAGACTGCAGTTGTAATGTACACAAATAATATTTTCTTTATTGCTTACGTATATTGCTTGTTTACTGTGAAAATCAGGTAAAAATTATTTACTTGTGACGTGTACCGCAAGAGAAAGGGATACATAGTGAGAAATAATGCACATAATACAAACCCATAGTCTAATATTTTAATTCTAAATGAACAAAGTCACAAAGCCAAAATGTTGAATTTTAACTTCTGTGTATTTTACAAGCTTTTAATACGCATCACCGGACTTCAGGTCTCAGGTTCCCCTGATTGAGAGCATGATGGTGGCATCACTTAGAATGTCAGAAGCAGCCACACACCCCTCTGGTGCTATAATGTATGTGTTATGCTTCTTAACACGACGTGTGTGATCATCTTAACCTGCTCTGAGGCTCTGCACGCTTGCACTTTCATCATGTCTGAGAAACATGCACCCACAGGGCAGAGTGGATCGCCAGGACAGCTCTGCCAGCCCACTACATTACACAATCCCATGTAAAACAGAAGGGCAATTAGCAAATCAATTATTGACATGTTTTATAGTAAGTGGCTCTGAAGCAAGGCAGAGCAGAAAGTGTGGGTGAGCCGTTTTTTTTTAATGGAAGTTTTCTTTACATTCTTTGACATGATTTCATTCAAGAACAAACAAAAACAACAGAACTAAGACTGTAACGGAACTAGCATTGAAATGATTATGCGAATACTAATATTAAAGCAAATGCATAAAAATGCATAGACAGTAAACAAAACACAAAATAAAGACAATCAACCAACTGAAATCAGGCTTTAAATAGACAAACCTACAACACAAGTCAAAATCAGATAAAGTTCATATAAAAAATAAATATCACACTTAATTTAATGTGCCAGGAAAACAAAATGAGACTCTTCAAAAAATATATTAACCTTTTTTTATGAGTGTAATTAGATTTTAAGGATAATGTACACACGTGGACAAAATTGTTGGTACCCTTCGGTCAATGAAAGAAAAAACTCACAATGGTCACATAAATAACTTTAATCTGACAAAAGTAATAATAAATAAGAATTCTATGAATGTTAACCAATGAAAGTCAGACATTGCTTTTCAACCATGCTTCAACGGAATTATTTAAAAAAATTAACTCATGGAACAGGCCTGGACAAAAATGATGGTACCCCTAACTTAATAGTTTGTTGCACAACCTTTTGAGGCAATCACTGCAATCAAACGATTCCTGTAACTGTCAATGAGACTTCTGCACCTCTCTGCAGGTATTTTGGCCCACTCCTCATGAGCAAGCTGCTCCAGTGGTTTCCGGTTTGAAGGGTGCCTTTTCCAGACAGCATGTTTCAGCTCCTTCCAAAGATGCTCAATAGGATTGAGGTCAGGGCTCATAGAAGGCCACTTTAGAATAGTCCAATGTTTTCCTCTTAGCCATTCTTGGGTGTTTTTAGCTGTGTGTTTTGGGTCATTGTCCTGTTGCAAGACCCATGACCTGCGACTGAGACCCAGCTTTCTGACACTGGCCAGCACATTTCTCTCTAGAATCCCTTGATAGTCTTGAGATTTCATTGTACCCTGCACAGATTCAAGACATCCTGTGCCAGATGCAGCAAAGCAGCCCCAGAACATAACAGAGCCTCCTCCATGTTTCACTGTAGGGACAGTGTTCTTTTCTTGATATGCTTCATTTTTCCGTCTGTGAACATAGAGCTGATGTGCCTTGGCAAAAAGTTCCATTTTTGTCCCATCTGTCCATAGGACATTCTCCCAGAAGCTTTGTGGCTTGTCAACATGTAGTTTGGCATATTCCAGTCTGGCTTTTTTATGATTTGTTTTCAACAATGGTGTCCTCCTTGGTCGTCTCCCATGTAGTCCACTTTGGCTCAAACAACGACGGATGGTGCGATCTGACACTGATGTTCCTTGAGCATGAAGTTCACCTTGGATCTCTTTAGAAGTCTTTCTGGGCTCTTTTGTTACCATTCGGATTATCCGTCTCTTTGATTTGTCATCGATTTTCCTCCTGCGGCCACGTCCAGGGAGGTTGGCTACAGTCCCATGGATCTTAAATTTCTGAATAATATGTGCAACTGTAGTCACAGGAACATCTAGCTGCTTGGAAATGGTCTTCTAGCCTTTACCTTTAACATGCTTGTCTATAATTTTCTTTTGAATCTCCTGAGACAACTCTTTCCTTCGCTTCCTCTGGTCCATGTTGAGTGTGGTACATACCATGTCACCAAACCACACAGTGACTACCTGGAGCCCTATATATAGGCCCACTGACTGATTACAAGATTGTAGACACCTGTGATGCTAATTAGTGGACACACCTTGAATTAACATGTCCCTTTGGTCACATTATTTTCAGTTTTTTTCTAGGGGTACCATCATTTTTGTCCAGGCCTGTTCCATGAGTTTATTTTTTTAAATAATTCAGTTGAAGCATGGTTGAAAAGCAATGTCTGACTTTCATTGGTTAACATTCATAGAATTTTTTAAAATTATTACTTTTATCAGATTAAAGTTATTTCTGTGACCATTGTGAGTTTTTCTTTCATTGACCGAAGGGTACCAACAATTTTGTCCACGTGTGTATTAGAAACATATGCAAGGATATTTTAGAAAGCTTAGATAAAGATTCAAAGGACGTCTGGTTGAAACTGGAGCTAAGCATTGGTAATGGGATCCTGCAAAACACAATAAAACCGTCTTGTGAGCGTAAGGTTTTTACTTTCGTGTGGCCGCGGGTGATCGCTCAGCTATGACGCTTGCAGGACAAACAAATGAACAAACCTTCAGTACATACACTTATGGTGCTCAGTGTTACAGGGGTTAAAATTACACTATCAGTTATAGTATAATATATGCAGGATCAGACGGTGCAATGCTACGAGAAATACAAAAAAAACCCAAGAGCTGCATCTCAGACTCTACAGGATGCACTGAGCATGTTAAAAGTCCACGACAAGCACAATTAAAAGAAGACTGAACAGGTACAGTTTACTTGGAAGGGATGTGAGGAGAAAACTCTTCCGTCTAAAAAAAGAACATGGAAGCATGATTAAGGTCTGCAAAATTGCATCTGAACAAACCACAAGACTGCTGCCACTTGAGCAAGGCCCTTAACCCTCAACTTCTCCGATGTATATTTATATGTATATTTATGTTCTAATCATGTTTAATATGGGCAGGGGTAGCTCATTCATTTAGCCATTGGGCTACGGTCCAGAAGTTCAAACCCCACCACCACCAAGTTGCTCCTGTTGGTCCCTTGAGAAAGACCCTTAACCCTCAACTTCTCAGCTGTATAATAAGATTTTTTTTTAAATAAAAAAAAGTTGCTCTGGATAAGAGCATCTACCAAATGTAAACTTGAACCTCTGGAACAACGTCCTATGAGACCAAAGTGGAGTTGATCACTTTAAGTTATTGCTGCTAAAGGTGGATCTACAAGCTATTGAATCAGGGGGTACTTAATATTGCACGCCTTTTTTTTTTTTTTTGGCTTCTTGTTCAATAAATAAATGGCACAGTAAAAAAAAGGTTATACTGTATGTTGTTGATCATCTGAAGTTGTATTTGCCTAATAGTCAATTTTCAAGTCAAGTCAATTTTATTTATATAGCGCTTTTAACAATTGACATTGTCGCAAAGCAGCTTTACACAATACAAAGAAGTAAGTTTGTATGCAATGTGTATGAATCAAAATGATACGATTGTCCCTTATTGTTAGTACTAAGACCCGCTATGATCAGATGACTTTTTATTATGTTTTTACGCAAAAAACAACAAATTAAAAGCGGGGGCACTAACTTTTACACATAAATATATCTTATACAATTGAACTAGTGATTGTAGCTTAATAAACCTTCATTTGATGCTCTGAGATTCCTACAAATTCCGTCCAGTTTTTGTTAATTTAGTCCTGGCAGGTCTGTTAACAGCTCTTTACTTCTAGAAAATAAATAAATTACTTATCTAACATTATTATCGTGAATGATTAACTAACTGATGGGTGATTTCGATCATTATTTAATTTAATCTGAAAAAAAAAAAAAGTCAAGGGCGAGCTGCGAACTTAAATATCCTAAAAAAGGCACTATGCAAAAAAAAAAAGAAAAGAAAAAAAAAAGACAGAATGGAAAAAAACCCTCTTTGTGGTCTGAGTAAATCACTACAAGCTCTAATTAACCGCATGTACACCTGAGAGGGGATTATCTAGGATCAGGTTGTGCTTTGGCAGGAGTCTAGTCGTTGCACATTCATTTCGATCCATCGGTGTGATAAGGCCTGAGGTCAGACACCTACACAATAGCTGGGCTGATTCACAGTCTGTGTCGAGACAGAGTAGGACAGCAAAGATTTTTGGCCCTCTTACCAAAGTTTAAGTATATATTCACTTTTTGGATTCCAACAAGCCCTACAAAACACCCCTGGTCTACAGAGTCTGAGTCTGGGCTAAATAGAATTTATTTTTATTCAAGAGACATGAGTCACAAAATCTAGACATTTCTGTGTGTGAGTGTGCACGTGTTGCTATCATCTAGACAAAGATAGTGGGGAATTTGTATTATTCTATTCACTGACCATGTCATAATAGTGGTAGTGGGGAAGAGGGTTTATCTGGTGGAACGTTTCTATTGATGTGGGAAGTAGGAAATCACAATAATAAACACTAACAGTACATGCTGCCTCAGGAATGTTATTTCAACAATGTTAGATTACTACTGATAAAGTCCTTTTCTTAGTTTCCCCATCCACAGAGCCATAACTTTTTATTTATATACTGTATGTCATACAGCCTTTATTAGAGTCTTGAGCACAGTGCGTCTTAAGACTCCATTAATATAAAAGCTTGGATGAAAAAAAGCTTTCTTCTCCCTAATTCTAATAAAATCATAGATATCAATATGCTGTATACAGTAGGTACAGTACCAATCAAACGTTTCTACACCCCAGTCAAAAGTTTGGACACCACTTTGGATTTTTTTTTTTTTTTTACACACTAGAACAATACTGCACATGAAATAAGATGTCTGGAATTAGGCAGTTAAGTAAGAAAATGTCGTTTTTAGACACAGTTCCTGCAAGAACGTTATTGTCAAGTGCGTTTCTAAAATCAACACCAGGATGAATCTGGCTCTCATAAAGACCCTCCCAGGAATTCAAGACCAAAGCGTACTCAATTTAGAGTCACCAGCCTCAGAAATCACGAAATAACAAACAGCACCTTAGATTAGAGCCGTTATGAAGGTGGTACAGAGCAAATGCATCTCAGTATCAACTGTTCAAAGCTGATTAGTGCATATTTTGGATGCCTCTAGTATTGTTTTACAAGGTAGAAAGGAACGAAACTTAGGAAAGACCAGAGAATTAGGTGGTGTGCTTGAACTTTTGATTGGTAGTGTAACCATTGTGTGAAATCAAATGCTTGTCATAGTTGCTAGCACAAATAAAATGGTTTATTAACATGATCTGAGAAATATCAGACAAAAAGACATGATGCTGAGAATCTATGCTGTGCTATTATAGGAAAACAGTTAACTCCAGAGTGGTAATGGCCCTTGTGATGTTGCAATCGACTGCATCACACCGCCCAGTCATTGATCAATTTCATATTACAAAACATTCTGCCGTGCTGTATTCCTTACTCACCTAATGTCTATTGGCTACAAAATCCTACTTTAAAAGCTCAGACTGATTCAGCTTTATAGTGTACTAAACTATACTTTATTTAACAAAGTGACTTTATTACAGTATATGTTATATATACTAAAATAAAATACAGTATACAATTATTCATATTTTATGTAAGAGGGCAGAACACATTTTTTTCCCCCTTAAAAAAATTCTTTAAAAGTTAGGCTTGTAAATCGTTTACTATTTATTCAGGCACAAGTGATTTCATTATTGACCTTTTAAATGGACTGCTACACTAGAACATTATTATTATTAAAGTTGTTAGAATAACTGAATATGTTAGAAAAAATTAGGGAGGGAGTGCTGTTGTGCTGAACATCGGCACGGCTATGATGCACAGCCCAAGTGCTGAACATATCAGAGCAGTGCTGATATTCAGCACAACAGCACTCGCCAGTGATATTGCTTTTATACAACAGTTTCACACACTATTTATTATCAACATATTATGGTTTGTATGTTTATTTAACCAGTTATTTTGCTCCCCTAACACATATACTGTACTACATACTTTCCTTCATGCTGGCAAAAAAAAAAAAAAAAAGGAAAAGTTTAATGATAGTTATAACACCTGTGACATGGATTGATGCACATATCCCAGTGCTGGAATGCTCTATTATCAACACTCATGAAATGCCTCTATGAGCCAATCCATTTAGATTGCTCAATCAGAACTAGCTGTTGTATAATTTAATATGAATAATTGTATACTGTATGCAAGAGGGAAGACAGTGTTTTCCACTAGTTGTGTTATTCTGCCCTGTATCACATCATAAGAACCCCTTTGTTTTATGATGGGGAGCTGACTAAATTTCAGTGGCAAAAAAAAAAAAGATTTTTTAAAAATTATTTGTTTAAATATCTTATCCATAGACTGTACTTCATTATGTGTAAATTCATAAAAATATGTTTCTATAATTAATCTATAAGCCACTTTGAGATCTTGAATTCAAAACAAACGAAAAAAAAAAAAAGCTAAATAAAACAGTCTAATATTATTATCATCATTATGATGATGTCTAGAGGAGAATTATAAAAGGAAAGTTGGGCTGTTTGCTTAAATGCACTTGACTAAATCAGCTGAACTCCTTTCAAAACAACTCTTTCTTTCTTTTCCTCCCTGATCACTTCTCTGCCAACATTTTAAAAGCATACCCCCAGGGATAAGAACAATGTGTGAGAGCTGATGCTATCTGTGTGGCTGAGGTCTGCAGCAGCAGGAGAATGGTAGCATTGTACATTGTACACTTACTGTATAGTGGAGATGGAGCACAGCGAACAAGCACCTGAGAGAAACCAGAGAGATCTGCCAGATCACACCAATCCCACCAGACCGTGCCTTTATTTCTCAAGTAAAAACTTTTTTTGAGGCTTTTTTTTTTTTTTTTCAAGGTTAAGGAAGCCAAGTTGAACTGGAGGGTATTTATGCATGCAAACCTGCAGAATTTTTCTACAATCTTTACTATTTGATAAATGAGCATGTTGAAAAATCCACATTTGTCCTAATATAAACTGAAACGAAGCTGATCACACACTAGCCTGGACGTGCACACAGAGAGGCTGCATTGTGATCTGTTCCCTAGAGGACATGCCTAAATAGATGCTGACATTTCTCCAAAGGAAAAAAAAAGCCATGTAAAAAAGTGAAAAAAGGACACTGAATGCAGTACTTGACTCTGCTATGGTATGGTCATTGGAGGATTAGGTGTGGATGGTACACACATATCTCATGTTACACACTGTCAGACTTTAACAGTTCACCCCTATCTGATGTTTGTGGGTCTGGTTTCACCTCGTGTAGAGCATGTTGTTGCAACACTACAATTCCACTACAATTCATAAGAAGTTCACTGTATGGTCATTTTATAATGGAAATAATGTATGGACGATAGAGACTTTTAGAGTATAACTTTCTACTGTATGTGTAATAGTTGTATATGTATTTATAGCCATTTAAAAGATATTGCCTGTTCAGTCCAAATAACATAATAATGTACAATAGTACCAGCTATAAAATGCTGGTTATATAATGGGTTCTCTGTCTTTCTGGGAATCTCTGTAGAACAACTAGGTACCATGGAGGGCGATGGTGACCGTTGTATTTATTCCCATTTTTGCACTTTGCTAAGAGTACTTTGGATAAGAGCGTTTACAAAATGTAAAACTGCATGTCATTGGACTGTGGGAGGAAGCCAGGGTATCCCACAAGCACAGGGAAACATGCAAACGCCATGCACGCAGCCCCCGAGGTGGGAATCGAACCCGGAACCTGGAGGTGCAAGGCAACAGTGCTAACCGCTAAGCCACCGTGCCATAATGGCTCCTTTTATGCCTTGGTCCCGGGACCAGGTGAATTTTGCTCGGGAAATCATGCTCGGGAACAGAACAGAACAATTGTTTCCAGAGACAAAACACCAAAAGTGTTTTAGTAATCAAAATAAAGACCATCTCACTCTTCACGGTTCCCTATAAACCAGCACTCAATCTTGCACTTATAGTGCAATATAATGCAGAACTGAATTTTGACCTCCTCGCTCATAAGACATTTTACCATGTTCTAGTTACCATGGTAGTCTGATGGTACCAGTACCATGCTGTATATACAGTAGTACCACGGTATTTTTGACAGTATCATTTTACTTATTGCTGATAGGACATGTGCCACACTACGGTTCAAGGTTCTATCAGGTGACATAGTTTGGTACAAAAGCATATGTATTATAGTATGGTTCATGGTCTACTATATACTGTAGTATGGTACTATGGAGCACATGCCAGGATACTGACAAAAACATAGTATACATGTTTATACATTGTATGTATGTAACATTAATTAAAGACCTTAGTGTATGTTGAAATGCTTAAGATTATATACAGTAAAATGGTACTACAGTACCTGTGCTATGCTATACAGTAGTATTTATAAAACATATCTTAATGGTAGGTTGACTGCCATTTGCAAATTGCCTGTACTGTGTGATTGAGCACACATTGGGTGCATTGGGATCACAAGCCATCCGGGGTGTACCTTGCCTTGTGCAACTGGCCTCCTTCGAACCTACACAGGATAATAGTGGATGATGATGGAGCAAGTGGATGGATATTCTTTTCAGTTTTTCATAGCTTTGCTGCAAGATCATGTTGATTAAGGACAATCACTCTGCCTAAAGGTATCTAAAATCTTCTTATACAACAGTAAGTTCCAACCTAGTAATTAAATTAGACAAGAGTCATTGGAATCATAATGAGAAACATTTGAGATGTTGTTGTACAGGACTGTCTATTACCTAGGTTTATTCTTCTCACCTTTTGGCTACATACTGTAGTTCAGATATGGATTTAAAACTACTTCCACCCCTGTTAATTATACTACAGTACATGTCAGTCGCCAGCTCTGCCAGTCGCGGTTAGTCAGTTCCTCCAGTTGTGGAAGGATTGTGTTGGTGGAGCAAAATACCTGTTTAAATCAATAAACTCTGGTTGTGCCGTCATGCCTACAACCATATCATGGTTATGCTGATATGCAACAAAACAGCATTCCCTCTCATGTGATATTGGTTAAATAGACATAAAGTATTATTCAGGGAATTATTATAGCTGTTACATAATACTGGGCAGGGCTCATCATTAAACAATACATACTTGGTTTGTTGAAGAAGACTCCTTCTTCTCTTTATTCTCCCAGAATATTACATTTCTTTTTGGACGATGATACTGATACACACAACAAAAAGTACAGACAACATTTATCTCTTGAATCAGACCACTGAGCAAAATGCTGTACATTTGGCCCATGTCTTGATATATGTAAAAAAAAAAAAAAAAAAAAATTAATAAAAAAAAAAATTGTGTGTGTGTGTGTAATATGGAAGTGATCAAATCTGAAAACATAGAAGGAATAAACAGATATTGTGTTGTAATACCTATAATACAGTACAAATACAGATAAGGAATAAGTCATGTACGATTTAGATTTTCTTTTTTAAAATATTGCTATAAGCGATATCTGGAACAAAAAAAATAATGATAAAGAACTGAGTAAGAATAAATGTTCTTACTCAAAGATATGAAGCCAGCCAGCCACTGCAGCACTCTCACTCACTCACTGATTCTCTATACTGCCTATCCTGTACAGGGTCAGGGGGGGCCTGGAGTCTATACCAGGGGACTCAGGGCACAAGGATACTTGTCTGGATGGGGTGCCTGTCCATTGGACTCACATACACACTCACACACACTATGGGTAAATTGGAAATGCCAGTTAGCCTAATGTGCATGTCTTTGTATTGTGAGAGGAAACCGGAGTAGGCAGGGGAAACCCGCAAGAGAACATTCAAACTCCACACACAGACCCGAAGGTGGGATGACTGTAACACACTCAGAGGAGAGCACAGTCAAACCTCTTTTGATTATGCTGGCTCACAATCACTCATGATTGGCTTGTGTTAGAGAGAGACTATGCAGTCCCTCCCACACAGCGAGTACGGCCAAGTTTGCTCTCTTGAATCCTAGGCACAGATGGCTGTGGCCTTCAAGAACCAGACGAATTTGTTAGAAAGTAACCTCACTCACCCGCTCCCTCCTTAAAGGTCTATACCGCTTTATCCTGTATTCAGGGTCCCGGGGGGCCTGGAGCCTATCCTAGGAGACTTAGGGCACTGGGAGGTTTACACCCTGGTCAGTGTGTTAGAAAGTACAGTTACACATTAAAAAAATTAACACAATTAAAAAAATAAATAAATAAAATAAAAAGTCCACAAATTAAGTCTCTAAATGAAATCAGGTATAAACTTGAGTCATGCATCTGAGGTTGTTAGAACCAGAAGTCACATATCATGTGAAAAGTGCTGACATTGCTCCTTCTGCGTTTTCTCCCCCCAGTGTTTTCTAGTGTTTCTGGAGCCATGGAGGCATGGAATTCACATTTAAGTAAAAATACATTACTTTCTCAGCTTCAACCACACCTACTTTGGGCTTAAATCAAATATACGAGTGTTAAGAGCACCAAACAGATTCAGAAGCAGAAAGAGATAGTGGCATTTTATGACACGACTCATACAGTATGTACAGTACGTACAGTAGCTGTAAGTGATGTATTGTGATTTTCTTTAAGCTAAGGTTAATGTAAGACCAAATTCCTCTTGGCTTAATGAAGGTTTAATTATTCTGTTTGGAAATCACAGCCCAACTTCAGTGTTCGTATTACAAGAAGTTCGTAAGCAAGGCTTTCATGGGAGCTGCAGGAGACGTTTGTTTGTCGGAATGAAAGGACGCTTTGTGGCTTGTTTTCTTTTTTTTATTCTGGGCATCCTTACACACAGCTGAGAGTCCGGCTGCCAGACACTAAGTAAAAGCCGGACAATGAGACGAGCTCTGGGTCCTCTGCTCTTTACTCCAAGAGCCCTTCAGACGATACAAGCAATCGCTGTTGTGACCTGCGAAATAGAATATTGTCTGAATGTCAAAACCGTTAAAAAGGGATTTCGGGATAAAATAAGTCAAAAATCATTTTACATTCATCAAAGCAGCGTTTGCATGTTATACTTTTATAATGATGAGGTTGAGTCCAATAATGGATTATTTAACTCACAGACCACAGTTTGCGCGGCTTAAAAGACCATGTATGCACCGTGGTCATGATCAGGACAGGTGCTCCACAAGGGAACACTAGCATTAGCCCCTTTTCTTTTCATTCTATACACCTCTGACTTCAGATACAACTGTGAACTGTACCATCTGCAAAAATGTTCTGATGCCTTATTAACGGACAGGAGAATTAATCCAGAGATCTGATTGAGTGGTGTAAATGAAACCATCTGCAATGGAACATCACCAAAACAAAGCCAATGGTTACTGACTTTAGAGTGACCAAATTCCTTGATGTCCTGTCGCCATAGTGATTCAGGTAGTCAACAATCACTAGTATCAGGGGGTGCATTTGGATGACGGACATAAACAGCTGACATTTGGGTGTGTTCTATCAGTCTGTTGGGGCCCAGGGTAATTTTTTATGCGATGGTGTGAGTGTGGGAGATGCCAACAGACTTAGTAAGTTGATCAGGGAAGAAGGATCCGTGGTGGGAATCAAACCTGACTCACTCGAGGCCGTTGTCATATAAAGGACACTCAAAAAACTACAGTACATGGTATACGGGACAATAGCTCTTACTCACCCTGTGATATGTTAACAAAGCCAAAGCTCACATTTAGTGCTAGACTGAGAGAGGTTCACTGCTCTAAGGGGCATTTTATATATACAGTATGTGGACAAACGTATTTGGCCAAATCTGCAATGACGTTGTACCAAAATACATATACAGTCTGTCCCCCTTTTGCAGCTACAACACCTTCCACTCTTCTTGGAAGGCTGTCCACAAGATGTTGGAGTGTTTCTGTGGGAATTGGTGCCCATTCAGTTTGTAGGACATTTATGATGTCAGGCAGTGATGTTGGATGTGAAGGCAATCTCTCTTCCGGTTCATCCCAAAGGTGCTCGATGGGGTTGAGGTCAAAAAAGCTCTGTGCGTTCCAGTCAAGTTCTTCTACACCATTTTCATCAAACCATGTCTTCATAGTCCTTGTTTTGTGCCTTGGAGCACAGTCATGTTGGGATTGAAAAGGGACTTCACCAAACTGTTGCCACAGAGGTGGAAGCATGACATTGTCCAAGATGACTTGGTATGCTGAAGCATTAAGATCACCCTTCACTGCAGATAAGGGGCCTGGCTGAAACGACTGGATTTAATAATTAACAGGTTTGGCCAATTACTTTTGTCCATATAGTGTATATAGTTGCCATTTGACTCTATAAAGAGTCCCTGCAGAATACATGTATACTATATGCAAATCATCACAGAAATGATGGCAAGCTGTTGTCTCAAACAAAGTCTCTAAATTTAAGGACATCCCCAAGCACAAACCGGAGAGTACTAGAAAAATCTTGATATGTTTTCAGAGGAGTGTTAAAAATCTTTTTTAAATTGTCACCAGTCTCGTCAGGGAGCAGCTCTGCTGTGTTTTGCTGTCGATCTTTAGGAGCCCTGTCCCATACATTGACTTCATGAGTTTCCCAAAGATCCTTTTCTCAATCGGAGCTGGGCTTTATATCTATCCAAATTTATGCTTTTCCAATTAGCCGAGTTAAACTGCAGATGCACGTGTAATATAAGTGCATGAACAGCTGCCGCAGAATTAAACACCACCAGCAGAGAGCATTAAGTCTGAGAGCTTTTCAAAGCAGGAGGAATGTTAACCTCGTTAGAGGCCCATCTATGACTCTGAGGAAGTGGAGCAGTGTCTAATGGGTCCTGAGACTTGATTATCTTCGAATTCGGTTCGCTCGGGTATAAATAACTAGACAGGATCAATTTATCTTCACTCGGAAAAGCTTTCGGGGTTCTGGGAGTAAAATGTGCATATTACCAGGCGGGAAAAGAGCATCTTAAACTACCTCAACTGTCATCTGATTCATTTGTTCGCAATAACTTACTGATAACTGGGAGTGTGTGAGTTCAGCTGGGCCAAGAATGCAGCTGGGAACTGAATGCATATGTGTGTATATGTGTGTGTGTGTGTGAAAGAGAGAGAGGCTGTGCATGTGTGTTCATATTACCTGTGTTTGTAGCTGGGCACAGCTGGCTTTTCCTTTTTTCTTTCAGTCCATTTCCTCTCATTCACCCAGACACTGACCTCACGAACACACACAGACTCATACACACACATGATGCAGAGCCTAATAACATCAATACTGTATGTTTCTCTAATAATTCTAGTTGAGACATTGAATGAGTGTTTTTCTCTTGGAAAATTCCCTCTGAATCATCTGGCCATGATCATGGGTTTCAGTAGCTATGAGATAGGCCTGACGTACCCGTTTTCACCGTAGATGACGCTTCCTACTGTTGCATCCAGTGAAGACATAAAAGTTGATGATGATGCTGCCAACTCTTACACCTTGACATGCCTGTGATGGAACTACCTGTGCAAATGCACAATTTTAAGAATATATGCAACGTTTTAAGGGAACAATAAGTGAAGTCACTACTACCACTCTAAAGTTGCAAATGTCCCGGGGGGGGGGGGGGGGGGGGGGGGGGGGGGGGGGGGTGGCGGGGGGAGCCATGAGCCATTGCCACACACACATACACTCACAGATCGAATCACACACTACAGACATTTTGGAAATGCCATTCATCCTACTATCATAGGAGGACACCTGGGGAACCTATAGAAAACCCACCAAATTCCTTGCAGGCACTGAGGTGATAATCCAACCCCCAACCCTGGAGGTGCAAGCCAACATTGCTAACCTCTAAATCAAGCACTTTACCAATAATCTAAATTGCTGAACATAATTAAAGAACATTGCCTCGGACTGTTTATCCATTTATCGTTGCATTTATTGAAGTAGACTGTCTACAAAAAAATGTGTTCATTTGTGTTACAGAGCTGTCAACACTTTAGCTTGTCCTTTTACTGAGACACTGCAAAACTCTCCATCCCGTACTGGACAACACGGAGTGCTGACACTGGAGACTCCTTCCAAAACTGCAAAATAACTCACTCCTTACAGGAAATATCACCATATTACTTCCTTAAACAATGAAATGTTACTTAATTTCGTAGATTTAAGCATCCCCTATACAGATTCATGCATAAGTTGTTATTATAGAAATACTAATTTATTAGAGCAAGGGCTCCAACATTTCTCTGCCAGAGAGCGCTGTCAACACCTTTTGACAAAAGAGAATCAAGCACAGATATTGTGCCAGTAGTATAAGGAAAATATACAGTATGTAAACCATGATTAGGAAGCTAAGAACACTTAATTCTCCAAAGTGTATACTGGAACTTATATTATTATGATTAAAGTGGAATACACGTGAAGAATATATATTGGCAGTATATCTCATATCAGTAGAATGTGATCAATTATTATTGACAAATGATTACTCTCTGGCATACAAGGTTGTATATACAACTTTTAATTTATAAACTCTTATATAGGCGTATTTTATAAGCTTTATACTTCCACGTTTTGAACAAAGCATAATTAAAAAGCCGTCTGATTTCCTGATTTCTGAGCAAAAAGCCGAGTCAGTCGTAACACTACTATCCATCACGTGATCAGTAAGGAAAATATATTTCCTGTGCAGTACAGCAGCTGCCAGGAGGGCTCTGAATGTGTTCAAACTGATCCTGGAGAAGGTTGAAGCCAAGAAAACGAGATTTTCACTCCGTTACTCCAGCATGCCAGCAATAATGATTGACAGGGATACGGTGATGGCGTCTACTACACAGACCATTCTGCGAAATAGGACATTATGTAACTTGGATGTCGTTTGAACAACGTGTTATATTCTTAAGAAAAGTTAATGGGATAATGTCGTGTGAACCTCATGGTGTAACAGATAAACAACTAGTACGAAGCCAGTAAAAGAGTGAATTGGGGTGCGCTCACTGTGTGATGATGCTGTAAACTGAAGGCTGCCTATAATGTTTTTTCATGATCTTCAGCAATTTTTGTCATTAAAAAGGTTTTATGTGCAAGCATGTTTTTCATTTATCTAATTTGCTAACCTTATACTTTGCAAAAACACAATCAATGCATGAGTTTGACATTTTTTGTTTGTTTGTTTGTTTGTTTCATTAAAACTCAACCAACATGATATTGATACCAAATTGCAAACGTACATCACCACAAACACAACTTTAGGCTGATTTCTTAACTGCGGCAAAAAAGAGTTCACAGGGGGAAAAAAAAAAAATCTTTCCACTTATTCATATAACCCAAACAATTTTGACAAAATATTTTGTTCATTATATTATTTGTGCTTTTGAACATCTTTGTGAATGAAAGGAAACATGCACAAAATATTTTCTATCAGTTTGCTTCATGCTTTTCCTTTCTGGTCACTTCTTGCATTATTTGGACACACGTTTCACTGCAAAAAAAATTGAATTATTTCATTTTGCTGTCAAACTGTTCATTTTGACATTCTTCAGAATTACATTCTGCCCCTGATCTGAACTCTATAAAAAGCTGGTCTGTGTGTGTGTGTGTGTTTTTTTTCCCCCTAAACAAGCACAATGCTGATTTCCACCCTGCTAAAGGAAGGTGAAATTCCTTTCTGCATCATTACACCTAAACACAGTGAGCCTGGGTGGCCACACTAAAGCCTCACTCACCGAAGACCTATAAATGCTCACACATGATCGGAGACCAGAGCTCTTTGTTTAACACATTAAAAACCCGATGGCAGCAAGATGTTCCTGTCCTGTTCTGGGAAAATTGCAAACCATTATTTTCGTCAATTGATTTTTCTGATCTTTTTCTACAGACAATCATTTAGGTAACTATAAGAAGATGAGAAATGCGTGACGGGAAATAATATCTTCTTAAATACCCAGGGTTAATTAACATGATTAGTGTTGATTACTGGCAGTTTTGTTTTCCTTTAAATTAGCTTTTGACCTAAATCATCTTACTTTCCCAGCATACTATGTGGAGACTTATATTTTCAAAACATTTTTACATGGTGCTTTAGGGCATTAGGGCGTGAATCACAATGTACAGTATGTGAAATCTAAAACTTTCTGTAAGCCAATCCACCTCACCTGGGTTGTGTTATGCCAAAACAAATGTTCCACTGTAATACAAAGTCTACTCCAGAACTGTAACCATGCAGATGCTTTATTACTGATATCTAATTATGAATGCAAATCATATGAAAATGATCTTGGGAGTAAACAGAGATTGTCCTTTAAACAGATTAAATAGACATTTGAATAGGATGAAAAATCGTTTGATTGTTTTCAGTGCTTTGCTATGAATTTACAGCTTCAGTAGACCTGTAGATTAGGGTTGTGCAGGGTTGAAACATGGCTCCTACTCAATTTATTAGAAAAAAATGTTTAGGAGGTGCAAACAAAATACCAACTGCATGAACAGGATTAAAAAAGTAATGCAGCTGAGCTGAGCTAGAATTCACACACACACACACACACACACACACACACACACACACACACACACACACACACACACACACACACCATACTGACCATCTCTGGGGGCGGGGGGTTTCCGCACTAAGGGTATGATCCATATATTTACCCTTGTGAAAAGAAAGCATACGCAAGTGCTTTAATAGTATATTCAAAGTGCATTTTTTGAATTCAATGTACTATATGAAAATATACATTAAATATACTTTTGATTCTTTTTTAAAATGCATATTTTAACATATTGCATTGTTATTTCAAATGAAGTGCATCATATAAAAGTAGATTTTTTAATTCAATTTCAGGGCACTGTAAGAAATATATTATAATTAGTATATTTCTACAAATATTTTAAAAATATCTAAATTTCTTGCTTTAGTTTGCTGTAAGGAAATACAATGATTAAAAGTGTATTTCATCACATACTGGACCATACTTGAACATATCTAGTTTTCAATACACTTTTGCATTGAGTGTACTTTTGAAATTTTTAAAATGGTGTAATTCAGGAAATAAGCCGAAATGAAAACATTTCTTCAAACATTGACGCACACGAATGGAAATATGAAATAAAATAGACTTTACGTGTAACTGCAGTTGCATGAAAAAAGCATTCGAAAATACAACAAAATGCATTCAAGTTATATTTAAATATTTATGCTTAATAGAATTTACGTTGGCGGCACGGTGGCGTAGTGGTTAGCACTGTCGCCTTGCACCTCCAGGGTCCGGGTTCGATCCACGGCCAGGTTCGATTCCCGTCTGTGTTCTCCCCGTGCTTGATGGGTTTCCTCCAGGTACTCCGGTTTCCTCCCACATTCCAAAGACATGTAGGTTAGGTTAATTGGCGTTCGCAACTTGCCTGTAGTGTGTGAATGAATGTGTGAGTGCGTGTATGTCTGTGTGCACTGCGATGGGTTGGCACCCAACAAAGCCAGGGTACATCCTGCCTCGTGCCCTAAGTCTCCTGGGATAGGCTCCAGGCCCCCATGACCCTGAATACAGGATTAAGCGGTAATGATGATGATGAGTGAGTGAGTGAGAATTTAAGTTGTCATAAGTTATTGGAAAATAGTATATTTAAGTAGCATGAAAGTATGTATTTTCTATAATAAGTACGATTAAATACATGTTTGTTTGACATGGGTAACAAGAACACAGTCTAATACTTATACACTGTCTATACCGCTCATCCTGTACATGGTCTGTGAGGCCTGGAGTCGATCCTAGGGGATGCAGGACAGTAGGCAAAGCCATCGCAGGGCACACAAGCATGCACAAACCCAGACAAAACATTCAAAATATTTTCAATTTTGCATTTTGTACAGTAATACACTAAGTCATAGGCCTGTGCTTTGCCTTAACCATTGCAATTAGAAAAACAAATACCATTTCTGAGAAAAAGTTACTTTATCCATGTATATAGTGGTTTGTTTGTTGGTTGGTTGGATGGGTTTTCTTTTTTTGTACATCACCCACCAAAAATAAAATGATACCAATCTGACACTAAGTGGACCTGCATGTAATGAGTCTCTGATGTTGCAATTCAGTCAAGAGAGAGTGTGTGTGTTTATGTGTTTGTGTGTGTGTGTGTGTGTGTGTGTGTGTGTGTGTGTGCACAAATGCACACACAAATGCTCTTCTGTGTGTGTATAGATAGTAAGGTACAGGCATGTGATGAAGACGTGATAAGCAGTTACAGTACATAAGAGCTGTCTTGTATACAAACAAGAAAGAGAAGATTATAGACTCGATAGAGAAATAATAATAAACAACCTGTTATCGCTGTCGTGGCAGGATTATTGCTCAAAGCACCGCCGGGTAAGAATCATGATAGCATGCAAGGCTGAAAAGACTTTGCTGTTTACAGCAGGCTAGAGGATCTTGCACATGGTTAGAAACCTGACAAAAAAGATAAATTTGTTAATTCCTTGAATTAGTAAAAACTAAAATAATATTTATAATATATATCAAATATCAGTTAACATTATATAGTATAGTGTACTTAGGTATAGTAGAATAAACCATGCAGGTGGTGGATAATCCTGAGAAACTTAAACGATTTACTTCATATTTCCCCTTATTTCACTTTTAGAATATCAGCAGAACATAAGTTCCGGGTTCCAGTGTTGAATCCCAGACAGTGTTAAATGGAAAGCTAGTGAACTCCGTAGGATGTGCAATCCCTTGTTCCACACACAAAGTACTGCTCCTTGTCAGGGGTTAGAGAGGGATTTGGGATTCAGCCTTTTGTTAGACGCTAGTTAGCTTTGTATCTTGTGACAGCCGTTAACAGAACAACACAGACCATTCAAAGGAATGATTTAAAGGCGATTACGAAGGCGACAAAGTGTTGTTTAAGATCACACAATTTTATCAGGTGTGTTTTCTTGCTGAACGTGCTTCTGTGATTGGTTTTGGATGTGGGTTTTTCTTTTTTCAGTATCATGGATCGTATCGACCTACGATTTCACCCATGCTGGTGACTGACAGTTCCAGTGCTCTTATGCACTACAGGGTGGGGGAAAATTTACTAGGCAATATTTAATGGCTATAGAACTTGTAGCATCACTGGAGCAGCACCCCGTGGCGCACCTCCCCATTTTGCTCTCACTGTGCGGGCGTGGTTAGACCAGCATTTTCCAGGACATTAGCTGGGACGATGCAGACCTCATGAGCGGCCTCCAAGAAGTCCAGATCTCTCCCCATTTGATTTTTTCCTGTGGGGCAACGAGGAGGACGAGGTGTACAGGACAAGGTCTTACATACTGAAGGATTGGAGGCATGGATTCAGGAGGTTCTCAGCAATGTCACAAACAACTTCTTTCAGAAAAATGTGCATTCAATCCCTGGCCGTTTGAGGAAACTGGTTGATGCCAATGGTGCTTACATTGAGATTTAAAGATTTGCTTTTATTTTCCTATATAATAAAGTATGTGTACAATTTGTTTCAATTAATTTGTGTTAAAAATATGGACTTTATTACCATAAAAGGTTTGTAATGCCTTGTTGCTTTTCACCCACCCTGTATATCCCTACTCATGGAATACCTCTCATCCAGTAAAATTACTCAATTGGAAATAACTCTCGGTCCTGGTGCCATTCTTGGTCAGGTACCAGAAAATAAACTTGGAACCCCAGACTGATGTGGTGTCCAATAACAAAAGAACAGCTCAAGCTTTCTAGTGGCAAGCATTCCAGTAGATTATGTAGTGCTGTTACGGATACAAGAATGAGGGCAAAATCATGTTATCTTCCTACAACTTTTAGTGCATTCCTCTCTGCTGCACCTTCACAGTTCCGTGACTTTGTTGTGCACAAAAGGCACCTTGTTACACCCCAACGATCCTCAACAGACATCAGAGCGGATATGGCGGATATCTCGGCTAAAGGCTTCCTTCATGAAAAAAAAATTTGCCAAACAAAACTGAGTGGCCAAAATTTTGCATCGTTCGATGTTTCAATATTAAAAATGAACACCCACCTTTACTGCATGTTACCATTTGGATACCAGGAGAAAAAAAAAAAAAACTTTTGTGACAAGTCAATGAAAATATGAAACAACATGAATCGAGAAATAGTTAAGCTCAGCATTTTACCAACAGCCCATTTCCCCTGATTGGAAGAAGATTACAGATATGGCAAGGAGAATAAAGATTAATTGTACAGCTAAGAGGTTGCAAAAGCTGTATTTATGAAAGAGGTTGGAGTCTCTTACAAAGGCGAAGGCTGAGCATGCAGTGCATTTCAAAATATTTACAGTATATTACATTCTTTAAGTGTGTGTTCTGTGATTGATGTTCTTTATTAATTTCATAAAATACACTCCGACCATTTTGTTGGAGCAAACAACTGTAAAAGCTCTTCAATTTTACAATATTGAATATTTGATATGCCCATGAAACAAGCTAAAATAAAAAAGACCAGAGTATCATCTATGGGGCTAAAGCCCATTTACAGATGTACTTTGCTTGAATTTTATTTATTTTTTTAAAGACACACCATATCCACCTTTTCATACTGCATATTCAAGATTTGTGATCAGCACCCATGTGACAAGGAAGTGTATTGTTTTTTTTTCTATGAAGGTATATATATCCCGCTCAAAAGGTTGACATCACGTGCGAATTTTGTTTGCTTTTATTTAATAATTTATTTTCTACATTCTACAACAATACTGGGGATTCCATGGAACGACTATGGAATGACAATTATGGAATTAGGTTGTTATGTAACAACAACAACAGTCTAAATTTTTAATGAGGGTCAGCTGTTCTGGAACAGTTCTCACAAAAAAGAATATTGTTAAGTGCATTTGCAAAACCCATCAGGCACCATGATGAAACTGTCTCTCATGAAGACCTTCCCAGGAAAGCAAGACCAAAATGTACCTCTGCTGCAGAGGAGAAGTTCATATAGAGTTACCAGCCTCAAAAAATCACCAATTAACAACCAGCACCTCAGATTAGAGCCGTTGTGAAGGCTTTACAGATGATGAGAAAGAAATAAAAATCGGGAAAGACTGAAGTTAGAAAGTCAACGCAAAATTTTGAGCGGTAGTACATACATTATATATATATATATATATATATATATATATATATATATATATATATATACATAAACAAAGCACTACCACTACAGGTCTTGTTCTGTGGTTTAGTAAAAACACATACTTGACAAACAAAAGCCAGCAAACCACAATGATCACCTGATCTCCTCCTACTGTGTATAACAGTAATTGTATGATAAATCACACCACAAGAAAAAATAACAAGGCTATGAACTTGTTTGCTTCTTGTTGTTTGTGCCAGCTTATTAAAACCCATTATGATAGGAATTGCACAATCAAAGAATGGCATTGCGCAAGATTTGCTTTGGTTCTTTGTTTATACTGATAGATGATATCAGTATGATTGATGATACTAATGAGACAATAGGGTTGAATATCTTTAACCTGTAAAAAAAGTTCAGGACTTTAAGATGGACACAACTGCTTTACCTTTTCAGGAAAAAGGTTTCTACAAGTACAACCAGTGACCATGATAAGGTAAAATAGAATTAGGTACCTTTACGTCTAAGAATCTACATACAATGCATTTCAGTTTTTTTTTTTTTTTTTTTTTCATCTGGGCCGAGATATTATTTACTATATTATTACAGGTGTCAAACTGCTAGCTGTCTGCTATGCATCACTTTAGGTAGTTTAGGCATAGTCAGCTCATGCCAGGATGGCAACAACCAAAACACCCATATTTGTGCTTCAAAATTGCTTCTACATGAACCCTAAGGGTGATGTCACTTTGAGTTTATTCAGTTCTATGGAGTAAAGAGCTTTTTGGGGGCAACACAAAACTGCTTCCGAAACAAAGTTTTCGTCTAGTTACATTTAGTTTGTATCTTTTTCCTGGAAAGAAACATGACGTATACCTTACCTATGTCTTACTTTGATACAATGTAGATACGCTTGGCAGCAGCACCATACATTTTCAGAAACAAAGGCACCAACTCTCAGAAGGTGATGCTGGCGTGGTACTGTATCATCAAGGGCTGTCTTTTCTACATGGGACGCTCTATGGTGTACCTTTTAATTGGCTTTTAGACTAAAGGAACCTTTGCTGTCCTTCATGTCCAATTATGTTTCTTATGTATCTTACAGGCACTCTAAAGCCAGGTTTCCATGTAAAATATACATACAGTAGTGTGAAAAGTGTTTGCCCCATTACTGATTTCTTTTTTTTTTGTTGCATGTTTATCACACTTGAATGTTTCAGATCATCAAACAAATTTAAACATTAGTCAAAGATAACACGAGTAAACATCATGAAGTTATTAAATAAAGGTTTTTATTATTAAGGGAAAACGAAATTCAAAACTACATAGCTTTGTGTGAAAAAGTGTTTGCCCCCTAAACCTAATAACTGGTTGGGCCACCCTTAGCAACAACAACTGCAATCAAGCATTTTGTTTTCTAAACCTTGCAATGAGTCTGTTACAGCGCTGTGGAGGAATTTTGGCCCGCTCAGCTTTGCAGAATTGTTGTAATTCATGCTACAGCATCTCAATTTGATTCAGGGCAGGACTTTGACTGGGCCATTCCAAAGTCTTCTTTTTTTTCTTTTCTTCAGCTATTCAGAAGTGGACTTGCTGGTGCGCTTTGGATCATTGTCCTGCTGCAGAACCCAAGTTCACTTCAGCTTGAGGTCACAAATAGATCGGCGGATATTTTCCTTCAGGATATGTTGGTACACAGCAGAATTCAGGGTTCCATTCATTACAGCAAGTCTTCCAGGTCCTGAAGCAGCAAAACAGCCACCACCGTATTTTACTGTTGGTATGATGTTCTTTTTCTGAAATGTGTTGTTACTTTTACACCATACATATGGGACACACACGTTCCAAAAAGTTAAACTTTTGTCTCGTCTGTCCACAGAGTATTTTCCCAAAAGTCTTGGGGATCATCAAGATGTTTTCTGGCAAAAATAAGATGAGCTTTTATGTTCTTTTTGCTCAGCAGTGGTTTTTCGTCTTGGAATTCTTGCCTTGCGAACCATTTCTGCCCAGTCTCTTTCTTATGGTGGAGTCATGAACACACTCACATTAACTGAGGCAAGGGGGCCTGCAGTTCTTTAGATGTTGATGAGGGGTCTTTTGTGACCTCTTGGATGCGTTGTCGCTGCGCTTTTGGGGTCATTTTGGTCAGCCGGCCACTCCTAGGAATGTCCTCCACTGTTCCATGCTTTTGCCATATGTAGATAACGGCTCTCACTATGGTTTGCTGCAGTCCCAAAGCTTTAGAACTGGCTTTATAACCTTTTGCAAACTGATCGATCTCAAACTGATCGATCTCAGCAGGATGTCTAGCTTTTGAGGATCTTTTGGTCTATTTCACTTTGTATTACAGTGACGACAAGTGTATAATTTGTTAGCTTTACTTCTGAGAATGTGCATTGGCTCTAGCAAGGTTAAATCTATTATATGATAGTAAGTATGTCTTTAAATTCAACCTAAAATATTATTGATGTACTGTTGAAATTTTACCCTAAAAGCTAATTTAAGGAATATTCCCAGTGAAAAGATATATAGTATAGAAGGTTAGACTATTCATGCATAGAAGATGTACAAAAAATGTCATCTTGCTGGTTCCACCAGTTACAGAATAAAAAACAGAAATTCTAAATCCTGTTTGAAAGCTGATTTATGAAGAACATAGCAAGTTTTTTTTTTTTTTTATCTTAATAGATTTTTTCAGTCTATAAGTGTTTAATGACTTTGCGTATTGTCCCCATTTCAAACCCATGTGTGCTTACAGGAATGAAAGCAATGCAACCTGAGCTGGCTTCCTCTCCCAGCCTTATCCTGTTATCCACTGACAGATACAATTACACCCACTTTTCTTGCCCATCTGCTTAAAAAACAGCTTAGCATTACATCTTCTCTTCCCTTAAAAGCACTTTATTTTGGGAGGCAACATGGCGTGCAGAGAGCTCTGTACCTGGCATCTTCCTCCAGTAGGATTCCCAGACACTGCCAGTTCAATACCTAGCAGCTGTTTCTGCAAATATCTGAGATCTGTCTCCCAACGAGTCGTTCCCGGTAGACCGGCGGGAGGCAGGTACAGTATGGGGTATCCTGGCTCTCAGATAACATAAACAGTAGCTCTTCTCTGAGCTCCTTGAAAAGTGAGCCGAGTCAAAAAGGAGAAAAGAAATCATTCCAGTGTCATGACTTCATGCTCATGACTGTAGGTGAGGATGTTTGATTGACTGGTAAATTAAGAGATTAGTCTTATGGCTCAGATCTATCTTCAACACTACAGTAAGGACCTTAACGTATCTCACACTCCTTTCTACTGAACTTCGAAACAAATTGCCTGGGTATTTAAACTTTTGGGAACATGCCATCTTTTTCTGGGAGAGGAGCATTAAATATTTATGTGATAATTATGCTTATTCATTAATGTTCCAGAAGCCTAATTGCCAAACTTACTATTCCAGTTCTTCCACCACGTTTGGCACATATTTAAAAATATGACTTAATAAAAGGTACTATTGGATAAATATAGAGCCATTATAAAAATTAAGTTTAATCCAGATCCATAAACACCTATCTTGCTTGGCATATTTTTTGGGGGGCTGACTGGCCACCTTATTATTAGGTACACCTGCATATTTATGCAATTATCCAGTCAGTCATTTGGCAGCAGTGTGGAAGAAGTGTTTGGGTAGTTCAACTACTAATCTGCTGGAATTTTTCATACATAACTAAAACAGGCATGTCACTAGGTCTTCAGCTGTCCAGTTTTGGTAACCCTCTGCCCATTGTAGACTCAGATTCCTGTTTTGGCTGACAGGATTGGAATGTGATATGGTCTTCTGCTCTTCTACGACATTTGCCTCAAGGCTCCATGTGTTGTGTTTTATGAGATGCTTTTCTGCTCACCATGGTTGCCAAGAGTGATTATTTGTGTTAGTTCTCCTGTCAGCTTGAACTAATCTGATCATTCTCCCACAGCATTGACACACACTAGATGTTTCAGTGTGAAGGAACTGATTAGGTACTGTTGTGTGTGAAAATCCCAGGAGATTCTGAAAAACCCAAACTGCCCATTTGATACCAACAACTATACCATGATCAAAGTTACTGACATCCCAATTGTTCCTGTCAATTGGTCTCTGTCTACAAGATTTTAATGCATTGCCATTGGCTGATTAGGCAAATTACATAAATATACTGTACAGGTGTACATGTGTTCATGATAAAGATGACAGAGACTATACATCATTGGTATATTAAAAGTTAGCTGAATAACATGTGCATTTTATACCTCCAAACATGATAAGTTATAATTTGCCAGCAATGGTTAATTAAAACTCTAGTGTTTAAGCATGATAAACAGTTTTGTACCCATCTCCCTCAGACAATAATTGGTAACCTCAAAAAAGTGCCTGATAAAGTAATGATAAATTAAATGCACTTCCTGTTGGACAATTGCATTTTTGATCTTATATCCTTCCACATATAAGTTTCTTCCTCATGTCATCTCAGGGAGTTTTCCCCTTGCCACCGTCACCTCCGGCATGCTCATTAGATATAAATCAACAGTGCTATAGATCTATATATTTTTGTTGAATTTTAAAGTAATATAATGAATATTTATCTCAGGAAAGCTGCTTTTTTTTTTTTTTTTTTAGTTCAGCTGACAACCAAACACCAATGCAGATTCAGTCTGAAGACCTTTTGTACAGTCGATGACAATTGACAGCGTCATCAGAATGTCATAATTTCATAGTTAAACGAGATTATATGGAAAAGTTAAAAACAAAAATTGAGGTCTGGACCTTGAATGCTACAGCTTTCAATTACATTTTTTTTTTTTTTAATATTACAGCTTAATTCAGTGGTTAACGATACTCAAATTTTTTAACATTACAAATTAAGTCATTTAAGTGCAACTATATCTGGAATTATAGAATTTATTTGATGTACTGTACATACAGGCTTGGTAAACATTCTACCAGAATCAGTTTGGTCTTTACAACTATATATACTTATAATCAATTATAATAATAATAATAATAATAATAATAATAATAATCAATTAATTAGAAACTGCAACAGCCTTTGAAAAAAAAGTTTCTGTGGTGTAATCTTAATCACCCTCAAACCTTGGTACAAATGAACACTGATGTCAACAGTCAACAGTAAAATGTGGTACATGTACAAAAAAAAAAGTAAAGATCTATGATTTATGCTGTCATCTAACACTACTGACTAAGTGCACCTTTGTCAGAGATTTTATAATCAGTGTTTTTATATCGCATGAACAACGGTCAAAGGGTCCAGGTGGTGATTATCCACATTGCAGCTAAATCTCCTGTGGTTTATTAAATCTTACATTGTTTATTTCAGTCCAGATGGATATAAATACAAACAGTCTTCATGTCTTAATTCAACTCTGGGGAATTGTCCTGTCCCTGTGTGTGTTGCTATACCAGAGACTCGAAAACAGGGGCAATGTCTGAGTCTTGGCTGTGCATGGAGCTGAGTCCTGTGTCTGAATCATCATCATTATTGGTGCTACATGCTTTAGCAGCAAGTCCTCTGGCCTGCTCGACCCATGCACCATGTCTACTCTCTGCGTCTTCATCAAGTCCATCAGTGTCCTTCAGCACATCACACCCGTCCCCCTCCTCATCTTCCTCTAAATCGAGCGAGTCCACTTTTTCGAGCAAATCCTTCAGCTCTTTGTCTCGTGACCTCCAGATGTCCTGAGCCAAGTCCAAGTCGTTCCGAACTGCTTCTAAGTCTGTGTTGAGCCTCAGGCCGATGTACAAACTCGCGTCGAGTTGAGTCCTAATCCGCTCCTCCTCCAAGAGCGGATCGTCCTTTGGAGGCATTTCACATTCATTTATCTCCCATGTTTCATTTATTTCCCTGAGAGCGATGTTATTTTCACAGTCCTTGTTAGCCAGTTCGTCCCGTCTCCGCTTCATCCACCTCTGGTTTAGCTCCTCCTGGATATCTCTGGAGATGCTGTCCAGAAGAACCTGACGTTCGGTTAGATCCTCCTGCAGCCTGATGACCTCCTCACACTTTCGGGCGTACTCCTCCAACTGGGCAACCGTCTGTTCTCCATCGACGGGGCACGACTGCTTGTGTGGCGCTCCCTCCACCAGGTAGGTCTCCTGGACATAGTTGGCACCATGCGTTCGTACTCTGTCCAAGTGCACCTTGGCCTCATACAGCTCGATCTCGCGGTCCAGCTCCTGGATGCGCTCCACCTGCTGCCGGATGGTGTGATCCTGAGAGACCACCAGATGCACCAGGGTCTCCATTCTCTCCGCGTCCTTGCACTGCGCCTTGGCGCGCTTCTTATTGATTCGCTCCAACTTCCTGAACGCCTTTCGGACCACGCGCCGTTGCTTCTCGGGCGACAGCCCCATGGTGGCTTGGCGCACGTTGCCCTCGCGCACGCATAAGTTCTGCCGGCTGGGCACGAGGCGCGCCTCGGCGCTCCGTGGCGCGCTGCTGGCTAACGAAGCGTCCTGCTTGACGAGGACAAAGCACACGTTCTCCTGCTCTTCGCCCCATGCGTTCCACAAGCGCAGGATTTTCGTCTTGTTCGGCAAAACGCGCTCGAATCCGCGCCACTTCTCCACAATGCAGTAAGCGCGCGCCGACGCGGACGCGCGCCCCTGCAAGTTTTGTTCCTCCAGCAGGACTTTAATAACGTCCGCACACGTGGTGCGCTTAGATAAACCCGACACGAGCTTCTCCTCCCGGCAAACCCACACGGAAATTCTGCTCTCTTCATCCTCCATCTCTGACACTCGAGCTCATCAGAAGTTTCGTGCGCTACCAGAAATCTCGGTAACGGATGTCAGTAAGAAACCACACACACTGGCCATAAATCCTGTCAAACGATTCTCTGGCAAAAAAAAAAAAAAATCTCTCTCTTTTTTTTTTTGTCCAAAAAATAAAAGATCACCATAAAGTCCCACGAGCGTCCATGTGTCTGCCGCGGACTGAGCGCGCGCACTTCACACCGCGTCTCCTGCTCGCGAGCTCACTTCGCTGTTGCGCGTCTCTGTTTTGATGACTTGACATCAAAGAAGGAGTAAGCTCCGCCCATTTGGGGGAAACTAGCGCGCGCACTTGCTCAAGAAAAAAATATTGTTTACAGCATAAAAAGAATATTTATAATGACAAGGTGCAACTCACTCCACTTCAAATATGTTACTGCAATAAAAGTTTTATTTATGTGAACAAAATGCCAGAGTGAGGGACCTAAAAATCATAACAGGGCATTATTATTATTATTATTATTATTATTATTATTATAGTCTACATTATACAACTACTACTTTCCCTACTAACCTGTTATAATTTTTTGTATTTTATATACTTTTTTATTTATATTTATATATTTTTATTTATTTTCTTTTATTATTATTATTATTATTATTATTATTATTATTATTATTATTATCATCATCATCATAAGAAGAAGAAGATAAGGGCACTGTCACACTCTCACCTGTGGGATTGGCACCCCATCAAAGGGTGCACTTAATCACTCCTTAAGGCAATTTACAACCATAGTCTACATTTGATCTGGGTAAATGTTTCTACAATATCATCATTCTTGCTAGAAAAAAAAATGCAATCATGCTTGGAATGATGAATTAAGCCCGTTATAGCAAAAGTGTACACACTGGTAACATTAGTATGCAGAAGTATCACAGTATCAAATAAACTATATTTAATTACGAATGGGTGACACTGCGCTTAGATCTGTGACTTCGCACCTCCAGGGTCGAGGATTCGAATCCCGCCCATGGGTCTGTGAGCATAGAATATGCATATTCTCCCTGTGCATTGTGGATTTCCTCCCACAGTCCGAAGACATGCAGATTAGGCTAATTGGCATTCCCAAATTGCCTGTAGCATGTGTCATGTGTAAGTATGTATGCGTGTATGCCCTGCGATGGATTGGCATCCTGTCCAGGGTGGACCCCGCCTCATGCCCCAAGTCCCTTAGGATAGGCTCTGGGCCCCCTGCGACCCTATACATGGCACAAGTGGTATAGAAGATGACTGACTAATCAATTCATTATAAATGGACAAATTAAACATTGTAATTGTTGGAAAACTTCTGTAATGTAAGATGAATAAAATACTCAGTAACATGCTGTTATGGGTAAATAAACTCTGCTTCACATTGGGCCATATCACACAATCACATAATAGATTATTTTCTTTTAACAGCACAACCTCATCACATTTTATTCTTTTCTTGTTATTTATTTATTTTTCATTTAGAATCCTGGTCCATCATTAGCTGTGTGTGTGTGTTTTAGTCTTCAGCTGCAGCTTTGCAGAAAGAAAAAAAAACATTTTCCACAAAATATTAAAGCTATTTTACTTGACCCTCCTGATTAATGACATCATTACAATTTTCATTAGTGTGTAAATGTTCTCAGAGACAGAGAAAACAAATTACAACTTTACCGACGTGAATAAATAAATAAGTTATACAGCACTGGCACTAACATAAGCAGTGGCACAGAAAGCTGTATCTTATTTCCATCCATATAATCTGGGCATGTTTGTTATTCGACTACACATTGTAAAATCAGTCGACATACAAATTCTAATCATTCATGTGTAAGCATTTTTTAAAAAATCTTTTGTAAAGGGATAAAGGCATGCAAAGAGCAGTTTCCTTGATATCAGTTTTCCATTAAAGATTGAAATAGAGTACAGCAACCAAGATTAAAAACTCCACCAGTTTTGAGTTTCTGGTGAATGGGACACGTCTGTTCACCAGAATCAACTAATAAATAAAGTAATCCTAGTGTTCATTTAGACTGATCTCACATAACATATTATTTGATCTGTACTTTATATAGTTTGGACGTGTGAGAGGTTCCCACATAGAGAATAGTTGATCAAGCTCGCCCCCTCGTGTCTGCAATCGGTATTACTTTATACTTTACAGTTAAATCCACTACAGCACAAAATATTCTTTTTTCCATTTCTAATTTTAAAAAATGCTATTAGGGTTTTTAATCAGGAATTACTTTAAGCCACTGGAAGTCTATTAGCCATAACATTACAACCACCCACCTAATATTGTGTAGGTCCTCTTGTGCCACCAAACAGCTCTGACCACCTCTGTTAAGCCATGAACTCCACAAGACCTCTAAAGATGTGCTGTGGTATCTGGCATGAAGGCATTAGCAGCAGATCCTTAAAGTCCTGTAAGTTGTGATGTGCCATCCTCCGTAGATCAGACCAAAACCCCCCACATGATTTAAACGAAAACGTCATTCATCTGACTGGTTCCCCCCTTTAATTGTTCTATGGTGCAGTTCTTCACCCTCCTCACATGCTCATCTCTTAGATCCATATGTAGATTCAGCACATTTTCAAGATGCACTTATCCAGAGTGACATGCATTTCTCATTTATACAACTGAGCAGCTGAGGGTTAAATGCCTTAAGGTGCAGCAGCGGCAGCTCGGCAGTACTGGCATTTGAAGAACCTTTCAGAATCCTATGATCAAAAGTCCAGTGTCAACGCTTGAACACAGTTATATAAAATGTCTTTGTATACCAGAGGATTACAATTTCCCTTTATTTTCCAGCATGACAATGTGCACAATCCGAGCTCCATGAGGACAGGCCTGTTCAAATCCAGGCCTGGAGGGCCAGTTTCCAGCTGGGGAAAGAGTTTGGGAAGTTTTCTGCTTAAACACAGCTGATTCAACTGATCTGTTAATTGCCCGGTTCAGTGGGTGTGTTTAAAGTGTTGGCCCTTGAGCACTGGATTCAAACACCCCTGAGGTAGAACTCAAGATCCCCGACATTAACTGTACTGAAAACCATTATGTAGGACAAACTGGAATACCGAGTGCATGCCAGACCTCTTTGTGTTTCTCACCACAGGGAGGTCAAAGATCCAGCAGAAAGCCTTTCCCGAAGAATGATTATAACAGAATGGTCACATGTGCATGAACATTTGTCCATACAATGTACCTATATTTCATTTTTACGAAAATTTTATTAATTCAAATAAAAGCATAACATCTATAGGATTTATCTGTACAGTGTCACATCACACTGCTGCTTATAATTCAAAGATGCACAGTCACTTCTTCCTTATTTATTTTATTCAATATGGTATACATACAAAGTATCTAGAAAGCTACAAAATATCTACCACTTTATCAAGAAGGCATCAAAAATGTTACAGAGCAAAGACAAGACCATATGCAGTAAGGAACACATACACATAGCAGGTTTTCCCGTCTCCTCTCTTTCTCACCTTTGCTCCAGCGCTTCACTATCATTCATGATATTAAAAGATCTCACGCTTTTGTACCAAGAAAAGCCAGAATATATAATTTTATACAAAGCACCTTTTTACAAAAAAAAAAAAAAAAAAAAAAAAAATCTCTGCACACAAACCCAATAGTTTTCTTTCTTTTTTTAATGATACTATTTTGAACTAGAGAATAGTTCACTTTAAAGCCAACTTTTTAAATGGTAACGAACAAAGGAGGTACCAGTACCTACACATAGACAAAAATACAAACCAAGAAACAGAAGAGCTAGCCTGCTGACGTGCGGTCATCATTCCTCTGGAAAGTGACTGCTCAGTGTCCATCACTATCGACGATTAATGTCCTTCTAACATTCAGCATACGATCGTTGTGTATTCAGCTCCCAGGTGAAGCAAAGGCGGGGAGGCTGCGATCGTCTTCAGGGTCTTCTGGAAGAGAAGGTTCGTGGTGCCAGCAGCGCAGCAGTAACAGCATCACGGCCACACGGGGCTCCCAAATATACTGATGTCATCACAAAAAACAAAAACAAAAAAAAACGTACACATAGAACAATAATACATGAAAAAATAAAAATCTCCATACGCAACTCACACAACGTGAACCAGAACAGAGGAATAAATGGGGGCAACAAAACCGAAATAATTTGCTTTTTTCGTGTTACGAATAATAAAGTCCACAGTTTACATTAAACAGTACAACACAGAGATCAGTTAAACTATTCAAACCATATGACAGCAGTTTAGAAACGATTGAAATGAAAAAAAAAAAAATGGGTGTATAGTGTTAAACTGTGCTGAAGATTTGTAGATTTCATCCAATATAATGGACTTTTAAAATCCACTTCATATAGTGTTCATATATTCTCCTAAAGAAAATGTCCGTTAGTGTTCTCATAAAAAAAAAAAAAGAAAGAAAAAAGGAAAATAAAATGAAGAAATATCACAAAGGGCTTCCAATTTACAGTAACAAGCAGTCTTTATCAAGATCTGAATTGAACACAAATTTAACATATTTTACAACAGAACAAATAATAATAATAATGAATAATCTCTGATTAAAAGTCGATAACGTTATATTTTTACTATTTGACCACCGTCCCTTGTCGTTTACTATAAACTTTTAGCAAGGCATTGTGGTGAATATTTGACTTTACATCCACTTATTTGGTTCTGATCATAGTCATGCAAAATACGATTTGTCTTTTCTAAGCTGGAAAAAAAAAAACAACAACAACAAAAAAAAAACAAAAAGCAAACGTGAACCAAAGGCACTTGTATGCTACAGTGCAGGAAACAAGGAGGAGATTCATCGTGCCTCCAGGGATTCTTAAAAATTTTTTGGTCTTTACTGATAAGAAAGGCATGGCTAGTTCGGTAGTGTTTTACTAGATTTCTAGGATGTAGTGGTAGCTTGAGCCGACGTGCACGCTAGCCACGCTAGTCTTTTTCTCGTTAGACCACGAAACGATGATCTCAGCTCAGTTTTCTCAGCTCACATGAACATAGGCGTCCGTTAAGGCACTGTGCTTTGATACGCTTTGGCAGCTCTGTGTCTGTACACTTCCATGGAACGACGTGGGACGAGGACGTGGAAAGTCTTCCAGCTTAGGAAAGAGCTCACAGTTTTAGTGGCATCTTTTTTTTTGTTTGTTTGTTTTTTTCGAAGCAAAAAAAAAAAACAAATCTCTCACAGCCATGGTTAAGGCTCGCAGTTTTAGGAGGCCACAGAGGCTTGGTGTTGGGGTTCAAGGCAGCAGAGGACACTGGGACAGGAACTTAAAGAACAGGTAAGTGACTAAAAGGATGATCGAATCTTCCCTGATGTCTGTGGATAATATGATTGTGTCTCGTCGAATAAACTGAAAACATAGGTTCGCTTGATAAGGCATGCCCCAGAAGAATACAAGTGCTCAGGACATTTTGACAATCAGCTCGCCTCTGGTGTTAGATGTAGTGCTTTCTGTTTTTAGTTTTTTTTTTAGGGTGCTTTCACACATACAGTCCATTTGAATCGAAAGTGTTTCCGACCTCGGTGCGGTTTGAGGCAGGTGAGAAGTTGGATTTGATTCGAGTGAAAATATGATTCCTCTTGATGACATACATTAAATGTTTTGTTTGTTTATCTTGGTTGTGTTCACATTGCGCAATCCAGATTTTTTTTCCGCCCATATCAGATGTCTCCCATCTTAAATCTGTATTTATTGTGAGTACATCTGTCCACTAAAACCTCCCACATTCATAACGTTTTCTTAAACAGTCGCTCACTACACCACTCAGGTGAGGTTTTGTTCCCTGCAGTTTTGCTTGAATCCATTCTCCGTGCACGAACTAAAGTAGTAATTTCCAAAATGAAATATCGAAAACAATTACCTTTACATAGACAATATTTCTATATAAATATAATTTGTTCCGGTTTAACTGTTTACATGGACGCCGATGAGGAAAAGGCATGCTTATGCACTCAAAGCATTTATTCAAAATGCAATTTAGAATTTTTTTATATACATGCAAAGCGGTTCTGCCCAATTGAAAGTGTTTAATATGCTGGGAATTTAACAGAAGAGGTAGGTTTTTTAGAGTAAGGTAAGGCTTCCTATCTTTTGCAATAAATCCCGCCTTCTGCGTTATGATTGGTTAAAAGAATTCAGTCTCGTCTATGATTGGTTAGATGCTTTATTGTATATGAAATGCGAGCCAATCAGTGCCAACTCTTCGGTGTTCTCGTGCACAGAAGGAATATTTATTCCATCAAGAGAGAAACAATCGGATTAAGTCTTTTCATTGCTAAAATTTGCCTATTGATCAGATTATTAAAGGTTTACATCCCGGTCTCATTCCGATCCGGCCGGATGGTGTCAGACTGTTCCGACCGACGTGATGCAGTTGCATTTAGATTGGACTATTATTCTAATTATTAATGGAATATTAACAGATCTGATCAGTGGCTAATCAGATTTTTGTACGTTTCCGAACTCTGACCAAGCATGACAGTAGTTAAGGTCTGCTTTAAAAAAAATGGTATTTTTCTGTAGACACAGTACTGAAAAAAAAAAAAAAAATAGATCTGTGTCTCCTTCACAGACATGACTCATCATTTTTGTGACTTCTACACATTTCTACTTGTCGTATTTTTCTCACTTCCCTTTCTGCACATGTATTTCTGACCAACGAATGAAATATGTATTTCAGAAATATGTTATCAGCCCTTCGTTTGGTTTGTTTAAATATGAATGCGAAACTGAAAAGAAAACATACTGAAAGTATTCAATTCACACTGATTTGGGTCTGACAAATGGAGTACTGGGTGTGAAAGCGCCCTTTGATCACTGAAACGTTAGCAGGAATTATTTGCAGTATAGCAGATAGAGTACAGGTTTTTTTTAATTTATTGCAGCTGAGACACAGGAGAGTTTTCAAGGGCTGGACGTTTAAATTCCCTGAATGCTACAGATGCCAAAATCCAGTAACTGTATTATTATTATTATTTATTTATTTTATTATTATTATTATGAATTAATATTTTGATGGACTTTACAGTTATTCCTCTCTAATTAACCAAATGTTTGAAACTGAAATACTTCTTTTAATCTTTGGAAGGACTATGGGGATGTGGATATGTACAGTTATACACAGACACGTACACATTCATAAACGATATTGTTTTATATGAACCTAAAGGCTAAATCTGTTTTTAAGGTGTACATTAATTAGAATAGGGTTAGAACCTAAAACATCGTCTTTCTCGGCCAGATTTTATCTAATTCGAGCCGATCTCGAGGTCTAACGATACTGCCGCTTTATATATACATACAACCTATGGAGAAAAGTCGATTCCTTTAAAATGATTCTTTCCTGTATCAAAACATAATACAACTGTACCGTGATTCACAGCTGCAGTCAAAACATCGAACACATATACATTAATAAAGGCTGGGAAAAAAAAATAATAATAACAATAAGCATCACCCGGATGAGAGCTCGAATCGCTGCGGGTGAGGGTTGAACTAGAGGCACTGCCACTTTTTTTTTTGTGTGTGTGTTTGTTTTTTAAATTGAGGTTCAGAGTCTATAGGACAGATCCGCTGGCTGGCATGAGCTTCATTCTTTCACCAGTCTGTAGATGTGATGCTGAGCCCCATGCTCGCTGTTCGACACCTCAAACACACACGCCATGCACAGCAGGGTCTCCTGTGTGTCTCTGTTTGTGACCACCTGTGGGGAGAGACGGAGAGATTCAGAGGAGCTGACACTTAAATGAAGCTATTCTTCAACTGAATCAACGAGAAAAGAATCGAGGAGGAGGAGGAGGAGGGAAAAAAAAAGGTGAAGGTCATGTGATGCCTTATGGGGGAGAACTCACTTTTTTCTCAATCACAAACGCTAGTACAACAAGCGGACACAACAGGACACCAATGCCCTTATATCTTATATAATTGTACATAATTTACAAACAATGGTTTCACTATGGCTCCTTTAAGATTTTGACATAGTTGTTGCCTTCCATGGACAAAACAAAGAGGAATCCAGTGTGAGCTGTGGAAATGTCTGATTCACATTGTGGGAATCTGCATTCTGTTAATTATGTATCTAATGCAATTGCACTGTTTAAACACCAGAGGACGCATATTGTTACAGACGACCTATTATGCCAACTTCATTTTTTGGTCAATTTTAAACACTTAAAACGAGTCACTAATACAGTATGTATTTACAAATGAGGGGGGAAAAAAAAACACTTCCTGCTTTCTTCCACTTTTGTGACCTCACATAAGAAGAGCTCTTCCATCAGCTAGTCACTCAGCACTGCTGTTCTTTTTTGGGGGGTGTGGCGCAGTAATAACTGATACAGTGCATTAAGAGGAGGAGTGAAATAAAGGCAGTTTGAGGTGTGACAAAAATGACCTGAGACCGGTACCAAGTTCTAAAAGAAACAGCAAAATATGGGACCTTTTAAAGTATGGGACATTTAAACCTTTTCCTCTGATTCGGGGACATTCCTTATTCAGATAAAGAATTCAGATTAAAATTTCAAACAATCTTAATTTTTTTTTAATTGTAATAAATTACATGAATAAATCTGTTTGTAGCAATTTTTGACTTGTTTCATGCACACGTTACTTATAATTCAGACAGAAAAAAAGTGGTTGCGACTAATGCTCTAGGTTGCTGATTTGAGGATCCCTGCCGTTGGTGGGTTGCCACACCCTATACTACCAGGCCGTTGCATACAGTGCCGGTTCCAAGCCCGGTTAGAAAAATGGAAGGGTTATGTCGGGAAGGGCATCTGGCGTAAAACCTGTGCCAAGTTGTGTGCGCACTGGAGTGTCTGCTGTAGCGACCCCTTGACGGGAGCAGCCAGAAAGAAAGTCTTCCAGGGTTTTTAAATTTTTTTATTGTAATTAAAAAATGTACAAATATTTTTAATCCCTGCACAATTGCTGAAAAGAATGACAGGAATGCTGACCTGTTCCCATCCAGGAGAGTACTTGTGTGACTCACCACCTCCCTCTATGGGCTGAGGTGGGTAGGGAATGATCCAGTGAAAACAAATAATCCAGTGACTTACCAATAGGATAGTGAAGTTCTCCAGCACGCTGTTCATCATGTACTTCTCGGGCAGGTGTTTGAGCTTGTGGATGAAGTTGATCATGTATTCGCACATGGGAGAGCGGCTTATCCGGTATACGAAGCGGCCGTTTTCGAAGCGAGCGTATTCCGTCTGGGCGAAAAGCAAAATAATTATTCCAGTAAGTATTTCTTATAACGTCTTATCTAATCCCACCAAAACTCTCATCCTGATTAGACACACAAATTGTACATAAATCCCTACCTCGACTTTCTCCACCACCTGCTTGCCGAATGAGCAGACTTTAGTGGAGCAGGTGATGGTCATGTTCTCCGGGCTCTCGTACTGGCTGGTGACGCCATAAAAGGCCCCGGTTTCCTCCTGAACATTGCAGTTCAAGTCAGCCTGAAAAGAACCAAAAGGGTGTCAGTGAGTCTCTAGAGCTACTAGAATTACAGTCTTGCACATTAATCGAAAAACGACTAATGCAGAATATAGTGTTATGCTGTTATACATCTGCCATCTAGTGGACATCATGTGTAGTACAGGCTTACTGTAAAGACTGACACATCAACATCTGTTTAAATGCATTAAGGAGTGAAATAAGGAAACATCGCTGTGAAATCTGTATCCCTTACATCGCTACTTTGTCTTATAATACACTATTCATGTTCAGCACCACGCTGAGCTGGCAGTCCAGTCCTTTAGACACCAGTTAAATAGCACCTTATCAGTGTAGCCTTTCAAAAGCAGATGATAAAGAAATATATTAAATGGAACGTTACTTAAAAGCTATTTTATCCTTGTAAAGGAAAAAAAAAAAAAAAGCTTTCATTGGCCTGTTTTCTTTCATTAAGACATGATGGTCATTATAGAAATTAATAAGAGAGACAAAAAAAAAAACAACCTACAAATATTCCTTTGCAGCATGCTCTTCCTTCATTAAAGCAGCCCCATTAGATTTTCACATAATACCCAAGAGAGGCATTATTGTGCAGATTCTAGGTTTCGTTTGAAATTCAGATCGGCTCGTCACTTCAAACGGAATTCGAGCAGGCGCGCGTTCGCCGACGACGCTGCCCACTCTGACGATTGCCACTAGTTAGCATTTGGTTTCGGGTAAAACATGCGCGATGTTTAAACAGCTATTAGAGCTGCAAGCCGGGCCCCTCCTGATTGTTTAGAAATATTACACTGAATTAGCGAAGGCTTTGATCTGGCACTTTTCCTGCTTACGCCACGCCAAATATAGCAGCCAAATGGTCCGGAGCATATGCAAACTCAGACTGAAGTGGGCTGTTGTATTCAAGCAGTTCTGGGCGCGGGTTCAAAAATTCAGCGAGGGCACGGAACAGTGTGCGAATGTACAAAGAGTGAATAATAGACTGCGCACTCGGGGGCTGGATATGAAAGTAGATTTCGTGCGCTGTATATATGCGGCGTCACTGCGGATCAATAGAGCATTCCTCTGACTGATCACGGTTATTCTGTCACGGGTGGGGTCTCTTCCGGGATGACCCTGGCACAAAAGAGGCTTGAAGAGGATGCAAAGGATGTAAATCATATGCAGTGTCCTTCAAATATCATCCCAGCTGACCACTTACTGTATGAGAGACAGGATCTCTACCAGCCATTATTAAGACATGGCATTGCTGTGTTCATCACTCCTACTACAACAATGTATGTACGTTTGTCCTTCAATCACTCATCTGTATTTGTTATATAAATCACAAAACTGATTTACGCTGGCTGTACGTTTATTACTGACTCTTAATTTAGTGCTTAGTCATAAAAATTACAACAAAAACAAATGGCCTAACCTGCATAAGGGAGATAAAATGCTGTGTGAGCTCCAGGCCACTTACCCAGAACTTTATGAGGAAGAAGGAATTCTGTGGTCCTTTGCCAAAAAGCTCTTTCAGCCCTCCCTTCTTCTCTGGGAATTTGTCATAAATTTGACGGATGTCCACCGACTCCAGCAGGGCATCGCTGTAGGAGTGATTTGTCTGACCGATGTGTACAAATAGGTGCTTGTTGTACTGCAAAGGAAAGCAGACAGAGACTCAGGAAGCGGAAAACGTGACGCTTTTTAAACGCGGAAAACCTCCGCGCTGCCTTGGCGCTTTACATTTGCGACACACACATGCTCCTAAAGCCTTCATATGAACTCATAAAAGCTAATGGTCTGACAAATGAGCCGTGTCATCCGTTATCGATAGTGGAACGAAAGCGTCTGGAGAAGCAGACTAACTGAGACGGATCGTCGCCGTCACAGAAAGAAATACCCCTGGCGTTGCTCTATCTCAGGGTCGGCATTTTGAGAGACTTGAAATGCGTGTGGCCTTGTCCCTTGCCTTCTCGCTGAAATACACACCCCACCAACGTTCAGGACATTAGAGGCAATCAATAAAACATGTTTAACATCCACAAAATCTTTAGTCTTTAGATATACACATTTTCCTGGCTTAAGCTAAATATGGTTTACGTTTCCTTCCAAATAAGCTTGTAAAATATGGTAGCATAGAAAAGTTGCTCTCAAAACCACATGTCTGAGAGCATCGACCGTCTGTATGATCAATATGTATGATATACTGTATGATCAATAACCATTAAATTGTCTCTGTCACTGTAAACACTATAAACTATCAACACTTATAAACACTGCCTGGCCAATAAAGGTCTGCTGCATCAAGCATAGGAAAAAAAAAAACAACTAAGCAGATTACTAGAACTGGGTGCTGGACCATCAACTCTGTAGAGGAAATATGATGGGGGAAATATGGCGATTACTTAAACACTTGGTGAAGTTACATGGTTAAAGAAATCAACAGTAAAAACCCAGAGCTATGTGATGTAAGATGAGAGAGTGAAACTAATCAGAAAAAAGAGGTTTAAATTTGCTAGAGACCATAAGGAGTAGATTTTGGATGAGTCTGATGAGTCCAGATTGACTCTATTCCTGAGTGGTGGGCGTGACAGTGTGAGAAGGGAAATGCATAGAGCGATGTACCCATCATGCATTGTGTCCACTGTACGAGCCTGTTATGATCTGGGGTTGCTTCAGTTGCTCAGATCTGGACTCAGCAACGTTATGTGGCAATAAAATGAAGTCAGCTGACGGCTTGAATGTACTGAATGACCAGGTTATCACATCAATGCAGTGTTTCTTTCCTGATGGCACAGGCATTTTCCAAAAAGTGCTTCTCGGAGTTTCCATACAGGAACTGTCCAACACATTGTGTACTGTAATCAAATCTAAGGGTGACTGAATGAAAGTTTTTCAGCGTGCAACAATTATGTGCACAGTATCTCTAAACCACTGTTGAGAACTCCATTGTTTTAAGCGCCCCAGACGTTGAAGCATCCTCGGGGGTGCTTCAGAACAACCCGTGCTTCTTAACGAGTCTTAACACTCACCGAGTCCGGCTCCCTCTGCTGCTCCAGAAAAGCCGAGAACTCGACCAGCCTGAGCTTGCTGGTTCCGATGGAGCGGCCCTGCCACGCTGGTACTGTGGGTGCTGGTGCTGCTGTGGACTCGTAACCTGCTCGGACGCACGCAGAGGTAAGCAGTGAGCTACAGCGCTTGCGTTAGGAACCACCTGAATCTAAGAGAAATACAAAATATGACGTACTTGAAATTGCTGTTGTGACGGTGGGCTGGATTGGGTACGCCTGCTGCGCGAAGGGCTTGATGCTGAAACGGAGTGAAAGGGAGGTTCAAGACACATATCTCTGAAGGTTTTGTGAATCAAGGAAAAGAAAATACATACACACATACTAATCTACAAAATATAAACAGACCATGGAATGCCTGGGATGTAGCTCCTCTATTATTTTTACCCAGTGAAGAGGCCAGGGTCATGTTTGCTTGTTTTATACAGGCTCAGAAGTAACCACTTGGACTAGGCATGAGACGACAGACTATTCCCATGATATGAGACATGTCCTGATACAGACTTCATGAGACAACACTGGCCTGAATAAAATGTAACATTTCATATGACTTGTTTCTATTATTTATTTGTTCTTCTATTATTATTGCTATCATTATGATTATTATGGCAGCACAGTTACTTAATGGTTTGCATTTACACTTCGACTTATACTGTACTTCCAGAATTTGGGGTTTAAATATCGCACATTTGCATGTGAAGTTTGCATATTCTGCTCGTGCTTGGTGGGCTTCCTCTGGGTTTTATGGTTTCCTCTCACAATATGAAGACATGTTGATTGTCATTTCCAAATTGCACATAGCGTGTGCCCTGTGATGGAGTCACATCCCTTCCAGTTGCCCCGAGTTTCCTTGCATAGGCTCCAGGCCCCCTGGATAATTATTTTTAATTCATTATTATTATTATTAGTAGAAGTATTTAATTGCCATACATGCATTTCATCGCAACATTATTAATATAGAAAGATTGATTGGCGGTAGGTTAGGGTGTTAATGATTCGACTGAATAAGTCTGTGCCATCAATACTGCTGCCTTATATTTACTTGAAATTCAAAAGCATGTCACTTAAATTGTATTTAGTAAAAAAAAAGTACAAAGCATGATCTTATTGTGTACACTTCCACATTCCAAACAAGATTTGTCCTACAGGCCTAATAAATACGCATACCTCAAGGCAGTTCGGTTCTCACGTTGTGCTCAGTATGCTACTATCTACTGCTGGTGCTGCCACCTAGTGCACAAGTAGCGCTACAGCTTATATTAACAAATTTTAGCCAGGAGCAGTATTTTGTACTGCTTTATCAGAGACTGAAATTCTGTCTCGTGTCTAACTTTCCCATCCTGTCTCCTTTCCAGAGCTGTGACTGGAAGGAAGACTGTCGATACGATTCAGTTTGTTAAGCGTTGTTTGAAGCATTAAAAATAAACTGTTTAATACACATTGAAATGCTATTGATTGATTACATGTCATGTCTCCTACAAAGCAAAGATCTTCTTTTCCTTTCGCAAAACAAGAGTACTTTGTGGATGGTGTTTGTATTTTTTTGAGACCGTTTATTGGGTGTAAGCTTCAACCAATTGAATTCACTGACAAAAGATTTAACAGATTAGCGAAATCAACTTAATTGCACAGCTCTAGTCCTGTCCCCTTCAGTGCAAGATCTTTTCCGCAACGTTCTTAACACAGCTGTTAACCGCCCGCTGTTGTGGCCGAGAATGCGGAAAGCAGTTTTTTCATACTTTTATCAGCATAGCAAGAGGTCAAAAATCGAGTGTGGATGCAGTTAGAGTGAAAGTTGAAAGCTAGGTGGGAGGCAGATGAAAGGACGCTAGGGGAAAGACTAGGACAAAGAAAAGGAAACGTAGACACACTTACTCTTGTGAGGATCCTGGCTGTCCCGTGGATATCATGCCCTGCCAAAGCTGGAGAATTAGATACATAAATAGACAACAAAGCACAGCGTATCCACATACACACACACACACACTTTCTGCAGGCCTGTGATACTCGGAGGATCTGAGTGTTAGCCCACTTCCTGTAAACCCAGGCGTACCAACGTGCCATGCTGGCCTGTTATCTAGACTACGACAGTGGTGTACTTATCAGATGTGGATGTGTGCGATAGATATGAGCATGCTGAGTCAGCGTATGTGTGTTTGTGTGTGTAATGGGATTGGGCTTTCTTACCCCAGCCGCTCCGGGGAAGGCGGGTCGAGGGATGCCTGGCAAGCCCAGCTTGTTGTGGATAGCCGTGGCGGAGACGATCTGTGCCGAGGACATGGATGCCATGCTCTGGAGGGCTTTGTCCTTCACGGTCTGATCCTGTATAAAAAGCGTTCACGGTTCAAAGAGGATGGGAGGAAGAAAAAAAAAAAAAAAAAAAGTCCAACAGAAAATGGGAAAGATGTGCTCGGCATTGTATGTTACGAAGACCAAGCCAGACAAGCAAAGGAGCGCTATAAAGTGCATCGGTCCATGGCCATGAAAGCATTCGCTTCGGAAAAAAAAAAAAGAATGTGCACTCGAATCAGACTCGGCGATTGATTAAAATAAGTGTCTGTGCATCGGCTGTACACTGAGAAGAATGTCTTTCATATACTTAAACTCGCATTCATTAGTCAGATAAGAAAGCAGGTCCATCCGTCCATCATATTAACCCGCGTGTTAGCGTCATCGCCAGAAGTGTCCGACAAATCGAATGTCTTTAAGAAGTACAAAGTAGGCGATAATAACCTTCTTTTCTCCAGCGTGTTACATTTTCCCTCAAGGCTGCCGAACAGAGTCAACAACACGGAGCTAATGGTGAATGCAGGCGCGGAGGACACTGTGGTTGAGAGTCTTTCTCCTTTATATACTGACTCATTAACTTGAGCTTTAATCTTCCTGATGAGGCTAAAGGCGAACCCCGCACACAGACCTTCAGGTTTGTTTTTTTTCGATTCAAGGCATGCTTACAATTTTACACACATCGCCGTGCCAAAGGTTAATTAAGAAGCTCGAAGAGTCGGGCGCAGACCTACGAGTGCACAAAGGCTACAAAAGACATCCTTCCTTACACCAACATGGTCTTATTAAAGCAAAAAAAAAAAAAAAAAAAAAATTGTTTAAATAAATAAATAAAATGAACATCGCGCAGTGCAGTGTCAAAAAACGCATAAAGAGCTAGCAGATAATAATTCAGGAGAAGCAGACACAGAGCTGAATGCTAGCAGGCCAGTGCAGATGTGATCGGACAGAGGCGGTGGGCGTGAGCTGGACGTCAGCATGCTGGCATGAGTTGTGTGTTGTTTGTGTGTGCGTTTACTGTAGGTGTGGCCTGGAGAAGAAGCGGGCGCGCAAAAAAGCAGAGCAAGGCAAGCACACTCAGGACAGGGTACAAGTACTTACCATGCTCATCACCTAAACAGAAACAGACAAGGCTTCACTGTAATCGTACACTTCACACACCGCTCACATCAGCACACAGCATGGACATGCGCCGTCATGTTTACCAACAGCTGGTTAATTTTCTTTGTGAATTAACCAACCATACAGCGCCATAGGGTCCAAAAAGTCTGGGTCGACTGCCAAGAACTGTTCTTTCATAACCCGAGAAAGCGAAAAGTTTTAGAAAACCATAACATGTAGAGACATTACTAGACATGCTCTGACTGCAATTTTTCTGGCCAGATTCTGTTTTTTAACTATCTATTTATTTATGTACTCATTTTTCTTCTAAGAACCATAATTGAATTTTTGCAACTATAATAATAAAAAAAAAAAATCTGTTATATGTACAGTACTGTGCAGAAGTGTTGAGCTACCCCACTGGTCTTCATTCATTCATTCATAGTCCATTCCGCTTAATCCTGTATGCAGGGTCGCGGGGGGCCTGGAGCCTATCCCAAGAGACTTAGGGCATGAGGCGGGTACACCCTGGACAGTGTGCCAATCCATCACAGGGCACACACACTAACATGCACTCACATGCTCATTCACACAATACAGTCAATTTGGGAACGCCAGTTAATCTAATCTACATGTCTTTGGACTGTGGGGGGAAACCGGAGTACCCGGAGGAAACCCACCAAGCACGGGGAGAACATGCAAACTCCATGCACACAGACCCAAGGAGAGAATCGAACCTGGAACCTGGATGTGCAACATGCTGCCTCAGTTCTTTATATTAGGTAAAATTTCATTCAATTATGTTGATTTAATTCTAGAAATGGGAATTTTATTGTGACAGGCTGCAAAGTGCCTAAAGCTACAATTGTAAAAAACTGGATACGTAACGACCGCGGCAGCAGCCTCATTTCCCCTCTCGTCTGTTCCAACCGCTCAGCATTCAGCATCACCACTTTATTAATCAACAGTCAGATCATCTGTCATCATCTGCACCTGTTCATCACTGGTTCATGCCTTCAGGTTAATGTTTTTTGAGCTTGAATGATTCATAGCTCACTGTGTGGCTTAACAAACTTAAAACATTCCTCAGAAACTGGTACAGGGTACACGGTCTGGACTGAAGATGTTAACCAAAAAAAGTCCTTCAAAAAGGCGTGGAGGTCAATACTTTCGAACAGTACTGTATATAATAAAACATGCTCTACTAATTACCTTTAACATTTCCTAGGGTTGCAGGACGTGCTCAGTGTTACTGGTCAGAGAGATTTTTTTTTTTTTTTTTTGCAAAAATTTAAACTGAAAATAAAATGAAAATTCAGCAGGGATGGTGAAGCTATCATGTGCCTCCTCTGAGACCCTCCTCTTCTTATACTTCTGAACATACTTTGCTAGAAGGCAAGAATAAAGAGCAGATGCACATGACTGGCTGGTGCTGCTAGGATTGACAGATGGCTACAGCACGATCCGCCCTTACGATCTCTGAATGAAAGAGCAAACGTGTTTGTGTAGCGCCGCTCGGGACGGCATGCGCGATCGGTATGGAATCATTTGCATTCGAGGCTGATCGCTCACTGGCTGATCGAACGGTACTCATCTCTAATATGTACTTATCTGATCTTGCGGGATTTTCATGCAGGACAATCGCTAGACTTTACACAGGAAGCCCAGACACGGAAAACTGGTGCAAATGAAAACCGAAAAACATCTAGTAAGCGGATATTACTTTGGTGGAAATGTCTTGTTGATATTTGAGGTCGGAGGATAGTCGCCAGATTGGTTTCTCCTGCCATGTAATTGTAACGAACACTCTTTATAACCGCGGTGAGAAGAAAAGCATCTCAAAAGATGCTAGGCTTGGTGTACTGGAGACGCATCATGTTCCTTCCCTTTAAATCTACGGAAAGTTCTATTATTTATTATCACAGGTACAAGAATATGTTACGATATTAACTATTTTCCCCCTCGACAAATGTTCCTTCCACTCTTTGAAAATGGGTTTGCAGCTTCAGTACGTGTTAGTGTCTTCTTTACTCTTATTCAGCTATATGCAAGACTGGAAATGACGAAAATCATTTTGTGTTGTTCTCTACTAAATGAGTGAATGAATGAATTAATTAATTAATTAATTTGCTAATTATAAAAACCTTTTAACAAGCCCTATTATGAAACCTATTATAGAAACCTTTTATACAAAACTAATTTTTAGTCATATTTTAGGGTCTCTGTCCTTTTCCCATTTTAGTTTTGGCCAGGGTTTAACAAGCCAATTAGAATTAGCCCTAATGTGACCTCATACATGAAGAGCCCCTCCCCCATCATGTTGCTCAGCTCTGCTGCTCTCTTTTATTTTTACCTCATTTACATAGACACAAAAAAAATGAGTTTGAGTTATGAAAGAATGCATAGGAGTACTTGGGCTGGAGCTTTAATCCTTAGCATTCATCTCCTCTACGAGGAGACCTGTGTTAACCTGTTGAAAAAATAGGAATATACAGGACCTTTAAAATAAGACGAAGTGATTAGTCATCTTAATCAGGTCATGTCGTAGGGCAGGGAAAATAAAAACATGAATTCTGTCTGGGCCACATCATTCCCTTAAACACCAGGACAGGACCCTGTAGAACAGGACGATTCTAGTGTGATGAAGAAATGACATGAACTATATCACTGTATGCACTATTAGTGCAGATTAAATGTTTAATATCTGTCTATCTTTTCCAATAGCTAGTCTTAAAGCTCTACAGAATTTTTTCTTTTAAGAAAAATCGTAGGTCTCTACTACAGCAGGCGATATATTTTAGGATCTGGAGTCAATTACTGAATCACACCGAACGCTGACGTGTTTCTGAATCATTTTTAGACATGGATCTGACTTGCATCACAAGCAGCAGAGAGACATCGTCTTCACCAGAGTGGCCGCAGCGAGCCGTGAAGCCTTACGCTCTGTACTAAAGATTCTCTTTTAAAAAAATAAAACCAAATCAAATGAAAGAATATTTTTTTAATTTTTTTGACTACGCTACTAGTCAAAAGTTTGGACACCACTTTTTATTCCGTGGTCTTTCCCTATTTCTATTTCTTTCTACACTGTAAAAAATGGTAGAGGCATCCAAATTACACAATACTCTTGTTCTTACAGCTGATATTGAGATGCTCTGTAAATCCTTCATAACGCATCTAATCCGAAGTGCTGGTTGGTAATTGGTGATTTCTGAGGCTGGTGACTCTAAATGAACTTCTCCTCTGCAGCAGAGGTAAAGCTTTGGTCTTGCTTTCCTGGGAAGATCTTCATGAGAGACAGGTTCATCATGGTGCTCGATGGGTTTTCAAGTGCACTTGACAATACTGTTCTTGTGAGAACTGTTCCAGAACAGCTGACCTTCATGTCTTTAAATTACAATTGACTGTTGTTGGCGTGGATACTTAATTGCATAAACTCCTGGTATAAAATAAATCCTGGTAAAGTACATGTGGTTCTGTTGAACCATACTAAAGTTCTGTTGAATACCAGGAACTTTAATTACTAGAAAAATATGCTCGTTTGATCTGAACTGAAAGTCATTTCTTAATGACTAAGACCTCTTAATGAGTCAGAACGCTCCTCTACCTTACTCATCGCTAGTTATTAAGAAACGCATGTTTTATTTCCCCAAGTGATGAATGATGCAACAATGTCTAGCAGCTGATGAAATAAGAACCGTTCTCTTGGCAGACACCAGACTTTTGAACCCTACTGTAACTGAATCTGGATCAATACTCAAGGTTTAACTCAAACATCATATAACATTCAGGATCAGACCGAAAGTCAGGAGCTGACCGATCTTAAAGGAAGATTTGCAGCTGATGATATGGAGGCTTTAGCTCATTGTGGCCACCTTTCATTACAAACTATCCCCCCGAGAGCAGCGCCGTAATGACTGTCATTTCACTCAACATGTCTCGGATAAAGGGACGCCGGGACGGTTTACTCTAATGCACCGGGAGCCGGCTCGAATTCTTCCCTGCTTCTAATTTGCTTTAGATGAGAGGAGACAGAAAGGCGTACAAAAGGCGGACTGCTTCTAGTCTGCAGCCGCCGGTGGCCCTGAAAGATCAGCCATTCATGGTGGAAAAACACACACACGGAAAGAGAGAGAGTGAGAGAGAGAGAGAGAGAGAAAGAAAGAAAAAGAGAGGGGCACTCATGCACACTCATGCAGCGACACAAATGAAGGGTCATTAATCCTTCTGAGTAAACTGGGAACTGTGGAAAAGTGTGCCAGTCAAAAGCGTTGTCATCTCTTTAACAGGGAGAAGGGAGACAGAAAGAAAGAAAGAAAGAAAGAAAGACAGGGTGGAGGAAAGTCAGAAAGAAAGCTGAGGAACTTCAAGGTCACCCACGTGACTCCTTAAATAACAGGTCAAGTTATTATTAGATTATACATCATACAAAAGGCTCTTAAAAACTCTGACGTGGCCTTTATTAAAAAAAAAAAAAAGGGGGGGGGGGGGGGGAGGTGGGAAGAAATCTGAAAAGTGTGTGCATGTGTGTATGAGAGAGAGAAAGAGAGAGTGAGAGAGATGTAGAGGGGGGGGTGGGTGGGTGGGGGTGGGATTTCAATAGTTTCATTAATGCAGCATGAGGTAAGCATTTGACAGCCAGATAAAAGAGGACAAAGAGAGTGAGAGAGCGCCTGAGAGAACCTGACGTTAAGCATGCGAATGGCTCTAATGGTCCATCTTCAGGCCCGAGAGTTGGGCAGGAGGGAAAAAAAAAAAAAAAAAAACGACTTCATTACAGCACAGCCAAGAATGCGAGTGAGCATCGAAATCCCAGCCTCGGGTTGCAAAGGTCACGGCCACGAGCGTAAGGTTAAGCTTAACTGCTGACCGTCTGACCTCTGACCTCAGCAGCTCACCGCCAGCCCGAGCGCTCTGCCAGCATGCCTGCGAACATCTCAATCTCAACGAACGTCTCACACACACACACACACACACACATCATGCATTCTACACTGAACGCTAGCTAAGACTCACCAGCTTTAACTCTATCTGTAAGCTATAAATATATTCCTTGTCCTAAATTTGGATAAAAGAATAATCCGGTGCGTTGGATTTTTTATTATTTTTTTCTTCACTTCGCCTCCACCCACATCGCCTGCTCTCTATTCAGGTCAGCTTTATAAGCTAATAATAAAGGCACTCGAACTACACTCGCACTACAAAGAGGTCCCAAGGGTTAGGTAGCTTCAAAGCAGATGCACTTAGTGGTCAATGAAGGCACAGCAGCATAAACAGTCATAAAAAAGAGACGCTAACCACCAAACGGCCACAGTGTAAGTGTATGTGTGTCTGTCTGTATGTCTGTGTGTGAGAGGGAAATAGGGCGAAGAAATGAATTATACATGCTAAAGCACACACACATGACATGCAAAAGGTTACAGGTGACAGGAGACAGGAAGTCGGCGTGGCAACCACAGGGCCGAGAAGCAGAGAAGCGCATACCTTTAGCTTGGAATGAAACTCGCGAGATTTCCGCCGGGCAAGAACCTGAATGTGACTAGACACCTGTGGGGTCAGGGAGCGGGGGGAGGGAAGACAAAGGAAAAAACAGCCTGTAACCATAGTGATGAAAACTCCCCCACCCCGCAACAGGGGGGGGGCGGAGTCAGACCTACCTTGATGGCGGCTTGGATTTCACGAACTTTCTTTCTTGCTAAGACCTGTATGTGACTAGACACCTCCATTTTTGAAAAGGAAAAAACAAAAGAATACAGAAAAGTGATTACACTTTTTTTTTCTTTTTGTCTCCACCGAAAGAACACTCAAGGAAGGATTTAACAGCAGGGCGTACTAGGAAAGAGGAGAAGCGCGGCCCATGCTCGAAGCCACCAGCCGCACTGGCTTGACTCGCCCTGGGCTCTTAAGTGAGCTGATTAAAGAGGATGCAGGCTCCTTAAGCACATTAAGAAACAGCAGATGTGCTCAGCTGCACGCTGAATGAGAACGGGCATGTCTAGTAGCCTTTAGGGACCGAGCGCTTTACCTAGCGGCCTGGGTAGCTTGCACTCCTGATAAGCGCTGCGTCACTGTGATTGGGGAGGTCGAGATCCTGAGGAGCAAAAAAAAAAAAGGAGGGGGGATATTTGGCGTGCTAATAACGGCTGCCACTCCGCACTTACCTCGACGCCGCAAAGTCACTTGCACGCATCTGAGTGGCGAAAGTGCTCCTTTGACCTTTCCAATTTAATTACAACAATCACTTCAGCTAAGAAGAAGCTTATGCAAATCAAATTAGGATGTAATTGTGGCCATGTTTGCACATCTTTGTTATGCTGTTACCTCGCTCTTTGCTTGAAGTACCCATGAAAATGACATTTTAAATGAAACCGTATCCTATGTCTGAACAATATTTTAATTAGGGATGGGGATCACAAGGGACCACCTGATACGATATTATCATACCTACTGTAGGTATGATTGGATTTGTATTGCAATTCGATACAAAGAGTATATTAAATATAAATAATACGTATATATTTTTTTTTCAATCATATATACATACTTAATATAAACATCCTAAAGTATCATGATATAATAAATATTGATATATATATTTGATGTGGCTCAGTGTGTTAAGTCTCTGACCTATTGATCGGAAGGGCGGCGGTTTGAGCCCCAGCTCAGCCAGGTTACCACTGTTGGGCCCTTGAGCAAGGCCCTTAACCCTGTGCTCTGACCCCAGACTACTAACAAGAAGCTGGGATATGCAAAGAATAAAGAATGTTACTGTGTAGTTATGTATATGTGGCTGAACTTTTATATAGAAATATTCAGATTCAATGTTGTTATTATTATTATTATTATTATTATTCTGTTACAATTCAAACAGCAAACAACTCGCTCGTAGCACACAGGATGCTGTGCTGCCTGCCAATATGCTAATAGTTTACAGTGCACCACCTGTAGGATTATGCAGGAACTGCAACATTTTACTGCATCAAATGCAAACATCTATATGATTTAAAAATATATATATTCTGGAGTCACTGTGGAAATACATGAATTGCCACAGAAAAGAATCATGATGCATCACTGAATTGAGTCCCGCATCTTTCAATTAATGCTTCAAATAAAAAGGCATGGATCTCTTAATTTGTAAACGATTTATAAATGGCATCCAAAACAGCTGGCTGGATCGTTATGTACTGCTTGTAAGCTCGGTCGTGTCATAAATCAGGTCTTGGTGAACATTTTTAATCGCAGCTATTTATTTAACATGGACCAAAACCGAGTCAGAAAATGTTCATCAGTAAGAGAATCTAAGTTGTACTATACAGTACACTCGTCTAATACTTGAGGTTGGTTTAATTCGAGTGAGGGATGAATTGGAGTGTCCTAGGCATGAGATTCTTCAGCGACTTTTTTCTTAATAGTTTTTAATGTAGATTATTGATTTGCAAGCCATGAGCTTATAACCACAAAGTACACACCACACAAAAAATGTAAGGGATGTGTCTCATTACTCCTTGTTCCCTACACTAGGGAACTCTGTGCACTACATAGTGCTTTAACTGAGCACAGGCTCTAACACGTAATGAGTCTCTATCACTACTGACTTAGACTAAATAGATGTGTGGGGTGATGTTTTTTCCCTACTGTGAGAGAGATATCTTTATTGCTATTTCTTCTTTGTGTGTGTATGTGTTTGTGTGTGTGTGTTGGTAAGTGTTGGCCAGAGCCCCAGTTCAGAGTCGTGCCATCATGCAGCTGAATGAAAAAGCCTGCTGGAGGAGTCTCTGCATAGTGCTCCACTTCCTAGGTCAAATCAGTCCATTTACTTCCAGCCAGGGCATGCAGCAAAGCTCCATGCTAGCATGTGTGTGTGTGTGTGTGTGTGTGTGTGTGTGTGTGTGTGTGTGTGTGTGTGTGTGTGTGTGTGTGTGTGTGTGTAGAAAGCTATTATTTTTCTATCTAAATGCTATGTGAGTCTATTTGGGAAAAAAAAAAAAAAAAAACACCCATCAACCACAACATTAAAACCACTGACAGGTCAATTAAACAACACTGATTAGTTAATTACACTGGCACTTGTGAAGGGGTGAGATATATTACGCAACAAAGCAAAGAGTTAGTCCTGGAAGTCGAGGTGTTCCAAGCAGGACAAATGGGCAAGATTAAGGATCTGAGAGACTATGACTTCAGGACGACTGGATCAAACCTTCTCCAAAACAGAAGGTCATTGGGGTGTTCCCGGTATGCCCTGGTTACCTACCAAAGATAGTTTGAAGAAGGCCAATAACAACAACAGTGAACCAGAGACAGGGTCATGGGCATCCAAAGCTCACTGATGAGAGTGGTCCGATCCCACAGGAGAGATACCGCAGCACACGTTGCTGAAAAACTCAACGCTGGTTCTGATAAAAAGTTGACAGAACATACCGCGCTGATGATAGCTTGTCGCGTATGGGGCTGAGTAGCAGAAGAAAGACCAGAGAGTCCCCTGTCTACCGCTGAAAGCATCTACAATGTTCACGTGAGCATCGCAACTTGATCATAGAGCAATGGAAGAAAGTGGCCTGGTCTGAGGAATCGTGTCTTCATTTTACATCATGTGGACAACGATAACAATAAGTGTGACTAGTTAAGCCTTTATTTGTCACATATACATTACTGCATAGTGAAATTCTTTCTTCGTATATCGCAGCATAGATGCGGTTAGAGCGCAGGGTCAGCCGCCATACAGTACACGATTCCCTTGACTTACTGAGCTACCACGAGTAAATAAGCGGACATGTGAATGCAGCATGATGTGAATGCCGGAGAATACATGCAAGTGAATCGCCGTCATACAGAAACGAGATTGCATGTATGTATGAATCGAGATTGTGACCTGTTTTGTCAATTAATCATGCAGCCCTTTATCTTCCTAAACATTACCTAAACATTTTTGTGTGTCAAGTTCGGCCCTTCATGGAAACAGTATGCCCTGATAGCAGCGCCATCTTTCAGCAGGATAATGTGCTCCAAATTCCCCAGATCTCCATCTGATCCAGAGCGCTTGAGGATGAGCTGGACCAAAAAGTTTGATCCATGGAGGCCCCACATCGCAACATCCAGGACTTACAGGCTCTGCGGTGAAGGTCATGAGGCCAGATATCACACCACAAGGTCACCACAGAGGTCTTGTGTGGATCAGAGCTGTTTTGATGGCACAAGGAGGTGGCGGGGGGATGGATTGGTGGGGATTGTGACACAATATTAGGCAGGTAGTGGTTTTAATGTTGTGGCTGATTAAGTGTAATAACCAATCAGTGTGTGTTGGCTGGGTACTCTTCCACAATCTTTTATGCAAAAGCTCAGGCAGCAGACAGGCACGCTCAACATAAATGGCCTTCCTCCATTATGTGCATGCGGCGCTGGTTCTTACCTGCTTCCTCGTCCTTGTCTTCCCAGTGCGCAGTTTGATGTATCTGGCAATCAGCTCGTTCCGACCTGAAAGTGAAACAAAGTGAGAAGGTGAGATATTCGCCCCGGCGGCCTTCACGCGTTCACCATCAGAATCCTGTCTCTGCATTCAGCCTCACGATGTGTCATTATGACGATGCACGAGGCTGTTTTCTGTCCCCCAAGCAAACAAACATGTGTCATTTAAATGCAAACGCACGCCACACATGGTATTAGCATGAAAAAAAGCCGTGTGACTCTATAGCCTTTCAAATTAATCTAATTTAAGGCCAATTTCTTCAAAGCCTCACATCGTGAAAGGAAACAGATCCCGACATTCATACTGTTACGGCCCGTAATGGCAAAGGAAATATGTCCATTTAACGCAGTGCTGTTCTCGCTAAATTATAATTAAAGCATGGCTTTGTAGTGATTTCCAATTAATGACAGCTCCAAACATTCTTTCGCCCTTGGCTCACCCCTAATTGCCCATGCGAGGCACAATGACCCCTACGTCGCCCTTTTCATATGTTAATAACATGCCGCTACCTCAAAACTATTACGCAAATTATAGGTACGCAGCCACTCTAATTACGTGTCCAGCTGTATCCAACGGTTGCCATAGAACTAGCGTTTTCGATTTTTTTTTTTTAAATCTGGGCCCTGGTAAGATAACCAGCTTTTATAAACAGGCACAATGTGAAGGTGAAGTACAAGTTTTACTTTAACATTAAACTATTAGGTTATTTTTAAGCCTGCGCTATAAATAGTCCAGCTCAAAGGTCATCGACTGGCAAAGCTTATTTTTCCCTGAACCGAGCCGAGTATGTGATGAAAAATAATAATACTATAGCAGAGCCTATTAATATACAGAGGAAAAAAATGTCTGTTTCTATAGCAGATCATCTATTGTCTTGTAGCTTTTAATACGAATATATGTCAATTTTTACCTAAAGGCAGCTCATCCGCCCAGAGATACAAGGGTGAGCCAATAATGATCCACACTCTGGTTATATTAAAACTTCTGTTGGCTGCACGGTCTTACCAGCGCTTTGTATTCGAGGCTAGTGTCTCCCCGGTCACTGCTGTGCAAGTGTGAATGTGTTACATCAGTTCATTTGTAACTGCGTGCGAGCAAAAATGGATGTTTATGAGTTGCACGAAAGAAGAGCAGCGTGCAGTGGTTCGTTTTTTTTGTTTGTTTTTGTCGTCCGAGGGTGAACCTGGTGCCTTTGTTTATAGAGGATTTTCTTCGCAGAACGGAGAAAGTGTTTGGAAATCTGCAAACTAAATTTGCAGATACTCTAACGGAGGTGAAAGTTTCTTAAAGGGGAATCATTACTGGTGACGAGACATGGATTCATCGCTAAGAGCCTTAGAGGAAACGGCAGGAAAAATCCTCAATCATCGACCTAGGAAATGTACAAAAGTCAACCATCAGCTGGAAAAATAATGTTTACAGATTTCTGGGATTCTCAAGGACCGTACTGGAAAATTACCAGGAAAAACAGTGTTCGTTACAGTGAGATGCTTATTGAAGAGCTGAGATTAAACACAAGAAGACAGCTCTCCAAGGGTGTTGTGATCTTGCTGATGCCTGACGCCAAGACGATGCACACCTGCACACTTCTGGTCACGCTGTCGACACTCTGCAAAAGCCTAGTTTTGAGATGTTAAAGCATCCTCCCTATAGTCCTGATCTCACGCCGTGTGGCTTCCACATGTTTGGTTCCCTGAAAGCACGCCCTACGTGGATGATGATTCACTTTTGATGAAGAAGTGTTGACAGCGGTGCATTTGTGGCTTAAAAATGTTCTTTTTAGTTTTTTTAATAATAACATGAAATGAAATATGAAAGCTTGTTGACAAGTAGATCAATTGTTTTGAAAAGCAAGGAGAGCAATGTCAAATAATGATGAATTTGACATTATATAGTGTTATATATATATATATATATATATATAGAGAGAGAGAGAGAGCGAGAGAGAGAGAGAGAGCGAGCGAGATATGGAGATATGGATGGATTACAGAGTATCCATGTATTCGACATTATATATATATATGTATGGATTAAAGTATAGACTTCGGTACAAGAGATGTTGCTGGCTGTGGCAATACTAGGGTGTGTGAAATGAGGGCACGCAGACACACACATATACACACACACACACGCAGGCTGCAGCCTCTGCCTGCTGTGCACAGGGTGAGCTCGCTGTGTTCAGGTGGGCTAGATGAAAGCCAGCAGAGACGGGTAATGCCTCTTGAGCTTCTGCCATTACACACCTGTCGCGTGAAAAAGAAGCTCTCTGTGTCTGTGTGAGAGTGTGAGTGTGGGCACTTTCCTTTGCAGGCTAAAGGAAGACCACCTTTCCATCAAGTACTGATGTCCACACACTCCGCAGCTCTGCTCTTCGCTTAATAAATAGCCTTCGATCAATAAGATTAAATATTAATACATCCAAGAGATCTAAAGGAGTTAAAAATGATTTAAAAGCTTATGTAAATGGTTGGACTTGTACATTATACTGCTCAGGAGAATGTTCCGTCTTTATATGCTTAATCACGATGTCAGACATACCTTTTGGGAATGACAAAAAAAACAAAAAAAAAACAACAACACCATTTTAAGGCCCCACCCGACAGGTGTGCACTACTGCCTAGCCTCGGGCATGTGTGTATGTGTGTGTGCGCGCACAAATTTTGGATGAGTCAAAGTGTGGGGGCAGGCTCTACTACTTCTTCGGTAAAGTACCAACAGTCACGTGACTCAAGAACAAATAAACAGCATCTGGGAGATCTGCAGCTCCAGCACGCCACCCCAGCATGACTGGACTGTAATCTCTCCCAGATGAAGCCGAGGCCCACGCCACTTTCAATAATTCACACACTGTGTACACATAACATGACAATAAGGCCCATTCATGCAGACGCCCCATTCCTAGATCAAAGCTCACAATCGGCCAGCTGTAAGCATGCTTACTGCTGAATAATTCATTCTTTTCACCGGTTTGCAGAGGGGGAAAAGAAAAAGAAAAAAAAAAGCCACCATGCTCAGCGGGACAGTGTGCTTTCTCTGCGATGTTTGCAGTGCAAAACAATGCTGTCACAAAGAAAAGTGCACAAAAGAAAGAAGCAGGCCAAATTCAAGGCCTCCAAATCCCCTGCCGCACAAGCTACCCCCCATGATGTTTCGAAGGAGTAATTCTGTACGTCTTAGAAGCTAATCAGCACTGGCGGTTTATTTAGGAACAGGGTAGAGCCATTACACGTGTCCCAAGTTGCCCCTGCCCCATGGAGGTTTCTTAATAAAAGTATTAAAAGGAGGCTTTTCAAGAACCCGGCATGTTCGGTATTAACTGTACGCTGTATTAGTCATGACTGCTAAACTTCGTGCGGCAAAAGTTTGAGGAACGTACTTTTCTAGAAAATGAGAGTGTTCAAACTATTAATCGTCAAATTGCACACGAGACTGTCCGGGTCTGGTTTTAAATTAAGATTTTAGCCTTTTAATCCTGTTTAAATTTGAGCAGACATCCTGACGTTAGTTCCTATTGCTTCCATATGTACTTTTTTTCAAAAACCCACAGCCTTGGTCCTTGTTATTATTACATGCTTTCCAGGCTTTGGAAGGGGAAAAGACATGGCGCTGCTTCCATCAATGCATTTCATTTGTAAGGTACATATTAGCACCAGGCCGACTAATAAGACAGATTTAGCAGTCAGCTAGTTGTATCCCTATACAGCACTTCCTACTAGACTGGACAGTGTCGGAAAAACCAAACCTAAACCGCTCCTATTAAGATCCGGCTAGTGAAGAGTTGGTTAAGGATGTCAGAGATGGCATTACTTAAAACAGCAGGGGAAGGATTAGATATTTATGAGGTCACCACAAAGATTAGAGTCCTAGTTTTCGTGGGCGATTGAAAGTGTTTTCTCCACCCTCTTTGGTAAAGGAGAAAAAAAAAAAACGGTGTTGTATCTGAATAAGTCGTGGAGGTCTGGAGACATATCAATAGCCCTCCATTGGCAGTGGCCCACAATGGAGCCTTGAGGTACCCCTACCACCCAGAATGGCCTCCAGGAGCTGACTTCTCATTCTATTCGAAATCCAGCTCTACCCCCCCTTGTCCAAGGCTGCTGGGACTGCCTCCCTTTCCTTACTCCCTGCTGAGGGGTTTTTAAGACACCCTCCACAGTGTAGAGACTCCCTTATCCTCTACCCTTCATATGCAGAGAAAAAGACAGAGAGAGAGAAAAACCTCTGTGCATGCATTAGAGGTGATGTTAAATCCAGCCACCAGGCAGGCAGAGGATCTTTCTCGAAACTAGGCGGAGCACTGATTATCTGCACGGTTTGAGCTCGAGATGTGGAAGTCAGCTGAGAGGGGGGGATAGCTAACCGCTTTTATTGAAAAGTTCCCCTTCTTTCACTTTATCCCTCCCCTGCCTCCCCGCTTGCCTCTGTCCAGACCCTCCCTCAATCAGTAGGGTTTACACAGCTGCTCGGTCTGCACAGCTACCCTTGACTACCCCCTTCGCAGCTCTTCTAACCTCCACCCCCTACTGCTTACAACTGAGGCCAGCCTGATTTACAACATATTCTCTTTCCACTGGCACTTTCTGACCATGTTCCATCACACTCCTTTCATTTAGGGGGAAGATTTCAACTAGACTGCTTTTAATTCTCTCCTCAGTGAGTTATTTCCTTTGGGGTTTAAAAAAAAAAAAAAAAATTATTGCTTCTTTCTCAGGGTCGTCCAAATAGTCCAACTGGCAGAGCGCGAGCAGTTTTTGAACTTTTATTTCAAAGCATAAATTTGTAATCTTAATTAATGCGTCTAGACTCGCCCACTATTTGAGGTTTGCTCCAAGAGCCCGAGTCTTAAATTGAAGTGCCACTAAATGAGCAAGTCATTACAGTAAATAAAAGAGAAAATGTGTCATATTATGCACTTCATTATCACCATTACGCCAGTTAAAGGACTACCGTTCGAGCTGCAGATTTGGTTTCGGAAATGAATCGGTGGTCAAGAAGATCTACAGTCCCCCAAGCAACACGTGGCATACCCCTCCTTTCCCTTCCCAGGTCTCAGCCGTAGTCCTCTCCACCATTGCCAAACCTAATATCCATCTTCCACTTAAAGAGGATGAAGGAAAACTGGCATCGATTCGGCACCCTGGGAAAAAGGGGGGCAAATACGGTCCCAGCTTACTCCCTGCTGTCACAACTTAGCATAGATGATAAATCAGAGAAAGACACTAACCAGCATCCTCATTTACTTACCACATATTCAAGCATTTTTTTTTTATTGCTAACAACATTGCTGTGCAATCTTATTTTGCAAAGCAATTATTTGCTCTAATAGGAAAAACCATGCTCACATCTGGTCCAGCGATGATGTCAGTGCATGCCGTATTGTGCTAGCGCGGGGTGAGAGTCAGCCAGCGGCACTTGCACACATGCGAGGCATCTTTTCATGTGGGATTTTTTTTTCCTTGCACAGCACTCTGGGACACAAGAGGTAGTTTTTCAAAGCATGCAGAGCTCTGGTTGATCTCCGCAGCACATCTGAATCTGTCGTTAGTTCTCATTAGGTCGTAACTTGGTACGTGTTATTTGTGACAGAGGGACCACGACGACAATTTTGCCTCTGCTTAACATTAATTATCCCCCATGAAACTCAACATGCCCACTGGATATACACCAAGTGCAATTATCTGGGACAATGCTGTAGAACTTGGGTATTTTTTTTTTTTAAAGCAAAAGCCTTCAGGAGGAACTCTCAGTGAAAAATTTGCCTTGGCAGTTGGTAGTTAACTTGGTAGTTTGTAAAATCGGACATTATACTAATCGTCTTGTGAGTATGTTTACAGTGAAACCAGACCAGTTAGTGTAGGAACATTAGGTCGGTTCGGTTTGATCTTAATGAAAGCAGTGGTGGCGACTGTCCTGTTCCAGTAGGGTATCAAGCACAGACAATACCCCTGCTTTTCCTGTCATGCGTGATAGATGACTCAAGGGTCCTGGGCTTCCATTAGCATTAGAATGGACTAAACCAACAATATGGAGGCATTGAGGCAACCCCCAGACTCCAAGGATCACTGGCAAGGTTTGGAAGCCTGACAGTGTTGGTGTTTGTGTGTTTTTGAAGGTGGATAGGAAGGAAGTCTTTTACTCTCGTGTACAACGGAGTTCTCGGGAACACTGCTACTGAGGGTGAGAAGTGGTTTCTAAAGAAACCAAATGAAAGTGGCTTAGAAACTGAACCGGATTTAAATGTCTAAATGAAACGTCATACGGAAAAAAGGTTTCTAGGGTTTTTTTTTTTTTTTTTCAAAATCTTCCGGGAACGTGTTGCAATTGTTGCATCATTCACTTTATTTATTTATTTTCCCCGAAAGCCTATGCACAAGCCCTATATTTGACCAACATCTATAAAATCAAAAGTGCCCAAATATCAGAACTCATCTATTTAATCAAATTCAGAGTGAATAGGAAAGCCAAACCAGAGGGGCAAGTGCTCTTGTTCTGAGATGCATGCTAAATATGACCTCTTGAATAAGTATGGCTTAAGAGCTTTGTTGGTTAGCGTGTGCTGCTCTCAGTCATAATTAGGGGAAGGGGAACAAGAGCTCGGTGTGCCCGACCAATGAAATCCATTTAGAAAGTGCACTGGATAACAGCTGCCAAGCCCAACATCTGACTCCTGCCAACCAGCTGCCGATTATGGCTTGCTTAAGCTTCCAAATGGTGGGGGCCTCAGGCTTTAGAGATGACCAAGCCTGAGAACGGCTTCAAGGCCAAAGTCACCCCGCCTAATGCTGTGCTGGTCACGCCCACAGCAGCCTTTCTTTTTGGATCACATTGCGGAACGCCCAGCCACCCTTGCCTTTACAAGCTCAGGGTTCAAGCTTATATGTTTTGCAAAGTGACCTAGTGAACTGTGGGCCTGATGGGAGTTCTTAAGTCTACTCAGGCTGTGGCATCAGACCTTGTGCCATCTGGTGCTCGCTGTGCGGAACAATGTCTTGCAATGTGTCAGCGTCTGTCCTATACATCTGATGGTGTCTCCTGACTGTAATTTGTCTCCTATTAATGCATGGCCAGTGTTGTCTTTTCCTGGACGGGCTGAAACCATAACCCAGACTTTTTCTGTAAACAGTAACACTCAACACCACAAAGACAAACATCATAAGCCTCTGTTGTGTTGTGTTTTGTCTCAAAGGTCCCCAGGGAAAACAGTCATTTTTGACTAAAGGGGAAAAGATCTCATTCTTGAATCTTAAATCTTTCTAAACTAGACTGATTCAGCAGAACAGGTTTAATCCCTGTGCCTTTAAGTGGCCCACAAAGCATTGATTCTTGGCCAATCTTCAAACAAGCAAGGAGTTCCACAAAAAAACAAAAACATCTCAAAGTATATAAAAAAAAAAAACACTTCACTTCAATCCAACCACATGTCAACCGAAAGATGAAGCCTGGTGAGAAATTACAACACGAAATTTCCTCTAATGCTCAGCAGAGAGAGTTTATAGGAAGGAAATTTAAAAAGCTCTCAGCTGTGGTCTAGGGCTAGAAGAGATCACAAAGTACTATATGTCAGAAGAAAAAAAAAAAGAAAAAAAAAAAAACACTAACGTTTCACATTCCACCATCGCACCTACTGACTATATACACCACTCAATCACTGTCTCCCTAAAATGCTGCTCTTGGGCAGCGAATAATGGCATGGTATGCGAGCCGGATCTGCGAGTATTCACACTCAACAGAGCAGTGATGGAGCACGCTGTGAGCTTTCTCTCAGTCACAGGGCTTCCTGATAAAGGTCAGAGAGCAGTTACTTATGAGACAACTTATTAGAAAATAAAGTCGGGCGTCGGTGCTAGATTTAAGACTTCGTAATAGATCGTCCATCTTATGAGTCACGCTTGACTGCAGATCATTTCAATTCTCTATTAAAAGACACTTAAGTGTAATGAATACCTTTTTAAAAATCAATACAAAGTTTCCAAACACAAAAATGGAATCGATAGTTAACTCCCGGTGACCCGGGTTAGCGCTAAAAGCCTGAATTACGGACGCTCGGACGGACGAGGAGTGTCGCGAGGCTCTGGATTAATGACGAGCATCCATCGTGCATACGGACAAGCCAACGGCAGAAATCCGCAGGTGCTCACCCCGAGCCTTCTCAAGACAGAGAGGATTACATTAGATGACCTCTCGTAAATCCCCCGAGCGCAGCCGCGAGCGGGAGGGGATTTCGCCTGGGCCGTGTTTGTCCTTTCTCTGTACACTCCTCGGTGTTTGTCAGCAGCGCGGAAGCCACTCGAACCTCGCTTATCCTGCACAAGCTCCCAGAAGGCCAATTAATGCAGCCAGTCCTCCACGGCCTTGCTCTATCAATTAGGAGGCGCAAGTGCATCATCATCATCATCACGTACATTACTGTTGAGGCAGGTCTGGTCAGGAGGGGGGGGCAGTGGGAAGAGGCTCTTTCAGAAAAGAGAGAGAGAGAGAGAGAGAGAGAGAAGGGGAAATTCAAGGCAGTAATGAGGAGTCCCAAGAGGACTGGAGAAACGGAGGAACTCAAGCCCTGCTGATGTGTGAACACGCCACCGACTAGCACCACCCAGCACGCACACAGTCAGGCGCAGGGGTAAATCAATATTTTCAATCTCTCAGGATCAATCCTGCATCTGAACATGAAGAGAAACCTGTTAGCAGTCACCAATGTGTAAATGAAAAGCCAAACTTCATGACCCTGATGCATCACATACACACCAATACACACACACACACACACACACACACACACACACACACACACACACACACCCATGTCCCACACCCTTCAATTCCCGCTCTGTTTCTCCAAGCTCCAGGCCTCAATCAATGTCAACCTCCCTCAGCGAGCTTCACGGCTGCAAATTGCATGGGAATTTCTCTGTTTTTTTCCCTCTCTAACGTTCCGGCTTGAACGTTCCACATCAAATCTGTGTTCAAAGTCGCAAAAAAAAAAAAAAAAAAAAAACTCTCAAGACTACATCTCGGTAGTGGTTTAACGTTCGGCAATCAAGAGAAAAAAAAAAGAAAGAAAAGAAAGCAAGCGTGTAAAGTGATCCAGAATCCCTTCATTTTGATTAGAGCAGATCATTTATTTCGGTAGAGTATGTCTTTAAATAGTACAAAGAGCCCTGTTTTAGACGCACAAAAGCAGCCAATTGGAGCTGTGCAACCTGAAACCGGTTGCGGAACAGGCTGCGCGCTGTGCTGGATTTACTCCACAGCCTCTTAAACGCCAAGCAACGCTCCTTCGGCCCTGCTCTCTGCTGACCCGCAAACACAGATCACACAAATCCCAGTAAATCCAGGACGAAAGACAAATGAAGCGGTGAACATCCAGAAGCTGAGGTTTCCTAGATGTTTACAAACTGCTCCGGTGATTACGGTTTCAAATAAAAAAATGTTTAAAAAAAATTTTTTTTTTTTAAAAAGCAACAGACTATAGAATAAAGGAAATAAAGATGAAACAGTCAATATGAACAAGAATCTCTTCTGATACACATTACAGACATTAATATGGTATAGTATGTATAAGATTATTGATGTACAGTACCCTGCAAAAGTCTTGATCCAACCCTTCTTCATATTTTGCTTCCAAAGAGCCAGACTAAAGTAATCTTTAGGAATAATTGTCCAGGCTTCCTAAAGGACCTTTTTTGTGTCTCTGATTTTCGGGCCAGTCCTTGTACCTGAGCAGTTTTAAAGGAACGTTTTTTATTTGTTAAGCCACACAGTGACCTATGCATTAAAAAGCATAAAAATTAAACATCTAATTTAAGGTATGAACCAGTGAGAAACAGGTGCAGATGATCAGGCCAGTGATTAGTATACTGGTGATGCTGAATGCTGAGTGGTATGAACAGACGAGAGGGAGAAATGAGGCTGCTGCTTAGGATGTTATTCTAACCAACCCCTTTTTAAGTTCTATCTTTAGGCGCTTTGCAAAACATTTGCTCCTGTTTGTTCAATTGAATTAAATTTACTATGAAGAAATTAAGGGCGCAACAAGCCTTTTGTTCAGTACTGTGTGCTGTAATTTCTTGGTGCGGTATTTCCAGCTTTGCTGTTTCTGCTGTGTTTCAGAAGACACTGCTAGCAAAGTTACAATGGTGTTTAATAGGTGTCGTTAACAACCTTACACATATGGTAAGGGATAATTCGACATTACAGTGACTTGATACGTCTGGTTGGCACATGAAAAAATGTGAAAACAGACCAACATGAAAGCAATTGAAACTATAAATGCAAGTACAAAATTGATCATATGAAATTCATTCAGGACAGGTTTTCCTTTGGAGCTCCCATATTTTACCATTTCTTTCACAAATTATCGAAAGGCTCCTCAAAAAAAGCTCAAACTTTCTCCAAACATGCTGTTTCAGCTTGCTAAGCCACACCCCTCCAGAGAACAGCAGTGCTGAGCAACAAGTTGGGGGAGGGGTATCTTCTTATATGAGGTCACAATAGCTGGGGGGGGGGGGGGGGAAATCTTACTGGCTCGTTTAAACCCAAATATAAAAATGTAAAAACCAGAAAGCAGGGAATGTTTTTTTTTTTTTCCTAATGTTTTATGCTCGTACACACACACACGGGAGATGCATCTGAATATCTAAGATGTGAATTTTGAATAATAGGTGCCCTTTAGGTTTCACTGATACTCCTATCTGCTTTTTTGTACTATGGCCATTTACTTGCTAAAGAGAAAAGACTAAAGTACAAACGTTTTACACGCTCAGATAAACTGGAAAGTTCCCTTTATCTTCTTCAGCTTTTGGCGAGTTTACGGGATAAGTGCGTGTACTTTTGCTAATAGAGCAAATACGAGATTCCAATCGCATTCTTTACTGATGAGGAGCCGTGTGAAGTCTGAAGTCACAGATCGCTCGCGAGGCAAAGAAGAATACGGGCCGACGATCTTCTGGGAGTAAAATCAAGCAAGCTTTAGACTGACGATTGAAGAAAGAAAGAAAGTCTTGTAGCTTACAAACATTTTTTAAGAAAAGAGCTGTGAATAAGATTAGATCTCGCCGTGTAACTAAACAGAAGATTCTAATGCCTTGAGCGTTTGGTTTAAGACGGGCAGCCGAGCATGGGAAGGGTCGTCTAACCAATGATTTATGCTTCTGCATTGAGTCTGGACTGCTGATGTGCACCTCCGGTGGTGCCGACTGTACTGTGATTGGTCTACCTTGCATATTAAAGGTTTTTCTTCTATTCATCCATTTTTAATGATCGTGGACGAAATCGAAGATTTGTAAACGTACATATTTGTGATGTCTGCCTTCATAGCAAACTGCAAACTCTGCTAGATGGCGAACTCGCCAGAGAGAGGCGAAGAGACTCGGGGGACGTCCACTGCAACTAGCGTTATGGTGGTGGAACTGCAGCATGAAACACACACACACACACTAGAGCACAAGTATTAACGTATGAATAGTTCACAGAGGCTCCGTGTACTCTAGACGCAGAAGTATAAATCATGCTTAACATGATGCGCATGGTCAGTCCAAGAACAACTCATTTTAGAAAAAGGACATAGATGGATGAAACAATGTCATCATAGCAAAAGCTATATTCCAGCAACAAAGCATTGGGGATTGATTATTTGGCTCGCAAATCCCATCATGTGCTCGTTTCTTTATATAGTTGAATAAATATTGCCTTTTAAAAAACATATTTCTATGTGCTTGTGAAGCATAACCAAATGGAATATCAGCAGTCACAAAAAAAAAAAAAAGTTTTCAAACATGAGGAACCTTTAGGGCTTTGAAGCAATAAATTACACAGAACAGACCCAATCACTGGAATCAGCAGAAGGCCAAGGAAAATAAAACAGCAATTCTGTTTAAAAAAAAAAGAAAGAAAGAAAAGAATAAAAAAGACAAGTTATTATTTAAAATAACCAGGGTGCCTGTTATAAAGGTATGGTAGTTAAATCAAATGGTCTGCACCATTAACAATACAAGTGTGACCATGACCTGGGGATGTGTTTTCAGAAGGCACCATATGCATTTCTACTATAATCTTCACCTCACTCAAGCATGAAATGGGTAAAACAGCAGCAGGAGAAAACAACCGGTGCTGATAAACACCACAGCACTGGATTTCGAGCTTTCGTAATCGCTTAAACTGGGACACTAATAAAATAGTACTGTGTTAAAACATCACAGGACAAACCTGTAGACTGGTACGTTCTCGTTTATAAAATGATACCATCATAAAAAAAAGTGAAAACAGGTCAAAACTAGAGGATAATACAGGATTAATCAAGTTCAAGGTTGTAAAGATAATTTCACTATAATGAAGATACTGTGGAAGGATCGCGACTGGATGCGGATGCAAATTCACTGCGCGTTCAAGAACAAATAAGAGCCAGGACTTAGGATGTGTCCACCTGTCTGCATTAAAAAACCTGTTGCCTGCACTGAGAAAGACTCGGTAAGTCGTCTCCACATGATGAAGAGTAATCACAGTGTAATTGAAAACGTGTCTTTCGCAGGTGTAATAACTACAGAGCTGCTAGCAAGCCACAATGGCGTTCCGATAAAAGCCAGGGATTGTATACGATGTGTGTGTGTGTGTGCGCGTGCGAGCGTGCATGTGTGTGTGCTTGTACGTGTGTGAGTGCGTATGAGGCTGAAGTTCTCCAGACTCCATTCGCGGAGTGAATGCAGGTAGCACAGGGAGCCTGAGCGGATCCCAGAATTCCTCATTATCCTCGCAGCGGGTGGCCGGGTTTGCGGCAGCAGTCCACGGGGGAGGCCAGGCTCGCTTATTACGCTTAACTGAGCCACAGCAGCTCTGCAAACCAAGTGCCACTTAGTGCCCGTCTGAGACGGCCGCTTGGCCCTGATGAGATGACTGAGTGTGCGGCGTGTCAGCGGCAGGGCAAAAACAAATGCCTCATCAAAGCGGCACGGCAAACAGGTCCGTCCTGTGCTCAGCTATTATGCATGGACCTTGATCCTGACACGAAACGTCTTATTGCTTTGGGTCGTGCTTGGAAAAAAAAAAAAAAGGAAAAAAAAAGAAAAGGAAAAAAAAGCATGGTATGATTAACGCTCGCCACCTCCTAAGCAAACAGATGCACCGTAAAAGACTGCTCGGGTGGCCAGGGCCTGACAGCAGCCGCTAAAAGCACCTAGTTCCTGAAACAGATGGTCCTTTCACACATAATAATCATAACAGCCTGCATGTGCTCCTGAGCATCATCCAAAACATACTGTGATATTTAGACTGCTTTAAGCAAGAAGTCTCTGGAAAGCTGGGTGTAGATTCTGCACATGTTACACTGGACGAGCTGATACGCATAACATCTTTGTTTAAATCTACTACAAACTACGGAAGAACATGTGCTTCATGTCAGTGAAGATCCTCTAACGATAGACATGTGATTAATGTAAACAACTAGCCTTTACCTCTGCTTACATCATCAATCGGTTGAAAACAGAAACAGTCTTCAAACTGAGTTTGACGTTATAAGGATTTTCCCGTCCATAATCACGCCATTATGGATATAATACAAATATTACGCGCGTGTTTCTTTTAAGCAAATGCTGTCCTCTTTTTGGTGGCTTTAAGACAATCATCTGTCACTCTCAGATTTTTCTTTACTTATAAAAAAAAATAATAAAAAATGAGTAAACCTGGCTTAAGATTCAAAATGTGAAAGTTCTTGTAAAAATTCACAGATTCACAAAAATACTTAATAAAAAAAAATAAAAAATCAGGGCCGCATTAAAGACGACAACTTACGGCGGCGCATTATTCAAAGCAATTTGACACAAGGCGCTCCCGCACACACAATAACCCCCATTAAATACATTTTCTCTGATGTCCCATTTTGCTTTTCTTGTCATGTTTCACATCTGGCCATGTGTGCAGTGATGTACTCCAGAGGGTATGTAATTGCCTGCGGCCAGGCTGAATGGAGGCTCGCAAAGCAGGTGAATTATGTAAGTGCTAGGTCTTCGGCTCTCACTGCTAAGGGTTCTTGTCTCTTTCTTCCTTCATCCACCCCTAACACCCCCCCCCCCCCCCCCAACAGCCCACCCCCCTGTGCTTCTCTCGCCACAAAGCAGAGGTTGTGATGTTTTTTCACTGCTGTCACAATTAACCTCAGAGGCTGGGCAGGGAGCCAGCGGCGAGCCCTTCAGGTAAACAGTACGATAAGCTTAGCTGAAAAAAAAAAAAGAAAAAAAAAATTAGACATTGTTTTGAAGCAAGAGGCAGTTGCTATAGTAACTGTTGCTAATTAACTGCATTCAGCTGGGGGAACAAAGGGCTTAAAGGCACTCAGGACAGCAGAGTGCACATGTGCAGTCCCTTCTCTTTCTATTGCTCGAATACCTGCGTCTCTCCCTTATTCTGCCCCCGCCCCTAAACGCATGCCAGGAGAAGTGCTGCGGACGGCCTATCAAAGACGGACACCGATTGTGGTCTGGTGTCCAAGACCTCACCTTTCTCTCACTCTTAAAAATATATAAATAATAGTATAAATAAATAAATAAATAAATAAATAAAATGATCAGGGTGTCCCAGGGCCAATCAATGTTCTTCTTCAGCATTGACAGCCACTTGAAGTGGATCCTCATCATCTCTGGTGGCTTCCAGGGAACACGTTTCACCAGAAACAGCGTTTTAAAAAAGCAGACCTTTTAAAATAATAATACTGAACTGCCTCCTACTATGTGTATGTGTGTTTATGTACATAGGAAACTATGAAGTTAAACTGTTGCTTGTGTGTGTATAATATGAGGGCATTATTCTGGATGGACAGATACAAATACACATAATATGAACAGAAGGCACATTATTCATTTTTGCCAGAAAGGCATCTGGTTGTGACAAGAGCTCTGGGACCGGGATCCCATGGGATGGAAAAATAGGTGCTATTTTAACTTTCATGTACGTGTAATTCAGAGGTCAGATATGAAGTTCACGTTAAGAATGACTAACATGAACATGCAGCTTTCGTGCATTTATCTTTAGCAACATTATGATCAGGGTCAAAGTGGTTTCCATTAGGCTACTACAGAAGCTTGTTTATATTTCGGGACATTGAACATCTCTAATTGAGAACTCGAGTGATGGAACTAAGGTTGAGGAGCAGTCAGAGCTGGAATTCACAAACCATACTGACCTCTGGGTAGTGCTGGGCGATATGACTGTAAATCAATATAGTGACTTTTTACCTTGATTATGATTACTGAATGATTACCTTGTTTTTTTCTGCCTTTTTTCTAATGACAGAGTTTTTTTTTTTTCCATGTTGCTTCTATGTCACAGACTGGATGGGATGGACTCACGGTAGCATGTTCATAAGGAAACAGTATATGAACACACAGTGGGGAAAGTATAAACAGAATTTTAAAAAACAAGCAAACAAGTATTAACAGAATGTCAAAAATTGCAAAAATTTACATGGGCAAGATTACGTCAATGTTAGTTTTAATTAATTTCAAATGAAATGCTCAGCTCTACCTCTGGGTTATTACTTTTCCACTGTGTTCCAGGGTTTTGAAGGACATAGTGACAGTTCAACTTAAAAAAAAAAAGAAAAAAGACCACATCTATTTCAGGTGTTTGGTAAAAATGTTAACGATTAATCGTTGCTCGATTCATTGCTGTTAGGAATTTAACTGATTAAAAGTTATTAACAGATAAGGTTTGTTTTGCATGTAGTTTTAACCTCAAGATTCCAGCTAGTGTAATCTAACATTAGCTTAGCTATCCTTACAAGCCAGTTTCTTTACATGCTTACTAATAATTTATTAGAAGAGTCAGGTCTCGGCTCTTCTGCCATCTTTATTTTCAAATGTTTAAATTTTCAACAACTGTTCTGAAGTTGTTCTGAAACACTTTATAAATGAACTGCCATATTTTCTTGCTCAATGCAGAAAATATGGGGCGGGGCCACTCCCAGACACGTCTGTATGTTTGTCTGTGAGAGAGGGGCTGAGAGAATCAATGCTCTGTGCACAATTTAATTATAGATTTTACCCATTTTAAACAATAGAAAATAAGCAATTATGGTGTGGAGGTCAGTGTTGATACTGTGACGGGCCACCTCAAATAAACCAGTGTATGGGGGAAACACTGAGTTGTGCCTATAGAACTAGGGTGGGGTACCGTTTGGATTTTTTACAATACCGGTGCCTAAACGGTGCCTGAACTGATACTTTCGGTACCCAACCCTACTGGTATTGCAGCCACAACACCAAAAATATATTTTTTTTTTAGCCAAACAGGGCAAATGGGTAGATGCCCATTAAGTTTCTACCTGGTGTGCATTCTAAGATGCTTTTTCTGCTTATCACTACTGTAAAGAGTGAATGGAAGAGTTGCTAAGAGTTATTATTAACATCCTGTCAGCTTGAAGCAGTTTGACCAGTGTCCTCTGACTGTGTCCTCTCTCATCATCAAGGGTTTCTGCTCACACAACTGTAGTTCACTTGATGCTTGTTGTTCACTAGATGACATTAACAAACAGCTTTTTATTGAAAAGTATATTTAAAATAAACATACATTTAAACTATACATAATCATAGTAGGTACAAAACACAACTAATTTACATACTACCTAACCCAAGTACAACAATTTAACACCAATAACAGAAAAGCAGTTGGTATTGTTAGTATGCTACAAACCAGCTTCAAATTTCAGATATTCTTTTGCAGAAATATGACCATATTTGTCATATCTTGCAAAATACAACACCTCTCCTGACTTTGCTAGGGTTGGTCTGACAGCTTTTGAACACAGCGCATGCCTCTGTTTTTAACTTCATCCTGTGTGTCCGCAAATGTTTCATTAGGTTTGACGTGTTTGACATGTTTTAGGCATTTTTAAGCTTTAGGCATTTTAATTAAAGCATGTTTAGCTTAGCTAGCTAACGCTACCTGCTGCCTTGAGCGTCAGATCAAGTGTAATTACTGCATGCACGTGCAACATTCTCTGCATTTGTTTATCACAAGTACAATCAATACTTTATTTTTATTACTCCTGGCAAACTGGTTATAATACTAATGCAAGCCATATTACTGGAAATTCAATTCCGGTAAAGTTTATAAAAGATATAGTCTTTGTTACAGGTCTGACTGCAATGATACTGTACAGCGACAGTGAAACTAACAATTGAGAAGGAGTGTGGAGTCATGAAATGTGTCATCTTTGACTAATTTAGTCTAGAAATCACACACTGAATGTCACAAGATCGTGGTAGTCAGACGTTACAACACATAACACAACTCTAGCTTTTTTTTTTTTCTTCTTCTTCTTTTTTTTACATATTTATATCTAATTGTAGTTGCTGGAAAAAGTACTAGACCAGTCATTAGAAAAGTGCTTATACCTACAGTATATGGCAGCGAAGAAAAAAAATCTGGAACAAGCTAGCACCTTTGATGTTATACTTAAACTTGTTTAAAAAACAATGTTTAAAAACATTGTTTAAAAATGTTTTCTTAATATTGGTAACCATATTTAAATTGCAAGTACACATAAATATTCATTTTAGAAAGATAATTAGATAGTAAGATATTAAGATAGTAAGCAGATCCTCTACAATCACTTCTGTTAGCTAACATAGTTACACTGGCTAGTTAACAGATCCTCTACAATCATTTCTGTTAGCTAATGTAGCTACTCTGGCTAGTTAACTAGCTTGCTTCTTTCACAGTACAAGCCAAGTGTATGTTCAGCATTTCATTCGTCCATTCTCATAAATGATCAGTTACCTATTTAACAACAGCCATTTTTTACCAATTTTAACTGTTATAATTAATCACTTCATAGATAGCTTAAAATTAATTTAGCATACAAACGCTTCAGCTGAGAGCTTCTGGATATCACAACATTCTCTAACCTGAGCTGTGGAGATTACTTAGTGACCAAATTAAACCAAACGTCACAAAAACCACCACCATCATTTTTTATAACCCATCTTTAACAGGACTAGTTACCTGAGAGGAGCTAGTATAACACGCTAATCATTTCACAATAAGCTACAAGTAGTTTAGCACACAAACGCTACGGCTGAAGACTACTAGATATCACAACATCCTTCAACCTGTGCTGTGAGGATTTCTCAAATGCCACAAGCTACAAAAATAGTTTAACAAAATCGTTTCATAATCAATCTTTGGCAGAATTAGCTACCTGAGAGGAGTCAGCCTGATAACTAGCAAAGTTTGGATTGCAGAAGCACTTAGCCTCAATAGCATCAGGACTACCTGTTGATTGAGAACAACAGAAATCAGATTTTTTTTAATTAACTTAAATGAAATGTAAAAAAGAATTTATACATTTTAAAACAGAAAATGTTAACGAAATACTTTTATTTTAGAAAGCAGAGTCTGAAGCTTTCCAAGATCCTGTGAAGACTTGCCAGGAGTTCCCGGATCCGTTTTATATTTAGCTGTAAAAGCATCCTACATTTAATATCGAATTTTTACAATATTAGTGAACAATGCAGAAAATGATTAATTAAAGTCTAAACCCACAAGCTCTTTACACATATAGCGCAACAGTTTAAGAAGCGGCTCTGATTTGTAAAAATGACACCGACATTCACGACACAGGTGTCGACTCATATTGTCATTATCACACATAAAATATTAACAAATTCCGTTTTTTTAATTTGCTGCCCCCCTGCTGACAGACGGCCCTGCTTGTTTTGACAGTTGTAACGGCCCTTGTTAATGCTTGAGCGAGTGCATGGGTCACAGTTCACGGTGCGCTGGTTTTGGCACTAGGAGCCCTGCGACAGCTGCATGGCTGAAAGACGAGTCCGGCCCCTACAAAGAGCGCCGAGCCGCAATCTGCCGCCTTCAGCTCGCCGTCTTTCCCGCCAAACTAGTTTCGGCTGTGAAAGAATGGCACGGTGCCGGGAAAGAGGGGGGAAAACACGCCCACACTCTGGTTTTCAGACCCGCCCTCCAACCCTATATCTAGACTCACACCTCTACTTACCACTCACTCTTTTTCCCTGCATGCACCGTGTAAATGAGATGACTGCTTTACTCCCTATTCACACCACCCCGCCGGTTTCCAGGTCAGTTTGAACGTCTATCACGAGGAAGGTGGGAGGAAGCGAAAGGCCGTTGAGTGCACATTGCAACCAGACACTCTGAACATCTGGCACAGCTGACCTCTGCTCAATCCTTGCACAGCCTAACGGGTCACAGTGAATCGAGACCGACACACAACCTTCACAAACACAGACGCGCTTAAAATAGCACTTTGACAACTTAAAACAACACTAAAGAGCTCATTACTTCTTAATTTATTACAGTTAATATTTCTTAATGAAAATAAGTCTCTGAAATATTTATAATACCCGGATATTCTTACTTGTACAATAACTATACAAATATAAGCAGAATTAATTTATTAAAATATAATATAATTGGAATGTATTTATTTCATATTCATATTTTATGATTTTTTAAAAAATAATTAGACAGTAGGTTATACAATGATTTATTTTTATTTATTTAATGTTATTTTTGTATATTTGTTTTTACCTGATATTCTGTATAACATTTCTTCTATAAAATATATAGATACTTTCTGTCGATTTGTGTGTGAAACAGAAATGTCATATTTCAAAATTCATTTATTTATCTATTTATTTATGTTAAACATTTTTTGCTTTCTCTAAATCAGTGAGCACCGTAGGCTCTTGTACTGGCCGTTAATCATTTAAAACTCGCCAGGCCAAGCCATTTGTCACGCTTTAATCCGAGGCAGAGGGAGAGAGTGTGAGTGAGTTTCTCTGGCTCTCCTGGTGTACAAGGAGAAGGAGGAGGGGCTGCAGTGCGAGTGTGTGTGTATGTATGAGTGTATGCAGTGAAAACCTCTTTGTAGCGGCAGCTGAGAGCCAGCGCTGTGACTCCTAAACATTACATTTCATTTGGCCGGAGAGGTCACATGACAGCTGCAAAGGACGCCCCCCCCCCCCCGAGGGCCTTCGGCTTTCACTTGACACTGACAGGCAGCGAGAGACTACGCAAGGAAATATGCCCTCTTTCCATGACATCACCCAGCCAGGGTTTTTGGAAAAAGGGGGTTGGGGAGTGGATGAGGGTTTGTGTGTGCATGGGGGGGCACAGCTGGTGGCAGCCATGGTGCCATCTGCTCCTGACTAATAGGTCATGCTGCCTTACTTATAGACTCCGAGCTCTCCGCCACAGTTAGCAAATAAATACTACTGCTGGGGTCCACAGAGGCCAGACGGACTAACACATTCATTTACTGACTGACGATTAGTCTCTTTCATCCTCCAATAGCTGTGAACATTACCCATTTAACAAATCAAGTCTGAGCTCTATTTAAACCAAGCTTTTCTGATTGTTCATTTATTTTTAAGTCTAAGTCGAACCTCTTACCAGTCCACCACGCATCCTGAGATTCTTCTGTTTAGGGGGCAGATCGGCTAGCAGTAATTCATTGACTGAATTATTCTCGTAGTCATCGTCCACTTATTGTTCCCTCCTCATAGCCTAACCGCTGCTCCGGGATTAATCATGAACACAGCAGTGTGGAGGTCACCTGGTGGGTCCATGTCACATCAACTCCACTGGACTAATTTAATTTCGAAAATTTCAAAAGAACCTGTCCGGTGGGCTATGATATCTCTAGTGGTGAATCGTTCATTAGCTATTGACTGCAACATCATCATCATCATCATCTTGGATTGAAACTGTAATTTGAAAGTTAAGTCATTTTAAAACTAGCCAGTGGTGGATTGGTTGCTTAGAGCCAATTCTGGAGCTCACCACACTCTGGATGGGGTGCCAATTCATCCTAGGGCACAAGAACATACAATCATAGGCAATTCTCTAAATGAGAATCAGCCTATAACACATGTCTAAAAAAAAACAACAAAAAAAAACAGAAGTACCCAAAGGAAACCCACCAAGTGCTGGAAGACCATGCAAACCGATGGTGGGATTTAAACCCCCAACCTTGGAGGTCCGAGACGACCGGTATGCTGCCCAAAACCTCCTTAGTAAACTTGGAAACGTTTTGCATTTACAAACAGAATCAGACGTCTTACCATACATCTTGCCTTCATCAGAGAGGATGATCTTGCGACGGCCACAAGGTGGGTATATAGCAAGCGCCTCCTGGAAGCTCTGCTCGATGTCAGGACTCCATACACCCTCAGCGTCATTGTCCATGGGCTTCTCGGCAGAGTCGCTCATCCTCTCCATGTCCTCGGCAGGACTTTCACTGCCGCTCCAGCTGCTGGGATCCATTTTGGCGGTCGGGACCTCCAAGCCGAAGCCTGGAGCACACTAGGGTGAGACCTGATGGAAAACAAAAACCAGAATGGTTATCAGAGATCACTGTGTGCAATCCTTACACATAGACCAGACAGCAGGGCCGTTTGATGTGTTGACTTTTACGCCAATTGTTTTGTCTCACAATAAAAGTAGGTTTAACAATTATAAATATTTTTCTCCTTACCAGCATTTTTTCTCTCTTTCATGAAGTTAATAAGCCAAAAAAAAAGCACAGCTTGTCATGTTACCCAAAAAACTGCAAATCACAAAGCCATCTGTCTTCTTGTGCTATAAACAGCAAAATTCAACATTCATAATATACACGTTATAGTAGTACGAGATGAATAATTGTAGATGAAGGATTCTCAATTGAGTTGGACCAGGTGTCTCAGTAGGAAAAACACCTGGCCCTTCAGGACAGGAAACCGTTCAACTGTGACACTTGAAAATACCACCGTTACCCCATTGTCTTATTTGTGAAAAGCCTATTTTTGTAGGCAGCATTTTTGCCAGCTCTTGCACCCCTCAGTCAAACAATGTCCCATTTGGGAGCAGGAGTTTCTAAGGGAAGCACTTGCAAGTAAATGGACAGTGTGGCCACAGCATCCTAGAAACCATCTTGTGTAATGACTCCAACGTATTTATATATGTATACTAAATAAATATACATTACTTTATATACGTATCAAATAGAATCATAGTATAGCATGTTTTCTAATTAGCGCTGGCTAATCCCTACCTACTCAAACACGTCAGGACTCCAGGGCAAGCTTGAGATCACTAAGCTATTCTGTGAATTGCAACACATGCTAAAAATGGTTCCTTTAAGCCAACAATGTAAAACCAACATACATATACAATCAAGAACTGCACAAAAAAAACAATACTTCAGCAAAACTGCTATGTTGCTAAGCTCAAGAATGTAAATGTTTTATATTAACTGCCCCATATAGCAAACCCAGCAAAAACAACTTCCAAATTTCCCCAGATACTAAGATCACATTGCGATTTTTTCCTCAGATGTACTGTCACTGGACTTCTAGAAGGATCCAATTGCCTTGAGAAATGAGCTCGGTCGAACGAGGAGGCAGCAGACATATAACTTTAAAACACTCGGCCCAAACCACCTGGCATCTCCTGTAAAGCAGCGGACTTTTTCTCTAAAAGGCCTTTACAGGCGAGCCAATTTCAGCCCAGCTGTCCGTCCCCTCAAACCGCCCCTTAAATCTGGACAGAAATCATGTCCGCCGCTTGTGTGAAGCGCAACACGGCTGCTCGCAAAAACATCCAAAGCAATATCGAGGGAAATCTTTTTCTTTAGCAAAAATCTCAATCTAGCCAAGTAGAACCTGGTTTTCTTGTTCTGATTTGGTTGAAGGCAAGGCCTTCTGACAGGCTTAAGCACAGTGCCAAAGTCGAAGAACGCTATCATGTATGCGACTTGCCAAAGTGAGTTCATTTGCATGCTGAAGATTTTATAGTTTATACAGGCACACAAACCACCGAGAAGCCAAATGTGTCAAAAACGTGAGGACTTTTGGATGTTGTCGCGGTCCCGTCCGGCCCCCGCCCCCATCCCATCCTCCAGACGAGCCTTTCCTCCCTCGGCTTGCTCCCGTTCAGGCGACACAAGCTGTTGTGGGACTAGCAGCATATGTTTCTTCTAGAATGTCAGTTCATGAGGGGGGGAAGGGAGCAAGCTGTTGAGGGAGGGGGAAAAAAGCGAGGGGGAGGATGGGCAATCCGGGGAGAGAGAGAGAGAGAGAGAGAGAGAGTGAGTGGAGAGAGCTTTTCCTGAATTCCGTTTTTGTGTGCTGAATGCTGACGCTGCAGAACTGACTCACAGACTGATGAGAGGGGGGAAAGCCTATCCCGTTCTAACCACTAAATGGTTCAGGCCTTTTCTTTTTGGCCCTGCTTTACACTCCCCCCACCCTGCCTGCATAATGAACTACACTCATAATCACTTCCAGCACTGGGACGAGCATGTTGTGGCCGCTGGGCACGGTCAATCATATTGTGGACGTGTGTAACAATGCCGACCAGACCCTGGCCTGGACGGACCTGTTTACTTCCACATAAATAGTCCCATTTTGGAAAATGTAACAACAACGCTTGGTAAATCTTACTCGAGAGGCCTACTTTCAAAAATGCAGTGTCTGGGCATGTCCGTATCGTCTGCTAAGCTTTTCCCTGTAGGACAACTGTGACATTACAGTCAGGTTTATATATATATATATATATATATATATATATATATATATATATATATATATTTATTTATTTATATTTATATATATATATATTATATGCTTCAGAGAGGAATGAAGCTTCCACAGATGGTTACCCCCAATGTCACTTAAGGAACCAAATACCACCGCGTATAAACAACTATATACTTGTTTAACAACCTGACATCTAAACCTGACTCGAGGTACAGAACAATCATTTCATTAGCATATTATACCAATTTCTGTAATTTTCTCATATTAAGCGTTGTTGATTTCTCCAATCTGATTGGTCAGAAAGTGTCATAATTATACTTTCAATCACAAGTTTATATCAATACTATATATTAAAAATATATCATTTATAAATATTAATATTGAAAATTATATTAAATTGAATAATTTCACTTAACAATATATTTTTAATATAATTTCCAAAAATTACTTTTTTTATATTAAAAGTTTTGTATTTTTTATTCTTTACATATTCTTATTAATTTTTATATTTAAATATTTAAAATGCATTTTGACTGACAGATGTGCACTTTCCTCAATCCCAGCTTATTATTTAGTTATTCAACTTAAAGCTTGATATCAGGAACTACCATGAATTATTCAGCAGCTACAGTGAAATTAATAAGGCAGAAAACAAAAAAAACAACATAAAAAAACAAGGGGAAACGCAGTTTCGAGAATGAGGAATGCAAGCCTGGACAAGCGAACAGGTCATGGGAGTTTTTATGTATTCCACACTCCCACCCCCACCCTACCCAAACCACACCCCATCCCACACCAAGTAAACATCTACATGACAAAAATGTTAGTGTGAAGACTGAACCCAGCTGATTTTTATGCAGACTGATCATTTGTCTGCGAAATGAACAGCTCTTATGACTCGCAAGCCGAAGCCATTACAGGGAGAAGAAAAGTATAGAATATTTTGATCTCTTAAAAAAAAAAGAAAAAATACTTCTCTGTTGTGTATTAGCTTTTGGGCTCATATAACACATCTATTCACAAGTCAGTAGTATTCAGCACGACATATTATCACAATAGACAAGCAATATACGGTACGCACGAGACAGAAAATTACAAAATGCTTTCTTTCTACAAGGCACTAGGCAAGTGATTTTGATATATAGGTTCAGCATTGACTCCAGGCTTTTCTCGCCATTCTTAGAGAAGGCTTTAAGGCCACATCAATCAACAGGAACAAGCGTTAAAGAACATTCCCGGCAGAAATCAATAGTCTAAAAACAGCCTAATTATGGGACATGGCTTTAGTCCCTCTGTGGTCATTTACGCCTCGATAAATCATCTTAACCGATTTACCTCTGCCACAATCTCATACGCAACGTGGCCCTCGGGAACTTTCTTCCGCGTTCAAGTGCTCTTCATGATTGTATTACGTTATCATGCATAAAACCTGAGCATGATTTAAGCCTGATCTAATATGGGCTGCTGTTTCATATTTTCCTTTCCTCTGGATTACAGAGCTACTCGGAGCATCGAGGATGTAGAAAACAATTACTATTTCAATTGTTTTTAAACACATACACCTTGTGACAAAATGCAACTAGGTGTGTTTTTACGTATGCGCGTGATGTCGGAAGCAAAGCTTGGGTTGATTTTAGTGGTTATGTGATCAGTTTAGGCAGATGAGTATCACGCTAGGATGTGGACCGGAACAAGTGGCCTGAAAGTATCGGACCGAATCCGCTCCCCAGGAGCTTTGATTCTAGTAAGACAGAATCGAGGTGTAACAAATATAGTTTGGGTTGCAACATTCTTTTTATAGATAAGAGCTGCTATACAGATGCAAACGGAGGAAAGGACAGAGCTGTAGTACAGCAGAACTATGACATGTTCTGAGAAACAAACAAACAAACAAATCTTGTACAAAGCGATATTTTTTTCTGCTCCACACTCCAGTCCAGTAGGTGGCGATAATGTACCAACATCTTATAAACTCAAAACTAGAGAACTAGCCATAATCTTAATGCAAACCAAGACTACTTTGCAGGTTCTGTGAAGCGATTTGTAGTTTTTGGAAAAAACTGAGGTAGATCTTTAAGACATTTGTGAGGTAGTTCAAAGTGGTGAAACCGTGACCCGTAGAATTATCCAATCACCCGAAGCCTGCGTTTTATTACAGGTATAGTCAGGAATTTATGTTGAGATAGATGCTGGATAAATACTGACAAACATGCTCTTAATGAGATCATTTATTCCATCATTTGTTCTTACGCTAGATAAATACACCTGATACGCAATCAGAATGTGAAAAAATGTAAAAAATAACTGTGGCGTGTTCTTTTTTATTTTATTTTTTTATCAAATCGTACAGCCCTAGTAGGTCTACCTAAATAACTTTGAACGTGTGAATCAAAACTTGACCCGTTGATTCAATAAATCGGATCGATTTCGTTGCAAAATATCGATTACGTTGCATAACGGATTTAATCGCACAGAGATTCGATTCAAACTCGGGTTTAAGAAGAAAAAAAAACAGATAGGTGTGAAAGTGCATTCGGGTTGTCTGACCTCAGATTGCCTTTAAGTGCAGATCCTATATCTAATTATGACCGAATCCTGAACTATTCAGCACAAAGCTGTGAACTCTCACACGTCCGCTCTAAATAGAGGCGAACTCAAGGTACACGTTTACCGGATCCACTTGTCTGTTTTGTGAGAAGAAACCATTACTCGCTTTGAGGGCCTGTGCTGTCCCGGTACAGGGGCTATTTATTTAAATGAAATAATCGTTAAGAGTCATTGCGATACATCTGTTTTGTTTCAGATTAACAGACAGACACAGGAATGTTATAATCACTGACCAGACGAACGGAATCTGGACCGAATATTTAATGTGAAAGACTTGTGATTTGTTCAATATGGCTCCAGATAAAGCCAAGCTCCATTCCGCTTGTCTAGGCGTTGATGACAGATGAGAGGAACAATATACTGTGTTTACTCTCCGCTCCGAGTGTCAGACAAACAGGCGACACCGATATCCTTCCAGTGACAAGCGAGATGACAATCCTGTAGGTCTAATTCATCGACTCGTCTGGAGAACACGATTTCAGACTGACGGAGCCGTGCGATGTGTTGTTGCAGATTTTTATTGTTATTTTTTTTAATACGGATGGAAATGCACCAAATTTGCGGCAATTACCGGCTACATGCCAGATCACGATGTTTATCTGGTCATTATCGCAGGCGCCTTAAAATATTCGCAGCATTCCACGAAGAAGGTACCATGAGGACAGACTCGTCCTAACATTCCTTCAGATGCGTTCCAGCAATTCCGTTTGCAAAAACAAAAAGGTTTACTGACAACAAATAAGACAAAAAAAGACCTCTGCTCCACCTGAGTAATTACTATTAATTAATTCCTGTTATTACTTATTCTATTATCTGTAAACATGTCGCTCGTTTTCATTCTTTGGGAATGGAAATGAACATTCGTGGGGAAAAAATGTTACCAAAGAGAAACTCCGGCAGATCTTTATATAGACCCTAAGGGACATGGCAGGGGAAAAATATGTAGAAGGAAAAAAATGTAGACCTTTCAAGAAAAAAAATGGAGCGAGAGAGAGAGAGAGAGAGAAAAGTGACACTTGTACTTTCATGTCATTCTTCACTGCTATACGAGCTGTTGTGGTAGCAAAATAATTCTTATGTTGAACTACAACCTTACTTAAAAAGCACAAAAAACTCAGACCTACACTAACCATGAGATTCACTCATTAAGAAATATGCATTGCATGACGATAGTTAAATGGTGCTAAACTGTGCAAAAAAAGAAAAACATGTGTAATCAAGTCCCGCCTTCGTGCTCTAGGATTGGCGTACATTTCACAAGCACTGAGGATCTAACCAATCACAGCTGAGATGAGAAACAGACGAGAATTAAGGCTGGGATTAGCCGAAGACAGACGGCGAATGTTTTAATGATCTGTGGTTTGGACGGACAATATTGTGCTAAACTGCGCTTAAAACGTTTTATGTCACGACTTCCTGGACTCTAGCCAATCACAGACAAGAACATATTCTTGTCAGCAATCATAATGTATAAAGGTGGGATTTCGTAACCTCACATCAGCTTGCTAATACATTTGCAATATTTCTTTTTAAATCATTAAAAAAAAAAATATATATATATATATATATATATATATATATATATTTACAATCAAATGAAGAAACCTGACATAGACCTTTTGTGCATGTCCTCCACCTGTCCCCATTGGTCCTACCGACTTCAGGACATCAAAAGGCATGTCACCTTATCAGATCCCAGCACCAAAACTCGCATTCAAACACCGTCACAGTGGCACTTTCGGCAAGAACACACATCTGATAACGTGAAGTCTTAAACGTCTTAAACGACACTTTGTCTCCTTTGTCTCCTCAGTAATCTCTCCCAAGTCGTTCCGAATTGCCTCTGAACAACATTAACTATCTTCTAAAACAATTCACAAATCCCGCTCTAAGCCCTTGTTCGGGCAAGGGCACTACTCGGTGTGCGGGACATGCGAATGCACACTTAGACACATGTAGACACAGCGCACTAGTTTTCCTTTTAACCCCATTTGGAACCCATTTACCTTGGAACACTTCGTTGTTAGCTATTAATTGGAAAGCTAGAAACGTCAGGATGAGATAACGGTACCTGGACATAATTTTAAGTGTAAAGAGCAGCATATTCCATAGCATCGTCTCATTTTCAACAGAAGCGCTGAATACTAACGCTAGCAGAAGCCACCAAAATCAGGAGGCATCAAATATTTATACGCATCACGTAACGATAACAAATCAAACTTCTGCCGATTAATATCCGTATCATGTTTATCACATGCTTGTTTCTCTTTTGAACAAGTTACGACATGAACCACAACAACGTAATGAATGAATGAAAATGATCAGCAGAACAGAAGCTATCAATTGCTACGTTATTCTTTTATCTGTGCTACAAAGCATCAGGTAATCCTGTCGGCTCCGAAATACACCTTGAACGTAACCAACAATGAAAATCCACAGCAGCCTGATGTCGGTTAGGTTATTCCTGCCGTCCTTTGTCGTAACTGACGCCACGGTAGTCATGTGCCTGTACGGAAAAAAAAGGCTGTTTATTTTCTTTTCTCTTTCGGTCCCTTTTGTATTTTTGTTCACCTCCTAAGGTGCTCAGTAGATCTCAGATTATCAGAACAAAACGACATGCAAACATAATCAGTGTTGGTGAGTTTAATCCGGCTTCTTTAAAGTGTTTTTTTCCTTCCCTACTTCAATCTGATCATCACAACCGATCAAGCTGCCCGTAACGCGGAGACGCTGATTAGAATTGAAAACGGAAAACCCGTCCAAAATCCTGTAAAATATCTTCTCCCGCGATTGCTCCCTTTAATCACCGTTCACTGCATTTTTTTTCCCGTACGTATGAACATGTGGAAAATGTGGTTACTGTCTAATCGAAAGGAGAAGTAGCTTGTCCGTGTATGCCTCCTCTACGGTCGACGTGTTCTGCACGTTCTGCCTGAATTCACCTCCTCTGCTTAATACCAGAATTTGAACCGCACACACAAACACGCAGACCAGGAATGAGACCCGAAGATTAGCAATTAGTGTAAAATAAAAAATATTATAATAATACAATAATAATACATAGCTGTGCATTGTCCGGATAAACTGCCTTATCCTGCTTAATGTATAAATATATAAATAAAAGACAGAAAATATCTCCTTTCAGATTAAATGCAATTTGCTGCCGACATTTAAACACGATTAATGAAGCGAAATGTATTCCTGGAAAACAAGCCTTAACCACCATCACTCAAAAGTGACGCACTGTGTTACACTGAAAAGGGTTTTATCACAGGCTCTGTTCTGTTCCGTGAGGTGTGTGTGTGTGTGTGTGTGTGTGTGTGTGTGTGTGTGCTGTGTACTGTAAACTGTATTAATGCTTCCCACACACCTCTCCTAGGCACCATGCCCGGGGGAACCTGCACTCCAACACACTGTTCCTGATATATATATATATATATATATGAGAGAGAGAGAGAGAGAGATATATATATATAAATTTTGTTTTTGTTTTGTTTTTTGTTTTTTTAAAGAGCAGAGTTAACCCGGGTCACGTTCCAGGTGACATTTTTCCAGTCTTCAACTGTGAAGTTTGAAAGTGTTTGGAGATGCTTTTCTGCTCACTGCGGTTGCAAATGGTGGTTGTTTGAGGAACTCCAACCGTCCTGTGAGCTCGTACCAGTGTGGGAAAAGTGGTTTCGGGTTTTTGAGCCGGGAGACTCGGGAGACCGGCGGTTTCTGAAATACTCGACCGTCCGTCGTCGCGATCAGATCGTTTCTCATTCCGGGACGTAAACATTTACTGAAGATGTTGGGTTTGTGCGCTGTGCGTGTGCACCTGCGCGACTGCATGATTGCACCGATGAGCAGAAGTGCAGGTGTTCCTAATAAAGTGGCCAGTGAGTGTAGACTTTTATACATATAGATGAAGGACTGGTTTCGATCATTCGAGTTGATAAAGGGTTAAATGGTTTACTGCTTTTAATTATCCCTTTCTTGGTAAATCACAGATGCCAGATAACTAACCACATGCTTAGAAGAACTCCACCTTCAGAGCACTCTGACGTGCATGCGCGTGTGTGTGTGTGTGTGTGTTGGAGGTGCTTGGCTTCTCCCGAGGCTAACTCCCTCTCTGATAATGTTCTGTGCATGCTGTGGCCAGGATGTGCCCCAACACGCCTCTTTCACAACTCACTGCTATGCGCGCGCGCGCACACACACACACACACACACACACACACACACACACGCCAACAGTTCCAGGACTAGGGATTTGAATGCTTAAAAAAAAAAAAAAAAGCCAAGCAGAGATTAACTGGCTATGAGTCTGTGACGGTGTTTCTGCGATGGGTTCTGCTCGGCTGATAAGACGCTGATGAGTCCGACCAAAACAAGAGACAGAAACGGGATTTCCATTTTCCTTTCACTTTTATGTAAAAGGAATGAAGCTGCCGCATATCTACACTTTACATGATCCCACGTAATGTCTGTTTGGGGAGAATCTAACATTTTGGAGGAGGGAAAAAAGGTACATAAAGCACATTTAAAGCACTTCGCAAATCTGAGTGCACACATGCAGTCGAGTGCAAAAGTTTGCACACCCTCACTCGTACAACAGCGTGATGAGCGCCTTTTAAACTTAATCCTATGCAAACTAGGTATGACAAAGTTAAGCACCAATTCAGAGCCGGCAACACGAATGTATCCTCAGTTTCTACAATCCTGTGGTGCTGTTCTTTAGTCGGAGTTCTCAACCGAACAGAAATTAGTTTCCATTTATGGATAACCATGGATTAGGCAGCATGATGAAACCAAACAAACACAAAAGGCCAATACAAGGGGTGTTCAAGTCAAACCGGGACTTGTGGATGAAGGCTGGGAAAACGAATGACATTTACGGAAGCAGTAACAGAAGTACAATAATGAGACTCTTAGCCGCAGTAAAACATTTGAATGGTGAAAACGTTTTAAAGAAGGCTAAAAGGCTGTCGGAATGCCTGATCTGTGAAAATCAACGAATAATCTGTCGCCAACTTGTGAAAGAAATGCATGTCTGTGGGAACTGTACGCACAATCTTTCACCACCTGCAACATCCTTGCAACGTCCCGACCTCTCTCCACGCCATTTCCACATGTTTGAGCCATAAGAGATGTTCCTGGGAGGCCAGGGTTTCAAACGTAAACCAGGCAGCCTGATCATGGCCCTGGCGTACTGAGAAAACTTTCTACCTTGATTGTATTCAAGCACTAGTGAAATGCTGGGTTAAGTGCATCAGTGTAACAGGGGATTATATAGAGAAAAAAAGGGAGTTTTAAGCTAACTGTGTTCTGTTATTCTGCACAATCAAAAGTCCCGGTTTGACTTGAAAGCCTCTCATATATTCACAAAAAAACAAAAAACTGTGTTTCTTGTTTATATTCTTGACGTTCTGGGTCTTCAGTCTCTTCATGACACTTTGCCTGGGTGTCCACTGATTGCATGCTCCTCATAATTTCTCTCCTTCCGAGAGTTTATAGAGCGTAACCGGTGGAAACATGGCAATTGGCAAACGTTTTCGGTTTGCTTGCTTTAAATTAGCCAACCATTTGGATGGAAACCTAGCGTGCAAGCAAGAACAAAGACCGCCACAGAAAACTCTTAAGGGAAAAGAAATTGACCAATATTCAAGACTCAATCTGGACAAGATCAAGCAGAGCATTGAAAAAAAAAAAAAAAAAAAACTCCCTGCAGCTTACGGTCAGTCTGGTGGAAAGTGAAGACCAACGTCTTCACCATGCAGGGCTGGAAATGAGAAGCATGTGACTATGCTCTCCTGTAGAACATGAAGCTCCGAACTTGAATACTTCTCTTTAAACAAAGCACATGGTTAAAGATCAGAACCATGACGGTGCTGAGTAAAGCTCGCTGTACTCGATATGATAATTCACAATATGATAGAAAACTCAATTAATGCGTCCTTTGAAAGGCTCCTCTTTTGAGAGGCTGTTTGCATTTGAATGGAATATTTCTGCTAGTGCGTCTCTTTTGTGTACTGGCGTCTGCTTTGCTCTTAGGTACGCAGGTCCTTTAGAGCGCTGGAGTGGACGGCCGTGCGCTGCGGTGCATTCATTAGAATCATATCAAAAAGTCTGCCCTGTGGGAAAAAAAAGAGCCCTATTTACTTGCTCATTCATTTAAGGCATATGTCTGTATGGCATCATTATATCCATCTCATCATTTAAACACAAAGCGTCGCACAAAAGCTGGCTGAAGAGCGCAGGAGCCGAACGACAGTGATGGATTCTGAAACGGGATAAATGGCACTTTTAGGGAGATAAATCCTGTAAATAGGTTCCGCAATATATAGTGGTACACCGCAGTCTCGTTTCTGATTGGTCAGGTGAATTTTTCTATAAGCGAGCAGCCTTGGTGTTCGCTTTATTATGTTCGCGTCTCTTTAGAACAACCAGCGCATGTGTACCTGTTTGGGGTTTGTTTTGCTTTTTTTTTTTTTAAAGGAGTCTCCAGTGTCAGAGCATTGTCACGATCAGAGGTAAACCTGCGTCATGTTTTCATAATCAAACTAACACGGAGCGCCGGACTAGTTGAAGCTAGCGACCTCTGGTATACATGATATTTTAGGGATTAGACTCGCGCTAATGAGAATAGCATATGTAGACATGCTCTTTCAAGCGTTCTCAATCCTCGGCACAGTGTGCTAATCTTTAATTCGGAATAGGAAACAGAATGGATGACAACAGGGCTGCTGGTGTGTACCAAACGACGCAGCCTCTCCAATTATAAGATCTCAGAATCACACAGCCTTCACAATGCACCTCTTCATGCTTCGAGTTTGAACATGGACTCGGGCGCCTCGGGCAACAGCGTAGTAACACCATTCAAAAGCACGCAGTAAGTGGCTCTCCTGCTGACCCGAGCTCGTCTTTGCCTTTGGTCACGAGCTTGTCAAAAAGCAAAGGGTCTGTTCGAACACTAATGATCACAGCTTCTATGAGGCAGGAACGCCACCTGTGGAAACTGTCGCAACCTCAAGAGATAATTGCGCGCTCCTCTCCGGCTGACTCGGGCTCCATGGAAATAGTCTTATTAGCGCAATAAAGAGGAGGAGGGGGGCAGGTGTGGGCAACAAGTGAATGCCTCAGCGAGAGACGAGCCGTGGCTGTGACACGGCATTATGGGAGATGACACTTATCAGCGGATTACAAGAAGCGCTACGGTCGAGGCCGGGCTGGAATGCAGCTCCTTAAATTAAGAGACCCAATTTCAGCCGTCGCACAAGGCCCGGGTAATGAAATAAAAGAGGAGAGGTCCGAAAATGTAATTTTCTGTGTCGACTCCTTTTGTGTGATTATCTCGGAAAGGTGCAGTGATCATTCCGCAAATGGCTTTCTCCAACTCCGTAATGACCCATAGTAGTTAAGGTCTCAAAGAGAAGAACTGCAATTACCTGGTAATTACCAAAATGCAAGGCACACAGCCTTATTTTAGAAATGTACCACTGTGGCTAGTTAATTACCGCCACAACGTTCAAACTGTCCTCGAGTCGTCAGGTTTAGCATAAGTAGTAACAGGTTATGTATAGTTAGTGAGATGTAAATATCTGAGATGCCACATGCTGAGTGTCATTATTAAAGCACATCAACAATCAGAAGAATGTAAAGTACAAGATGATAATGAAAGTTACAGTGCATGACTGATATCATTCTAATAAAAACATCCCTTCAATTAAAACAACAATTAATCATTAAATCAATGTAAAATGAATCACTTTAATTACTTAAGCAGTTTAGGATTATATATGATTTACTTTACTATCTACTCTTTTTAAAACCAGATTTAATATTTGCTCAAAAAATAAAGATGGCAAAAAAAAAGTGAACCCATAAACCTATTTATTAATTCAGCCTTATTCGTTGAATTAAGGTTATTCATTTATAGTAAAGATGCATTGATTGCAATTTTCTCCATTAACTCTATTCTTTTTTTAAGCCCCGCCCCTGAAAGCTACTTCGGAAAGAGCAGCTGTTAAACCGTATTTCATCAAAGAGATGCATGTTTGACTCCTGCTCTTCAGGGAAAATTTGAAAAATGACTGTTATACGGCACTAGTAAAGACTTTCATGTCACTCCACTTGTGTCCGATGAAAAAAAACACAAAAATTGAGCTTTTCTGCCTTTTCATTTTTTGTGCATAAAATCAGAAGTCTGGAAAACAAGCAAAAAAAATAATGAATGATACACAACTACAATTCTAGGCCAGCATGATTTGAAAAAAAAAAAAAAAACGCACACACACTTTTGCCATCATTTTGATACAGATTGTGATTTAAAATGTGGTATGTAACTATTAAATGTACAGTGTTTATTCAAATATATTTGTCTTGGCTAACAACAAATAGTGGCACAAATGATCTCATTAAGAGGATGTTTGGCAAATTTCCTATCATAAATTGCAGCCTTTTTTCGAGTAAATAATTGTGCAGGTCCATATTTACGATGTGCGATTAATTGTGCAGCACTAGCTGACTCTGATGCCAGAAAAGCTCAAACGCTGCAGGGTGTGTGAGTATAATGCATGTGTGATTCAACTAACGCACAAAAAAAGCAGGCTGAGTAATAACTTGCCTAGAATAAATTTAGGGGGTTTTCACATTTGATACACACTTTCCAACCCAAATCGAAGCTCTAACCCAGAGTAATTTTAAAAGCAGCCATATATTTAAATGAGCATTACTATGAAAATGACACGTGAAGGTGATCCATTAATCACAACAAAAGTTTTTCCACTTTCAGCTAGAAACCCTACAACTGATCGATAAGAATGTTCCTCCTGGCTTTGTACACAGCTCAGTGCTCTTGGTAAAGCTCAAATCAGAAAACAAATGTCCAGTGGAGTGGACAGCCAGGGCTTCTCCTCCTCCTGGCAGCACCGGAGTGTTTATTTCATACCTCTTTAAACCCACAGAGCTGGACGCAGTGAATCCGTCTGATGCCATCCAGCTCAAGCCTCAGACCCAATCCCTGCTGCTACTACGGGCCACTCTGGGATCAATTTCTGTTGGCTGAGATGCTGGATTGATTTACAGGGCCTGTCAAAACAGCTTTCTCCACCTGCCTGCGACGTGCAACAATCAGCCGCACTGTTCAGCCCATTACACCGCCGCTGCACACGGGGCCGCAGGGACGCTCTCTATTTACGGCTCACGGGCTGGAGCGGATGCTGGAGCTCGATCCGCTACTCGGAAAGGGTCTTCTATTGTGGCATGCAGCAATCAAGATAACTAAAACGATGACATGGGATGGCTGGGCTGAAACTTACACCAGGTGATTAGCTGTAATTAGTGTAACTGCAGTCAGAATTAACTAACAGGTTTACCGTGCTTTTAATGATGAACATTCCAGAAATAGGCGACATTCCAGCATTGCTTTCGTGTTACGCAGACGTGTTACGGCACATCGGGATGGACGAGGCAGCGCTTATAAGGCACAGGAAATTAAAGCTGTAAATAAGCATGAGAGGAGATAAGAGATCTTTGGACATTTATGAAAGTAAGAGCAAGAACGATATCTGCCTCCAATCCCCCTGCCTCAATAAAGTTCCTCCGTCTATTTACCACTTCTTCCTACCGGAGGACTCGTGGCAGAAACGTCACATGGTGATGGACCTGTGTTTAGAGAATCCTACGACAGTGGTGGGAGTGGGATCCACTGAAACATCATAGTGACATCTAATGTCAGGTCAGGTGCGATTAACTTAACAGTACAGAAAAAGTGTTTTTTGTAAAAACACTGAAAAATGTCCTCTATATGTTTCGATACACTTTAATATTTTGTATTTTAGAAAAGACACAAAAGACAAACCATATTAAAACTTAAAACACAATTTAAAAAATCAATAGTATTTTCCTCTATAAATGGCTATTTAAAAAACACAATAAGAAAAGTCCTCTTGTATACAAATGAAGCTAAACATTCAAAATAAACTATGAGTTGGACTAAATGCCTATTTCCTGAAACTAAGCAATAGCACGTTAGCTTAATCTAAAGCAAACCACTAAACAATGCTGCTAGTTAAGGCAAGGCTAACTATTCCACAGTGTAAACCAATCACCAATGGCGTCATCAAGCATCAGGCAATCATCTAACTAACACTAACTATGTACTGCAATAATATTAACTATATACTATAAATTATATATATGTCTATATACTATATATCATGGTTGCTAGCTTAAAATAACTAATGTAATATTTAAACCAACAATCAGTCTAGTTATTATATTATATATATTATTTAAAGTTAGTGACCGATTTCATTGGCAAGCTAGCTAAAATCAAGTTAACTACTATATTGTGCAACCTAGAAACCAATATCATTAGGCTAACTAATATATTATATAAACCAGCAGTTTACTCCAACAGTTGTACCTAAAATTAGCTTAACCTTTATGATCAATATCACCAACAAGCTAGCTAACAGTAAGGTTAATTAAAATATTGCATAATCCATTAACATGATACTATATAAAGCAGCAATCTAGAACACTAATGAGCTAGCTACAGTAACATTCAGCTAACTAACATACTGTCTAAAACAGAAAACAAAGGTATTAGCAAGTTTCTGATTTCTAGCAATTAAGCTAACAATTAGTGTACACTACACTGTAAGCTAACAATTAGTGTACACACACTGTGTACACTAGCAAACAGTATCACTAACAGGCTCCTAAATAGTTTTTTTTTCTTTTCACAATGTGCTAAATATTAATCAGTGACACTAGCAAGCTGGTTAAAATGACAAGATACCAAAAATAGGCACTTTTATAAAGTGTTTAATAGCAATTAATTTTACTAGCAAGCTAGCTAACATTAAGCTAACAATTATAGTATCTAAACCAGTAACTGTTAGCGCCAGCAAGCTACCTCAAAATGCCATAAATTTTATAAAGTGTTAAATAGTAATTAATGATACTAGTAAGCTAACGAACATTAAGCTAAAGTTTATACTGTGTAAACTAATAAATGAAATCACTAGCAAGCTGCCTACAATATCCTAATTTCCATAAAGTGGTAAATATTAATTAACAACACTAGCAAGCTAGCTAAACCATTAACCAGTAGCACTAGCAAGCTACCAAAATAGGCAAACTTTGAGAATGTGCTAAATATTGGTCAATGACACTAGCTGTTTTATTACTAATTTATATTTATATTATATATTAGTATACTCATCTATATAATTTGATATTATTACAATATTATTAATTATAATATTGTGTAAAGCTGGAACCATTGGGGTTAGAAAGCTAGCTAACCATATGATAATTATTAATACAGTGTGACTTGTACAAGCAGTCGAGCTAGGATTATGCTAATAGCTACTGTATTTTCTAAAGTAGAAACCCATGTTGATAGCAATTTAGCTAAAATTAAGCTAAACATAAGCATAAGATAATCTGCAAACAGATAGAAAACTAGATAAAAACTGGTTATATACAATATTGTTTAACCAATAACAACAAAATGAGAGCTAAGATTAAGCTAACTATTATTTTGGTGATACTAGGAATTAATGAAGGTAGCGAATATTAACTTGACTGTAACATCTAGACAGAAAAAAAAGTGGGCAGTTTTGCTAGCATGCTAGTTAAGGTTTATTTTTTTTTTTTTGGATTGTTTGGTTTTTTTGTTATTTGTAACTGACAGCTTTGGTAACATGTCTAACTAAATAATACACCACAAAATCTTCTCATGAAAACATTAAAACTTTCTTAAAGTTCTTATACAAAAAGCTAGTTTTACTTTCCCTTGCAGAACTTTTGAACACCGTCCATAAATGAGCTGCCAGAGACATAAACAGACAAAGCTCTGCATGTGTGTTTGTGTGTGTGTGTGTGTGTGTGTGTGTGTGCGCGTAATCTTTTGAAGTGGTGTTGAATCAGAGTGTTGGTGTTTTCTAAAGCTACAGCCACACCGTGGCGAGATTTTAGACCGTTTCTATGCATACTAATACTGTGAGAGATCCTCAATCGCCCAAATCACAAGCCAGGCTCTAGGACTCGGCTGGTCACAATAACAATGCGGCGACCATTGAAAGGTCTGCTCTGGATTTATTGTGGGGGGGGACGTCGTGCCAACGAACCCCGGATGCTCAGAGCTTGAATACAGACCACAAATTATAAACAGTTTGAGTAAATGAAGTGAGCCAGTGGCTTTGTTGCACAGACGTACATCTTCCCGTTGATGGTTGCTCAGGGAAAGGAAGTTATTGAAGCCTGGATTTCCTGCTTTCAGCTGCGGCCAAGAACTCTGAGGTTTATGGCGACTTCTGGAACTGACTCATCTAATGATTCATGGATTCGATACTGTTTTTCATGGTTTGCCGACATAGAAACTTGGACGGTGCAACCTTTTAGGGCGAAGACAACTCGGAGGGGAAAAAAAACAACAGGGAAATAAATGAACAACAGGGTCCGGACTGAAATGTTTGGGATTAAACTAATCGTTTTCTTATGTATCTAGCTATAAAAGCCAAAAACAAGATACAATGAAGACCTTGATGTTGGAATTAACATTTTACCACAGTGCTTATCAATTCTTGAATCTGATTGGCCAGGAGGTGTTGATACATTTTTTAATGGCATATGACAGTAGTTCTGACTGAAAATTTAGGGCAGTTTAGTCTTTGAGTCACTATAAGAAGAGCTCAAACCTCTGCATTCTCTTGTATAAGACTTGTATTAAATGGATTATCAAAGAAAAGAAAGAATATAAGATCAGAATGAGGTTTCTTTTACTTAAAATCTATGGAAGGAGTCTCGAGTGTCAGTGCATTGTAATCAGGTCTTCAGGAGCTTTCTAATGTCTTGGTTAGCAATGAAATCCCCAGTATTAAGTATTAAGTCCAACTGGACCTATATCACTGTATGATGCTAATTTAACATTTTGAGTGTTATATCAACAGTGGGAAATTCATTGTATAGGTGCTATGGGAGAATAAGTGTTGGCCATTAATGAGTAAAATGGGCTTGCTGATGAATCGTTGTGGTATAAGAAGTATAAATCACATGTTATTGCAAAATAATCCCCATTGTGGTGTAAACAACAATCGTACTCCTGTCAGTCTGTATAACACCCTGTTGCTGATTATTTTTCCACAACAGCACACCTAGAAGTTTGTGATTTCATCACTTGTTCTACCAATTATAGAATTTCCTTAAGATGGACATATTAAATACTAGGAATGGAAATCACCAGGGTGCCCGATAATTCAGTTCATATGGTGATTTTATAAAAATCTGATTTAATTTTAAAAGCTTGAACCGATTAAAAACACGAGTAATTAACTGTCGTTCTTGCCTTATAACATAATTTTTTCCCACTCAAAAACCAAGGGCAGCATTTAAACTATACAAAATACCTATATACACTACAGAAAAGTTAAGAAAAATATTTTTTAAATTATTTAAGCAAAAAAATAAAAAGCTACTTTTTTTTTTTTTAACCAAGCAGCACATATCTCTCTTTCTAAACAAACTTGCCAAATAATTTGCTGCTGCCACATGGGATGTTGTGCTGTCTGCCAATGTGAATAATTTAGAGCATGCCACCTGTAGGATTATAAAGGAAAGGCAATGCTTTGCAAACATGCGAGGGGTATTCAAACCAAACCAGGACTTGAGATTCTGCAGTATAACAGAGCACAGTTATAAAGATTTTAAATAATTTTAGGAGTGCTTAATGGCACAAACATCTGGAAATGGCTTGGAGTGAGGTTCAGACTATGAGGGAAATTTGCCAATAACTCCCAGCTGAGTTTCTGTAACGTGCAAGCGGTGCAGGGGGCAGTATGAGGTTGTGCATTGCCCTGCAAAGACGGAACCCCTTTAGTGATCAATCCAGGCCATTTTTTCCATTAAAGGAAAGAGTTATTAAATGAGTTGCTGTGAGGCCAGCATTTCAGGGGTGAGGCTGGTGGACTGATCGTGGATCAAAACTTCATTGATAACTGCATTAGTGTAGAGAGAATTATGTAGAAATATAAAGCTAGTTTGATTCTCATAACTGTGTTCTGTTATTCTGCACAATGAAAAAGTCCTGATTTGTCTTGAACACCCATCATATATAAATAAACAATACTTTTTTAGAATAAAAATTGAATTTAATGTTAGTGATACATTATGCCACAGAAATTAATCACAATACATAATTGAATCAACTTTCTCCTCACATCTCTTGAATACCCCTACATTTTTTTCATTATAAATAATAAACAGAAATAACTTTTTGCCCTATTGCACAATAATTACTTTTTCAAATAACAAAAGAGCTAACCTTTTTTTGTAGAAGTGAAATCGAAAAAAAGGAAATAAGATCCCCCCCCTTAACCCCAAAAAAAGGCCAAAGTGTGCCGAGTTTGCTGCCACTTTATAGCCATTCATTTACATTTATCACCAATTTCACCCTTTTATGGCAATTCAGCTTTAAGAAGACCGCAGTCACGAATGGCATCAAAGACACGGGCTAAAATGAATCAGATCTCCCCCTGACTTCAGGTCAACACTCAACCATTAACTAATACAACAAACTGAAAACCTGAAATGAATAAAAGAATTCATAAAAATTCAGATTGCACTTGTGAACACTGAAGAAAAACAAGTTCTGAATCTAAGCGGTGACCAGAACTGTGCATGAAGGGATCTGCCACGCAATGTTCTCAACCAAACATGCAAGATTTAATCCTCAAGATTTAAAGCCTATTATTATCCATGCCACTTATTAGCTCACTTTAATCAACATTCACAGCTGATTTGCTCTTTGTCACGCTAAAAAACTAACACTCATTTGCATTCCTTTTTTTTTTTTTTTTTGAACTCATCACTTTTTAAGAAATAATTTTGCAAAGCATCAGCTAACCTTGGAAAGGAGTCCAAAGAAGAGTTCTTGTGTTGTCATACATTCTTAAGGTACAAAGCGGACAAAGCATCTGTAGGAATATGTGGGCGTGCATGCACCTCTAAAGAACATTCGACGTACAAGTGTTTCTTAGGGTGTTTTTGGACAAATACAACAAAAAGGGAGTCAGACTGATGTTTTTCGTCGCACATTCACCACTGGAAAAATAGCTCTGGAGTCTAATTCAGGAGGAAAACAAGATGAAGCCAGGTCTGCATGGAACACTTAATTATGCTTAATAATGTGCAATCATATCGGTTTAATTCCCCTTCACAAATGCCAGCCCTGAGACTTTATTAAGTCATTGTAAAACCTTATAATGCAAATGGAAAACTGATTTCGGGACTAAAAACAAGCCCGAGCCCTGACGCAGATTATACACACACACGGACGAGCGGCTTTAAATTTCACAAATTCTTCAGTTACATTTATTTATGTTTGTCCTAGATACATATCTAGCAGCTTGGACAAAAAATACACATATGGTCACATTTTCTCCTATATGTATGTGTATACAAACAAACACACATACACACACACACACACACACACACACACACACACACACACACACACACACACACACACACACACACACACACAGGGGTCTAAAAGTGAGAGCACTAGTGATATTGCTGTTTGCCATTATGTTCAAAAAAGGTTCTCATTAGAAATTATATAATCAGCAACAAATACGGTGAATCTTAGATAAATGTAGATGAATTTTAGAGTATTCCTAGTGTCCTGTTTTGCTTTAAAGGCCCCATATTTAACTATTTCTTTAACAACTCGGCATATGTCTCAAAACTCCTCAATACCTGTGTGTGTTAATGCTCCAGCTCTGTAAATACTCCTCAGATAATGCACTTTTTCACTCCTCCTCCATAAATACTGTTTCAGTGTCTATGTAAATGAGCTACTAGAGAAACCCTAATTTGCTTGTTTAAACGAAAATTGAAAAAGGACGAGAAGCAGGAAATTCACCCCCCTCACATCTTTTTTTTTACACACACAATGGAAACTTATATGAATGCCTAAAAATTAGTAAAAAAAAAAAAAAGTAAATGTTGCTTAATAGGTCCAGCTTTAAAGATGAAGTCTGCACTGAAACCTGATGATCCATATTAGATTAAATACAATAAAATGTGTTGTGTCAATGGAAGAGATAAGATAGATATTACACATGTGCTTTTTTGTTTCTGAATTTCCTGTTGAATACATTAATCCAAATCCCAGATTTTCAATGTTTATGACTTTCGGACCTCACCGTGTTTATTTCTAAAAACGACACAGCTTCCTGGAATGCAAGATCATTTGCATGTATCACAACTACGAGTAAAGCTCTAGCATTTATAGACTGATTAAAAGCGAAAAAGAAGATTAGTACGAAGATTTTTTTTCTTTCAATTCCAGTGAAAGCTGTCCCACCCACCTCTACATTTAAAACCTAATCCACTTACAGAAAACACAAACTTGCTACCGCATTCTAGAGAACGGGAAATGACTAATTATCAGCATCGCCCACGGACTCGGTTTCATCACCTGAAGTAACAAAAAAAAATAATAATAATAAAAAATCATCCGCAGCATTTAAACCTGAGCCTCACTGTTGATTCTTTGCCATTCATACACACATTCAATTACACAGTTCTGCTCTGCTGCTTAAATTGTCGATATTATTAATTTATTTCTGTCTTTTTATAAGATCTTTAAACAATTAACATATTTGCTCATGTGTCTCTTAAACAGATTGTATAAGAAGTCTTGTCTCACACAGCTGTCCAAAAGAGTGGGGACAAAAAAATTTAACTCACAGGATTGGGACTAAACAGTTGTGTGCTCATAAGAAACCACTAATCAGGGGGGAAAAAAAGGCTTTGGTTTTCTAGGGAGAATAAAGATTGGACTCTGGATCAGTGGAAAAAGGTCATGTGATTCAGATTGACCTTAATCCAGAGTGCTGTGTGCTTCAGGATAAGAAGGGAAGGGCATGAAGCGATGCGCGTATCATTCATAGTGCCCATTTTACAAGCCTTTAGTTAGTCAGGTCTAGACTCAGCAATGTTATGTGTCAATAAAATAAAGTCAGCTGACGACCTGAATGTACTGAAAGACCAGGTTATCACAATTTTTAATTCCCTACTGGCCCTCACATTGTAAAAGAGTGGTTCTGGGAGCATGAGGAACCACCTTCACACATGAACTGGCCGCCACATTGTGATCAAAGCTAAAGGCAGCTGAATGAAATCTTGTCGTGTTCACTTTTTTTGTCTGACCAGGGAGTGTATATGAACTTTAAAAGGTTAAAAATTCTCGTTAAAACGGAATGTTGAAATTGTGACAGCCGAGTTCGCATGTCTTCATGACTAAAATACAGGGCCTACACGTAATTATTACATTTCATAGTGTAACACTAGCCTTGTACACAACGGCTTCCAACTGCCTCTAATATGTCGTTTTGTATTAAATCTACATGAGTCCTTTCACGCCAAGTGAAACACAAATCGGAAAACCTGTGCTTGCTTCTGGAAAGAGTGAACACATCTCTGTATGTTTCAACCCACTTTTGATCAGTTTAGACCTTTATTTAGACCAGCTGCCTTCATTGCTGGGAAATGTGCTGATGAAAAAGGACAGGAATAGCATCACTCTTGCACATCCACCAAAATATAATAAGAAGCTCAGATTTTTTTTTTCTTTCTTTTTGGGAGGGGGAGGTGCTCATTTGGGTCTGCAATTATGTCGAAGTTTATAATCAGCATCTTCCAAGTCGTTTAATAATTTCCATCCTTTTTTTTTTTTTAAGCCCACGATCTCTCTGATTCTGCTCCGACCACAGATAGATTCTAATAGGAAATGATGTGGATGGTGAATAAAGCAGACAGGACGTGGCTGTTTGTGTTGGGCCCCGTCCCAGCAGAGTTGAGCAGTTCACGTTGTCCTGTGACCGCAAGATGGGAGGAAAAGCGAGTTAGCTGCTGCTAAAAGCGGCGTGGACGCTTGTGTGTGGTTCATTCATAACGCGTTGAGGTAAACCCTCAGCTCCTTGCATACAGCCATTATGAAATCTATTTGTTGCTTGCCGCTCACTAAGTGGATAGAAACGATTGCAAATCGATACAAGAACAGACACACAGAAAGGAGCGCCAAAAAAATACAGCTTGACAGCTCACTTGGTTTTTCATGGAGTCCAGATTGTCTTAGTAATTTGCTCACTTTTATCATCTTGCTATCATATAAAAGAACTGCTATATCCATGAATCTGATTGGTCAGAAAGTGTTGATTGACTTCTCTAACCAATTTTGACAGCAGCGCCATCTGGACCTCCGAACACAGGTTTGATTATTATACAATTACCGCACTCTCACTCTCTCTCTCGCTCATGCACTAGCGTTTCTATAGGGAACAAAATTCACTGGGACCTTGAGAATTTAAGCCTCATGAGTAGACTTTTAAAATGAACAATGGATCGATGATGGCGAGAAGTGTATCAGCGATGCTCTAGTGAAGGTTTCTGTAGGAAGGCGTTCAACATTTAACAAAAGTTGACTTGAGTGAGTTCGAGTGCTTTTCCTTTACATTTTCCATTGCGAGGAAAGATTTCTAAACAGACTGTAGCTATAGGAAAGCGAAGTAAATGAGAAAGGAAGCATGCGGGGATTGTTTACAGCTGTTGTAATGAATATAATAACAGGAACTGAGCTGTTTCATGGACATTCCATGACATTCCATGACAACTATATACTTAAGAAAAATGTATAGTGCGTTACTACTTAATAAATGTGATATTGCTGTAGTTTAAGAGGAATAGATCACCTCCGGAAACATCATTTTAGAAAAAGAATAAACTTCAGGGCGGTAAATTTCCTACAACAGAACAACCTGGGGAGTTTTTCCCTTGCACGTTACATATGGTTTGATTGGGTGGGTGTCATGACTCCTTTTAGTGTAGACAGTGCCTTGATTTAAGGTAACCCACGGAAACGCGTACGATTTGCATGATGCAAATTTTAACAAGCAAGTGTTCCCCATTGACATCACTATGTACAGTAACTTCAGTATGAATATATATTCATTTTAACAAACCACATGATTGATTTGATAAACAAAAAAAATCCATGTTGTTATTATTATTAATATTATTATTATTAGACCACCCTGCCCACAAGGTTTGCAAAGAAAGACTCTAATTTTAATATGTACTAATCATACCTTGATTACATTAAAAGATTAAAAGAAAAAAAAAATCAAAAAACAACTTTTGCCAAAAGCAAATTCATCCTCAGGAACAAAACAGCTGGCAACTGAAATATGAGGCGTATTAAAATGCCGTTGATAAGTTAAGTGACTCGATATCTTATCTGAAGCATACAGGAGCCATATGGTGCCACGGCCAGCGCCGCCTGTTGCTGGCATAACAATGGCCTGGTGTAGACAGTGAGTGCCAGTCGCGGCTTGACAAATGGCCGTTAGCCTGTGTCCTGGAAGCACTAAGAGTAGCGTTCATATTTGCATTTTTTACCCTTACAGGTGCAGAAGGCGACTAAACCAGATGTCAGCTTGAGCACAGCACTGTTTGCCTTCTGCGGCTCAACAGCCTAGCCTACACACACACACACACACACTCCTCCCTGGCTCAGCAACAGGAAAGACAATAGGGTCTCTCTGTGTTGTGTCCATTCCCCCACAATCCTCCATTCCCAGAGGTAACCCAATCCACTACGTCGGAGCAATGCACCTATTCTCTTCCCATTTCTCAAGTGAAAGACTGCATTCTTTTTCTTTCCAGCCATACTCACAGGCAGCACCGCTCACACACAGAAAATATGAAAATGAATAAGTTTTCATCTTCTATTTCACATTTATTATTAAGGCATGCACAGATTTGACGAAGCACTGTTTGAAGTCTGCAATTCGCTCTGAACGAGAGGCATGTCATTAAATGGGTCATATTTAAGAAATACAACCACACTCCCACTTCATGTTTTTTCTCATATTTGGGTCAAACAAGAGAAATATCGTTTGAAACCAGAAAAACTTCATTTCCACTTTGTATAAATACATCACATTGTATAAATGCCCGGCGTCAATCACTGAAGCAATGAATAATACTTAAACATATTACGTGTATGCAAACAAATAGAATGTGAATAGATTTTAATAAAAGCTTTACAGTACAAGAGCTCTTTGACTTTTAAGCCAAAGAAAAAATATTGTTTTCCTGGTCAATTTTTTTTTTTTTTTTACATTTAGTGTGTATTATTAATAACCTGGTAATGGTTATGAAGTATTGGTCTAAAGTGAAAGGTAAATTAGTAGTCCTAATGTTCATTGATGTACTAATACACTGATGTCATGTAAAAAACTAAAATGCCTACAAAACAGATACAGATGTAAAAGTCCCTAGAGGTTAACACTTCACTGACAAGGTACAGTTGCAGAAAAATCCAACATGTTAAATCTGTACACAACCATGCAAAGGTGTTTCGATACTTTTCGATGCCACCTTTTCTATTCTTTGTGCTTTAAAATCAATCGGCACATGCAAGCCACAAATCCCAGACTCACATGTTCAACAGGTCCTCTCACTGCACAAGCAAAACACATATCCAGTACTGCTGCTAAACCAGATTTATTATTCGTTTGGATCCTTTCTCAAAGAGCGGATTTGCTTTCCAAGATAAGGTCACGTCAGGGGTCAAGTCTCAATCTGTTTACTGTAGTCAATGATGACGGCCCAGTCAGAGCGAAACAAACAACACATTGTGTCACGCTGGACTTTCTTTTCTTTTTCTTTTTTAAATAAAGGCTACAGTGAAATATAAGGCAATAATTAACTGTGAGAAAGGAGGCTTAGTCCTGAAACACAATAGTAACTTGTTTGCAGAAAGCTGAGCAAGTGGGACAGTAACGTTAAGTCCTCTTCACTGAATACGCTAATTCCTTTAGGAGTTCCATAGCGATTTCAAATGAAATATTAGGCTAAATATGCTTTGGAAGAAATATTTAATAAGAGGTTTGATATGTGTAATTTATAAATCCTATTACAATTGAGTGAGAAGGAGCACTGAATGAAGAATGAAGCACTGAAGTTGGTCTAACAAAGTTATAAACAGTTAGAGTTATATTTCCTAATAAAGCACTTTTTTTTAATTATGGAACAGATTTAGAATAAATTGAGGATAAAATTAAGTCGAACAAACCAAATGAAGCTGAGTTTACCCAGCTTAAAGGGTCAATTTTAAACAGGTGAGGAAAGTGCACAGCTAAGCATTAGCTTAGCCAAAAAAAAACTGCAGCAGAGATATAATGCTAAGTATCTGTTGTTGTTGTTGTGTTTAACAAAATGAAAACTTGAATTTCACAACGATTTCAATTGTAACAATTTCAATTTCTAGCACACTAGACGTGTGTGTGTGTGTGTGTGTGTGTGTGTGTGTGTGTAAAGCACAAGACTATGCTACTTTGCAACAAAATAGGGATAAAATGTTTTGGGCAAAATGTTTGCTAAAAGCGCTACTTTGTTACACATCAGCCTCGCGCGCAATGTTTATTATTGTATTACTAAAGAAACAAGGTAACCTTATTCCATTTCATGTCCTCTCGCGCGGCAATGAAAAAAAAAAAAAAAACGACAACGAGCTGCTCTTTAGGCATTAGTGCACACAGCAGGAGAAGGAAGGCGGGCAATCCCAACAAAGGAAATGACAAACCCAAGGCTGAGCGCTTATTCCTTACTGTAAATAATAAAGGGCTGGAGTAATGGCGAAATATGACTAGCTCATAGTAAACAAAGAGAAACGTAAAAGCTCGTATATGTTCACTAAGTTCATCAAGAGCCTGAAATAACGTACATCCTGTGGTCAAACGCAACACATTCTCAAGAAAAGTTCTCCTTAAAAAGTTTTTGCCCAAAAGCACCGATTAGTCGTAATAAATCCATGTCGCTATGGGGATGAATCATGATCTTTCATGACGACCTTTATCATAATAAAGACTTGCGTAAGAAGTCTAACAGTGCTTCTGAATGCAGGCGAGAGGCAAAAGGGAAATGTGGAAGCTACTCACGGTGAGGACTGAAACAGAACAAGCAGACGAAAAAGAAAAAGACGCGACAAGAGCAACAAGTCTCTCCTCCCGGCGCTGGGTTTCCGCACGCTCCGTGGAGATCTGCAACTTCCGGCAGGGCGAACTGTGGGAAAGACAGCAACATTTTGGATCCGTCATCCTCTTCCCAAAAAAAAAACAAAAACAAATAATAATAATAATAATAATTTCAGCATCCAAACGTTTGGGATAAAACGCGGAGAGCGCGCTGAGGGAGCGGACGCGGGTCTAGTGCCGAGCAATGGCGCGCGCGAGCGGGTTCTAGAGCGCAAAAAATGTGAAAAATGCCAAAGATTTTTTTCGGTGCCATGTCAGGCGGGTTACGGCACTGAGTCACAAAGTGAAAGCACCCTGTTGCGGCGGCGTCGAGAAAGCACTGGAGGAGCGAACTCAATCCGTGTGAAAACACTTTCAGCCCGTCCTCTTCGGCTCACTTTGGTTTTCTCCCTAAACTGCGCTACATTGTGTCCATTTTTAATGACGACATACAAGTTTCCACATCAACCCGTTTATTAACATTAAACTTACCTTTAATCTCCGTAATCGATATTATTTCTTATTTAACAGCTCCGCCCCTTTGATTTTTTTTTCTTTCTTTTTTCTTTCTAATATGTGAGGATTGATTTGAATTTTTTTTTTTTTTTTTGCAAACTGCGTAAAGTTCTCGTGGCGGTTCAGGGCCGGGCGGGAATGCGAGCGCGGATCGCCGACACACCGAGAGATGCGAAGAATGCGCGGAATGAGAGCAGGAATGAAATGAACGCAAGGCGTCGGGTTCGTGCGAGAGGGCGGAGCCACAAGGGTGGCGTCATCCCCCCAGAGCCCAGCGAGGCGGAGGAGGTGGGGGAGGGCGTGGCCACGTCCATGAGGATGACTTCACAGAGCAACGTCGGCGGGATCGTCCAATAGGGAGCAGGCCGAGGCGCGCTTCACGGTTCGAATGAATGCAGATTACGTTTCAGCTTTATTAACCTCGGAGAAGTGGAGGAAGAAATGAGTGCACAGTGCGCAACTTTTATTAGCCTACCACTAAAGGTTTTCATAAATACACTCCTGAATAGACAGTCTCTGTGTTTCTGATACATCTCTATATCATAACAATTTTTGCAGTTATGCTTTAATGACATTGCATTCTAAGCATGATCCACTAGTCAACTCCCATGTAGGGGTGTCTTTAGTTATGCACACATAGAGCAGTGCTCAAACTGGGGTCCCTGAAGCATAGCCTATAGATACAGAGAGTGTATGCTGTATTTATTCATTCATTTATCCTTGTTATTATCATAATTATTACAATTAGTTACAACAGTGTTGCTATATTTATTATTGACTTCAGTGTATGCTCATTACTTTGTTCCACTGATCATGTGTGTTTAATCCAAACCTTAATACCTTAATACATGATCCACTAGTCAGCCTACACGTGTCAGGGTGTCTTTACTTATGCACACATAGAGCAGTTCTCAACCACAGACCCACAAGTATCCCTGAAGCATAACCTATAGATAGATAGATGTATTAAGATGTCTACTGTATGCTGTATTTATTCTTTTAGTATTTATTCATGTGTGTTTAATCCAACCCTTAATACTTCACATCAAGCACACCTAAATAAAGCTTGAATCTAAACAATATTCATTCTGTGTAGGGCTGTCCAGGGCCTGGACCCCATCTGAATTTAATAATAATTGTAATAATAAAATTGTAAAAAGTTTTCCTAGGGTAAGTTTAGGAATAAAAAATACAATTGCACCATTTAAATATACTAAATAATTTTATATACATTTAATTGATGTCTGTGAAAAAAAAATCTTTACTGACAAGGTCAGTGAAACATATTTTAGATTTTTTCAAAGGGTTCCTCGCTGCAACAACAAAAAAAAAACGGGCAATCTGTATGGTATAGGATCTCTGGAGCAGTGCCAATGTTGTTGTTTTTGTTGTTGTCCATCTGATCTGCACATTGGACTTCCTGATGCAACCCTTTCATTTTTAGTCAGGCCTGGGACCTGCACTAAGTACGCCCTGCATTTAGTGGTTGGGTTTGGGGCATTGGCTGGGATTCAAATCCAAGCTTTCTGCATGGCAGGTGAGAAGCCAACCACTTAGCCTCCAATGGCCTGGGACCAATGTTGATATTAAAGTTAATTAAAAAGATCAAAGTGGGATAAGATCCACTTGAATTAGATTTACTAATATTTATTTGGGAACCATGGTTTAGGTAAGCTAATCATTTATACATGAAAAAAAGATGTCTACTGAGCTACGACCATATATGTTGTTCTGTGTGCTCCTAAAGTGGACAGGGGATTGCTGTAAATGCACTTTGAACACTTTATTAAATTAAAAATAATAAGCATTGATTTTCTAATTACACTGTTTAGTGTCACCCAGATGAGGATGGGCTTTCTCTTGAGTCTGGGTCTTCTCAAGGTTTCTCATCTGGTTACCTCAGGGGGGTTTCCTTGCCATGGTTACCTCTGACTTTACCGGGGGGGCATCATGTATATCCAGATGTCATTCGTGATGATAAATATTTGTGTGTAATAACCTCTGCAAAAAGTTCTGAGATGTTCTTTTAAGGCTCGGCAGAATTTCTTTTTGTCATAAGACGTTACTTCTCAATTTTATTCAGTTTTTTAAGTTTAATTCTTCAACACAATTTTCCATACACAATGCATAGAATATGCATCCTTATACAATAGATTTTTTTTTTTTCTGTAAGAGATTTGGGAATGCCAGCATGCTTCTACTGCTGGCCTGTAATCTGTGTAAGATTCCTAATTCTGTTTAGAGAGCAACATGTTTTATCAACTCTAATCATTACATCAGTTTGGCAGTTGGAGAAGGAGGAAGGGAGGGAGGGGATTATGTGTCAAACAGTTCATCATCATCGTCATCATCATCATCATAAATGAAAAAAAAGCACCACCCGGGGACCTCTTTTGATGCAAATTAATAGCTAATGAATAAGATGTCTAAGCACATGATTCGGCATGATTCTTTAAGCACAGTCGCTCTCCTTTGGACCGTCGTTCCTCAGTATTGATGCTCAGCCTGCTCTCCAGTGTTCTCTTATCTCATCTCCTGCTCTTGTCTCATAGGTGATGCCTGTTCTTTCAGCACTTTAACTATTACGCATCAAAAGAGGGAGGTTTATCTATGCAAATGCCACAGAGTCCTAGAGGAGCCGGTCTAAATCCACCCCACCCCACACCAACGCCCCCCCCCCCCTTCATCCCAGGCAAGCGCAGGGCACTAAACACCTGCGTACAGTCACAGCCCTGATTCATTCACCGATACGGGTCATCTGCCAAAAGGTTTCATGCGCCTCTTGTTAAACATTAGCTTTCCGTATCCAGGAAGCTTGTGCGCTGGGTCCCTGCATAATAGCAGACTGTAAACTGCTTCATAGCCTTACACAACAGCTTGTTTTCATAGCCTCTCTCAGGTGGCAGATTGGATCAGGGTTGAGGGGCCAAATGAAAATCTGAGCGTGGTCGGGAACTCAGGTGGAAATGCGGTTTGTGAGGAGCGAAGCCATAAGAAACAGTTGCGGTTAAATAAGGCATAGATCACACCGCTGTCATTTTCGCCCTTCAGACAGGTCGCATTACGAGGGTGCCTTTGTTTTCAGCGAGGCGCTGCGTATTTAAAGTCAGCCCCCATAATAAAACTGAAGCAACTCCACATGTAGATCAAACGTTGGCGAACAGATTGGACATAAGCACGAGGGATAAGCCCTTGTAATCTTTACAGATTACACTTTTCATGACAGAAGCTCATTTAAGAAAGCAATAAGCTCTCCACATTCAACTATCCTCCTGCGCCCTGATTCAATCAATTTCATATAACATACACCTAAGCAATATATTTCGCTATCTCCAGCTACGCCCTGGGCTTTACCAACTGCGATATATTGCATGGAACAGTGTCGCGAAACAATATCGCTGTGTAGGTCATTTGCTTTACGTTCCACCAAATCTCATTTGAATACACAGTTGTCAGAAACAGTAAAGTGTAAACAGACTGGGATTTGATGGTGATACAAGGGTATGCCGGCCAACAGCACCACTCCAAGTTAAAAAAAAATCTTGTACGGGTTAATGTCTGTTTAGGTTTTTTTTGGTATATGACTTAATATATATTTGAATAATAGGAATATATTATTGACATATAATATAAAAGGGCACATGATGCTAATTAAAAAAGCCCAAAAAGTCACATTTATTGCCAGCTCTTTATTTATTTATTTTTTCCTCTTGAGAAATTGATTTTTACAGCTTTTTTGAGAAATGAAGTAATTGAGTACTATTGGGGAAAATTTTGCTAGTTATAGTATCTATGATAGTATATACTATAGCAATGCTATTAATTGCTATACATACATACATACATAAAGAAAAATACCAATAATGACTACAATAACAATTTTAAAAAGAATGAATTAATACTTGATCGGGTTTTTGGTCTGGTTTCTTCCTCTCTCGTTTTTCCCCCCCCAAGCTATAAAGGATACTATAGTAAGCAATCATTTTATTATAACATTATGAAATGTATCATTTGTGAAAGGTCAAAAAAATAAATATAAGAAGAAGATGAAGAAATAGAGATGGAATCAAAGCCAGGCTGTTTACCTCACATTCTGATGTGTCTAACCTCATGTTCCACACACACACACACACACACACACAAACAGCTAATACCGGGATCACCTGGCTTACCGCTGGGTGTGGCCTTGACACAAAGCAGTTAATGCGAGGCTGAAACCTGAGAGGGACTTGTGTTAGTAAGGTGTTTAGTGATGGGGGACCTTTTTAAAAAGCTGTGTGTTTGGGGTGGGAACCTTTAAAAAGAAGTGATTGGGGGCTGGTCTCCACTTTCAGCAGGTGTGAACAACGTGATAAAGAGCTTGAAAACAGATCTCACACCTTTAGGATTTTATGGCAGAATGTGCTCGTGTGTACTATGTAACGCGTTGTTGTCTTACAGATGTTATCAGATCGACAGGCCTGAATGTGGAAAACATGGCGTGTAAATATACCGAACACCCCTGAATGTAACGTAGATCAGGATCATTTCTTCGTTTTACTCATTAATCATCAATAAAAACTGTCCCCGAAGAGCTTGCTTATAAACACTCTCAATTTCTGCTTTTGCCGAGGGTCTTTTCCATGTCCGTTATCAGCGGTGCAATCTGATGTGGACAGATACAGCCCCAAAGGCCTTGTGTGTGTGTGTGTGTTTGGAAGACTGGAGCATGTCGCTCTCTTTGCCGCAGGGGGCAGAGGCGGAGCAGCGAGTTGGGGGTTGGGGTAGGTGGCTTGGCCTGCTTTAGTTCATTTCGCCATCGCCTTGTGACCTCGGCTAATCAGGAGGCCCCTGCGAGGCCAGGTGCAGATCAGGCCAGCCTGCTCACACAGCCAGCACTGATTGGCTTTAGCAAGAGATAAGGCTCGAGTCTGCCAGATTCAGCACTCGCTTGCTGATAAAAACACAGAGCTTCATTTCAGAGTGCTGAGCGAGAAGGGAGGGGGGGGGTTTACTCGCCCCAAAGCAAAAGCACCACAGGGGGTCTTTCATCAGATTTATTTTCCTTTCATGTGGCCCTGTAATCAGAGGCGTCATGCCCACTGACTTTCGAATGGCACGTGCCTGCCCAAGATTTTATGTAAATTAATTGATTAATAAATGGCTTTATTTTCCACGGTGATGGGTTTATAGACGACTCTCAATCTAACCTCTTTTTTTTTTCAGGTTGCTCTAAAAAGTGCTAGATCGAACCTTGTCTCGCAGAAAGGTAGACTCGCAGAAAAGTAAAGAGGCAGTCTACAGTCTTACAAAAAAACGGAGAAACAAATGTCTCATTTCTCACCACATGATCTTCAGTAACGGATTTTTTCAGGTCATGGTCACGGTGGAGCAGGGGAGCCGATCCCAGAAACTCTGGGTGCGAGGCAGAATGGGACACCTGTCTGTCCGAAAATGTCCCTGGTTGGAGTAACGAGATTGTCACGAGATTTGCTACAAAAGAGCTTCAATGTTCCTGTCCAAAATAAGATGTTTTCAAGTCAATCTGGGACTTTTTATTTTGCAGAAATTCTGAGAGTAAAAACTCCCTTTGTTTGTCTATTTAATCCCCTGCTACACTAATGCACTTATCCCACCGTTTCACTAGTGCTTAGTGCATCGAAGTTGAAAGTTTTCTGAGCCATGATGAAATTGCCTGCTTCACATCTGTGACTCTGGCCTCCCAGGAACTCCTTTAATGGCCCAAAAATGTGGAAATGACTTGGAGCGAGGTCAGGACTGTGGCAATAACTCACAGATGAGGTTCTGTAATGTGCAAGTGGTGTTCTTGAATAATTGTGTAAACAGTTCCCACACGTGTCTTCTTTAATACGACGTTTACACCATTTAAATGTTTACCTGAGATTAACAGTCTCATCGCTGTACTCTGCTTGAAGAGTTCTGTAAGTATTCATTGTTTCCCCCCCTTTATTCACCAGAAGTCCTGGTTTGACTTGAACGCCCTTCGTAAACTTTTGATTGTCACGATAAAGGACCGCAAAATATCCATCGCCCTCTTGTGGACAGGTTGAGAAGTTTTTTTCTTCCTGAAGTCGAGTGACCTTCGTGAACCTTTGTGCCTCAATCAACTGTGCGACGTGCTATACCTCACAATCTCAACATGCCTTTCATTCCAATCAACACGATAATAGAACTAGGAAAGTATGTCTCATTAAAAGAAAAAGAAAATGTCAGGAATGTGTTTGGAGTGGAAAAGTACGGGCCAAACTTAATCTGCATACGAGGAGGCTGGGTATTCATGCTGTTACCTTAAACAAAAAAATTCATTAAGGAAAAATGTTGATTGGATGACATTGTTGATGGTTCTCTCTACAGATGCTTTAATCACATTCTTCTGTTCAGCGTCTGAAAGATAAAAGGCGCACAACTGGCAACGCACGCTATAGCAATACAGTTAACAAAATTTAATTAAAACTGATTAGAATATCTGGGCAGCATGCCTGTGATGTTAAGTTTAGGGAAATGCAAGAAGCCTCAGAGTTGCTTTTTTCTTTTTCTTTTCACTAAACATGAAATTAATAAATTTGAAGCTAACAGCACACTGACCCGACGCCGTGAGCACAAAACGCGAGTCCTTTTTCTTTACAAACGTAAAACTATCTTAGAAATCAGCATGGAACCAGGTTATTGAACCCACCCCATTGCTGCACTTTACCCAAAACCCAGGAAGAACACCAGTCTCCAGGCAACAGACGAGGGTTTTGATGTCCAAATGTTTGCGCACTAAATGTCTCTTTAACTCAATTCTGTAATGCAGTGTTTGAAGATATGGATCTCTGCTGCCTTTGATGGTCGTCCTGGCACTCACAGGCATGTGGCTGGAACAATCCCACACTGTGGACAAGCTATAAATAAAGCTATAAAAAATATATATTTATTTATTTATTTATTTATTTATTTATTTATATATAGGTCTGTTACGGCCATTGTTCCACTGGTACAGGGGGAAAAGAAGTCTGTAATCGGATGGGTCTGATCTAGATGTGCTCGGGTCTAACGGCTGCCTGTGTATGATTCAGAGCAGGGAGGTTATAGGAGGTCGGAGTGTGTGCAGGCTGAAAGCCTCAAACCACATCAAGGTGGTATATTACATTTAATAGAAATTATATACTTTTACATACATTGCCTTTGTGTCCAACCCTTTAAATTATATGGTTATGAATTTGACCTTGTTCGGAAAAAGAAAAAGGATATGTGTAGCTGAAAACATCGGCAAGGATTTACGCACCAAAAACTCATAAAGGAAAAGGAGAAATGTACAATAAAGTATAAAATTGAAGGTGAATTAGCAGCATTAACACCTCAAAGTATTTGCCAATAACACTGTGGATTATTGTGAAGTGTTGAATTCATTTTATACCACAGAACTTTGCTAAATTTCATATTAATACATAGTAATATTTTACATTCATTCATGGAAGCCACATCATGCACTGTTAACCATTTATAGTCATATTTAATGTTACAAGACACAAGACAGTGTTATAGCAGTTATAACCAGACATCCTCCTAGCAGCCGCTTCTCTTCCTTTCTCTTCATCTCTTTTATAGTTCACGAAAGGCAGGGTCGGGTTTCTATTCCAACTTCAGTGTGTGCAAGGAGTTTGCATGTTCTCCCCAGTACTTGGTGGGTTTCCGGTTTCCTCCCACAGTCCAAAGACATGCAGATCAGGCTAATTGGGGTTTTCAAATAGCCCGTAGTGTGTATGTGTGTGCATCGGCATAGACTGGCAGGGTGTACCTGAGCCCCCTGGAATACGCTTCAGGCCTCCCACAACCATGAACAGGATAGGTGTAAAGAGAATGAATAAGAATTAGCTTATTATATATATATATATACACATATATACACACGTGGACAAAATTGTTGGTACCCTTCGGTCAATGAAAGAAAAACGATCAAACAATTCCTGTAACTGAGATTCCTGAGACTCCAATTCCTGAGACTCCAATTCCTGAGACTTCTGCACCTCTCTGCAGATATTTTGGCCCACTCCTCATGAGCAAGATGGTCCAGTTGTTTCCGGTTTGAAGGGTGCCTTTTCCAGACAGCATGTTTCAGCTCCTTCCAAAGATGCTCAATAGGATTGAGGTCAGGGCTCATAGAAGGCCACTTTAGAATAGTCCAATGTTTTCCTCTTAGCCATTCTTGGGTGTTTTTAGCTGTGTGTTTTGGGTCATTGTCCTGTTGCAAGACCCATGACCTGCGACTGAGACCCAGCTTTCTGACACTGGCCAGCACATTTCTCTCTAGAATCCCTTGATAGTCTTGAGATTTCATTGTACCCTGCACAGATTCAAGACACCCTGTGCCAGATGCAGCAAAGCAGCCCCAGAACATAACAGAGCCTCCTCCATGTTTCACAGTAGGGACAGTGTTCTTTTCTTCATATGCTTCAAGTATAATTAGCAAAATTTGCCTTGGCAAAAAGTTCCATTTTTGTCTCATCTGTCCATAGGACATTCTCCCAGAAGCTTTGTGGCTTGTCAACATGTAGTTTGGCATATTCCAGTCTGGCTTTTTTATGATTTGTTTTCAACAATGGTGTCCTTCTTGGTCGTCTCCCATGTAGTCCACTTTGGCTCAAACAATGACGGATGGTGCGATGTGACACTGATGTTCCTTGAGCATGAAGTTCACCTTGGATCTCTTTAGATGTCTTTCTGGGCTCTTTTGTTACCATTCGGATTATCCGTCTCTTTGATTTGTCATCAATTCTCCTCCTGCGGCCACGTCCAGGGAGGTTGGCTACAGTCCCATGGATCTTAAATTTTTATGTGCAACTGTAGTCACAGGAACATCTAGCTGCTTGGAGATGGTCTTATAGCCTTTACCTTTAACGTGCTTGTCTATAATTTTCTTTCGAATCTCCTGAGACAACTCTTTCCTTCGCTTCCTCTGGTCCATGTTGAGTGTGGTACATACCATGTCACCAAACAACACAGTGACTACCTGGAGCCCTATATATAGGCCCACTGACTGATTACAAGATTGTAGACACCTGTGATGCTAATTAGTGGACACACCTTGAATTAACATGTCCCTTTGGTCACATTATTTTCAGGATTTTCTAGGGGTATCATCATTTTTGTCCAGGCCTGTTCCATGAGTTAATTTTTTTAAATAATTCTGTTGAAGCATGGTTGAAAAGCAATGTCTGACTTTCATTGGTTAACATTCATAGAATTCTTGTTTATTATTACTTTTGTCAGATTAAAGTTATTTATGTGAGTTTTGTGAGATTTTCTTTCATTGACCGAAGGGTACCAACACTTTTGTCCACGTGTGTGTATATATATATATATATATATATATATATATATATATATATATATATAAAACCTTGAATATATACTATCTGGACAAAAACATGTGGACACCTGACCACGACACCCATTTGTGCTTTTTGTACATTCCATTCTAGATTTATCACTGCGTCCAATCTCATTCAACCCCAAGAGCATTAATGAAATCAGGTACTGGTGTCAGGTAAGAAAGCTTTGTTCCAGTTCCATCCAAGTCAACGCTCACATTCCGACCCCCTTCGCCCAAAGGTGTTCAGTGGTGTTGGGGTCAGGGCTCCATCCGTACAGGATTCTCAAGTTCTTCCACTCCAACCAGAAAACTACAACCAATTCAACACGTGCATTGTGATGCTGGAACAGGTTTGGCGTCTTACGTCGGTTGAAGAGAAAATGCAGCACTACATCATATAAAGACATAACCTGTTTAATATGAATACAGATTTGTTCATTAGCTTTTATTTCAGAAGCAATAACATCTTAGATGTGGCGCAATAATATAAACCTGATTATTAATGGTGCATTAAAAATGCTGTGGAATAAAATACTCTAATATCCAAATTGAATTGAATTGTCAGAAAGAGGTTCAAGGAAAATTAAAGATATCTTTTGTACTCAAATCAGCTTTTATTTAGAAGAAAAAATATGCATATTTTACCACATGGTAATCAAAGCAGAATTATCAAAGCCATCTTATATTGAGATTCCAAAACGTATATAATATATTCATTAAAGGAGCAGTTTGTAATTTTTATTGCTGTCAGCTGCTTGTGAGTCAAACATGTAACCGCAGTGAAAGGATGAGCATGCCTTCAAATTTCCTTTCGTCTGCCTTATTTTAAAAAAAAAGGGGGGGGGGGGCGGAGCTAATTTCTGGTCTAAAAACCATTTAGCACTATGATTAAGGTTGATGACATGATAATTTCATTAACGGGTATTTGTATGCTGTTAGTCTAGATATTGAAACAGGTTTTTAAAAAAAATAATAATAATTATAAACTGCACCTTCAAATAGACTTCATTACACCATTCCATATGCTTAAAATAATGTCCACTTCAAGTTTTATAACTCCCATCATACAGAATGTACAGCTCCCATAGTAGAGATTTCCCATAATAATGACAGTGCACATGCTCTTTGACACCTTTTTTTTTCCTTTGGTTTTGCAATTTTATAGAAAATATCAGAATTTTGTAATCCATGCAGGTGTAAGCGCACTCCCGAGGCATGTTAAGAGGACGCAATGGAGGAATCAATTACTCGTAATGACCCGAATCTTAAGCACGAATCAATATTAGCCTGGATAAGATACTCAGTTTCAGCCATTGTGTTTGGAAGTAAAGCAGGGGTTGAGGTTCTCTAGAGCTCTCGGCTACGCCTGGTGTCATGAAGGGGACTGAAGGAAAGGTAATTGCGGTAGGAAAGCTAATGGCTATTCAGGACACCCTAGCGCTGGACAATTACACAGGTGGTCTTCGCTGTTATTTAGGCTCTCAGAGGCAGCTCGGTGATGAAGACGCCCTCGTCTCTTAATCTCCCCCCAGCTCCAGTCATATAATGGGTCAGAAAATGTAGCAGAACAAAGGTTTTTATCGAAAAGGCCATTGTCGGAGAAAGCGCTAACAGTGAAATTCACATTTAACACAGCTGGCTCTTAATGGGGGACCAAAGAATATGACAGGCGATGTGTACTTTTCCCCCCCGAAAAAATGCTTCTTTTGAAATTGTATTTTTTGGATAAAAAGTGTGCAATTTGGAAGCGTAGAAAAAAAGAGCTGACAGCCTGGCACCGGAGCCTACAATTCACGTTTTAGTTCAACAAAACCTGTGTGAAAGTGTAACTCAGCCACAGGTCTCTGTCATGAGCACATTACTCCGTGTAATTAAGTTATTCAACTTGTTATCTCCATGAAGCCAAATGGAAAAAAAAAAAAAAAAAAAACATCTGCACATTAAAAATACACAGCTGATGAAACCTGGAGGTTTTCGAGCGAATTACACAGAGAAGCGCACCCTGAACGATCCACAATTCCTATTATCCCTTGACCTCTTGCATAACCTTGTTGGGTCCAGCGGTGCCGTACTGCACCATTACACAAGGAAGAATATGTGACCTTTGCTTTTGAGAAGACGAAACCCTTCCACTGTTTCAGCGATAGAACCCAGATTTCATCATGCGACTTTATAGCAGAACGAAGAGTGCCGGTCTGAGCCATTAAAATGAAACACTGCGTCTGCCTCAAGCGAGCCTTTTGTTTGAGGGGTTAAATAAAATGCAGCCTTTGGTCTGAAAGTTATTAAATGTGACTGAGCGATCGAGATCAATTTATTCGTCTTTCATTCGTTGAAAAGTACACACAGGACAGTCCCACAAAATGGTCAGTGGTGAATAAGGAGAGCACAAGGACAGGAATTCGCTTTTCCTCTCAGCCTGTCAGGCCCCACACACACCGCATTCAAACCGCAACAGTGAAACAAACGATCGCTCCGACCTTCACGTTAAACTGCACGAAGGAATCCTTTTTTTTCCCTTTCCCCAGAATAGTCACGTCGCATTCTTACAAACTAGTAGCAATCGTCCGCTTATGGTTTGAATTCTATGATTGCCTTGGGGGTGGAGAAGGCAATTTCATGTCTGTTTGCTTCAGATCTATAGAAGTTTCATACAAGTAGAAAAAAAAAACATTGAAGCCTATTCAACAGCACAATAAAGTGCCTGAACTAGATAATTTGGTCTGTTCACTTAATAGAGTGCAAGACAGATTCCTCTATCCCAAACTCCATGCAACAATTTAAAATAAAAAGTAAAAGACCTTGCTTTTATTTATTTCCTCGTTTTGAAACGTATTAAGAGATAGAAGAAAAAAAAAAAAACTGGAAGCAGCCTTGCTGTCATCAAAAGAGTACTGAGTAAGCTGTCCGGGGTTTAAGTCCAGACGTGGACGCATGGCAGATTCCTAGGTCACTATGTGGCTCAATACAAAAAAACATTCTTCTGAAACTGGTCAGGTACAGGGACTGGACTGAAAATGAGAGCCAAAAATTGCCAAGAATGAGAGGCAAAAACAGCTTTCAGGAAGCCTGGGGAAGTATTTCTCAAGCCTACATATTAACAAAATATGTTCCGCTCTGGCGGTACGATGGTGTAGTGGTTAGCACTGTCGCCTTGAACCTCCAGGGTCTGGGTTCGATTCCCGTCTCTGTGTGCATGGAGTTTGCATGTTCTCCCCGTGCTTGGTGGGTTAGGTTACTGACATTCCCAAATTGGCCGTAGTATGTGTGTGTGCCCTGTGATTGATTGGCACCCAAAGTCTCCTGGGATAGGCTCCAGGCCCCCAATGACCTTACAGGATTAAGCGGTATAGATGGTGAGAGAGTCATGTCTGGCTCTTCGATCAAACATATCAACTCATGTCAGTGTCTGTCATGTGTCCACGTCTGGACTAAGCCCTTGACAACTGTATATTGGACAAGAATAAGGCTTTATCCTGGGCCTGGGTATAATAGATAGGATGCATGATTTGAACAAATAATTCTGATAATCTCTTCAGATGCAAAGAAATATCTTGATGGAAACAAAAACAAGAAACATGCTTAGCATTAACCCACTATTAGTTTCATCACTCAATCCTTCATCGCTGTGTAAACAAAAATGATAATATTCAGATTTCATAGCATGTCGGATAAATACAGAGCAGACTTTGAAATAATCCTGAATACTGTAAATAATACTGAATATTGCAAATAATACTGAATATTGTAATTGAAACAATAAAAATAAAAAAACTCAGCTAATACTGATTATGCCATTTTCAAAGTGAGTGCTGTGGACCAGGAAGTCATTCCACATTCCTGTACTTGGTAAAGAGGTTGTAGAGGACACGTAACGTGGACTTAAGGTCACAGTTGACAATGTCTGTGAAGAAAGAAAAAAAATTTATAGTTAGGTTAAAGTTAGACCCTGTCAACTACCTCGCTTATATCATGTATATCATGGCAAAATGTTTTAAATAAAAAGTTTTGGCTAACTGAGTACATGCAAATATAACTCTTAGGCTCTGCCTCATAGAGCATGCGGAGCTAGGGAATGCATTCTGAGAAATTTATTAAACAGGACATGAAAACGATATTTGAAAGAGTGTTTTTATAAACGTCCTCGATAGCCATGATGAACCAAATTAAATGAGGTGAGTAATGTACTGTTGATAATCAGGTCACTGGATATGTACTCATGCAAACAAATACCACCAAGCTCACGTAGCGACAACTCATGCTGCAACGTTCAACATTCAGCCTGCCGATCCCATTGCTGCTTCCACCGAAGAATTCAACCAATTAATACATGCAGTAAGTAAAACATGTTCTAATTATCTTTCGACCTGCCAGGGTGGTGGAGAACTCCTGGATACATTCTGCCAACAGCCTCACAGGGAACAGGTCTCATCCTAGGAAAATCCTAGACAATACGAGCCATTAAAAATCTGAAGAATGTGCCACGTCTGGTGACACTCGGGCAGCAGCAGGGCAGACTTGCAGGAGAAGTACAATTATAAATAACGCTCATTAAGAGTAGATGTTTCTTGTACAGCATCGTACAGTCCACCGATCAGTCGGGTGTCTTAGAAATTAAAAGCCCGTTTTGAGGACAGCATGGCTGTTCAAGGGCGTTTTCACGTTAGGCATGATTGATTTGTACCTTGTCCAGGAATGATTGCTTCCCCACTTCCAAATCCTCGTCTTTCCTTCCTTCTTTATCAGTTACGCCTGTGTAGGCCAAACGATGAGATGGTGCATGCTACATGGACACAGAGATTCCGGAAGAGAAAGACAGCAGTGACTATGTCTTTTCTCAGGTACGATTGGCTTCTATATCTGATTCGGTCCGTGCACGAGTACGCTGTAGCGTTCCGAGCACGGAACGACTGTGTTCTCACTGATCAAAATGAACCAGACTATAGAGTCAAGGGTTCTCCCAAACGATCCAGAGACCCTAACGTGAAACCTGGAGGTTTTCAAGCGAACTGAAATGCCCCAAAAGACAGTGTATGGACAGGCCACACCAAAGACAGAGTATGGATAGGCCACACCAAAAAACAGAGTATGGACAGACCACACCAAAAGACAGAGTATGGACAGGCCATGCCAAAGGACAGAGTATGGACAGGCCACGCCAAAAGACAGAGTATGGACAGGCCACACCAAAGGACAGAGTATGGACAGGCCACACCAAAAGACAGAGTATGGACAGGCCACAGCAAGTCACCATTAAAAGACACCAACACAAGAAGGAAGTGCCATAGGTGGCTTCTAGACATCCATGGTAAATGTTGCCACCTTGTCTCATTTCTAAGAAAGAGAAGAAGAATGCCATGAGAATCATGAATGAGAAAGAGATGCCATTTCTGCAACATGCACCTTCAGGTGGACCACAAACCTGGAAAATGTGTAGGCTTCTGCTGATAACGTGAACACCATTTGCAGAACCATTTCTTCTTAAGGAGAGACAGAGATATGTGTTAAAGGCTCTTGCATTCAGAAGTGTTTCCTGGATTTGCTAAACCTCACTCCTCATTCCTCAGCAATTTTGTCAGACAGGCCAAACCCACAGATACTCACAATCCATCTGGGACAAGAGATCTGCTAATGTAGGGATATTCTGCTATTCAACAAGAGAAAGCAAAAATGGAAATCAAGTTCTTGAAGACCATTCTGAGGACATTAGTTGCTGGATCATCCCTAGAGTTAGAAGGTATTTGTGCTGTGGCATTTGATGCTGTAGGTGAAAGTGCACCACCCAATCCTTTCCAAGCCAAAGCATGTTCAGGAAGCAGGAGTTGAGTCTAATGACTTACCTGTTAACTCATCGTCATCCTGAAGAAACCTCATGGAAACGGCTTGGACAAGATAGGACGACTGGCCAATGAGTTATAAGGAATTTTTTGTCTGAGGAATGCAAGCCTCTGAGTTACATAGTCTCAGATGCTGGATCACTGATTTCAGCTGAACTATGTCTGCTTCCATCTTAGTCATTTGTCTAGAGAGCAACTCAGACTGCTTTCTGGGCTTCAGTGCACACCAGTTGTCACAGGGCCTGGGTGTTTACAACCAACAGCCTTTTTAGACTGAGGTGATTGGGCCAGATTCAGCTCTGCGCCAAGACTCAAAACTGCCAGCCAAGCATGTTGTGTTGTGTTGTATTGTGTCTGCACTGACATCATTACACTGTCAGCCCTGGAGTTGTCTGAATGGATGTCTGAATCAGACACAGTTTCCTTAAGATGGTCAATACTAAAGCAGTTGGTAAATAGCTGATGCCCATATTGGTTTTCCAAGAGCTTAAGACATTGTTCGTATAAGCTTCCTGTAGCACGGTTAGCAGTGGCTGCCTGCTCAGTACAATGTGGACACTGGGGGCAATCCAACCCACACTGGTATACAGGGAATACTTGTGTCCAAACAAAAAAGCTCTGAATTAGCATGAATAACAGACGCAGTAGTTACAGAATGTGGTACGGAGTCAGAGTACCAACTCTAAATCTGTCACTTAGCAGCACGTTAGCCACAAGCTACATCAGCCAGTTAGCAGAACTGCCAAGAATGTGAAACAAAAAGAGAAAACACTGAGGGAAGATCAGCTAGCAGAAAAAAAGTCAGGTGGTGTTTGATTCACTCGATATGGATAATATAACTCAACTTACACATGACCACCAATTGTGTAAAAAAGCCATGGCAATGTTCTCATCTGATCATTCAGTGTTCTACTGATTATGTAAGTAGCTGACTACTGCTATACACTGGGAATGTAAGCAACCTAAGCACAGACAATTGAACTCAGACAGTTCTACCGGCAACTGGGGGGAAGGGATCACCCCAGGCTTTAGACCATTCTATGTGCGTCAAGCTGTGATGGCCGAGTGGTTAAGACGTTGGACTCGAAATCCAATGGGGTTTCCCCGCGCAGGTTCGAACCCTGCTCTCAGCGATTGTTTAAAATTCTGCAGACCAAAATTTCCCCTATTAAACAAAAGATTCACTTACAGTCAATAACTAACAATTGCACCACATTTCCCATGAACGAGGGCTGGACTCCGAAACCGTTCTGAACCTGTCTATTCCAGTAAAATTGGGCGTGGTCCAACATATATTGCCTGAACATTTAAGCTTGAAGTTCTTAAGCAGAGGACACTGTAAGGTCTTAGGCCTCACTGAGAGGGTGGTTAGGCTACTAATCAGCAGGTCACAGGTTCTAATCCCACACCAAAAGCACCACCAAGCACAGGTCACTGTTGGGCTATTGAGCAAGGGTGTCTGACAAATAATGTAGTGGAAATCATCCCAAAGATCGCTATAGTGTCCAATATCATTATACAATAATGCACACTACTGCAAATCAGAACATTTGCCACCCAATTTTACAGCGCAGTACCCTTGTATCTCTGACAGTCCCAAGGTGCATAACCTTGCTCATGTAGTCCAAATGGTGTTCAGGAAAAAAAGATACAATATTCAAAGTACTGTCTATAAATATTGTACTGTACTATTTGGCCTGGTTGTTCAAGCATTATATGGATGAAAGAGACAAAAACCTTTACCAAGAATACATTAGAAGTAACCTGCTGTGCAAAAGCCTTGAGCCACCACCCATTTCTTCATATTTAATTAAATAAATAATATAAAAAAAAAACTTGCCAAAAATGAGAGCCAAAAAAGTCCTTCAAGCAGCTTGGAGAACTATTCCTCAAAAATACTATAAATAAATAAATAAAAAGAAAGTATGGCATTTTGGAAGCAAAATGAGGAGAAATTAGCGGGAACTTAAGGCATTTGCACAGTACTGAACTTTGTAAAAATGAAGAAAACAAAAGGGCCTTCACTAAGAAGTTTTTTTTTTTATAGTTTGCACTTGGCATCCCAAAAAATTGTGTTGTAGTTGGTTCATGCCCTTTCATAATGGATCCCAGAACCTGAAAGTATTCGGAATTCCATGTTCAGTGTTGAAATGTGCTGTTGTTAATGGAGAGCTTTTAAAATCCTCTCATATGGTGGGTGGAGCAATTCCGCTAAAATGGCTAAATCCAATCCTGTACACTAAACTACTAACAAGTATGCTCTAACAGATACTAAACCCATGGTTAAATCCAGCTCTGTACCTCAAAGTAAGACTAAAGTATGCCTTAACCTCACCAGGTAGATGGCACGGTGGCTTAGTGGTTAGCACTGTCGCTTTGCACCTCCAAGGTCCAAGTTCAATTCTCACCTTGGGATCTGTGTTTATGGGGTTTGCATGTTCTCTCTGCACTTGGTGAGTTTCCTCCCACAGTCCAAAGACATGCAGATTACCCTAAGTGGTGTTCCCAATTGCCTATAGTGAGTGAATGTTGCCTGGAGGGCCTACCACGGTTGGTAAAAATGGTCACCATTGACCTTTAACAGCCTACTACAGAGGTTCCTAGATGGATGGAGGGAATAAGCAGCTGCTTCCCTGCTCTTCCACAACCACTTCAATTCAGAAACGGTGGTTTATTAGCTGATTAGTTAAGTTTGGTGTGTTAGAACTTGGAAAAAAACGAAAACATGCAGGGCGAAGGGTCCTCCAGAACCAGGGTTGCGAATCTGTGATCCAATATATTATACATATGGTGGTGGTTAATATGGAAGTGTGCAGGAGGTTCATCATTGCTTCTGGAGTCATTCAGGTCCATGTCAGTTTTCCAGTTTGGGAAGTTTTAGCAGTTCATATCCAGTTTGTAGCCAGTTTTTACATTTCGATCAAAATATATCACAGGTACGTTGAACTATTTTATGGCTAATGCGTAGCCCAGGCGTATTCAAGCCCAAGAAATGTCAATTCGTGACAATTTTGTGTGCTCTAGCAAAAGGTTTGCAAAACCCTTAGGTGCCTTATAATTCTGGATCAAACCAAGTTGAAGTCCAATTAACTGTAACTAATGCAAATATTAGCTTCTCATTCATTAAATTGGAGCCATGTTCAAAGAATGTAATACATTTTGTATTATGTATTTCTCTTGACTAATTTATGAAAGATCGAGATAGCAGGGAAAAAAAAACTTTAGCACCAACCCTCTGGCCTTGGTTTCGGCTTCTCCAAACCGCCATCTTGCATCAGCTCAAAGGAAAATGAAACGTTGTGCACCTACAATACAAAATGACAAGCCTTCACTATCTTATTGTAAGTTAAGGGCATACATGATTTCAGCCATGCTGTAAACATATCTAGTCATCAGCTTCTTCCTGAGGATGAGTGTCCTTGGATTCACACATCCACTATTGAACACGGTACATTTCAAGTGGCAGACTGTAAATTCTGAACCATATAAGGTCAAAGTGCTATAGATTTCAACAACAACAACAACAGCCAAAAAAAAAAAAGGTTTATTATATATGGTATGTTTCAAAGGTTCAGTTCACTTGGAAATTAATTATAAAACTCTAATTAATTTTACTTCTTGCAAATAAAGAGATGTTAGAGTTGTTTGTTTTTTTTTATGTAGGAATGTATCGTTTAAACATTTAATAAAAAGATGGATCATAATAACGTGTTTGTAATTAAATTCCATATTGCATTCAAATGAACCCATGTACTGTAGGATCCTATCACATGGTTACATGGTCACATTTCCTTTATCTCTGACACTTGATATCAGCTTATTAATGTGGCATTATAAATGCTGAAACGTCCACTAAACAGTCTTTGTGTAATATTTGTACACATTCTTTTCTTTTCGTTTATTTTTTATTATTTTTTTATTTATTTCTTTGTCATTTTATGAAAACCTTATACTTGATTTTTTTGCCTCCTGTCTTTAACATGGTTCATATGACTAATGAAGACTTCATGAATTTCCAAAGAACAAGGGTGTTTATTCTACACACACATACACACCACCGTTTGGTTGATTCATCTTTTGGTTAACTTGCCAATAAATACGAAGGATGTTCAAGTCAAACCGGGACTTCTGATTGTGCAGAATAACAGGACAGTTATATTTACTAAACTAATGTATTTATCCCAGCGATTCACTAGTGCTTGGACAACATCAAGGTAGAAAGATTTCTCAGCACCCCAGATCCATGATCAGACAGACCTGCTTCATGTCTGAAAAGCTGGCCTCCCAGAAACACCTTTACTGACCAAAATATGTGGAAATGACTAGATATGAGGTCAGGAATGTACGGGGGATGTGGCAATAACTCTCAGCTGAGTTCCTGTAATGTGCAAGTCATGGTGGTGAACAATTACCACAGACAGATGTGTGTCTCTTCTGTTTGTTGTTTTTTTCATGCCTTCATTCGCTTTTCATTTCACCGGTTTGACATGACCGCCACTTATGATAGCCATAACTTCAATAATGAATCCTTTAACAATTTATTCAAGCATTTTCTTCAAGTTCAAGTTTTATTTATATTTTACAAATATAAATGTCCCCACTAACGAGAGTCCCTGTGCAGGGGGCGAGGGGGGGGTCCATACAATGACAAAATCGTTTTATATAGAAATAAATCTTGCACATGGCTTTGCCTATTCCTGAAGGACACAAAATAAAATCCGACACATTGATTTTTGAAATAATGATACTATAATATTTAGTGTAGGTCCAATTAGCAAAGGTGTTCTTTAATATAATTCGCCATGAATTACTGCAGATAGTGCTTTATAGTGTATTGTGTATTTACTTCAGTTGCTAAATCCAACTGGAAATGCGCTTGTTTATCTGCAGAAGGTTGCTTACACTGGCTTACAGGAAATTTCTGTCATTAGAACTTGCATATGCCCTCGGGAGTCTTCTCATGAGTTCTTATCAGAAGCACAGCAGATAAGAACACAACTACTACTCTCAAGCCCTGATGCCAACCAACAATCAGACAAACTTACTGCCATAAATATTTACTTTGCCGTCTAGTCGTTTTGAGGTCGGAGTGCGCCAGGATGTTTTCTTTTTAAGATGCTCATGCATAGACGACGTGCTCCTATGGCAGGCCTTTTCACTTCTACACAGCATGTAGAGCACCATGTTATTAGATCCCTCCTTAAAGCATTCCCACACGTTTGACGATCGTTTCAGGCTTTCGGGGATAAAGACTCGTTTTTACCATGCGGGGATGAACATAAACATTGCAATGCGTCCACGCATTCCATTAAAGCGCATTCCAAATCGACGGACAGTTTTGAGCCACCCCTCATTTCTTTATATCTTGCCTCCAAAGAGCCAGACTTTCTCGTATTTTCTTAGTGTAGTCTTGGGAAATAGCTCTACAGGCTTCCCGAGGGTTTTTTTATTTTTTATTTTAAGTCCAGTCCCCGTGGATTCAAGCATGAAAAAGAATTTAACTTAAGGCATGAACCAGTGAGAAGCAGTTGCAGATGATGAGAGATGATCAGGCCGGTGGTGATCCTGAATGCCGAGTGCTTAGAGGGGAAATGAGGTTGCTGCTGAGGTTGTCACATGACAAACTGATCCTGAAATTTTATCTTTAGGCAGCCTGTCACAGTAAAACATTTGTTCCTATTTAATACATTTAATATGAAGAAATGGGGGGGGGGGGGGGGGGGTCAAGACTTTTGCACAGTACTGTATTTGCGTAATCGATTACATCAACGCGTCAGTCCGGCCTTACATTATTAAAATTACAACTGGCGATCTCCTGGTGATATAATAAAACTTACTATTAGTTTTTAATAAGTGCTAAAACATATTTCTTTATTCCCACATGCAAGCCTTTCCTTGACCCATAGTCTGTCTCTGTGTCTTGTCTTTTATTTTATTTTATTTAATAATCGATGTACACTCACTCACTCATCATCATCTATACCACTTAATCCTGTATTCAGGGTCACGGCGGGCCTGGAGCTTAGGCTTAGGGCACAAGGCGCGTACACCCTGGACAGGGTGCCAATCCATCACAGGGCACACACATATACCCACACGCTAATTTACACACTACAGGCAATTTGGGAATGCCAGTTAACCTAATCTGCATGTCTTTGGACTGTGGGAGGAAACCGGAGTATCCGGAGGAAACCCACCAAGAACGGGGAGAGAACATGCAAACTTCATGCACACAGAGACGGAAATCGAACCCGGACCCTGGAGGTGCAAGGCGACAGTGCAAACCGCTACACTTGATGTACATTGCTCTCCACATTGCACCGTTTTAGAAGTTGCACTATACCGTTGTACACTGTATAATGACAATAAAGGCTTCCTTGAATAAAGCTTGGAATCCTCATGTTTTTATTAAATGAAAAAGAACTGAGTCTGTTTCACAATGTATCTACCAAAAAAAAAAAGAATTCCAGAGCAATCCAAACATAAGGAAAAAATCATTTTAGGTGGGCATACAGATGTTGGCACTTCAGGCAAACTGCATGATCAGAAAGATTAGTGTAATAAACAGAATTACTAGCAGTACCTTATGGTCAAAATGGTCTGGGGTGAGGAAGAAGTTGTACAGCGGAACAAAATATCCCTCCAGGAGCCCCATCAGCAAAACCAAGTAGACGCCATCAGCAAACTAATAAGTATCGAGAAAATGATGAATATATTAAACACAGGGTATTCTCTGACACCTGATGCTTGGCATTTGGTCAGATGTTACCTGTGTGTCCAGCTCAGAGACCTCCAGATTCAACTTGTTCAAGTGCTTGTTCACAAATGTCAAGAGAGTCTGCAAGAGAGGGCAGCTGGTTGAAAATGGCCTTCAGATATGACATCTGCTAATGCATATGAGAGAACTAAACATACGTACTTTTTTAACCACGTTCAGCTTGTCTGGTGCATGATCGAACAGGGTGTCGAACGCATCACGTTCTGCGGGGGGGAGGGGGGGGGCGGGATGAGTGTAACAACAACGCTTTTTCAGTGTTAATAGAGACATCTACACTTTTGCATTGGTGTTAATGGGCCTGCAACATATTGGTATTTAGAGAGTTGAGGAAGAACTGTGCACATGGCATGCACTATGAATAAAACAGAGCCATGTTTGAGGCTCGCACAATTCTGAAACTCAAGGCAGTACTTGTCTCCAAGCCCAGGTCTACTACCTGACATGTCATGCTGAAATGTATATTTCCCAATTTTTCCATTTTTGTATAGACCAGTGTTTAAACAAGCCAATCAGCTTTTCCACCAAATGTGACCTCATATAAGAAGACACCCCCCCCCCCCCCCCCCGCCTTGTTGTTCTCTGAAGGGGCGTGGCTCTGCAGTAGCTCATTTACATGCCTACGATCTCATCATGCCTAGGGCTGAATCACAGCCATGCCGATATTCAGTACAACAGCACTCCCTGTCGTGTGATATCGTTTAACTATCAAAGTGTAAAAGCTACATGAGCTGTACGCACGTTTTAGAACACATGGCTACATAAAATTATGCGTACAATCTAATCGGAATACGATGCAATCAAATAAAAGAATGCTAAAATGGAGGATGTGCTGGATCAAGTGATATTTTCAACAACGGGAGTGGACGCCATACTATTAAATTGAATTAAGTTAAACTTAGGAAGTGTGAATTCGTGTGGATAATTTCCTCATGTTAAATATGTTAACTTTTAACCTTAACTTTTAATATTAACTTGAATTTGGGAGTTAAATAATCGACTCTGAATACAGCCCAATGAGATGTTTCTGATAATCAAATGTGATACAGACCATGCCTTCCAGAAAGTGCCCTGGAAAAAAAAAGAAAGAAAAACATTTCAGTCAAAACTGAGACGATCAGAATGAGATTAAAAACATTCAGGGAAATGTATGAACCTTAATATATGGCAGAGTATACATTTAAATTAAGGGTGCCTCAAAACGGTTTAAAAAAAGTGAAGGGACGGTCAAAAAAAAGCTAGATTTTTAGGATTCTGGCGTGGTGGACATCTGCCCACCAGCGCCTCGTCTTCACGCTCAAATCTGCCTGGGCAGAGGCATGCCACGGCAGCTGCTGCCCACATGCCACATGCAGCCAAAAGCCCTGAGCCCACCCCTATCTGGGCAGTTGATTTGTGCCCGCTGGAGCGCTATTAATCAGTGCTCGGCAGCAGTGGAGCGCTGGCAGGAGCAGAGCGCTAGTGCTCGGGCCCATCTCGCCACAAAGCTGCTCATCAGCGAGGAGATCCAGCTCCACACCACTCCCCTGCTCCTTCCCCAGGGTCTGGCATGTCACTGCGTGTTTCTCACTTCTCAACTCCGCGCACGCCGCTTTCAGGTTTCCAACAATCAGACAGCCTGATTTTGCAGCATTTCTCCAAAAAAATTAGCAATAAATATTAATTCGATGGATATATCGCTACTTTCATCTGTTTGTCCCCATTTTCTCCATCACATGCCCCCCCCCCCCACCCCCGGAGAATCTAATTTGTTCTTTTGGAACAAATACAGTTTTGTAGATACAGATACAGTTTCACTTGCACAGATGTTACAGAGAAAAAAAAAAAATATATATATATATATATAAAACAGTAATGACATACTCGGTGTTGCCAGTAATTTCCTCTAGGACCTGCTGAGACTGAAGGATGCCCTCACGTTTCTGGGAGAAAGACAAAATGTATGTAAATAATGAGAAAGCCAAAAACGGGTTCCCATGAGCATCTTTAATGTGCCGAAGATTCTGCGAAACTTTTGTCAATTCATATAAGAAATCAAGTCTTAACCGAGTACCTGAACCACAACCACTTGTATAGAGACGTGGTCTGGGAGTCGGATTGGAGCCCGGAAGTGCTGAGACAGAGCCACTAACAGGTGCAGTATGGCCACGATGCTCTTGGCATGTATTGCTGAGGAAGACAGTAAAGATGAAACGATGCAATGTTAGGATATAAAAGCATAAAAGAATGAAACAAAACGTCGGTTTTTAAACACAATGTTGGTCTGACAGAAACCCGAGTAGACATGCTGCAACTGATTAATCCAAAACATGAATCTATTTACAGTCAATGTTCCATTTGATGTTCCTGGAGGACACTTTGAGCGTGTCATTGATCTTTTCCAGGACAGTCTGTAGCTTCTGCTTCTGGGCAATTTCCGACTGTGTAACCTCAGCAACATTCAGCTTCTCTCCTTCCAGCTTCTCTAAACAAGCAATAAAAAAAATAACAGGCTTTCTTTTATTTCTATAAGAGAGGTGAAAATAAAAGTGCTGCACCAATTTTTACATTTTTTTTTTTTACATTTTTTATTTATTTACTATTATTACTATTTAATTTTTACCAAACAGCTTTTGAAGAACCTGTCCATCATAAAGGTCCTCGGCTAGATCTTTGACGATGATTCGTTCTCCGACTAAAACATCATTGATCCAGTCGATGAGGACCTGCGCCAGAGGGGTGTGTACAGTACAGTATGTGTTACCTTCACAGTCATATTCGTTCCACATGGTTAATTCTCACTAATCACAGAGCTCATGCCTTCAAATCAAACCAGGACTCGTGATAAAATATCACGGAAACAAAGGCGTGAACCCGATGATGCAAGACTTTAATGATGCAATCTCTTAGACGCAATAGACGGTTCAACTTGTCCGTACGTCTACGACACTCCCGGCCGAGGCGGCTCGGTGCCCGCTACAGTTTTTCCCATGAGCATTCAGGGAGCAGAACGCCTGATCTTTGAAAATCGACAAACAATAGTCACCTACTTGTGTAAGAGACGCAGTCCGGTCATGGGTGTGGCATATGGAGAAAACTTCCTACCTTGATGGTATCCAAGCACTAGTGAAACGCCTCATTAGTGAAGCATGGGGACTATATAGGGAATTAAAGGGAGTTTTTCTCTCTTGTGACTGATTTCTGTTACTTTGCTGTTATAGGAAAACATATTGACCGTATGACCAATCAGAATGGAGAATTTAAATAGTCCTGTGGTATATGTTGTGGAGAGAAAGTTCTTCTCTCCCCAGTGTTGAATTTACTTCTATAATAATTATTAGAGCAGTGTAATTTAATTGATTATGCTACTGATTTTTTCTTTTGCAGGTTAGTTTTTAATTTAGAACCGATTCACACTTTTAAACTGATTTAAGGAAGCCGACCTTACAAACGCTAAATAATCTACAATTGATGAATTCCTTGAAAAAAAAGAAAAACAACTTTACAACAAAATACAAACCCCTTGCATGTTCTGCAAATACAGTGGAACATCAGTTCACAAATGCCCCTGCGTACAAACAAATCAGTTTATAACCCAAAAATCCACCTAAACTTAGTCCCGGTTCCTCCTTGGATCCAGAATCCACCGTCCCAAGTTGCCGCTGTTATGTGATAAAATTGCCCCCCCCCCCTGCCACGGATTGCCCCCGCTACGTAATCTCTATCGAATATTATATTAGAACACAAATTCATAGCCTTATGATTTACAAATTACAAATTATACCAAACCAATATAAAATAAGCAATATAAAAAAAATACATGTTGTATAGGAAAAAATTTTTTTTATAAAATTTTTGTATAAAAAAAAAATGTTTTCATATACAACATGTATTTTTTATATTGCTTATGTGATAATAAAAATCATTTCATGTAATTTTTCATCATAAACATTTATTTAGTGTAAACATTTTTGTATTACATGACAAATCCCTGCAAAATAGATGTGGCACAAAATAAACATTATATGAGAATTTGTATTAATGGTCTCGACACTGTCACGTGCCTAGGGTTAATTATAATAGTAATATCATATTTGATAATAATAAATCTATGAATGTATATTCTAATATAATATTTGATCGAGATTATGTAGGGGGGGCATCCGTGGGAGGCCAAGAAAGGAAAAAGAGAGAAAACCCCTAAAGAAGAATTACCCAGCGTTATTATGGAAGCGGACTCTCCTTCTAAACACTAACCTCCTCTCCTCCATTCCTTCACATCAGCCAGTCTCCCTAAGAAAGATGCGTGAACAATACATGTGTTCGCTCTCTTCTGTACAGTTTTTTTTTATATTTAGGGTTTTTTTCATATTTTGTTTTGTATTTTATGATATAGACAAAATAAATCAAAGGTTAAATATAGTTCATAGTGACAGGGAACGGATGAATTCTGTTTACACGTATTCCTGTGGAAAAAAATGAATTGTTCTACAAACAGAACTTAGAAACGAATTACGTTCGTGAACCGAGGTTCTGAGAACCGAGTACTGCTTCTTCTTCTTTTGAGATTATGGGTGGTTGGTGTAAAACCGACACCTACTGGACTGGAGTGTTGAGCATAACATTGGCAGGAAGAAAAAGAAAAAAATCACTTTATATAAGACGTGCCTTTTAAACAATTAATAATGCAAATGATGTCAATGTTAATTAGATATCTTTATTTGTTTTCAAAAACCTGTAAGAAACATAGCTGTTAGAGACAAATCAGACGATAAACTTTGGTATTTGTCAAGTCGAATCGAAAATCTCAACGTCCACAAATCGAATCGACTCAACAGGCTGCCTCTGATTCACAGCTCTAAGTATTATTAATATTCAATACGAGTTCAATCAGCACTCTAGGCTGGGATTTTTGCTGCGAGTAATGTGTTAAGTAATTAATCTGCCTGAGCAATTCATTTAAGCAATGTATTATTATAAAGTGACTACACCAAAGCCAACTGACCTTCATCAGCTCCTGGAGTTTAGGGTCATTTCTGGAGTTGGGATCGACCATTGTGCGGACTTCGTTCTCCTCTTTAAAGACAAAGGATGTACATGTTACTCTTTAGGCAGTTTATGGTCATTTGGGGTCATTGAAGCCAATCTGGCAACCCATTATGTCTTTATTAAGCACTTAGATGTCAAATACTTGTATAGCATTTGAAATGAAGTAAATTACCATGATTAAACCTGTTAATGTCTCCACAAGATGTACTGGTATTGCAAGAGAAAACAGAGAAAAACTGAGATTTTTCACTCTAAGACTGTGAAATTTTACCCAGCATGGTGTCCTCAGGATCCAGCTCAAACGGAGTGGGACTCAGGGGCAGGTTGATTGCATTCATGCCCTCTTCTTGGAGCTCAGAAACTGTAAAGAGCATCAATAAATGATAAGACGTTGTCCTTCGGGATCCTCCTAATATCGTTACACCACCCAACATTACATTAAAGCACAAGCATCTCTGGGTTTTCATTGACCATTTCGGGATTTTGCTTTCATCAGCTTTCAACAGATGGTTACATCATGCTGTTTCTGCATGTTTCATTATAATAAGGGCAGCTAACAGAGAGCAGCAGACACACCAGCTCGCAGCAGCATGCTCTGTACTAGGCTGTGCCTCTCATCATTAGCGGTCAGTGATGTGGTATTGGTTTTAGCAGAGGGAGGCTGCTCAGAGTGCCACATCTAATGCTATGCATTCAGGCCTGAACACGTCTGGGTTAACAAAAGAGCTACGATTCAGCCCTGCGATCGATGCACATCTTTCCATAATCGGTATCACAGGCAACCAAACACAAAGCAGAGCCACTTTAAGGCTTTTTTATCATTCAAATTGATGCCTCGTGAATGCTGCATGTGATCTACAGGAACTGTAAATAGTAGAAGTTGATCCAAATATCAATATGGAGTTACACAACCGGCCGTTAAGGGATAAAAAATGATGATATTCTAGCAAAATATCTCAAAAACGGTTGTGCGAAAATAATTGAAAAAATCTGAGTCATAAAATAATATCCTAATTTTATACATTGAACAGTTTTTTAGTATTTATTACACAGTTTATTTTAACCAAGCTCAAGTTTAGGAAGCGCTGCGTCCTTTATTATTTTCGATTATCCAATCGTTATCATTTCTGTTTCAATGTCTGTTCTGATCAGTTGAGAGATCTTGGCTGCTCAAAAACAGCATTAAAATAACAAACTCATGCAAAGTTACTGCATAAACAAATGTGCTTTTATTCTCCCTCATGTGCTGCGACCGACAAACCCTGTAATGACATCAAGCATGCACCTGGACTTCAACGCCAGAGATTTCGAAAATGTCCCAAACTAATTTAATGCGAGCGGTGTTCAAGTCAAACCAGGACTTTTGATTGCGCAGAATAATAGGACACAGTTATGGGAGTAAAAACGAACTTTATTTCTTTATATACTTCCCTGCTGAAATAATGCATTTATCCCAGCGTTTGACTAGTGCTTGGACACCTTTAAGATAGAAAGTTCTCTCAGTACGCCGGAGCCATGATCGAACTGCCTGCTTCACATCTGAAACGCTGGCCTCCCAGGAACTCCTTTAATGGCCCAAATATGTGGAATTGGCTTGAACTGTACGGCGGATGTGGCAATAACTCCAAGCCAAGTCAAGGATCAGGCGTTCCACTCACCAAATGTTCCTCAGAATCACTGCAGTCGGCGCCATCATTTATGGATGGACGGCCTTCTTTAAAAAGATTGCACCATCACCGTACTGTGCTTGAAATATGCCATTTTTTGATGTCAATTGTTTTTACACATTCATTGTCCCGGTTTGACTTGAACGCCCCTGTATTATGAATTACTGCATGCAATTCCCATACAAATATGACTGACGGTACAAAATGTAAGGAGAGAGTCATAGCGATCATGACCATGCTAGCAGTCTACAATCACTGAAGAAGGAAACAAGGAAGTATCATGTTTTTTTTGTTTTTTTTTAAATAAACAGAAACAAATCCCATGATGCCTCAGATACTCACTTTAGGGTTGGATTAAAGGAAAACTTGTGCTTGATCTCGAGCTGTGTTTCGATGTCAATGATTATGGGAAGAATTTTTGCCTTTTGAGTAAACAGTAAAAATCATTGCAGCAATAATAATAATAATAATAATAATAATAATAATAATAATAAATACAGTATTTTTATCTACATTTCTGACTTTGTTGTGGTGTACACCAATTAAGACCACCAACATGTGAGCTAAACAACACCAACTATACACCAGCAAACTAGTGACAGTATCATGAGCACCCAAGGCTCACCCATGCCCACAGCAAACAAACACCAGCCTGTACAGTCCAAGCCCACAGAAAGGTCAATGGAGCACAACTTGCTGAAGAAAGTCAATGCTGGCCACAAATAGAAAACCATCAGAACACCCAGTGCTCCACAGCTCGCCGTGCAAAAGGGCAAAGCGTCCAAGACCGCCGACCCGGCCTCCAAATTCCCCAGATCCAAATACGATTAAGGATCTTTGTGAAGCACGGAACAAACATGTCTGATCCAGGGACGCCCTGTCCCATCACCCAAATGATCCCCTGCTAAAGCCAGAGTGGCAGACACCACAGCACTCCTGCAGACGTCTTGTAGAGTCATGCCAGATCTGCTACGGTGGCATGAGGGGAACCCAAAACATGGGTGGTTTTAATGCTAATAGTTTTATTATAATGGCTGATCTACATAGACAAATATTTGTAGAAATAATTTTTTAGCATACTATACTGTAGTATACGTGATTTCTGATGATTATCCGATGATAATGTTAAATGATAATTCTCACGTATTATACTGGAACCGCACGTATTATTAGAATAGTAGACAGCATTATTTTAAATTCATTTTTAACAAGGTTACTGAAATTACACTGGCAAAGCAAATCACCCAGTTCCATGGAGTCTGGCCAAATCATCCAGTATAACAGTTTATGATTTCTGATGTCACATGTATGTACATTGACCTCAGGGCAAACCAGTACCCCTACAGGGTATCATAGATCTGTGGCAGCTGATATCACGCCTCTATAATGACTCATGACTCACGCTTGGTTTGTTTGTCCAATCAGTGCAGCCATGTCTCTCTACAGGCCTACAAGAAATTCCGCCAGGGATCTAGATCCCTCGACACATCAACATCCTGTTTTTATTTGCTTCTCCTCCCATTACGTCAATTGTCTGAACCGTGCTCAGCTGCATGCCGGTGAAAGGGCACAACAGCCTGCTTGTCACTATATAGTATATTCTAAGTATGGATAATATGTTTGTAAGGTTCTGATTGCCACCGATTTTGATTTAGCATGTTTTTTTAAAAAAATGCAAATAAACTATTTAGTCTTTCAGAACTGATGGTTAGACTTAAAAATAAAACAGGAAATTGAGCATTTCCACCATTTTAGATCTATGAAGTGGATGGGACGGTGCAATAATATGCCGTTTGCTGGCAGTGGCAATCACATGAAATCATGGAGACAACAGAGAAAAGTGTTAGATTTGACATTTCATGGTATTCCTCTTTTTTGAGGTAAAACCTGTCATTTTTTCACCCAAAATGTAAAAGTGCCATTTTATTTTCTCAAATATTATGCTGACATTCCTGATAAATGTAGTTAACTGTTTTTTATTATTATTATATACTTGTCCAATGATTACTAAGAAAATATATACATAGATAGACTTTATTTCACATTATCGAAGACAAAACATTCTCCTTGTACCTTGACAGGAAGTGAGGACGCCCTACTGCACCGGAACGCCCCAAGACCATCTGAAATGTATTAGAAAGGGGGCGGAGCTTCCACATAATGTCAGTTAATATTGGAGAGCACAACAGACCAGCGCCAATCATTCCAGCTTCATATGCTGCCTGGCTCAGCTCCAGTGCTATCAAGAATAAAAAGGCTGCTCTACTTTTATGTATGTAAAAGTCTTTTGAAGTCATGGCAGTGGAATATTGTCTAGAAGCAAATTATACCACTGAAAATAGAAACTGGGTAGGATATAAACTAATTCTTTGTAAAAAAAATAAAAATAAATAAATAAATAAATAAATAAAAAGCTGGCTTGCCCCTCTCGTGTCTCTCCCACCATCTCTTATTCTGAGATACAGTCTGCATGTTACAGTACTCGTAACTACAAACATTTCGGTTCCATACAGAACCAAAGAGGCTCTCAATCGAATCAAATAAATGCAAGCAATCTGTGTTCACCTCCATGACCCAGGTTTGAGTGGTTAGGGCTCAGGTGTGGGCAGAGTGCTGAAGAACGGGAATGGCTTACTTAGAAAAAGCACTTAATATTTATTTATTTAGCAAAGAAAGATACAGGCAGCTAATTACAAACAGACCCTTTCAGCCTACTTATTCCTTTATGTATCATGTGGCCGATGTGGTCCAAATCAGGCTTTTAAGTTAAAACACAGCCTGCAGAGACATTTCATTCCGCAGTAATGCAGGACGTAAGCGTGATGCTCGACAGTCAGCACGTTCCCATATAAGGTTCAAGCCAGGCTCTCTGAAAACACTTACATGGGTGCATCTGGTTAAGAGAATCCAGGGCTGCTGTTATATTATAAGAGCCTGATTATCATGTATTATCAAACCTTTTACAGTTGACATATTAAAAAGAAAATCTAAACAACTTATCAAAATTAATTATCCATCTTTTATAATAACAATATCCTGCATATTCGGTACCAGGTTATATATAGAATGAATACTGATTAAACAACAGTACAGTTGAATTCTCATTGGTCAGAAGTTGTCGATTGTCTAAAACAACAGGTTTCACTCAAGTTCCTATTGTGACTCATATCATTTTATAAGTATGCATAGATTAATTTCTATATTTAAAACAAATAAAGCCTGATAATAAACTACTTAAAAAAGTATCATTATTTAACAAAACAATATAATTCTTTCATATGGTCAAGATCATCATAAGGTAATATTGTTTAAAATCTTTGTAAGGAGACTCCAGTCTCAATGCTTTGTAACGGTCAAAAAAATCATGGTTTTTCAGAAACACCACACAATGGGATGCTTATTTCATGTACAACAAAATGGTGGTAAACAAAATGCGTTTATAGCTGCTGTAATCTAAGTGATAACAATGCATTGTGTCATCCTTACACCAACAACGTTTTATTGCTTGCAATTCAAATACAGAAACAGCATTGTGGAGCAGAAATATTTAATTTCGCGGACCTTTCTGAACACGTGTATAATACACAGGTCCCTGTACCACAAACATGCATCTAATACACGGTGTTATATTTGTGACTCATTCCTTAGGGATTTTTTTTTTTTTTTTGCACGTGCTCAAATTGGATTTTAACTGCCAGAAAAGGGAAAAGAAAGACTTACGTATTCTGCAGTCACACACTGTTGTCACTGAACAACACTGAACTGTCAATTGTACCGTATTATACAGTTGACGGACATGATATGGTGTTTACGATATGATACTATACAATATGATATGGTGCCTATGATACAATGTAATGCAATATGATGCTATTAAGTGTATCGTATTGTATCATAAACACCAAAACGTATTGTATAGTAGCATACTGTACAATTAGATATGGTGTTTATGATACTACACAATATGATTTATGATCTAATATGATGCAATATAATACAATATAAATTATTCAATATTATATTGGATCATAAACACTATATTGTATAAATCAAACTGTATTAAGAAAAAAAAAAACATATCATACAATTCCCTATTGATAAATTGTAATTGGTGTCAACACCGCCATGGTATAAGAGTAACCTTATAATAAACTTCTGGGTGTGTCTTTATTGGAAAAATACAACTCTAACACATCATCTCGCAGATTCTTCTCCTTAAACAGTATGTGTTATTACTTGGTTTTTTTATTTTAGTTTTTTTATTTTATTCAACTTTATTTCTATTTCACTTCAAATGAGTTATTGATATTAGGATGATATGGTTATATCTATAACTATAACTCAGCTGAAATGAAATGATGAGTAGATGGATGGACCCAGGTGGAAGACATGCTCGGTACTGTACTGTAGGACAGGGATTGAGATGAATAAAGACTTTATTACAGTTGTGTGAATGAGTTAAGAGTAAGAGAGAGTAAGAATCCCTGTGTGAACCAAACGAGGTCTCATTACTGCTGTACGGCTACTCGGGTTTGAATGGCAAACGGTAAGATTAAAGAGCCCAGAGAGTGCAGGATTATAGCGTGTATGGAGAGGAATAGCGCTGCTCACACCTTCTTTCGCCTTCTTTCTTCTGGCCAAAGTTCCTCCGAGTTTCCCGAGGAAGGAGTCGTCCTTTTTCCTGGAGGCCGGTGATCTGGGACTCGGAGATTTCGGAGAGGAAGGAGACTTCTGAGGAGACGACGCCATGTTTCAAACCACAAACTCGCTGAAGGACGCGGATTTCTCCCGTTCTGTGTCCTGGAAAAGGATATTTTCTGCTGTTTTAAAGATGTTCGGCTATAACGGTTTCGACTCCTGCTGCTTTTTCCGTTACAAGTCCCTCCCTGTGTGTGTGTGTGCGCGCGCGCGAGTCTGTGTGTGTGTGTGAAAATCCAAACATTGCAGGAATTCTAATGGCTCAACGCCATTTCGTTGAATTTGACACTTCTAAAGCCTAAAACAACTACAACTACTAACTTTCCCCTTCACACACACACACACACATCCATAGTTACATGGTTTATTATATCCACACACACTTACTTAATAATGATTTACTGTCCAGAAATGCACAAACATGCAAACAAGTACTGTAAATAGGCAGCCCTGACTTTATTCAGTCCTATTCCAATTCAATTCAAGCAAATCAGGGTCAAAATTGTGATATTTTATAGTAACAATCTCGTGTATATTCATTACCATGGTTATAATACACAACAGTGCTGTTGAATTCTCATTGGTCAAATTATTTTTCTTTTTGTAATATAACCATAGCTTTTCCTTTAGTTCCTACTCTAACTAATATGGGGAAAAGAGTGCGCAGAAAGAGTTAAAGCAAAAAATAAACTGATCAGCTTTAATGTTGATATAAGGTTGAAGCCCACATACATACAGTATAACGGTTAACCCATTTATTTTTGTTTTAACACTGTAATATCACAAAGTTTTGTTTGGTCTGACAACATATGGTATGGTATGAGACGGTGTTATTTTCCCCTGGATTGGTGGCGAAAAATTAGGAAATTGTACAAAATGTACCAAGTTTACAGTAAGATTTTAAACCTACTGTTTTATTCCCCTCATTACCACCAATAGGAGAAGTCATAGAAATGTTATGCCCTGTTTACCCTAAGTTGTACTAAAAGAAATTGTAAAGTTAAAAATAAGCTGATGTAATCAGTGATATCATTATTTTAGGATGAAACTGACCCACGTACATGTCTGCTTGTCTTCCTGTACGGCAGATCTCTCTGCCTCACTTATTAATACAAAGAAATAAGAAAAACAACTCCAGCGCGTTAAAATTTACTTACACCGAAAAACAGTGCTGTTTTTCCAACGATGAAAATAGTAACTAATCCCAGTAAAATATTCAGTTTAGCTTATCTAATTATTATCTAATTATTTATCTTATCTAATTACTATTGGAGCAGTTTAAACTTCAGGCAGATATCAGGACAGATGTAAGTACTGCAAATGTTTCATTCAATTCTGTCAAGCCAGTGCTGCATGACATAGGCTGTGACATAGTCTAGCTGGACAGACATATATACATACAGAGTTGGCTTCAGGTCCTTCAATGTTTGAAACGCTATGAAAAAAATCCCTTAATATGGGCAAGATTACCGGATCCTTTAATATGGTCAAAGTAATATGGTTAAAAATCCAGTCGCAATGCTTTGTAATTGTCAATAAGTCTTCAGCACAATTTTTACGCTTTGGGGTTTTTCAGAAACACAACACAATGGCATGCTTAAAAAAATAATAAATAAATAAATAAATAAATAAATGTAATTTTTTTTATGATGCTTTTTCTGTGTGTGTGTCTGTGTGTGTGTGTGTGTGTGTGTGTGTGTGTGTGTGTGTGTGTGTGTGTGTGTGTGTGTGTGAAGTCCAAACATTGCTGGAATTCTAATGTCTCATTGCCATTTTGCTGAATTTGACACTTATAAAGCCTAAATAAATCTACAAATATTACCTTTCCCATTCACACGCGTTACATTATTTCTCCACACATTTTATATATCAGTTTATTTCCTAATGATTTGTTGGAATTAAATGCACAGGCATGCAAACAAGATAACAGATATTTTGGATTGATAATTTGGATCACATGTACATCAATAACTGTAAAAAAAATAAATAAAAAAAAGCCTAAATGTACGATAATTACTTGACATAGGTTTTTTAGGTTTACCCAGGCTGGTTATACTGTATATACTCTTTCATATATGTCACAGAAGGTAGACCCTAGATCTGTAGTAAATGAACCAATCCACATTACCAATCCACACTACTGAGATCTCGTGAGTCACTCCTGGCTAGCTAGCAAGTGCATATAATGTAATAGTGTTACATTATATAATAGTGATGCTCAAAAACAATCGTTTGAATAGTTGGAGTCCGTTGCTCTTCATTTGGTAGACATAGGTATTTACATTGCAAACTCTGAGTTCTGGGACGCTGCTATCAAATTTTCAATGTACGATAATCTGCCCTGAAGTACAATTATTCTTTGGTCTCTGTAGGATTATTTGGTTTTGACTATCTGTCAACACTGAGAGGAAGAAACCTTGAGAGGAACCAGACTCAACAGGAAACCCATCTTCATTTAGGTGATATCAGATAGTACGACAATAAATATAGTAAATCCCTGCTATATATGTGTGCTTTAAGGTTTAAAGTTCAGTATAATCATTTAAATTACTATGATGTCTACTTTCACTGATAAATGCTTGGGTTGCAAATATATTTGTCACTATTTGAGTCCTAAACTGCAGTCACAAGTTATCACAGAAAAACTACTCGCATCATTTGAGTCAGCTGAAGACTATCTTCTTGGTCATCAAGTGGAACCTTCCTCAGTCATCACACACATCTCCCAGCAGACCATACTGGGCCATCCTCAGCAGCAGCCAGAGGCGTCCATGTGACGAAAAACTCCAATACGATCAAATGTGCACCAGAATTTCTAACTATTTTCATGATTACTACTTGCTTCCTTCTTTTCAGACTGGAGTAGATGTCCATGGCCAGTAGTGGAGGCTTTCTAATAGAGCTTGATTGTTGGCTAATCTGAGCATGAACTGTCCCATCGACAAATAGCTGAGAATGTTAAAAAATCTTTCCACAGTTATCAGAATTTTACTGTTAACAGATGCTTTTCGAAGATCTGTTGAGAACGACCTTCTTGTTCTGTGCCTGGGCGAATTGTTGCTCTTAAAACCTCCCAAGAAATGTCAATAAAAAATTTATAATTAATAGCAAAATCTTAAAGAGCATTCATCCAGTGTGTATAGCTAATATCCTGCGTGGAGTCACAGAGGGCCTAGAACCTATCTCAGGGAACTTAGAGCACAGGACATAAGATACCCTGGAAGGAGTGCCAACCCTTAACAGGGCACAGGCACACACATTCACCTACTTATTCCCATTCCTCCTTCCGGTCAATTTGGAAATGCCATTCAGTCTACACTGCATGCATTTCTACTGTGGGAGGAAACCAGAGTACAGTACCTGAAGAAGACTCACCAAGCACAGGGAGAACATGCTCCATGCACCCAGATCGGAGGAGGGATTCTAACCCCCAAGTGGGAGACAACCGTGATAGGCCCTAAGCCACCACGATGTTCATCATTAAATTATGGATATCTGTTGATTTCTTGTGTTTTTCCTTAAACAATGTGTCTGGCTTTCGATTCTTTTCAATACTATTCAAAGAATCTAATCAGAAGATTCCTGATGCTATTAACACCTATGATTATTAAAACAATTAAAAAAGAACAATAACTTGGTCTACTAGAATTTGTCCCAGTGGGCATTAATGGGTCTTAAGGACATCTTCAAGATGCATTAGAGCCCTAAACATATTAACACAAGCATCTTCAGGACTAATTTGCCAACGTCCTTATACTAGAGTCATCGTTAGGGCATCTTCACTACGTAATTATTAATAACGTATCTTTCTGAAGATCTAAACACCTCTTGTGGAGTTTCGTGTTTTAAATATATTCTACAGATGAGTCTACAACTAAGTGTATGCATATGGTGGGAGGAGTCTTTCATTCATTTATTCATTCATTCATTCATTCTTGATAACCATCCACTGAGGATTTTGGGAAGAAACAAAACAACCCAGAGGAAAGCTATGTGGAAAAGAGAGTAGAACATGCACATAAACGCCACACAGACAGTGAGCAAGGCTCAGGATTAAACAGTGGACCCTGCAGCTGTGAGTACCATGGGCACAGTGCCACCACATCACCTCTAATTTATCACTTCGAAAATATAATAAAACCTGACTAGCTGAGCTCAATTAAAATGTTATAACGCTACTGATAACGCCTGTCATGATTTTGTTATTTGATCCATTGCAGGGAAGCTTCACCATTTTGGATATTATTAAGCCACCCCTATAATACACACACATACAGTATACACACACACACACACACAGACATATGTATATTCTTCATTTCTTCATATTAAGTTGCTATTAAATGAAAAAAAAATGGAATAAATGTTTTACTGTGACAGGCTGCAATTTGCCTAAAGATACAATTTAAACATTGGTTGTTTATGTAACAACTTCAACAGAGACCTCATTTCCCCTCTCATCTGTTCCAAGCACTCAGCATTCAGCATCACCAGCCTGATCATCTGTCATCATCTGCACCTCTTTCCCACTGGTTCATGTCTCACATTAGATGTTTTTTACTTGTTTTTTTTTTTTTTTCATAGTACAGTACACTGTAGGCTTAACAAACAAAAAACATTCCTCTGATACTGACCAGATACAGCGAGGTGAGAGCCAAAAAAGTTATTCAGGAAAGTCTATTCCTCAAGTCCTCATAAAAATACAAGTAAGCCTGTCTCTTTGGAAGCAAAATATAAAGAAATTAGTGGTGGCTCAAGACGCTTTGCACAGTACTGTACATAAAATCGATAACTTGCCCCACAATATCTCAGAACCCTCAGCGCTCTCTTTCTCTCCCAGCCTCTGATTCGGTTATCTGCACACAGCCATGCAAACAAACAGCAGGATGGACCAATCTCTGCCCCAGGCACTCATTAAAACCGCAGTAATGTTCTAAAACTCTTCTGCTGTTCTTCTTGCAGACTGCAAGGTGCCTGAACACACTACACCCACCCTGACTGTTTCGTGAGGACTTCCATTGTGACTGACCTGAACTTCAGAGAGCAGAAAGCAGTCAAGATGATTCATACTGTACAAGACAAAAATCGTAAAACTGAACAAATGGGTTCAGCATGTAACTCCCTTGTGCTGTTATGGTTTTTTTTTTAAAAAGGAAAGAAAAGATGTTTACTCATTCAGACAACAGGGTTGTTTCGACCTTGTGCTGTTTTATTCCTTGGGTTAAAAAAAGGATGAAAAAAAAATAATACCGCATGATGCTCTTACCTCCTTTTCCCATTTTCATCTCTCACACTCATTACGTCTATTGTATAGTACAATGCAATTTCCACCTCATTTCATGTTTGAATGCTAATAGTAGCTGTGCATATTGTAGGACTTTTCCCCCCCCCCTCTTCATCTGATTTTCCCACCCGAGATAAGTCAGCCCAATTGAAAACACGGAATACTGCCAGGCTCAATTTGCACCGTAATTCCCCGTGCAGCACAGAAAAGAGCATAAGAGGTAGAGATGACATCCAGCGTAGAGTCTAGGTAATGTCACAATATTAGTGCTGCTTGCTGCATAGTTTTAATTCCTGCAACAGTGCCTGGAAATGGCATTTTCTCCCCCGTAGACAGCACAGTGCAGTGCAGCCTTCCTATTAATCGCACGTTTTTCACATTCCCGTTTAAACAAACTTATTTCTACGTTTGGTGTTTGTTGGACTGCAGTGTAATCCAGTGTTGAGAAAACTACACTGCCAAATTCAATGCGGCCCAAAAATTCATGGGGAAAAAAAAAACAAACTGTTTTTGTATCACGTCTTTGAAGCAACCCCATTTTAAGTTATTATCTCAAAATTTACATTACTATTTTTGGAATTTATGGAATTTTTTGAACCTCATTTATTTGTTCTAAATTGTGATATTGTTTTACTTAAAGTACTGTAGATCAAAGGCAGAGATAAAAAACTATTTAAATTATTATCAAAGACCACTATGTAAATGTTGATAGTACTGTAATTATGTCTCTCATAAATAGCTGAGATACCTGTTTTTCAATTCAGTCAGGTGAAAAGGCTAAAATTGAGCAGTGACTCATAAACCAATAATTATCCATAAATCAAAATTTTATATGTGAGCAAGATTTCTTATTCTTCATAAACTTCATATCTCACCGTCTCATCATCGTCTATACCGCTTAATCCTGTATACACGGTCGAGTTGGGCCTACCGCAGGGAATTTAGGGCGTGCAGGGCACACACACACTCACACACTCATTCACACACTACTGACAATTTGTGAACACTAATTAGCTTAATCTGCCTAAGTCTTTGGACTGTGGGAGGAAACCGGAAGCCTCAGAGGAAACCCATCAAGCACAGGGAGAACATGCAAACTCCATGCACACAGGGGCGGGACTCAATCCAGACCCTGGAGGTGCAGGGCGACAGTGCTAACCACTAAGCCACCATACTATGTCGCTTATTCATTTTCTACAAACTGTCGCTCAATTTACACTCCTAGCTACAAAGCTATGACACTGGAGACTCCTTCCATAAATGTTATACACACCTTTCTTCACACAAAAACCATAGGTGAAGTGATAAAGGGTTTGAGCTGAGAGGTGTGGAATACCGGGTGGGTTCGGAGCGCCGCAGGCAGCTGGAGCCGGTAGGTGACACGGTTGATCCGGAGGGTGACACGGTAAGGGCAGATGAACCTGGGTGAAAGTTTACGGGATTCTGTGTGAAGATGCAGATTTTTTGTTGATAGCCAGACCTTGTCACCTACATTGTACAACCGTCCCGGAGAGTGTCGACGGCGATGTTGAGTGGTGTAGCGAGTGTTGGCACGATGGATGGCTGCTCTTGCTTGGTCCCACAGCCGCCGACACCTACGGACCAACCGTTGGGCCGACGGCACATCAACCTCCGGTTCTTAGTGGTTGAACATCGAAGGTTGGAATCCGTGGCATACCTCAAATGGACTCAACTCGGTGGCGGACGAAACGTGGAGATTGTGGGAGAGTTCAGCCTAGATGAGGTAGCGGGCCCAGGAGCGCTGACGATCGGTGGCGAAGCATCTCAGATAGCGCTCCAGTTGTTGGTTGGCCCGTTCCGTCTGACCATTAGTCTGAGGGTGGTATCCGGATGAGAGACTACAGGTGGAGTTGATCAGACGGCAGAAGGCCTTCCAGAATCGGGCAGTGAACTGGGGCCCTCTGTCCGAGACGATGTCCTTTGGGAACCCATGCAAGCGGACTACATGCTCTAATATCAGCTCGGCTGTGGTTTTAGCTGACGGGAGTCCGGCGAGGGTCACCAAGTGCACGGCTTTGGTGAATCGGTCGACGATGGTCATGATGTTATCCTTCCCTTCGGAGACCGGCAGGCCCGTGATGAAGTCAACGGCAATGTGTGTCCAGGGCCGACGGGGAACCGAGAGCGGTTGAAGTTCCCCCGGTGTTGGCTGGTTGGTGTCTTTAGCCCTGGCACACACTGGGCATGCCTGGACGAATTCCTCGGTGTCCTTTGCCATGGACGGCCACCAGAAGGCACGCCGGATGAATTGGAGGGTGCATTTGGTGCCAGGGTGTCCGGAGAGGGGGGATGAGTGGCCCCATTGAAGGACCTCCGTTCTGACGTCACGAGGCACATAGAGTCGTCCAGACGGCACTCCTGCCGGTTCCATCTTCGCAGCCTGTGCCTGGCGAACCCTTGTCTCCAAATCCCAGCGGAGAGGTGCAATTATTTCGGATGGTGGGAGGACAGGCGCGGGGTCCGCCCGGGGAACGTCCTCTTCTTATTGTCGAGAGAGGGCGTCGGCTTTGGTGTTCTTCGACCCCGGGCGGTACGACAGATGGAAATTGTAGTGCTCGAAGAAAAGAGCCCACCGCGCCTGTCTTGGGTTGAGATGTCTTAAATTCCGGATGGTGATTAGGTTTTGATGGTCGGTCCAGATGATGAACGGCTCTCTGGTGCCCTGGAGCCAGTGTCGCCATTCCTCCAGGGCCCACTTTATGGCCAGCAGCTCGTGGTCCCCTACCCCGTATCGCTGCTGAGTGGGGTTAAATTTCCTGGAGAAGAAACTACAAGGATGTAGCTTCTGGTCTGGACCTCGTTGGGAGAGAACGGCTCAGGCGCCCACATCCGAAGCGTCCACCTCCACAACGAATGGCTTACTTGCATCTGGATGGAGGAGGACTGGTGCGGTGGTGAAGCGATGACACAGTTCCTGAAAGGTGGAGATGGCGGTAGAGTTGAGGATGAAGGGGTGAGATGATGGTCGTGTCAGGGCGGTTAAAGGTGCTGCAACTGTACTGTAGCCACGGATAAAGCGACGGTAGAAGTTCGCAAACCCGAGAAACGTGTTGGACATGTTCATCAACAGTACGGGAGTATATGAGAATGTCGTCTAAGTAGACAAAAACCCACCGACCTAACATGTCTCGGAGGACGTCATTAATAAACTGCTGAAAGGCGGTGGGGGCGTTACAGAGTCCGAAAGGTATGACCAGGCTTTCATAGTGTCCTGTTGGGGTGATGAAAGCCGTCTTCCACTCATCGCCTTCTCTGATGCGCACCAAGTTGTAGGCGCTCCGTAGGTCCAACTTTGTGAAAATGGTGGCGCCAGAGAGGGCGTTCAGGGCAGAGTTGGTAAGAGGCAATGGGTGACAATTTTTGATGGTGATATTGTTGAGCCCCTGATAGTCGACACACGGGCGTAGGTCGTTACCTCTTTTCTTGACAAAGAAGAACTCCGTGGCGGCAGGTGAGGAGGAGGGCCGGATGGTGCCGTTGCGAAAGGCGTCGGTGACATACTTCTCCATGGCCTGCGTCTCGGTGGCAGAGAGCGAGTAGAGGTGGCCGCGGGGAGGAACAGAACCCGGCTGAAGGTCAATCGCCAGGTCGTAGGGGCGATGAGGAGGAAGGTGAGTGGACCGTCTCTTGCAGAACACTTCAGCCAGGTCTCGGTAGGCGACGGGGATGGCGTTGATGTCGACTTCGGGGGCCTCGGACTCCCTAGAGCATGTCCCAGCCGAGGCACGTAGGCAAAGTTCGGTGCAGGTCGGACCCCATTGAAGGATCCGGTTTTGTGTCCATGAGATGAGCGGGTCGTGTTGCAGTAGCCAAGGGTGCCCGAGGATGAGGGGGGGAGATGAAATGGGGGTGAAGTGAAACCGGATCTGCTCTTGGTGCTGGTCGATGATTAACGTGATTGGTTGGGTCTGGGTGATGATAGGGCTGGATGAAAGGGGCCGACCAACGACAGATGTAATCCGAACAAGCTGGGATAACGCCTCGAGTTCCACTCCCAGTTCTTTGGCATAGGAAGAGTCAATGAAGTTGCCAGCGGCACCGGAGTCGATGAACGCCGTACTTCTGACCCGTTTGTGGCCAAACTGGAGGTGTACGGGAAATGTTGGTAGTGGTGGCAGAGAGGTGGAGGGAACCCGGCGAGTCGCCCTCCTTACTCACCTCGCCTGAGCGTCTTCCCGGGCGAAGAGGGCAGATAGCTCTGTGATGCAACGCTGACCCACAATATGCACAGAGTCCTCCTCTGAAACGTCGTTCTCTCTCTCTGCAGCGGGCAAGGAGGCGCGTCCTAATTGCATGGGTTCCCCGGCTCTGGTGTCAACCACGGCGGGAGGTGGAGATCCGACAGGTCCGGTGGTGGTGGCAGTGGAAAAGGGGCGTGCTTCAGGGACTGGGTTGTAGGCGAGGAACGTGGAGGGTCGTGGCGTGGTCGGAGATGGTGATGAAGTGGCAGGCGGCAGGGTCCGGGGAGCTGGCCTCGGACGAGAGAGCAGTCGTTGGATCGAGTTGGATCAGCCCCTCCAAAATAGCAGGAAGCTCTCGTCCGGCGAGTGCGTCCTTTATACGGGAAGCCAGTCCCTCGTAGTAGGCGGTCCGGAGGGCGGTGTCTCCCCAGGTGGTTTGGATGGCGAGGATCCTGAAATCTGCCGTGTAGCAGGCAGGATAACCACGCGATTTATTCTTAGAACTCTCTCACACAGAGTGCAAGAGTTTACACAATTAAACCCGCGTTCTAACAACACACACTCAATCAGGAAAATGGCACAAAATGGTGAGTACTCACGAAATTGGAGAGATAGCGTCAGAGACGGCATTGGAAAACTCATGACTGAGCGATGTGCGGCGCCATTTTGTTTTTTTTTATACTTCCTGAATCTATAGTAATGGCTGTCATGCGCACTGTGAGTGCGCATGACAGCCGTTACTATAGAAACGATAATACTATAAATTGAATAATGACTGGCACTGCGGTATGAATTTACAGTATAATTCTGGTACTATTATATTCAGGCTACTTTATTCGAAAAATTCTGATTTAGTTTTGGTGATTTGGTTATTTGATTCGGTTATTTTTATATATTTGTATTTTAATTCTATTTTATTCTGTAACTCTGAACATTTGTATGTTCTATTGTAACAATTCTAAATATTTTTTAATCATCTTTTATTTTATTTTTAATTAGAAAATCTATCTTCTGTTTGTTTTTTTATTTACACATGACAATCATTATTATAATTAGAATTTACATGATGAATGTGTATTGGTATTTCATGTAACATTTCTTTGAACTGTCATCCTAATAATCAGGTACCGATTCTGACTTCACCTTCTGCAATCCTTACACTCACACACAAACCGTTACCGTTTAAAAAATGTAAAAAAAAAAAAAAATTTTTAAATCACCATGTTTTGGGGCTGTAATTGGTGTGTGTGAAAGAGTGTTTGTGTTGCTCCTCCTAGGTTTCTTTTTAGCTGCATTTGATCTGCTGTTTTGTCTCTGCGGCTCGTTCGGAGCCTGGCGTGCCTCGCAGCTGGAGGAGCACAGCAGAGATGTGAGTGCACTTCCTTTTTCCCTCCCACCTCCTCTTCTCTCCTCTTCCCTCTTGAGCTCGAGGCTTCCGGTCTCCGCCGTGCCTCTGCCGTGCCACTCTGAGCCTCCCTGCCGAGGTCACCACGGCCTGGGTCAAACAGGCAAAATAACCCCACCACACACACACACACACACACACACACTGCTTACTCGTAGACAATTTCTCTCTCTTTCTTTCTGTCTCCATGGATCAGTGCCATCTTCTCCTGCTGTGTGAAAGTGCTACACCCGACAACATCGGCCAGGCCCCAAGGTCATCCCTCCAGCTCCCAGGTGAAGATACAGAACAGTGAGCTCCTCCTGGGCCAGTGTGTTCCTGGCAAAAGTACAGACATACACACACACACACACACACAAAAAGCACAGTGTTCCAGAGCAAACATTTTGTCAATACCATGGAGGAAACATGAACTAATACAGAGCTTGGACAGTGCCTTTCATCAAGTATTCATCGCCTTGAACATTTCTAGATTTTATAGTGTCACAACCTGGAATTGAGAAGGATTTAATATGTAAGATGTCCTAAATCAACCACAAAACAACTCATCCAACATTCTGCAAAGCATATCCATTATATAAAACACATAGAATATATGACACTCCACCAAAACTGAGGGCTTGTGCAAAGGATGGGATTAGTCAGAGAGGGGGTCAAAGGTAACTCTGAAGAAGTTGGAGGGATCCAGAACTCCAGATGGAAGAAGCTCTTCACAGGACACTCACAGCCCAAACGCTCTACAAACCTGAGCTGGGAAGTTTTTATGAAATCCCATTGAGAGTTTGCTAAAAGGCTTTTTGGATTTCAGCAAACATAGCAAAAGGTTATCTGGAACCAAAACTGAACATTAAGACCTCTTCCCTTGTCCATATCTTACATTTGGTGGAAAAATCTAAGAACCAAATTTCTACAGTGACGCATGCTGGTGGTTAACCTTGAGAGCTAACAATAACTTCTTGGTTGCTCCTCTGACTGATGGCTTCCTTACCTGAAAGCTATCATTTGGTGGATGGACTCTTTTGGGTGAAGTCACAGTGTTTGTGCCATGATGGTTGCACTTATTATAAGTTCATCTAATGGTGCAGTACTGGAAAGTTTATTAAAAAGAATCATTTGTTGTACAGAAACCCTTAATCAGCACTTTTCCATGACTTGTTTAGATACCTCCTTGGTCTTAATAAGCCATTTGGTTAGATATGTTCTTCATCTTTTTTTTATTTATTTTTTATTTATTTCTGAAACATAAGCCCAAGATCCGCCCAGGTTACATATACAGTATATATATATATATATTAAAAAAAAAAAAAAAAAAAATATATATATATATATATATATATATATATATATATCCAGATACATACATACATAATTAAAGGGGGATAAGAAGTATATCTCAAGATTCCGCTAGGTCTAATAAAATCTCAATAAATTGCTAAATGTCTCACTTTGGCTGTAGAACACTCCAAGAAAGCAATGTCTAGCGAATAGGACATCCAAGTATGTATGCTGGGATAGCTGGATAGCTTGATCTATCCACAATTTCAGAAGAACCATTTTAGCAGCAGTAAGGGCAATGGTTAGATATGTTCTTTAACATAACAAGTCTTCCAAGACCAATTGTTTTTGTACTGAAATCATGCAACTAATTGTGACTGTGTTCAAGTCATAGTAAAAAATTTTTTTAAAAAGTATGCAAGCACAGCATTTAGGGTTTAAAAAAATAATAATTTTGTCAATCATGACATTGGCACAAGTATTTAAGGAGGTGAATACGTATGCCTGTGTATAATACGAAGGACAGCCACACAGGAGATACACCAACCGTGGCCTTGCTCAGATAGCGAGTGCAGACGCACACAAAAACACAGATGTAAGTACACTCTCCCAGCAACAAGTGACCCTCTGACCGTGCTTTTTCTATCTGTGTCCTCGTCTGTCTCCAGGCATGAAATGCTGCGTGCCTGACGCACCAATAATCCAATGCAAAAGAGATCATCTGGCCAGCATGATTGAGCTAAATGCTTTGCATCCAGCTATCTGTTTCCATGAATGGCGTAAGCACAGAGCGTGTGCCTTTTTAAACGATTTTCTAACGTTCCCCCCCGGCCATATGATCGGATTATACGTATAGCACCTGTTAGTTAATACACCAAATAACCTGCATGCAACGAATAGAATAAAAGTTCAGTCTATCCGAATAGCAGAGTGAGTTAAACCTGGAAACTGATTAAAAAAGAGAATAAAAGCAAAAACCCCAGGCCTGTATCAAGCATACAGTCACGGCTTTCAACTCTCCAGCTCGCTGAAGGTTAGTGTTTATTTCAACCGAGCAGAGATGACACGGGATTGAAACATTCATAAGAAACAACAATAGCGCAATGTCCGTAAGCATCTGCAACCTTTTTACTCTGGATGGAACGAGGAGATAACCTTCTGCTGCGTTTGGGATGCACATCTCCCACACGGCTTATCTTTTCCAGAGAAAAAAGGGAGACCAGGATATGGGAGAAATCTTCTGAATTCTTTCTCTCGTCTCTTCCTCTCCACTCTCATGCTAGATTTACCAATCAACCCAAAAGCAAAGCTACTGTATATGGACACAGGGCCCAGGAAACATGCGGACTGGATCTTGCTATGGGGGTTCTGTACAGGGGTCATGACAGCTCCAGAATATACTGTATATAGAGTTTTTTTTTTTTTTTTTTTCAGTTTGGTTCTCCTTCATGGTGATGAAGTTTTCACCATGGGTGGTAAATTGTTAAACGATAGCAATAATTGTTTTACAATGCCTGACACTCGTTTGGCAGTTGGAAGTCATAATTAGAGGCAGCAATTGGAAGACAGGACTTTCTATAGGCTTCCTGCTGACAAACAGAGGATTGATTTTTGGTTAGCAGTGATTAATTGAGCCAACACAGATTAAAAGGGACATGAAATCAGAACGGGAGGCATCATCGTCTTTGTGGCGATCATTTCGTATCAGGTAAAGACATTAGTTCTTTTCTAGCGTGTGTGTATATTATTAATAGTTCAAGGATCTAATGAAAGATTTAGCAATTACTTTGATTCATATTCACTGCCTGGCCAATTAAAAAGACCCTGTCTGGATTTAGCAAATCCTTAAAAGCTTTTGTTTGGATAATTACTGTAGGGACAATTCTTTCAACCCTAACTGAAGCAACAACTACGTGGAATGACGTATCCCATGGTCATAAAAATGTGATTATGTTTAAGAAGTGTCAAATTATGACTGTCGCTGCTGTGTACTTGGGTGAATTGGAAGGAACCTCTTCTTATTTTGATTTAACTTTGAAGTGATCTGTTTTTGGATAGGTAATGGATAAAAAAAAAAATCTCCTCCATCAAGCAAAGAAAACAACCAAGGAGATTGCTGAAATGACTGGAGTTGTGTTAAAAACTGTCCAAGGCATTATTAAAACATGGAAGGATAGCGCTGAACCTTCAACTATTTTAATAGTAAAAGTAAAAGCATTTCACGGGATTGAGACTAAACAGCTGTGTGGCCAAAAGAAAACAACTTCTTAATCAGCTAATCAGTTTTCAGTTTGCTAGGGAGCAAAAATTTGGACTTTGGAGAGACGGAAAATTATTCCAGGACAACAATGCCAAGATTCATCTGGCTCAGATTGTCAAAGAGTGGTTCTGGGAGTGTGGGGAATCATTTTCACACATGATTTGACCCCTGTAGAGCTCTGACCTTAGCCACATTAAAAGTCTTAGGGATGTGCTGGAGAAAACCCCAGCCAAACTCTGCACAGAAATAAGTAATAGTGATGCGTGATGCTGCATAATAGTGAATAGAGGCTGTAATTAAAGCTAAAGGCGAGCCAACTAAATATTAGCCTGTGTGACTTTTGACCAGGGAGTGTACAATAAGCAATTAATAAGCAACATGATTGGATTTGTCAGAATTATAATAGTTTTAATTGTGTTTTAGACATGGGAGAAGTTTCACATGGTATTAATGAACAATCAAGAAGCTCTTATATGCATGGTGAAAGCTGATGGGAAACTTATCTAGAAGTAAATCACACATTGCACAACACTGACTGTTGAAGCATGTGAATTTGGCAAATGTCTGATCATCATCATTCGCAGTGTCCATTTTTAATGTTGTTGCCAAGGTAAAGCTTGACCACCAATATGGCATCTGATCAGCGCAGGTCATGTGACTGAAAGATTGGATTTCTTTTTATGGTATAAGAGTCATTTTGTATAGAGCAAATAGTGTGGCACAGTGTGTTAAGGCTTTAAGTTAGCGATGAAAGGGCTTGAGCAAGGCCCTTAACCCTGAGTGCTGCAGGGTGCCGTAAACTGGCTGACACCACACTCTGATATGCGAAGAATTAAATAATTTCACTGTGCAGTAACATATATGTGACAAATAAAGGCTGAACTGAACAAAGCTTAAACACTAACTTTTTTTCTGACTGATTCTGTACATTACTGGGTAACATAAATCTAAACAATATCTTTTTATTTCCTTATAAAAATGACCATTTCCTTATTTTGACCCGTAAGGACAGTGGTAGAAATTCTCATATTTACAAGCAATTTAACATCATATCTAAACAAATCATTGAATCAAAATTATAAAGAATCTGTAAACCATAATAGTGTACGTAACATGTTTGATGGTCAATTAGTGAACTCAATGACAAGATTTCAGTCATGTAATGCTGGTCACTAGGCATTGAGACAAATAATTTCTGAGTTACAGGACAGAGATCTCTTAGTAACTTAGTTGATAAAACTTTTGCAGATATTAATAAATTGATTAATTTAAAAAAAATTTAATGAGAAAGGCTATTTAAATTCTATTTAAATATAATTTGTTTGTATTTAGACTTTTGAAACAAGTAAAAAATCAGGTGTCATTAACAATACTTGTTTTTATTCATTATTTTGAAACCAAGAAACCCTCAATTTCTTGTGAATTACGACAATTTTCAATCTAAGTGAAGCATAGAATGCACATAATATTTGATTTCATGATTTCATAATGTGCTTTTCCTTAATAGGTAAAATATTAAATATAAACACAGTAGGTCTTTTTGAAGAAAACGGCTTGAATTAATAGAATTATGATCAACAGACATGGAATGTACCCCAAATTATAGAATGACTCATAAACAATGTCGGCCAGCGCTCTTAAACTACAAGGGGCGCCATGATTTTTAAAACAAATGAGCAAAAAACACACTTGACTATCATTCGAGGAAAGCTAGCTAACTAGTAACTGGATTAATAAATGTTTGGATGACATGTTGGCTTGCTTGCTTGTTACTATTGCTAGCTTTGACACCAGAAGCCCTTTTGACTTTCAATAAAATCAGGAGTTCAGGACAGAAGCTGTGAGACGCTGCTGCTCTCTGCTGCGTCAAATTCTTGCTGCTGTTGTTGTTCAAGACGAGTTCAATGAGCCTTGCATTGTGATTCCTCTATACAGCATAGCTTATATACAGTACAGTACAGTACATAATGAATGAACCAACTGTCATTTCTCTTGTTGCTGTGTGTTTGTGTGTGTGTGAGTGTGCGTGCTCGTACATTAATATGATCTGAATTTATAGCTCATATCACACAAACTTTTAAGGTATATGATGCCACATTATGCAAAACGAGTTTTAAATTGAACATTAACCCTAAAATGACAAATGACAGCAGAGCTTTAAAAGATGATTTATCTTTAGTGAAACTGAATCCAGTTATAGTTTGCTCATATCACCAGCGCCCTCTAGTGATAAACAAAAACCATTAAGTTTAAATTCTCACCTTTCACTGGGCAGTACAGGGAAATATTACTGTATAGTACTTGTACTCGATAATAGTTATAGAATTATTATATTTAATTAATACCATTGAATCCAGTGCAACCTGGATGTGTAAAGGTTAATAGCTTCTTTTCTTCCTATTGCCATCTCAGGGAGTTTTTCCTTGCCACTGTCGCCGTCACCCTTGGCTTGCTCATCAGGGACTATCTCATTATCTAACCACATTTTCTCCCACATACACACTTCCATAAATTTTCTTTTCATTTTCTAAAGCAGCTTTGAGACAATGACCACTGTTAAAAGAGCTATAGAAATAAAATTGAATTGAATTGAATTGAATAGCAAAATTTAGAATAAATTAACTGAATAAATAAAATCTAAACCTCAACCAGGTACAATATGGATCAGGATTAGAAATTGAAAGAGCAAAAAAAGAAAAGATTTTTTTTTTTTTACATTTTTATGTTTATGTAACTTACAGATACTTGCAAAAGTGCTTTACTGTTTCATGAAAGTGTTTTTAAGATGTTTTTCATTCTAAATGTATCTCATAGATACTGTATGTCAGTGTTGCACTTTAAAGATTTGTGTGTGTGTGTGTGTGTTATTACTACTTTGCTGTAGTAATAACTTTATGAGGAATTACAGAAATTACCCTTCATGAGGAATTACAGAAATAAAAAAAATATATATATTTTTTTTATATATTTATATAAAAATGTATATATATATATATATATATATATATATATATATATATATATATATATATATATATATATATATATATATATATATATATATATTTCTTTTTTGTTGTTGTTGTTGGATTTCCCCCCGATTTTCTCCCTAATTTAGTCGTGTCCAATTCCTCCCCGTCACTAGGGGGCTCCCACATTAAGGCTACTACTACCACTCAGCCGGGAGGGCCGAAGACCCGAAGAAACCGCATCTTTTCGAACTGCTCGCTCGCGCACCGTTGGGGGCGGAGTAACACACTCGGAGGACAGCGCTATCCGCTCCCTCCGTTGCGCGAGCTCACAGACGCCCCTGACTGGCTGTAGAGCCGTGATTAATGTGCGAGCACTAAGTACCTCTCATCCCTCCTCTCTGAGAGAGCTCGGCCAATCAGCTCTCTCTAGACCTCCGGCTGCGAGAGGTTACAGCAATTTATTTTATTTTTTTTACATTTCTAACAGTTCTGAAAAATATTTTAACAAAATTTACATTACATTAACATTTATTAATGACTTATACTTATCTTAAAATATTTTCACTTTTTTATTTTTGTGTTCTAATAATGATTTAACTGAATATTACATTTTAAATAAACCTCTAACTTTAATGTAAAGCATAATTTAAAAGGTTCAAAATTAATTTTTGCATTTTATGCATTAAGTATGCATAACTAATTTTTCATAGCACTATTTTAGTGCATTGTGTATTCTAGTGTAGGTTGGCTTTGATAATAATTGTAATTACTTTGTTTAATAATGATATAATGTGATTTCCAAACAAATGTCTTTTTATCTTAACATTTAGTGTAACATTTCTCTTCATGTTCATCATGAGGACATCCTTCAAAAAAAAAAAATCTTGGTTGAAGGTCTATGTTTAACATTTTTCCCCCAATTGATTTAGTTTCAGTTTCTCCTCTCGAGAACAGGAATGAAGCTAATGTTTATAAAATCACCTGTTACCTGGCACTCAAGCATACTTTGATATACAAGTGACACTGTGTATGTAATAGTGTTGAACTCTTTCCTTTAACACTAGACATGTAATTAAAACTAATAAAGTGAATTATCTACAAAAGATCTACTTGCGCATTACAATAATAATAAGGAGTATAAAACTATTGGTATCTTAGGAATGCTCAGTGCATACAGTATGTGCTACTTGATTGATACCGCCCCCTTGTGGAGAATATTCACTTAACATTCATCTAAATTCCTATCAAATCAAAGCATAGTTAGAATGATCTTCAGTGGTTTATTTCACATGATGTGAATAAAATGTAAATAGGGTCACAAAGCATACACCTCATGTACAATTCCACAGTATTCGAACTTAGAACTCTACTACTACAGTATTTTTCTTACATTTCAACACTTCGGACTGAAATTGCAGTACTTTTGTTTATATATATATATATAACTCTGCTATATTAAATCAGTTAAACTTCTTAATACAGGGCTACTCTAAAAATTTACATTTACATATTTAGTTTCTAATAAGAGTGAGAAACTATGGTTCATCATCTTCATCTATGGTTATAATGATGATAATATATAAGGTAATCTTCTAGTTTCACTTAAAAACTTTTTTGGTCCATCCACTTGCCATCGAGACTTCCCACCCTGGAGATATATTTTTGTAGCAGTTACAATCCAGGTTGCCAGCTCAATGCTCGATTGTCATTCACACACTATGAGCAATTTGGGAGTGCTCTTTAGATTAATCTGCATGTCTTTGGATTGTGGGAGGAAACCAGAGAACCCAGAGGAAACCCACCAAGCCTGGGGAGAACATGCAAACTCCATGCACACAGACGAGAGGCTGGAACCGAACCCCGAACCTGGAGGTGCACGGCAGCAGTGCTAATCACTAAACCACCACACTGCCATTTTTAATTAAAATACCACGAATAATACTAACAATCAATTACAACATTATAAATATTCACATGTACCAAGAAATATTTACAATATCATTTAAGAAATGTTAAAGCTAAACAGTCATTTTGTTTTGTTTTTTAACACTCATTACCCTTAGCACATTCACATACTGCAAAGAGGCAAAATCTCAAATTTTGGTATTGAATCTCAAATTTATCTCAGTTTTAAGTCTCCGGATAGATTTTTGACAGTGACAATAAAAGGTTTCACATGTGTACAGAAAAATATTTCATTATATTTTATTACAATTCTATTGACTTTATTAGGGTTGTAATAAAATAAGAAGGAAGACACATTATGACAGTGAACTGCCTATAGATTGTCCACTATCATTATGTGGTTCACACGTGTTGACATTTTGTCATTAATAAAATAACAACATATCAGCTTGGGGATCTGAGCTGAAGTTACACCCTGTGTATCATAATGAAATCTTACACTGCGCTGTTTTGTCTCTAAATTAATAAAATTCTGTGTTGTGTAGTGGTGTAATGATGTCAGGTTACCAATAGGTGGCAGCACAATCACTTTAAATTTTGTATCTTAGAAGCTCATTTCTGGCTGTGGAGAAATGTAAAGTGAAGCCACTAAAGTCTGTCAGTAAAATGGAACTAGTGATCATGAGAACAGTTGCTTTTCTGAACAATAAAAACTGTTCATTATGCTACAAAAGTGTAATCACTTTTCTCTCAAATCAATGGCATTCATTAACCTTGGCTTAATAGTAGATTTTGAATTTGTTTATAATTCTACATACTACATTGTTTATAATTCTACATTCTATATGACTTAAATATTTAGGAAGTTCATCACTTTCAATAACCAACTACTATCACACTGACACTCTCGCTGGTAAATCTTAAAATAGTACAAATATACAATGTAGGCGATTTTAACACTGCCTAATTATACTCTAGTTTAAAATAATGTTTTACATCAAGTTGGTACAGATGAAAAAGTTGTAACATTTTCTGTGACAAGATGTTTTGAAAGGAGCATCAGTGTCAACAAAAGTCAGGGGTGAAGCAGTAATTGTGAGCTTTTCGGCATACTGTAGAGTAGGAATGTCTGTGTGTTGTGGTAACTCAGTAAACTGTATATTTCCTCAGTTTGTCCCAGAAACGCCAAGACAAAAGACAAACACCTCTGTTTAATAGTGAAACTAAAAACATTTCTATACGGACAATGTGACGAGGATAAAAAAGGCTTTAGTTTGCTAAGAAGCATACAGATTATATGGATAAAGGTTCTGGAGTGTTATTCCAGAGTGATGGGCGTGTCCGAGTAAGAAAGGAAGTGCATGAAACTTTGCACCCATCATGCACAAGCCTTTGGAGGCAGTGTTATGATCCAAGGTTGCTTCAGATAATCTTAGCAACTTTATGTGGCAGTAAAATGAAATCAGCTGATGACCTGAATGCACTGTATGACATCAACCTAGTTTTTTCCTTCCCCGATGGCACTGGCGTATTCCAGGACTCAAATTATGAAAGAGTGCATCCAGGAGCATGAGAAATCATTTCTATACAAGTTGTCCATTCCCCATTGTAAGCCAAGCAAAAGTTGCTGAATGAAATATTAGACTGTGTTACTTATTTTGGGCCAGGACATATAGCTGTTATAAAATAAGTGACATCAGGAACTTGTTCCCATTAAATGTAAGCAAATATTTTTTTTGTTACAAAATTGTCCATGTTGGAAAAAGAGGATTAAAACCCTTTTAAAACCCTACATCACTACACAAGAGGTGAGGTGCACCCGGGAGACAAAATGCCAATTCACAGCAGGGCAAACAAGGACTAACACACTGAAGGGAATCTGGAAACTCCTATCAGCCTAATCCACGTGTCTTTGGACTGTAGGAGGAAACCCGAGTACCTGAAGGAAACCCACCAAGCACCAAGGAGAAAATGCAGTGCTAGCCATCATGCTGTGAAAAAAAGCTATATAAAAAAAGTAACTCATTCATTTAAAATATTCTCTTGAATTGACTTCTTATTTAATTTTTTATTTTGCTTGCCTCAGAAGAGCATTATTGCGAGTTCTCATGAAAGTACATTAAGAGTTCAGCATGATAGCAGCTACAGAAGACAAATCTCATCCTGGTAGGATGCCAGTATTGCCAGTAATATCAGTACTGTGAATGATGTGAAGTGCTCCAGATCGATGGCATTCTCTCATACCATTCCCTTCATCTAAAAAACAAAATAGCTAAAATCTTGTCATGAAAAGAATGATGGCGACCCTGTATATCAGATCTGCACACATACACGGACATTCATTTCCATTTATGGTATTAATCTTTTTGGAGACATCTTGTTTCTTCACAGAAATATGTGTATAATATCTACAAGAAAGTATGTTCACATGCTTGTTTTTTTCCCATGAGGATTTAGAAATGAAGAGAAAACTCAGGTTGCTCATCTGATTTCATTTATTAAAGGCATATGGCTTGGCATAAATAAAGCGGGAAAAAAAGAAGGTTTTCTTAATACAGTTTTGCAACATGTCAGGTAAAAGGTGCTAGTCATCATAATGTCTTCTGCATTTTGAGGCACGAAAAAGCTCCGTCGATGGCTTTCGTTAATGAGAGCAGCCTTTGAAACAGAAGAGTTAATAAAACTCGTAGTGAGGATGCTCTGTGGAGAAACACAGGAGGAACGTTCCCGTTAGTCATGACTTGATGAGCAAAGTCCGAAAGCTGAAAGGGAGCGCCTTGTCCTACAGGCATGCTTTCCCCAGCAATGACACATCAAGCGCAGATCCAAGCACAACACCGTAACTCTGCTGTGCAAACACTGATACAGAGACTAAACCACCCGGGCAGACAGGAAATTAGCTGTTAAGAGCTGATATAGCATAGGTACATGTGCCATGCACGTGATATCCACCATGCAGGGCATGTGTTCATGCTGGCGTGCTTTACACACACAATGCATCATAGGTGATCACCTTGAGTCTGGCAATGACTCAGAGCATTTCAGGTGAGGACACAGCAGACAGGTCGAGAAAGACTAAAAGTGAATAACAGGAAAGAGAATAAAAATGAAATATGAAGCAGGTCGAATGAGGCTACAAAGGCCACACAGTGTGAGATTAATAACAGGTGTTTTTTTTTTTTTTTTATCGTGCATTTCATGTCAATGCCTTGTCTTTAACAACGTCCATCTTTATCACAAGAGATTAATCACAAACCAAATGAGAGAAAGGTACATAACGGAACAATATCAAAATATACCTTCCAGTGTATAAAAAGTACAAATCTCCATGGCAAACAGGTAAGACTGAAAAAACGTTCAGTGCATTCAGACTGTACACAAAACAGTCCATTAACACTATTCTGCAATGCAGGGGTGTCAAGCTTACGCATCGAATTAATTTCAAATTGTAATGTGGGAAATGTAATGAAAATGAATGAAGATTGCAAGGTTCTTAGTGATTTCTCTATTTAAAATCTATAAACCCATGTTGTAATACACACAAGAGCTTCAGTTATTGATCAGTGGTTTTGGCTGTGGATGATCTGGTTCTTTCAAGGTACACATGGTACTCCTGAGGTTCTAGTTCTCTGAATCCATCCTAGTCCCGTACTACTCCTGGTTGAAGTTCTCATCACATGGAGACCCAATGAATATGGTCTCATATATTCTGCTTGAAGATGCATGTGACCACAAAGAATGATGAGAATGTCTTTGGTCTTTATTTGATCGAACAGATTTCCTATGATGATTGAGAAAGTTTGAATTCTAAGCTTTGTTTTAAAGCTCTTTAATGATCACTATCCAAGCTGGTGACTCCAGCTGCGATTTCTCCGTGATACATCTGTGCTGGTGAAGTTATTTTTTAGGGCTATCAGGAAAATCCTAGTGTCAAAAAGAGTCTGAGCATTCCCCGGTTTGTTTTCCCCCGAGCCTCTCCTCATAAACAAACTTGCACTCGCCATACTTCAGGAGCCGGACATGATACAGTAATAAACTTGGGATCAAAATGGAGCTTATTAAACCAGAAATCATCCAAAATGTGACTTGTCACCTGATTTGATATAGAACACAATAACATGAGGGATTTGTTTATGGCTACACTGTCTAGTAGAGAGTTTTTCGTTGCCCCTGTCACATCCGGCTTGCTCATTAGGGACAAACTGATAGCGCTTTAAACTGATCTACACATTACTTAAACTGATTTCTGTAACGCTGCTTTGTGATAATATACACGGTTAAAAACGCTGTATAAAAAATTCATCCGGATTGATTTGAGTGTTTAAGAAGCACTTCATCCCTTATGGAAATCTTAATGCATAACAATGTCAAGTTTATCCAGAAAGGTCTGTTCGATGGGTAGAAATGCTCTGTTGATAAAATCAAATAGCCACTCTTCACGACTGTGGTAAGCAGAAAATAAACCATGCCAAATCTTTAGGTGGATTCGCTATAGGGATCCAAATCACTTAGCTGAAAACAGGACTCTGAGTCACCAGAAATGGACATATATACTGTTTAAGCCATTTATATTAGACATATTAATATAGCCTGTTACCTAAATGAGGAAGTTTGGCATCCCTGATATAATCTAATGTACATGAACATGATCTGTCTAAAGCACATATTCAGCATCTTCAGATTTGACGGTGTGCGATTTTCAGCGTGTGCCACACTCGTGTGGAGATCTGTGCGTCTACAATCTTACAACAAATGTTTGTAAATGTACCTAACAACCTTTGTACCTAATACCTTTCCTTAAGTGTGTAAAAGTCAGCTAATAAAAGATGGCACCAGTACGTGAGCACATAACAATCCTGTGTCTGCGTTAACCAAAAATAACCTCAAATATGCCGTCTGTGTTTAGTTTTTTTCATTATATACAGCAGTGGAACATGGAAAATAACTTGAAATTCATGAACCATGAACTGGGAGGAAGAGGCATTGAGAGAGTAAAGTGTATATCTACCAGACATGTGAATCTCATAAAGAAGTGTGTAAACATTTGGTATCAGTAAGTGGAATGTGAGGATGGGTCGGATGATATCAACCCTGTTTGATTTGGCAGGTTCATTGCACGAGACCAAAAGCAGATTCAGTTCAGTTGTGTGTCAGTAAACTTGCAGCAAACACACACACACACACACACACACACACACACACACACACACACACACACACACACACACACACACACATGCACGCAATCCCACACACATGAAATCATTTTAGATTAACAGTTATTGTACAAAACATGCAGAAAACATTTTCTCCCAATCCATACAATCCCAGACAGCTCACTAATTAAAGTGCTTTAAGTTTAATAAAAAAAAAATTTTTTTATCCCTTTTGCCCTTCCATCCTCTTAACATTCTGAGAACTTTTGTAACGTGAGAACGGCAAAGAAATTGTTCCAAGACCATCTGTTCGATTCCCAGCTTTCAGGCGATGGAAATTTATGAGCAGCAGTCATCTGGAGGTTCATACAGCATGTCAGGTGAACAAAATGTTCATGTTCTAGTCATAAAACGTGTGATTCTCAGCTAACCATTGGTTTTTATCATGCTGGAACATTTCATTTAGGAGGAAGAATTAAAAGCTTTAACACGCGGGCGGTCTACGTGAGGAACCCACGGCCCAGGTGCTGCTCGATCCACTGCTGCACAGGCTGCAAGTCGAGAGGTCCGGTCTCGGCATGCATCTGCAGCAGGATTTCGTAGAGTGCCACGAGCAGGGGCAACCCGACGCTCAGGAGCTCATACAAGCCGGTGTAGTCATCTGCGTTTTCCCTGAGGTGCAGGCCCAGAGCATGAACTTTCCCACCCAGCCAGTTACACACACGACGAGGCGTGGCACACACAGCCCGGCTCACGTGCACCGGCCAGAGCAGGCTTCTCCTCACCACAGAACACAAAGTACCTGGAGACTGCACAAAGCTGCTGTCACTCTCGGCTGGACTCGAAGACGCACTCTTCTGGTTGGTGTTTTCAGAAGGCTGAAGGTTGAGAAAAAATTATTCAGGATAATTGAAAACTGTGTATATATATAAAGCAAAGCAATATGGCTAGTAATATGGTTAATGTTTACCATCTTTGGCTCCGATATCCTATCGCACTTCACAGCACATTTACGCTGAGAGAAATGGAGCTTGCAATACAGCTTTCCTGTGAGCGGAAAAAGAAGCACTTTACAGAAAGAGCTGGGAAAGAGGAGTGGAAGTAGAAAAAGGCCAAAAGCAACATGTTAACTGTGTGTCAGCGTTGTACCCTGTTCTGAGTCGAATGCCTGTCCGCCCTGACATAGAGGAGTGCTGCAGGTGTCACAGCGGAAACACTCTCTGTGGAAAAACAGACCCTCGGCACTCAGGCGCTCCACCACGTACACCCGCTTCTTGCACGCATAACACACATCACCCAAGTTCTGGGGAAACTCTCTCCGCAAGGAACTCTGGGAAAGAGAAGATAACACAGAACTGAATCAGTTTAGCGAAGTATTTGGATGGGTGTCCAGACTGTAGGCTGCTGTGGGAAAGATGATGATGAACAGACTATGTGACCTCAGACTTTACTATTTTACAACAAATACCACAATAAAAGGAATTACTGAAATGCTGACATGTTTAAATAATGATTTCAGCGAGACGTCTCATAAGAATCTACAGTATGACCCAGCAAAGTACATACAACTTATTCTTCTCAGGAACTCGTAATGTATAGTGATATGTAACAAGATTATCATTTCTAGCACAATCTCTGACAAACGTGGAGTACAACATTTATCCAACAATAATTTGGACAATCTTTTCAAGCTTTGTGTTCGTTTTTAGTTTAATATAGGACACATATTCTTCTACCATAATAAGCTGGCAACAGGTCGTTGTCTTGGGTTCAGCATCATGTACTGAGTGTGGTGCAATTACACAATCTGTATCTGTATTTGGGCTAAACCTGGATTGTTTTTTTTTTGTTTTTTTAATGTGAACCCTATCACTTTGCCATAGAATCAGACAAATACCATCATTCTCAGAATGGTGTTTCAATTCTCCTGATTCCAAATAGAGATGTTAACAATTATTTCCTAATCCTACTGATGCAGCGGGTATTTTAGTTTGTACCTGCCTGCAATATTTACATTCCATAGACGTGTAATACTGAGACCTATTCACACCCACGGTGCAGCCGGCACACTAGCATATTTGAATGCACTGTTTGCTTTGCAAAGCAACTCGAAGCTTGATCAGGACTAGTATTATAGCAGCTGTCATTTCCTTAAACTAAATTAGACTCAGGGGCAAAGGTAACTCAGCATGTTAAGAGTCTTTATTACTGATCAGAAGGTCAGCGGTTCAAGCCCCAGCTCCACCAGGTTGCCATTGCTGAGTATCATGGCTGACCTTGTGCTCTGACCCCAGCTCCCTACAAGCTGGCAGAATCTCACAGTGCAATAATGTACAGTATAAAACTTGACTTAATTAGCTATATAACAATATTTTCTTCATTAAGATGGCTATTTAAACTCACTTACTTTACAGTTACTACTTTCTCCTCGGGAAGGGTGCTGGAGTATTAAGGTTTATTTCACCCAAAATTAATGGATGCAGGCGGCACAGTGGATTAGTGGTTTGTACCGTCGACTTACACCTCCAGGGTCTGGGTTTGATTCCCGTCCCTGTTTGCATGGAGTTTGAATGTTCTCCCCGTGCTTGGTGGGTTCTCCAGTTTCCTCCCACAGTCCAAAGACATGCAGATTAGGCTAACTGGCGTTCCCAAATTGGCCATAATGTAATAATTATGAGTATGTGTGAGTGCCCTGGGATGAATTGGCACCCTTTCAGAATGTACCCTGTCTCGTGCCCTAAGTCACCTGGATAGGCTCCAGGCCCTGTGCGACCCTGTATGCGGGATAAAGCGGTACAGATGATGAGAGAGTGAGTAAGTGGTGAATGGATGCTAGCTGTATCTCTGTGGTACTACACTAAAGTGCAGTGGATGCAAATACAGTAAGTGCTTATGTGTGTTTGTGTGCGATTTGTGCTTACTAGCCATGATTGTTTTCCTTTGTGCAAGGATAGTGCTGGATGTAAAGTAGGTAGAGAGCTGTACTGGCCATACAGTACTTTAAATCCAGGTTACTGAGGGTTATAAAATGACGTGTGTCTACGCACGCACATGTAAACAACCCAAATGTAATTTTTGCAAAGGGACCGCATGACAAAGTCTAGCCACTGATTCACATTAAAACAAAACAAATAGTTTATACGGTGGGTAAACACGTTACACACTTAGAATATCAGCCATAACAAAATGAGACATTGTTTTATTCTGCGCCGTAAGGAATTTAGATAAACTAAAAACCTCATCCGCCATTTCAGATGCATGACAGATGGCTCACTGAATTTCAGACTGTCAACATCATGGCTAAACACAAAACTTGTTCTAATGATAGGTGACTACCAGGATAATGTGTCCGTACAATATGTCGAGCCACCAGAGCAGCTTCAATATGCCTCGACAAGCCTCAGCAACTGCACCGGAGCGATGAAGATCACATTTTCAAAACATAACACGTCGCTGTGAAATCTCCCACAGGTGTTTGATTAGGTTGAGATCTGTTAAGGGTGAAGTCTAATTCATATGATTTACAACTTACTCATGAACCCGTTCACTGAACCTATGTTTTAAACTATATACTGTACTTGATGTTTTTTTAAATGTAATTAAGCTGTGTATAAAAAAAAAAAAACAGAAAACATGGAGTGAAAAAACTCTACGTATTTTTTTAATATAGCAAATTATTGTAATGATATATTATAGGGCTTTATCAGCATTCTACACAAACAGTTAAGTATTGCACATTTATATACAGTATATTTCTGCAGGATTTTTATGCCACCTTTTTTTGCTTTGAGCTCCGAGATGTTATCTTTGCACACTGTGTGTCTTACCGGTGAGGTGTGTTTGGGCCTGTGATCGTTCTCATAGAGAGTAAGCAGAGTCTCGGCCCGAGCTTCTACCACCAGAGACACTTTCCCGACAGTGCACTAACAAGCACATGGCGGGAAAGGACAGGAGGAAAAAAACAGAAAGTGGGAAGAAGGAAATAGTTTCAAGAAGTTGGAAGAAATGTGTGGGACAAACCACCCTACACCAGACAAGATGCCTCACTTGTTCTGTATTTGCACCGTGCAATGTTTGACAGTTTCTGATTTATGTGATCCAGGCTTCAAAAAAGACAGACTGCAAGACCCTCAATAAACAACAGTGTTACTCAGCGTTCTTGAGGTATTTGGAATATTTGGAGTATTTTAAAGTGGGGTTCTCTTTATTGAGGGACAGTTATGTAACATGGGCCTCGTTTTTGCGTGACAGATGAATCTCCCAGCGTGCTGAAAGATAAAACAGGCGTCTTTTTTTAGGAAATGAAGAGTGTTTCAGGTCAGACATCTGGTAGAGGAGGGGTGGACTGTGAGAAATATGTTCTCCGCTCTCAGTGCGGTCGGCCAAATGTTTCAGGGCCTGCTGTGTGCACCTCTGGTTTGGTCTAATTATCCGCACTACAAGGGTGGAGTAGACTGTCCCACAATAGAGAGCCAGAAGTCACCTCAGTAACACAAAACCATGCTGTCAAAAAGCCGAAACAAGCTCCGCCACTAACTAACATGCACTTCCGAGTATGGAAAAAAACAAGCATTGTCAGATACACTATATGACCAAAAGTAGGTGGACACCTGACCCTCACTCATTCCCATCCCCATTCCCGATTTAGTCTTCTTTGCTGGTTTAACTCTTCTAGGAAGGCTTTTCACTAGATTAAGGAGTGAAGCTGTAGGGATTAGCCAATCGAGGGCATTAGTGAGGTCATGGCAAGGAGCCCTGGGGTGTAGTCAGCATTCCAAAGATGCTCAGTGAGGCTGAGGTCAGGATTCTGTGTGGGACATTAAAGGAAACTTGGCAAGCCATGTCTTCATGGAGCTTGTTTTCTGGAACAAGTTTGGGTCCCTTAGTTCAAGAGAAGGGGACCTTTAATGCTGCAGTATACAAGGGCTTCTGTAAGAACCACATATTAGTTTGAAACTTTTGGCGATGTCGTGTACCTGCTTAGGCTTGTTTAGTTTTGGTTAGTCTGTCAACATAATCTATGATAAGTTACTCCGATATGACATTTTCCTAAATCATTTATTTCTTCTTTCACCTTTAATTCGTTGTCTTACAAGATACAAACTTAACAATCAACCAATCTTAATCTAAGAGTTATTCTATGATTCTCTCTTTTACAAAGCAGCATCCCTAAATGCTGAGGTTTGCTGGTTTTTGAACAAGACAAATGACAAATGAAGACCAAATGGGAAATGAAAAAGGTTAATGAAACCACGTTAATAGAAGATTTGATTCATGTGTTATAACGGATACGGATGACACACAATATGAAACCCTGAGAACAGTGAGAAGAGAAACTACCTGAATGGGAATGAACAGGAGGAAGTAGCAGAACATTGTGATGGAGGTGAAAGTGAGCTGGAATGTGGGAGGTCGATTGCAAGGTCGACTGTTAAAAGCAAGGTGCACATGGAGCAGTGAGCAGAGGAAGCAGAGACGGGACGTCAAAGATGAGATGTGAAAGATTATGTATGAGTACTGATCTACTCCATGTCTTTTCAGGCACTGTTTAAGATTATTAGCAAGCCTGATTATTTGACGGAAAAAAGTGACCCACTTCAAGTCATGATAGCAGACAAGAAGTGAAAAAGAAAACACACACACACTGACGGTGCATGCATTACCTTTTTAAATGTCTTAATATTTTGATCTTCTTTCCACTCAGACGTCTCTCTTTCTTTTTCATATTCAAGACTCTTATTATTTAACTACAACCACAAATTAAAACAGAAATAAAAAAGGTAAACAGTGACATTTTTAAATCAGCATACTATAATAAAGCAACTCATGTAAGAATCACTACTCTCTTTTATTCATCATGGGACAAAAATAAAGCATCAGGCATGTGCTACTGTGTTAAAGACCATCAAAGTCCCCTGGTTTCAAATGAATGCATTATCAAGATTAGACGTGCTGCTGTGACATCCAATCAAATCCTCTCTCCTCTTAATCACTTTAAGAATGCAAAAAAAAGCATAAATGAGTTATGTGAGATTACTCCACAGCGCGGTTGAATTCTCAGTTGTGATTGGTCAGAGGGTGTTGATAGATTTTCTGCAACAGAACTAGACCACACATCAAGTAATGCCCTTCATCAGGGGTTAGAGAGGGATTTGGGATTCAGCCTTTAGTTCAAGTTATACTGTAAACCCGAATAAATTGGCAAAACCAAAAAAAATTTGTAAACAGAACTATCAGTTTTTGAGTTTGTTGTGCTCATTCATATTAATCGTTCTTTACTTGCATTATTGAGTAGCCTAACTCATACTATTTAATAGCAATTATAATTTTTTTTTTGTTATTGCAAATAAAAAAAAATTGTTGTTGGTCTTTCGGCTGCTCCCGGGCAATGGGTCACCACAAGCAGACAATCCGGTCCGCACACAAGCTTGGCACAGGTTTTACGCCAGATGCCCTTCCTGACACAACCCTCCCATTTTATCTGGGCTTGGAACAGGGACTTCATCCAGTTGTTGGGAATCGAACCCAGGCCTTTCGCATGGCTGGTGAAACACCTACCACTGAGCCACCGGTGCCCTGATGACGTCAGACACAAAATTGCTAGTCTGAAAGATTTTACGTTGGTGGAACTTTAAGGTGACAGTTACTGTTACTTACTGTTACTTACTGCTACTTAAAATATCAAATCTGTTCAGCTAACTTGAAAAGTGTCATTTCCACAAACTCATAAATACCAAAAAGTTCTAAATACTCATCAAGGTCTATTAATTTGAACTAATTCAAATATATGTATATATATATATACTCAATATGTTTAATTACTTTGAGCATTAGGGTTTACAGCGTAGCCATGAACAGAACAACACGCTGTCCATGTTTCACCCACGCTGGAAGTCGACAGTTAGTGTATTTAACGATTATAGAACACCTATGGCGTGGAGAGAAACATATAGTTAAAACGTCCCGGTGCTGTTATGCAATATATCACCACTCGTGAAATAGCACTCATCCAATCAGATTACTCGGCTGGAGTAAAGTTATGACCCATGACTGTGCTGTAATTTCTATATTAAGCAAAATAAATAAATGTGATTAGGAGTTAATTAAACTGAAAAGAACATTAGAATGGACAACAGAAGGCTGAGACATTCATTCTATCTATTTGAGGAAAAATTAACATTTCACATTTTCCCAGTCAAGGCCAAGCTGCACACACTCTAGAACAGCATGCCCTAGCTTTTTATCCCTTCATTAAAATTCTATACAAAAATATAGTGAGTTGTTTGTTTCTGTGTTACAAATAACCAAACTACAAAATCTGGTGTTTTAAATGAGACCGGAAGCTCATTGCTTGTCCTTGGATTTTAAATGTGACACATTCATCGAATTTTTAATTACGACCATGAAATAGTAAGTGAGCCCAAGCAGGAACTGTTACTCTTAACCAGCAAACTATTCATGTGCTGGAATGAAAATACAGCTCTGTGTGATAAAAGACACTCTGATAAATAAAACACCAAATACACTGTATTAGAAGTCAAGAAGAGCTGAGGTTGAGTTCAAGCACACCTACCATATGTGACCCGGGCACTGAGTCACTCTGAATGGCTTTTTCAGAAGGCTTTATCTTGGACTGTTGAGGTGTGTGTGTGTGTGTGTGTGTGTGTGTGTGTGTGTGTGTGTGTGTGTGTGTGTGTGTTTAGAAAGAAAACAGAGAAATGATGAAAAACAATAAGGCAGTTAGAAAGTGATGAATAAATGACCAGAGGCAACATTATCAGTTCTGTGTAGGTTTGAAAAGATGATAAAGCAGGGCTGGGGAGAAAAGGTAAATAGATGGAGGGGATGCACGATACAGATGTTTTAAACGGGAAAACTAGACTTAGGTCAAATGTCAGGGTAATTCTGGCTCATCAGTGCAGGCGAGTGACCAGGTGTTCAAATCCTAGCAAAGAACTGCATTGCATTGTACACATGTATATATTTATGTGCATAATGACAATAAAAGCTGTCTCTGGCTGCATTTTAATATTGCTCGTCTAAATCCTACAGTATGATTTAAAGTGCAAGAGGTAATCGTTTGTCATCCCCGCTACACTTGGTAATAATTCTACCATCTAGCAAGAAAATCGAACGTAGTAAATCAAAAATATTAAACTCATGAATCTTTTTTCAGACACATATTTCACATGTTCTTCATCTCTTTTTCGCATTATACATTTTTCCTATATGCCCAAATCCTAGGTTTTACCAAATGGTAGATAAATGATTGTGCAAATATAAAATTATACATGATAGGCAGAAAAACTTGGTGCTTAAGAGATGTGCATACTGTATGTACTGGTAGGATTAGATTGATTATCACTTATTCACAGAGCTGGTTGGAAATGTTTGCAATGTTTGCAGAAACACTTCCTCTGTAATAATTGAAGATATCAAGCACAAACTTTAGATGTGGCACTGGAAAACTGTAGAGAGTAGTGCTGCATTACTGCAAGTGGAATTCATTGTCAAAACAAGCCTTATTGCTGACAAGAATAGTTTTGGTTTAGTTTGAATGATATTAATATATCTTTATAAATCTTGCATTGGTGGTTCAGTGTTAGGCTCCCCAGCCAAAGCCACACACCTTCATCAGAAAGGGCATCCAGTGTAAAACCTAATGTGCCAAAAATCCAGTCGCAAAAAATAATATACAGATTTGTCGATCTGCTGTGGCGAAACCTTAATGAGGAGTATCCCAAAGAAAAACAACAAACTGAATAATAGTATTAACATGAATGCACTAAAAGATCGAAAACAATTATGTGTCCAGAATGAAAAGCAAATACTGTACTTTTACGAATAAGGCACAAGATTAATTTTGCCCAAACGGATTTCTATATTTGCTCTTAATGTGCATGTGAGATGCTGCGGGACAAAAATACCAAAAAAAAAAAAAAAAAAGTCGGAGGTTTTACATTCATGAGATGTGGCTTTGAGCATGAAAGGTGCGAGTTTGAACCTTGTGGGAGAAACAAAGGCAGCATTCATCAATATGAACGGTCGAGTAAGAAAAAAAAATAGCATTAAATTGTTGCAGTCCTTACTAATAATTTAGGCTTGGTTGCACTGGTTTAAATCAAAATATGTGTTGATTTTTTAGGAAATATATGCAGCTAAAAAAAAATAAATAATAATAATAATAATAATAATAATAATAAAAAATAATAATAATAATAATACAATATATATATATATATTGTATAATTATTATTATTATTATTAACATAATAATAATAATGCATGCTTTTTTAAAATAAAACCTACAGTATACTTCTATAGTTGAGACCAATTCATGTATTCTTAAACTAGGGTTTTCCAGTTTTTTATGGTTAATTAAAAAAGCAGCCGCTCCCATATTTCATTAAAATCCAAATAGAAATATTTGAAGCACTTAGAACATAGAGTTAAGTGTCACTGTGATATACCACAAAACCTGAGGCATCCAGTTTAGATTGAATTAAATTCGAACATTCAGAGCCATTTCATTACCAAAGGAAACATGATTGGAAACCTAGAGGTGGTTGGGGAATTTAAAAGAAAAACATATTTTTCAGTGAAAATGTACAAAATGATGCTATGAAACTATTGTAGCAATAAAAGCCCACTTTAGCACTGAAAGCCATTCCCTGAGTCAGTCATGGACATTAATGTCTTTCCCTCGTGTGTGTAATAAAACTGTAAAGTCTGATCGAAGAGGCAATGGAGTCAGTGCTTCCATCCACGCTGATTCCCGAAGCCAAAAGAGTCTCTAAGCGCTCAGAGTTCACAACACCCAGCTTGCTGAGGGAATTATATCTGCTTTTTCAGTTTTCTCTCCCCGGGCCCATAATGGAGCAAGCCATGCACGTTCATTTTAATGATTTCTTACAAAAACAGGGCATGATGCTGTTGAAAGGAACATGCACGCTGTGATGCACACGGGCATTTATTTAGCCAATTAAAATAAAGCAGGAGATAAAGAATGAGTGCTTATTATGCATCCTTGACAAAATCACAAACTGGGTTGCACCAACAAGGATAATCATTTAATGCATTTAATATTTCATTTAAATGTAGTTCACAACTTTATCACATTAGACTTGTTGCTTCTTTACTTCTGAATGCATCAAAAACCTCTGCGGTAAGATAAGCATTGCTGTGGTTAAACCACAGGTTAAAGTCATAATTTAATGGCCGTGCAACAAAATGAAAACTAAAATATATCATAGATCAACAAACCATTAATTTGCGGTAGACTCTGGTTTAATCATTGTTTGCGCAAATCAACCGCTGGAACATGCAGCTGAGGAATTGAGCCGTCAGGCCACAGCACACCATGCAACACAAATTCACCTGAGGTGGGACGATGCTGTTACCAGAGAACAGAGAACTCAAGTGGACGGCTTTCTCCTTTATGCTTTTTCTCCGAAACTCTCTAGTGTTTTCTGTCTGTGCTTTCCTCTGCAAAGGGTCAGAAAGAGGAAAGACAGAACAGGAAGGAAGGAGCAGGAGAGCAGAGGAGAAAAGTTTAATGAAAAGTTTTTGCATGTTAAATATGAAGTTACAGATTATTGATGATTGATTAAAATAAGAAGAAAGGACAATGGAGAGAGAGAGAGAGATAGAAAGAGAAAAAGAGGAGGCGATCACCTCGCTGATCTTTTCCTCCACTCTTTGCAGCCGCTGCAGCATCGCTTTCATGTTCAGTATGGCAGATTGACAGGATGCAGCGTGGTCTGCTTCTGGTTTCTCTGACTGTGATGTGAGTGGCATGTGTGTGTCGGCAGGCTTGGCGTGTGAGCGTGGAGCGTGAGGAGGCCGTGTGAGATTTTGGAAAGGATTTTCGCGGCAAGGGGTGTTGAAGGGAAAAGGAAGAAGAGCAGCTGAGCATGCTGATGGTTGGATCTGTAAACATACAGAAGGTCTCAGCTACGTATCTGTGTGAGTGATTTGCGCTGGGAATGTACAGTGGGGTCCAAAAGTCTGAGACAACATTGAAAGTCTGGAATTTCTGGGACGCCATTTCAATGCACATTTTCACTGGTGCTCTCAGACTTTTGGATCTGCCTGTATGAATGACTGCTGGATTTAACAATCTACCTGTTTTTTAGGAGGCGGAGGTGGTGGGGGTTTCTTCCTGGGTTTTATGAAGAGTGGGAGTTCTGTCAGTTCGAGTGATGGAGGTCTCGCAGGGCTCGGAAAATTTGCAGTGAGCTGTGATTTTTAAGTCAGAGGCGATGTCAGGAAGAGAAAGCCGATGTGGTTAACAGGCCATCAGGAAAGAAAGAAAAAATACTGGAGAGAATTTACTAGAGAAGAGAGCACAGCTTCACAGTTAGGGATAAAAAGGGATAGCGGCTTTCCAGGGAAAGTGCACTAAATGTGTAATGCTCAATATTTTGCACTATTGTCACAGAAAACTATTTCAGCAGACCAAACAGACTATTTGAAATACTGAATCAGAGCAGATAAAACTGAATGTATTTCACGAGACATGATGTCAAAAAAGAATAGATATTTACTTTCGTTTAACCCCTCTTGTCTGATTAGTGAACCAACAGATAAAGAAAAAAAAAAAACCCTGTCATGATGAAACAGACTGCTTAAAGACCGAATGGAGAAAGACATGGCGGCCTATGCGTTAAATTCAAAGCCATAGCACAAAAACTGATAAAGTCTCACTATGACAGAAGAAATAGCCACTTAGCCGTCCTATCTATAGCTGTAGATATAATAATATATAATAGTTAAGCATGAAATGAGCATTTTTGATATCCAGTCTTCAGCTGCTGATCCTGATCCTGACGTTTCTAAACTTTCAGGTGAATGAGGCCGATTTTGGTTAAAAGAAGAGATACGCTAAAAAAACACAAACATACAGTGGATTCACCGGTGATAGTTGGACTTTACCTGTCGACGCAGAGTGCAGCTCGGAGAGCTCTCCCCAAATTTTGCCAGTAGCTGAGAAGCCATGAATTTGACTTTATTCTCTTTCAGCTCCTGCCTGTCAGATGTTTTGCCTTGACTGGAGAGGTTGTTTTCCTGACCAAAAAACAGAAAAAAACAACAATAAGCTCTGACGCACAATTGCACGATTGATTACACTGGTGTAAACCAATCAATTAAACCTCCTCGACTTCATGCATTAACAATCCGTGCAAAAGCTACTGTATAACATACACTTATAATCACTTCTCTATATAATCCCCTGCTACAGCAATGCACTTATCCCAGCATTTCACTAGTGTTTGGATATCGTCAGAAAGTTTTCAGTACGCCAGAGCCCTGATCAAACTGCCTACTTCACGTCTAAAACGTTGGCCTCCCAGGAACTCCTTTAATTCCCCAAACATGTGGAAATGGCTTGGAATGAGGTCAGGGCTGTTCCAGGAAATGTACAGATGTGGCAATAAATCCCAGCCAAGCTCCTGTAATATGCAAGTGGTGTTCCTGAACGATTGTGTGTACAGTTCCCACAGACAGACGCGTCTCTTCTGCAAGCTGGCAACAAGTTATCCGTAGATTTTCAAGGAGCAGGCCTTTCACTTCCTGAATGTGAGTGTAATGGGTGAACTTTCACATGATAACTAACACTGAACTGTAAAATGCAAAACAGTCCTAGACTGCAAACTTTTTTACATCATTCTGACATTAGCAAACAGTGTCTTACTGCATATGGATGCAATTTATCCAAAAGCATTTTTCCTTTAGAACTGCCTTTTTCATATACTTTATATGTCAAAGTTGTTTATGACTTGAGTCATACTGTAGGAGTCTCGAAAGCAGTGACTACAGCGTTTAAAATGTAAAATAATGTACTATATTCACCTGTTCCAAAAAACTGCAGACTGTCCTTCGTCTCCTTTTGTTAAAAGAATCATTATCCTCTACCTTTGTGTCATCCTGAAAGACAAAAGGCAGATAAAGCATTGAGGCACTGATACAAACTGCTATAAAATCCTCAAAGGACGCAGTGAACTAGATGGAGATGGAAGATATTGTGAGGTGCAAACCAAAGTAAACTGGGACAAAATGTATTTAAAGGGAGATAAAAAAAAAACAATAAAGCTGATGGGCCCTATGTACTGTACCTTTGGGATCCGTTTTCGAGGCTGTGTGAAGCTCATTGATCTAAAGATAGGTTGAGAACCTCTTTCAGTGCATTCCTCTTTATTTCCTGCTGTTTCCCTTCTCGAATCTGAAATAAAAATGAGATATATAAAAATATTTCCCGGCTTTGCAACACACGGACAATTAATAGCAAATGGACTGAACGTTTCTTAATCGAATTTACTGAAACTGAAAAGCTAAGGAAACAGGCGTGAGCACATCTGGTTCTCTCTTTAAATGCCCACTAATGAATATGTCTTGACTTTTTTTTTTTTTCCTGGCAAGCTTTAATGGAACCAGTGATACAATGTCCACTCAACGTACTGTATGCATTATAATACTACTGTGTTGCTGGAGAAGTGTGTCGTGTGAGCTGGTAAATTTCAGGGAATGGGAGTGGATGTACATTTGAGACGTGCGCTGAAGCACAGATAATTTCCATACTGTAGATATTTTATCACCTCTTTTTCTAGTGAAGTAACCCGGATGTATGTGGCAGAACATTACAGTTTATAAATACTTTGTTATAACTAACTTCAACAATTTGTAGACAATTCAATGTAAACATAAGGTATGAAATATGCATCTTTATTGAACATGATTGTGAGATGCACATAGCTCATACTGTATTCCACCTACTGTATTACACTATGATTGTCACCATTGTGACCTGGTACAGTATGTGAATCATTTGTTAATGAGACATACTGTATCTACCTGAGGCTGGCAGAGGCGTTCCCCTGAAGAGCTCGTAGAATTTGGACAGGTAGGTCACCATACTGGTCTTGTCAGGCTCTTGGCCGGATGCAAGCTCCTGTCCCGTAGTGAACGGCTTGATGCCAAACTCTTTTTCCGCTGTGTCAAATGCTAACTGGATATTTGTAGCAGAGTCTTCTTCGTTCAAGGAATCATAATCACTAGAATAGGGAAAGCAGAAAAAGGAATACAGTACAAATACAAGATGAAAGATGAAAAGAAGAAAGTGAAAATGTATCCATTTGAAATGTGTACGTAGTTTCTGTAACAAAACGCAGAATTTGATTGATGAGCTGATACGCAATTACGGTTAGTGCAACATGACATGTATGTCTCTATGTAAAAAATGTGTAACTTTTATGCAACGTGCAATTTTTAAGAATTCCTTTTTTAAGTGTGGGCACCATCATATAATTTTAAGGGTTAATCTGATTCAGGTTTTTATCAAAGTTTTTACAGCACACCCAAAACTGACCTTTGCTAACACGTGGTTTATGCTGTCTAAACTGCCCCTGAACTGGAAATAGAAAAAAAGGAACCCTTTACTCCAGAGGCCAAAAGATTTTTCACGTCTGCTGCTCATATTTGGTTTTGCACATTAGCAAACTCCGTCATTTCAAAAGCTAAAGTGATAAGAGCGATATGAGGAACTGCCGTCATCACAGACGAGAATTTATGAGCAGCTCAGTAGTAAATGGTTTTTGACATGTTTACAGCCATGTAATGTTGTACCGGGTGCCTGAACCAGTAGACTGACTAGTAAAAGTTTCACTTTGATATATCTCTTTCAGGTGTTTTTGGTATTTTTCTCCTGCACTCAGTTGCCTTATAAATGCCAAAACATTTATGCCCACACATAAATACTTTACTTCTCTCCTCATCATATTGAAATCAAAGTTATGCAAACGTAATGTAATAACGTAAGAGCCGTATCTGTCCCAGTGACGTTAACGGTGGTGGAATCTTACATGAGGTGTGCTCCGAAACGGTGAATAAGAGCGCAGAAGGCTAGGCCGCTAGTCCACGATGAGCTCAGGTCAGTCACACTGACGCCTCGATATCCTTCTGTCTGCTTCTGACACCACGTCAGCAACCTGCTTGGCCTGATCTCAGATTCTGTAACACAGGACAACAAAATCCTATGAGTTTTCCTTAATCATTATAAGATATCAGTCAGAATAATGAGCAGGGATGAGAATTTTTTTTTTTTTTCAGTTAGGAGTCTCGACATGTACTAGTGATCCTTCAGATAGTTTGTTAACATGGCAAAGTTAAAGCAGCAGTTCAGTTTAGACTCAACTAATTTGCTCACAGAGTAACAGAACACATATTGAACTGATAATGCTTTCTAAATGAATACATATACAGCCAACAATAGGAATAGAAAGAGCATTTATCTGCACAATGCTGCACAATGTCATACTAAATGTTACTGTATACTGTGTATATAACCTTCTGCACTTTCTGTACATTAATCACGTTCACTCCTGTAGATATGAACCCTTACTTTTATTTACCACATTGTTATTTATTGTAAACAGGCCACTTATGCACTTCTGGTTAGATGCTAACTGCATGTCATTGGCTCTGTACATGCACTTTGCACAAGGACAATAAAGTAAAATCTAATCTAATCTAAAATCTGAGACTAGATTCTACTAGGACTGGAATCGCACAGGACGCAAAACAAAAAGGCACAAAAAACAAAACGTACAGGTGCCTTATTATCCACTTGATTAGAGTCTTATATTTTAGCAGAATAGCACCAAGTTAATTAATCAGAACCAACAAACTGCATTAGACTCCTAATCTATACTCATCTGAGCTACAGGATTGTGCATTTTACTGTGTATTACTGAGCAGTAATCAACTTGTTCATTTCTTTCTTTTTATGTCATAAAAATGCCCTGAAAAAAAAACAAAAACCAAGAAAACCTAGAATAAAAATAAATTGTAATCTAGGTAGAGCGTGATTGATGACTTGAATCAGTTTTGTTCATACAGAGGAAATATTTTTACAACCCTGTAGCTTCACAGCGGCGTAGTTCGCCACAATTTTCCTCCGTCTACACACAGACCACCGACTATGAAACCTCCTCTCTATGTGACTCCGCTTAGGAAAGCAATCCTTAGTCTCCCACACAGTGGAGAAGCACAGACGCACACTGGCGCTGCTGCTCAAAGAGTGTGCAGGAATGTGCTGCAGAAAGGAATTTCACTCTAAAGGACTTCACCTTTAGCCTTTCGAGTTGTCGAACTTGTCTCTGTTTAGGTTTGACACAAATGTAGAATGGTAAGAGTGCACAGTGATTAGGCTGACCTCGTCGTGCCAGATTAACCGGGCGCCGGATGGTAGCAGCTCGTTCCAGGGAGCAGGTCTTCAGCTCACCACACATGTAGTAGTTACGGACCTGCGTGCAAAAAAAGAGCAAGTGTTAACTCACTCACCAGTTTAAATATTCCTTACATATTACATAGAGCTACATATCAGCTATATAAAGCCTTCATGACAACTGGTATAAAAACTTACTGTAGCAGGTGTTAACTAACATGAAGCCTGCATTCTTAAGTCCTGATGTCAAAATAAAATAACGTTGCATTATCATACTTACAGACTTACTAGACATCAAGCCCTCATGACAGTTCAGCTCAGTGCACTTGTGGTATGTCTCTTATAAGGGTGATGATGTGATGTTATTCACCAAGCAAAGGTTGGACTAAAATGAATGCATTGTTTTTATTTTTGTTTGAATGCTTTGCATGACAATGTGACGACACTATAATTACGCAGGTATTATATGCCTCGTCTGGATCTTAGACGTAAACAATTAATGAAGTGAGTTTAAGTGTAGTAATGTAGTTAAATATTAACCAGTTTAATTGTGGTAAATTAGTAAAGTGTAATGTAGTAAAGCAGTTATATGATAAAGTGTGTGTAATTTTATAATAGCAAAGTGGAGTAAAATATTAAAGAATACATTGATGTGTGGTAAAGTAGCAAAGCGAGTTGAATTATAGTATACAGTAGTAAAATATAGCAAATTAGCGTAGCAAATACGCCTATAAAAAGAAGTACTACATTTAATTGTAGTAAAAAAGTTAAGTGCACAAGTAATGGAAGAAAAGTATTGAAGTGTAGTGAAGTAGTAAAGTGGTGCAATCGAAGCAAAATATTAAAGTGTAGTAAAGTTGTAAAATGAGTGTAATTGTATTAAAGTGCTATCATATAGGAAAGTAGTAGTGTAAAGTGAATATAACTGTAGCAAAGTACACTGCCTGGCCAAAAAAAATACAATTAAAAAAAGTCACCATTTCAGAAGAGTCAACTTTTTTTTTTGCGTTGTTCAAGCAAAGAAAACAACTAAGGAGTTTTGAAGTTGTTCTTCCCTGATGGTACAGGCATATTCCAGATCTCAGATTGTGAAAGAGTGCTGGCAACCACATTGTTTGCTGTAAACAAACCCAAATGTGATTGAAATCTTAGAGTGTACAACTTTTTTTTTTGGCTAGCCAATGTACTGTATTAAAGTGTAGTATTTAGTATTAAGTAAAGTTAGCCTAATTGTACAAAAGTGTATGAAAGTCATGAAGTGGGTAGAAGTGTAGCAAAGTACTGAAGTATAGTAACCTACAGTAGTAAAGTGAGTGTAACTGTACTGAAGTATCTACGTCCCTTGACTCTGGTGTTATGTCAGTTTGACATTCAAACTGACATTGAGAGCAGTGTTTATAACTGTTATTGCCTGCATACACCTCCATGTATGTTATGCATAAAATCCAGAGCTGTCATGAAGGGATTATGCGAGCATCATGTAGCCATATGAAGAACCCTTAAGTAATAAAAAAGAGAGTCCACTGCACCTGGTGTGGTCTGACACAGTTGGAGTTGAGGTTGGGATAGCGTGTTCCAGGATCTATGGTGTACTGATCAAAGTTCTTGGCGATATTTTCAGGTGTTGTTTGAGGTAGTAGTCGGTAAAGACTTTCCCTGAGGGCAGAAACCCAAGACAACCAAAGCAGCAGGGTAAAGTCTTTGAAAGTAAGATAAACATCTTTCTGGGCTTGGCTTGCAGCATGCGTCTCTGTTTTAGTGTGTGTGTGTATATTTATAAGTATGCATGTTCTCTAAACCATGCCAACCTCTCAGCTAGCACTTCCAGTGGCCCTCTGCCCTGTGCCCAGCTCTTGATCATCCACGCTGTATCAAAAGCTGCCAAGAAGCCACGGGCACACCCTGTCCCCATGGGCCAAAAGGGCTATAAGCACAAACAGATCCAAAAATTAAACACAAGAGAACAAAAATCCCAAAAGCAAACCAATGTGCACGTCCTCTCTGCCCACCTCCAGCAAGCTGTCTCCCACCAGCGCCACCAGTAGCTGATGCCCAAACCGCTCTCTGACCAGTGCGGCGTTTTCTGAAGCATACATACAGGTGAAGTCGAACATTGCTACATCAGGCTGGTCGAGATGGTTCATGGCATACTCCAGTGTGGGCAGCTGGTAATGCGTGGCGTAGTCAGCAGCCTCCCGAGCATAGCACAGCAGAGCCTCCTGGTTCACGTTGTCACTGCTGAGCAGAGCCTCTGTGTCGATGTAATCCTGGAGCACAGAATAATCATCATCACATTATCGGCCTTCTGTTTTTACTTTAATAGGAAGTCACTTGGTTAGTCATTTTCCATGCAGAAATCTGGAGTAAAACCACAGTAGCCCGTCATATATTTAAGAAAGAGGAAGACCCATGAATGTTTTCTTCTTTTTTTTTTTTTTTAACAGGAAACCACCAGTATGAGTTTCAGCATATTTTTGGTGTTGCTTTATAAAGCATTTGGAGAGAAACTTGGACACTCTGTGCTTGGTTGTGCGATCTCAATGTTAATTTCTATTTCTTAAGTGGTTTATAAGAAGGCAGTATATACTGTACAGTAAGTCAGGATGAGCTCTTGACACCTGAATAATATGAAAATGCCTCTGCGTACATGTAAATACACGGTATATAAAGAGACAAGGGGCGATCATAAGGTCCTGAAATATGCTCTTACAAATGTTTACACCATCATTCGCAGTGTTTATAACATCGTGTTCTCACAGCCCCTTAAACTGGCAGGAACCCATAACAAAAAAAGGCTGTGTCCCTCTCGCCACCCGCAACTATCTTAACCCACTTCCTATTTTGCGTGCCACGGCCGCTACTTACATGAATGATGACTCCTTTATCCAGAAGACTCTGTTTTTTAGCCGTCATGACGAAGTAGTGTGTGTTGTCTTTGTAATACACAATGTTCTCCAAGTCAATGCCTGAAACGGAGACACGATCATCAGATGCGTCATTCAAAGCAGAACGGATGTCTCGTAATAATATCGTCAATTATATGATCTCATCTTTTATATTACTACTAAACGTGGTAATAAAGAGCACAAGAGAGGATTTACTGAGGAATTCAACTCTAATGAAGGCTAGTCATAACAAGTATACACTAAGTCTGTATCCATGGAAAGAGCTTCCAGAGGAGAGACATAAATAATTTTAGATATAAATACAAGTAACAGCAAGAGAACTGAACTATGAATTATATAGTTTATAACAACAGATAACAACGGTCCCCATTTACGTAATTCCACCATCGCTGCCACAGTATATAATCAGATTTTCTTACAGAACTTTTCCCCAGCATTGAGAACCGTCCAGTAAATGTTTGGCTTGGACGTCGCATATGTTTTCACTCTCACCCGTCTCCTGTTTGAGGTCTAGGAAGAACTTCTGGTTGAAGATAAAGGCCACACCACTGATTTCTTCCACTTTGGCTTCTGCTGTGGTGTTCCTGTTGATAAAGTTGGCTGTAATGGCGATGGCCAGTTTTCCGCGAAACTCTTTGCGTCTGAATCCTGATGACCAGGAGGGACAAGAGGAGAGAGGGTCAGGACATGCTGATTTGTTCTAGCTGTATGATCAGGGGTTTTCGCCAGAGGTGGCTTTGTGAATACTTATGTTAAATACAGCCACAAGTAAAGCTGTTAATAAATGGTGAACCGTATGTAAAACCACATGCTGTTGATTGTTCTAATGAGGAAAAATAATTCTGATTGGTTCTGCATTTCATTCTGAATCTACAGTACATACTACTGAACAGTTCCAGGTTATGGTATATCACGCCGTACTGTTTGTCACTTACGGAATACCAATATCAGTAAGTTATTGATAGTAATGTAGAATTTAACTCATTGGTTTAGAATGCATTTTTTAGGCAAGAGGAGAAAGCCAAGATGGAAGACTGTTAGGGGGTACAAAACAAAAATGTCATGTTTTCACAGCCCTGGAGGACTCAAGTCAAGTCAAGTTAAGTAGTCAAGTAGGCGTTTATTGTCACTTTAACCATATACAGTTCATTACACAGTGAACGAAACAAGGTACTGTACCTCCAGAACCAAGGTGCTACATACAACATAAATGAACAACATAAATTAATAAAAACTAACAAGCTAACTAAGAAAGCTAATTAGCTGGCTAGCTGAGACAAGACATATTGACACGACAACATAAATTAACAACAACAAAAAAAACTAACTAGCTAACTTGGAGACCTAATTAGCCAGCTAGCTGGAACAGGACAGATTGACATTTTAAGTTAAACAGAGAACTATCTACATCTTTATACAATTTAGGCTGCAATGCTAGCCTGCTAAGACTTATGTGGAAAACAAGTGAAAGCATCATGAAAAACATTTATTTATTTACATTTAAGATTTTTTATTTGTCACGTGTGTTCATTTGTCACATGTACAGTATGTCAATATTATTATTATTATTATTTTATTATTATTTTAAAAAATTATGCTAGTTAATAGTTGAATCCATAAGCTAGCTAGTTATTATTTATTAAAATACTTTTTTGACATAAGGTGGTGGTTTTGCTTTCTATCCGAAGTGTGTTTAACTAGTTGGACAAGACCAAACTACAGTATTTTCAGAGTGCCAAGCAGAGTACTTTGATCACCCATTATTGATTAATTAACATTAATCATGTGCACTAGCTTGAAGATGCCTTTTTATCATGTAGCCTTTAATGCAAAATGAGTTGTATGGTTGTGTACATGCCTCTGATGAAGCTCTGCTTTATACCCTTTAAAAAACTTAAACCCTTTAAAAAAATTTTTTAAACCCTTTAACTCCTGTATTACTTTGGTCAGACTAACATATAGCTGATCAACAGAGCTCAGATACTTTGTATATGATATTTCTCAATTTTAGTAACCTAAAATGGTCTTTCATTTTAACCCTTCATCAAAGCTGACCTCATAATCTTTCAGACGTAAATGGTGAGCCTTTTAGATTATCAGAGATGGATTGCATGTTTACATCAGAAAGAATGGCCAAACCATCTTATATGGGCTGATGCATGGGCTTGTCAAAGTATATATATATATATATATATATATATATATATATATATATATATATATATATATTTTTTTTTTTTTTTTTTTTTTTTTTTTTAAGATATAAAATATATCTTTTTAAGCAGACAACAGGACATCATTAATTACTGTACATATAAGCTTGGATTGTTGTGTATTGTCTGTAGATGTAGGTGCAGAATTCTGTGCAAAGTTATCCATGTCAAACAATCCTAATTAAGAAGCAAGAATTTGGAAGTCAAATGCAGGTGATGGAAATATTCAAAAAAGGCAAATGTGAGCGAGCAGATGTGAAAGGACGAGTAATGTGCACGCATTCCTTTAGAGAAAGATGGAGAAAGCAGAAGAGACAGAAAGCAAAGTTGGTGTTGTGGCACTTTTCCTTTCCATCCAGGCGGAGGCATGCTAATCCTACTGAAATCAACTGTTACCTAAATCACAGGCTGGTTATTTTAAGATCTGAAAATCTTGGCTTCACCACAAAGATATAAACGGGTTTGAAAGCCTGGGACGTGGAGCTACGCAGTGGCCACGGCTATCTCATTTGATCTAACGGAACCTTGGGAGGAGGAAGCCACACGTTTCATTTAGTGCTTGACTGAAGTAACTGATACAGCACAGGTTGTTCACTTCTACAGCATTTCCGCATCCATTATGTGATTTAATGGCTTAAAGATGAGCCTCGGAGTACTCATTGACCTGCAACCGCAAAGCTCCTGTCCTCCAAAATAATGTACGAGGCTCTGCAGAGTGGCTCTTGACCCGGGGCTGCATTTAATTACTGGCCAAGTTAATTCAAAAGAGACATCGTCCTTCCATGCGCACGCCCACACCCATTCCTCCAAAAGCAGCTGTGCTCTCCTCGCATGACCGTGAGGCCTCAGACGAGGATATATTTAACTTCCACCAGATTGGCCGAGCAGCCCAATTACAGCAGAGGACAAACCAGAAAAGCATGTTTCCCCCCTCAAAGTTTCTCATAAGTGTGCAGGAAAGTAAATAGGTCACCATTTGAAGGAGCCTGAGAATGACCTTATTAGGAATAAGCATCTGTTTAAAGGATAGGTAAAAAGATGACGGGTATGAGGGAAAGAATCCAACAGTCAAGCGTCATTCACTGAACAACGGCCAGGCAGCCTCAGCCCGCGGTGCTGTTCAGGAACTGATTCTGAACTGGTGATTTCATATTATATCCAAATGTTTAGCAAAATCCTGTGACATCATGGACTATCGTTTTACAGAGCAGGACTTGATTTTTTGGCTTTGTAGCTCTCTTGGATGAAACAATGCAGCTCAAATGGAAAGGGAGCATAGCCAAGAACAACAGCCAAGGTTCTCTAAGTCAGACTTTTTCGAGCTCCATAGTTGATAAGAAGTGTGAGAACTGTGAGTGTGAGTGTGAGTGGTTTTTGTCTCCTTTATACTGTCACATTTAAAAACGTGCTGTAATTCAGGAGGGAGATGTTGCTTGTTTACAGGACTTGTCAACAAAAACAAGGCAAGGTGGCATGCTGTTGGTGTTTCCATGCTCCCGTATCGTATTCGAAGTTGTTTTGGTTACCCCTGGATCATTTCCTCCATATTTATAGAGCAACGATAATTATAGCTACTTGGTTACTAAGTAAACATGCAGGATCCCACGTGTGCTTTTAATTTAGTAGGGGTTTATTTATGGGGCTTCTAACGACTTGTATGATGTTCTTGATCAAAACAAAACAAAAAATATTTAGATGGTAATGTACCTTCAAGCGTGTTTCGTCTCCCGTCAGCCCCGATCACAACATCAAAGTCAAAGTCAGCTACAGGGTGATCTGATGGCCGGATCTCCGCTTTCCAACCAGGCCCTGTAACGTAAAGGCACGCATGTGGATGTTGCAGGTTAATGTAAATATAATAATAATAATAATAATAATAATAATAATAATAAATAAACCTATTTGCATTAGTATATTTTTGCAGTTTTTGTCACGAGCAACCAAAGGATAAACTGAAAAGCCTTAGCAGTTAGCCCGTGTAGCGTGGATGGTAAACCCAAACGCGGAAGCAGCACGAATAGGCAGGATAACCACGTGATTAGTCTAAGAACTCTCTTACGCAAAGAGCAAGGATCTACACAAATAAACCCGCGTTCTAGCAACACACACTCAATCAAAGAAGCAACCCGAATCGGTGAGAACTCACAGAATAGTCGGCGTAGCGTCAGCAAAGGCATGGGCGAACTCAATGACTAAGCAATGTGAAGCGCCATTTTGTCTCCTTTTATGCTTCCTGGAAACCCGAACGTACTACTTCCGGGTCCTAGTGCTGGTCGTGTTACGAGTGTGCATGACAGTCTCGACGGTCCTGGGGAGGAGGATACCTGACGACGGTAGTCCCGGATGAGTTCAGGGTCTAGGACGAACCGAGCCGGAATCCAAGATCGCTCCTCGGGACCGTAACCTTCCCAATCGACCAGGTACTGGCGCCCTCTGCCCCGAGGACATGAATCAAGGATCCGGCGAACGGTGTAGGCGGGACCACCCTCAATGATACAGGGAGGAGGAGCAGGGTGGGTGGGGGGAACCATGGGTGACGTCGTGAAGGGTTTGAGGTGTGAGGTATGGAATACCGGATGGATCCGGAGCACCGCAGGCAGCTGGAGCCGGTAGGTGACAGGGTTGATGCAGAGGTTGACGCGGTAGGGGCCGATGAACCTTGGTGATAATTTCTTTGATTCTGTATGGAGGTGCAGGTTCTATGTGGACAGCCACACTTTGTCACCTATATGGTACAATCGTCCCGGAGGGTGTCGACGGCGATGTTGCGTGGTGTAACGAGTGTTAGCACGTTGGATTGCTTCCTTGGCTAGGACCCACGACCATCGACACCTGCGGACCAATTGTTGGGCCGCTGGTATCTCAACCTCCGGTTCTTGATGTTTGAACATCAGAGGTTGGAAACCCTGGCATACCTCAAAGGGACTTAACTTGGTGGAAACATGGAGGTTATGGGTAAGTTCAGCCCAGATGAGGTAGCGGGCCCAGGAGCGCTGACGGTTGGCGACGAAGCATCTCAGGTAGCGCTCCAGTTGTTGGTTGGTCCGTTCCGTCTGACCATTAGTCTGAGGATGGTAACCTGATGAGAGACTGCAGGTGGAATTGATCAGACGGCAGAAGGCCTTCCAGAATCGTGCAGTGAACTGGGGCCCCCTGTCCGAGACGATGTCCTTGGGGAACCCATGCAGATGGACTACGTGCTCTAAAATCAGCTCGGCTGTCCTTTTAGCTGACAGGAGTCCGGCGAGGGCCACCAGGTGCACAGCTTTAGAGAACCGATCCACAATGGTCAAGATGGCATTTTTTCCTTCGGAGACCGGCAGGCCCGTGATGAAGTCGATGGCAATGTGTGTCCAGGGCCGACAGGGAACAGGAAGCGGTTGGAGTTCCCCGGGTGTTGGTTGATTGGTGTCCTTGGCCCTGGCACACACTGGGCATGCCTGAACGAACTCATCGATGTCCTTGGCCATAGATGGCCACCAGAAGGCACGCTGCACGTATTGTAGGGTGCGCTGCGTGCGTGGGTGCCCTGATAGAGGGGTGGAATGTCCCCATTGGATGACTTCAGTCCGGGTGTTCTTGGGGACATAGAGTCGTCCAGGCGGCACAGCTGCCGGTTCGTTCTCTGCGGCTTGTGCTAGACGAACCCTCGTCTCCAATTCCCAGCGTAGTGGGGCGATGATCTTAGAGGGGGGAAGAACAGGCGCGGGGTATGATAGGTGAAAATCATAATGTTCAAAGAACAGAGCCCACCGCGCCTGCCTTGGGTTTAGCTGTTTGAGGTTCCGGATGGTGATGAGATTCTGGTGGTCGGTCCAGACGATAAACGGCTCCCTGCCGCCCTGGAGCCAGTGTCGCCATTCCTCCAATGCCCACTTTATGGCCAGCAGCTCGCGGTCCCCTACCCCGTATCGCTGCTGAGTGGGGTCAAATTTTTTGGAGAAGAAACTACAAGGGTGTAGCTTCTGGTCTGGACCTTGTTGGGAGAGAACAGCCCCGGCACCCACATCCAAAGCGTCCACCTCCACAACGAACGGTTTGTTTGCATCTGGATGGAGAAGAATCAGGGCGGTGAAGAATCGACAGCAGAGCTCGTGGAAGGCGGAGATGGCGGTAGAGTTGAGATGGAAGTGATGAGATGATGGCCGAGTCAGAGTGGTTAATGGTGCTGCAACCGTACTGTAGTCCCGGATAAAGCGACGATAGAATAGAGTCAATAAAGTTTCCCGCGGCACCGGAGTCGATGAACGCAGAACTTTTGACTCGTTTGTGGCCAAATTGGAGGTGTACCTGAACCGTGAGACGAGAGACGCTGGGCGTGGTGGCGAAGAGATGGAGGGAGCCCGGTGAACTGCTTCCATGGTTCACCGGGCCTGGGCGTTTCCCGGGCGAAGAGGGCAGATGGCTCTATGGTGCGCTCCTGACCCACAATAGGCACAAAATCCCTCCCTGAAGCGTCGTTCTCGCTCAGCCGCATTCAAGGAGGCGCGTACTAATTGCATGGGTTCCCCGGCTCCGGTGTCAACCACGGCGGGAGGTGGAGATCCGGTGGGTGCCATAGCGGTGGTGGTGAAGGCTGGTGGTCGGGATGTGGCGTGTGAAAAAGATGGCGTGATGGGCGGCAGGGTCCGGGGGGCTGGCCTTGGATGGGAGAGCAAGCACTAGTCAATCCGGAGAGCGAGCTGAATCAGTCCCTCCAGTGTGGTCGGAAGCTCCCGTCTGGCGAGTTCATCTTTTATGCGTGAAGCCAGTCCCTTGTAGTAGGTCGTCCAGAGTGCGGCGTTTCCCCAGGTGGTCTGCACGGCGAGAGTACGGAAATCCGCGGTGTAGCGACTCACGGACAACCCTCCCTGCTTCAGATGGTACAATTTCATATCGGTCTCCACCTCAGCAGCAGGATGTTCAAATGTTAGCTTTAGTTGACGGGTGAATTCTCCATATGAATAAGCAGTGTCTGAATCTGATCGGAGAACCACCGTGGCTCACTCAGCTGCCTGCCCGGATAGCAACGAGACGAGAAGCGGTCTGTGGAGTATCTGGTGGAATTGAACTCAAACACAAGATCCAATGCAGTTAGAAAAACGCTGCATTTCCCATCTGTGCCATCCCACTTATCCGGTAGAGCTATGAAAACATCAGAAGAGGAGGGGGGCGGCGCTGCAGCCGCTGCAATGGGCGTGGCAACAGCCGATTGAGCAGCCACCCCGCAGAGGGTCGAGCTCTCCTGCCGTAACTCCGCCACCTCGCAGCGCAAGGCCGCGATGTCTTGGAGGTCCTTTTGGAGAGACGCGACTTCACCACGGAGCTTATTGATCAGTTCGGCATGTTGGTCAACCACATCACAGAGGCGAGCAAACTCCGCTGGATTTACTGCTTTTGGCTCAGTCATTCTGTCACGAGCAACCGAAGGATAAACTGAAAAGCCTTAGCAGTGGATGGTATACCCAGCACGAATAGGCAGCATAACCACGCGATTAGTCTAAAAACTCGCTTACACAAAGAGCAAGGATCTACACAAACAAACCCGCGTTCTAGCAACACACACTCAATCAAAGAAGCAACCCGAATCGGTGAGTACTCACAGAATAGTTGGCGTAGCGTCAGCAAAGGCATGGGCGAACTCAATGACTAAGCAATGTGAAGCGCCATTTTGTCTCCTTTTATGCTTCCTGGAAACCCGACCGTACTACTTCCGGGTCCTAGTGCCGGTCGTGTTACGAGTGTGCATGACAGTTTTTTTAATTGCCATGACCATCATCATCATCATCATCATCATCATCAATTTTTGTAATGATGACCAATTAAATGTAAACCCAAATAGCAATAAACAAAATAACTAAAACAATAATCCTGATACTTGGTATATTTTGACATCTGTACATCATTTTCACTGCTGACCCGTTTCATATACTGTACTTATATTCACGTCCTCTTACAGTTTGCATAGTTATGATTCCCTAAAAAGACTAATTTGCTACATAAAACATCCCAACAACTGCAACCCTTTTTTTTTTTTAGCAAATTTACTCAGGGAACAATTTGGCCTTCATTTTGATGTTATCAAATCAAAATATGTTTATAAGCAGTGAAGAAAACTCGTTTTGTATCAAGCTCATACAACATGGGGATTTCTTAAGAGACTCTTGGATCTCTCAAACCCCAATGGAATATGAAAGAATGAGAAAAATAGAAAGTGGGTAAAGGTTGCGTGATCTGACTGACTTCTCATGGCCATAATACAAGGTCACGGCAGCAAAAACTCTCAATTTGTTTTCATTAGCTGACTCATGTCTGTGATAAATAGACAGAAGAGCGGTTTAATCAGCAGTCTCTGAGCAGCACAGCTCCATAAAAGAACAGCTTCAACTCTCATGGAAGCATTACTTCATCTCAGCGCTTTGTGTTTCCAATTAGACCGATGAGCTCATTATCATCCATTAATAGCTTACTAACGTAAGGAACTGTTATTTCGCGTTAATCAGAACAAAACTGCGCACTGACCCAGTAGATGCACTGCAGCTATAAACTAATACCAACCTGGGAGGAAACCGCCGGCTAAAAACAGAGAAATTTTCCACGAATGACATTAACAGCCGTTGTTGGTTGGTTGTCATAGTGACTGTTATGGCAGTGTTTAAGAGAATCAGGAAGCCTTGTGTTTTGCCTTAGTATTGTCTGCTGAGACAGGGGTGCCAGTCACATGGGGACTAATGGAAAACCGACTCATGTGTGATCCAACGAAAGTAGCGTACGGCTCTGAGCCTTCCTGTTTTGGCTCACCTGCTCTCGCTACACCCAGGACACGCCCTCGGATCTATACACTGTTTGTTTTTCATTTTTTCAAGGTAAATTGTCAAATGGTTTCACTTTATTTCATGCTGTATAATAGTGGCATTACGCACCCTATCCCATGCCCTACATGCATTATGTTCACTATATAGCCAAGAGTATGTGAACACCTGACCACAACCCTATGTTCTTGTTGGATGTCTCATTCCATAACCATGGGTCATTAATATGCAGTTGGTCCAAACTGGGCTTCTATACACACCTCCACTCTTCTTGAAAGGCTTTCCACTATATTTTGAAGCCTGACTGCCACAAATGCATCAGCGTTGGGTGAGAAATCCATTTCATCATAAAAATTTGAGGTCAGGGCTTTGTCCGCATACTTTTGGCTATTCAGTGCATTAAAATCATTGGATAAAATTGTGACCTTAACAGGTACCGGTGTGCGCCGCTGTTAAATAAATCAGGTTCTCTGCATATCCACTAAGGATTAAAAAGCTGGAACGTAAAACTATCAAGTCACATTCAATCACTTATGCCTACATATGACACACCTTTCCGGATTTAGTCTCTAACTCTCATAATACGCATGTGAAGGTCTACAATGAGGTTGAAGCATGGATATCTTATGGAGTAGACAGGACATACCCAGCATATACAGTATAGCGCCTGTCGCCAGAAGTGCTGCCATATTGGAGGATGCAAATGAATCATATCATAAAGATTGTATTGTTATTGTAGTGTTGTTGGTGTCAAAGGTTCATAGGTGAGTAAAACATTTACGAATTTTGCATAGCAATGAAAAGGAAACTAGCAAGACAGCTGACCCTATTTAGCTTATTCTATTAATTTTTTCATATCTCGGATTTGAATTCAAAATCTTTATTCTTTATTTTATTCCAGTTAGTACAAGCGTTCAGATTTAAGATGTTTTATCCTTCAAATATATTGTGTTTAGGATATTACTTTTTGTAGCGTAAAGAATTTCAGCCTAGACCCTCATTAGCTTTAAACAAAAAGCTGCTGACATTGAGGCTACACCATCACTTATGTGATAGTGGGTGTTTAACTGTGATAAACATGTGCTGCGTCCTTCATGCTCTAGGATTGGCTCGCATTTCACATCCGGGGAAGATCTAACTAATCATAAATAAAACTGAATTCTTAAAACCAGAAATAAAAGAAAAGAAAGAAAGAAATTTAACATCTTACTACATGTACTAATGAGTGGTGTCAGTTATACTTTGAAATGCTTAACTATTTTAATCTTATTTATTCACTTTAATGTTATTTTATTTAGTAGCACCACTGAAGATCACTGAAGTTCAGAAGGTGTGGCCAGTCTAATATATATATAGATATGGGTTGAGGTTGGGTTTGCTTTGAGTACACTTGCATTGTCGTGCTGGAAAAGGTTTGGTCTTTTAGTTCCAAAAAAGGGCAACTGTAATGCTACAGCATCCACTACAAAGACATTCTGTACATTTGTTTTGTTTCTAACATTGTGGCATCAGTTCAAAGAAGACCCAGATGTATGTGTGTGTGTGTGTGTGTGTGTTTGTGTGTGTGATGGTTAGACATCTACAAACCTTTGGCCATTTAGGGTATGTATGATTCTGTGGGTTTACTTATTTGGCACCTGGTAGAAATTTCAACAATGAATCTTGGATAAGCCTCTAATAAACTTCTGCATGTACATCCTGCTTCCAGCGGCTGCTACGTTAAACTGAAGAGATCTAAATGACCATCATTACTGAGTGAGGGTGCATGATGTTGAAAGACCTGAAACACTCAATGACCTCAGGTTACATCACTGATGATGTACCTTTGCTAAGCGTCAGAAGGCGTTTCATAACAACAATAAAAGTCAGAGGCCCTTTGAAGTGCTGATGGTGTTTAACCAGGTAAACAGGACAGAGGTGTGTCTGGTTCTGTTGTGGTCAGACAGGGACAAACTCACCCTCGTTTTCCTGGTCTTCTGGAGGCTCCAAAAGCTTTACGAACTCTACGTTGACGTGGAACTCGACCCCCAAAAGCAGAGCGACCTTCAAGAGGATGAGCTGGAGCTGCTGAATGCCTAATGAACAACAGTCAGCACAAGACCACTAAGCTCTAGTAATCACTCCCAGTTACTCACTTCATTAAACCTTCACCTTTAACTTTTTACCAAGGCTTTAGCACTGTATTAACAGATCAGACAGCCTTGATGTAACAAATGTAAAAACAAGCACAAAAGAGGAAGGGCGTGCAAAAAAACTGAGAACAGAGCAGAGTTACTTCCTCATAAAAACTTGCACTTCTCTGGAATTATGTAAAACAGTAATTTTATATAGTATCTCTGTATAGTATCTGAACAGTGATTTCTCAATACTCACTGATGTGGTCGATGGCACCTGCGCAGAATTTGCCACAGAATTTCTTTGCCCCAAGGCCTCTGAGGTCATGGATGGTGAAGGGCCAGAGGTGCAGAACATTGTTTCGGGAAAATGTGTCTCTCTTCTCGATCACTACTACCTTGGCACCAAGTAAAGACAGCTCTATTGCGGTACGCAGACCACAGGGTCCTCCTCCGATTATTAAGGACTGCAAAAGAACAGCAGATAAGCCTTACAGAAAGGTGTAATAATAAAGTAATGCTGCAAAACCAAATGTCGTGTACATGCCATTTTACAGAGATTAAATCTTATGGATTTTTCGGCTTATGCTGATTGACTTACTTAGTTACTCAGCGCTGTCAATCCATTCACTTCAGCATTAATAATCCATACAGTATGTAATGTTAGCAAAGGAACAAATGAGGTAATACGTGTTAATTAAACAAGCCGTGTTATTCCATCCATGATTTTAAAAATGATCAATTTAATTGAGCATGAATTCAATTTGACTAACTCCATGTAAATATTTATAATGAACACAACAAAGGTGTCTGCGCATTATTTAAGTTTAAATTGCCGCAAACAATAATGAAGGTATATTCGTTAGTATTAATAAGCTCTAATTATTACAGTACAAGCACTTTATTGGACTACTTAAACACTAGGGTGTACAGATATTTCACCTTTCCTCTTTTATTCCACAGCAATTTTACTCATGAAAGACAGATCATCACTTCTTATCTTTTAATAACTATATTTAATGTTATGTAATGCCTGCAAAGCAAGTTAGTTCCTGTTATTACTTTCATTATAGCGATAGACGTAAACAGTCGTTCCCTCAAAAGCCTTTCTTGTTTCACTCTCTTGCCACAGCTTTATCAGTGAGAAACTAGAGAGGGCAAAGCTCCCATGGTGGAAAAAAAAAAGGAACAGCTGTACCTCCTACTGTTACAAAGCACACAGAAATTCAACAATTATATACATGAAGACATCAAAGTCTGTTAGATAGATTTACATCAGTTTCAGATTCATTTTTACTGTCACGTCACTGTTTACACCATTACTAAGTGGAAAAGGAAATCTAAATCTTGAATCCTGGAATAGGTTTTTGCAAGCACAGTGTTGTCAAGTGTGTTTGTAAAACCCGCCAGGCACCATGATGAAACCGGCTCTCATGAAGACCTTCCCAGGAAAGCAAGACCAAAACCTACCTCTTCTGCAGAGAAGTTCACTTAGAGTTTCCAGTCTCAGAAATCACCAATTAACAAACAGCACCTCAGATTAGAGCCGTTGTGAAGGATTTACAGATCATATTGTAAGTAGCAGACACATCTCAATATCAACTGTTCAAAGGAGAGTGTTGCATGTTTTGGATGCCTTCAGCGGCGATTACATTATTGATATTTCAGCAAAAATGTCCAGCAGGACATTTCAGCAAAAATGTAAAGCAGGAAGGCTCTTGCGTGCCTTCCTGCTTTATCAGCTATGGATTTGTAGGTCAGAAGATGAGAACGGCTCATCCCAGAGACCACCTTTTGCGGTGGACCTAAACACTACAAAATCATTTAAAGTATTAACTCAGATTGGTACTTGTGGATGAACAACAATTACTGCAAATACTTTTTTAAAAATAATTTCATTACTAAAGTTTGGTAATACTGTCAACCAAGGCAATATTACCAATATTGACTACCATCTTTTATGAACTTCTTTCGTTTCTGTTCTTTTCTAAGCCAGTTCTGTGTGATTTGATGGCGTCCTGAAAACTCTTGGATGCACATTAAAGAACACAATTTATAATAAAGAAATCTAGCTATTGAAATATTTTGAAACGATCATGTTGAGATCACACTACACACAGCACAAGAGGCTCTCACGTCACCGTTTCCATTATAAATTATAATTTCGACTTGTCATATCAAAGGCATGCGTGCTTGATGTATCAGGGTCATAAGAATGTAGGAAGTAAGGTTTTCGGCTCACAAAGTGTGGCTAAGAAAGCCGGCTGTGGGATGACTTCATTCCCTCGAGTGCAGGGATAAAAGCCTGGAGGAGGTTAATGCAGATCTTCTCATCTTCTTACTAATCTAGCTCTGAATCACTCAGCAGATCTGTTTTTTCACCCTGTCTAAACCCAGATGCACTGTTTGACCCCGCTTCTGATTCAAATGTTCCAGTGACCCAGTGTGATTTATTTATTTTTTTTCTTACAGGATTGTTCATTTCCTCCCCTCCCATCACAGCCCACCCATTCTGGCAAGCTTAACTATGCTTGACTGACCCCACACCAAAGTGCTGTGCCTGCACTGAGGGTGATCAGCATGAGTTACGTATTTCCTCTCTGATAAGTGTGTGTGTGTGTGTGTGTGTGTGTGTGTGTGTGTGTGTGTGTGTGTGTGTGTGTGTGTGTGTGTGTGTGTGTGTGTGTGTGTGTGTGTGTGTGTGTGTGTACCCCAATGCCAGAAGAGATTCCCAGAAACAAACAGTGGGATCAATATTGCATTATTCAGGCTTTTTGTTTGGGTAAATGTTCTTTCAGATCTTTCCAGTGTCCACATGGATGTTATGTTCTTACGGTCTGGATCATGTCAGAAATTCCTGCTGAGTTCAGACTGACCAACAAAAATAGTGAGAAATTAGGTAAAGGAAGACCAGAGCTCTGAGTCTGTCTCTGTTCCTGGGGCCGGGATGTATTATCACCAACAGAGACCAGGGTACGCATGCATTCTTTGTCACGGCTGAACCCTGAAGGAACGTGTGTATGCCAATCTTTTGTCTAATCCATCAGTGTATGGAACATCACTTCCTTTTCATCAAGAAGGCTATTTCTTGTAATACAATTCAATCAACAATATAATATTTTCAGGGATGGACAGATCAGTCCAACATAACGATTACTTATCCAGACTTTTTTTTTTTGTCTTCATAGTTGCCCAGAGGACACATACTGAACTGTCATTAGACTGGTGGTCACCAGACATTTTTTTGTATCTACTCGCTGATTGCCAGACTGAAAAAACTGAAAAGACTGAAACAAAGCACAATAAAAGTTTTCAGATAACATAAAAAACACACACAACATGCCGTCATCTAATGGTTAACGATAATGAGGAAAAGTAGCGAAACTAGGCTGACTGGAATAATAACTTTTCAAACACCACAGCTCATATTGAAAGACTTGACAATAACATGGTAGTTTTTCGTAGAGATCACAAATACTTCATGTTACTTCAGATAGTTTCTTAGAAAAAGATAATGACTATGGCAGAGTCAGGGTTTTTAAATACGTCGTTATCCTTTTCTGAATGCATATAAGCTTTTTAAACAGGTTTACTTGCTATGTGACCGCACAGTGTAACACGCATGGAGAAATGCACTTCTTGCCATCTGTGTGTGTGTGAGTGGAGTGTGAGAGAGAGAGACACTTTCGAGACCAAGATCTCCCAGTAATAAATGGCTGTGGCATGCTTGGGGTTCAAACTCATGAGTTGAGCTAGATTAAGTTAGTTGAAATTTAGTTAAGCCTTTATTTGTGATATATATACATTACAGCACAGTGAAATTCCTTCTTCGAATATCCCAGAGTCACTGGGGTCAGAGCGCAGGTTCAGCCATGATACAGCGCCCCTGGAGCAGACAGGGTTAAGGGCCTTGCTCAAGGGCCCAACAAAGGCAACCTGGTGGAGCTGGGGATGAAACCGCCGATATTCCGATTAGTAAGTCAGTGCCTAACTAATAAGTTTTGTTTGCCACTCAGGTCCAATGTCATGAATGTGATTTATCACAAGTTTACTTCTGAATGAAGAAGCATGACTTTAGGTACATTAGAAAAAAAACACAGAGCAGAAGTAATGCTTCTCTTTCAGTAGTGTTTGTAGAAAATGAATGTGTTGCAGCTGTACTGGTACATCAAAAAAAAAAAACTTAGTCAGTAAAGATACTATTATACTGTAGCAACAGATTCCTGTGTTTTTGCTCATCCTGAACTCGGCAAGACAGCAGAGGTGTGGTATTTCCTTCTAAAACAGTGCAGATCTGTTTCCTGTCTGATAGGTACAGATCTCATCCTGGTTTAAGCGTTAGTCATGCAATGATTAAGGTCTGTGGATATCTGAGTTGAGTTAGAAAGCCTCCTTTTACGACCCAATAAAGAAAAGTAGGACACTGGGTACATCATCATCATCATCATTAGTGGGTCTGTGAGTTGTACAGCTTGCTTGGCCTCGGAGAACCACAAGCCCCGGGTGGTATCAATGAAGCTCCATGGCACCGCAGGCCAGTCAAATGTCTCTTATCACATGGAATAGTCTGCAGAACAGGAAGTGGCATGCATGACCTGCCAGATGGGATTTCCTGATGAAAGCTCTGGTGCCCAGTTGAACCCAGAGCCACTACGCACACAAGTAAGTAAGCACAGTACGAGTTCCTACAAGTGTTCCCTCTCAACGAGGGAAATAAAAATGTCAGAGGAGCATGTCCAGACTGGAAAGCTAAGTAAAATAAAATAACATTTTACAATCATGTTAATCAGAAAAGAATCTCAGAATGCACAATATTCAAAACCTGAGGCTATGGAGCTACAAAAGCATAGGATCACTGGCTTACTAATACTTAAGGAATCTTAACTTCCACTGCAAAATGCTTATCACATGGGTAGAAATTCACATCAAGAAAATTCAGGCTAGTATTGGGAAACAGTGGGTTAGGGAACATTTTACTGGTAGACTTAGGTCTTGGGTCTCTTACTACCAATCAACTGACAGATCTGCAATACTAAATTGATGCACTCACTCATTTCTAAATCGAATCTCATAGAAATGTTTCAAGCACCTTGTGAAATCCAAGCCATGAAGAACATCTGTTGTCAAAACCAAAAAGATACTATGTAGGTAAGCTGCTATCAGCTAGCAAACTAGCAGCTAACACATATTAGCAGTACTTGCTGCTGAGAGGAATTTCCCAGTTGCTTCACATTGTAGCTAGCTAGGCGACATACTTTATGGATACATTACAGCATGGCAAGGAAGTTCGACAGAACTGCTACTTGTTGAAGATGTAGTGAGGTGTAACGTGATTGATTATCATTATACAACAGGTAGCTCTGACAAATTGGACAAGAGGCAGTCCACAAGTGGTAATATAGAGCATAACAGCATTGCATAACCTGGAACATTGCTTTTCATGGTTTCTTTTTAATTATTATTATTTTTCCCCAATTTTCTCCCCAATTTAGTCGTGTCCAATTCCTCCCCGTCACTAGGGGGCGCTCCCACATTAAGGCTACTACTACTGTACCACTCAGTCGGGAGGGCCGAAGACTATCAAGTGTTTTCTCTGAACCACGTGACGCCAGCCGACCGCATCTTTTCGAACTGCTCGCTCACGCACCGTTGGGGGCGGAGTCACACACTCAGAGGACAGCTCTATCCGCTCCTTCTGCTTGCTTACAGACGCCCCTGTTTGGCTGTATAGCCATGATTAATGTGGGAGCACTAAGTTCCTCTCATCCCTCCCCTCTGAGAGAGCTCGGCCAATCAGCTCTCTCTAGACCTCCAGCTGCAAGAAGTGAGAATCGAACCGGTGATCTCCGGATGATAGGGCGAGCACTGCGCCACTTTTGTAAGTTTCTCAGGACTGATAGTGATCCTTATCGATTCCCCCTCACCTTGCTGATATTCAGTACAACAGCACTCCCCTTTATGTGATGAAGGAGCTAAAGTATGAGCTTTATTCAGTCCTTAAAACGGCAGCGATTACATTGTCCAGTAAAATTATTCATATTTCATCCCATCAGGCCATGGTACTTAATCTAGTGTGGCAGTCAGACCACCAGTAGAGCAGCAAAGCACAAGCTGGCATTCCAGACAGACAGACAGACTTCAGGCAGGCAGACAGGCAGGCATTTGGCCCCAAACTGGAATTACTGAAGTGCAGAGCCCACAAAATGGGGCAAATCTGTGCGAGCCTGCAGAAGATCTAAGTGGAAAGTAAGCCAGTGTTTCTGAGACGAGAGGAAACTGTGCAGCTGAAACCTTTGGTTACGTGGTCCATATATGCACACTGTGCAGGCCATAATCAAAAAAATGAAGTCATGTCTCACAAAGTTGTGGCTGTCAGCACATCCAAAATATGGCCACTTAACACTTACGGAAATAGAAATTATGTGGAAATTTTGCCTTCGTTTTATTTATTCCTTTTTTTCAAATGCTGACAGACATGTCTGGGTCAAATGTTACGTTTAAAACTGCCAACCAGTCCAAATATTTTCCACTGATTATGGTGCCATCAAAAGCCTTTAAAAAAAAAAGGAAGGAAACATTTTTGGCTTTTAGTTGCTTATGAGTATAAAAGGCCAGGCAGGATCAAAATTAGTGTTATTTATAATCCCTGTAATTGCTCCCCATAGACCAAAATCCCCTATTTTGCTATGCTTTGGTATTTGCAGTGCCTGAGCAAACTCCTGAATAAAGCATCTTATTTGGAGCCATAGCAACAGTAGCGACAGCAACAAACAACAAAAAAACTAAGCTGGAGTAAAAGCATTCAGTCATGCTGGGAAAGGCTGATAACATGAACATGATCTCATATCCTGGGCAAATTGGGATTTGGCAAACATGTGGAGTCTGAGTGAGGAATGACATCATGACAGAGTGTCAAAGCTCACCTTTACAGTTCACAGACATCAGTCACGTCATGCACGTCTTAAACCAACACGTCGTGGTGATGTGAGGGAGACAGATGTGCTGCTATTCATCAGGAGCACGGTGTTTCATCACGTGCCAATGCTAACTCTCAATCGTACAGCAATCGCCGTTTTATGGGAACAGCAATAAAAATGTTTCACTAGAGGAAGTCAGAGGCAGCTCAGATGTTAGATTACGGCTGAGAAGGTCATGAGATCAAACCCCCAGCACTGCAAAGCTGCCCCAAGCCCACACCTGATCAGATGGATAAATGTAAAAAAAAAATCACTTTGGATAAGCGTTTCGGCCTACTTCCATAAATGGCAATAATTTCAACTCACCAATTTCTCTCTTTTTTTCTACTCTTCTTTCTTCTGTCATTCTTTTCAGTACAATTTTTTCATTTTGTTTGTTTTCATTGTCTTAAATTTTTCAGTCCATCCTTATTTTTTTGTTTCCATTCCATTTTTTTTACCTTTCATGACTCTTTTCTTTCTTTCGTTTTCCTTTCCAAACAGTGATTTGCCTTCACTGTTTACTACCATAAATTCTTTCTACACTTTATCACAAATTCTTTCTTTCTTTCTTTCTTCTTATCATGTTACTTTTACCATTTGCGTTTTTTTAAATACATTTTACTTAATTTATGCACACAAATGATATTCAAAGCATTTTTTTATTTAAAAGATGGACCAATATTTAAATTATTTCCTCACCTTTTTTTGCTTCACTTGCTTTCTTTTAGTTGTTTAAAAAAAATTAAAAAAAAATTTTACCAAAAAATTCTATTTTACAAGCCTGTGTACTATCATCCAGAGATCGTGGTTTCGACTGCTGGTGATGCCGCAGCCATCTGTGGGCGGGAGGGAGAGATGGCGTATTATTTCCTCTATCTATTACAGTGACATCAGTAAATCAACCGGTATCTGTGATCTCACGAAGGCAGAACTGGGTGGATAGCACATTCCTCTGAGTGTGTTACAATGCTCCCTGATGTTCAGTGAAGAGGAATTAAAAAAGATGCATTCGGTTGGCTTCACATGACAAGACTTAATTAGTTTCTGGTGTCAGGCTTTGGTTTTGGTTAGAAATTATTATTTTTTTTTAATGAATCTGTCTACAGATACCTGCTATACATGCCTGTTGAACTATTTGCAGTTCTGCTTACAGACGCTGTGTATGTACCGTCTCGGCTTCGATGGCATGTAAACATCTTAACACCTCTGAAAGAAACATGAAGTGTAATATTCCCTCTGAACGCCACTATTCATGTTTTTATCAGTATACAGTTTCAAAGACTAAAGAAATGTCGGAATTGTAAACATCTACAGTAGTTTTGTCCTGCATGTTGCTAAGCAAATAATGAGAATGCTTCATAGTAACGGCACAGTAACAACACATCTGGTGTGTTTGTGCCAAAATGTCATTAAAGTATGCTGCGCTGCGTCTCATCAAAGTGAGAAAGGCTTAAAAAAGCAGCATTGCGTATAATTTAGCAGCTTTATAGTCTGAGATAAAATACAACCTCGAATGTGGCACATACAGTAATCGCTCTCCTTCACATCAGCAGCGTCTCTGGGACATTTATGGTTGCTATCAAATGAGACTTGTTAAATTCTAGGCATGAAACGCTTCTCCCTCACACACACACACACACACACACACACACACACACACACACATTAATAAGAGTCTGGGCACCAGGCCATTAAGAACTTTATTGTTCTGGAGACCTACCACCGCATACCACCTCAAATCATCAGATCTGCTGAGTGAAGCTGTCTTTCTGTGTGTGTGTGTGTGTGTGTGTGTGTGTGTGTGTGTGTGTGTGTGTGTGTGTGTGTGTGTGTGTGTGTGTGTGTGTGTGTGTGTGTCGACGCCCAAACCCTTCTTCTATTGTTACTTGTTCACATTTCTAAAGCTTTAGGTAATATGCTCTGTTGTGATAAATGACATACCGAGAAGCACCTCGTCTCATTATCATGTCTCTTCCTGTCTTCATTCCTTCATCACTTCTTATCACACCATCACTATAGGTGGCTGATATGAACGAAAAATGACATCACGTTATGCTTAGGCTAAATATCAATACACGATATATACATCGATATACACACGTGGACAAAATTGTTGGTACCCTTCGGTCAATGAAAGAAAAACTCACAATGGTCACATAAATAACTTTAATCTGACAAAAGTAATAATTTTAAAAAATTCTATGAATGTTAACCAGTGAAAGTCAGACATTGCTTTTCAACCATGCTTCAACAGAATTATTTAAAAAAATAAACTCATGGAACAGGCCTGGACAAAAATGATGGTACCCCTAGAAAATACTGAAAATAATGTGACCAAAGGGACATGTTAATTCAAGGTGTGTCCACTAATTAGCATCATAGGTGTCTACAATCTTGTAATCAGTCAGTGGGCCTATATATAGGGATCCAGGTAGTTACTGTGTTGTTTGGTGACATGGTATGTACCACACTCAACATGGACCAGAGGAAGCGAAGGAAAGAGTTGTCTCAGGAGATTCGAAAGAAAATTATAGACAAGCATGTTAAAGGTAAAGGCTATAAGACCATTTCCAAGCAGGTAGATGTTCCTGTGACTACAGTTGCACATATTATTCAGAAATTTAAGATCCATGGGACTGTAGCCAACCTCCCTGGACGTGGCCGCAGGAGGAAAATTGATGACAAATCAAAGAGACGGATAATCCGAATGGTAACAAAAGAGCCCAGAAAGACTTCTAAAGAGATCCGAGGTGAACTTCATGCTCAAGGAACATCAGTGTCGGATCGCACCATCCGTCGTTGTTTGAGCCAAACTGGACTACATGGGAGACGACCAAGGAGGACACCATTGTTGAAAACAAATCATAAAAAAGCCAGACTGGAATATGCCAAACTACATGTTGACAAGCCACAAAGCTTCTGGGAGAATGTCCTATGGACAGATGAGACAAAAATGGAACTTTTTGCCAAGGCACATCAATAAATAAAGGCTCTATGTTCACAGATGGAAAAATGAAGCATATGAAGAAAAGAACACTGTCCCTACTGTGAAACATGGAGGAGGCTCTGTTATGTTCTGGGGCTGCTTTGCTGCATCTGGCACAGGGTGTCTTGAATCTGTGCAGGGTACAATGAAATCTCAAGACTATCAAGGGATTCTAGAGAGAAATGTGCTGGCCAGTGTCAGAAAGCTGGGTCTCAGTCGCAGGTCATGGGTCTTGCAACAGGACAATGACCCAAAACACACAGCTAAAAACACCCAAGAATGGCTAAGAGGAAAACATTGGACTATTCTAAAGTGGCCTTCTATGAGCCTGACCTCAATCCTATTGAGCATCTTTGGAAGGAGCTGAAACATGCTGTCTGGAAAAGGCACCCTTCAAACCGGAAACAACTGGAGCAGCTTGCTCATGAGGAGTGGGCCAAAATACCTGCAGAGAGGTGCAGAAGTCTCATTGACAGTTACAGGAATCGTTTGATTGCAGTGATTGCCTCAAAAGGTTGTGCAACAAACTATTAAGTTAGGGGTACCATCATTTTTGTCCAGGCCTGTTCCATGAGTTTATTTTTTAAATAATTCCGTTGACGCATGGTTGAAAAGCAATGTCTGACTTTCATTGGTTAACATTTATAGAATTCTTATTTATTATTACTTTTGTCAGATTAAAGTTATTTCTGTGACCACTGTGAGTTTTTCTTTCATTGACCGAAGGGTACCAACAATTTTGTCCACGTGTGTATATACATCGCCTTGCACCTCCATGTCCTGGGTTCGATTCCTGTGTCGGGTCTGTGAGCTCATGTAATCATCATGATAGATGGGTTTCCTCCGGGTCCTCCAGTTTCCTCCGTCAGTCCAAAAACATGCAGATTAGCATTTCAAAATTGGCATTTCCAAATTGCCTATAGTATGTGAATGTTGACTGGAGGTTCCTCATTCACGTGCTGTTGTAAAAATTGGAATAAATACAATGCTCACCATTGGCCTCCACGGTCCCTAGTTGGACTACAAAGATTCCTAGATGGATGGATGGATATCTATATATCTTTTCTGCATAGTGGGTTTAGACTCAAATCCACGTATGAGAGGTCACAAACAATTTATTACTATGATCAAAATAAAAAAAATAATAAGACAGGATTTCATTACCTGTTTGAAACATGGAAATGAAAAAAAGTTAAATAAGTAGACTATATTAAATAAAAATAGGTGACTACTCTGTGAATACTTCTTCAGTTGTTCTCAACAACAATAACAGACTAATTAAAGTAGAATAAAATATAACAATATAAATAACAACAGGTGGGTTTGTGTTTCTATTGAAGTAGGCTGCAGAGCTCCCAGCGTGTGATAGAGAAAAATAAACACGTATTGAGAGCACGCTGAACGCACTTTCCTTCGGGGCAGAAGATTTTTCGGGCTTCAAGGCACTAAACCCTACCTCTCTCTGTACTGCAGTTTACAGCACTGATAGTGCTGTGCTGAAGAATAGATTTCACACATCGCATGGTGGCGTGCAGTGGGAGAGATGGGCGGGGCTGCGCGCAGGGTGGGTGGGGGGGGGGATGATTGTTCAGAGAGTGTGAGAGATGAGTGACAGGTATCCATGTTATGGCAATAAACTGCTCCGTCCTAGCACAAACACTTTCAGATAGATCCAGCGTTATGAAATACCTTATTTCATTCACTCTCTCTGTTTAATCTGCCTTTCAATTTCGTCTTATATTTATACACTTTGATTTTTGTTGCTTCATTTGTTTCTTTTTCTTTTCTTTTTTTTATATCTTAATGCACTTTTTAATACATTTTTTCTTTTTTATCGTCCCTTATATTTCACTATTTTGCTTGATTTTTAGTTTGTTTCATTTTTAAATCATTAACTGATTACTTGTTTAATTAATCAATTAATTGTTTAATTTAATTTATTGATTTATTGCTTTTTGTATTTGTTTATTATCTTTGTAAACATTTCCTTTATTTTTATCTTACATTATTTTTATTTCCTAACATTTCACTTTATTTGTTATAATTTTTATAATATTTCTTTGTGTCATATTTTATTTGCTTATTATTTTTTTATTTGTTTTGTTTCTCTCCTTTTTCTTTCTGTTTTCCTTTTAAGTTAACATTTCACTGGATTTCTTTTTGATTTCTTCCAACATTTTTTTTTCTATGTTTACTTATTTATTTTATCACTTTTACATTTTTTTTATTGTCTTTTTCTCTTTAAATGTCCTTCTGTTTTAAACTTTGCTCCCCCCCCCCTTTTTTTTTTACTTTGTTCTTTTTTCTCATAGTTTTCTTAATAAACTCCTCTAGCTTTTATATGGAGAAGACATGCTGAGTTCTCGTCAGAGGTCATGTGCGCTGTTATTGAGAAACTGACCGAATGCTAATCTCACTCATACCTACTGAAGGTTAAATCTTGCTCTGATGTAAATGTGAGTGACCTACAGTACAAGACGTCTCTCGGCACACCTACTGTACTGTACCTTTGTGCCTTGGCAGGCTTTGCCTTTCTTGTACTCCTTGTGACTGGCTCTCTTATCCAGTTTGCTCCAGAGCGCTTTGGCCTTCCAGCAGGTCAGTCTGCTCTTCAGGCTGCTGTAGAACGAGTCGTGCTCCAGAGGATCCAGCTCCAGGTATGTGCACATGATGTTGAAGGCCTGCAGGGTGGACTTACAGGTGGACGCCTGGACGAAGGTCTCGAAAATCCTCCCTGCCTGGCTCTTCTCATCCTCCGTCTCTCCCATCCTTCCCTCTGTGGAAGTAAAGACGCTCGCTCGCTGATTTCTCTCTCTTTCTCTTTCTCAGGAGAGAGCCAGGGCTGAACCTTGGATATGCAGCACTGTGCAATCTGAGGAGAGGAGAAGCCAGCATTAATAAATCATCTTTTCACCCGCATAGTGGTGAGGTTTAGCTATATAACACTTACAATACAAGAAAGAAGAATCTGAGAACAAAGGAATTGAAAATGAAACTCCTGGTACAGAACTAGATTTCAATCTTCAGACGTGCTGCAGAGTTTAACGGCTGTGAAACTCAGGACAGAGTACAGTATGATGACGCAGGGTCGGAATTTGGTGCCCAGTGTATGAATGCGCGTATGAGCACAGGTCAGGCTGCTGCAGGTGAAGTCATGTGTGGGGAATGTCTGTTGGCACACATGGCGCAATCAAGCATCCTTTGTCAGAATGAGTGTTGCTGAACGTGTGCGTCCCTTTATAGTCACAATTTTCCCATTTAATAATGGCTGCTCTGAGTATGATATCACACCACATCACAAAAACACCTCAGTCTGGTTTGTAAATGAGTTCGCCGGCCTCTTCGGTCAACATTCTAGTCCAGTAGAGCACCTTTAATAGGGATGAGGTAGTAGTAGCGGAGACTTACAAACTGATGGCAAGACATTTGCGAAAATTATTATCGTGGTTGACGTACAATGTCTCTGCTACACCTCGGAAGATAACACCTGATGAGTTAGGCCCTTAACTCTCAACTGCTCATATGTGTGAGATGAGATCAAATGTAGGTCACGCTGGATAATGGCGTCTACCCAATGCTATAAATGTCAATGTAAATGTGAGAGAGATTGAGAGAGAAGGAAAGAAAAGCAGAAGACAGGGAAAACTGAGAGAGTGTGAGTGAGAGAAGAAGAATGACTGAGAAAGTGTGTGAGAAAGAGTGAGAGTGAGTGAGAGACAAATTGTGAGAGAGTGAAGGGGACAGAGTGAGAGAGAACTGTGAAAGAGAAAAAGAGAGAGTGACAAAGAGTGAGTGAGTAAGAGTGAGTGAGGGAGAAGAAGAGAATGAGACAGTATGAGACAAGAGTGAGAGTGTGTGAATGTGTGTGTGTATGTGTGTGTGTGTGTGTGTGAGAGAGAGAGAGAGAGAGAGAGAGAGAGAGAGAGAGAGAGAGAGAGAGCGCGAATCCCCTTTGCCCTGACCTTGCAGTAAAATGCTGTTAGACATTAGGTTTGTATAAGAACAGGACAGGGTGCATTTTCTTTAGGACACACACAGGGACACATCAATCCTGCACTAACACACCCGTCCAGTGTGTATTTTTAGTTCAGCCTCTTCTTAAATTTCAAAGCCTCTCTACTTCCCAAAGATAACACATTCACACACACACACACACACACACACACACACACACACACACACACACACACACACACACACACACACACTAAGGAGAGATGACAGACTATGAAATAGTGCAGCTTTGATAAATGGAGTGTTTGAAGAGACAAGTTTAATCAGGAGGAACGGCGTAGACATTAGAAAGGAGAGTCAGACAGGCAGACAGACAGGCAGACAGACAGGTAGACAGACAGGCAGACACTCTGCTCGGAACTGTGATTGAATTTCATCTTACAATTCACAGAACAAAACAACCTCACTGTGAGCATCAGAAAGGGAACTCGAGTCTGATCCACGTCACTCCCTCAGATCTGTACAACACGTGCTGTGTGCTGCACACACTCTCTGTGCTTTGTACCTCGTGTTCGGCTCGGGCAGAGACAGAGTACGCTTCGAGATCACTTTAACACACGCAAAAAAAAACAAAAAAAACACTTTCAAACTCTTTCGGTCTTTCATTCCATTTGCTTCTGCAACTTTTTCTTCTTTTCTTTTTTCTAGTCTTTCATTTCATTTCTTTTCATTTGAATCTGCTCTTACTTTCCACTTTGTTTCTTTTTTCTTCTTTCCTCTTCCTTCCTCCATCTATCTTTCTTTCTTACCTACTTTTTTCTTACAGTTTGCCTTTTTCTTTACCTTTTTCACACATTTACTTGCATTATCTCTTTTTTCTTCACTTCCACCCTCTATCCCTCCCTCATGCCCTCCTTTCTTTACTTTCTTCCTTCCTTTATTTATTTATTTCCACGTGCTTCTTTACATTTTCTTTACTTTTCTTCTTCTCTTCCTTCTAGTCACCCCGCCCTTCCCCATTTATTTATTTTGTTCTTTCTTTCTTTTCATTTCCGTACACTTTTCTTCACTTTCTTTCTCTCCGCTCTCTCCTGTGCTTTCTTGCTTCTTTCTTTTATTTCATTAAACCCCTAATAAATGCAACAGCAACTGTTCTGAACCATTTAAACAATCATTTAAAAGCCAGTTCTCGCTCATGGGCTTTGGTTTTGGGTTTCGATCAGGAAGATCGGTTTAATCTGGAGTTGAGACGGGCTGAGGCTGTTCAGCTCGGAAGTGAAGTGCACTTCCATTCCTCCTGTCGCACAATCACACGTCGCTGCTCGCAGAGCCTGAGGATTGTTTGGACGTTGATTATATCTCATCTTCTGTCCTGTAAACATCTTAACACCTCTGAAGCAGTACGCGCTCTTCCTGGCTCAGGTTCCGGCGCGTGTTGTTGCGACGTGTCAGCTCGTGTGGCGTGGGTGTTAAATTAACTCCCCTGAGGTAACGACGGGAGAGCGACCGCTCTTACAGACCGCATTCCAGCACGCGGGCGACTGACGTCGGCACACACCCTGCCCCGGCTCTGATTGGCGGTGCCTTGGAGGTCCCGCCCCTCGGGGGGTCTCATTCCATCCTCGGTCACTGTCGCAGCATGCTCTTACCAGCCAGCGGTGGTGTTTGCACTGCAGCTGATAACTCTTTAAGGTCACGGCCAGTTAAATTATCAGCATTAACCCTCTTCAAAGTCTCGAAACTCATCCGGTGTACTTCAGTGCATCTTTCTTTTTTTTTTGTTTTTATTCCCCCTTCATTTCAGCACTTTAGCATAAAACACCACACCAGGTATACAGTACAGACCAAAAGTTTGGACACACCTTCTCATTCAAAGAGTTTTCTTTATTGTGTTCTTTATTGTGTTCTTTATTGTGTTCTTTAGCCCAAACGCGTCTCTTCTGCTTGTTGCCTGTCCTTAGCAGTGGTTTCCTAGCAGATATTCTACCATGAAGGCCTGATTCACACAGTCTCCTCTTAACAGTTGTTCTAGAGATGTGTCTGCTGCTAGAACTCTGTGTGGCATTGACCTGCTCTCTGATCTGAGCTGCTGTTAACCTGCCATTTCTGAGGCTGGTGACTCGGATGAACTTATCCTCCGCAGCAGAGGTGACTCTTGGTCTTCCTTTCCTGGGGCGGTCCGCATGTGAGCCAGTTTCTTTGTAGCGCTTGATGGTTTTTGTGACTGCACTTGGGGACACTTTCAAAGTTTTCCCAATTTTTCGGACTGACTGACCTTCATTTCTTAAAGTAATGATGGCCACGCGTTTTTCTTAACTTAGCTGCTTTTTTTCTTGCCATAATACAAATTCAACCTCTTTGAATGAGAAGGTGTGTCCAAACTTTTGGTCTGTACTGTAGATTTACAGTATATACATGTTAACCGGCTTGAAATCTAGCATCCCTGATCCAAATGCTTATTCAGAAGACTTTAAACTAACACACAAACAGCACAGATGATTATACATGCGTCAAATAACACACTTCTTCCAGTTCTCATGTTTATAAAAGTTCAGTGACATCATCATGGTTCCTTTATATGTAACCTCCGTTACCTTGCTTAATTCCGTTTAATTGGCACAGAACACACTATTTAGTGCTTTTCCTCATTCCTGCCCACCCACAAGACATTTTTAAAAGCCAGGTATATTAATTATAGAAACATTTTCCACATCGTGTCATCTACACCCTACACTCTAAAATTAAAACGTGTTAATAATGATATGATGAGAACAGGGACGGCATTCCTGGCTTCATGCATGGTTAAAACCAGCTATTAGATCCAGCAGGCATGGGTTAATGAAAAGGTAGCATGAACACACTGTCCTCACAGATTGCCCTTTGAGCTGAGGCAGCATTCTGTTAGCTTAAATACCGTGATTTCACCATCTGACGGAATGGAAAGGGGCAGACAGCGGCAGACACGCGCACAAACACACACACACACACACACACACAAACGAAAGCTCGTACAAGCTCACATACTCATCCAGAGAGAGGAGATGAAAGAACGAGCTGGCTGCAGAGTAAAGCACGGCTTTGATAACCCTTCCAGTTTATAAAGAGAAGGGATTGTGCTGGGGTAGCGTTCAAAACTTTATCAGCTTATCCCATCAGCAGCTCTTTCTGATCTGAGAGCAAAAACGTCACACATGAAGCTTAGGAATGATTATAGGATAACTGATTTTTCTTTTTCTTCCCCCAAAGACTGGGTTAGTTATTAAAGACACAGGGTGGTGTGGCAGCCTGGGGAAACCCATCAGAGTCAAGGTGAGTGGTTGCTGAAGTTCTGACAAACAGCACCGAAAGACCCAAATCAGGTTTGTCTATTAATAGCATACTGTACTTTGACACCTTTGCTCCTAGAATCTCTAACCTTGCACAGGCTGTCTGCAAAGATAATACTTGATAAGGATCCAGAGTAGTAAAATCTGCATAAAAAGTCTAAAACCTTGCATACTGAGTGTGTTTTTGTGATTGTCAAGCTTTGTTTAAATACTGAGTTAGCTACAAACCAGAGCACGCACACATGCTGTACAGATGGTAACAGGCAGCGTTTTTGTGGTTGAAAAAAAATTATATAGGAAACTTATAAGAACCATTAAAACTTAATCCATTACCACAGCACAGAATTGGTTAATGAGCGATTTAAAAAAAAACCCAGCTGCTTATACTGAAGTCCTGCCGTATGGTGTGTGTGTGTGTGTGTGTGGACAGGGGAGGGTTCAGACGTCAAACTGTGCATTTGGGTTTTCAGGTAGAACCAAAGAGATCACTACTTGTAAAACTAGTAAATTTGACCGGTAACAGGATAAGGGAATGATCACGCAAAAACACTGAACTCAATGCATAATGCGCATTATTATTATTATTATTATTGTTATTGTTATTACTATTATTTATTTTTTATTAGTGCTATTATTTCTTTATTTTTTATCATAGAAACAACCAAAAACACATGATCACATGATCAGCACATGATCATTCTGCATGTACTGTATCTGTGCTATTTCTTTGCCTGCGTGACCTACTTTCATGTTTGTAGAGTTGTCTGAAATAAATAAAATCAATTCATCATATGTCTTAGGTTGTGCTGAAAAAAATGTCACTCCACATTGCACTCGATATATACATATATATAAAAATGACGCAAGCGTGCGTGAGCTTGTGAGCAGCACGTTACAATATTGTATTCTGATTGGCTAATCACCGAAAAATTATCATACGTAGAGAGTTTTAATATTTCATTTTCATGACCAATTTTACATAATACACATCATTAGTAATCTAAAGGCGATGGTAAAAGGGATGGAGGTTTTACAGAGGGGAAAGGATGATAATAAATATATACTGCATGTACATAAGGTGGCGCGGTGGTGCAGTGGTTAGCACTGTCGCCTTGCACCGCCAGGGTCCGGGTTCGATTCCCAGCCAGGCTCGATTCCCGTCTCTGTTTGCATGTTCTCCCCGTGCTTGGTGGGTTTCCTCCCACAGTCCAAAGACTCCTCGTGTCCCAATTATCCCCGATGATAGTTGGCATTCCCAAATTGCCCATAGTGTGTGAATGAATGTTTGTATCTGTGTGTGTGCCCTGTGATGGATTGGCACCTGTCCAGAGTGTACCCCACCTGGTGCCCTCCTAAGTCTCCACGACCCTGAATACAGGATAGATGATGAGTGTATATTTAAAAATTAATTTTGGAGCATGACTTTGAGGATTTGTGATCATTCAGCTATAAAAGCATTAGTGAGCTCAGTCACTGATGTTGAATGAATAGACCTGGAGTGCAGTCAGCGTTCCAGTTTATGCCAAATGTTTCAGTGGGATTGGGATCAGTGCTCTATGCAGGAGTTCCTTTTGTGGGATGAGTTTGTGCCCCTTAGTCCCACTGAAGAGGAACTGATGTGATGCTACAGACATTCTAGATAATTGTGTGTCAATCTTCATAGCAAGAGTTTGGCAGTTTGATGGTCATGTGTCCATGTCCTTTTGATCATTATTAATGTTTTCTGATAGTTAGTAGTTGAACTAGTTATGACTTTAATCCAAACCTCGATAACACATAAGCAAGTCAAGTCAAACTCGAGTCTGCACTCAGGACTTATTCAAAGCCTGTTTGGCAGGTGAGGCTCATAAACCTGGTCATGATTGCAGGGAATCCTTCAGAACCAAACCTGGATTGTGCTTCGTGCTTTTGTTAACGCACTCGTTTCAAAAGGCCCAGGGATCTGTTTTTCCTGGATTGCTCTAAAAAACAGCATTCACAATTCCCCAATTGTGTCAAACTCATTGTTTAAATGGCCACACGTTCATGAAAACACAAAACAGGTGCGACTTAAAACTGCTTACATTATGTCTAAGTGTGTTCTGTTGGTGGAAAGTTCAGAAGTCAAAAGATGTGTGCAGATGATAAGCGGACCAAATATTATTGTACGCATTTAAATCGTGTTTATTAAGTAAATCGCTATGACCATCCGTGGATTTGAGTTTAGTTTTAGACAGAATCAGAATGTTAGAATGAAGTCTTTAAATATGTTTGGCTCCTGTTTCACTTTTGCACTTTTAAACAGATTTTAAAACGTTACAACTTGAGCTTCTTGTTGAGAAACATTTCATTGCATGAAAGCTTGTTTTTCCTCAAATATCCACCTGTATCTGTGCGCGTACCATCCTGCACAGTGTGCGATATCTATTAAAGCACACAAAATATAAATTTTTCTCCAGAGTGCAGGAATTCCAGTTATGTGAAATGCATCGTTCTGAGCAAAACGACATCAAAAGGCATCGAGAGTAAGAAGTATGCACAGGCTCGCTTTCTGTGTGCTTTTTAAGACGGATGATGTTATGGAGATGACGGCCAAAATACCAGCGACGAGAGCTGTCCAGAATGTGAAAACATTCTAATTAATTACGGGGCAATCCTTTGAGGCAAAACGCCGTAGCCAATTAGCTCGGCTTTCACTTCTGGCACAGACAGCATCATAACTCGGTTTTTGGCAAGCGTGAAGTAATAATGTCGTGGAATTAATGAGGCCACTCGGCCTGACCTCGTATTCGTACCCTGGAAACTTTGCTGTGTTTTTACAGTAGATTAGAGTCCAGCATCATGAAATCTCAGCCAAGCGAGGGCTGGGGGAAGAAAATCCAGACGTGCTCTCGTGTTGCTGGACACAGCTTCCGACTATCAGCCCAAACAAAAGGGTCAGTGATGTCAGCGTGCATGTGGAGCTGAAAGTTACTCATAACGTCCTTAATTGCTGGGAGCTCGGAAGAAAACCAGGAAGGAACCCCTCTGTCTCCCACCCCCACCCGGACCCCCCCTCCTCCTATTCCTCTGATAAACAGGTTCACAGGAACGGCAAAGGCAACAAAACATTATTTCCTAGGGTCTTGCTTAAACTCTTTCACACTGGGTCTTATTTGTCACTCTGGATACAAATTTATTTGGATAAACTTTCGCAGAAATGTGGTGTTCGTGAAAATCCTGTAAGTTCAGGAAAAAAAATCATTTAGAGCTTAAGGAAGTTTCACAAGTCAGTTAACTCACTAATGTGAGCCATGTTCGACTGGTTTACTAACTGTATGATTAGTACTGTATGTTAAGCGTACATGTAGTACTTGTATAGTACTACAAATTTTATACTATACATGGATTAAACTGACAGGTTTAGGGTTAAACTAGCTATTCGGTCTTTCCAATTTACAATCACTAGATAGCGTACCTTGCAAAAGTAATTATACCTGGCAGAACTACAACTAAAAAGAACTACAACTCCCAACACCAATGCTCCGGCTCGCCTGAATATTAACACACCTGAGACTAATTAATAAAGGAGTCGGTGTCGTTGCCAAGCTTTTTGTGACTTCCATGCCTATTTCTTATTTTGACCTTGTTTGTTTTCTCGTTTCTGGGTTTAGCCTGATCCAGTTTATGTCCTTTTCACATCGGCCGACCCTTGCATGTTTACTTGACTTTGGATTTGGATTATCCCTGCCGGTTTTGTTTGACCTGTTCCTTGGATTGTACATTAATAAATATCTTAACTGGTTTATGACACTGCCCCTTGAACTTTTACACTTTTTTAACATTACAACAATAATCATTAATGTATTTTATTGCAATTTTAATATACAGTGAAACTTCGGTTTACGAGTGTTCCGCAAGACGAGCAAAGATTTTTAATAAATTTTGACTTGAAAAACGAGCTACCAAGTTTTTTGACACCGACACACACACACCGACACACACACTCTCTCGACTTTACACCCCCCCCCCCCCCCTCCCCGACTTCACACAGACACACACACTCTGCTCTACACAGAAACTCTGCTCTGTTGCGATTCTTTTCAAAGGTAAGGTGCTGGTTCATTTGTTTTGTTTTGTTTTTTACTTTACAGCAGTGATTCCGTCAGTCTGCGCTCACGCGAGTGTCATTAGAGGGATTTATTTTTTTCCCGTTAAAACAGTGTTTCCGTTGTGTGTGTGTTTGTTGTGAAACTTAAAAAACGAGGTGGGGGGAGGGAGGAGGAGTTTTACTGTGTAAGACGAGGCGAGGGAAGGGGCTAATTCCACACACACACACACACACACACACACACACACACACACACACACACACACACACACACACACACACACACACACACACACACACAAATACATGGCGCCTGCACGCACAAACGGAAACACTTATCTGTTGGGATTTATTTTAACTTTTTTTAAAGGTAAAGTACAGATTAATTAGTTTTATTTTTACTTTATATATTGTATTAATTATTTTTCTGTGGAACTAATTATTTGAGTTTTCATTATTACTTATGGGAATATTTGATTTGGTTTACGAGTGATTGGAATACGAGCCCACTTCCGGAACATTTTGCTCATAATCCAAAGTTCCATTGTATTGGAATATTGGATAGGCCAACACAAATGCGTATATAATTTTGGGGAAAAAAGTGAAAGGTAATTTCTTCTTTTTTTGGTGTTGTGTGCATTTGTATTCAGCCCCCTTTACTCTTAAATCCCCACCTAAGACTCAGTGGAACCAATTGCCTACAGAAGTCACCTAATTACGTAGTATAATTTAATCTCACGACAAATGCAGCTGTTCTGTGAGGCCCTCGGGGGTTTGTTAAAGAAGATTAGTGAACAAAACAGCATCATGAACACACCAGACAGGTCAGTGATAAAGTTGTGGAGAAGTTTAAAGCCGGGTTAGGTTATAAAAAAAACATCTCACGGAGCATTGTTCAATCCATCATCCGAAAATGGACCACCTAAACTGACAGGCCGGGCAAGGAGAGCATTAATCAGAGAAGCAGCCAAGAAGCCCATGGTAACTCTAAAGGAGCTGCAGAGATCCACAGCTCAGGTGGGAGAATCTGTCCACAGGACAACTACTGTATTAGTCATGCGCTTCATAAATCTGGCCTTTATGGTAGAGTGGCATGAAGAGAGCTTTTCATTGTTGAAAGGAAGCCATAAGAAGTCAGCGACAAGTCATGTGGATTTTTATTTAATTCTTCCACTTATGTGCTTCCTCATATAGTGTGCTTTCCTTTGAACATAGTAAGGGACAGATTTACTCTCTACTGGCGGCAAGGTGATGTAGCACTGTGGCCTCGCACGTCCAGAGTCGAGGGTTTGATTCTCACGGGTCTGTTGGCGTGGCGTTTGTCTCATCCTCAGGATTTGAACTTGCAATCTCCCAAGAATAAAGCAAACATCTTTTCGTCCTCCCTGTCATATCATACCATCTTTTTTTATTACACTGTGAGCCTTTTGACTTTTAATTATTTCTTTCGGTGTCAATGAATACAAATCAGTTGTGCCGAGGGTTGCACTTTGCGATTGGCATTCTTCATCCTGACGTTACTGAAACAAGCACTTTGCTCTGGCCTTCACACACAACTTTTTTACGATACGATTGGTAAATCACGCAGGCTCTCATAAGCTCACTGAAAAACTGAACACTCCCTTCGAAGGTGGTGCCAAAACAAAGGAACGCTGTCGTGAACAAGAGAACAAACCGTGTGTTATCTGGCAGCACCCGGCGAACATCATCTGTCTTCTAGCGAGGAGAAAAATCGTTATTCCACACAGAAGCGAGGCCCGGGAAGCAGCTGCATGCTGTCTGAGAGTCTGTCTGACATTCCCAGAGCCCTCAGCGCAGATTTGTACAGAGACACTGAAGAAGGAAAAACACTGCCCTGTAGGTTTTGACAAATCACTCTGGGGAGGTCCGAACGGGTCACTTACAGAAACAAATGAGCAAATGGTAAATCGGTAAAAAGAATAAGCACTGTTCTGGCAAAAATGTGAAGTTCCAATCTCATTGTGTGATGTAAAACAAAAAAATGCGTCAGCTGTGCTCCTGATGTAAGCAGATGCATAACTTGTCCAAAATATCAGTGGACGTAGGAAAACAATGAAATAAAATCCGGTTGCATTTGTACTCCTTCTGCTATAAGGTCAACAGCTGACTTGTGTTACTGCTGCTGGGCGAAAGGATAGGCTGAGGAGGTGAAATGCTCGGAATAGACAAGTCTCATATTCCAGAAGGGAAAACACATGAGTCTGAAGATGTCTTTAGGCCTCAGATTATTACAGGATGTACAGTAGCATTTACTTCATGTCATGTACCTAAGTAACATTATAGCTGACTATAAAAATGAATTGGGGCAATGTGAGTCAAATAACTACTTTCCGTTTTATCACGTTCATTCATGAATTTTATCACCTACTGTACGTTTCCACCAGCCAGCTCACCCATTTTACACTAACTGGACTGGACTGGGTCACAGGAGGTCTAGAGCCTACAGTACTCTAGGGTACTAGACTGGACACACTGGGTGTGACAATTTGAAAATGCCAGTTAGCCTAATCGGCATGTTTTTGGACTGTGGGAGTAAACCCACCAAAAATGAGGAAAACATGCAAACGTCATTCTCACAGACCCGAAGGCGGGACTCAGACCCTCGAAGCTTCCACCGTGGCGACTACCCTGACTACCTCAAGGTTAAATATTATTTTGCTAATGTTTCTGATTTCTGTGTGAATATCCTGCATCGTACTGGTTGATAATGTAAGCAAAGAACAACGATCTTCTTTAATCACTAAACGATCAACAATTCAGACAAGATTTGTATTTTCACCATTGAAAGTAATGAGTGTGACAATAAATTATATTAGAAGGCAGTTAGATAGGATGTAGGATCTACTTTCCTTAAATAAATTCTCAAGTCTGATATTTTATTTAAATACTTATTTGAAGTGACCCAAGTGAACATATTCATAAAATGATGATTTCATGCAGTACATCACTTATGTTTAAGTTTCTATTCCTATATGGTATCAGTGCTGCACTGATCAAAAGCTTTGCCTTTTTCCTTTCTACCCAAGCAGGTGATTCACTCTTGCCATGCAGAAGCCCTGACCAACAAATTTCCTCTTCCTGACAGACAGGAAACACAGAGTCAGGGAGTTCCAGAGACCGGGTCTCATCAGGAAATGTCCCAGGTGAGAAACATTTCAATCCTTCTTTTAAAACGGTCGGAAAATGACGAGATGCTGCTTCGGCAGTTCATTTCCACGAAGCTTTCCAGAGAATACTATGGATGTGCTTTCTGCTCAGGCCATACCTTTAAATCAAAGTGTGGTTTAACCACTAATTACAGCCTGGGATGCTGGAACGTATACCTGTTTTTTTCTTCACTTACAGATTGACCCAGGCTAAAAATACTATCTAAAAATGTTGTATATTTATAACAAAAATTAAAAGCACTTTGATGACTGGGGAAGATAATGAGCGTTATTTTGGATTCAAATTGTACGGAGAGAAATTCCAGTTTCAGAAGCGCACCAGATCAGCGTAAGTCTGACTGGTTGGCATCTCCCTCGATTTTTATAACAAATATAAACCGACTTCACATAAATATGCATTTCGACTGAATTTTGGAAACCCAAATAAGGACAGAAAAGGGATTATTCCCGAGTAACGGCTTTGAAATCATTTACAGGGCCGAGCTGTGAAAGTAAACCGCTAAAAAAAAAAAAAAACAGCACTGCGATTGAGTTTTATCTCTTGCCAAAACTTAATTCCCTGTGATAATACAACAGCGCTTGTATCAACATGGCAATGCTTCTGAACAAAAATTCCTCCGTCAATAGAAACACATGGCACAAAACCTCAGAAACAAAGAGGACGTCAGAGCGCAGACAGTAAAGAGCCCTGAAGCGACATGCCGCACCTATTAGTGTCTTCTGATTGATGCAAATCTTACAGCTCAGGAGGCCAACATTCCGGTAGATATTTCACAGAAAAATGATCGTAGGAGATTTTTTTTAGGGAACGGAGCTGGAATTCGAGTAAGCGTGCAGACGTGTGTAAACTGTGTTTGAAGCTCGGATCTGATTATAGCCTTTTGGCTAATACGTGCTTGGAGCCCACTCTCTGGGAAAAAGAAGCAAAGAGATTTTCACGGTCTGAGAAAGAGAGTGTGCGTGTGAGAGAGACAGAGAGATGCCGTGCTGCATGATTTGGTGTTCAAACTGCAGGCTTAAAATAGCTGCCTAATTTCTCCTGGTATCGATAACAAATTCAACAAAAATGTAACTGAAATTCACCAACCCATGGTTTGGTTGGATTTCACACAAACATGTACCAGAACAAGCCATCTCCTCATCCTTATTTTAACCTTTCATAGCTTTTCATCCTATTTGGCTGATGCAAATGTTATACAAACGTCCACAACCAGGGTGAAAACAAGACTTTAAGACTCTCTGTATTACCCATATGTGTGCGTCTTCAGCTGTAGTTTGTTATGAGTAACCAGAACATTCGTCATGAAACCTGCGTCTCTTTGATATGAATGAAAGGCCTAAAACTGAAATACAACTTCTGTATCTCTCATTTAAATGTAGTCGTTTGTTCTCCCCACACCCCTATTCAGATTGGGACTTACCACAATTTCAGACTAAACCTCTCTTCAGCTCTTCTTTTCAGGACAATGCAGTCCTGACTCATGCATGACCTGGTAAAGGCTTTTAAATAGTTTTCTTTATTATAGTGAAAAGGAAACACCTCTGTGGTAAACCTCCAGGAATCGCATTGTAACAGTTGTGTGTCTCTCTCACGCAAAAGAAATTAGCTTTTGCTCATTTAGTGTGCTTGGTGTTTGAGTAAAACATTGGAAAACACCAAAAACATTGGACTATACCCTTTGACGTGCAATACTATTAAAGGTATGGAATTTACACAGCCAATAACTAATAGCCTCCAATAACTACCTGGACTCCATATTAACATCAATTATATTAATCTCCTGTTATACTGAACTTCCAGCCTCCTAACACACAGTATGACTGCAGATCAATCCCTGCTATCTGTTATCACCCAAATGAGGAGGGGTTCCCTGTTGAGTCTGGTTCCTCTCAAGGTTTCTTCCTACTGCCATCTCAGGGAGTTTTTCCTTGCCACTGTCGCCCTTGGCTTGTTCATCAAGGACAAACAGACCATATTGATTCATACATATTTTCTCACACATTTCATACTCACTTTCCTAATTTTCTTTTTGATTCTGTAAAGCTGCTTCGGGGTCAATGACCATTGTTAAAAGTGCTATATAAATAGAATTGAATTGAACTATGCCACCGTGCCACCACTTCTGCTTTATCTGATAATCCTTGTAAAAGCCATTACAAAGCCTTATATAAGGCTGTGCTGCCCTTTATGTGTTGAAGATTTTTTTTTTTATGCATGCGTGAACAGGCCAATATTCCAACGTTAACTTTAAATTATTTTCAAACAAAACACGAAAACAAGTTAAAAAAGCATCTTTTCTAGCTGCCTTTTTTTTCTATACTACCTGCCAAAAACTGTAGGGAGAAAATAAACAATATATAAAGTGTGTCTACTTTTATTAAATCTCCTATGACCAGTAGCTGAGAGGAGACCAGTTCAAACATAAACAAGCATTTGGGACCGGAAGTCAGTTTTCCAACTGCCAAATTCCTTTTCTCAGCCAAATATATTTTTTGTCCTGAGATCATGGCTCAAACAAACAAACAAAATGAAGTATTATAAACGGTATCAAAGCTGGCCATTAAAAAAAAATCTAATATTGCACCTTTATCGTATCATGAATATGGTTTTTCAATATCATCTGCATTTCTGTAACACTGACCAACTTCATAGTTGCAGCAAACAGCTGGTTAGATGTGACTTTTTTTTTTTTTTTTACTGTGTTGCTTATTTAAATTGCACTGGCCAAAACTTTAAACATTTCCTAGTGTGTATCATGATATGATATGATATTTTTGACCAAGAACTTGTGTGAGGTTTCTTATTAGTGAAAGAAATATATATATTTCAACATTAAAAATAGTATTAGATCATGTTATACACGTATAAATATTTGATATATTGTTGTTATAAGTGAGATATTTTGAAGCAGAACACAAGAACAAGTGATAACGTGTATTTTCTAGCTGAACTAAGTTACACTACCGTAGAGTCACTTGCAGTACAGACTCACGCTTATAACACGTGAACTATCTGACGTGAAGAAATGAATACAAGTGGTCATTATTTTAAACGTGAATGAAATACTACTTACTACTTGGTATGTATCCTTGACTTTCAGCTGAGAGTCTCGGGCTCGCTGAGGGTCCGTTGAGTACAAAGTGAAACTGTGTCTCGCGCGCTCCGAGCTCTAGGCACGCGCCCGTCACCGTCTCGAGCGTCCCGCGGTTCACTTTTTTTTGAGGGCGCGCGGCGCAGCGCAAATTCACCACGGAGTGAACTGGGTCTCTAAAAAAAAAAACAACAACAACACAGGATATTACGCCCGAGGAGGAGCGGCGTCGCGTCAGGGAGAAGAAAAAGGAAAGCCAACAGCACGCCTCTGTTTCATAGTTCAAAAGTAGGCACGTGAAATTGTCTGGCGTGTGAAGCCGAGCGCGTTCACTGGAACTTATATTAATAAGGACAATGGTTCCTCGTGAGCTGAATGAACGTTTTTGCACATCATGTCCAAAACCAGCAAAATGCATAACGCGTGTTATATATAATAGCAGCGTGCATTTCATATATATATATATATATATATATATATATATATATATATATATATATATATATATACTAAAACAGTTTGGCACAACTTGTTCAAGTCATTTCTTGGGACGTACCGAGTTGTGATAATAAGCATAGTTCGTAGGTAAAAGGCGCCACCTGGTGGTGTCCTTATGTAATACACATTTTGAAACGTGTGAGTATTATAAAGCATATCCAATTTTTGCAAGTATGAGAAATGAAATGACTTTACTACATCTACAGACTAACACTGATCAGCTGTAACATTATGACCACTTGATTAATATTGAGTAGACCCCCCCCCCTCCGCCACCAAAACAATAATGCACTATGTGTTCTGACGCCTTTCTATCACAAGCAGCATTCATCTTTTCCTCAGTCTTCTATTGGATCAGAGTACACGGGCCTTCACACCCCATTTGCATCAGTGAGGGTTAGATGCCCAAGACACTGTCGCCAGTTCACTGTTTTTCCTTCCTCGGATCACTTTTGGTATGTCTTGACCGCTGCAGCCTGGCATGTCCATTTTTCTCCAAGATAGGACTATCATTTTTCTGGGGTGCAGGAGTCCAAAACCAATTACAACTGACTGTTTTGGGTTAACAATAGAGTCATGTGGATACACAGTTTTGCTTGGCAAGGCACCTTTACTCCAACAATCTCAGATATAATCCTAACATTCATTTATTGAACATTCCCTTACACAGTGAAAAAAAGAGTAACTTTCTTAACCAAACATTTAATACAAGTATCTGGAATGTCAGGGGACCACTGACTCTGGGTAATATAAGTTCCCATTAGTATTGTAATACTGAAGTTTCATTTTTTAAATTTGATCTAATCTCCATGCCTCCAATTTATCAGTAGATTTTTTGTCAAAATATATTAAAGAATTTTTCTAGATTAGCTTTAAATTATCAAGCGATTTATAAGAATATTTTACTTCTTCTGTAGTATTGGTGGTGGTGATTATTTATTTCCTTTATTTTCATTTGAATGGACATTTCAGCTATTAGATTTAAACATTTTAAGAAGACCTTAATGATGCTGAATTATTAAAAGCTAGCTAGTATAAATGATTTGTTTTGTGAGAAGTCATCCCTGTACACAAAACACTGACCTACCCTCTTTTTTCCACAGAGAGAAGAGGATTATGGGTATTCTTTATCCTCAAGGGTACATTATTTGAACCTCAAGCTGTTCATAAGCGCACATGATATGCTGATATTTTTGGACTACTCTTGTCTTTACTCTAAAGATCGTACTCTTTAAGTTACTGTATATACAAACCTCTTCCTTCCTTTAGTGGATAATTTCCTCTGAATATTGTGAAATTTTACCTGCTTTAATTATAAAGCCTAAGATGCTCATAAGAAACATCATTTTGGACATTGTTAATACTGCTTGACTTTATAGTACATTGCTGTAACCCATATAAATCCAGTGTCACCCAGAGGGAGATTTTTTAATCGTTTCTTTTAAGTTTTCTTCATCAGGGCTTTTCAGAGAGTTTTTCCTTGCCACTTGCTCAGTAGTGATTTAAACCAATTAAATTACAATTTCAACCAATATGTATCGTCTAACATTCAAAGGGAATTGAGCCAAACATGGTTGCATAGTTGTAAAGATTCAAATATCTGTCACATGTACCTTGTTGCACAGTGAAATTATTTTTTGTACGTATCCCTGTTAGGAACCTGGGGTCAGAGCACAGGGTCTGACAATAGATAGGGTTAAGAGCCTTGCTCAAGAGACTACAGTGGAAGCCATAACCAATTGGGCCACCACTGCCAGCTGCTCTGAGAGTCCCACCTCAGGTTTATGTGCATGGTGCTTGCACATTCTCCCCATCCTTGGGGTTCCTCTGGGTACTAGGGTTTTCTCCCACAGTCCAAAGACATGCAAAATGTCATTGTGTGCATGCTTGTGCCCTGCAATGCCCTGACACTGTGTAAAGGGTGTACCCCACCTAGTGCCCCAGGGAGTCCCCTGGGGTTGGCTCCAGAATTCCCCCTTCAATGCTGTTTAGGATAAGCATTATAATGAATGAATGTATGAATGAATGAATTGTGCCACTACCTGTTTAAGGATGATGCTGATCTGTCTTAGTTACCTTAGTTTTGGATATAAAAAACAATGAAACACCATTATAAAAGCACAGAAAATCAATTAAATCAATGATATATAGTCTGATACATGATTACTCATGAAATCCCGAAAGCGAATACTAATGCGTTAACAGGTAGGTATGTGAAAATAACAGGATGCACGCCACATTATTATTATTATTATTATTATTAGTGGAGTTATATGAGCAATATTTGGGAGTATCCTTGATGTAACTAACCAACCTGTCTGCGCCTGCGCGCGCGGCATCTTTTGTTTTTCACGCCCATCACTCAGCGCTCCAGGGGCACAGCGCGCGAGCTGGTGCATCCTGCGTTGTCCTCCGCGCGCGCGCCTCACACGTCTGCATCACTGCATCCATTCCTGCATCACGCGCCGCAGGAGGAAGATGCTGCTGCTACTCGCACTGAGTCTGTGCCTGGTCTCCGTTAATGGACTCCTTCCTGAAACTTGGACAGCTCCCGGTGTGGACTTCCAGTCGCACGCGCCCTCAGAGGCAAATATAGGACAAAACCCGACTGCGCTGAGCGACCTGTTCAGGGAGGTGAAGAAACTGGTGGAAGACACGCAGCGCAAACTGGAGGATGCTGAGCATCAGGTATTGCCCTCGTTGTGTTAGGGCTTAGTCTAAAAAAAAGACTAAAATAAAATAAATCTGCACACATGCAGAAAATGATAGATCATTCCATTTAGCTTCATAATTCATATTTTGACTTAAATAATTACTTGATGATTACCCTGAGTGGGTGGGCTCTGGGTGCACTCGAAGGAATAGCTTTTAAATTAATTATAATGCTTTATTCAAACATAATTTGTATAATTTTTTTTTAAAGGCACACAACATCAACATTTCACGGTGAAATGTACAAAAAAATATAATTTATTTTATTATTACATTATTATATATTTATAAGGGATACAAGCTAAGGCTACCAAACAGGGACAAGGAAATGAGCATAAACTATGTCATTATTGCCCTTGTTGTGCTATACAGACCAAAATGGTACTAAACTGTACCTTTGAGGAAACCTCAAGGGAATGCTTTTGTACCTTTTCTAGGCCAATGTATTTTTTTTTTTACTTTGAAAATGCATGAAATTTACTCTCAAAGGTAATTCCCTAAGATTACCTACATCTACATTTTCCACTGGCTGATGCATGTTAGAAAAGATTAGAAAAGGCATAGTTTTATTACCCTTTTATTTACAGTGTCAAGATGGTGGTGTGTTTTATGACAGTCTGTATAATAACAATCGTACAATAAAAATGTTAAATCTGATCAGATACTGATCCAGAAATGTCCTCCATGCTCATACTGTATGTGAACTGCAGTTTTATAGAGTATCCAGGTTTTTAGGCATGAAGAATCAAGAGTGCACTAAAGTGTGGCACAACTTGATTATCTTTAAAAACTGCATTTGCAAAAAAAAAAAAAAATTCCCCCCAAGTGTGCACATTCGCTAATATTTAAAGGAGTCGTTTAACATCCGTGTCTCTAGTTTTGCATGCGCAATGTATTTCATGCAATATGAGCTGGAGGATGAGGCTTTCAGCATTTTTTTAAAATTCACTTTGCTAGCATTAGATTATGTTTGTAGATCGCATTACTGTTCGTGCATCCTGTAATATGTAAGCACTAAGTCATTTCCTCCTCATGAACCCTTTACAGATGGACAATGAGAGCACCAAATCCATCCAGCCCATCCACAACATCACCTCAAATTACAGCAACGAAAGCAGCTCCGAGATTGTTACCGGAAATCGATCTGTCCCCGCTGCGGAGGCGATCGATAAGGTGAGACTGGCATGGAGGTCATTTTGAGATGTTTGACAAGATCGCATTGCTGTACAAGTGGCCTGAAGAAGTGGATAATGGAACAAATTTATTCATTTATATATTTTTAATGTCAGCACCACGTACAGTGCAGTACATCAAAAGTCTTTGAATGTTCATCCCAAAAAACACATTTTTTTGTCTAAAAAATCTATTCATGTGTTCCTGAGCAGTGTGCTTGTGATTTTAGGTATCTCATAACTCGACTGAGGAGATCCACATGACCAGAAGTGTTAACCAGTCCAGCGGCAAGGAAAATGACGTTGATCATGTGCGTAACCATATTGTTCTCTAATACGTGACTAAATGTAACCATGCTATCAAAAAGTACATGCTTAAATGTATTTATTTATTTATTTAAAAAAAATTTTAGTGATTCTGGTGCTAATGCTTTATTGCATTATTCCTGTGACAGTCAACTTAGGCAAATTAGAATCATGAACACTAATGAAGATGGGAAGTGCATGATGCGATACACCCATCACATACTGTAAAATGTCCTCTGTTCAAGAATCTGGAGGCAGTGTCATGATCTGGGGCTGCTTCAGTTGGTCAGGTCTAGGCTCAGCAATGATATGTGGCAACAAAATGAAGTCAGTTGACAACCTGACTGACCAGGTTATCACATTTTTTTGTGGAGAAATCAGTTTCACAGATGAATTGGCCACTGCATTGTGCACCATAATAAAAAAAAGCTTTAAAAAAAGTTTATTTAAACAGTTTAATGGTGTTACGCAGTTTAGTAGTGAGTAGTAGTGATACTACTCCAGCTGTTACAGGGATAACTTCAAGGATAAGCATTTGCGCCTTGAGTACCAGTTGAGTTTATTTAGTGATACTCTCTGGGTCGGCTTCAGTCTCTCAAGTTGTGTCCAATACTTTGTTGCACAGCTTGCACAAAATCAATTTGGCAACACACACATATCCTCTCACACTCAGAAAAGCCCCATATCTCCTGGCTGACTTATAGAGGCAGTCAATAATCCCCCAGCAGAAATAAGCAGGATTTCCAGGCAGCTGTATCTGAGAGGCGACTGATAAAGCAGGACAATGCCAGATAATGTTCTATAACCTTCTGATCATCAAGGAAGTCTGTTAAAGTGTATCACATCCTTCTGGCAAAGGAAAGCATAAAAGAAAGATAGTTCAGAGGAGCAGTGAGTGTATGAATCTATTGAGATATATCTGCCATAGGAATGACAGATACCCAATTCTATCAAAGGTGCATCATGCATAGCATATTGAACATATATGAAAAATTGTGTCATGAGACTTTTTATATTACTTACATGATATAGTCTTTAGTTGTTTGGATTTCAATATGATTTCCAACAGGAAAGCATGCATATTAAAAGAGAACTAAAGCTACAGTATATGATATTTACACTATTGTATGTTGTATGTTATACATAAAAGTATTGTTTGTTATTGACTAATTTAAATGGTTTTGCTTGCATATAGAGATGTCCAGAATTCATCATCATAACATGATTTTAATGTACTTTATTAAATGAATTTTAATGTAAATGGACAACTAGTCAATTTATTCTCCAAATGAAAAATCATTTGGCATTAGGAATTAAATAAGGTTTAGTTACAGAATCAGGTTGCACATTTAAAGATTTTATACACTACAGAGGCTTTTCTTCTTCTTTTTTTTCGGTTTCAGAGTCTCAAATTAAATTTCAACCACTTCATTCAGTGGAGGTAAAAGGGGAAAACCAAGCCCTCTTTTTGCCCTAGAATATCTTTGTGGTAAAAGGCCACAAGGTTTATTTTAGTCTTTAAGGAATCAAAAGCTTTTTGTATTTTCTTAACATCTGGGTGACTGGTTACCTTATAGGTAAATATTGAACAGTTCATGTTTCAACCTCACATCCTTTAGAATTCTACGAACTGCTCGGCCCAAAACCACAACTGATTAGAACAGACGCTAAAGCCGGGGTTTTGAACTAATCATTTTGAAATAATCCTATATTACTGACAGTAACGGCAGTTTGAGGAGGAGGAGTAATATAAATATAAATAGTAAAAGAAATAGATGTAGCAATTATAACAGTAATAACAAGCAGCAATTAACAAGTAAAAGAAGCAGTAATCTGAGTATTAATTTTAAATACTTTCCAGTACTCTGCAGCCAAAAGGTGATAAGGATAAATGGATGTGGTGGCCAGACCTGTAAATCTCGTCCTATAAACTTTCTCTTTATATTCCTAATTATTCTGCTTTAGAATATATAGCGTTGGGCCTCCGAGTGGCGCAGTGGTTAAAGCGCTCGCCCTATCATCCGGAGAGTTCGAATCCCGGGTGATGCTGTAACCTCTCGCAGCCGGAGGTCTAGAGAGAGCTGATTGGCCGAGCTCTCTCAGAGGGGTGATGAGAGGTACTTAGTGCTCCCACATTAATCACGGCTCTACAGCCAGTCAGGGGCGTCTGTGAGCTCGCACAACGGAGGGAGCGGATATCCTCCGAGGATTTGCTAGATAGCTTTGTAGCTCATCTCATGCATAAATAAAACAACACGGATGGTTTAGAGAAAATTTGGAACGACAAGCAATTACCAGTGAGAAAAAGTGTCAGATGTTGCTGAAAGTGCTTCCATGACTCGTCCAGAAATTTGTTCCCGCCTCAATACTGCGGACCGGCCTACTTTCACCCATGCTGGCATCCAACATCTGGGACGCAGAGCGGTACATATAGTTAAACGTCCCATTGCTGTTTATTATCACCACACATGAAAAGCTTCTTCTCCAATCAGATCACTTGGTTGGAGCTTACTACTGTATTATATTAACTGTAGCACATACAGTACTGTGCAAAAGTCTTAGGCGCCATATTATCTGTAGTACAAATTTTGTTATACAAGTTTATTATGTCTGCATAATTATGTATAAGACCTGTTAACTTGTAAATGGTAACTGTAATAGCAGTAATCATAATGCCAGCATTAGTACTTACAGTAGTAGTAATAATAGTTATAAAGTACACTCACTCACTCACTCATCATCTATACCGCTTAATCCTGTATTCAGGGTTCCCCGGGAGCCTGAGCGGTTATGTTTCTCATCTCAAGGTGTTTTTCCTTGCCACCATCGCTCTTGGCTTGCTTATCAGGGACTATCAGAGACAAACTAATACTTTTGATTTAGACATATTTCCTCACACATTTCAAACATCAGTTTTATATTTACAATTTTTATTTATTTATAGTCATTTGTCATTGCTAAAAGCGCTATATACATTTTAAAAATGTAATAAAACTGATGTTAATGGATTTTCCATGTTTCCTCTTCCCCCCCTTTCTGTCTCTCAGGAGTGTATTATTGACGAGGACTGTGAGAAAGGTAAATACTGTCTCTATGAGGAACACCACTCTGGGTGTATGCCGTGCAAGCATTCCGATGCGGTAAGTCTTCATGTACTCAATTGCGAATGTAATCTCTCACAGAGGACCTCACCTCAGATCGGTTTCAAAAGTGCTGAAGACCGGCACATTTGAGAGCCTCCACCTTTCTATGTGATGTAACTGAGACTGCATTGTATCTGCATTGCAGCACAGGCACGAGTGCATTTGGAGTTTGATACCGAGGGTGTTTTTTTCCTGTTTTTTTTTTTTTACTTTTCCATGGTCCAATTTAAAGTGGATTGTTTGCCAGATCGAGTGCTTTCTCTGTCCCTGTGACATTACCGGGGACACAGAAAGGACAGCTGAAGCTGGTGATGGACAGGAGACAGCTCTAGAATACTGATGTGCTGCTGACAGCCAGGTTTAATCCAGTTCAGATTCAAAGCCTTGCTTTGGTCTGTCATGAAAAAACAGCTTCTAAGGGTGGGTTGAGGGTGCTCCTGAGACTAGAAGCCAGTCCTGCGGCTTTTTTTTTTTTTTTTAATGGCAATCTTGGTAGTAATTGCATTAGTGCAATAATAATGCACATCTCTCATCAATTTTTATTTGTCTGTGAAACCACATCATTATATAAATATCCCTCATACTGTGTGTTTTTTCTGTAATAATGATACTCATCAATATCCCAGTGCCTGGCTGGCTAACAGTCAGCATTGATCTTTATTTATAAGAGGACGAAGATGAGACACAGAAGAAAGACGAGAGATTATTGATTCTGATTGTTTGGACTTCTATCACAGATTTGCAGGAAAGATGAGGAGTGCTGCGAGGGCCAGCTGTGTGTGTTGGGTCGGTGCATGAACTCCACTAAAGGAGAAGCTGGAACCATCTGCCAAGAACAAAACGACTGTGACAACGATCTGTGCTGCGCCTTCTATGAAGGTACCGACTTCCAAAGAGCAAAATTTATGTCCTAAGTACTGTGTACATGAGGTTTGATGTCCAGCTGCTTTCTGATGTGATAGGATTTTACTGCTGTTATTTATTGCTAGTGTGATTTGACTTAGCAGTTTGAACTTTTATAGCAGACTAGAGATAAGGCAAAAGCGTAGGTTTGTGTACAATGCTACGATTTTACAGTCTATGAAGAAAGAGTAACAGGTTATAGCAATTTAGTAGAAAAAAATTACCACTTACTAATTAACTAGCCTTACTAATATAAAAAAAAAAAAATTATAGTGTTTTCCCAGAGTGATGAGCCACACATGATTTGCTCATTAACATAAAATAAGGCTAGCTAGCAGAGAGTAAAAAAAAATAAAAAAAATAATAAAATACATATATATATTGTAAATTAGCTTGAATTTCACTATCTGACCCTCATCAATTTCATATTGTGACAGCCAAGGATCATCTAAAGGGTTGAAAATGTTAAAAAGTTATATTTATTAATGATAATAATAATAATAATAATCCCATGACTAGCGAAACCATTTTGGCTGTAACATATATTAACCAAGTTACTGTAGCTAACCTGGGCAAGGATTAGCTTAGTATAGGGTTTCAGCATTGTTTCTGAGGTAAAGGTTTCTGTGTACCAACTTTCTTATGTCACAGATATAATAAATGGTCTTTTAGAAATATAAAAAATAAGTTTTTTGGATTGTTAGAGCTGTGCAAAAAGTAAACTACTGTCTATAATCAAAGTCAGCTAGTTAGCCTGCTAACTACACCTTCCACTACACTATATTTTATTTATTTTTTTCTTACTGTTGAAGCTAAGAAAACATGTTCTAATTTTAAATCAAGTAAAAAATAAAAAAAATCATTTAGAAAATTTTAAACATTCCTCATGTGAAGGCAGGTATTGAGTCACGCAGGAGAGTTTTGCGCTATAGGCTATAGAGTGCAGTAGGTGAAAGGTAACAAATTTTAATTAAGAATTTAAAATCGGTCGATGAACGTTTTAATCCTAGTTTAATAAATACTATCCAAGCTTGTTACTCCAGTTATAGAAAACCTGATAGAAGTGATAGAAATCTTGCCTTTTTTCTTTATAAATCCACGCTGCTGGTCAAGTTCATTTTTGGGCTAGCAATGAAATCCAGGTGTCAGAATGAGTCCTTTATACTTAATGTCGCGAAATCCTCATTCCGAACCGCTTCTTATAAACAAACTCGCATTGGCCATATCTCAGGAACCGGACATGATACAGTAATAAACATTTTTGCTGTCAAAATAAAGCTTATTGAACCACTTGAACTCAACGGACACAAAATGCGACTTAATATCTGATCTGCTGCGAGGGCTGACGAATGTTCGTGCATCTTCCCGAATAAGGAATAAAATATTTCCACCGCTGTGTTTTTATTTGCAATCATCTCCTTTGAACATGCGAAATTTGGAATTTAGTGAAGCAGTTTCTATACATTTCTTACATCTCTGTTTATGATCGTTTAGCCTGTTTCTCTCTTTCATCTATATTTTCCCCATCAGGTCTGCTTTTCCCTGTGTGTATCCCCAAACCCAAAGAACGTGAGCCCTGTAGCATCTCAACCAATCACCTGATGGACTTGCTGTCATGGGATTTAGGTCACAGGAGTCCTAAAGAGCACTGCCCCTGCACTGGGGACCTGCAATGCCAACATCTGGGGTAAGACACCCTGGGACAAGCTCAGCTTGCGTTCATTCCCCTGTGTGCCTGCAACATGCCATTCAAATAAACACAGCGAAGGCTGAAAACAAAATAAAGACAAGATATCTCTACATTAGATTATTTACGAAATCATGAGCCTCTGGAAGAGCGGTAGGCGTAATGTGATATTAAACACCCTTGTGATGTGTGACACAAAATCTGTAGGGAAACAGATGATGATAAACCAGTGCATGGTAATTATAAATTACTGTTATTTTTAATAGAACTGTATATTTTTATATACGATAATGTGATTACATCTTGTTATGGATTCTGATGGCAAAAATGTATAAAGAAAATACATGAAACAATACAGTAATCCCACAGGAAGTTTTTCCAAATGAAAGTTCAAGTTCTGTACTGTACAGTATGATTTAATAGACCCATGGTGCTGTGATGTACGATTCAGATCTTCATAGTGGATAAAACTGTTCTGTTTTCTTTAGTCACAGCTTGGTGTGTTTAAAAGCTCCGACCTCAAGCGAAGAAGCTCTGAGTGACACTCTATACTCGGAGATCGACTACATCATCTAAACCTGGACACAGAACCTGTTCAGACTTGAAGTTACTACATTAACGAGCTCTGCAAACTTCACTGAACCTGGAAGCCTTTAGCAATCGACCATACAAAACTATTACTCCGTATGTATCCATGTATGTACGTACGTACATACAATCTAGTCATCATACTTCACGCTTATCTAGCCTATCTACAAGAGCAATAGCTTTTAGCAGGATGTCTACCATGTAAAGGTTCTCCCGAAGATCTGCAGACAGGAAAGAGTATATTCTATGCACTGTATTAAGTACTGTATGTACCAGAATCTATTACCTGAGCGGTCACTGGTGTGTTTTTTTTTTAGGTTTTCAACATTTCAGTCTTGAAGGAGTACAGCACTTACAAGCTCAGTGTTAAATACTCATAGTTCTGAATTTGATGCATTAGGTGGAAGAAAAGAATGAAAGTAAATGTTGCTCCAGAATCAAGAACGTCATCTTGGATTTAAGAATGATTTCACAGTATTAAATGCAAATTTAAATGTTGTCTCCAAGCTACAGAAATGTAAACCTGCGATAAATAAAAAAGATGAAAAATGCCCATTTTGTGTGTGACCATTAATTTTGGGGTTAATTAATCTTAGTAGTAGTAACAAATCTTAGGCAATTTGATGATTTATTGCAAATTCGGTTGTGTTTTTAGGGGAAAATAATGAAAATGATGAGCTAGAGGCACCTGTATGAAAACAGGAAGCTATTTCAGACCTTCTTACCACGAGTCATGTTCTTCAAACGTGTGTATAATTACTGTCTGAGGTCATGAAATTTTGGCATCTGATGTGTAGTCACAGAGAATGGTTCCACTGGATCGAAACAAAACTATTACTTACATGACGAGCAGTGCTCAAGTAAGACCTGGACTTTTTTTTTTTATTGTGCAAAGTAACAAAACAATTATGAGAGCAAAAATTTCCTTTGTTTCTCTATATAATCCCCTGCTACACTAATGCACTTATCCCAGTGTTTCGCTAGCACTTTAAATATGTCCAGGTTAAAAAAAAATAAATAAAAAAAATCTGAGCCAAAATCAGGCTGCCTGCTACCCATTTGAAATGTTGACCTCCCAGGAATCCTTTAATGGCCCAGAGTGGAAATGTCTAGGAGCAAGGTCAGGACTGTAACGTTTCTAGTAATGTAATGTGTAAGTGATGTTCTTTGCTGACCTGATGTACAGTTCCCACAGATAGAAGTGTCTCTTCTGCAAAGTAGCCACAAGTTATCTATCGATTTTCAAGGATCCGACAATCAACTCGCTGAACGTTAATAGAAACAACTGCAGTGGGCTGATCATTCACTGACATCTGGCCTTCTTTAAAACGTTTGCACGGCTCATCGCCATACTGTGCTTGACGAATTCTGACAAAACCTTCATTCACAAGAAACTTCATCATGAATCTTGGTTTGACTTCCCTCTATATAACGTCAAGTTCGAAGACTTGAAATAATTTGAAGAAAAACATCGATCCTGACCGCTTGACCCACTCGACATGCAACTCAGCATGGCTGAAGGAGAAAGCTTCAGCTTTCCTTCAACATTTGTAAATCCAGTGTCTGCTTCAGAAAAAAAATAAATAAATAAACACTCGAGGATGGGATAAAGGATTCTAAAAGGCAGCAATTTGGGAAATGGCCAACTAACAAGATCCTTAACTTTAAACCATATTTTTGGTATGAGAGAAATCATATTCTGATATTCAGTCAATTTTCAAGTTTAGAGTTGTACTACATAGAATACCCAACAGAAAATCATACAATTGGGCAGGTCTGTCATTTCAAATGATACAATTTTCAAAACAATTAATGTGGCCTAAGAAAAAAAAAATTATAATCTTGACAGTTTTATTGCGTGAAAAAACTGCAAAGATCTACAGTAGTGCATGGAACATGGAAACGCTCCTGGGATTTACAGCTAACCAGCAAATCAGTTATCCAATATGTATTTAACATCCAGAATCTGAAAGTACAGTTATTCTTGATACAAAGTAAGTAAGCAATACTTATTCAAAGGTTTCGCGAGTAACGATGGTGTTTAAGTGCATTGAGTTCTGCTTTCTACTTGGAAACTTTTCTACTTGGTTTTTGTTTGTTCATTTCTTGTCCATGTGTAAAATGCTATTAAAATAAAGTTTTTTCCGAATAAAAAAAAAAAAGGAAAAAAAAAAAAAAAACTATGCGAGTCGAGCAGTCTCCTGAAATGATACATCCAGACAGAAACTGATTATTTTTTTTATTTCCATATTGGCAAATCTACAGTGAACAGCTTGTGGCAGAGTTAGGAGCCCAGGGAACCCACAGTGGTTCGGCTTAGTTCGGTGATGCTGAGAGCCAGGGCGCTGCTCCTCCAGTGCGGCTCTAAAGCAGGGTCGCCAAACCTCACCTAACCACAGCACAGTCCAGTGGCTTTCCTGTTCTAATATCGTTAATAAACTATCGAGTTGCATCCAGCAGCCCTGCTTTAGAGCTTTTGCTCTCTGGCTATGCAAAAAACAGCAGCAAGTAGCATCACACAGCTCGTGCGCACTCGCACGCACACAGGCAGACAGACCAAGCTCGAACACACACGTTCATGTTGTGCAGAATTAAAAACAGGACCTAAAGAAAATTGGGTTACAGAGCAAAAAAATTTAAAAAAAGTGTGCCAGTTATCATAATCATTATCATTATCATCATTGTAGTCATCAATTCTGGGGTAAAAATAATTTACAAGGAGTATGTAAGGGGAAAAGGTACATAGGGAAATATAAAGCTCTACTTGATTTGTATTACCCTAGTCTTAAGGGCAGACTTTTAAAAAATGTACCAGTGTGAGTACCCCAGAGAAAGAAGTGAGAAGTGGTGGTGTGAGAGATGAATAGGCGGGGCTCCCTCTGCAATGGGTGGAGCTTCAGCAGTCAGCAGGGTGTGACAGAGCGTCAGCCACCATCATACCCACACGTGCAAGGAAGCACTCTTAGATGAAGGCCAGGATGGAGCCTCATCATCCACGAGCGAAGCACTGAATTCATTAATGGAACAAGAGCAAACGCCTCAGTATTCTGAGAACTATTGGAATACAAGTGACTTAATGGAGGACCTCAAGAGAAAACAAAACAAAACAAAAACACAAGAGGACGATTATGTTCGAGATGACAAGCTTGTCATGTATCTCAACCAAGCAAAACTCGGATCATGGACATGTGCACGCAAGATTGTGGACGAGATCACTAATCAATTAGAGTGAGAATGATTAATGAACAGCTATTAAAGGAAACAAACAAACAATTAAAAGATAGAACTGATACAGCCAGAGAAAGAGATACAAATAGTCTTTTCTATTCCACAAGCACATCCATCTCTGTCAAGATTGATTTGTCTGAGTGATACCGGATGCCCGTTCATTTGCACTTCCCTTTAAACTTTTATGAGAATCTATAGTGCACAGTAGAAGTTCTGAGGCTTGTACACGAGAACCCCCCACGCCAGAAGAGCTCGGAGAAGACCGCGCCGACTGTACGACACCGGGGACGTCAGATTGGACCTGGGTATTGACGCCATCAAGAACCCCTGGTGAGGCAGCGCTACACTGCAGCGGGCAGGCCAACTATTAAAAACAAACAAACACAAAAAAAAAAAAAAAAAAAAAAAAAAAACAACACAAAGTGATCAGGGTGTAAGGGGGCGTTTCTCAGTCCTGGCCCGGGTCTTTAGAAGGCCCTCCGTCTAGGTAGATCTTCAGAGCTTTTTCCTTGCGGGGAGAATAACTGACCCGGTGGCCTGTCTTCAGCAGCCGGCTGCTCTCTTTCTTCATCAGTTCATTTCGCTCTTCTTCAGAGAGCTCCATGGGCTCCTCAGCGCTGTCCCTGCAGGTGACAAACACAGCTTTTAGAGGAAAAAAAAACAACAACAACACACACCACTAGGGGCTGCACTTGTACTGCAGGCAAAACTATACACATTTTAAGTACAATAGCAGCTCAAATATGAGGTATGTTTTTTGTCTATTCTTATTAAATATTAAAAACGGTCAGATCGTTACCTGTAGTACACCACAGCACCATCGTCGCAGATGTAAAGGGGCCAGACATTGAGCGTAGAGACCTTAGGGTTCCAGTCTAAATCCTGATGGATCTCTAAGACGGATATGTCACAAGGAAACGTTCCACGTCCCTAGAGGTGGGGGATGGAGGTGCACTGTGAGACAACTGCCAGAAAGACAAATAGGCTGAACAAGACTAAGGTTGTTTTTCAGGTGTATCTCTGTTCCGATGAAATCTGGTCTGACAGGACGTTTAAGGACGACCGAGACATATCTGTCTTCATGCACTTGGCAATAAAAGTGGCAATGATTGTCTTCTTTATAACCATAAACATATCACCAATTTGAATACTGAAAATTAACAACCTTATTTTACATGCGAGTTTTACATTCGATTTGAATTTTGCAGATGGGAACCTGCACGTTTTTAATAATATCTCCTGTTAATCAGGTGGGTTTTTTTTTTTTTTTGCCAATTGTGGTGTGGTTTCGCATCCAACTAAATGTTTGCATTTATTTGATTGCAAAAATCAATGCGTGATGAAAAAAAAGGAATAAATAATAAGGCCCTTTTTGCAATTAGAATTATAAACTATAAATACCCTAAAAACACACGAGTTTGAGATCTCAGACTAATAAATAAACAAGCTGTCATACCTTGGCGAACTCCAAGTTCTCGAGTGGAATCTGACTCATTTCACTGAGCTGCAAGGAAACAAAACAACAGTATTAGAGTTAACTTTAAACTGGGGTCTATGTTGTACAATAAAAGAAAAAGGAAAAAAAAAAAAAAACAGAAATACGGTTCATCTACTGTAGGCACCTTTTCCTTGAGTTCATCTACGCTGCTGCTCTCCAGCACCACCTCGCGGAAGGGCTCCAGCTTCATCTGGGCCGGACACCAGCGCCGTGTCAGCACCGCCAACTGAGACATGGACTTCATTCGCTCCGGTTCTGAAACACCCCGACAATCACAATTACAAAGTGAGACCATTTGAGAAACACCAAAAGATCTATACAGTTCATAAATATATTTACGTACAGTACTGTGCAAAAGTCTTGAAGCACCATCCATTTCTACACATTTTTTGTTTCCAAAGAGTCAGACTTCCTGGTATTTCTGATGCAGTCTTGAGAAATAGCCCTCCAGGCTTACTGAAGGACTTTTTTTGTTTCTCATTTTCAGTCCAGTCCCTGTACCTGACCAGAGTCTGTTGAATGTTTTTTTTTTTTGTTTAAGCCACACAGTGACCTATGAATCAGTCATAAGGCTTGAACCAGTGAGAAACAAGTGCAGATGATGACAGATGGTCAGGCCAGTGATTAGAAAACCGTTGATGCTGAGTGGTTGGAACAGACGAGAAGGAAAATGAGGTTGGTGCTAAGGTTGTTACCTTATGGGAACTTGTGCCATAATATTTTATTGTAAGTAATGGAAGGTTGCAACATTGAAAAATCTTTCTTCGATTCTATTTAAATCTAAGATTATAACTTATCTGATTAGCATCCATGTAAACACTTAAGAGATGCATTTCATCATGAATGAATATTTGTTGACATGCATGAAGTACAGTAGTTCGGCACACTGGGAATCATTTCATCTGCCGAATGTGAAATTCCTTTCACTGCAAAGAACAAGATGACCAACCTAGACCAACATTGTGTAATGTGAACTACATTTGTGTTTCTGCTGTTCTTTTTTTTTTTGCGTCAATAAGTTTTTACACAGGAGGAGAAAGCAAAAGGACCTTTACAGCTCACCAAGAACACAAAACTACTTAGTGTGCCTTCCTCCACCATAAAAACCATGAGCCAGTGGAAAGTCCAAAGCCACAATCTGATGCCAGAGAGGTTATGGAATATATTGATCAGGTATAAATGAATAAATAAATGCAAATAAATAAATAAAAATAAATAAAAAACCTAATCACCTATTAATGCATAAACAAATATTTATTCTAACAATATATATATATATTAAAAAAAAATCCTATTGCATGGATTATCAAAAGATTTATACCAGAGGTAGTTACATTATGCATTTTTATTCTGATCGAACTGTTATTCATGATTAGTGTAAGATTAGTGTTAAAGTAACCGAAAAGCTTTCAATTGCAGGAAGTAAAAAAAGAAAACTGGTTCCAAGCTCATGCTGTACAAGTTTTGCACTATGCTGCATGTGAATTTCAGTTAAACTAGTGCACATCATTAATATAATAAAACACAGTTATAAAAATGTCTATGTGCATGACTCGGTAACAGCGGCCTGACTCCAAAGCTTTAACAACTATTATTAGTGCCAGTCTGTCCAAAATAAATTTGGCATCACACTCAAAAACCACATGGTTAAAATGATATATAAAAAAAAAAAGCCTACTCAACAAACTAAATAAAGAAACAACACTTGGAAATAAGTGGAGTGGCATTTAAATAGCACATTGAGAAGATGAGCTATTTTTACACTGCCACTAGACTGTTTTGTGACACCTGACTGTTTAGATCCTTTCAACTCCGGGTTGTAAATAAATAATTGAGTGACAACTTTGTGAAAGTCTTCAGCAATCCTAAACAGGCTTACATTAGTTAATTGTAAACAGCACTATATAAATGTATAAATTTCACTTATTTACAGGAAAAAAAAGCTGTCCAAATATATCTGGCCCTATGTACAAAAGTAAGTGACCCCACCTCACGGTGATGTCAAAGACTCTTTGCCAGTTAACGGAAACGCTTGACTGCAGTTGTTCCCGCCAAGGGTGACACAACCTGTTATTAGGTTTAGTGGGGTTTGGGTTGACATTTAAGTTTGAGAAGCTTTTTTCCTTAATAAATGAAATCATTTAAAATCTGCATTTTGTATTTACTCGTGTTATCTTTGTGAAACATTAAAATTAGTTTGATGAACGAAAAGGAAAATAGGCAGCACCTATTGCACCACCCCTGGATACAGGATTAAGCGGTGTAGACGATGAGTGAGTGAAGGGGGAAAATACTTTTTCACAGCACTGTATGTTCATTGGTAAGCAACAAGCTATAGCCAATTTGATATTGTTTTGTTGGAGGGCGATGTTTACCGTCGAGAACTTCAAGGAAGACTTCCCAGTTGCTGGAGATATTGATGTCCTCCTCGTAAACGTGATATTCCAGAAACACTGTGCCTGGGTTTTTCCACGTCTTCTTCCGGAGTCGAAACCTACACAAGCACCAAGACAGTTTTGTATTCCGTTTGGGTTTTGCTTCTTTGCCACATGATACCAGTTGAGTCATTCCACTGAGATGGAAATTAATTACACCCTTACCATGAGGTCAGTGGAAAGTTTAATGTGAAAATGGAACATCTTCCAAAATATATTCACTTCATAATGTATACCTTTGTCCAGAGGTTATATACAACACTATCAGGGCTGACACTGTGGATGGCGAGACAGTTATCGGACTGCTGACCCCCCCCACCCCCACCCCCACCCCCCCCCTCCATCAAATGCAACAGTAAAAGATGTTGGTGAGATGATAAATTCCAGTCTTTTATTTGAAGCACATGTAAATATTACCAGGATAGCATTCTTTCACCTCAGGTATATTCCTTGAGGTTTCCTCTCAAGGAACATATTGTCTTGGCAATATATTCCTCATCTTGGCAATATATTGTCACAATTTTTTCTGCATTGTTTAGTGACAATATTTCCTGCATCATTTGATGATAATATATGGCCAAGATGGAATATTCTGTCACTAAACAATGCAGAAAAACTAGTTCATGCTTTTATCACGTCTAGGTCGCACTATTGTAACGCTTTACTGTGGTTGTTGTACTAGGTGCATAAACAAGCTTCAATTAGTTCAGAATGCAGCAGCGAGAGTCCTCACTAGAACCAGAAGATACCCATATCTTATCCTCACTGCATTGATAATCAAAAGATGCAGGCTGCTCGTCAGTACCGTGTATTATGAAAACTACAGCTGGGGGCAGAACTTCTTACAAAAGCCCCAAAGTCTTCTTTCAAAGCCTCTTTCCCCATCTCTCGCTGCCCAACACACAGTATTGCCTGCAGATCAATCCCTGCTAGCTTTATCAGCCAAATGAGAATGGGTTCCCTGATGAGTCTGGTTTCCTCCAGGTTTCTTCCTACTGCCATTATGGGAAGTTTTTCCTAACAAACTTTTACCCTCTAACAATCAACCTCAACAATTCATTTTGGATTCCTGCATTTTGGAACCATTTTGATTCATACACTTTTCATACAAACATCCATAATTTCTTTTGATTGTATAAAGCTGCTTTGCCACAATGACAATTGTTAAAAGCGCTATAAAAATAAAATTTAATTGAACTGACTTTGACACAGAGACATCTACCTCAGAAAGAGTGTTCTTGATTGGGCAAACTGTTGTGAATATTTGCTTTTTTTATCCACCAGGGAAAGGTTCTTTTGCAACCACTCACACATTTGTCTTGATTTTGCGGCTAGTGATGGCTTGTTTCACTAGCAGTGACAGCTCTTTGAACATCACCCTGAATGCCACACTTGAATTCTGAACTCTTTTTTGTGTACACTGTCTAATAAACAATTGAGTAACCACTACCACGGGCCTTAAAAAAAAGAAAAGAAAAAAAAAAAAACATAAAAGTGCAATGATTAATACAGAATTAACAATTGAGACGCCCTCAAAGTAAAGCTGAAAGTCCCATCACTGAGCATTAATGTATTTTAAACAATAGATCATGAAAGCAAAAATAATCTTCGGATTAAAAATTCACAAAAAGACACGATCCAGATAGTTACATAAGACACAAATAATTACTATCCCACCCGCTCACCTGTCTATGCAGAGATCCAGTTTGCACTGCTCTCGGAGCTGGGGTATTAACTCCTCTTTAGACTGTCTCACGGTCATGCCCTTAGCGAACACGGTATCCAACAGGAATCTGCAAGGCTAAAGAGAAAGATCACATCCACATCAACCAATTTTCCAACAACATGGACAGCAGAAATCCATTTTGCAACTTTGCAATCCTGTGAATTAATTCAGCACTTGAATCCAAATGCTGATATTTTCTTACCTCTGCTTCATTGACTAACAGCTGGTACACTTTTACTCTGTATTCTCCTTTCTTTAGGGCTCGTCCTAATCGAATAGTGATCTGCAGATTAATTTTTAAAAAATTAAATAAAAAAAAACAGCAAAAAAGAAAAATTACTTTAAAAACTGAATAAATGTGGGATATAGTGTAATGTGTTAGTTGTCAAAAAAGGTAAACCTTGTTGTCATCCGAGAAAGAAGAAAGAGTCTCGTTAAGTCGCACGCTCTCAAACTCCTGGTTGTTGGCGTAGACACGGAAGACTTTAAACTGGGTAGCTTGCACTCCGACATATGGCTCAAGGTTCTGCTTAAATGCTGCCAGTGTGATCCTTTTGTCAACATGGATTAGCAAACCTGGAAAAAAAAAGGCAAACTCAATAATTGTTTAAATTTGATTGTCACAGAGTAGATTTTAGGGTTGTATGGTTATGGCGTGCAACTTTTTTTTTTTTTTTTACAATTTCAACACTTTGTGTTACATCAAAAAGAAAACTTGTACAATGCACTGTGACATTAGGGGAAAAAATCTAAAAGGAAATTCATAATGCAACCATGCAAGTCTCTGTAAATAGGTTTTTGCAAATTAAAAAAAGTATAACTTTTACAAATTATAAAAGTATTAAACCAAGTACATTATTATTATTATTATTATTATTAATATAAATTTTACAGAAAATCAGTCAAGACATTGAGACACACAGGATTCATTAGCATGGTTTATTAGCACTGTTCTGTACCTTTCTGTCCATCTAGAGCAGCATCCTCCTGTGAATACTGCTCTGCTCTGAAGTACAAGTAATGCGTCTGTGTTTTACTCTTGCCGTTCTCGTCGTATTCGCTGTCTGTCCCCGAGTCCTCCTCGGCTGTGTCCCATGTCTCCTTCTTGCCCTCGTGGGCTTTGGAGCGCCGACTGCTGGTGATGCTGTGTGAGTCGAGGCCGTTGGCCAGAGGCAAGGGTGCACCGTCTGCGTTGCACAGCGTGTCGCTGCTGTGGCTCGAGCTCAGGATGTCCGAGTCCACGGAGCTGGTGCTGCGGTCGTTGTTTGCATCCGAGTCGGAGCGTTCCTCTGAAGCCAGCTGGTTCTCCGCCTGCGGGAAATCGAGGTGCTCGAAATCGCTGTGGTCCGAACTCTTCTGGCTCTCGCTGGTGCTGGAGGTTTGCTTCTGCTGTTGCTGCTGCTTCTGCTGCTGTTGAAGGGAAAGGTTTTTTAACTTCTCCGTGCTCTCCTCCAGGATAGCCTCGACACACTGGCCCCTGCTTTTAGCCCCCTCAAATGAGTCCTCGGAGTCACCGCTCGCTTTGGAGCAACTAGTTCTGTGAGCCATGGAGCCTGGAGACTTCTCCGGGAGCGAAACAAACAGTCTGATCGTGTTGCCGTGCCGATCCAAAAGCTTCCAGAGGAGCGAGTCGGTGAACGTGGCTTGATGGTCGTCCGAGTCCGAGCTCTCCACAAAAACCTAGCGGAAGAGGAAACGATTAGAGATCACAGCCGTTGATCAAGGCAGAATTTTATGATGGAGAACTTATGATGAACAGCTCGCAATTTGTCTTTTCGTCATTTTGAAAATGAAACCTTGTTACTCCTGAAGAAACCCTCAGCTTTCAGTGTCTTGTTGGGCACGTAGAGCAGCCGGAGGTCATTATAGCAACGCTCCAGGACGACTCGCATGGTTTCTGCAGACAGCCCGGTGGCCTGATCAAATGAATTAACAAAAACAGAAGGAACACACAAAAGGTTTTTGTTAGAATTGTGATCTTTATAAACTCTCAATGAAAGATTCATCAGCACTGGCTGCTTGATTGTCTTCCAAAATCAGGTTTTGACTTCTACGAATACTTACTAAAATGACCAAATTAACAGATCAGGGTGTGTCTGACTGCGAGAGAGCAAACGTACTTGTGCGATGAGTTGCTTGAACTCTGTAATGGTTTGGTTCAGGTAGGCCCTGACGCTGATGGGAGCAGCAATGGTTTCGCTCTTCAGATCCACCACGTGTACCTTCACCATCACCTCTGAAGAGTTAATTCGTAAGACATTATGCATAAGCAAACTCAAAATCTTAATATATGTACACTAACTATAAATCATTATTCAATTATTATGTTTTATTTATTTAAAAAAAAAACGATTGCTTAGGGTTTCATAGTACCTCCAGGTTTATACGGCTGGAACACTTGGTCGGGACGGCGAGTCTCAAGTAGCAAATCGAACATGTAGGAGGATTTCACCCCGCCGAGGAGCAGCCCCATGGGCATGTCCTCCTCCCCCTCGTAGGAGCGCTCCAGATATTCGTGAAATTCATCATACTTCACTAAGCGACAGCAGTCCAGAGGAACGAGGCCCTCAATATCCATCAGCTGGAGAACAAAACAGCAAACATATATTACCCCCATATGTATGATGCATGACAAAGTGAAGCATGGTGGTGGAAGCATTATGTTTACACACAGAGCGTGATCCTGGCGTACCTTGTATGCTATTTCCGTGGCCTCACAGAGCGTTTTGTCCTTGTGAACCTCCAACTTGTTCTCCATCATCATCGTCTTGACAGGATGCATGCAGAAGAGCTTGATCTATACAAAGGGGTGGAAAAAAATAATAAATGGTACAAGCATCCAGAAGGAAAATTGCGCATGGTGTTGCTCAAGTAAAATACGCACTGTACCTTGCAGGTATTGCGTTCTATCTCTCTTTGTCTCTTTTCCTGTTCCTCGGATTCTCGCTCTCTCTGAACGAGGCGCTTTATGTGCTCGGGGAAGTCTTCTACGTCGAGGTACTCTGCACACAGAAGCAATGTTTTTTTTTTGTTTTTGTTTTTTTCGTTTAGAAAAATGATTCAAGAAAACTGAAAAATTCATTGCAAAAATCAGATAAGATAAAGATAAGTAGAACTTTTCTTACTTGCGTTCCGTGAGGAATCTTTCAGTCTATATATGAGCATGTATGCATTAGTGGAGCTGTTAGAATAGAAAATATAATTCGGAGATTATTTCCAGTCAGAAACACCAGTGACATAAGAATGTCTTTACTTAAATAATAATAAACTCAACAGCATCTTAGAAACTTTGTGTTTTTTAACCTTGTTCTTAAACAGTCATCTCTCTGAGAAGAATCCAACCGACTCTTTATGTCATTTAGTTGTTCATTGGCTGAACTTCTGGTCATTATGTCTGCTTTTAGACAGGACTGTGTGTACAAGTATGGGCTTGTCCCGTTTAAACCACACAGTAAAAGCAGCAGCCAGAAGCGGGGGGAAAAAACCCACCATAAAATGTTTGTTTTATTTACCTGGCAAAGGCACTGGAGTAATAGCCTCTGCTCCCTGAGGAACCACCGTAGGTCTTCCTGATGTCATCCTGCGTGATCTACGGGAAAAGAAAAATAAACACATTTTCAGAAACAAACAATGACTGTTAAGATATTATTCTGAAAAAAAAAATAATAATTTTACATGTATGAGAATATGAAGGCTGGCAAACCTTGCTGACATGCTGGTCGTTGAAGCTGTACCACTGGCTATCGCTGAAGGACTTGATGCAGGCATAATAGTGTCCACCTGCGGCGCTCCCAGAATGCACCATTACTGAGAAGAGTTCATAGGTCAATGAGCTCTGTAATGAAAGGAAAGTGAGAAGAGATCCTCTGTTATTGTTTTTTCCCCAATAACAGCATTACTACAGCAAGTGCTCTTGAGGTAGTAATGAATGACGTCATAATTTGTGTGTGTTTATTGTCATGTTCAATATTTATAGTAACAACTATTTTGGAGACATGTCAGGATAAAGACTGGAGGTACCTTTGGCTTAAGTACCCTCTCAGCGGTGGTGGTGCTGTCCAGGCAGATGCCCTCATCCACACCGTCGTCCGTGGAGAAGTCGTTGCTCATCTGGTCGCTGTGGCAACTGCCTTCGTTCTCCGCCCCACTGTCAGTGCAGCTCTCTGTCTGAGGGGATTTCTGTAAGTCGCAATTCATTCAAGAAATCATTATCGGTCACGATCAGGAACAAACGGAGTAAAATCTAACAAGGGCCGTGGATATAACGATCACGAGGCTGGTCTTTTTACCTCGTCCTCGAGGTCAATAAAGGGGCTCATGTCAAGCTCCTCAGGGAAGGTCATGCGGTCGTTGAGCTTGATTCTGTGCATAGTGGTGTAGTCGAAGTCAAAGCGTTTCAGCTGCAGCGTCAGCAGGTAGGGAAAGTGCAGGAAACGCAGACCCTAAATAATCAGACATAAACGTGAGGCAACACCACAGTGACAATGCGGTACAGAGGGAGAGAGAACAGAGGCAGAAAGAACGATGACGGTCTGCAGTAATTTGCTGGGCTCCTGCTCACCTTGCGTGCGTCGCATTTCTTCTTGCAGCGCTCGCAGAAGTACTGGTTGGGCCCGTCCAGGGTTTCAGGCTGGATGAAGGCCTGTAGTGCTTCCTCCTGTTACAATGCAAAAATGGGCATTTATATTTAATAAACATACATACTTTTTAATGGACGTAATTATGGATTATATCCGAATAGAGTTTGGGTATTGAAGTAAACTCGATGAATAGCTCAATGGAGCAGAGAAACTGCACGTGCGCAGGTTGTTAGCAACTAGCTACGCAGCTAACGTAGCTAAGTGATGCTTATCTTCTTTCTTAAACTGAAATCTGTATCATCAGTGTTTCATATAACAAAAAAATATGTATGTTGATCAGAGGTGTGTAGTAACGAGTTACATTTACTCTGTTACACTTACTTAAGTAACTTAAAAAAAAAAAGTACTTCTAGGAGTAGTTTTACTGCAGCATACTTTTTACTTTTACTCGAGTGGATTTGTGAGGAAGAAACGCTACATTCTCTTACGTTACTCCTCTCCATTCGGCTACACTCGACTCGTTACTTTTCTAACCATTTATTCTATATGTGCAGCCGGTAGATCTATCACCCGACTGTTTCACCAATCAGACGCAACAATAATCACATGATTCCGTTTGACCAATCAGCCACAATAATCACGTCTTCAGTCGGTGTTCTATAAATTCATCCTACCCGTGAATCAGTCCTACACACGCTCACTGCACAGCATGCGCAAACAAAAGTTTCCACATCTTTCTCTAATTTTGCGGAACGCCCATAAATCCATGCTGCTACTAGTGGGATTTTGCGGTTAGTGTACAATCTTGCGCTGAGTATGGAATGCTTTATTCATGTTTGTGAGATTACAGTATATATTAACTCCGATTGTGCATATAAATGTTATTTTAACAGTCTATGAATATATAAGCATATTTCAGTACAGAATTAATCGCCAACACACGTGTTGCACCTTTTTATGCATCCCAAAAAATATGATGCACTGTGTAAGTGTGTGTGTGTATACACAAATATATAATTATTATAATTTCTAAAAAATTCGGACATTGTGATTGAAACAGTTACTCAGTACTTGAGTAGTCTTTTCACCGAATACTTTTTTTTACGCTTACGTGAGTAATATTTTGGATGACTACGTTTTACTTCTACTTAATATATATTAATATTAATATAATATTATAATATTATTTTGAAGTACAGCTACTCTTACTTGAGTACATCTTTTGGCTACTCTACCCACACCTGATGTTAATTCATCTGAATTAATACTTGTACGTATATACAGTATAACTCAGTTAAAAGTACGAACTCTACACAAGGAAGGAACTTGGGCATTTTGTGTCACTAAAGACTCGCTCAGCATTTATTATGTCAAAAGAGAATGGATCACTGAGTTGTGCCAAAAAATTGCAAAAGAGCAATTTACAGCAAATGGTGCAAATAATGTTTTAAAAACATGCTTTAAACAACCGTTCTATTTACTATGTTCTCCCTACAGTGCTTTTTACCTTGAAAATTTTAATTTAATACATCACTGTTGGAAATTGAGCTACTTGCCGTATTTTAATTATATTAATTGTTTGATTAATATTTTTTTTAAATATATGAAAACTAAATTGGATTAAAATGTGTAAGAAACAATGAATGAATTTTAAGGGAAAGATATTTTTATATCCGTTATACATTTTATGTTAAGTTCGTGACTCATTTCTTTCGACAGTGCTAGCCACACGACTATTTCTGTTGAAACAAAGTGTTACCTTGGTACTAAACACACCGTAACTTTGACTGCTGAAGCTTCATGTGTGTCTCAGCTGACCCTTGTGGAATTTGGCCCGGATTAGTTCAATTTTGGTGCAAGATAGACTTAAAAAAAAAAAAATCAGAAGTATCCCTTTAAGGTTAATAGTAATTTAGTAATCAGCCGGTTTACTTTATCCATGTACACTGGTACATAAAACCCGACAGGTTGAGCATGAAGACGAGACGTACCACGCTGCCGAAGGCCTGACTGGCTCCGAAAGGCCTGATGACCAGCGGTATGTCCAGGTATGTGTCGATCCTCCAGCTTTCATTGCCGCACTCCAGACAGCGCACATAGTCCTTCAGTTTGCCCTGGTACAGCTGATTTATAAGGTCAGCCTGAAGAATCATAACACACCATTACAGAGTATGGAAACGTACAACTTTACACTCAAAATCTTTAATATGATTACAATTCGAAAGACAGCATGGCATATAATGATGTTTTGTCTAACTACAACGAACAACCAAAATTAATCAAAAAAAAAAAAAAAACTTGCTCACTTAACCCTGACCCGTGATCGCTGATTCGTTAATCCTAGTCCACATGAGTGAACAAGAAAATCATTAATGCCCTGATATTGAGTCAGGCATGTCTTTAAAACCCTGTCCGCGTTTATACAAACAAGTTCCAAATCACAAAGTACTACTAACCCTGAGACTTTTCATGTTACACTGGGCCCTTTGTTCCGACCCTAGTGGATTAGTGGCATATCAGATGAAGGTGCAGGAGCTGTAGCACGTACCTGCTCCGTCTGTTTCCACTTCTGTTCCAAGGCGTCGAACATGACCCGGCAAAGTTCCTGGACATCGTGCTGTTGCCAGGCTGCATAATATACAAGTGTGAACACACACACACACACACACACACACACACACACACACACACACACACACACACACACACACACTAATGTAGAATACCAACACAGAAATCTTGCACTTTTAATCACTTTTTTTCTTAATACAGACTAGACTTTCTCTGCACTGGTTCTAATGCAAGTGCTGTATTAAAGGCAGGTGCACTTGGACTATAAACCCTATTAGATTAAAGACTCCAAGATAGCTCTAGTATTAAAACTAACATTTCCTTTAAAACTAGATAGCAACAAAAAGACAGACTGGCATCCTTTTTCTATGTGTAATAGAGAGCTGCAAATCATGTGACAAGTGACATTTGAATGAATTGAAATTCTCAAACCTATGCAAATCAGTCATGCCACAGTAAATCCAAACAAATGAGATTTTTTTTCTTGGGCTAATTGGTGAACATGGTTCCATGTTTCTTCAGTTCCTCATTCGCAACTTTACTTCCTGCCTGCAATTAGTTCCCTTTTACCGTTTCATGTGTTTAAAAAAATAATAAGTGAATGGTAAATCGTATCGCGATTCTTTTGTCTGGCAGTTCATGTACAATATGGCCACAATGACCTAAAATTAATTTTGTTAAATAATTTTATTTTTATGTTTGCGTTTGATGCGGTGAAATGTTTTCATTGCTCTATAATCCTACAAGTGGTGCTCTAAAATATTCACACACTGCCAAACAGCGCAGCATCCTGTGTGATTGGAACAAATTACAACGGTGAGTCAAAAAGTATCTACACTTATGGTTATATGAAAACTTCTGTTGTCTGCACTCTCTTATCAACGCCTTCTGTTCAAGGCCCGTCACTGCTGTGCAGGTGTGAACGTGTTGCATCAGTTCATTTGTAACTGCGGTGCGAGCATAAATGAATGCCCCATGTGCGATTTGCACAAAAGAAGAGGAGCGTGCAGTGATTTGTTTCATGTGGTCTGAGGGTGTTCCTGGTGCCATTATCTATCGAAGACAACTCACGAAAGATCATAAACAGAAACGTTTAAGTATGGAGTGAAAAATATCCTCAATCACAACCAAGGAAGAGTTAAAAAGTCAACCATCAGCTGGAAAATTGACTTACAGTTTTCTGGTATTGTTAAGGGCCAGTAATGGAAGAATATCAGGAAAAGGGTTCAATAATCAACAGTTCTCGTTACAGTGAAATGCTTGTTGAAGAGCCAAAGCATACTTTGGATTAAAACACAGTTTAATGCTATCCATGTCGCGATCTTGCACGTCGGCACACTTCTGCCCACAATGTCGATATTCTGCAAAAACTTTGTTTTGAGATGGTAAAGCGTCCTCTGTAAAGTCCTGATCTCGCTCCATCTGACCTTCACCTGTTTGATCCCCTGAAAGCAGCCCTATGAAGACGAAGATGCACTTCTGATGAAGAAATGAAGACAGCAGTGCATTCGTGGTTCACAGCCTAAAACATTTTTTAATCAGGGAATACCAAAGGTGGTTGACAGATGAATGGAAACGTATTGAAAAGCGAGACGATTATGTCAAAAAGTTATACATTTGTCTTTTTTAAATGTTAATTTAAATAAATTCTACAGACTAGTGCAGATGATGTTTGACTCACCCACGCATTTGGCAAGTTATTTTTTTTTTCCAATTGTAACAAAACTGTATTTTTTTTTATTATACTTATAAAATTGGGATACTTATAGAATCAAACTACAAATCAAATCAGAATCTAGGTATCATTAAATTGTATCGGTTGGTCCCTGGTGATTCCCATCCCTTAATATTAATATTGAAATATTATATTATAACATTGGTTGTATGTTGCTAACGTTGTATAAAACCTAATTTATCAAAGTGCTAAAAAGAGCAAAGATAATACAGGGTTGTAAACAATATACGTGAGCTGTGTAAAGTAGTGCTGAACGATGCTCACCTTCACTGCTGTCCCAACCGAAGCTGCGCGTCACGTCTGTAGTCTCTATGGCTCTTTTCTTGCTGGTCTGCAGCAGCACAAACAGCCTCTGCAGCTGGTACGGGATGCTATTGACAGGATCTTCCTCAGAGTCCTCAAACTCCCAACTGAAAGTGAAACAGGACATGGATTTTACTTCTGATTAGCTGCTTTTCTCTCCATTATCTTGCAGGAACTCAGTAGATGTTTTTACGCTTACTTGTAGAGAGCATTTCTGAACTCCGGGGTCATGAACAGGGTCTGCAGTAAACTGTTCAGATAGCAGGTCATGGCCTGGTTGACCAAACCCACATATCCTACATGGAAAGATATGACTATTTAGACTCTGATTAAGGGGGGGGGGGGGGGGGGGGGGGGGGGGGGTCACCTACAGTTTTTAGGGATGCCCGTACCGGTACCATTGCGTGAAAGAGGTTACCTGTGTCAGACTTGTTGAGTATGGAGGAATAGGAGTAGCTGGGGCTGCTGTAGTCACTGCTACAGCCCACTGTACCATCACGGGACAAGGGTCCGATGAAGCGGTCCTGAGAACTGTCGTCCAGCCCACTGCTGTCCGCCGTGCCAGACTCATCCTGTACACACGCAAAAATTTTTATTACTTTTTTTTATATAATAAAATGTAACTCTAAAGCAAGATTATTCAAACCTGTGCAGCATTTATCAGACTGCCCTGTGACATAGCTCAAACAGTGTCTAATATTGACAGGTGTTCCAGGGGCAGCTAAATGTTCTTGATACTACCTATGCTAGCTCTGCCTTCTTTCTCATTGCTGCTAAAGAAATGTTCAAGAAACATTTCAGTACAGCGCATGATGGAACCGATTACCAGCAGAGCAAGGATGCACAAAATTCATACGGTGCTTTCGCATACATGCTATACTGTACGTTACAAGGTGTTTTCGATATAGTAAAAAAAAAAGAATTAAAAAAAAAGCACCAACTGAATACACACCTGAAATTTCCACCTTTATACAATTGACACATCCAGCATTATAACTTAACGACAATATCTGTGAGATCCACTTGGATTCTCACCAGCATATAATGAAATAAAGCTGAGCTAGAATGCTAGGCTTGTGGAAAAAAAAATAGCATGCTCAAAGAAGTGTCAGTGTTTTGTTGTTGTTGTTTTTTTTTTATACCCTGTAGCATCTCATAATCTGAGGAAGCTTGTTTATCCAGTGTAGGCTTGCCTAAGTTTAAATGCTAATGTGATGCAGCTGGCACTTTATGAGACTTTGCTTAATCACGCAGTCTGCTGTTCGGTGCACAAGCACAAATCTTGTGCATGTCTTGTATCAAACAAAACAACATGACGCACTATAGGATTACATTCTTAACATCATGCTAAAAAAAAAATCCCTCCTTCAATTCATCAGGATTGTAATAACTTCTGTAACAAAATTTAATAAAATAAAAATAAGCATACGTAAATGACAACAGATTTCAAAAAAGTAAACCAGCCTACAGAAACCAGCTGAGGGTAAAAAATAAATACATAAATAAAAAAGTTACTGGATTCCTACTTCTACAAATCATTAAGAGGGTAAGTAGCAGGTTGGTGTTACTAATGAACAAGGTTATTTAATCGATCTGTACTTCTTTTCTTGTTTTATGGTTACAAAGCCATCTCCAAACAATCTGAAATTTGCCTTTCTACAGTGAGAAGAACTGCTTACCAACGGAGAGCTTTCAATCGAATCGTAATGATAAATAAATATATATATTTAAAAAAACTGTATGAACAAACACCTCATACCAGCGTGGCGGTCAAGAGCTTGTTTTGTAACCACATGATCTGAGAAACTGGCAGTCATTAAAAAAAATTATTATTATTACATCCAATTAAACCAAAATACTGACACAAATAGAGGGACTGGTGGCTCAGTGGTAAGCTTCTTGGGTTTGATTTCCAGCCAAACCAAGCCACTAGATGCAGGGCATCCTTAGCACTTAGCAGAATGGGAGGGTTGCGCCAGGAAGGACTGCTGGCATAAAATCTGTGCCAAGTTGTATCAGATGGTCTGCTGTGGCGATGCATCGACCCCATGCAGGAATGATCAAGTCAAAGTCCAGACCTCAACCCAGGTGAGATGCACTAGTGGGATCATCAATGAACTGAACCAATGTTGGAAAGCATGTCAGACATACAAGACGCGATTATGTGACTATGAGATGATCTCCTACAGAAAACATTTACTTTAAACTATAATTGTCTATACCACCACAGAATCTTTCTCTACCTAGGACCTCGAGAACTCACGAAAGTTAGTCCGCTTGTAACTGGCACTTTTAAGTTTTAATTTTATCAGCAACCTCTTGAGAGTCTGGTTAATAAGACTTCCCTGTGAGATAAGACCACACTGTGAGACAGCACACTGGAGTTTTCACTTGCTCTGTAGGCAAACTAATGAATTTTCTTTGTCCAGCCTTGTGTTTAAGTGTCATCTGGGACAAGGCTAGCTAGTGAAGAAAGCCAGGGTCAAAATCTAGGGTCAGCTATTGTACAGCAGCTGTGAGACCTTTCACGGCTAAATGTCTGGGCACAAAACACGCACCATGACATAAGTCCCTTCCCATTAGGAGGTTAACATTATATCATGCTCGGTGCTTGCTGGTCAAAGTAATGGCTGCTTGTGTCTTTTTGACACTCAGAGGCCTGTTGTCTTTTCCTGATTAGGAAGCAGCTGTTGGAGGAGATAACCTGCTTATTGACCCCGGCTCCGATGAAGCATGCTAATTATACACTGATGACTGTGTATTTCTAGCTTTGCCCGTCTACCGAGCTGGATACTCACAGAAGCTATCTGAGGCTGTTCGCCATCCTTGTCTGTGAGCTGCAGGAAGTTCCTCTTCCCAGGCTCAAACCCAGACTCCACTAGAGACGTCTCACTGGCCTGGTCCAGAGGAGCCTGTGGAGAGACGGACAAGGGGGGGGGGGGAGGGGGGGGATGAAGCTTAATCTAAAATGTACGTAATACCAAAAGGAAGGATGTGAAGCAAGAATGACCCATAATCTGATCAGAAGAAAAACTCTAAAATCAGAAATTAGACAGACTTTCAACTGCACTTTTGGAATTAGGGAATTACTGGCGTGTAATAAATGGATTATGCATGCAATTAATAATTAAAAAAATATATTTTAAGGCTTCACCATTTTAAGCAGATTAATGACTAATTTACCTGCAAATATTTCATATTTCGTACGCCTATATCCCCTCTGTGAATTTACAGACCTCTTTGTGTACGGATTATTTTACTGTGTCTTTGTCAGACCCAGCGCCATGAGCCTTCATGCATTCGAGAGAAAGAAAGTGCCTGGAAATACTGATAATTACTCTCAGATAACCTTTGGATGCTGTATTACATATCTATTTAAAGGTGCTGTTGGCACAAATACAGGGCTTTAATCCGATGACCTACTCAGGATCCGATGCCAAAACTGACACCTGTGCTCTGGGTCAGCTGCAGGATTAGCATTCCAAAGCAGCTGAACAATACTCAGGCTGTCCATCACCGGCCAAAACACAATTATACAAAATATTATTACCTGAACCTTAAGGAATTTGAAGGAGATGCACTGACTACCTGGGATGCTGCAGACAGAGGTAATGACCTTAAAGTTCCTGGTAGCGCTGTGCTGGTTATTAGATTATATACCCACTTATCGACTAATCACTAATTCAGCAATCGACAAAGAAAGAAGAAAGGATGAGGCGTTTACCAAATCCGCCACATTGGCCCATGCCAGCTCGAAGGTGCCGCTGACGTAGCCGGCTTTGTGAGCGACGTCTTCGAAGAGCTTTGAGATGGTGGTGGAAGCTGGGAGGTTGAGCGTCAGTCTTTCGTTGACTGTCTTGGCGTTGGTGGTGTCCTGGACTATACACAGCACCCGGGGTTCCTCGGCAGCGTTCTCGATCTGCAAGATGCAAACCGTACCACGTGAAGACATAACCTTTCTCTATATCGATCTGTTATAATTAGAACTGCGTGTGTCAACACAAGGTAAAGCAAAGTAAACAAAACGTGGCCTTGGCTCAAGTTAAAGTCGGGCCACCACCCATGTCCGGTTTAACCGGTTATTTTCCACAAAGATACCTGAATAGGATTATTCTGTTTTCAACACTGAGCATGCTGCCATGAAATGTATGAAAATACAAGACATTTTGGTCAACTGCCACTGAGTGATTTGCCTGGAATTTAGCTCAGACGTCTTACAATGCCGTGCAGGTGAAAGTGGAACAACGCTGATTAAACAACTAGCAGTAACAAAACAGACGTGACCTACAGAACCGTGCACAAGACAATGAGCTCCTCAGTGAACTACATGCCACCACTTCTTCTGAAATGTTTACACTGACAAATGCGAGCTCCACTTAATACACTCCAGATAATACAGATATTACAAATTCTGTTTGCAATCCCCGAGCCTCATCGCCACACAATGCCTCCCTAGACTGCTTTACTCAGCCAATTTGCTCATGTTACTACAAGCGAAGTGCTGAGCCTTCCAAGAATGACGCACGTGAAACCATGTCTGGCAGGGAAGGGGGGGGGGGGGGGGGGGGTGCAATGTTTATAAAGGGATGTGAAAAACACATCGGGGCAGAAATAACTTTTAAGCATTCGCGCATACACACAGCTTCTTTTTTGACATGATTTTTTTTTTGGGGGGGGGGGGGGAGATCGGCTCTTTATAACATTCCAGAACGATACTGGATTTTTTTTTTTTCTATGAAACATCACATGGCATTAGGAAATCAAGTAATAACAACAACAGTCAGTTGTTATTTTAAGACATGAAGGTCAGCTGTTCTGGAAAAGTTCTTACATGAACAGTATTGTCAAGTGTATTTGAAAACCCATCAAGCACCATGATGGAACTGGCCCTCATGAAGACCACCCCAGGTTCCCAAGACTAAAACTTATCTCTGCTTAGAGGTTCGAGTTACCAGCCTCAGAAATCACCAATTAACAAACAGAACCTGAGATTAGAGTCATTATGAAGGCTATACAGAGCGTGAGCAGCAGACATCTCAATATCAGAGGAGATTATTGCATATTTGGGATGTCTTCAGCATTGTTTTACAATGTATAAAGAAGTAAAAAACAATAAATGCCATGGAATTAGAAGGTGCGTCCAAACTTTTGACTGGCACTTATACTTAACATTTAAGGAAGGAGTCTTTTGTGATGGCCAGGAGGTTTTTGTAATAGGAAGGTTCATCGTGGCATCATATGGCTACGGTCTTATTAATCTCAAGTGAGGGAATGTTAAATGTGACTATGATTGGATAAACAGTATGATCTTTGAGTAAAAAAAAAAAAAAAAAACAATCACTTTGGGATGTGTGATTATCAGAGACAAAGGGATACAAACATACAAACAGAAGCAGTTAAGAAAATAAACAACATTGTATAAAGCCACATATCATGCAGTTGCTGACTGTTTCCTAAAACGGCACATGCTTAAGGGCTTCATTTCATACTTCTAAAGTATTTGCCGATGGTGTAAATAAAAAAATATTTTATATATATATATATATATATATATATATATACACACACACACACACACCTTTTCCATCAGGTAAGAGAAAATGGAAAGATGGGATAACCTTCAGTACATTCAGGTCGTCAGCTGACTTTATTTTTTGCCACATATCGTGTCTCAGTTGCTCATCCTAGACCTGAACAAGTGAAGCAACCCCAGATCATTACACTGCCTCCGGCTGCTTGTACAGTGGCCATATGGGTGCATCATTTCATGTACTTCCCTTGTTACCCTGATGCACACCACTCTGAAATTAATTCAATCTAGTCTGATCAGACCACATGATTTTTATTTCATTGCTCCAGAAGCCAATCTTTATACTCTCTAGCAAACTGAACCGGTGGTTTTCTTGCTGTTTAGGCCCCGATCCTGTTTGTTCTCAGCACATTGTGTGTGGGATGATTAAACAAAGCACTGACTCCTACATATTAATATCCAATTCAACAGGTAATTAAGTGACTTCAATCCATTCAGGTTTTAGGAACATGTTGGGCAGGTCGCAACACAATTCCAGTATTTTTCACACTTTCTTTGCTTGGCACAGGCCAGTAATTTGACACTTCTAAACTTCCACTTTTTTTTCTTTTCTTTTCTGCAGCGTATTGGACAAATTTAAGTGTATTGCATGCCGTGATTTGATCACGTATGCTGAAATGTTTTGAAACAGGAAGTCGGGGACGGACCATAGCGAAGGGTCTGTATTTTCCACAACATCCAACAGCATTTGAGACCCGCCCCACCTCCTTTGGCTTAACAAAGTGACAGATCTATTTTCTTTCTCATGCAGCAGTGAAGAATAGTTAACAGAAAATGGCTCGGAAGCACTCATGGACATGGTTTAATTATAACAAAGGAAATAAAAACGGAGTCACCTGGTTATGTAGTATAGAATTTAAAACATTAATCACTTATTAGTGAGAATATTAATATTAAAAAAGTCCAACATCATGCTGTTAAGCCACGCGAAACTGCTCATGCTAGAGCTACCTGAGAGAACCTCTTCTTCATCTCGTCCAAAATACTTTGCCTGCAACTCCAAAACATACTCTGCTAGCACAAGGACAGGAAATAAAAAGAAAGAAAAAAAAAAGAGGGAAAAAACATCTGGAATAGAATTGCTGGGAATAAAATACATTACAATACAGATATTGGACATTTTATCTTTCACTTTTATGCTTCAGCGGAAAGCACATGACAAGCTACGCTAAAAGCCGTGCAGACGTGCAACACATGAAGCTCTATAATTATCAGATTAAGACGCGTTTGAAAACACCAGCGATGTCTCTAAGTGATAAGGTACCCTAGGATGATCGATCCTGCACAATATGATCACACAGCACAATGGCTTCCATCCAACAACACAAGACTGGAAATGTCATGTAGATATGATATGGATAAGGCCAGCCTGAGGTCGTCGTAGTCTGAACAAAAACGGCACTGAAGAAACGTTCCCGGTTGGCACGCAGCCGAAAGCACGCAGACGGAGCCGCGGGGCCTCTTGGATCCTGGTTAGTCAGTTTCCAAAAACCTTTGAATGTAATCAGGAAAAATCAAAAGGATCTGCTGTGTGTGCATAACATGCTGTGTGACGGGCCGAACCACACCCAGGCCTATGCTACACATGTGAGCCAGTACAATAAGACTTCTTACTACATTTACACCTCCTTTCCTTTGTCAAGTTACACTGTGAAACGTTTCATGTGTTTGACCCGAAATCACTGAACAATCCCGCTACTATACTTCTTACGTTTTATCTATCTTTGTTCCACCAGCTTTTGTTGATGTTTCTGCTCCTAGCACTTTAGACATAACACCGCTCCAGCACAGGTGTAAAAAACGGTTGCGGTCCCTGTTGTCTTTTTGTCCATCTTTTTATTTTTATGAATTTTTTTTGACAGCATCCTCTGCTGGTGTTCAGCAACCCCGCTTGCGGAAAGGCATCTCTAGATCACACGTTCAGCCGTTTTGGTGGTAAACTGCAAGTTTACCCTCTTTATTGCTGTCATACCTGTGCAAAGTTAGCAGTTACAAACTGTACGGCATTTTTGGTGTAGTGCAACAGGGTGCAAGATAAAAAATAAATAATTGTTTTTTTTTTTGTTTTTTTTTTTAAAGAGCAGCACGCAACATGACAAATTTTATTAGCATCTGAAAGAATGAATGCTTGTTACATTCAAATAAATCTTAATCTGTAAGGGTTTTTAATTTGACCAATTCTTGGTCAAGGAGTTCTTGATCTGTCCAACCAAGGCAACCAAACGTACTATTTAACTTATCGCCAAGTGTATGAAACTAAAGACATTACATGGAAATGCAGTTATTTTTTCACATCCTTTTCATGCTTGAGTGTGTATAAATGTACATATAATATCTAAAACAAACCCTGAGCAATGAGCTTCAAATTATATTAATAGTGATGAGCTGCTGTAAATATTTTATATGGGATACAAATTAAAACATTTAAATATCACTTTATATTAATAAAGGATGGGGAAAAAATTATTCAGTGATGCATCGTGATTCTTTTTTTGCGACAGTTCACCATACTGACCCTACATGTTTGCATTTAAGGTGGTGAAATAAAGTACTCCATCTATTCATGCATCTATCTAAAAAACAAACATGAAAATTGCCATCATCGGGTCAGACTTTTTTTTTTTTAATTGCATAATGGTGAAGATCTTATCCATGTCAAACAATTTTCTTTCACCTCTCTTAAAGCACACCAAATTCACCCTTCACAGGGATGTTGGGCTTTCCTGGTTGTAAAATATTTTTAATCGCCATACATGCGAGTGAAAATCTTCTCTTTGCTATCCTTGGAGAAACTCTGTTTAGGCCTTTAGAATGTCATTACATTTGTGAGAGTTTGCCTTTGATTGTGTGTCGACATGAGCAAACCAACAGTGCCGTGTACACGCCTGGCAATTTACAGGTGATCAGAATCGGTCAGGAGATGTGGGGTGAATAAAAATAAATAAAAGTATTTCTGGAATTTCTGTAAATCCGGATGAATTTTGTCATCTGTTTTGTCTTACGCATTTACAATTTAACAAAACGAGTTAAAAGAAGGCAAATAAGAGAGTTCCTGGGCCGCGGGGGGAAAAAAAGTCGCAAATATGTTTCTGCAAAGCTAAGAATGTTAAATTTGTAAAATGAAAGCCCCCTGCAATGCGCACACAGTATCCAGCATTAACCATTTGAAAAAGTGTTACAACACTGCTAACAGGTGATGCTGATCGTGACCTGTTCATGACCTGTTCATGACCCGAAGTACGCATCGCTTCAGTCAATCTTTCAGATACTAAATATACATTTAGTGACGTATGTTGGGTTTGGGCCCAGGTTTCCTCTGCACGCCTTCAAGAGGAAGGGTGTGAAGTGAAGTAAAAACAAGGAGACATGTAAAAATGACACATTAGCATGTTTAAGGTTGAAGTGAGTTCAAGACGGAGGCTGGTATAAAACCCTTGGCTTTCAAAAGATGTGCAAGATTTCATACTGGCATCTAAAGTTAATCATTTGCAATTCATTTTTGTGCACAGTTTTATTCCTTAACTGCTGCAAGACAAACAAAAAAAAAAAGAAAATATCTCCGTGCATGCAGTTTAGCACTCAGCTGTTTGAAGTCACATGTGCAAGGTCATAACCTAGTGGTGGTGGTGGGGGGCGGGTGATCGATTTTACCCTCTTAGAAGAGAGCGCAGCAATCCTGGAGCCTGATCCAAGTCTCTACTGACTGCAGCCTTTGAGAATAGCCCGACTGCGAAGCACTCAAAGCTACAGACAAAATCGACTGAAATCTTAAACTAAAAAAAAAAAAAAAAACTTATTTAACCTGCCGATTTATCAAACATGGTTTACAGAAACCTTACACCTGCAGATTTAAGGTGCTGGCTGTGTGGCTGAGTGGTTTTACTTTAATCAAATGCATGAGGAAAATAAGAAATCATGCTGTTCCAGGAAACGGACACCAAGCTGGTTTTAAACTGTACAATTTGACTAGTTGTTTAAGATTTTTGCTGATAAATTCCTGGTTGACATCTTTAACATACTGCAAGAATTCTTGAATCCTTGCCAAAAAATGTGAGTGAAGGAAATGACTGTTTTTCGTGTCATCAATCAGTATGAGAAACATGAGAAAGGTATAGACGTCGTATAAGGCAAACTTAGTGTTTGAAACCAATTAAGATTTTAGTGCCAGCACTCTTTGAACAACAAACAACAGAGATGGGATCACTAAGGATCACCCAAAACGATATTATCGTGATACCTAATTCGTATTGTGATTCTTTGTCATAAACATAATGATTTCATAAATATCCTGATTTGATTTTTTGGTTGTTGTTTTTGGATTTTTTTTTTTTTTTTTACAATTCTAAACAATTTGCTCCTACCACACAGGACGATTTGCTGCCTGATAACATATGAATAGTTTAGTCCCCTATAATCCCCCTGTAAGATTATAGGAATAACATCGTTTTACCATCGCAAATGCAAGCATACATACATAGATTACAAATAATGTTTAAAAAACAATTTGGGGGATACTTGAATTGCAACACACACAAAAAAACCTTGATTTGAGTTGAATTTATTATCTCTAATAAACTTACACTGCTATTTCTTTCGATGTCATCACTTTTTATACTTGTATCAGTATTTGCCGTTGCGATGAGTTATAATGCCATACTGTCCTTCTGCTGTGCATTTTCGACAACTTTCTGTCTCTTAAGACTCTAAATTGACACTCTTTACAATCATAGTGAGCAGAAAAAATTACAGAGAATATGCTCTACGTTGTGCGATTTTGTCTCTACCAGGAAAAACCATACAATTTAAAGTAGGCAGACCCAGGGCTGCGCATGACGCTATGGCTGTGTAGGTCTAAGCGCGAGATTGGTAAATGCGTAATTACAAAAAGATATCTTAGAAGAGCTTGACGTCATACTGAGGTCTACTTCTGTTCTCATGCATGATTGGCTTCCATATCTGATTCGATCCGTTCCAGAATGTGCTGTAATGTGCAAAAGACCACGGACTCACGAACGACTCCCGAAGCATGGAACGATTGTGTTCTCACAGCGACACTTTGGGGTCTCAGAAACGATCCCGGGGTCGATCCCAAATGTGAAAAGTATTTAAGAGATCGCTTTTAAACAAAATGGTGCACAAAAAAAAAAACCCTTCTTGCAAAGAAGAAGAAGCTTTTCCAGAATGATTTGAGCTCACAGGAAGGCTACAGTAACCACTCTACACAGCCATGGTGAAAAAAATAAATAAAAAATTGTGCAACATGGTGAACCATGAGTCAGATTTGCTTAAACAGCAAAAACCACACCGGGTTCCACCGGGGTCAAGAACATGAATCCGAGGCTTGAGAAGATTGTAAAAGAGATGAGGTGGTGGTTTGCTTTCAGCAGGTTGCATCCTAGACTATTTGTGCAGAAACCTCATTTTAAAAAAAAAAAGGGAAATTTGTCAACAATGGCAAATACAGTCACACAAATAAAATGTGAAAAGACATCGGATTAGTGTTTCAGTGTGATCGGATTATCATCAAGAGATATGAAACCCACTGCAAGACAGTCCTTTTAAGAAATCCATATTCTCTCAAGGCTCGCTTTTCACTCACTGAGCTTCCAGGAACATCCAATAAACAACTTGCTTAACTTCAACAACATCGTGGTGTCAAGCTGAAGCACAAAATAAACAATTTCATACTTGGCTCTAGAACTTTTAGCGATGAGAATTAACTACACTGTTAGTAACTAGTGATATTTTATTGTACAACCCTGCATAATAAACACAAACGTACAGTACACGGGGAAGAATGGATGCGAACTAGCTAGCTTGGTTTCCTCGTTTCTAGTTAGCATGTTAGCATTAAACTCGGCGTTTTTCCGTAAAATAGTTACTTAACAGCTTAGTAATGTGATACGTTTTTACGTGGGAGGGTAAAATATTTCCTAACAAATGTTGTTGATGAGTGTCAGGATATGTAGCTAGGAAATAAACCTAAAAAAAAAACAAGCAAGAAACTGTTAGCTAGTTAGCGAAGTGCGGCATGCTAACTAATGTAAACATCTAGTATAACGTTACGCACAGGCGCACGGCGCAGGTCGGTGCGTTGTTAGATATGTTTCCGTGACTTTGCTGAAACGTTACAGGTTTAACGCGTTGTTTGGTGGTAACACCAGGTTAGGTAAGGCGCTAATGCTATTGATGATAATAATAATAATACTAGGGCAGTTGCTATGCTAACACACGCATATATATATACACACACACACACACACAGGCAGAGGCGCGTATAGGCTGAGCTAGCGCAGATGCGTAACAACGCGTCATTTGCGTTTCTTACGCCGTTTTGCTAACATGCAGGCAGAAGTGTCACTGAAATACAAAACACACTGATCCGAGGTTAGAGAAGTCCAGAGTACACCTTTTGTTTGAATCCCTCACCTCTTTGGGTACGAGCAGGTTTTCCTCGCTGGGCACCATTTCCATTCGGCCGACTGTTAAACGCACATCAACCCCAGGGCTCTGATGTCAACAGCGACTCTGTGCCTGCGTCTGGATGAACATCATTCAGGCGAAAAATCCAGCCGGACGCCGCCGCCAGACTGTCCGCTTGACTCCCAAACTAGCTGTCGGAGTAATCACTGGCACTTTTGCTTTTTGTTTTCCTGCAAAACCACAAACAGCAAATCAATGAGCGCTTAAAAATGGCCGTCTCTCAGTCAGTGTGCGCGAGATTTCAGCTCCATCTCTGCGTCACTTCCTAAACACGGACTATTTTGATGTGATGACGTCGGTGATGATCGTCAACGTCACGACCTTAATGAGGTGTGATGTGTAAGTGTGTGTGGGGGGGGATGGATTCGATTAATGCAATTTGTTACTGTCTTATTTTTTTATATCACGTTATAACCTGCCTCATTGGATTCAGGATTCTGATTGGTGCTAATTAATGTTTATATATGTTAATTCTTTTTCATTCATGTTTCCATAGATAGATAGATAGATAGATAGATAGATAGATAGATAGATAGATCCATCCACCCATCCATCCATCTATGAACCTCTGTAGTCCAACTAGGGACTGTGGGGCATATGGTGACCATTTTATTTATCAGATATATAGATAGATAGGTTATTGTCATTGCATAGTATAGTACAAGCACACAGCAAGTCAAGTCCAGTCAAGTAGGCTTTTATTGTCATTCCAACCATATACAGTTAGTACACAGTGAAACAAAAGAACGTTCCTCCAGGACCAAGGTGCTACATACATGCAACAACATAAATTTACAACACACATTTTTAAGTTAATCTAAAAGAACTATCAAATTTCTATACAAAAATACACAATAGACAAAGTGCACGTGCAAATGTGCAAACAAAGAGGTACATGACAGACACAACAATGTAACACTGTAACGGGTTCGACCCATTGTTGCACGGGCGGCACCATGGAACACAGACACGAGGCGAGATCTTGGGGGAAAAGGATAATTTATTTATGATAAATAGGGGAAGGAAAGGGAAAAAGGAGGGAGGACGGAAAGAAAGGGAAGGGATAAAGTGTGCACGTGCATGGTCCGAGGCAGTGCCCAGCTGGCATGCGGGCACGCGGCTGGCGGCGGTGGGCGGAGTGGCCGAACGGAGCACGCGAGGCAGCGCTCCTGCACGCTCCCTCTCGGTTCCTCCCCGCTGTCGATGGCCGGCCTGGCCCCTCCCAGCTCTCTGTGGGCGCGGCCTCAGGCGGGAGTCTCGCTCGGACGTCCGTCGGCTGGGCGGCTTTCCCGGCTGGGATCAGCGGCCTTAACGCTATCCTCCTCGCGGCCTTTTCCTCTTCGGCGGCGGGGACGCGAAGGCGGGCTCGACGCGGGAACGGAGGATGAACGTGGGAGCTCGTGCAGCTCTTTCCCGCGCTGTCCTCAGCGCGGAGATCAAAGGGGCGGAAATCCAATGTCCTTTCACAAAGTCTCTGGGGCACGTTCCATTGCCCCACTCCCATGCCACTCTCAATCTCCACCGCGTTACGCTCTTCTCGGAGAAGAAGGCGCACGCCATGACAAACACATAACAGTACTTTTTTTGATGAAGTATGAGTTGAGGTAGTGGGAAGAGCAGCAGTAAACAGTTTACATTTTGACAAGAGTATCTGCAAATAGCAGTCAAATAAATATTGTGCAAAAAATTGCAAAGAGCAGCACAGGTAGGTAGGTATGAACAGATTGAGATGGATGTATATCAGTGTGATTGTGCATGTGTGTTTATCAGTTCAGTCCAGATGTTATTTAGTTCGTCTGAGTGATTTGTGTGTGTGTGTGTGTGTGTGTGTGTGTGTGTGTGTGTGTGTGTGTGTGTGTGTGTGTGTGTGTGTGTGTGTGTGTGTGTGTGACGGATGGCTTGCGGGTAAAAACTGTTTCTCAGTCTGGATGTGAGTGCCCGAATGCTTCGTTACCTTTTTCCAGATGGCAGGAGGGTGAAGAGTGAGTGTGAGGGGTGTGTTCGGTCAGCCACAATGCTGGTGGCTTTGCGGATGCAGCGTGTGATGTAAATGTCTTCGATAGAAGGGAGAGAGACCCCGATGATCTTCTCAGCTGTCCTCACTATCCGCTGTAGGGTCTTGCGGTCTGACATGGTACAATTCCCAAACCAGACAGTGATGCAGCTGCTCAGGATGCTCTCAATAGTTCCTCTATAGAAGGTGGTGAGGATCGGTGGTGGAAGCTGTGTCTTTCTCAGCCTTCTCAGGAAGAAAAGACGTTGTTGGGCTTTCTTATGCAGACAGCTGGTGTTGAGGGACCAGGAGAGGTTCTCCTCCAGGTGGATGCCCAGGAATTTTGTACTCTTGACGATCTCCACAGAAGAGCCGTCGATGCTGAGCGGAGAGTGATCGCTCCGTGTCCTCCTGAAGTCAACAACCATCTCTTTTGTCTTTTCGACGTTCAGAGCCAGGTTGTTGTCTTTACACCAGTCCGTTAGCCTCTGCACTTCCTCTCTGTACGCTGACTCGTCGTTCTTGCTGATGAGACCCACCACGGTCGTGTTATCAGCGAACTTGATGATATGATTGGAGCTGTGTGTCGCTACACAATCATGAGTCAGCAGTGTGAACAGCAGGGGACTGAGCACGCAGCCCTGGGGGGCCCCAGTACTCAGTGTGTTGGTACTGGAGGTGTAGCTACCGATCCGCATTGCTTGAGGTCTTTTGGTCAGAAAGTCCAGGATCCAGTTACAGTGGGAGGTGTTCAGGCCCAACAAGCTCAGTTTTCCGATCAGGTGTTGGGGGATGATTGTGTTGAATGCTGAACTGAAGTCTATGTGACGTAAGTGTCTTTCTTGTCAAGATGTGACAGTGCCAGGTGGAGTGTGGTGGAGATGGCGTCGTCCGTTGAACGGTTTGGACGATACGCGAACTGCAGGGGGTCTAGTGAGGGGGGCAGCAGGGTCTTGATGTGTCTCATGACGAACCACTCGAAGCACTTCATGATGATGGGTGTGAGTGCAACAGGGCGGTAGTCATTGAGACAGGACACAGAAGACTTCTTCGGCACGGGGACGATGGTGGTGGACTTGAAGCACGTGGGAACGACGGCGCTGCTCAGAGAGATGTTGAATATGTCGGTGAGAACACCTGCCAGCTGTTCTGCACATTCTCTGAGCACTCTGCATGTGATGTGGGTTGACTCTGCGTAGAGTTTTCCTCACATCAGCCGTGGTGAGACACAGCACCTGGTCGTTCGGCGGAGGGGTGGTCTTCCTCGCCGTCACGTCATTCTGCATGTCGAACCGTGCGTAGAAGTTGTTCAGCGCATCTGGAAGGGAGCCGTCACTGTCACAGGTAGGTGATGTCGTCCTGTAGTTAGTGATGGCTTGTATACCCTGCCACATGCGCCGTGTGTCACCACTGTCCCTGAAGTGATTGTGGATTCGCTTCGCCTCTCTGATGGCCCGGGACAGTTTGGCCCTTGCTGTTCTGAGGGCCGCCTTGTCCCCCGCTTTGAAGGCAGAGTCTCTGGTTCTCAGAAGTGCACGCACCTCCGCAGTAATCCACGGTTTCTGGTTGGGTCGTGAGATGATGTTCTTGGAGACAGTGACGTCATCGGTGCACTTGTTGATGTAGCTGGTCACTGATGACGTGTACTCCTCCAAGTCGGTGTAGTCGCCGTAAGTTGCAGCCTCCCTAAACATGTTCCAGTCAGTGTTCTCGAAACAGTCCTGAAGAGCAGAGATGGCTCCTGCTGGCCAGGTTTTCACCTGCTTCAGAACAGCGAAATGCAGTTTAGAATCTACCAGAAGTGCAAATAGTAGTGTATATATACCAATGTATGCAGAGTACTTGAACTATGCTATATATATATTTATATATATATATATATTATGTTACCACCAGGGTTAAGAGTTTGATTCCTGCCTTTGGTGTGTGCATGTAGTCTTAACATCATGCAGATGTTAAGAGTCACATATTTTCCGTATTGTGTGTGAGTGTGTGTGCCCTGCAATGGATTGGCACTCTGTCCATGGTGGATCCCATCTGCGATAGGCTTCACCCTGTACAGGATGAGCAGTTTAGAAGATATATACTGTATATGTAACATACCATTGTAAGCACTGGCAGATTGCTATCGTATAAGAGGGATAAAAAACTTTAGGCTGTGGAAAATAATTGGAAAATAATCCACGCTAATCCACAGTTACTCCACTGCATGATTATTTCTTGATTCTGTGATCAGTTGTAAGAATTACTGAATCAAAAGCAGGGTTAAAACTTATGTTTACCTACTGTATGTATTCCAGGAGTAAATGTATAAATGACGGCACAGTGGCATAGTGAGTAGCACTGTCACCTTGCACCTCCAGGTCCCGGTTCGATACCTGCCATGGGTCTGTGCGCATGGAGTTTGCATGTTCCCCTGTACTTGGTGGATTTTCTCAGTGTACTCCGGTTTCCTCCCAATTCTCAAATTGCCCATAGTGTATGAATGTTGACCGGAGGCCCTACTACATACGTAAAAGGGAATAAATTCAGTAGTCACCATTGGCCTCCACAGTCCCTAGATGGACTACAGAGGTTTCTAGATGGATGTATTCAAATGTATAAATGAGGCACGGTCGCTTAGTGGTTAGCACTTAAAGTGTTTGAATTTCGCATGTTTCGAAGCATTTGGAGTTTGCTTGCTTGGTCGGCTGATTGGTGTTTCAAAAATTCCCCTTAGTGTATGATTGTGTGTGTGTTTGTGCGCCACGTTGAGTTGGCACCCCTCCAATGTGTACCAGGCCCTGTGCCCCAATTCCCCTGTGTTACTCTCCAGGCCCTCTGCAACCCTACACAGGATAAGTGTTATATTATTGGATGGATAGAAGTGTATAAATACATAGTGTATATTTTTGTTTAAACTTGACTGTCATAAATAGATAGTTCAAGAAATCCATATGGAAATAGAGGCCTATGTTGTACTGTTGCTGCTTTGTGTACCCAAGTAATACAGTTTTTATTCCATTCATCCATTTATTTTCATTCCACTTATCCTGGTTTGGGGCATGGGACCAGCAGTCTAAGCAGAGATGTCCAGATCTACCTTTCACTAGCCACCTTCTCCAGCTCCTCCACAGGGGGACCCAGGCGCTCACAGGCCAGACGAAAATCCTTTCATCTAGTCCTTGGTCTGGCTCGGGGTCTTCTCCCCATTGGACATGCCCAAAACACATCCCCAATGAGGCATCCTGGAGGCATCCCAGATAGCTGCCTGAGCCACACCAATTCAATGCAGAGGCACAACAACTCTATTTTGAGATCCTTCAGAAACTCCCAATTTTTATGTTTATTTTGTATTTGTAGGCATATTTCATACATGCTTGCATATTTGTGAAATAAAATAGCCATTCATTTAAATCAAGGGTAGAATGTAGTGTGACATGTGACGAAAATGTTACTTTTTTAGTAAACCAATTACTGATGGAGGACAGTAAAGAAAAAAACAGGGTAAGAAAGTGAAACACATATTCTTGTATTTATAACACTGTGGGGACACATGACCCTGAAAGGCTTTCTGAAGCCCTGACTTCAGTGTAATCCAGCTGTGAAAAAAAATGCTTGCTTGGAAACCCAAATATGCTCTCAAATTTTGGATTTACATAAATAAGTAAGTTTCTTTGAAGTTTCTTTTTTTTTTTTAACTCATAATGTGGAAATAATTACTGGGGACCTAATATGCATATACACAGGAAATACCAGAAAGTGAAAAAAAATACCACATACACACAGATATGGTTCATTTTGCAAAAGAGATTTGTTTCGTTTTGTCTGTATTTCTATTGCAACCTTACGTATGCTATTCTAAATATTGAGAAACAATACAGATGTGATTTTGCACAAACTGCAGTCACTCTCAGACCCGACATTTAATGCTACAACAAAAATGTGGTACATGACATGACATTCTTAGACAGCATTAACGAGATGAAACTGTCATCATTGCATATTAACCACAGATTAAGGAACAAGGTATTCACATATGTATCTCTTCTCAGTGCGGCACACCTCGTCGTGCCACTTGCCCTGTGCCGAGAGCGAGAGCACGGCGCAGCTCTCTCGTTTCCCACCTGTCGGCTCCTTCTTGGCGCGATCCCAGTTGAAGTAGGTGATGGGCATGCTGTTGACATCGACGTACTGGCCTTCTTTAACGATATCCGTCACACCTATCCAGAAGTCTTTGGTGCCTGGTGAGCTGAGTTTGGCGTAGTCTCGTAGGTCGTTGTTTTCCCTCAGGTTTCGGGGTGTGGCTAAGGTTCCCCCCTGAGCAATGCAGTCCTCGTTGGCCTCATGGTAATGCTTGGGTTCTTCAACAACCAGGTAACACTTCTTGTGAGCTTTGATGCCACGAAGACAAACTGAAAAGAAATAAATCAGTTATACCCCTTTTTTTGGATGCTTTAGTATGAGATGACTTGATGAGATGTGCTCATATTCTGGCAAGGTTTTTTTTTTTTTTCATGGGAAGTCTGGAGGGTAACTAGTAACCAATAAGACTTAACAGGATGATGATGGTCCGGCTATGTCACAATGTGTATCTTCAGAGGTACCAGTCAGAATTCTGGATCTGTTTGAAAGGTTACTGCATTGCCCCTGGACTATATTCATTTTCTTATATGCACCAGCCCTTGAAATCATCCTGAAGCCGTCTTTCCCTTTTGTGGTGGTATCTGTTTCATTATCTCCTTGAACCACCGCCGGGATTTTCTTTAAATTTGATATCAGAGAAAGCTGTTTTTAGTTCGAGATCACTATGTGCTTGCAACTATTTTAGAATAAGCAGGACTCTTACGGGAAGTATAGTCCAGGCCTAAAATAGTTTTAAACATATATATATATATATATATATATATATATATAATTATTATCAACATTATTTCAAATTTTAACCAGTGCACAGTTCACATTGTACACCTACTACACCCATGGTAAGACTGTAGGATTGCATGCATACTGTACATTTTAATCTATAAATACATGAAACATGAATTTAGGTATTATTCATCATTCATTACTATGAGTACATGATGCACAGATCATTCTATCCTTCAGTAGAGGGCAGCAAAACCTCCCAGTTTCACAGAGTAAATCCTATACATGCACACATATACTAAAGCAGGGCTCCAGAAGGGAGCATTCTGGACAGGATTGAACAGCCTGGACAGGACTGCTTCCACTAGAATACATCTGTAGTAATAGTTTTACACAAAATAAACATTTTGCATTTGGACTGTTATTAAATTAATGTGAGACATGAGTTTGCATGGAGTTGTTTTTTTCCTACCAACTCAGTTTTAATGCCAGTTTTTCCATAAGGTAAAAGTCACAAGATGTTCATTTAGTCATTAATCTTCAGTGAGCGCTTTATCCTGAGCCTCTCCTACGAACTCTGGGCATGAGACGCGAATACACCCTGGATGGTACCCCAGACTTACACACTGACCAGCCAATCATACCGGTATGTTGACAAGAGGATCATGTGAAATTCCACACAGACAGTAACCTGTGCATAGGTTCGAACCAGGGACGCTGGAGTCGGCATTGGTCTGCAGGATTAGGCTCTTATAATTTCTCCATTTAGAAAGTGTTTAATATGAAAATCAACCCTGTCTGATTAAATACTGTATAACAAATAGCAATTAAAAACAGCATTTGTTTTTTTTTCCCAATGCAAAAGGCATCCTGTAAAAATTACAGAAATGTTAATCATGACAGGAAAAATGAATTGAATTTAGATAAACAACAATGTTGTTAATCCAGATGGAAATACTGACATTACCCCAGGTCCCAATATAAGCTTCTGTCTGAATATGGCTTCAGAGTGCCAGAAACCGCAAGATCATATAGTGGGCCTTTGTGCAAGCTGTTCCACTGCAAACAGACTTGTTTTGCTCTGCTCAGGGATTCAAAAGGCACATTCTGATTAGATAATTGGTTCAGAAACGAAAAATAATAGAGACATTAGTGTTTTGATGGGAAATGACAAAGCTGATGATATTTGGGGTTCAGATGTACAGTATGTTTTTCATATTTAATTTATTCAGACTTCTTTAATTACACCTTGAATTTAAATAATCACTGTATGGCTTTTTCTTTTTCTTGAAAGGTAAACTCTACAGAGTAGATATAGAAATACAGTACATGATGTGGCCATTTTATATAATTAGCTTACTACTTGGTGTACTCTTGTCTCCAGAGGAACAAATATGTACCGTCTATTTATAGTCAATGTTCAGAAAAGCATCATCATACAATCTAAATATTGTGTCATTAATACTGCGGTCTTATCATAATGTGCATTAAACTACCTGTAATTGCATTCAAGCATAGCATATTTCAATTTCTGCATTTTCCTTGTTAAAGACCAGATGAATAGATTTTGGTTAGAATTGTTCGTATGATCGAAGGAGGTTCTACTGTACCTGTTTGCAGCGCTTGCATCTCCTTCAAGGAGTTGACTTCTTGCCAGAGTTTATTAATTTGTGCTTTCAGGTCATCATCTTCTTAGTACCATTCAGAAAAGAAAAAAAAATCAACACAGAAGAAATCACGCATACTACAGTATGTATTCACCACTTTTTTTTTAAAGTACAGCATTCTCTAGAATTCATTTCTATCCTTATATTTTAAAAAATGTTACCTTGACCTGCAACTGCTTTCCTGGAGCGCGAAGGACGAGCACATCCATGATGAAGCAGGGTGCAAGACAGCAAGCAAAGCAGAAACAAGTGAAGAAAAGCCATGGCTACTGCGAGAAAGCAGCCAGCTCATACAGAGGCTACATTTATATGAGTACAAGAAGCCCCTGAGAGAGCGGACAGCGCACCAAATCCACTCCAGTGCTCGACATGCGGACTCCCAGCTTATTGGCTAAAAAGGTCGAGCTGGAGTGCGAGCTCCAAAAACGAGGACACTGCATACCAGAGGTGCTGTAAACAACCAGCGCACTGTATCCACCCGTTCATAAATATTTACCTGGGCTAGCATGCAGGTCGTTTCCTCCAGTCGTCAGTCAACAAGTCGCCTCAGAGTCACGGTACATTCTGTACAGATTCAAATCTATGGCTCTCTTTTACCTCTTTAATGTATGTTCTACATAATGTAAACTATTTACAGTTATTCCCGGAAAAAATATTCATAACAAACAACAAAAGTCAAGTTTGAATGAAATGTGGACAGCAGGACAAACGGTTAAGGCTCTGGGTTACTGATCAGAAGGTCGGTGGTTCGAGTCCCATCACTGCCAAGCCTTTAAACAAGCCCCTTAACCCTCTCAGCTCCAGGAGTACTGTATGCTGACTGACCATGTGCTCTACCAGGGTCAGCTTTCTAACGGGGGATATGTGGAAAAGATCATTTCAGTGTACTTTAAGGTACATGTGACAAATACTTGAATTGTTTATTTAATCCCAATTACACCTGGATGTAGATTCCTGATTTTGTTAAACCCCAATTCCAAAATCCGGTGATATGCAATCCAATTTTATATTAAATTATAGAAGGAATATGCACAAACATGACTACAGTGATGCTGTTCAGTAAAAGTCAGTGACCAGATTAGTTGGGTAAGCAATCATGGGGCCAAGGGTAACTCTGAAGGAATGGAAGAGATCAGCAGCTCTTCTCTGGCCAACCATAGGTCCACAAACATGTCATCCTCTTATCTGAATAGACCAAAATCTAACGTTGTGTCCAGGGCAAAAGAAACAAACAAAAAACACAATATGTTTGGCCCAAACCTTGCTTCTTCACAGTGAAGCATTGTGGTGGTTGAATGTGCGAAACACACCATGTTGTCGGGATACGTTTCATCTGCAGGGGCTGTAAAACAGTTCAGGGTTGAGTGCATGATGGATGCAGGAGCCAAATAGGCTAATCCTAAAAAGTAAATCTGTTCCAGTTTGCAAGAGATTAAAAAATGGACCAGAGGTTAATCTTCTAACAGGACAATAACTGTAAACACGCTGCCAAGGCTGCACTCAAAATCAAGAACCTGAGTGTGTTAGAGTGGCTTGAGAATCTGTGGCACGACTTGAAATCTTGCGGTTATTTAGATATTTATGGCTAATTGCTGCCAAAGGCTCCACCTTTCCTGTAGGTCTGACCTAGCAGTTGAATACTTATGCAACCAACACATAAAAATGTAATATCAACTCAGCATTGAGGAGAGGGTTAATACAAGGCCTATGCAAGGCACTGTGATGCTTCAACTTACAGCTGAAGCCAATGCAAAATGTGCATTTTTATTTGCTTGAGTTATAAAGTCGCTGAAACGGGTAAGGAAGTGCAGTTTATTGCTGTCTGGTGACAGGATTATTTTTAGACCCTGATGCAGTGAGACACACTGAGGGGAAAAGAAAGAAGAGTGTAAAAAAAAAAAAAAACCTGGTTCGGTTCCCATGAGCAATCTCTCAAACCCATATACATTACTGTTGTCTGAAATCCTTATAGGATTGTTTATGTAAAATGACATTTATAGTAGTGTCACATAAATAAAGTACTTTACATGGCTGTTATATGCTTATGGTATAAAGCTCCATGGTTATGGTACTGTACGTGGTTGTTGCCATATTGGCTGGTCAGTTCTGCAAGGGAGGATGGAAAGGGGGTCCAAGGAGGATGAAGCATCCTCTTTCTAGTCACACACTGCAAAGTGTGATCAAACCATTGGGCTTGGGCAAGTCTAGGAATGGGCTCGCTGACTCCTCTATGAAGCCATCCTCATAGACACGGGGCATCTTGGTACGAGCCAGGCGGTGGTGGATTCGCAGCATGAGGTTTGTGGTCTGACATGATTTATGCATGGAACACACATAGCACAGAGTGAACAGATACTCATACGATGATTGGTTCATCATCCTTTTATAGCTGGGTAGTTAGTCAAAGAGGGTAGATTATGATGTGCTGCCAGATATGGCAAGTTTCATAGCCCCGCCCCCAAGCATGTACCGCCTGGCTGTCCAAAACGCAGGAGGTGCTGAAGGGTTGCTGTCCTTTCAACAACGCTTTACTGCATGTTCAAGGAGCGATGTTACAGTATGTTTGGGCTCACTGCCTGTAGGCTGGCCGTCACAATTAGATCTATTTAATACGTGTAATTGCAAAGCTGGTGAAAAGGTCGTCAGATGATATTTCTGTAGGTTGAAAGGGCTTCACAGGCCATTGTCATTTCCAAAGCATTTCCATGCAGCTTAGCAAAGAACTAAAAATCTGTCCTGACATTTTCATGACAATGTTTCATCAAGTAGTGCTGTGAAATGAACGGATAGTGGATGGTGATAGTGTGAGAAATGATTGACTTCAGAAAACAATGCTAGATGTAGTGTGGTTCTGTTACTGGAGCATAGTTGCTAAATTATCATCAAAGTTTTAAAAAAGAATGATCTCTTTTTTACACAGAAATTTACAAATCAATCCATTATCCAGCTCCTGCTCATATCAAAACAAAAGATTTCTCAATCATTTATTAAATTACATTCAATGAAATGAATAAATAAAATTACAAATAGAATTATGTTGAAACACAATTTTTGAAAAAAAAAATAAAACGGGAATAAATGTTTTACTGTGACAGGCTGCAAAGTGCAAAAAGATAAATAAAAAATTTAGCTTGTTTGTAACAACATTAGCAGCAGCCTCATTTCCCCTCTCGTCTGTTCCAACCACTCAGCATCACCAGTGTCCTAATCACCGACCTGACCATCTCTCATATGTTCTTATTGGTTAATGCTTGTTTTTTGTGCCTGATTGATTCATAGGTCTCTGTGTGGTGTAACAAACAAAAAACATTCCTCTGAAACTGGCTCAGGCATAGAGACTGGACTGAAAATGAGAGCCATAAACGTGCCAAATATGAACGGCAGAAAGTCCTTCAGGAAGTCTGGAGAACTATTGCTCTAGACCACATTAAAAATACAGGAAAGTCTGGCTTTTTATAGGAGCCAAATATAAGGAAAATTAACGTGGCTCAAGACTTTTGCACTGTATTATAAATCTTAATGAGTCTCACGCAATAATGGCGCATTTAACTTGAGCTGAAAAATGATGACCTCTGAATCTAAACATGCCTCTCAACCCTATGTGGAAAAGTACCATGTTTTTATTTTAAATGTTATACTGTACTATAGAGTATATACAAGTACTTGCTTTACACCTAATATATACAATACATCTGAAAGACACTTAACTCTATAATATCCACAACATGCCTTGTTGCTTAGAAAAGAGGAAACCTGAGGTGTGCATGTTCTTTTCTACCACTTCATAGCTTGATTGCATTGATGAGATCACAAATATATACTGTGTTTAAGGTGAATGTGAGGTGCAGGAAAAATGAGCATGTTTGCTTTGTGAAAGTCAGTATTAAGATGTTTATTCCATTCTCTTTGAATGGATGGGAAAAAAAGACACAGGCTGTCCCAGGCTATCGTCTTTCGGATGTACAGTAAATGGAAGACAGGAAGAGAGACTGCACATGAATGCTCTGCAGGTCTACTTTATTTCTAGACAGTTTTTTTATGCACAACATAGTAAAAGCACAATCAACTATACTCCATCGAAACATTATTCAGTTTTCCTGCCTGGAATACCTCTAGACACAATTACCAAGCATTAAGGGTTTTAATTCTTAAGGCAAGTCAATGAGCTTACACACGTGAGACACTATAGGCAAAAAAACAACAACAAAAAAACCCCACAAACAAATGAATAGAAAAAAAAAAGCTGTTGTGGATCCCGGGTTTGCAATTTCACACAAGAGACTGGAGTTACGGAAAGACTGGAGTGTAGCGTATCACTGACCTCTTCACCGTTCATCCTCATCCCATGTTTCAGTTCAGAGTGGATGAAAGTGGAGTGAAGACTAAAGACTAGCTTCTTGTCAAACACCATAAGCATTAATAGCTGTTCAGGTCAAAATCTAAATGTCGGACTTTTATCAGATCAAACTTTGAGTTTAAACTTAAACACAATTTGAAAAATCAGTGTGTACATTTCTATAACTGTACATTCCTCTACATTCTTAGATTGAAAATTGATGGATAACTTTTTTAATCCATCAATATTTTTTTTCTTCTTTAATTACAGAAGAGACACATGTGTCTGTGGGAACTGTGTACACAACCATGCACTTCATCAAAGTATTATATAGAGAAAAATGTTTACATTTAGTTTACTCTTCTTTCTTTCTTTCTTTCACTTAGAAATATTTCAACTGTTGAGTTTTTGAAAGCTAGTCTGTTTAACCATGACCGCACTAATACAGGTTGACTATTAAATTCTGTCCTATATCAAAATCATAATGTCATACTATTAAAATAGATTAGATTTCTTTGTGACTATTAGTAGGTATATTTGATGCACGGTAGTTCCTTCGTTCAGAGGACAGTACTTGTGATAGAGGCACAGATCAGGGTTTAGTTATACTGTATATTATGGAGAGGTACAGGTGTACAGTCGGTAGAGGTGCAGGTACAGTTCTCTCTGCAAACATTACACACTTGCAAAAATATACTTTTTGAAACAATACCTCAGCACAGGCACTGGAGTGTAAACACAACACAGAATCACACACACACACACACACACACACATGCATAATCACAGAAGCCAATACGACAGTGAAATTCACATCCGCTGCTTTTTTTCTTCTCTCTTTCTGCTCTCTTTTACTGAAAATCTCCAATCAATTATTTGTGAACGATCATTTCTAAGAAAGAAAGTGTTACTCTATGTGCTTCGGGACATCTGTCTCTGAGGGGGAGTCTTTCTTTCTTTCCTCTTCTTTTTCTTTCTTTTATCCATTCTACTGTATATAGAAATGTATTTAGACACATGTATGAATTTTAAGCCTTTGAAAGCCATAAAATGACGTTTGTCTCTTTATCTTTTTTTCCTTCCCTCTTTCTTGCTGGAATTTCAGTCATAGACATTTATACATTTAAATAATGAAACAATTGATAGCCGTCTTTATTTGTTTTCTAACAGTTATTAACATTTATGAATTTAAATTTCTTTCTTTCTTGTTTTCTTTCTTTCTTCTGTCTTTATCATAATCATTTACACTGTAAGGCACAAGTTGGAACAATTCCACATTTCTTTCAGACGTCCTATGATTTCATTAGAAACATTTATGACTTTAGGTACTTAAGCCTTTAAGAGCTTTAAAAAATATATTTTAAAGCCTTAAAATAACATCTGTCCTTCTTTCTCTTTTTATCGTTCTTATTATTTTAACCATCATTTAAACCACACTTTTAAACTACATTTGTTTCTTTCTTCTTTACATAGTGTTTGCTCAATTTTTTACTCCATTTATTTTTTACCTTCTTTTCCCTTCATCTTAGTTAGTTCAGTTTGGTTCATTCTAGTGACACTTTGAAAGTTCTATGAAAATAACTTCACTTTTTTTTTCTAAATGTTCTTTTTATGAATAAAAAAAATCATAAATTTGGAACATTTATGAATTTAAATAATTCATTATCTGAAAGCCTTTAAAATAATTAGCCTTTCCCCTGATCACATCTTTCTTTCTCCTAATTTTAACCAAATCTTTTCTTTATATTTGGTTTACTTGCTCTTTTTTTCAATAGCAATTTCAGTTAGAAACATTTATGACATTAGAATTATGTCTAATAAGATGTAAAATATCTTAATAAGATTAAAATATTAAAATAACTTACCTTTTTACTCTATTTCTTTGTTTAATCTTTCTTCTTCTGCTTCTTTCTTTCTTTCTTTCTTTCCTTCCTTCTATCTCTTCAGCTAGGAACATTTACTCATTTATACTGTTATGCCTCTGAAAGCCTTATAATAGCTTTATATTTCGTTTTTTTCTTTCCTTCTATAATTTCAGATAGAAACGTTTATGAAATTAAATTGTTTAAAAGCCTTATATATAATTGAACTATTTAAAGCTCTTTCTTTCTTTCTTTCTTTTTTTCTTTCTTTCTTCCTTCAGCTTTTCATTGACTGAAAGTCTCAAATAAAACTCTTTTAGGCTGTGGGAAACCTGCAGGGCGGCAGGAGACACTGCGTCTTGTTTTCCTCTCTCACTACTACAACAGAAGTACACATGTTGAAAACATCCATAGAGCTGTAAAGTAGAAGAGCACACACGGTCAGTAACACTGGAACACTTCAGCACTGGGCTGGGAATGGCACTTGAGTTGGACAGTTGGCAAGAAGGCTATTTTCAGACGCACTACAGTCACACACTCGCACACTTCACTACAGCGTGGGGAAAGAAGGGTGGCTCGTCCCGTCCCAGTCTCTCCTTCCACTGGGGTTCATCGCTCCTCCATCTACTGGATGAAGGGCATTCGCTCCTTATTATCACTGTCTCCTTCATGCTCCTCCTCTTCCTCGCCTGCCTCGCTCGTCTCTGTGCTGTCGCTCGCCATCTGCAGGAGCAGCACAGGTCCTTTAGCTCAACAACGTACATCCATCCTTCCTTCTCCTCATGTTCTTTTTACAAGTTCAATTCTAAATTTGTACACTAAAAATATGAAGCTTATGAAAGCTTTAAAAACTAAATATTTCTTTAAAACAATTCTTTAAAGTTAAAAACTTTTAATAAAACTTGTTTTTACTTTTTGCTTAATTGTTTACTTTTTTACTTGTTTGCCTTTACTTCCTTTCTTGTTGTTTTTTTTTACTTCTTTCTTTTTTTCCCCATCCTTTTCTTTTCTCCTACAGTTGGTGTTTAAAAGCCTCAAAATAGTTTTACATCTTTTTTTTTCTTTCTTTCTTTCTTCCTTCATTCTTTCTTACATTCCTTCTTTTTTCTTTCTTTTTTTCTCTATTCCTACCTTTCTTTTTTCTTTCCCTCATTCTTTTAATCTTTTAAGTTGCTTCTTTCTTGCTGTATTCTTTTCTTCTTTTTTGTATTTCTTTTTTCCAACATCTCTCTGTCTCTCCCTCACTCCAGTACGTTTGCTTATCAAAATGTATTTTTTTTAACATACATTTCTTAGTTTTATTTTTCCTTATTTTCCGTCTGATTCCTGTTATTTGAAATTTAAATGAAACATTTCTACTGTACTTTTTATTCTTTCTTTCCTTCTTTTCTTTCGTTCTCTCTTTCCATTTTACTTAATCGGAAGGAAACTTAAACATGCTGCTTAAGAGAGAATTTCATTTTCTTCCTTTCTTTCTTTCTTGCTTTCTATCTACCTCATTCTTTCATGTGAAACATTTACACCTTTAGATTAAATTACAACTGAATTTTTCTAAGCCTTAAACCTCAGATGCAGGATTCATCCAAAAAATATTATTAAAATGTTTCAAGACTCTCTTTTCTTTTTTCTTTTTTTTTCAATGTTTTCATTTTACTTTCATAAGTGAATTCCTCCATCCGCCAGGGTACATGTGATTTCAAATACTTTATAAGCTGATTTTTAGGAAAATCCACAGGAACGTCAGGTGATAGTGCAACAGAAGCTTTAGTAGCTTCAGCAAGAGGTAAACAGTTCTTGCTGTGCTTTCATAAGCTATTATTTGTACCTCAGCATCGTACTGACAGATCTCCATGGAAACTAAGAATGTCCTAGAATTTCTCAATCACTGTCATCGAGTTGTTTTTCTTTTTTTTCTGGCTTTCCTGTTTCACGCTTGTCAGCAAGGCACATGTGCACTAAATGCTCCCTTGTGCTCTGATTTCAGTAGCTGTTTGTCATGTATTGATCTCGCTTACAGTTTTGTAGAAAATGATCAGAATTGATTTTAGTTATGAATCACATGTTCATTTAGACAAACCCAAATACACATGTTTTTTTTTTTTTGTGTTACTCACTAATGGAGTGGGAGACTTTTCCACATCCAGAATCAGCTTTCCGATGTTTCCTCTATCGTGGATTCTCTGCATGGCGTCCTTCACCTGAGGGTAAGAAGATGTAAAATATAACATTTTTACAAATTGCTTCCAGTACTTAAAAACAGTTCTGACTGTAACAAAATGATCTGAAAACGTATCCAGTCTCTTTGGGTGTTTCTATTACTTATTACTTCTATTGCTTATTTTTTGCCTAAATATCATTATAGGTCACCTGTAAATTCATTTTTGTCCATTTTTTTACGTTTTTGTATGTTTTATAAATGAGTCTGAATATGCGATGTTTAAATTTGCTACCTGGGATGACATCATTCCAAGCAAGAAGCAAAGAAAATTTGCATTACCCCTCCTGCAACCAGATTCCTGGGCACCATGATCAAGTATGTGGTCAAGTGTGTTCTAATTGGCTAATTGAAAAAATGCTTTCCTAGTTTAATTTGCATTGAAAAATATAGACTGCATTTTAAACTAAAAGAATTTTAGAGATGCCACAATGCATGAGCTGAGGAGTAGGACAACTTCAGCAGGACAACTGACGACCACATTTTGAAAGGCTTGTAGAATTATGTTAATTTGTTAAAAATATGGCACCTAAGTTAAAGCAAAAGTCAAGTAAGCCTAATGTACAATTCTTGTTTCATCATCAACCAAATTCTGCAGGCTTAGAATTAATCTTGAATGTTGCATGATGCTGATGAACTAATAGATTAATAAAAGTCTGAAAACAAAAATATATAAAGAATAGAGGTTGTTAAAAACAGCCTTTGATTGACGTAAGCGTGGACAATCTGGACAAAAGGGTTAAGAAATGGCTAACACACTGTTATACATTTCACTGATGGTGGCCGAAGCATCATGTAAAATAGAACATACAAAGGGCGTTCAAGTCTAGCCGGGCCTTGTGATGAACTTTCTTGTGAATACAGGTGTGAAAAAAACCCCCAGAAGAGATGCATCTGTCTGTGGAAATTATACACACATCATTCACTGACACCACACTGGAGTTATTGCCACATCCTCTGTACAGTTCTGATCCCTCGTCAAGCCTATTCCACATCCGATCATGGCTTCGGTGTATTGTGAGAATTTTCTACCTTCATGGTATCTAAGTACTAGTGAAACGCTGGGATACATACATTAGTGTATGTATCCCCATAGAGCTGGGGATTGTATAGAGTAATAAAGGTAGCTTTTACTTTCATAACTTTGTTCTTTTATTCTGCACAATCAAAAGTCCCGGGTTTGACTTGAACACCCGATGTAACCAGATTTAATATCTTTCAGGGTAGAGTTTTCCTTTAACCCTAGTAGGTGTTAAGTCCAGGGAATTTACACAAATGTGCGCAGGTTTAGTAAATCTAGTGTTAATGACACGTTTTAGCCCAGGCCTTTGTGTAAATACTGCAAATAAGCTATATAAAGTGTGCTATTTTCTTCTATTATTTGGCATCCGTTTCTATTGTGAGCAGGCTATAATCAGGACTGTCCTCATAATCCTTATTCTGTGTTTCTTGCAGCAAATGTAGCACGCAAACAGCGTGTTTCGGCTCTAATAGCAGCTCAGGGTATGCTGCCAAACCGTGCTTGGTTTTTCATAGCTCAGCCTCTAGTGAGTATCATTCAGCCCATAAACCGTGAACCGTACTGTCTCCATCTCCCCGCACTCAAATCCAGTTTCATCTTGATGGCGTGGGGGGAAAAAAAGGTTTGATTCCCTTAGAATGAAGCCAGTGTGTCGGCAACGATAAAATGCACCCAACAATCCAGGATAATAATTCACATGCAAGACAGACCCTTTATACTTACCAAGGATAGATAGATAGATAGATAGATAGATAGATAGATAGATAGATAGAGCTTGGAAAACTAACATAAAATGATAATGATTTTATATGTGCATAAGAAGCAAGCATATTGATTTTACAATAAATCCCTGAGTCATTTCTGTTTTTGACAGAATAAAAGATGGCTTGTTGTCCTGGTACAATCATGACTCATTATTCGCTGCTGAATCACTCTGATGAGTCTCTTTAGCGTTTCACGGACAGAAAGCATATTTTGCGAGCTGCACCCACACTGTATGAAAATGTGCCTGATTTCTAGTAACAGTTTAACCTGTAATTTGTACTGCAAAACTTGTTCTTATACCACAAAAAGATGCCCCCATGCTGGATCGCTGTAAAGCTTACGATTGACTCAGCGTCACACGGTACAAGGTAGCGCCAGGTTCAAATCTTAAAAAAAAAAAAAAAAAGTGACGACGATGGCAACTTTTTGGCAAGCAAGCCGATGAATCAGTGCACTCATCTTTTGTACAATAGGACTAATAATTCATAATAATCCTTAATAGATTTGTCTTACCAGAAGGCTTATCCAGTCATTTCGCTTTTATTTAGGAAATTATTGACTTGGAAGGAAATTAATCAGTGATAAGATCTCTGACATAAGGCACAGTTACTGTTACAACCAACAAAGACAAAGTTGATTTATGTTTATTCCTTGAAAACTACACTGATTTGACAACACTAATCTTCTTTTTTTTTTTTTTACACTTACAAAGACAAGCTAGTTCATGTTTCGCTTACTTTATGTAAATTACGCAGCAAAAATTTTTTCGTCTTTTTTCATTAACTTGTACAAAAAATGTTTTGTCTTTTTTCCTTAACTTTGTAATAAACCAAATCAACTAAAAAAAAAATCCTCAGTTCATCATAGTTTTAAGAAAGCAAAAGGTCCTTCTGAAAATATCTTCTTTCGCCCATGGTGAAAATTTTACCCTCATTATGATGAAACCTCAAACATGAATGAAAACCATTTTTCCACTCTTCCACTCACATTTTCTATACTTCTATGCCAGAGGACTCAGGGCATGAGGTACGATAGAGGGGGTCTGTCGCAGGGCACACAAGCATGCACTCACTTACACAATATGGGACACTTGGGAATGCCGATTATACTAATCCGCATGTCTTTTTTTTTTTTTTTTTTTTAACTGCAGCTACAGTATTTAATAGGGTCTTTTTTGATTTAAAAAAAATGTTTATGTTTTATGAGTTTATGGTGATGAGAGAGAGAGAGAGAGAGAGAGAGACTGAGGCAGAGAAAGCCAGAGTAAAAAGACTCCAGGGAAAGAATATTAAGAAAAACAATCCTGATTGCTGTTAATCTTGCTGTTGTTGCTACTGGAAAGTTAATGCAGGAGTTCTGAGGTATTTAGTGTTAGCGTAAGGTAACACGCTGTGGTAACATGCTAACACTATCCATCTTGTTCAAAAACAAAGGATAAAACACACCAATTAGTGAAAACACACATCAGGTTAACAAACAAAAATAATTCTTTTCTCTGTAATTGAACTTTCCATCCACAGTAAATGCTCCCAAAACTGTTGGCTTGTTTGTTGTCACTGTGGACTTGCTAGCTAACTCAATGCTTAGCCTGACTCATTAGCCAGATTATTCTTAGTGTCCATATTTCCCAGTTGCCTAGTAACACTTCTGTCTCTACTTAATCAAGTGTCTTTTAAATGCAGCCAACAGTATACAATGTGAAGCAGAACATTATTACTTTAACTTTTTTATTATCCTATTTTTCTAGCATGACAGTGTAACCTTCAAAAATAATTAGGAATAATTTATTTGCTAAAATGATTGCATTATCTCTAGATGTATTTAACTCATACACTGACACACATTCATTGGAGTTGATTAGGTTTTATTACAGTTGATACAGTATCAAAGCGCAGCTGGGTTTTGAATCAGAAGCGGTTGAATGATTTTCTGAAGCAGCATTTGTGACAGTAGTTTTAGCAAACAAAAAAAAAACATAAATCACAAGATTATATTAATTTGATCTTATAATTTCTTTAGTTACTTAACAAGAATTTGTAAAGAGGATACCTAATATAATCTATGGTTAAAGAAAATCTCTCATTAAATGTAACCAGCCAAGTGCAGCTAATCATCAGCCTTTGATTAATTGATCAGCAGCAGGTGTGCAGACCTCTATAAAAGCAGATGTTTTTCTGTTTAGTCTGGAGAATTCAGGTGTGTGTTAACACAATGCCAAGATTGAAAGACATACAGTCTTATACAAAAGTTTAGACACCCCGTGATAAATAACAGATTTTGGTGATTTCTTTTAATTGAAAAGATGTTAACACAGTCTATCTTGGAAATGGAAAAAATACACAATATGTTCAGTCATAAATTGAACAAAGATAAAAAAAAAAAATAAAAACATTATTGTGGCACTGTGCAAAAGTTTGGGCACCCTACATATTCAGGACTTAGTAACACCTCCTCTGGCAGATATCACAGCTTGCAAACGCTTTTTATAGCCAGCTAAAAGTCTTTCAATTCTTGTACTTGGGATTTTCTCCCATTCCTCTTTGCAAAAGGAAGTTCTTCTAGTTCTGTAATATTCTTTGGTCATCTTGCATGCACAGCCCTTAAGATATACCCACAAATTTTCAATAATGTTCAAATCAGGGGACTGTTAATGGCAATTCCAAAACCTTCAGCTTGCGTCTCTTGAGGTATTCCATAGTGGATTTCGAGGTATGTTTAGGATCACTGTCCTGTTGTAGAAGCTCCTCTTTTCAGCTTCAGCTTTTCTACAGATGCTGTGATGTTTGCTTCCAGAATTTGCTGGTATTTAGTAGAATCCAAATTTTTGCACAGTGCCATAATAATGTTTTTATTTTTATTTTTGTTCAGTTTATGGCATGAGAAGTAACTATGCATCAATGTATGCTGAAAATATTGTGCATTTCTTTCCATTTCCAAGAGAGACTGTGTTAACATTTTTTTATTAAAAAAATCACCAAAATTTGTTATTTTCAAGGGGTGTCTAAACTTTTGCATATGACTGTAAGTAACGGGGAAACAATTGTTGCTGCACGTCAACCTGGACTTGTTTAAGACACAATTTGGATTTCATCGTTCTATAGAGTGAAAGATTATTCATAGGTGGAAGGTACTCAAGACATTCGACAGTCTCACCAGGAGTGGACGCCCCAGCACATTCACCCTAAGAAATACAATAAAAACCCAAGACCTACATCTTAGACCCTACAGGCCACACTGAGCATGTTAAATGTTACCATTCAAGACAGCACAATTAGAAGAAGACTGAACAAGTACGGTTTGTTCGGATCGGTTGCCTGGAGAAAGCCTCCTCTGTAGAAAGACAAAATGGAAGCATGACTAAGGTTAGCTAAATTGGAGCTGGAGTTCTGGAGCTATGTCCTATGGACAGATGAAACCAAAGTGGAGATCTTTGGCCTTAAAGCCCAGCCTCGTATTTGTTAAAAACAAAAATGTCAAGCATGGTGATGATTTGGGCTTATTTTGCACATACAGGACTTGGGCACCATGCAGTCATACAGTTGACCATGAACTCCTCTGTAAACCTGAATATTCTATAGGGAAATGTGAGACCATCTGTCTGACAGCTAAAGCTTGTTCAAAATTCATCCAACAAGACACCGATCCAAAGCACACCAGTAATCTAAAAGAATCAAGGTTTTAGAATGCCCAAGTCAAAGACCAGACCTTAACCCAACTGAAATGCTGTGGCAGAACCTTCATAGTGCTGTGCATAAGCAAATGCTCCAAAACCTCAATGAACTGAAGCAATGTTGTAAAAAAAAAGAATGGGCCAAAATTCCACAACAAAGATGTGAAGGACTGATAATGTCTTACAGGAGACAATTCCTTAAAGTTATTGCTGGTAAAGATGAATTTACAAGCTATTGAATCATGGTGGTACTTAGTATTGCCCACATGTTTTCTTTTCGGCTTAATTTTTGTTAAATAAATAATTGCACAGTGAAAAAATGTATTGTGATGTTCATATTGAGTTTGATCAAAAAGAGCAAGACAAGATTTTTTTCCCCACAAAAATACAAAACAGGGGGTACTAACCTTTGCGCTGTATATTGACTGTATATTGTTCATGGAAGAAAGAATTTGGTGCAAATTTGGTTTTCATTGATTTTGGGTTTTCTGAGATCAACACAGGGTCAAAACTATACATGTAAGGTCATAAAATGTTTTGTTGACTATCCTTCAGCAAGTTTCTCCATTAGCAGACACTTTTGGTTACCATCACCAAGTTTCTGCCAGATTTTTTGGTTGGATATTTGACTAATCTTCTTGGCAGAGTTAGTAGTGCTCAACTAAATTTGTTGGTATCCTGGAACGGATCTGACCTTTAAGCACGATACACAATTTTCTTTAAATAGGGCTGAGGCTCCAAAAGCTTAAAGTAAGCCTACTTTATCCATTTCATAAACATTGGGTCCTGGCATGCTATTCTACACTCAATTTTGTCCAAGTTTCAACTAATGATTGAGAGTTTGCCAAAAGGTAATCAAAACTTTCCTCCAGATGGCTATTTATTTTCCATGTAGTCAGTTGCAAACTTTAATCAAGCTTGAAGGTATGGATTTCAGAATAATGCTTCTTTCTTAGACTAAAAAAGGCTGCTCAGTCCATTGAGATGTAAAACTTGGTTTAGTATGGACAGTGATGCTGGTATCAGCACCTTCCAGTTCATAGCAGACATGTTCCTTGATGGTTCCTGGGTTGTTCCTCACCATCTGAGCCAATTTTCTCTCAGCTGAGGGTAAAAGTTTGGGTCTCTTTCCAGACCTTTGCAAAGTGGCCATTAATTTGCACTCAGTGTACATGTAATTGTTTGAACTGATCTTGGAATCTGCAATTGTACAGAAAAAGAGACATTCCTGACTTGGGTAAATATACCATCCTTTTTCTCGCATGAGCTCCTTGGACTTTCACATTGTACTGTGTGTGTTGGTCAATCCAATGAATGCTGACAATCAAACACTTTTTATGTTGGCACGAAGAAGCTACCAGCTGTAGTCAATTATGATTCCTAACAAGATGGTCAGAGCCCTTAGCAAATTAAAAGACATTTTGACTCAGTAATCTTAGTGGGAATATTTTTGACCTTATATGAATATCCTTGACTCTGAATTGAGGTCAGAAAATGCTAATTGAATGAAATTAATTAAACACTGTGCTCCAAATTTTGTGGGTCAGGTATAACATAAGTAAAGTTAATAATATCGATTTTATAATTTGTCTGGGGTTGGGACAAATTAACCAGCACGTGAGCAAGTTGTGCTCAAATTTGATGCGGTAGAAGCAGGAAAAATTGGCAAGCATATGAATCTGAATGACAAGGGCCAAATTGTGATGGCTAGATGACCAGGACAGAGCATCTCCAAAATGTCAGGCACCAGGATGCACTATGGGAAGAAGGCAAGCTGGGAAAGGCAGCATAACTCTCTGGACAGTGTTCTACATTGGGTCCTGGCATTCGTGTAGATGTTTCTGTGCCACATAACCATCTACCTACCCAAGTACATTCTTTCATGGCAACAGTATTTCCTAATGACTTAATGTGCCCTGGCACACTGCAAAAACATTTTCAGGACTTAGGAAAAAAAACGTTCAAGGTATTCAAATTCCACAAACTTCAATCTGATTGGCCTTAGATCTAAAGTATCTATTTCTAACATTTTGGTGCTAGATACCACAACACACCTTTGGAGATCATGGGAAATCCATGCCTTGATGGGCCAGAGACTCAGAGCTGTTTTGCCTGCACAAGGAGGACCTTCACAATATTAGTCAGATTTTAGTGCTATGCTAATCAAATGTTACAGAATAACAACTTAATCAGGAACCTTGATCATTATGAACATTTTTACCTGGACCATTGTGATTTGCAGACTCTCTTCCACTGCACCACAGAAACTTAGTATAAATTGGCAGCTTGTACCGAAGAAGCTCTGCATGGTTTAGTGAAGAGTCACTGTTATTTCATGCTTTTCTAATCTTTCCCTTTTACACACCCAGACCAGAAGAATCCTTGGCCCAACTGCAGTGACCAAAATGGAAAATCTTCCATACTTTCTTTTTTTCAACTAAAGGATATTCGATATATATTATAAAGCCATCAGCTTTTTTATGTGAAAGTGCATTAATAAAAAAATACCTAATTATGGTGACCCTTGGATTCAACTCAGCACATTTAGTAATGAGGAAACTGCCTCCGACAACTCTATTTTCAAACCTGAGGGTCGGAAAGATTGTGCATTAACATCCTCCCTGCTGAGAGGTACCAGCCTGTAACAGGCTTCCCAGCAGCTTTGCTGGATCGTTAACTTTTTGTGAGACGCATCATCACAACCCATCTTCTGACTCTTTTATTGAATTACTGTCAGGAAAAAAATGTGTTTTCTCAAGACATTTTCCCTTTTCTAAAAACAATGTAAAAACTGAATGAGGGATTCTGAGGAAAATGGTATGAGGAGCGTTCAAGTCAAACAGGGACTTTGATTGTGCAGAATAAATGGACACGGTTATTATTTCTCTATTTAATCTACTGCTGCACTAATTCGCTTATCTCAATGTTTCACTAGTGCTTGGATACCATCAATGTACAGACAGCTTTAAGGATCAGGCTTTCCACTTTCCTTAATGTTCACCAGTACAACTGCAGTGGGCTCCAGGCAACCTTGGCCAGAATCATTATCATTCACGGATGTACGGCCTACATCGGCCGGAGTCTCAAAATGTTTAAAGTGGAAATGTCAATCAGTATTGCACATTCATTCACAAGAAATTTGATCACAAGTCCCAGTTTGACTTGAATGAGCCTGGTATTGATGTCATTTACAAATGTGTTAACTATTTTAGGTGACAGGCCACACTCATACTTGAGATGTGGTTTTGAGGTGAGGCATTGTTGAAATGTGCAAGAACAAGAGGTCCAGCTAGCTGAATTTCACTCTAGCTAATAGGGATGGGAATCACCTACTGATACAATATTATCACGATTCCTGGGTGCCGACTCACGATTTAATAAATATCCTGATTCAATATTATATTTTCACCAGATTTTATTACAATTTTAAACCTTTGAAAAAGTTGAATGATTACTTAAATGTAGCTCGTTTCTTATAACATTAGTTTTCTCACTTAAAATCCAAGTGCAGCATTTAAACAATACAAACTAACTTCAGTTACAGGAGTTTCAATAATAATTCAAACTCAGGAAATAATTCACTCCTAACACATGGATGAAATTGGTGTAAATAGTTTACCTGTAGGATTATAAAGAAACGGTGACGTTTTACCTCCTCTAATCCCTCCAAAGTCTCAAAAGTCAAAAGTGAGCGCGCGAGATGAGCAGCTGTGAGCACACTGGTGCGTATGTCTTCTCACAGCTAATTAGCGCTCGCGCTGTTTGGAGACTTGTGTAAACATGTGTAATGAGTGGATTTGATACTAATTCACTAATCCAGAGTTCGGAAAAAAAGGCCGATTTTAATATCTCCCTATTATAAATGTCAAAAGAATAGCGATTCATAACTGAATCAATTTCCCGCATCTCTACTAGCTAAGCGTATCTAGCACGCAGTGAGCCAAACAAGGGCCATTCTGTGATACAGACTACATGCATCTGAGGTGTTTCTTCACAAATATTCATCAAATATGATTGCATCTAATGACCTATGCGCGATAAGTGGCTTCAAGGATGTTCACGTAAATGTTTCTGTAGCTGTTCCTGTATTTACATCAATCCGCTCTTCAAGCCAGTTGGCTAACTAATAATGCCACAGTCCTTATTTTGGATTTCACAAAACTTTAAATTACGTCTCAATGACTGCTTTATAAGAAGAATACATCTTTTAGATCCTTAAATCGGTTGCACAATTTATTCCATCGTTTGTTCATCGATTCATTTACTTCACTTGATGAGTCAGTTTTTCGATTTAGAATTGATTCACACTTGTAAAATTAAAGGGTCTAAAATATATGAATTCCTTAAGAATGCAGAATATAAACCGCTTCCTAATCCACAACCCAAGTTACGCGGCATTTCAGTGTTTATTAGACACTTTTTGTAGTTTCTAACACTTTAATTACACAATGGCTAAAAACTCGAAATGAATCTAATAGACAATCAATGTATTATTCACAGCACTAGATCCCCAAATACAGTACTCTACATATCTTCCTTGTTGCTGTTTGAAATGCCTTTGACACTTGTTTGATAAATGCTATGCAGTCTGTGGTGGTCTGGACAAACCAGACTCGCCTAGTCTGGAAATATCACAATGAACTGAATTAACTCTTACCGATGATGCAGAAACTGCAGGCATAATAACATTAATACGTGGATTTTTAACATTTATGGAGTCTCCTTGAGGTTGCCATTACTGTTTTTTATGCTGTATATGTTGTATTATTTATATACAGCATGGCCGAAAAGTCTGCATCCATAGGCATTTAACATTATATGGAAGTTGATTTTTTTTTTTTTTTTCATTTTATCCAGACTCAAGATGGCTTTGAAACTATATATAGAAGAATTTAAAAGAACCAGACATAACACGATTCGTCTTTTTCATCTGAAGTCGGTAGTCAGCCCAGAACTATCCCTGTACTGAAGTAGCAAATCATCTCTACATGTAACATCAGCTCGAAAACACTGAGAAATGTTCTGCGTTCTTTTCTTCAGAAAGTGCTGTAAATTCAGAGGCTGTCTGTTTGAGCATTTGCTGTAATTTATAATTTTTCATTTTATTTCTGGATAAAGACTTATTGACATATTGATTTTGACAAGGGGCTACATGTTATTATGTTCATTTAAATGTAGAGCAAGACCTTAGGGAAAAATTTTTTTCAGGCAACCCACTTATGGGCGAACTGATCCAAATGATCTGACTCACTATTTTGGAATTTGGTATTTTGGAAGTTGAACCGCTGCGTGTACAGAGTTCATACATTTTTGTATCGAGTTTCATGGCTTTTCATGACTTCTTCAGGACTACAGACTCATTTTTCGAGCCTCGAAAGGATCATATTTTTGTTCCACACATTCAGGAAATATGCACTTGAGGTGTTATGTTAGCATCACTGCAGGACGCCATTGCAAACATCTACCTTGTGTAGTAGAATCTGCTGTTATGATCACACAATCAACCTTTAAATGTAAATGTGCCTTTCATTGCATACATTCGTACCTGTTATTTATGTTTATGTTGAACATATGCAAGGTCGGCGTGAATTGACACATATGGGTTTAAGATTTGAAATAGATAGACAAATCTTCACATTAATATTGACTTCCTTGATGAAAGGAACCATCTATACGTATAATAAATACTAATAATAATAACAACAACAATAATAATAACCCCCGTTATCGGTAGGTGTGTAAAGGCCGTGCCACCAAAACCTTCATGTAGATCTCTGTGTTTTTTTCTTTCAGCATCCAAAAACTTTGTTGTTTTTGTTTACTAAGCGTGGAGAGGATGCCTGTCCACAATATATCCGGAGCTCGAACGAAACAGACTACACCGAACCCATCATTACACAGGCACATCCACATACACGCACACAAAAACACCCCATTGATTCGCATTATTATTTTAAAAATCCCTTAACTTTACCAAACTTTTTTCAGATTTCCAGGTCTGGAAAACATCATTTCCAGATTTTCCCAGGAAATTCATGATCATACGAACCCTGCTTATCAGAATTTTTCCCTGTCTTATAAAAACGGTCTTTCCAGTGAAAAATAGAATTAGAACTCATTCTGGTGTATGAAGGTAAACATTTTGCCCCAGGAATGAAGCCATATTTATGCGAGTCTGTCCATGCTGCCGGGAACGGAGGTGGTGATGACTCAGATGCTGAGGTCAAAGCTTCTCCCGCAAGCATCTGGCTGTTGTTGTTTTTTTGTTTTTTTTTATTGTTACAGTGACGTAGTCGACAGATTAAAGATCATCATGCATGATCTAAAGAGAGGATATGGTGGGCCAACCTCACCATAGTTACACGCTATTGGGAGCCTTACTAGTCATTTCACCCTTGACAGGTTTTGTTCCATGGTGAATAACGTATGAGGGAATGAGTAATTCAATTAGAAGGAAAAGCAATAGCGACCTAATTGAATTTTATGGATCGTAGATGGGACTGATTTTGTTACACGTAATAAGTGGCGGAGTGGGAAAATGTCAGGAAGGGAAAATCGAAAAAAATGAATGCATCGACTGAACGAATGGTTGAAGCATCAATTTAGTTGCGATGTCATTAATGCATTTCCCACTGTAATAGCAGACCAAGCTGTACGAGCCACACCATGGTATGAGGTTGTGCTGGTGATCGTGACGAGTACATGCACATAAAAATGATGTTCAGCTGTCACACCGAACCTGATGTGCGATAAGGCCTATGAAATGTATGAACAAATAAATAAAAAAAAAACTTTTTCAAAAAATACTAACTGTTTGACACATAATTCAACCATCTAAAACAGGCTGGTACAGTAAATACTAAAGGTGCTGATTAATATTCTGTAACAGCAGCAGCCTGAAGGAACATCATATTAATGGCCTCATCTCATGAGTACATTAGCGTTTCTATAGAAACAGCTCATTCACATGGATTTATGTCGCAGACACTCGACATAATGTTGACATGTTCATATGGTGATGTTTTTTCCCGAGCAATTTTAGAAGGAGTCTCCACTGTTAGCGCTTTGTAACAGCCAGAGGTGAAGCTGTAACGTAAGGTTTTTCACACACAGGAGTCTTTATGATAGAGTTTTTTGCCTTTTGTAGGTTTCTAAATGGTAGACCATAATGCATTTAATTTTCTTCTTAACTTCAAGACAGAAAGAAAGAACTGCCTGGATGAAAAAAGTCACATTCTCTAATTCCTGGTTCAATCAACTCCAAAAATGTAATACCCTGGTCATCCGGTACATTCAGGTTGTCAGCTGACTTCATTTTATTGCCACATAACGTTGCTGAGTTTAGACCTTTCAATTGTACTAAAGAAAACCCAGATCATAACACTGCCTTGTACAGTAGGCACTATGCATAATGGGTGGATCACTGGTTCTCCCTTCTTACCCTGACGCACCCATCGCCCTGGACTCATCAGATCACATGACCTTTTTTCCTCCAAAGTCCACTCTTCATGCTCCCGCATAAGCTGAAGCATTTTTATAAGCCTCCCTAACGAGTGGTTTCTGGCGACACAGCTGTTTAGTCCCAACCCTGTGAGTTCTCATATGTTTGTGTAAAAATGCTCTTACTTTTGCTATGAAACATAACTGTGGGTGTTCTTTTTAGTGATGCAACTTCCCAGAACGTTTAAATGATGTCTGATCAGGCTTTTTGCAACATTTCTACAAAGTTGACAGTTGATAACTATACATCCATGGCAGTGTGGGGGAACGGGCCAGAGATTTAGTCATGTGGACTGATATGCTTTACATTGTATATTCGTGTCAGAGACGTATAAGACTCACTTTGTCTGACTTAAGAACAAATCCGACTTACGAACGTGCTCCCGGAACGGAACTCATTCCTAAGTCTGGGACTACCTGTATTATTCTTTCTGAGATGTTTTTCTGCTCACCACACCTGTAGAGTGAGCATTTTGATTTACTGTACATAAAGCTACCTGCGAGCTCGAAACCAGATTCTCTATTCTTCTCTGGCCTCATTTCAATCTCAGAACTGGGTGCTGTTTTGTTTTTTGCCCCATTCTCAACTCTGTCCCAGGAGATCAGAGGTTTATAAAATACTCAAACCAGTCCACCATGCACCAACAACCATGCCTTGATGATATTCACTGAGATCTCTTTTTTTCTCATTCTGACATCTCATATGGACATTAACTGAAGCTCATGACATGCATCCACAGTACATGACATCGGCTAACTGGATAATTTCATGAATGTGCATGTGTACCGGGATTCATAATATTATGGCATTTGAGCGTTACTCACATTATTTCACTAATACTCATAAGAAATTTCAAAGAAATATAGATTAAAATCACTAAATTACCCACAATAATCGCATCAGTAATGGTAAAAATATTCTTGAGAATTTCCCAAAGACACAAGAAAAAATTACTTTAATTTTAATAACACAGATTAATTAACTAATGAACAAAGCCAGTAGTTCTGTTTAAAATTTCAGATACCGATCTCAACAGCTCAGGGCTCATCAGAACAAATCCTGCATGCGCAGTGCTCATTATACCGGGTCACCAGACTCAGCCAACAGAGCAGCACCCAGGTTATCATGGCAACTGATCTGGTTGCTAAAAGCACGGTCCTGTAGCTGTCGCTGACGTGGAGCTTCGCAGCACGACTGCGACAAGCTGAATCATTCTCGTCTGAGGAAAGGAAAAGCGACCCTGAGCAAAACGTTTCAGTGGAAAATTGAACTTAATGCAAACACACGCTGTATGTGTTTCATAATGTGGGTATGAGACATTTAACACAGCACACATTATGTTTAATTCCTTGAGTATGCAATTACGGCATGGAACTTGATGCTGATTCACAATCCCTTTTAAAACCCTTTAAGTGGCATAACGTGCTCGTCACTCTCGCAGTGATATTGCGCCATGGCTTAGAAAAAAAAGGGTTAACTGCGATTTAAATTTGACATTTAGCATCAAGATAGACGTCCTCCTTCACCCCAGAGGGAGACAAAAAAAAAAAAGAAAAAAGACAGCTACAGCATCTGGACTGCACATAGGTAATGAGATCCTTGGCTCTCCTGCTGAGAACAGAATCTCCACTTGGACAACCACTTCAGGCCACGTTCTTAGTTCTGCCTTCTCTTCTCCTTTTTTCTCTCTCTGCCTCTCTCAAATAAAATGTCCTCCCTTTTCTTTTTCACTCTTACATTCTGCTGACAGGAATAGCAGTGAGATCACACTCTCTGGGGAAGGCGTCATCACAGTCAGGTGATTAGCCCTACACATGTCGCATCTGTTGTGCGTAACAAGGAGATATTTCTAATCACACTAGACACACGCTACTATAATCGCCTCCCATAGGAAAGCAAATGATATAGGCTAGAGTTGGCACTGTGGTCATTATTAGCTATACAGAGTTAACTGTACATTCGGGAAGGAGAGTAGAATATTAGAAACCTAACTCAACTTAACTCTTTTTGGTATCTTAAAAAAAAAAAAAACAGCCAACACAATTCAAAAGGAGGAACGTTCTAAAGAAAACGTCATGTCATGAGCTTCCAAGGGTTGTATTTAAAATATAACTCAATAGAAGTCATAACTCATTGTTACATTCCTAAAAAAAAAGTTTAAAAAAACTCTCAGACTAACGTAGCACTTCTCAAATGCTTGACATAGACTATGGAAGTTAAGTATTAATCATTACTGGTGGATAAGAATTTAAATGATTAAAAAATGTGTTAACTACTAATCTTTGTTTTGCATCATATTTCTACATAGCCCTCATTTATTATTATTAACATAGACGTCCAGTATTTTCAGCGGCTTGGTTTCAACAGCCTTTTTTTTTCATTCAGTTGTTTAAACTATTCATTTGTCTCTTCTTGCTAATTTGTTGAGATTATTATTAATGATTAATAAATTATTGAATAATAATTTTTTGCAAATATATATTGAAAATAATCCAAATTAGCCACACTTCAGTTGGGAGTTCCCACTGGGTGTAAAAGCCATTATAGTTTTCCCTATATAGTGTATGTAAAGCCATTTAGGATTCAGCCTAATCTATGTTATGATAGAAACTGTAAATAAGGTCAGCATCATCACCGCTGCTTTTAATAGAGAAGTATGCATGTGCAGTTGCTGGACCCTTCTGAAAAATCGAATCTAATATTACTGGCACTGGTTGACTGGCATGACATAGAAAGCAGACAGATTTTACTTTAAGAACTTTTATGATTAATTCTCTAAGTGTCAATAAGAGTAAAAGCCAGTGGGGTCAAGGCTGGCAGGAAATTTCAGACATGTACATTCTACACCATAGCAAATACTGCTTCATCAGGCTCTAACCTTAGAAACCTTAAATAGTCTGACTTTACACAGCCACTGTCAACAAGATAAGTGACTAACTAGTTAACCAAAAGCCCACCCGGAGAACACCAATTAAATACAATAGCAAAATACATTGAGAACACAATCTCATGAAAGTCACTCAGAGAATCAACACTGAGGAGATAATGATCAAAGCAGGCAACTAAGGTGAACTGATAAATGGATAACATAATAAGTTAATGATTATAGTATAAATCTGTTAATAATGAACAATGAATTAATTAACTTCTGTTAAAAAGTTTTTTGATTAAAATGTATTAACCGAAAATGTTTTGCGTAATATTTCTCTGTAGCTCACATATCTATTAACTTGTACTCTGCTAGAGGGCGCACTAACAGTTCGGGACATGGGCAATATTAGACAGTGTATTTTTTATGACTCGGAATTCACAAGAAACAAGAGCTGTATTTTTGACAGCCTTATACTATTTGAACATCATTAGTTGGTCTCATATAACTAATTTGTTGGGATTGTGCCATAAGAGCCACATAAATAAAACTAACACTAGGAAAACATGTGTCTTGTTATACCTAACTACTTTTACTTTTAAATTATTACATGGATTATTGGTTGTTCATGGGTTTATGGACTGTTGAAGAAAAACGTGCAACCCTAGTATACATTAGAAATTCATTCAGCAGGTGCGTGAGAGGATAAACACTGTATCTCTCTACCGATGTAATAAAGTAAACTCGTTAAAAATATATATTTTTTTACTAACATAATGGGTTTGGTAAAGCAAATACTGCAAAGTGGTTCTGCAGCACTAATCCTCTTGTTCTCAAAAGGTATTTGAGCTGCTCATGTGACTTGACTGGATGCAGCTCCAGTTAAAGTGGGCTGTTACATCAAGTACTGATGAACATCCCAAAAATAGCAAAGTTATTAGTTGTGTGGAAATTCGGTTTTCGCTCAGGCACACACACACACAACCTGTACTGCTGTTACTGCTCACCCAGCAGGCATAAGAGCCTCTTCTGAAACACAAGTACAAATGCACATATAAAAGAAATGACAATCTGAATCCTTTGTTGGTAGGAACCGGGGGCTAAAATGGCACAAAAAACAAAGAATCCTAATGCATGTTTGTTTTTCCAGCACACACACACACTCACACACACACACACACACACACACACACACATCCTCCACTATGCACTTACACATTCGTAGTTGATGCAATAAAGCAGTGAGATACAGTATATGTGTGTGAGCATGACGTAAAGATGCCTAATGCAGCTTCATAGAAGATGATAAGAAACAGAACAGAAACTAGATCTAACACCATGACAGTAAAAAAATGGACTGGGGGCGATGACATAAGGATATTTCTCATCAATATAAAAGATAAATCACTCATAACAAGAGCAGAATGGAAGGAACAGCAACTGACAGCCAGGATTGTAAATCAACGATGGTTCCACACCATGTGCAAGTCTGTTAACTTTAATCAAAAGTGATGGAGGACCGGCAGGATGCGTAGGCAGGGGAAAAACAAAAAAAAACATACAGAACCGGATCTATCAGAAAAGGTCTGGAAAGTAAACCTGTCATTCAGTTCGGGGCTCTTAGTGACAGCTCCTGATTGCGCTGCTGAACAGATGAAGCATGGCTTGCCACTTCCTGTTAAAATTCCACCGCTCACCACATTTCACCTGACTGCCTTTGGGCTTTGGGGACTCACAGAAGGTTTGGAAGCAATATTCTGATTAACTGGAATAAGACAGAAGAATACAGAATCATCCACTATGATAAAGGAATGCTCTTTTGGTCAAGCAGTAATGAAACAAAGTGAAAAGATTTTTTTTGGTTTAATACACCCTTATTTTTGTGCTGATTTTTTTTTTTTTTTTTAAGATTAAAGTGCATGGAGACTGGGATCTGAAAATGCCACAGGAATGAGCTTTCAGAGATGAAGCACACAAGATAAGGAAAGTCTACCTTAAAATCAAGGCAATGTATAATAATATCTTCCAGATTCAGAAGAAAAACATGAACGATAAGACTGTTTGTTTGTTTTTTTGTATGAATGAACAGAGAAGTTTGTGGTTTTTAATATGCTTCAGCCAACAGATTAATGTCCTCTAGGGTTGGGGATCACCATGGACCAGACGATACGATATTATCACAATAGCTAGGTGCCGATTCTGTAAGTATCACGATTTTATACAAATCCCGATTTGATATAAGGATTTCTTTTCAATTGTAAACAAACTTGGCAGAGAATACTGTACGTTCCTACCACACAGATTGCTGTGCTGCCTGCCAGTGTGTGAATAGTTTACAGTGCACTACCTGTAGGATTATACAGGAACTGCAACATACAGTATTACCACCTCAAATGCAAACATATGTACAGTTAAGCCTTGAACTGCAAGCATAATTCGAAATGTGCTTGTAAACCAAAACACTCGTATATCAAATTTCCCCAGAGGAAATAATGGAAACTGATGATTCTTCCTCAATGCAAAAATATTAATGTAAAAATTATTAATACAAAATATAAAGAAAAAATTCAAACAAAGTAACCTACACTTTACCTTTAAAAAGGTAGCTGATGTGAGTGAGGATGACTTTCACACAGACACACACACACACTATTGGAATCACCACTGTCTGTCTCACTGGAACGCTTTTCCGGAACAAAGAACCTCTCTAATGACACTTGCTTTTGCCTTTTGAGCATGGGAGACTATTATCCATACCCCAAGGTTTTACTCCAGATTATTTATTTATGTATTTATTTATTTATTTATTATCTGGAGTCACTATGGTGATATTTGAATTGCCATTATTTTGTGTGGCAATTCAAGTATCACCATAGTGGCCCTTAATGTTAATTTAAACTCATCCTAGCAAGGGCTGCTTTAGTTTAATTTTTAAATTACTTATAAATTGCTTTATATATTTCCGGAGAAAGGACCAACAAAAAAATCATTAGGATTCTTTTTTTCATTAAATATTTATTATGGGAATAACTGCAATCTTTCAGCCCGAACTAGAGATAGCGGTACATTTATAAGATTAAATTCTAAAAATCCACACACTGATATGCAGAACTCAGATGTACCTACAGACTTATGCACTATTCAGACGTTATGTGGGAGCTACTGTACATACTGTAAGCAGAGCTATATTGCAGGCTGCTGACTTTAAAAAACCCAAAAGTCAATACTGTGTGGAAAGTTCTGCATATTAAGACTCGGGTTACACAGTTGTTTAAATTGATTTGCTGAGCTCATACAGCTGTTTAGGTTAGCAATTAGGTTAGCACTGTCGTCTTGCACCTTCAGCGTCCGGGTTCGATTCCCGTCTCTGTGTGCATGGAGTTTGCATGTTCTCCCCGTGCTTGGTGGGTTTCCTCCGCGTACTCCGGTTTCCTCCCACATTCCAAAGACATGTAGGTTAGGGTAACTGACGTTCATAAATTGCCTGTAGTGTGTGAGTGAGTGAGTGTGTGTGTGTGCCCTGTGATAGATTGGCACCTTGTCCAGGGTGTACCCTGTCTTGTGCCCTAAGCCTCATGGGATAGGCTCTAGGCCCCCCGACCCTGAATACAGGATTAAGCGGTATAGATGATGAGTGAGTGAGTGAGTTTAATTAGGTTGCGACTTCATCCATTCAAAACCCAACATCGGGACAAGACTACTTTTGAAGATGTATATGACTTTGATGAAATGATGTTGGGATACGGATGAATGATTGACCCCCCAACGCAATGTTGTCAAAACATCCTAATTTACTACTTGCATTTATACAACTATTTGAACAGCTTTCAAGCACATGTACATGACTTGTGTGGGCGCTTCACTTCACCAGCTTACCTCCTCGAGAGCCCAGAGAGAATCCACTAACGGTTTGATCTTCTTCTCACCGTAGAGCGAAAGCAGTTTGCTGACGGTGGCCTTCACTCGGCTGCAGCCGCCCTGCTTAAACAGGAGGCTGAGCAGCGAAAATCCAGCCATGACCTTGTTTTCTTCGTACAGTTTGATGGGGTTAACCTTCTCCACCTGCCACCACTGCAGACGAAGAGACGGAGAGACAGTTAAATTGCGAAAATTCACATTTTTATGAGAAATAAACGTGTATCACTTACAGATTTAGCGAAAGTGAAGAAACTTTTTGTCTCGCCCGTCACCATGTTTGACGAACCTACAGTACAAGCATGGGAGTAAATCACAAAGTTAGAGCTTGTAATAGGACTCCCGCTTTGAAGAACAGATCCATGTGAGTTCACTCTGTTTTGCATTAATGGACTTGTCTCAGCTGTCACTCTGATAAATTCATTAGTAAATGCAGCATTATCTGTTTGTCAGTCCCGACCGCTTTCAAGTCAATTAAAAATCCTTTTTGCTACAACATAAAAAAAAAAAAAATCAGGGATTATTAATTATTAATTAATAACGTTACTCGCTGCATGGAGCTCTTATCAAAAGAGAGGCAAAGGCTTAGGAATTCAGAGCTCTGATTGAGCAGGGAGTCTTAATCATATTTTTGTACCTTATGCATTAACTTGAACAATGCATTTCCCTTATAATCATCATTACTGGACCACACATGGATAATGGATGCTTTAGTGTCCAGAAGGAAAATGTCAAAAGTCTATTTCATCATCAGATAATAGAGAACATTCACTGTAATTCTGTAATTATAGCACTGCCTTTTTAAACAGCGCTATCTTCTTTGCCATTTTTAACTATTTTCCTTTTCTAAACTATGGTGTGCAATGGTGTGCAAAAGTTTCCACACCCTTGGTGAAAAAAAAAAAAAAGAGAACTCTTATTTCAAGCAGCAAGACCTTTAGTGTGTTAGATTTCATTATTACAAGGAATGTAAAAATTGTCCAATCGCGTACAGTTATAATAATAACATTTTATATACCAATCAGCCATATCATTATGACCACCTGCTTAATACACACTAGGTCCCCTTTTACTGCCAAACCAGCCCTGGCTCATCAAGACCTCCACTAGACCTCTAAAGGTGTGCAGTGGTATCTGGCACCAAACCTTGTCAATATACAATAGGATGCTTTAAAACCCTTAAAACCCAAGCGGCACAGATACGTGTCGGCGTGTCTGTTAAAATGAACTAAATTTCAGTTCATCATATTGCTATCATATTTTGTGCTGAAAAAAAATAACTTGTCACTCTATACTGCACAATCCTGAGCCCTAGATATGTTTATTTAAAAAAACAGCTTAACAAATAATGTCTAGAATGATGGATCCTCCACGGATCGGGCTTGTTTTTTCCCCGCATATCCCAAAGATGCTTGATTGGTTTAAGATCTGAAGAATTCAACACTTTAAACCCGCTGTCGTGTTCCTCAAACAATTCTTGAACTATTTTTGGAGTGTGTCAGGGAGCATTATCCTGCTGAAAGAGGCCACTGCCATCAGGACACACTGGTTCCATTAAGTCAGCAACGATGTTTAGGTAGGTGGTACGGGTCAAAGTATCGTGCACATGAATGGCAGGACACAAGGTCTTCCACAAGAAGCAGTGTTGACTTGCCTTTTTACTATAGTCCATCCTGGTGCAAACTCTTCCCCGAGTAAGTAATGTGCATGCACTCATCCATCCACGTCATGTAAAAGAAAATGTGATTCATCAGACCAAGCCACCTTCTTCCATTGCTCTAATGCTCACATGCCCGTTGTAGGTTGTTTTAGATGGTGGACACAGGTCAGCATGGGCACCCTGACCATTACACAACACACTCCGCAGCACCATACGCAACAGACTTTGATGAACTGTACACTCTGACACTTTTCAATTGGAACTAGAATAATTTATTTATTATTTTTATTTTAAGCTTTACTTCTCCTCTACTGGATCTAGTGTGGCCCAGATCAGACCGGGATCATTCCACTAGAGTCGCAGTTTTAGAGTTGCTTTCACCCAATTCAGAGTTGTCTAGCCATCCCCCACTTTAATTCACTTTAAGTGTCAGTAGTCATAATATTATGGCTGATCAGTGTATATACTCTGCGGACTTTTTATACAACCGCTTTTATAACAACCGAGCAGATTTTGGATCCTCAGCCAATCCTTGGCAAAAATGTAGCCACTCATGCTGGCATAGCTATTCACTGCCGTCAAATCAGTTCCAACGAGCCAGAAGCTTTCACCGAAGAAGAAAAATACATCAGTGACTTTGCTTTATAATCTGGACACTTTACATTGTGAATTTTTAACCTATTTTTTTTTCCTTTCTTCACTTCTAAACCATAAAGAAGGTACATTATGACTAAAAATACCCACCGTAAAGGATATATGTGCCGAGGGGCTTCAGGAGACTCAAACCTTTCCCTGTGTTCTCACCACACAGACAATCGAGAACAATATCCACTCCTTCAGGAGAAATCCTAAAAGAGAGAAGAGATTTTCATAACCATCTGGTTAATCATTTCAACTAATTCTCGATCCTGATGTTAGGTATCAGCCCGAAACTTCACATTTTCATAGAAAATGCTGCAACGCTAACAATCAGTATCTAAATGTAATGTCAAGTTCGAATACTAACTTAATAAGAACTAATATCCAAAGACAATCAGTGGACCTATAGATGTCACATATTTTACTCCTTTTTAACAAATCTGCATAATACTTAGATCCTGCATTCTGTTTGTTTGTTTTTTTGTTTCTGTTTCACTCCTTTTCCAGACTCACTGTTTCGGTGTCTGTAGCTTTAATTGAACTGCACCTGGATGTCCCTTTAAGAAAGTGCGGGAACCAAAACGTCCACGATTGGGACTTTATCCACCATTTCCCACCTGTTTTCAAGGTTTTCCCACCCACATTTCTGAAGAATAACTGAAGAAGGCTCAGTTAGCCATTAGTGGTTAAGTGTTAACGGCTAATAAGCTTTTCTTAAGAGCTAAATAAACCTGAGTTAACTGTTAACACTGAGCCTCTACCCACCAGCCTATGCTTAATTACCGTCACTCTTAAAAATGTCATGCTGAGAACGTCAGAGCTGGGCAACACTGACCCCTAAGCACTGAGCCTGAAAGAGGGTCAGTTTGTATATCAGGTCCCAACACGGGGAAATCGGATTTGCTTGTTTAAGCCCTGGCTGATACAAAAATAGAAAAATGACAAACAGCAAGGGATGTTCTTGTCATATCTTATATCTTGACATATATGTGACATATAATAGAATGTCTAGAAATGTCTGTAAATGTAGTTTTGCATAATTGGTCTCCTTAAAAGTCATTATATATAATGAGTATAAAACTCATCATTATATAAAGGAGTTCATTGCGTGCAGCACACGGCAGCAAGTAACATTAAATAAATTCAAAATGATGTTGATTTTAAAAAAAAGTTGATTAAAATAATAAGAATAATAATAAAGTAATAATGTTGATGCATCTGCAATTATATACTAATATCACGTTGGTCTTGACTATAATTCTGGGATTCAGTCTACGCCGATCAGCCTCTCACATGGAAAACTGATCAATGCTCCGACAAACCCATCACCAGAAACGGTACCTGATAAAAGCTGAACAGCTTTCACTAGCGGGTCCCATAAACAAGAGATTTTCTTCTGTTCGGACCGCCTGCATTGTGGCCTCGCGATGCCCAGACTCTCACCTATTGTAGGGACCGACTTGAAAGAGCAATTTAATTTCGCTTTTCTCCTGATCCTGAGAGGAATGTAGAGCTATGGAGATGAAAGGGGTATTAATCTCCCCTCTCCTACTCATTTTACTTCTATTTATTAGCACCCGAACGTGCACAAGGGCTTTATTCGAGCTCTGTCAGTCAGCATGTAAAGCTAAGGGTGTTCACATTGATCGTATGGACCGCTAATGTTACACTAAGGTTGCATCACTCCGCGCCCGCTGTGAGTCCGGCAGATTAGGGACGACTCGATAGACGCTGAAACAACCGTTTTGTCGAATCAATGCCGACATGCAAAGTAATATGAAAGAAATCTGACGTTATTCGTTTCCAATCGAAAATCACATTAAGTCTAGGTGAAGTCAAGTCTACTGCGGGGCAAGAGCTTAAGGCCTGTGTGTGTTCGTGTGTATGTGTGTGTGTGTGTGTGTGTGTGTGTGTGTGCTTGAAAGAGTGTTCTGGTGCCCCTCCTTTCATTAAAGCACTACAGCCGAGCGGAGTGTTGCCATGGGGACTGCAGCCACACAGATCCAGAGAAGGTAAACGTCTGCCTCCTCAGACCAGCGCTGTCCTCCGAGCGTGACTCACATTATCATAGCCTGATCACCCCTGATCATCCACACACTCTGTTCCTTTCTAACCTCACCACATTTCTACTCCCATCACATCTTTTACTGTAGGTTCCTACTGAGTGTCACCGAGTGATTGAGAATTGAGAAGAAGAAAAAAATCACAAACACGCTTAAAACAGACCCGAAATATTCAAAACAGTTCACACAGCGTCCAAACACGAACGTCGGTCTGCTTACTTTCGGACCTCTGCTACATAGTCGAGGTTTCTGTCGAACAGGTGAGTGACGGAGTGCCGGATGGCTTCGTGTTTGAAGGGAGACGCCGTGCCGAACACCGTGACGTTGGGGACGGTGGCGCACAGCTGAGCAACAGCTTGACCCTGGGAATAAAACATGCATTAATAAACAGGAGAGGAGATCAGCAATGAAAATGTCCCCGAGGTAGGAAACCGAATAGAACACGATACGCAAGAAGTAGCGCAACATCGAAAAACGGCGACGCTGCTATGATTCCATTAAAGGTTCATTAATTTAATCACTAATCACTAATTCAGAACATGCTTGATAGAAGTGATCTAATTTTCTGCACTGCAATATTGAATCATGCATTTGGGGCATGTGGAACAACACGGCCAACAGCAGGACTGTCACAAACATCAGTTCTGTCCACACACACACACACACACACTGTTGTTTAGTTGATATTTGCATGAATGCAGATTTTCTATTTTATTATAAAATTAGGGCACTGTTGATTACTCGACTCTGATTGGATAAAAACAAGAAAAAGTCAACATTTATAGTATACAGCTTGATCGTGGTATTATTAAAAATTTAAAAAATAAATGATAATAATCATGGTTATGGAGAACTTCTTTGAGCACATGTTTATTTATGTATATTTTTGAAAAGGGCTCTAGCATTAAAACTAGAAGTTTTAGGTTTCCTAATGATTTCCATTCATTACAATATGAGAATTAAAACAATAATTTTAATTATTGCCATTTCGCTTTCTTATAATATGAATATCGACTCTTTAGGACATGCTTTACTACACATCCTCATATCAAGGTTTTTCTTGGATGTGCCACAGAATGTTCCCATAACCCCAACAATAATTATGTCGCAAGCCTTAAGTATTAATAATACTTATTTCTTTTTTATTTACTTCTCTGGTCCTGTTTCTACAGTATATCCTCATAAGCATAACCCCAGGCTCAGTGGCTTACCACTCCTCCCCCTGCTGAGTGAACTAATACAGACATCCCCTCCCGGAGATTGGCCACTTCAAACAGCATCATGTACGCAGCCACAAAGTTCATAGAGAAAGCAGCAGCCTCGGGGAAAGTCATCTCATCAGGTATCTTATAAACCCAATCCTGCTGCGTGCACACCACCTCGGCCCAAGCGTTGTAGTTTGTGAAGGCCATTACGCGGTCACCGATCTGAAAGCACATCATAAATAAATGCTCCCTATAAATGCAGAATAATGTACAAGGAAATTAGAGATGAAAAAAAAAAATCAGAAGGAGCGAGATGAGAGAAATCCCATTTCAATTACTGTCTAAAATCGAATCTAATTATAAAAGGGACTCCTTACAGATTTTACATTTTTTACTGAGAAAAAAGCCTTTCTGCTACAGAAGCTAGACTGTTGTAGGATTCTCTACATGCAACATTCAAGGGTTCTCAAACAGAGGGATTATACAGCCATTATTAGGAATGTCTTTTTAGCTGGTTTTAAGTGAACCAGTTCAGACAAAGAAGATCATAGATTCCCTAATACACACTGATTATGCATTATTAATTTTATGCAGACATTCATCATGCACGACTAAAAGAACTGATAAAACAGCATGCAGATGTTACGAGATGAAACCCAGATGGTGAATAATCACTATGACTGCCTGATCACTTAATGGAACTCACAAGGTGTATCTATATACACAGTTCTTTTAAAGGTTCCATAAAACATTTTCTATTTTTCATGTTTGTTTGTTTTTTTTCTACTTCCTCCGAGGCAGTGGTTCTCAGTCATGGTCCTGGAGGACGTCCTGCCTCTCACACAGTTTTCTCAGCTTCCAGCATACCTGACTTAACTAATCAACTAATTTACAGCCTTTTCACACCAGGATTAGCGTTGAGAACCACAGCTTTAAGGGTTTACTTTTGCAGATCCTCCAATTCACACATTAGATTTGGCACAGGGTTTATGTTGGATACCGTTCCTGATGCAATCCTCACATTTCTATCTGGGCACAAAGGGTGCCCTGCAACCCCAGTAATTGGATTTGAGGCACTGGCTAGGAATTTAACCTTGGGCCATGTGCATGGCATGAGAGAAGCCCGACCACTGGCATACCTGAGAACCCATTTAATAACGGCCATGATCCTTAAAATGGCTATGATAGAGGGACAAGACTCAAACTTTTAACTCTTGCTGATTTAACCACATCTCACCAGCTTCAGCAACACCAATTTTCTATGTATCGTTAGAAAAATTTTGCTATACGTATAGGTTTATAGTTAGACACATATGAGTGCATATGAAAGTCGATGATTATGTCACATACCTCGAAGCCTTTAGTATTTTCTCCCACAGCTTCCACTATTCCAGAACATTCAAATCCAGGCACTAGAGGGGTTTTCGGAGGATTATCAATATTTCCTTGACGTACCATGAGATCAAGGAAATTCAATCCACTGTTTAAAAAAAAAAGAAATATATATATTTTTTTAAATGGGTAAGAAAGTCACATATTAGATTATATGACAGTCCTTTAATTATACAGAGATTGTCATTCTCAAGCTGGGTGCACAAAATGGTGCTGATGATATCTTACAAAAAAAAAAAAAAAAAAAATCCACAATGCAAATACTTTACCCTGAAACCCGTGATAGAAAATTCTCCCCCATTGTTCTTTTTATATATGTGTGTCTTAAATTGTATCCAAAGCATTTTGTATTTAGAGAACAGTGAAGCTTAAATAAAACTGAAATGTCTCGTATGAATCAGCATGAATTCCTTTTGATGTTGTTTTGCCTCTTTGAAAAATATTCAGAACTACTGAGATGGCATTTCTTTCCATCGCAGTCATCCTAAAGCACCTGTTCGTTATTATGATGGCAGGTTTTTACTGCAACATGTTGCGCACAGGCATTTCACATCTCCAAATCTTTTAAAAGCAAAAAACATTCTGTAAAAAATAAAAAAAAAATAAAAAAAATTTTAAAGAACAATACCAAGAATGGAAAAGAAACAAGGATGATTCGACATGCTGTACCATGCTTTAACGCGGATTTTCACTTCTCCCTCTTGGGGTTCCGGCATGGCTTTCTTGGTCACTTTGAGTTTGTTCAGACCCCCGAAGCCTGACAGCAGCACCGCGCGCATTTCCTTCGAATCCGGCGCAGTGACGCCGCTCTCCGGCTCTTTAGCTCCGTTCTTCTCGATCATCTGCTCGGTTTCCTCCGTCGTCTCCGTTCCCTCCTTCGCCATCTCTGCTACCGGTCTAACGGTCCTCCAGCAGCGACTTCACGCGCACTGTGCGGAGAGCGGGGCTCCAGCTCGCGCTATTACAAGACTTACGGTAGCCTCGAAAATCGATACAAATAAAATTACCGTAAAATTGCTACAAAGTGCGAATGCAGACTGAAAGATTGGTCACTTAGTTTTCCTCTCCACTAGTCTATCTCCAAACCCCAAATATCCTGCAATTAAAAAGTAAAAAAAAATAAAAAAATAAAAATCCAGCCTGTTCATGACATAATCCTTTCCTCCTCCTCATAAGCAGACCTGCTACACCGTATCTGTCCATCCCTTCATCTAGGAGCAGGGGCGGATCTAGAAAATTATTCGTGGGGTGGCATGAAAATTATGAGGGCTGGCAACACTGAAGCAAGCATCCTTGCATGGTTTTTGTGGATTCAAGGAACGCTATTCTTATTCGGTGTATTCACTAGGGTGCACATTTTTACATTGTCCTATAAAAATGAAATAAAAACTGATGTGTGATTGAGTTGAACCTGATATCTGGATTGGAACGTCAGATAAATAATAATAATAATTAAAAAAAACTCTTTTATTTTTAGAACACTAGGACACTAGTGCTGGGGTGGTAAATGGGGTGGCAAGGCTTTTTCTTAAGGTGGCAATTGCCACCCCCGTGCCACCCCGGTAGATACGCCCATGTCTAGGAAGCTCTGTTGTCCACCTAGGGATCACACATGAGAGTATTCACTCTCATTCTGGAGCCTGTCGCAGGAGATTTAGGGCACGAGGACAAGCGGCATGGTGGCTTACTGGTTAGTACTGGCGGCTTGCACCTCCAGGGTCTGGGTTTGATTCCCGCCTCGTATGTGGACCAGTGTGTGGAGTTTGCATGTTCTCCCCAAGCTTGGTGGGTTTCCTCCTGGAACTCCGGTTTCCTTCCACAGTTCAGACTTGCAAATTAGAAGACTTAATTGGCGTCCCCAAATTGGCATTCCCCCATAGTGTGTGAATGAGCGTGTGAGTCTGTGCCCTGTGATGGATTCGCATCACATAGGCACCCTGTCCAGGGTGTCTCCCGCCTCGTGCCCGAAGTCTCCTGGGATAGGGCTCCGTCATCCCTGTATACAGGATAAAGCAGTATAGACAATGAGCGAGTGAGAGTGAGCAAGTGCATGTCTTTGGACTGTGGGAGCAAACTGGAGTTCCCGGAGGAGTTGTTATGAACTCTTCGCGTGACTCGAACCCAGAACAAGTTGCAAGGTGACAGTGCTAACTAAGCCACTAAGCCATCGTGCCACCATATCTTAACACAATGAAAAGCATCTTTGAAGCAAGAGTTAACTATAACAGCCTTTCCTGAGCGGAAATAACTGAGGTCTTATACACTATATGGACAAAAGTATATGGACAGTACTATATGGCCAAACCTGTTAATTATTGGATTCAGGTGTTTCAATCAGGTCGCTTATCCTCAGTGAAGGGCGATCTTAATGCTTTAGCATACCAAGACTTGGACAATGTTATGCTTCCAACTCTGCGGCAACAGTTTGGGGAAGGTTTTCTATTCCAACATGACTGTGTTCCAGTGCACAAAGCAAGGCCTATGAAGACATGGTTTGATGAGAACGGTGTAGAAGAACTTGACTAGTCGCACAGAGCTCTGACCTCAACTCCATCGAGAACCTTTGGTGATGAACCGGAACGGAAATTGCGAGTTGGGCCTTCCTTCTCGTCCAACATCAGTGCATGACCTCATAAATGCTCTACAGAATGAATGGGCACGAATTCCCAAAGAAACATTTTAAAATCTTGTGAACAGCCTTCCAAAAAGAGTAAAAGGTGTTATAATTGCAAAAGGGAACAGACTCCATATTGAAGTGTACATATTTGGATACAATGTTATTGCAGGTTTTGCCGAATAATGTTGTCCATTTACTGTACCATGTTCTTCACAGGCTTATATGTTATAGTTTCTCTCTCAAGGATTTTACAAAAATTTTTTAGTATTTACTGACAGTCTGTTTGTGTGGACTTACATTCAGCAAAAATATGCATATATTTTTCCTTCAAAAAACAATAAATGTGAAGAAAGAACATAAAAACTGTTGAGCACAAATGGCATGAAGCTGCACCTAATTTCGCTCTATTAAGATCAATAGTGTTGGGAATAATGGCTGGGGGAAAAAATCAATTAACACTACTTCCTCATTTATACCCATTTCTCATTGTCATGATTGCTGCAATTCTCTATGAATTCATAAACAACGATGAGTAGTGGGTAGTTGTATTGAAAGATTATTGCTTGACATGTTTTGTCATACGACTTTGTATGACTCGTAACCCTGACGAAGGTCCAGCTTACATTTCCTTAGGCCTGTCTGTGGAAAGTCTCCTGGAATAAGCTCCAGGCCCCCCATGGCCCTGTATACAGGAGAGTGAAAATTATTAAACCCCTTTCGACCAATCAGAGCAGAGCACTCAAGTTATTCTGTGTGAGAATATTTGTTAACTACCCAAGTTTACTAACTTCAGTAACAAAGGCTTGAGCTAAATCCAGATATGTTCTCGCTATCCTTTTGGATTTCTTAATTACATTTTGCCCTCAATGCCTGGCTCATAAATGTTTCATACATTTTACAAAATGAGGTTGTGCGAGCGAAAGCAGGAGTTAATAATTATAGTCGAATTAACGAGCAGTTTAACAGTCAGCTATAGGAGCTACCTGGAAAATGAAGACAAATTCATCTAAGTGTGACTGTACCGAACCCTGAAGGGAGTGCGTTTTCGAGCTCCAGTTCTACCCAGTGCTCGTTTAAGGGCTGATTTACTGTAATTCTACCTAATGAAAGCTCTTTGAATGATTTCCTTTCAAGTTTAGTTCACGCTGCTGTCACAGTGATTGTTGCAATGGGAGGCATATTAGTCCCCGCAGGTCTGTGCATTCTCGCAACAAAACTCCGTCTAGAGCAATGATTGTAAGAGGCAGTTTTTCATCACAGCAGTTTTAATGATTCAGGATTCTGTGTCATCATCATTACTGCTGCAGTGTTTGGCTAAATCATGTTTATTGCCTAAAAATTAGCAGCATCTGTAGGCAAAAGCATTCCCATCATCTTGTTGGTACAGTCAACTTTGAAGTTACTAGGATCCTTATGTGATTAAAAATGACTTTTTTTGTTTTATATAAATATTGGTATTCTATAATAAATAGTGATAATTCCCCTGTGGAAAGAGTAACAAGCGTACCAAGTCATTATCTGGTAATGGCTTAGTTAATGAGAACACAGAGAGAACACTTCAAGTGAATATTGAAATCACTCATCCATGTACACCATGTAAAATCCATTTTAGCTCAAAAACAGACAGAGATGGTCGCTGCAAAACAATGATTTTCTCTCGTACATCATTTGAACATGCGCGTGGAGTCACTGGGTTGTACAACTATGAGTTTCATCTATGACTACTCACAAGAAAAGAGAGAAAAATGTGTTCTTGTTATACCAAATAAAATTTATTCTGCAACATTTCTTCATAATGTACAAAAAGAAGCTTAATTCTTCTGGGAACAATAACATTTATGGACTTTAAAGGAAAACCTGACATCTAGTGGATAGACATGTCATTAACATCATTTTAAAAGGACCTTCCCAATAAATCCACTGAAGATAATATCAGGATTACATAATGTGTTTATCAGCACACACATATAATAAGAGCCATACTCTTTGATTCTATACAACTATCAAGCATAACATTAAAACCAGTGTGAGGTGAAATTAATAACATTCATTATCAAGTATACACCAGTAAACTAGTGACAGGATCATAAGTACCCAAGGCTAGCCGTTTTGGTTCGATCCCACAGATAAGCCAAAGCAACACAAATTGCTGAAAAAATTCCATGCTGACTTTGACGGAAAGTTATCAGAACTTGCAGCTTGCTTAGGCATGCACAGAGTTCAAGGGTTTTGATCTGGTGTTCAAATTCTCCAGATCACAATCCTATCAAGCATCAATAGAAAGCACTAGACAAACAAGTCTGATCTATGGATGGATCTATTAATGTTATGGCTGATCGGTGTATACGTATAAGAAGAAGGAAAATCACAAAGAAATGACAACAGACAACAAGTCTGATTTAATGGCTTTTAGTTCCTAATCTTCACAATCAATCAAATCGCAGATGTCAAAAATAATATATTTTTTTTAAATGTTTGAAAGCAATTATTCATGTGTAAGTCAAGTACAATTGGCTTTGTAAAAAAAAAAAAAAAAAAAAAAACACCTACAGTTAACAGCTTTTTCTGAGTTGCTTTCCATGTTGTTTGTTTTCTCATGCTACAACAGTGGCTTTACGCTACTGTTGCATTTTTGTGCGCATTGCAGCATTCAAGTCACTTTTTTTAATACTACAATACTACAGCATTTGGTGCGTACTGTAGAATTCCAATAACAGGCCTCATTTATCAAGCTGCATCTGAAGAGGAGCGTTTACAAAAGAAATCTGGTGCATAAAAATCTATTTAGTCTGGGGGAAAAACTAAAGAAAAAGAGAACCTTTCATATCCTATGAAAGTTCAAATCATATCTATCACAGTAAACAATACTGAAGTTCTATAAACGGGTTATGTTGGAAAGGTTAAAAATTAATTATTTAAACCTGAAATGTAGTTAATTCAAATGAACGCCCTACATGACATAGGGGAAGCGTTAGGATGTGTGTCTATTGTAGCTGATGTGTTGCAGTGAAGAGAAGATGTAGTGGATGTTGGGAGGTTCTTTTTCACCGTTCACATTTATGGACATTTTTAGCTCTGTGCGTTTTGCCTTTTATAGTGTTTTGTAGAAATCACTAAATATAAGTCAGCTTTGTTGTAAGCACACTTGGTAATTTACAACCTGGAATTATTAACATTTGCAAGTGAGTACAATGAAAATCTAAATCTTTTGTAAGTGTTTGGTCTGGCCTGTAAGAAAAAATACACTCAGCTGTATTTAACAGTTGATAAATGAGGCCCATTAAATATTTTCATTCTGATGTTTTAAATATCACGTAATATCTGAAATAGTTAAAATCTATATTTATTTGTGATTATCAGGGCAAATTGTAGGCTATGACACCAGATCCAGCATACATCCGAGCTTGGTTTAGAGCAGATTCTACTTTTTTGGAACATCTGTGAAGATCCGCAGTCCGTGCATGCCTTTAATCTCTTCTTTGAGTGCCTGTTAAATAATACATTTTAACAAGAGTGAGCAAACCTTAATGACCTCATATGACATTAGTGGCTAAGTGCAAAACAACAGCACAAGCACTCACAATTACATTGATAATGATGTGCAATAAATGTAATGAAAGTAATAAAAAATACTTTATCTGATTTCCTTCAACTGCATAATGACATTGTAAGGAACATAGAGACTGTTTGGCAAGAACAACCTAATCATACATGCACAGACTATATATACACAATATACACGTCTAGAAGTAGTTCTGTAGCCTCACACTATGTCTCTTCCACTCTCAAACTTTACCTACCTTCTCCGGTTTGACTGAATTGTCGTTGTGTTTTCTTATTTGTCACCTTTTTTTAGAATTAGTTTTTTTTTCTTTGTGCAGAAGATACATGTGGAGATGGCTTTGAGCGAGATCATGACTGTACAGGGGATGTGGCTATATAACTTCCAGCCGAGTTCATGTGATGTTCAAGTGTGTTTGTGAATGATTGTGTGTACAGTTCCAACAAACAGCGTCTCTTCTGCTAGCTGGTGACAAGTAATCTATCGATTATCAAGAATCAGGAGTTTTACTCACTGAAAGTTCAAAGCTCGACCGGGTTCATCATTCACGGACGTACGGCCTTCTTTAAAACATTTTTACCATTAAGATATTTTACTGTGGCTAGGAATCTCATCACGGTACTCTGCTTCTGTAAGTCCTCTGTAAATTACAATCTGTTTTACGCCTTCATTTAACCCAAAATTTCATCACAACCGTACAGCAGATTCATATATTTCCCATCATGCAGTGTGAAATCAATGAAAAACAAGCTGAGTCGTGGGCATCATTCATGGCACACACATTAAAATGATCAAATTTATATACTTGTATTAAATTATTTAGGTGTACACAAGTATATTTTAGATTTTTTGTTATAAGCAGCACTTCATCACTTCATCAACAAGGCGTGTCCCCGAAATTTAAATGATACTATCCTGACAGAACTCTGTATGACTTGATTAAAACCTAATCTAATAAAACTACAGTTGTTCCTCGATATCTGCAGTGTATTGGTCCAAGTACATAAAATATGTCGGTGGTGTTTGAGCTCCTTACACAAAATGGAGTAGCATTTGCATATAATCTACACAAATCCTCGTGTATACTTTAGATCATTTCTAGATTATTGTTATTATCTGTAAATGTACCAGATTTATGCATATGTCTATTTTTCATCTGCAGTCCCTGGATAATACCTAATACAACATAAATGCTATGAAAATATTTTTGTTATACATTGGAACCTTGGATTACGAGCATAATTCATTCCGAAAGTGGGCTCGTATTCCAAAACACTCATAAACCAAATCATCGTTTCCCATAAGAAATAATGAAAACTCTAATTATTCGTTCCACAGCCCCAAAAAATAAATACATAAAAATAATTAATACAATCTATAAAATGAAAATAAAACAAATTAATCTGCACTTTACCTTTAAAAAAAGTACAAATAAATCCTGACAGATAAGTGTTTCCGTTGGTGCGCGCAGGCGCCGTGTGTGTGTGTGTGTGTGTGTGTGTGTGTGTGTGTGTGATTAGCCCCTTCCCTCGCCTCGTTTTACACAGTAACACTCCACCTCCCTCTCCCCACCTCGCTTTTTAAGATTCACAACAAACACACACACACACAACGGAAACACCGTTTTAACAGGAAAAAAAGAAATCTTTCTGAGACTGGCATGAGCGTATATTAACAGACTCACTTTAAGTTTCACAAGCGCATAAACACAGCGGAAACACCGTTTTAACGGAAAAAAGTGAGACTGGCATGAGCGCATACTAAAGGAATCACTTAAGTTTCACAACAAATGGACACACACACAACGGAAACACCGTTTTAACAGGAAAAAAAAGAAATCTCTCTGACCTGGCGTGAGCGCATACTAAGGGAATCACTGCTGTAAAGCTTTAAAAAAAATAAAAAAATAAAATAAAAAAATGAACCAGCACCTTACCTTTGAAAAGAATCGCGACAGAACAGAGTTTCTGTGTGTTTGTGAAGCCGTGGGGGGAGGGGGGGAAAGGTGAGAGAGTGGCGCTCGGTGTCAAAATAAGAGTCGCATGTGTGAAGCATGATACTCGGCGCTCGTAAACTAATACTTGCTCGGTTTCCGAATAAAAAATTATTAAAAATCTTTGCTCGGTTTGCGGAACACTCGTAAACCACGTTACTCGCAATCCGAGGTTCCACTGTATTATATTGAGGGTAAAGCAGGGTGTGCTTACACATCAATTCTTGTGCATAAAGTGAAGTGCTCGAATTGTGCCGAATTCAACTTCATCTGAATCCATGGATGCAGAGCCGAGAAACACTAAGGGCTGACTGTAATTGTCTATTATAATAAAACAATATTCTATTTTGACAAACTATTCTATTTTCAAGAAATCTATATTCCATTTTAATTTTTAAAAATGCATTCTAATAAAACGTAAATTTTAATAAAAGTAGTATCTTCAAAAACTGGTCAAATCAATCAAAAAACTCATCAATGTTTGATGTGCAAGTAATCATGACGATCCAATTTACATGCCAGTTCATGACATCATCTGACGACGTCTAGCACTACACAGTATTTGGAACACACCTGATTTACTAACTGGTGCTGCTGCACTGTTCTTTTCCCTCTGAATTCCTCTGACGCAATGTGGATTTCATACATCGCCCCGCAGCCACCTGAAATACACGTAAAACCAGTCATCCTGAGGTGTACTGCAATAAAACGTAACAGATTATTGAGGTTACTGATGCAAACAGTTTACCTGAGATATCCACAACTTTGAGAGACGAGGCTTGGGGAAACTTTTCTTTCAGGATTTTGGCAATGCGGATCTCTCCATTGGTGTTGGTCGTAAAGGACCTCTGTGTCTCTCTACATGATAATGCCTGAAGAGTCTGCATGTGATCACAACAATCAAATGCACTGATAATATATACAGCTATACAGTATATCATTTCACATTTGAAGCAAATTGATTGCTATGCAAAGCTGTCAAGTCCATTCTTAGCGAGGGAAAGAATCCAGAACAGCAAGTTAGTTCTCACTATAGAGATGAATACAAAAGATAAACTAAAAATAATCATGCATGCTTATAATGGTGGATTTTAAGGCTTGTTCTTAGAAATTACACAACATTATAGCTTAATGTATGACTTAATGTGTGCAAGAACGCAAAAAAACAGACGTTTCTGCACAAATCTAGATAAGCACGCGTGACCATTTTAACAGTAGTCTTCTATACAAATAGTTTTATCTTCCCTGCTAGCTAGCTAGCAAACAGAGACAACTGAATGGTATGCCAAATACTTACTTTGCATCTCAGTAGTCTGTGAAGAGACATCCCGAAGCTGACCGCTATATCGACTAATATTATTAAATAAAACTAAATAAAATTCAATAAAATACCACCACCAACAAAAAAAGTGCCCAAGAACTTGCTGGTAAAAGTCATGCCCGGACGGCTGTAGTCGCACAAATATGACGTAATCAGTCGCTTGACGTAAGGTCGAGGCAGTAGATACACCCGCCATTTTGGGAAGGGCAAAATAGAGCGAGATTTGTAGAAAGGTGAATGACTGTACAAATTTGGTAAGGGTAATGTAAACATAAATAAGAAAATTTTATGCAGAAATATAACTTATATTAATTCATTATTGGTGGCACGGTATCTTGGTTAGCACGTTTCCCGCCTCATATCTGTGTATGAAGGGAAACTTGGTGGGTTTCCCTCCTACAGAAAAAAAAGAAAAACTTTTTTTTTATCAACATCCGCACATTTATGCTGGCATTAACACTGGACATAATGACAAAATTGCTAAAAATATATATAAATAAATAAATGAATAAATAACATCACTCTAATTATGTTATGAGGCATCACATTGATTGTGTTGCCCATATACCAAGGACTCAAAATGTACAATAAATCAATCAATAAAATTGTACTTTAACAACGTCAACATTAAAACAAGTCAATAAATAATAAACAATAACAGAAAATTCTTTAGTCTATTTTTTTATCCCACCAAAATGTACTTAGGGACACTGAAGGTGAGTTATTACAGTAGCTCATCTCCATAGACACTCAAATGGCACGTTTGCAAGAAGAGTGAAATAAAGGAAATTTCTTCAAAAAAAAAAATCAAACAATATGGAACCTTTAAAAAATCTTGGACATGGAATATAAATTGTAATAATTGAATTGAAAATAACAAGCATGGTTATAGATGACTCCTTATGATGAATGATAATTAAAGCCCTTAAATGTGGCTGCTATGATTACAAGTTTTGACATTTTAAGAGAACTGTTTTCAGATAAAACTGTTTTCAGACATTACTTATAATAAATCTAATCGCCATACTGGACAAGGTTGTGATGGCAGAGCAAAGTTTCAAATCTACATAAACCATCTCTCAAGACTTGAAGTAGGAAGCCAACATTGACCTTATTGGCAAAAACCTCCAGAATTGGACGGACTTCCCGTAATTGCTGAGGAAGTTCAAGTTTGCACGTGAGCTGTTGACTGGCACGCCCACAGCCACCACTGAGTCTATGTTTACTACTTCAATGATGGTCTAATTCAGCTGAGCTAATGAGCTGGGCAGGCTAAAAAGTATTGTCATGTCAGCAGAAAAAAAAAAATACCAGAGTAGCTTTTTTCCACATTCACATTCCACATACCATACACACACAGATTTTCCTCACAAAAGATTTTTCTCTCCCAGACAGCATTGTATTTTATATTCACAAATGCCATACCTCAATCTATGCCCTATTCTTCTTTATATATAAGTTAGACTTCTGCATATAGAAAATAATTTATATTATTAGTCTTTTGTTAAAGGAAACTTATTTTTTGTCATTTTGAGACATTTAGATGAGTTTCTAATCTATATTACACACACAAAAAAAAAACACACGAGAAAAACACATTCCCTGCTGTTTTTCCTCTTTGTATTAGTCGGAGTTTAAACAAGCAAATCAGATTTCTCCCTATTGTGACATCATATAGGAAAATATTCTCTCCCAGAATATATAATCCCAAATTGAAGCTCTGCCCAGTTCTGCCCACATCTGTTATGCTCTGGGCACCACTATTAAGACGTACAGTAAGTAAGGCTAGGCTAGGGGGTAGTGGCTAACTGTGAAGGCCAACTTATCCTTCTTTTGCTCTTAGAATGTACTACCTTTGTTATTAGCAGTTAGGAGCTATCAGCTAAACTCTAAGGCCAACCTAGGTTACTTCAACTAGTTTAGTTGTAACTTTTATATCACTAAATATTGAGGGTGTTTTCGTGAATTAACAATCTTATATATATTTCAAATACGCATGGGGAAAGCCTGAAAAGGAGTGGGAAAATGGATGTTAACAGTCCCTCTGATCTGATTGGCTAGGAAAATACACTTGTCAAAAGGGCACTCGGGCACATTTCATTTAAAGCTACAGACCCTAAAACATAGTTTTTGTAAAAGTGGAACGAAAAAAAAAAAACCCAGAAAGAAAATCAAGCATACCAGAATGGAGGATCTAAGTTGTATTTCAGCTTGAACACTAACAGATGCATATAGGAGACCACAAAGACTTACAGTATTTAAACCAGTTTAAAAAGGAGTTTATAGAAAAGGCCATATCTTATTAGCTTGCTATAAAATAATACCTACAAATGAAGAAAAATATAATATACAGACTTTAATAATGCCATGAATTTTTATTAATGCCAAAAAAATCTAATTCACGTCACAGTTATAATATACAGTACATGTCATATTGTAACATGTCCACTTAGGGTTTTAGGTTTTTCACAAGCTAGTCCAAAGTGCAAATTCAGCATCGAGTTGAAGATTCTTTAGCCTCGGCACCAGTAGGTAGAGCTTCAGCATCATGTTGTGGTATGAAGAAGCCATGCATGTCTATGTGCAGTTTCACGTTCACGCTAGCCCGTGCCAATTCTTGGAACGACTTCCCATCAAGCACCAGAAGAAAGTCAGACTCACCTGGATTACTGTTTATGACCGTAGTTAGGACTGCACCTAAACATAACCAGCAGACCAGGTCAAGTTGATGATTTGATGGCCGCATTGATCCTGCTACTAAAAATGGTTAACTCTTAAACAGCTCACCATCATCCTCTTCAATCGCACCAGGTCTGGGAACAAACACAGGCTCAATAGGCATGCAGTTCTCTGCGCTCCATTCAACCTTCAGCTTTGTGCTAACATCAAACTTGATAACCTGCACAGGGATTTCATCACATTATACAATAACCAATCCAAAAAGATTTGACATGAATGAATTTTTCTTTTATATTTTTGTCACCTTTGAGGATGATATGTTCTTCGTCTCTGTCACATATGCATATCTGTGCTTCTGTCCATTGTAATTGTAATTGATCCTTGGAACTTCAGTGCCTGGTTTCCAAGCAAGATCAGTAGTTCAAGATCACAAGTTGTTACAGAGCTGCATGAATTGTTAGTGTTATAATACTGTCAAGTTACCTTCAGTAATAACCTCTGGCTGGCAGAGAATTCTTCCATCTTTTTCTTTCACGGCGGTCGCTGTTGTGTTTTTCAACTTGACTAGGTTTTCTCCCATCTCAGTGCACTATGGATAAAATGCATCAATCATAAAATGCATCATCGTTCAAATACAAACTCGCCCCTGAAACACTATACAGTACATACGATTATATTAAAATATACAAAATACTTTTTAAAAAATTTGATAGTCCATTTACAGTGGATAAAATAACTCAAGCATTTGGGAAATTTTCAGGTTTCATAGCTATCTCCTAAAAGATGGAGAAATATTTGGGTAAATATTCAGATGAATTAATAATTGAATGAATGAATGAATGAATGAATGAATGAATGAGTACTTTATTATCATATAAAAACATACAATTATATTGCACATGCAAAACGAAATTACGTTTCAGTTGACTCGCAGTTTTGACAGATTTTGACTAAAGGAAGAAAGGGCAAAAAAGCTAATAGGAATGTATTGCACAGTAATTGCACAGTAAATAAAATTAAAAAATGAATCAAAGGCTTCTGAAATCCAGTTTGAATGGAAATCAGTTTGAACAGACCATACAGATACAAAGGTATGAAAGTTGGATAAACAGGAGCACTAAAGCTGCTTTTTTAGGTAATGTAGATTCTATAGTACATACACACGTGGACAAAATTGTTGGTACCCTTCGGTCAATGAAAGAAAAACTCACAATGGTCACATAAATAACTTTAATCTGACAAAAGTAATAATAATAAAAAAATTCTATGAATGTTAACCAATGAAAGTCAGACATTGCTTTTCAACCATGCTTCAACAGAATTATGCTTACATCCATATAACTCATGGAACAGGCCTGGACAAAAATGATGGTACCCCTAGAAAATACTGAAAATAATGTGACCAAAGGGACATGTTAATTCAAGGTGTGTCCACTAATTAGCATCATAGGTGTCTACAATCTTGTAATCAGTCAGTGGGCCTATATATAGGGCTCCAGGTAGTCACTGTGTTGTTTGGTGACATGGTATGTACCACACTCAACATGGACCAGAGGAAGCGAAGGAAAGAGTTGTCTCAGGAGATTCGAAAGAAAATTATAGACAAGCATGTTAAAGGTAAAGGCTATAAGACCATTTCCAAGCAGCTAGATGTTCCTGTGACTACAGTTGCACATATTATTCAGAAATTTAAGATCCATGGGACTGTAGCCAACCTCCCTGGACGTGGCCGCAGGAGGAAAATTGATGACAAATCAAAGAGACGGATAATCCGAATGGTAACAAAAGAGCCCAGAAAGACTTCTAAAGAGATCCGAGGTGAACTTCATGCTCAAGGAACATCAGTGTCAGATCGCACCATCCGTCGTTGTTTGAGCCAAAGTGGACTACATGGGAGACGACCAAGGAGGACACCATTGTTGAAAACAAATCATAAAAAAGCCAGACTGGAATACGCCAAACTACATGTTGACTTCTGGGAGAATGTCCTATGGACAGATGAGACAAAAATGGAACTTTTTGCCAAGGCACATCAGCTCTATGTTCACAGTTGGAAAAATGAAGCATATCAAGAAAAGAACACTGTCCCTACTGTGAAACATGGAGGAGGCTCTGTTATGTTCTGGGGCTGCTTTGCTGCATCTGGCACAGGGTGTCTTGAATCTGTGCAGGGTACAATGAAATCTCAAGACTATCAAGGGATTCTAGAGAGAAATGTGCTGGCCAGTGTCAGAAAGCTGGGTCTCAGTCGCAGGTCATGGGTCTTGCAACAGGACAATGACCCAAAACACACAGCTAAAAACACCCAAGAATGGCTAAGAGGAAAACATTGGACTATTCTAAAGTGGCCTTCTATGAGCCCTGACCTCAATCCTATTGAGCATCTTTGGAAGGAACTGAAACATGCCGTCTGGAAAAGGCACCCTTCAAACCGGAAACAACTGGAGCAGCTTGATCATGAGGAGTGGGCCAAAATACCTGCAGAGAGGTGCAGAAGTCTCATTGACAGTTACAGGAATCGTTTGATTGCAGTGATTGCCTCAAAAGGTTGTGCAACAAACTATTAAGTTAGGGGTACCATCATTTTTGTCCAGGCCTGTTCCATGAGATCATTTTTTTTATAATTCCGTTGAAGCATGGTTGAAAAGCAATGTCTGACTTTCATTGGTTAACATTCATAGAATTCTTATTTATTATTACTTTTGCCAGATTAAAGTTATTTCTGTGACCGTTGTGAGTTTTTCTTTCATTGACTGAAGGGTACCAACAATTTTGTCCACGTGTGTAACACTACCCTCACTGTCCGTACTGATAAGAACTGTTAAAAAATAAACCAGCATGTCATTAAGGTTGACTCAGAATTTCATTACAACATCAATCTTGCATTCCACCAACAATCGTGTTAATGATGATTGAATATTGACAGCCAAAATGTCACTATGAAAACTAAAGCACCAAAGCTGAAGTACCTTGTCAGAAAGTGGCAGCACAAACCGTTTGTATTGCGGCGTGACAGAAGTACTGCTGGCAGATTGTTTTTTCAGATTGTCCAGATAGAACATTTCAAATAGGCTGTTGTCATCATAAGCGATCACGTCCAATATCACGTGCCCATCCTCTTCAAAAGCATTGACGTGATGGTATACCACCATTGTGTTGGTGTAGTATTTCAGGTCAACTTCTTTCCTTGTGCGACGGTCAATGAGGTGAATTAGGACCTGAGTTGGGAAGAACAATGTATTGAACATAGGGTTGCCAGCTGTCAATTAATATCCAACAGTAACGGTAAGTGTTATGCATGGAAACTTACATGTATTCAGAAACAGGTTACACAGCCTATTAAGGGTTTTCATAATGGATTTTAGACCCTTTTTAATCTTAGCACCTCTAATAATAATAATAATAATAATAATAATAATAATAATAATAATAATGCATCATTATTTTAAGAAAAGAATTGCGCTCTACCATGCAGTTCAATCAACTTAGATTAGTGACTGAGAGTTTTTTCTACAATTCCGGTTCAGGTGGCTCATGAACGAGTGCCAGAAATTAGTGATGAGTTTAATATTGTGAAACATGAATCAAAAGCATAGGTAAATTAAAATATGAGCAACTGATAGCTGTCATAGGAGTACTTTGCTAAAGACACCTTCTTATTTAGCATTAAATCAGTGCCAGTGCATGTTAACGTTATGTTCCTAGATAGTGCTTTATGATACTGAAATCTGTGAATGAGCACTCTGAACTATTATTATAGTGACTAAGTGACATGTCTTCAAAACAATAATTATTTATGACTTTTTTTAAAACTGAAATACATGTATGTAATGCTTAAGCTACTAATAGTAGTGTTTGTATTCTTTTCTTTTTTTCCTGGCTTGAGCAGGACTTGAGTGGCTACTAGGGATCCTGCTATTGAGGCTAGTAAATCACGCACACACACTGTATATATGATTTTGTCAAACAATGAGTTCTACATCATAACTCTCCCAAGGCAAAAAATACATCACTCCAGATAAGGCCGTCTGCTAAATGCTGAAATGTATTGGGATACCTCAGTGTAGCCTTAGTGTACAAGTGCAAACAGAGGTGGAAGGTAACTAAGTACATTTACTTCTTTACTGTACTTAAGTACATATATCACGTATGTTTATGTTATTTAAGTCGTTTTTTAAAGGATACTTTTTACTTTTACTCCACTACATATCTACAATATAGCAAATATCTGTACTTTCTACTTTACTACATTTCTGCATGCTGTTGCGTTACATAATAACAGTGGTGTGTAGCATTTGAAGAAGAAATATTGCCACATGCTGACTATATCATTATTGACTATTATGCATAATTCTCTCAGTGTAACACTTAATCATGTAGCAGGTATTTAAGAAGCATTTAAGAATTTAAGAATCGGGCAGTACAAATGGAGAGAGAGACAGCGAGTGCAAGAGAAAGATTTTTACTATAAAATTACTATGACTTAAAAGCTGCTGTGACCTAATACATGCTTGGTACTTTTGACACTTAACTAAATTTGGAGGTGAGTAGTAGAGCTGTGTGCGGGAAGCTGTATTGTTCAGCTGGCTTTCCAGTCAATATTTTTGAACTCTGTTATGAACTTATGGGTTCAATGACGTAATCTGATCAAATGACTTTGTGCAAACAGATGTTAAACGGCATACATACTTTAAATAAATATTGCTGTTCTGGGGTTCTGACGATGTATTCTTTTCCCAACATCATTCTATCAGAGTCATTCTATCTTTTAAAAACAACAATTTTCCCAATGTTGTGTTTCGGGCCAATGACAATGCAACCTAATGACTAACTATAACAACATCATATAACATTAGGGTTCCAAAGGTTATGTATTCCATAGCTTTTTTTTTTTTTTGCTTTATTTTACTATATTTGCTCTCTATACCATGTGTTATACATTATATATGATATATTGATTATATTGTTGTTACAGCCAAATGTCAGTAGTGCTGGACTTAATAATGCTACTGGAATGAATTGACATCATGCAAGAAACAGAAATAGGCTTAAGTATAAGGTCAGAATCTTGACAACCATCTGGTTTCTGCAAACTCTACCCCGTCTGCTTAACTCTCGCACAACTGTCCTGTCTGAATAGTTCCTAAGAGTGTACATCAGAGATCTGAATACTGATGCATGTGTGACCTTAAATCAAATATATGCTGTATATTGCGCAAAAATAATAAACCCATTAAGATGAGTCTGGAGTAATGCTTACATCCTCCTGCTGGAACTTCATGCAGCTAGCCCAGCTCACCCCCCTCATGTAAGCAGTGGCCATTTTGACTATGTCTAGCTTTAAGGGTTGCTCGGTGAAGATGAAATAGTTCTCTGTCATGCCAAAGCTGTGATAATAACTTGGGTTCAGGAGGGAGCGGCAAGGAAGCGTTGCCAAGATCTCAGCATTTTTCAAGGCTGGAGTCCAATCAGAGCCAGCTAAAAAGTACAAGGTATGCAGAGTTATAATTGTCAAAAAAAAAAAAAAAAAAACTAAAAATAAATATCAGGTTAGCAGAACTAGTACCTTGTGTTTTGCCAAGTTCCATTGCAGGGACCTTAAATATCATATATTTCGTCTTTCCCTTTTCTGCAATTGATGTTCCCATGTTGTAGCTGTTTCCTTCTTTATCATAGTGCGGGTGGGATATAACAAGGGTGACAGGGATATATTTCCTGTAGTCCACCTGGACAAAATGAATAACAACATGCATAATGGGCCTTCAGATAAAGATTACCCATATTAATTAATGCCAATGCAAAACATTGAATTAACATAAAAGATTATTAAAAGATTAACTCAAGACTTGCACAATTGCCAGGTCTTTATCTTTATCGTCAGTTTTTGTGCTAACAAATCAGCTTAGATAATATCAGCTCTGAAGAAGTAGAGAACATATTATATGCAGTAAAACTAACATTATCTAATCTACCTATTAAGCAAAGATTAAGAATTTATAATCGTGTGAAAGATTGTAAGGTGCTGCATGTACAATTTTGGAATTTTGCCCTCTTGCAAAAAAAAATGGCAAGCTGATCTATTTACAGACGAACAGACTGGGCTGTGTTCCAAACTCGTGTAATGAGGGTTAGTGTATTTTTCCCATTTTGTGCTGTTTCTCAGATAATAATATGTATGGTTGAGAGATCAAAATCAAACTGTAAAACAGAAATCCAAAGTGTTTAACTGTAGCTCTTAGTTTTGTTTTGAACAAGATGTGTAACTGTACCTCTTAGTTGTAAAGAAAAGAAAATCTTGTAAATGTAGTGGACTTAAAAGAGAACCTTGTGGGATGCCATATTATATTTTTTTAGACTTTGGAGTTTATACTAAAAGATTTATAATGGTCAAATATGTTCCAATCAATTGACACATTAGTCTTATCTGCACTGAAAAAAGCTCCAACTAGATACATTTTAAATGAATTAATATTGTATTAATTGTATTCATATAGTGGTATTTGTTACGACAACAGGTAACATTGTGTACCACAGGTAACACAGTCTGAATAAACTAAAAACTGACGCTATCAAACTGCAACAAAAGAGGTGAAAAGGGCCATTTTGTGGACTCTTTATTCTGGGTAAGTAATTATTTATTTACTTAAATGAAATATGTTTCAATTAGTGCACATGGTGTGTTTCTGCTTATCGTTATACTGAGGCACCTGACATTACTGAGGTGAGCTTAGTTAATGTTAAGGGATATAAACATGTCCGAGTTAGGTTGGCATCAGAGTCGCTAATGTTCATCTACGATTGTTATATCTGTTAACTTATTTGTATGAAAACCAAACTGAGTTTATTTAAAACATCACTCCTCACCAGAGGTGGGTCGTAACAAGTTACATTTACTTAAGTAACTTTTTGAAGAAAATGTACTTCTACAAGTAGATTTACCGCACCATACTTTTTACTTTTACTTGAGTAGATTTGCGAAGAAGAAACGCTACTCTTACTCCGCTACATTCGACTCGTTATTTTTCTAGCCGTTTATTCTACACGAGATATCCTTTATTTTTGCCTGAGAAATGCAGCCGGTGGATCTACCGTGTTTAACCAATCAGACGTAGCAACAATAATCACATGATTCCGTTTGACCAATCAGCCGCAATAACAATAACTGCATGTCATCACATGACCACACACATACCGTGGTAGACAGCGAAGGAAACATGCCACGCTTAGTTTAGCTGTTTTATTTAACATTGCAATATTAACATATATAACTAGCAAATAAGCTAGAGGCTAAAAATATATAAGTTTCGTACATTTGTTCTGCTGGACACAGATTATGGTAAAGTGAGACCTCTTGTACACATGTTCTAATGTTATTTTCTATCTGCTGAGGTTTTTAGAGGGCAACTGAATATACTGTACAGTATATCTTACACTGTTCAAATACACATACGTTATCTACAGTAGGTGTTTGTTAAACAAAAATTAGATTTGGAATTGTGTGTTCCTTGTTCCTTAATTTGCTATTTTGTAAAGATATTTAGTTTTATTCATTTATTTTATTACATTTATTTCATTATTTCATCATTTTGTCTGTCTAAATCTTTACATTTCTTTACCTAGAGCTCTGCTGTGGATTGGGTCAGATTTCTATTGGACTTGGAGAGACATGCTCCCCTCAGATTCACATGTTGAGAAACAAACTCTTGTTGCCATAGAGACTTTTTTTCTTGTGTCTGACACGTTGAGAAAAAAGTCTTCAAAAGTCAAATCTATGCTCATTTTTAAAAATGGTTATAATGGTGTAATGTAAATGAATCAGTAAGAATCTGATAGTCAGCTGGAGTTATCCAGGTATTTTACTGAGCGTTACGCAAAACAGAATGAATTTTATGAAAGTCACTTTGTTTTAACTTTCATTAGTTCTGGAAGGATAAAGTTTTTTTAAGTAATGTTTAGGTTTTAATTGTTGTGGTATTGTTAGGCCAACATGTTTTATAGAAAAAAATCTTCTTAACCAACTACATCGCTGGGCTATGACAGAAGAAAATTTACTTAGTAGATGAAAAGTTGGGCTAAGTCAACATTAGAGAATTCAAATTAATTGACCCCACAACCAATACTACTTGAGCTGACTTAAATATTACAAGTTGAGTCAAGCTTAGATTTTGAACTGTGTACATGTTGTGTCAACTAAACAGCAATATGAAATATTTAGTTTGGCCAGCAAATTTCTCTAAAAAACAGTCCCACATGCATTTTGAAAATAAATAATTATTATTTTACTCATTTTCCATAAAGCATTAGCCGGGTAGGTGCATGGGAGTTTGGATCCTATCCCAATAAGCTTAGGGCACAAGTCTCCTACACTCCGTCTGCGGTGCCAATTCACTGCGGTTCACAGGCACGCACATGCTCAGTTATAAATTACAGAGAAATTTGTAACTGGCACTTCTACAAGTCATATATTTGAATTGTGGGAGGAACCTGGAAGAAACCCACCAAAAATGGGAGAGCATGCAAACTCCACGCACAGGCCATATGCAGGCAACATTCAAACCATCAACAACAAAAATGCCATTAAATATCACAGAAATAAAACAAGACATAAGACACCTGGTGAGAAGTAACTGCTTTACCTTATCCTGAGTCTCCAGGGTCATTGGGTCAATTTTGCGAATATAATTGGTTTCAGAAGTGGCATAATAATCAGATCCATATTTTATTATGTTACCAGCGCAGTTATCAGTGAAATCTGGTACAGTGTGATTAAAAAAGCTGATCACTCTGAAAGAAACGAAAAAAGTACTGGTTTAGCAGTGTTTCATCATATGATTCCTAACCATACAGAATTGAAACAGAAACTGTTGATCATGCACAGAATAGGTGTGGAAAGCAAAAATAATCAAACAGTTCTAATGGTGAAAAATGCTGATGACAGAAGCCAGACTGGTTTAAGCTGGCAGGAAGGTTATGGTAGGTCAAATAACTGCTCATTAATCATATTGAGGAGAAATGCAGCTCAGAATGCACATGTTAAGCCTGGAGGTGGATGAGCCATCAAGAACCACAAGTACAGGCATCTGAGACTACAGTGGGCGCAAGCTGACCAAAACTGCACAGTTAAGAGTGAAAAAGACCAGGCAACATTGTGACGTGTTGCACTTTCTGAGATGCTTTTCTCTTCTCACTGTGGGTTGTAAAGAGTGATGTCGCCATTCTGTCAGCTCAATTTCTTCATTCTGTCAGTCTGGCAAGATATACCAATGTTTCAAAATGCCTACTTGGTGATCACGTTTTTGGATGGATGTGGATATGCCATGGTCCCCATTTCTGAAATTACGATTCTATTGGCTTCCATGTTGCTGTTGTAAGTGTCACTTTTGAGATATTTGCTGCGGTATGTGACCTCTCCTGCAAAACAAAAATAAAAACTACTAACAAATCCAAAGCTATCAAGCCAATCCAAATAATAGGATATACTAATGGGATTTTGCCATTTCTGTGTGTCATATTTATATTCTGTACTGTATATCAAGTTCATCATATGCAGTTAAACCTTGGATTGTGAGCATAATTCGTTCCAGAAACGTGCTTGTAATCCAGACAAAGCGCATGCATCCTACGCGTATTTCAAGTCCTTGCTTGTTTATCAAGTTAAAATTTATTTAAAACTTTTGCTCATCCTGCAAACCAAGTTACTTGCAGACCAAGTTATTCACAATCCAAGGTACCACTGTATTGCCATTTTTGTACATCTTAGTTCAAAGATAATTCTTAGTTCAAAGATAATAATGGCTCTCCCCTTATCATATTTTTTATCATTTTTTTATATTTTTTAAATATTAGTGTAAGTGTAAAGGAATGGGATCAATCTTTTAATTCAAAGACAAATTAAAGTAGAAAGATAAAGTAATTACCACGGCTGATATTGAAACTGTGCAAGAGCGCCATTCCATCAAACCAGTGATTATAAGAAGTCTCTCCAAATGAGAAGAGACCTGGGCCATTTCGCACAAGGGTGCCTTGGAGCCACTCAGGAAGAGAGCCTGCATAAAAATCAGTACAGTACTTGCATGAGAATAAAAAAGATCCAGACATATTTTATAGGCTGACTGTGGAGCTGAGACTGTTGCACAAAAGAGCAGCAAAACATGATCTTATAAACTTCTAAACTGTTAGGAAACAATTCTTACTGTAAGTGTCTTTTGACTTACCTTTTACTTTTGCTTTGACAGGATCAGGTTGTTCTGTCTTGTTTTTTCCATAATCGTACTGCATCTTTCCCTCTTCCGACTGGCTTCCTGCTCTTCATGCGAGATCAGTTTACAGAGTTTAGATGTTCCCTGCAGATGTTTTCATTCAGACTGCACTCTGACCTAGATCAGAGTCTTAGTCACATGTGAAATCCACAGAGGACTGACTTCCCGTTTCTCCTACACACAAACAGAATAGATGATCTAACTTTAGATTATCAGTATAAAGGTTCTGTCACAAGCCACAGCTTTTTATTATTAGTTGTATTATTATTATGGAGTAAAGTTTCCATTATTACTCAGTTGTAAAACTGTTTAAATAACCAACTCCTTTTAGCTGGCTGGTGACTAATGGGAGGTGTTTTTGTGGTTCGTTATATTTTTATATACCAAACTTGTAGAACTGGTCAGGAGAAAACACATCGATTGATTCTTGTTTGATTAAATAATCTATTTGGTGTAAACAGGTTGTTTCAGTTAAACGTGTCAGTTTCTGCTAAAAAGCGTTCCGCTAGCGACATCTACCGGCCATGTTCAGTATATACATATTTCCTCACACATCACATTCTTTCAAGTTTCTTTTTGATGCCAGTTTTTTTCTTTTCAGAATATACTTGACATTTTAACAATTTGTTTCAGTAATAAACTTTTTACTAACTTGTTACTAACTGCCATCTTGTCCCTGCACCTCCAAGGTCTGGGTTCGACTCCTGCCTCGGGTTTGTGTGCACGTTTTAATGAGTTTTTATGTTCTCTCCGTGTTTGGTGGGTTTCTACCAGTTTCCTCCCAAGTCCAAAGACATGCAGATTGTGTGTGTGTGTGTGTGTGTGTGTGTGTGTGTCTGCAGTGTATTTGCACCCCGCCTCATATCTCCTGGGATAGGCTCCAGGCCCCCGCAACCCTGTATACGGATAAAGCCGTATAGACGATGAGTGAGTGAGTTAGTGGCTTCCCTTGATGGAAAAAAAGAAGGATTAACCAAACGGATGCGGCTATCAATAAATAAAATAAAATAAAATAAATACATCAAATAAATGTGGTCCATAAGAGGTACACCATGGGAATGCTTCACAATCATACAATCATAATAGCATGTAAAAATTATTTGAGTTTTGACCCTTTTTTTTCCCTCAGAATTCTGATGTGAGTGAGAATTCTGACTTTAAACTCTGAACTCTAAGAAAATATGTCAGAATTTAAATATTTTTTAATGGTGGCCCTAATCCCGTCCTTTACATGTGGAGATTTGAGTTTTTTTTTTAATTGCCAAAACTAATGCTAAATTATTTAGAATATAGAGATTTAAAATGTAAAGCTATACACGGTGCTCTCAAAATTCATGTTGTTTCATTTCATTAACTGTGAAAGTTGCAACATATGGTGTACAATGCACATAAACACACACACACACACACACATTCTCTAATAAGCCTATTCCAGAGGACTCAGGGCAGAGTGCCAATCCATTGCAGCTAACAAGCACGCACACACACTCACTACGGGCAATCTGAAAACACTAATAAAACCTCCTGTACCTAATTTGCATGTCTTTGACTCTGAGAGGAAACCGGAGCACCCACAGGAAACCCATCAGATCCAATAAAAAATATTTTAGCAAACTTATGTTAGGTTTGGTTTCTTATACTTGCCATAATTTTAGACTAATCTCACTTTCTGCGTTGTGATTGGTTAGAGCTTAACTGTGTGTGAAATGTGATCCAATTGTAAAGGCAGGGCAGTTGATCATGAAAATGTATAATTTATAAAAAATAAAATAATAATAATAATAATAATAATAATCAAATGTATAATTTATTAAATCTTAATGTCAGTCTAAGCAAGTTTACATATCATCATTTAAAGTTTTTTTTATATACGTCTATATTGACCATATATTATATTGATTATTTTCCTAGTGTAACTGCTTGTGTAGCGTTGAAGAATGACCCAGAAGTTTATGAGTAACTTGGGTTTACAAGCTCATGCCAAAAAAGTTGCAAAATGGCATCAAACTCAAATACGTTCATTTTATGTTCTGTAGTTTTGTGTGATTGCCACAGGTCTTGTACAATAAAAAAAATAAATAAATAAATAAAACACTTTTACTTGTCTGCATCATATTTGTCTCGGCCCCATATCCTCATAATATATTTCGTACATCTTATTTGATATTAACATGAAAATTTAAGGATAAAAATATACATTTGATGAGCTGAGCATTTTTTTTTTATATGACTGAGATGCTAGCTTTTGATGAGTACTAAACATAACAGACCCTTTTCCACCTTTGTGTTGGTTGGCAGGATGGGCAACACAAGGGTTACCTAAAGGATTCCCAAAATGTTTGGTCAAATAACTACACATAGACTTTTCACCTTTTCCCGAATAAAAAAAAAAATAATAATAATTCCTGATCCCAAGCCTTGACTTTTATCATAAGTTGTGGTTAAACAGAAAATACTGAACTCACACTTTACAATTTCCACTAATTGAGGAAACACAGAAAGCTAGGGCATTAAACAGAACTTTTGCTAGGTTTAAAGATGAAAATGTATTTTGTTCATTACATGATTTATTTATTAAGAAATGAAACAAAAAGGAGATTGAGTGTTTCTTTAACAAAACCCTTTTTGTAGAGCAACCTCGTCATCCTGGACCTCTTCTTCGCTAGTCTAGTCTGTTTTAGCTAGCATGCTACAGTAACATTAGGTGTGCTTTTGTATGTGTTTGTTATCAATTTAATGAAGTAGATTAAATTTAATAAATAGTTTACTGTGCCAGGCTGCAAAGTGGCTAAAGACACAATGTAAAAGTTGTTATGTGACAACCTCAGCAGCAACCTCATTTCTGTTCCAACCACTCAGCATTCAACATCAGTATACTAATCGCCAGCCTGAACATCTGTCATCATCTGCACCCGTTTCTCACTGGTTCATGCCGTAAGTTAGATTTTTTAAATATTTTTTTAAATACTCTAAAAATGGTCAGGTACGGGGACTGGGCTGAAAATGAGAGCCATAACCTTTCCAAAAAATGGGAGCCAAAGACGTCCTTCAGGAATCCTGGAGAACTATTCCTTAAGACTACATTAAAATATAAGAACATCTGACTCTATGGGAGCAAAATATGAAGAAATAGAGTGACTTAAGACTTTTGCACAAATACTCTACATTTTAGTTTCTCTTCTTATTCCGTTTTCAGTGCCTCAAAGATGTCCACTCAGATGCTTGATATTTTTGGCTATTAGATTCCAGTATCAGACTGCTGACAAATTAGAGGATACTCAACTGTATTTTAGATGGTTATTGGTTACTTTTACCTTAATTCTGGGTTCTACCTTGGACAGAAAGTTTTGGTGTTTCTCTGTTCTTTATGCATTTGAACCTCTGTTATGTAAGGCCAACACATACATATACAAACACACAACTAGTTCAGGACACAGAATGACTTTTGCAGGAAAGATATTAAAAGATCATCGCTTTAATGTACAAATCTGAAAATGTGCTTATATTATATACTACGACTTTTTTACACTTAAAATCATAAATTACAATGTAAATGTAAATAATCTTTTTTTTTTTTTTTACCAACAATTAAAATAATAAAGTAAATAATAATCAAAAAGTGTTTTTCTTGTGCAAAATAAATCAGTGATCTATGACATAAAGTAAGCAGCATGATTCAAAATGTATTTTGTCCATAAATGATCATTGATTTTATTTTAGTTCAGGTTCCTGAGGGATGAAAACTCCATGCAGGTCCATGTGAATTGGTGCGTTAACTGAAGCGCGGGCGATCTCCTTGAACGTTTTTGCATCCAGCACCAACATGAAAGGTGGCTTTTCGGGATTGATGGAGAGAACGGACGTCAAAATAACACCTGAAGAGAAATCAAATCACTCTTATTACTCAGTTAGAACTGGAATTCAGTTGTATTTGCTTTATAAGGTCTATTTGCACAAGGTGTTTACCATCGTCCTCATCCACAGCACCTGGTGATGCCACAAACGTTGGTTCAGACGGGTAGCAATCCTCTTCTGTCCATTCTAGATGTGTTTTGGAATCCAAATCCACTTTTGCAATCTGCAAAATTAATATCATAAATTTATATTACTATATTTATATTAAGTTACAGAATTGAAGTGTGTATTACCTTATTTGCTTGTGGTGACCATTCCATCATCGATCCATAGAAATATCTGTACTTTTTCCCGTTGTATTTGTAGTTGATCGCAGGTAACTCTAAACCTGTAGAGAAGTCAGACAGACTGACATCTGACATGTTCAAACTGTTGATACAAAGTTAGAAGCATAGCTTTGTCCAAGATGTCTTGGTACGCTGAAGCATAAGGAGCCTGATTGAAACACCTGAATTCAATAATCAACAGGTTTGAACAAATTCTTTTTTGTGGACACAAGTCCACATAGTGTACTTTAGAATTAATGCTTATGATATTCTACCAGAAACAAATCAAGAACTGAGTTTCTAACCATCAATCAGTGTTTCTGGAGTGCAGTACAAGGAACCATCTTTCTGCAACACTGCTGTAGCTGATGTGTTCTCTAAGCTCACTAGGTTTGTGCCCAACGGAGCTCCCTGTGATGCCAATATACACAAAACACTTTAACAAGATTTATTATCAAATTAGCCATTATATTATTATGGATGATGCTTACCTTGAGGTCTGCACAGACAGGAATGACAAATCGCTTGCAGACTGGCGGAGAAAACACCTTACTCATCTCAGTGAATTTCTGTGTCTCCAGCTTCATGGAGTCTATGTAGAAAAGGTCATAAACACTGCTGTCCTTATATGAGATGAGGTCAAACACTAGATGACCGTCCTCCTCGTAGGCATTGATGTGATGGAAAAATATAAACCCGTCTCCGTAGAACGTAGTGTTCACTGCCACCCCTGTCTTCTTGTTGATTAGGTGGAACAGAGTCTGTGAGGAAGCAAACACAACAGATAGTGTATAAGTACAGAACCACAGTAAGGCTTTAAAGATTCAGTAGTGTTACAAAGTGGAATAGACACTGACTCGACTGGGAGTTTTATCATTTGATTTACACAATATGTCTAATATTGAGAGATTTTTTTGGTTTTTGTGATAATTGTCTATTACTTCTAATACTTTTTAGACTTGATACTTTTCATCAGCAGGATGAAAGCATGTCAGATCAGGGTCAGATGAAGAGATCCAAATAAATTGCAATTATTCATACAATTCTGTTCCAGTCTGCGAAACTACACTGGAATGATTCCAACCCAATACCCAGAATATTGTAAAAAGCCCGACCTCAATTTGATTTTAATCAGGGGGAAAGATATGAAAACTGTTCACCAATGGTCTGCAACATGTATTCTGGAATGTGCCTCTGATACCATTTAGTCCCAATTAAGTCTATTTATGTTTAGATTATGCAGTAAGATGAAAAAAAGTGGAAAAGCTAAGAAAAAATGCTTATAAGAGGATGAATCAAAACTTTGCCATACTACGGTTATATTAAAACTTCTGTTGGCTGCACTTATTAGTGCTTTCTGTTCAAGGCTGTTTTGTGGTCTGAGCCTTTACCTTGCCCTGAAACAAATGGAAGAACATAAACAGGTATTCAGATATCTGCAAACAAAATTTGGCCCGATACTCTAAAGTTTCTGGTGAAACACGGATTCATCACTATGAGTCTGAGAGGAAACGGCAGAGTACGGAATATAAATATAGTGGAACCTTGGATTTTGAGCACAGTTCAATCAGGAAGCAGGCTTGTATATCAAAACACTTGTAAACCAAAGCAAATTTCCAAATAAGAAATAATGAAAACTCAGATTATCCATTTCATGACCCCAAAAAATAAATACATTAAAATAATGAATACAAAATATAAAGTAAAAATAAAACAAATGAACCATCACTTTACCTTTGGAAAAAGTAAAAATAAATCCCAAAAGATAAGTATTTCCGTTAGTGGTTGTGCTGTGTATGTGTGTGCGTGTGTGTGAGTGTGTTTGTGAGACTCCCTCTCCCTCTTCTCATCTTACACAATAAGCCTTCCTCCTCTCTTGTGTGGGACGGCTTTCACACACATACACTGGAACGGAAACACTGCCTCATCGGGAAAATTAACAAGAAACATCTCTGACACTCAAGACACACACTAACGGACTCACTGCTGTAAAGTAAAAATAAAACAAATTAACCTGCACTTTCCCTTTGAAAAGAATCAAAGCAGAGAAGACGATTACCCACAATTCTGCAGTGCATGAGAGAGAAAAAAACATTGGCTCAGTTGTGATCACGTGACACTCGAAGTCAAAACAAGAAGCACATGTGTGCTACATGATATTCGTAAACCAAGACTTGCTAATTTTTCAAGTCAAAATTTATTAAAAATCTTTGCTCGTCCTGCGGAACACTCGCAAACCAGGTTACTCGCAATCCGAGGTTCCACTTTATTCACGATCGCAGACCAAGAAAAAGTTTTAAAATCTGAAAAATTGAAGACTAGAGTTTTCTGCAATGCAAGAGGGCCAGTATTTGAACATTATCAAGAAAAAGCTTCAACAATTAACAGTGCTCGTTACAGTGAGATGCATATTGAAGAGCTGAAGCAGAGTGCGGATAATTTTTGATTCACCCTCGTTCAAGGCACTGTATCATAGGATCATGATAACAGTTGTAAGAAGACCTAAATAAAGAATAAAAAAAAAAATTTGCTTACAACATCATCTTGGTCGTAACCGATGCACTTGCTCCAGGTGTCTCCTCTGAAGTACGCTGTGGCCAGTCGAACAATGTTCAGCTTGAAGGGCTGCTCAACAAAGATGATGTAATTTTCTGTCATCCCAAAGCTGTGGTAGTAGCTTGGATGGAGTTTTGAGCGGAAAGGAATGGAGCAAACCTGTTGCAGATTCTTCAGTGCATGGCTTTTTTCTATAATAAATAAAATAAATAGAATTTATACAAAAATCAGCCACAACATTATAATCACTAAAAGCACCTAGGTTTTGGGTTTCCCTTGTGCCCTCGGGCCAGCTCTGGCCCCTTGGAGCACAACTCCACCAGACCTCTGGGGGGATGTGCTGTGGTGTCTGGCACCAGGATGTTGACTGCTGTGGGTGGGGCGTCAGTGGATCGGACTTGTTTATTACTGCATTACTCAGCTTGGGATCTGGGGAGTTTGGAGGCCGGGTCAGAAACGATTGGGCTGTGCATGCTGGACCCTGTGCAAGGTGGGTTGTGGTACACTGGGAGTTCTGACACCTCTCTATTGTGGCCAGCATTGACTGTTTTGCCAATTTGTGCTACACTGGCTGGGTGGGTTGGCCTTTGGGCATGGGTGAGCCTTGGGTGCTGCCACATAATGTTGCTAAGCCTAGACCTGACCAATTTGCTTAATACAAGCTAAAAATTATGACCTTGTTTCAATGACGAGAATGTTTTCAATGTTTCAATGTTTAAGAAATGAGAAGTCGCATCAGAATTGCTGCCAGCTGAAACATATTAATCACTGCCATAATTATCCTATGATAGGTTTGTGAGTATTTTCTTGTTTAAATCCAGACTGTGACTTTTTTGGAGCATCTGCCATATAAGTCCCAATGGTAGATAAATAAATAACCATAAAGATGTGATTTGCCTTACAACAAGTCTGAGCTGTCGATGTAGAAATCAGAATTTAAAAAATCCAGAGCACCATGGCATGAAATGGGCTACAGCAAAATCCCTTAAGACCAGTCAAATATCTAAAGAACTGGTTAACAACATACTTTTGCTGTCCTTCATATCTGATGTAGGAGCAGGCACCTTGAAAATAACATATTTAGGTCCGCTCAGCGCCATGATAGCAGTGCCCATGTTGTAGGTATTTCCTTCATCATCATAGTGAGGGTGTGCCGTTGCCAAGTTCACAGCAATATGGTTCCTGTAATTGACCTGAAACAGTCCAAAAAACAAACTACATCCAGACATCATCTGTTGCTAGATAGCAAAAAATACCAGGAAATGAATGAATAATATTTGCACTTACTCTCTCTATAGTGTCAAGAGTCGTTGGGTTGATTTGGTTAATGTAGTTTATTTCTGATGCTGCGTAATAATCCTCTCCATACCTTATAATGTTCACAATGTTATTGTCTGTGAAATCTGGCATGGAGTTGAGCAGGTAGGTGAAGGCTCTGAAAAAGTGAGAAGCACTAGCAAGTCAAGTTCATCCGTTCCGCTGCAAGATAAATGACTAAAAATAAAAAAGAAATAAATTACTTTGCGAATATATTCTTGCATGGATCAGGGTAGACCATCGTCCCAAATTCTGACACCACGATCCTGTTGGCAGTTATGTTTTTCACGTAACTATCACTCTTAAGGAATTTGCTCCTGTAATACACATCACCTGGAGCAAAAGAGGCATATATGATTAGAATGTATGTCTAGAATAGGCTGCTAAATGATTTTCTTTCAGCATTAAACCACATGGTGGTGGTAGACACCCGGGAATGCAACACATTTATTTTGAGGCTGACCTACCGTCCTTAAAAGTGAAACTGTGAATAAGAGACATTCCATCAAACCAGTGATTATAGGATGTATTCCCAATGGAGAAAAGGCCAGGTCCGTTGCGTATGAGTGTCCCCTGAAGCCATGATGGGATTGATCCTTTAGGGATACAAAATATTAGTCTACAACAATGGTTTCTAACCTTTTCTTGGAGCCCCCCTGCTTACGAAACCCTCAGCTCTTCAAAGCAGTCCAGCCAGGCCCAGCTCTTTTTATATATATATATATATATATATATATATATATATATATATATATATATATATATTTATTTATTTATTTATTTTATTTTTTTTCTATGCACACTTAATAATTACGCTGTAAGCTTGTAATTATGATGTGGTTTAACATGTGCAAATCTGATCCCAACAACGTCCCAAAGGCTCTGCGTTTTATAATTCAGACAAATTTAGTAATGTTTTGACCTATGATCTTTATGAATTATTCAATATACAGTGGAACCTCGGATTGCAAGTGACGCGGTTTGCGAGTGTTCCACAAGACGAGCAAAGATTTTTTTTATAAATTTTGACTTGAAAAATGAGCAAGTCTTGTAAAACATCTTTTATTTTGTGTTTGTAAGCTTGTGTGTACAGCGCGCATGTACTGTTTCTTATAACACGTGTGTGCGTGTTCTGTCACGATTCTTTTCAAAGGTAAAGTGCTGGTTCATTTGGTTTTTTTTTTTTTACTTTACAGCAGTGATTATGTTAGTATACGCTCACACGAGTGTCATTAGAGATGTTTCATGCTAATTTTTACTGATAAAACAGTCTTTCCGTTAATGTGCGTGTTTGCACACACAGCACCTGCGTGGATAAACGGAAACGCTTATCTGTCAGGATTTATTTTTACCTTTTTTCAAAGTAAAGTGCAGGTTAATTTATTTTATTTTTACTTAATATATATATTATATTAATTATTTTTAGGTATTTAATACCTAAACGAATAATTTGAGTTTTCATTATTTCTTATGGGAAGATTCGATTTGGTTTATGAGTGTTTTGGAATATGAGCCCACTTCTGGAACAAATTATTCTCGTAATCCAAGGTTCCACTGTATTTATATAAAACCTATAATATACCAACATCCAACACTATTACATATGTTTAATGAATGTTTTATCTGTATTTAAACTGAACCTTGTAAATCAGTGAATATATTTATAGCCTATAAACTCTAAACAAAGTGCACAAAGTGAATTCTCTATGCGCAGAATTCTATATAAATAAATTTTATATAGAATTTAATGTACCAATTTAAATGATAAAACAAACTATCTAAAACACAAAACATTCAAAACAAATCACACAAATTTGATTAAAAAATTTTAAACCTACGCTTTCATTCATAAGCAATATGACTGAAGTCCCAGTTTCACTTGAACACCCCTTGTTGTAACTACATCCCCTGAGTTCTTTAGGTGAAAATTGGTGAAAAGAGCAGTGATCCTTAAAGGTTTACAGTGCACAAAGTAATCAAGCTCAGACTAATTTTACATGAAAACTACTTTAATTAAATTGGTTTAATTTATGTTAAAGCTGCTTGCTTAAAAAAAAGACTAATTATTTTTAATCAGAAAGAATATCTAAGACAATGAAACCCCTATATTTTAGTCTAGTTTGTTAAAAATTGCTTGATGGCATAATTATTATTTTAAAATAGTAAAGATGAAGGAAGCATTTCATTGAAAATGCATATAAAAAAACTTATCAAAATTCTATGTTTGCTCAAATATGTCATTATAAAGCAGTTAGTCTGTCTATTGATAAAATGAATTGCCCAATATATTACAGTTGCATGAAAATTTCTTGGTATATGCATATCATTAAATTCTTTTTCAATGCTCAATTTCTTCAATTATGTTTCTAAAATATTAAATAAAAAATTTCACACATACCAGTCACCTCTGCTTTGAGTGGTTCCAGTGTCTCTGTGCCATTTCTACAGAAGATTGTGTCCATGACGTGGGCTGCCTGTACTGAGGTTTGCTGGTACAGAGATTTGTCTTCATTTATCTTGTAACTTTGACCATTATTACCTAAAATAGACGGGTCAACGACCTTGCTTCTTGCCTGAGTTGCTAGTCTCAAGGCAATACATATTTAAGTAGATCACACAATGTATGGACGGGTGGACTATGGAGGGTGGACATATGGAGGGGAGGGCACTCTGTGAAAACAGAGTCAATTAAAGGTTGTACTAAAAGTTTCTATTAAAGTGAAAATTTACTCATTGTAAATATTTTAGCAACTATTATTATTATTATTATTATTATTATTATTATTATTATTTAAAACTGTTAAATAATTTTGCCTTTTTGCCTGAAAACATTTAGTCTTTTACTGTTCTGTTAATTAAAACAACATAATTTGTTAATTAATTTAACAGTAAAAATTGAAATAGCACCTGGCGGCATGTCTATTTAAGGGTCCTGATACCTGCGCACTTTGTGTGATCATTAGGTAGCACCTGTAAAGGTATCAGGGCCAAAGAGAAAGACAAAGATAAAGCGAAAGACCCAGCTTCAAGTCTTCAAGCTTAAGCCGGCGTGATTGAGAGTGAGAGAGAGCGTCACGCCATCAGTCCAGCGTGCACTCTCAATCACAGTGCATGTGCAAATCACAAAAACACACACCAATCACATATAAATCCTCAATAAGGGTGAACGCCCCGATAGGACATGTTTTAGTTTTAGTTTTCCAGAGCCCCGTCCGGAATTTTTTGTGTTTTCTTAATTAATAATCCCATGCTATTTCTAAACGATAAGGTCTTACTGTGTGTGTCATAAGCACTCTCCCTAACTCCTATTTCATTGACCCCCTCAGAAGCCCTGCGCAAGGGCTCTTATAAATATTATTTCACATTTGGAGGACAAGTCGTCAGTTCTTGGCCATTGCCTGCGGGGCTCTAGTGTGAGCTGTGGTGCACTGGGTGTTTTGGTGCCTTTTATCATGCCAGCATGGTTGAGGCACAGGCATGGTTCAGCCTTTGAAGCCATGAGCCTAATTTACTGGTATATAATTAATAATCAATGTTAATGTTATGGCTGATCAGTGTGCATTTATAAATGGAAAAAATATTTTACTATGACACGCCGTAAAGTACCTAAAGTAAAAATTGGTTGTTTATGTAACTATCTCAGTAGCAACCTCATTTCCCCTCTCGTCTATTCCAACCACTCGCCGGTCAGCACCAGTATACTATTCTCTGGCCTGATCATCTGTCATCATCTGCACCTGTTTCTCACTGGTTCATGCCTTAAGATGCTTTTTATGCTTGAATGTATCACTGTATTCACTGTGTGGTTTAACAAACAAAAGCATTCCTCTGAAACTAGACTGAAAATGAGAGCCAAAAAAAGATGTTCAGGGACCCTGGAGAACTATTTCTCAAGACTACATTAAACTGCAAGAAGTTCTGACTATTTCCAAGCAAAATATGAAGAAATGAGAAATTTTATCATCAGGCCTGTGTTCGCTGTTGTACTAAGCTAACAGGGCTGGACTAACAGGGCAGTTTTATATATGTAGGCGGCCCTGTGGTGTAGCAGTTATCACTGTTGCCTTGCACCTCCACGTTGTTCTCTCCCCTTGCTTGGTGGGTTTACTCGAATTTCCTCCCACATTCCAAAGACATACAGGATAAGCAGTATAGAAGATGATAATATATATATGTATTATGATTATTATATATACATACACACACATACACACACACACACACATATATATATATATATATATTGCCCTGTTAGTTCATTTCCATACATGGACAGTACACAAGTGACGTCATTACCCATTACCGCTTTCGAGGAGTACTTGGCTACGCGCAGCGATGATACTAAAGTGAACTACATTTTTTGGTAGCATATTAATAACTGACCTCCTTAAAAAAAAATAGTAACCACCTACTTTTTCACCAAGCAAGCGACACTAGGTTACACAGCTAGTGTGACTTCGTCCCTGCACCTCCTGCCATGAGACGCGCGGTGTTTCTCACGCGGGCCATCACCAGACGCTGAAGTGTGCACGAGGCGGAGCTGGGTTTATGGAACGCCAAAAGGCTCCCACAGAAACCAAACAATGTTTTGTATTCGGCGAAAAAAGTGGTGCTGAAAAGTGAATTTTCAGATAGAATCACATTACCCCTTTTTTCATAATACTTAATGCTTCCTATCGCCACAACCATGCCTCATTTCTGTAATTACAACATTATACCAAAACAACAAATAACATTTCCTAATTACAATTTCATGCCCTTTTATGTAGTGTCCGTAACCTTTTTGAATTCAGATCTTTCAATTATCTTCATTGTTATCCTGATGAAACCAGGGAAAGACATTAAATGTGTAGGAGAGAGGCTCTTTCAGGAATAGAGCTGAGAACCACTGGCGTAATAGTAAAGTATTTTAAAAACAGAAAAGCCAATGATTCAATATGGTAAGGTCATTGACAATAACTGTTATTTACAAATAGTTGTACAGTGCGCTAAGACACACCGCGGCAAGGCACAATCTTAACGTACAACAATTTTAAACTCGTCACGTTTTGTGAATTCAAAGCGATTTGGGGGACAGCTTGCCGTGCACATTTTAGCGCACATTCTCACTGCCCAGTGCAACTGATTTAAGTAATCTAATTACCTAATTAACAATCTTTTCCATACTGAAATGGGTGTGATAAAGCAGGGTAAACATTAAATGTGTAGGAGAGCAGCTCTTTCAGGAATAGGGTTGAGAACCACTGGTGTAATAGTAGATGCTTTTCACTTACTTTTACAAACAACCTGCAAGAGATGTAGAAATTTATTTTAAAACCCTTAAAACCCAAGCGGCACAGATCTGTGCCGGCAACACAGCATATGTTAATGACAATAAAAAATTTATGTGTGTGTGTGTGTGCTTATATGGAAGCCTTGCCAGTGTTTGTTAACAAGGAGGCTTCAGACATTAAAACTGTGCATTTGGGTATTTCCGGATGTGTCAGTTAGAGCGAAAGTTATTATTACTTTTATAACGTGTAAATTTTACAACTACTGCAATATAGGAATGATGACGCAAAAAATGTAAAACTCTCAAAATTGTAACATTGGTATTATTATTATTATTATTATTATTATTATTATTATTAAAAGGCTTAGGAAAGCTATGGCGAGATACGTTGATGCTATGTAAAGATACAGAAAAGCTGACGAGTCTGTATAGTAAAGCAATGGACAGTGCCAGGTACTTACATGTAGTTCTACAGTTCACGATCTTACCGCATGGCAACCTCTGACTTATCATGTTCTGTGAATTCAAAGAGATATGGGGGACATCTAACCTTTAGGGAATCATATTTGAGACAAAAAGACTAGTACATAATGCACCCATTTAGATAAAAGGCAGAATTCAGAAATATATTTTATAGTTTATGTTTATATCCACGTTCACTAAGCTTTTTTGGCATTAAGAAGAAGAAAATACTACAACAAATGATAGATTACTTTATTCCTGGAAAGCATTGACTATTTATGAGTTATTTACACCGAACAGAAAATCCATCATTTTTGCAACTTGTCATACAAACTCTATGTGAGACCATGCTGTGTCATGCAATTCAACTTACCTTTGACCTTGTGTACATTAAGTGTACGTTAACCCTGTGCCATAGGTTAAGTCTAATATCAATCAATGGGCACTTAGTCAGTCAGTAGCAGTGTAACGTTGCTGTGGTGTTACTTTGAAACCCTTATTTAAAGGATATCAAACATACAGGTCACTATATCACTTATAATAAATTATTATTATTATTATTATTATTATTATAAACATTTCTTTAATTCTATTTCTTAAAATGTATGGAAATAATGCTTGTATGGTGTCCAGTAGGGGAAAACATATTGATACTGGATACTCCTTTAATAAATTTTATAGAAGCATCTCCTTACAGAAAGCCTCAGCATTTTAATGATTTCATGTTTATTTTGTTACAGTCTTTTGCTTTAATTACGGCACGCATTCACAGTGGCATCATTTGATAAACTTATGCAATATCACAACATTTATTTCCACCACACTAATTTCTCTCTTCTTGCATTGATGATGTGAGAGTTGGACCATTGTGTAAAGCCTTCTCCAGCACATCCGGCACATCCCAAAAGTTCTCAATGGGTTATGGTCTGGATGGGTGGTGGCCAATCCATGTCTGAAAATATTGCTTTTCAGAAAGTTTCATGCTCCCTTAATCACTCTTTTATAATTTGAGCCTCATGAATCCTGGCATCGCCATCTTGGAATATGCCTTTGCCATCAGGGAAGAAAAAAAATTACATTCAAGGAAAAATCTGGTCATTCAATATATTCAGGTCTCCAGGTGACCTAATTTATGGCCACATAACATTACCGATCCTAGACATGACCAACAGGAGCATCCCCAGGACATAACACTGTCCACACTGGCTTGTGGGCATTAGGCATGATGGGTGCATCACTTCACCCGCCTTTCTTCTTATCCTGATCACTATGGACCAGGGTGGAACCCTAGAACACTCTGGACTCACATGACCAGACCACATGGACAATCAAACCACATGACCTTTTTCCACTGCTCCACAGTCCATTCTTAATGCTCCCAAGCAAATTGAAGCCTTTTTACTTCTTAATTACCTTAATTACTATCACTGATGAGTGGTTTTCTGAAGGCCACACAGCAGTTTAGACCCAATCACTTGAGTTCTCTTCACATTGTGCATCTGGAAATGCTCTTACTTCCAACACAGCCTTTAAACACAGCCATTAGACACACTGTTGTAGTTGTTGTTATTGTTGTTTTACAATTTTATTTCACCAGACTTTCGAGTGATCTCTGATCACAATAATTCAAAATGTATTTCTGTCAAATTTCACCGCCATCCCTCCAGGTTTTAATAATGCAATCTTAAGTTCTTAACCCCATTTTAGTAGTTTCATCAATCTCCCTAGTTTCTTTTATTAATGCAGTCCGATGGAATTTTGTCCTATGGAATGGACTAACATCTAATGCAGGATTTGTCTTCTGATGAGGTTAGGGTTAAATAACTTGTTGCTAGTCGATACATATTAATCACTGCATTAATTATTCACTGGAAAGCTCTTACTTATTTGCATATTTGGTGACTTTTTGACCAGACCAGCCCATCATACAAGTCACTGTGTATGATCTTTGACTATTGAAATGATAACGTATTAAAACAAGGGCATTAATATCACCCAGTGATTTAAGTTACAGCCAGAACTGCTTGGATATCAGAGGACTGTCATTCATGGTTAGTCCCTGCTCTTATCTCTGCCCATGCAGACTTTTTTTTTTTGAGATGTTAATGGCTACCTGCACCAGCAGAGAGAATGCTCTTATTTACACATCAGCCATTATTGCACTGTTCAGAGACAATTCTCCTAATAAATCTCATAAAAAGCACAAAGCCCAGCCACCCAGAGCCACTAGTATAATCATGCTGTCTTTCACAGGACACTGACGTCAGTCCCCGTCAATCCCCCTTAAATGTGCACGCAGACCTGACTGCTTGTAAAGTATGCAGGAGAAGACAGGAAGATGGATACACATCTTCTCTCCACTCTTCTACTTCTGGTCATTCTTGGTGTCACTGCTATCAATAGTGAAGAGGACACAGAGACCTTGTTCTGTCTTGATCACCAAAAAGCCTTTGAAGGCTCTTGCTATGAGTTTGTGACCCTGCAGCGCAGCTCCCTCGAAGCTCAGAGCTGGTGTGAGCGTGGCGGTGGACACTTGGCCTTCATCCAGAATGATGAGACGCAGCAGTTTCTTCAGAAACATTTGCAGTCCGAGCAGGACTGGTGGCTGGGACTGGCACCAGCCTCCTTCAACCTCAGCATGGGATCCGGTGCCACAGAGGGCAAGTAATGCTACATATGGACTTGAATATGGGCCATATTGTATGGCGTGTGTTAAGGTTTTTAGTAAAGCTAGTCGGGTTAACCATTCATAGTTTATCAAGTCAAGTAAGTCAAGTCAAGTAGGCTTTTATTGTCGTTCCAACCATATACAGTTAGTACACAGTGAAACGAAACAACGTTCCTCCAGGACCAAGGTGCTGCATACATGCAACAACATAAATTTACAGCACAAATTTTTACATTTTGAAGTTAACCTAAAAAAAAACTATCAATTTTCTATACAAAAATACACAATAGACAAAGTGCACGTGCAAATATGCAAGCAAATAGGTACATGACAGACACAACAATGTAACACATAACAGTACTTTTTTTATATATATATATAAGCTAAAAGAAGGCTTGACACTCATTGAAGTTGCATTTAGGTTCTGTACATAGGATGTGAAATGTTCTAAGGGCTAGACGACAAGCTTCAGTATCTATAAACATTAATCAAGTGCTCATTTTTAATTTGACCAGTCATAAGATTGATCATTTTTGTAACAGCAGCTCTAAAAATATAGATTTAAAAACAGTGTCATTAATTAACACTCAATTATCTGTCAAATGTACCTTTACAGTACAGTGAAATGATATTTTTTGCATATCCCAGTTAGGAAGCTGGGTCAGAGCACAGGGTTAGCCAGGATACAGTGCCCCTGGAGCAGACTGAAGGGCTCAGCAGTGGCATGTTGGTACTGCCGGTCTCGAACCCCCAACCTTCCAATCAGTAAACCAGAGCCTTAACCATTTGAGCCACCAGTGCATGTAACATATTGCTTATAATAATTGATCCGGTAAGGTTTTCTGTAAAAAAAAAAAATTTTAATGATAACTTTCTACACTATGCGGTAATGGGAAAATAATTAACATTCGACCACGCCATTGTTGTTTATTTTCCCATAATAGCACATCTGCAAGCGTTTTATCCCTTTACACAGAGTAATGGTGCGTAAACACTATCTCACAAGCCGCACCTTTGTTACTGTTATCAGGAATGTGTCTGCATGTTTACCCGACACAAATCACAGTTTCTGATCATGCACTATCACGCTGACGGCTGATAACTGACAATCTATATGGCGTATATATTTCTTTTATTAGATTATCTCGAATAGCCAGAACCCTTTTGATGGCTTGTTTGTTCTATTGACTGAGGTCCTAAAAGCGTCATTCTGTCTGATTTACTGAAGACTCTTTTGTTGCCATGTACAAAGAAGCTAGCTTTAAAAGAGTGCCTATTGTTGCACATTTTCAAGCGCTGTTTTTCATTCTTTATGTCCTTATTGTAGGAGATCTCAGCTTTTGTTTGGGATCCTTTCACTTTTAGCGGTGGATGATAACAATAAATAAATAAATAAATAAATAAATAAACTTTAATTATTGTTCTCTGTTTCTATATTGTAGGGCTTTTTTTGTATTATTTGGGGGATTGATACATTCAAACTATGGGCATTGGTGGCTCAGTGGAAGTTTTCTTGCTCGCCATGTGGAAGGCACAGACTAGAATTCCAACCCATGCCCAAACCCAGACCTTGCATGTAGGGCATTCTTATTGTTGGTCCCAAGCCTAGAAAGAATGGGACGGTTGTGTCAGGAAGGGCACGTGGAATAAAATCTGTGCCAAGTTGTATATGGACTGGATGGTCCGATGTGGCCACCCCTTGATGGGAGCAGCCAAAAGACAGACATAATAATAATGTTATATGTAATAATGTTTTTTTTGCTATGTTTTATTTAATGCTTGTTGAATATGGGTTCTTGTGCATTATATATTCTTTATACTATTATCAATACTATAATATATATTATCTATATTACTTTTTCACAATGCTACACAATGCTAAAGCTAGCTGTGTGCATAGAAGTCACCATATTTTAGCGTTGAATTTAAGGATGGCCCTACTAAGCAAGGACATCCCTATCTAATCAAAAAGGCCAGTCTAATTTGGTAATATTAACTGGCGAGTTCATTTTAAACTGTTTACGTTCACAGTAGCTGGTGAGACAGAAAGTTATATATCCTAGCTATTGGTTATTTACGTGATATTTTACTCTCGGGTAGCTAATTAACAAACTAAAATATATAGTATCGCCAGGCAAGTATGTAACAAGCAACCTTCCTCTTTGCTTCTCACACCTTCAGGTTCCTTGTCCTGGCTGGATGGCTCTGACGTGAGTTACTCCAACTGGCTCCGTGAACCTGAGCTCGGAGACGCTTGTGGTTATATCTTGAAGAAATCCGGATTTCAGTGGGCATCATCTCAAAACTGCAGCCAAGAGTTCCACTTTATCTGCGAGTTTGGTTAGTCTTCTTCGTACTCTCACACATTCACATGCGGGCCAGCCTCTGAGTTCCTGTAACGTGAATTAATGAAAGTCTCATCTGTTTTAGAGTCAGGACATGCTCTAGCCTGTTTGGAACACAACGCCACACTACAGTGTGGCTCTGGTCAGGTTATAGAGATCGACGACAGCTTCTATGGCAGGAAGACGCTGCACTACTGCAGGACTGGACGCTCTCCACCTGACTCATCCTTACAGCAGGAGTGCAGCTGGGTGGATGTGGTGGATATGGTGTCGGGTATGGATGGAACAGTGGTAGAAATATTCAAAGAATTATTTCCAAAGAATTTCCACCCGCAGCTCTCTGGATGTTTTTTTTTTTTTTTTTTACATTTTTTTTTACTTTTTTTTAGCACCATACAGTGTATATCAGCAAACAATTTCTGCAATACTCAGACCAGCTTTTAATGTGACCGGTCCAGCCTATTTGGCACAAACAACCATGCCACGGTCAAGGGTCACAATTTCCTCATTCCAATGTTGGGTTTGAACATTAACCGAAGCTTGAACTATATCTGAATAAATTGTTGCTACGTGATTGGCTGATTGGATAATAACATAAATGAGCAGGTTAACAAATTGGTGTATACTGGTCTACAACAATTACTGTTATTTTCCTCTCTCTAGAGCACTGCCTTGGGTTGCAGGTATGCCAGGCTGTAGCAGATGTAGCATCCTTTGGAGAGCCTTGCCCGGGACTAGGAAGTTATCTATCAGTGGATTATCACTGCAAAGATGGTCAGAGACCTTTCTTTATCACTCTTCTTATTTTAACATGCAGCAATAAAAATTACGTTGCTGTATATTTAATTATAATGATTAAGATAACACAGATATGGCTAAGGATTTCAAGAGTCTCAAGCAAATAAATGTGTTATCTATCAAAAATACGTGACATATTACATGGCTTCAAGGCTGTTGCAAAATCTTTTGCATAATACACGCTTTATCCTAGTTGGCTTCAGGTCAAATGTAAACTTTTTTTATGTTTTAATAATATAATACCACTTTATTGCCTTATTGCCTAACAGGTCTTCATCTACTGATTACCAAGCAAGCTGCTGTCTTTGATAATGTCACCTTGACTATAAAGTGGTTGCTCCACCCCTTTCAAGGAAATCTCACATGCACCGTTAATGCTGGGGATGGACACACCATCGACCCCTACATGCCTGACGAGTAAATGACAACGACTCGCTCGAATTCTTTTTGAAAAGGTTTAAAAATTGCGCGAAAATAGGTTACGTTTCCTCTTTTTTCTTTTTGCAGGTTACAGAGTAATGTAGTGCACAAGTATCAAGCCGCTGGAGTCTACACTGTTACAGTGGAGTGTAGCACCAGCGAGTGGCATGTGGCAGCTCAGAAAACCATCACCATCCAAGAACCTGCTGGGGAATTTAGCAAAATCGTGTGCTTCAGTTCAAACCAGACAACAGACAGTGAAAACTGCAAAGGTCTTAAACAGCATGCGCTGAGAATCCAAGTGCAGCTCAGTTCTGGTAAAATATACCACTCGCACCATCATCTCCACTAATGAACACTGTAACAGCAATATACAACAGGTCTATTTTTCACTTTAATCCATCAGGTACTAACGTCACATACAAGATCCAGCACGGGATCACTGAGCTTGTCCGCTCTTCTGAAGTCAGAGGGATCATCCCGCACAACCTTACCGTCCCTGAAGAGGCTTTACAGCTCTTGAGATTGGGATGCCATCAACTTACTGTCCTGGCTTCCAACAAAGTGACAGCTCCAGATGTGTCTGCTCCTCTTGAACTTTGCTTGGTTGAGCCAGTGGATGGTCTTCAAGCATCAGTGGCACCTGAACAGGACTTGTGCTCAGACTCTGCTCTATATGTTAATGTCTCTCTGGACCGTGGTGCTCCAGTGGAGGTGCTCTTTCTGGTGTCTGGGGATAACGACAGCTTCTCCGAGACCCAACACATGCTGAATGGGAGTGTACAGATGTTCAGAGTCTCTAGTAAAATAGAAGGTGCTGTTGATATTGCTTTTTGAAAGTTGTTCTTTCTTCCTAGTCATTTTGAAAGTAACCCAAGGAACTTCCTGTTACAGGTCCGATGCGGGTACGAGTCAGAGTGTCGAATTCGTTTTCATCAGCGGAAGCGGATGCAGGAGACACACTGTTGGATTGCCAGGTGGACAACTCAACATGCAGACCAACTGATTTCTTTACATGAACAAAATAGCAAACGTCATATATCAGGCCTTTTAATAATCCACATGTTTTTAGGAAGAGTATCATATGGGGGAGCTAACTGGCAATAACCTGACGATCACTGCAAACCCAGAGAGCCCAGTCATAGGCACGAACAGCATTATGTTGGACGTTAACAGCCTAAATAGAAATGCTAAACTTTACACATTTGCCTGGAACTGCAGTAAGTGGCCATTTAAATAAATAAATAAATAAATAAATAAATCCATAATACTTTATACATTCTACAAACTTAAATTCTAAATTCTAAAAAAATTCTTTTTTTGACCATACAATAAAGCATAATGGTGTTGGAATCACCTGCCATTTCATTCCGTTTTTCAGGTGGAACTTGTCCCTGTGATGTCAGCAGTCAAACTAAAACACATCAGATTCAAGCTACCTGTCTCCCTCCACCCTACAGCTTTTCAATCTACTCTGTGACTGCCATAAAGACAACGGGGAAGCCAGAGGAACAGACCGCAAGCAAATGCATCTCTGTGTTTCCTGGAAGTGATTTAAATCCAGTCATTACGTAAGAGGATGTTTTATTTACATTCTTGTGTGACGTATACAGTGTTTGTCCTTGCAAATTCTCGTCCGAACGATCTCTGGATTGTTAATTATTAACTCCTAATGAAATATTTCAGAAAGTTACACAGCCATACATCACATTTCAGCACACATGATCATATACTTAATAAAAGTAATAATAATAATAATAAGAAGAAGAATGAAGAGGAAGAAGTAGAAGTCTATAACTCCATAATCCCATATTGAATTATACAGAACAATATTCCTGATAAAGCTCTACACACTCTTGGCATCTTCACAACTGGTTTTACGAGTGAGCATCACCCAGGAAACTTTTAATATACTCACACGTTGGTCAGCATTAGCATTAAAACCAGTCACATGTGAAATAGATCATACTGATTATCTTGTTACAATGGTACAGTAACTGTCATGAGATAAGATATATTAGTCATCATGAGAGCTGTCACAGACCAAGCTTGGACCAAGCACCTTTGACGAGGACCCAACTGTGATGGCTAAACAAAAAATGGCAGGTCTTGTGGGGTGTTACCAGTATGCAGTGGTTAGTACCTACCAAAAGTGGTCCAAAGAAGGTTCCACTTCTTTACCTGGTGGTACAGGAAGTGCATCCTCTGCTGGGCTTGTGATGCAAACAATTTTGCTCTGTTGCTGCCCCATTTCAAGCTCGGTGCTTGCAGTTTCCAGGAACGTGAAGGCCTCCACAGCCGGTAAGGTTCTGTTGAGGATGCTGGTAAGTCCTGGCTAGGTTTGGGTCTTCTCCTGAAATCTCGTGCCAACATCTCATTTGTTCTGGGCGTGTTCAGATTCATAATGTTGTTGTGACAGCTCCACATGTTTGATCACTCGTTCAATCTCCCATCTGCAGACTCATGACCATGACTGTGGTGTCATCTGCAAACTTCTGGATTTACTGTATACATAGGGGTTTATAAATGTGCAGTCATTACATCTACAATGAGAAGTCAAGAGGAGAAAGCACACAACCTTGTGGAACACCTTTAGTGATAGTTCCTGAAGTGAAATTCCCCAGCTTCGCCTGCTCCTTTCTGACAGTGAGAAAGTTGGTGATCCAGTCGCAAGGGAAAGCAGGCAAGCTGAGTTTGGCCAGTTTGTTGTGTACCAATTCAAGGATGATTCTGTTAAATGCCAATCTGAACTCCAAGATCACTATCCTGTTGGCCTGGTATGCAAACTGCAAGGGGTCCAGCAGATGTTATGTGATTTCCTTCTGGTGAGGCAATACCAGTCAATGATCACAGAGGACAGGGTAATTGCCCTGTAGTCATTCAAACATGTGATGTTTACCTTATGGGTATATGAATATTGTTGGGAGTTTGGAGCAGGAGGACAGTTCACACGGCTCTGACGGTCTGTTGAAGGTCTGTCTGGGCTGAATCGTGCAAGCCTTCAAGCCTTCAGGAGGGTGAGACAGTTCAGGCCTGGACCCTTTTTCTCGGTTTGTTTTTTTTAAAAAGTTCTGAGTATTCTCTTTGCAGGTCTTCAGTGCAGTCTTGATAGCTACCTGCAAGAAAAAAAAAGAAAAGAAAAAAAAAAAAAGCATTTCTGCACTTGCGTCCACATGCTACCTTTGATATAATTCAAAGGAAGGAGTTCCTTGCTGCTTTGGGGAAATAAAACTACTTAAGAAAAATTGCATTTGAAATCAGGGATAAATGTATACATGGGCAGTAATATGACTATATTTAATTATGTATATTTCTAGTAAAAATTTGCTACATCCAAATGTTCTGTTTCATAGCGTGCATATAGAAACAAGTAGACAAGCGCCAAGATATACTATGGTATCTACCTTGGCCAGTTTGCTTGTTCTTGTTGTACTTGTTCTACTTTTACTTTGCATGTTATTCCATACTGCATCACTTACTTGATGTTTATGCCATTACCTCTTCAGATGTTCCAACTGCAATCCAGTGAATGTCAGTGCAAATGTCGAGTTGCAGCTGGAGTGTGAAGGCTGTCATCAAATGGTTTGGTACATCGAGGACACAAACCCTGTACCTGTAAGTGCATTTATGTTTTTGACCATAAAGTAACTTCATGGCTGTGTAATATTGCATTTTCGTTTGTAATCATTTATTGTTTACTTGTGTCGATCATTTTAGAATGCCTTGAGTTCCTGTTATTCTGAAAAAGGACAAAGGGTACTGATAAAACAGAAGGAAGGTGTCAGCTCTTTTGTAATCGACCGCGCAACTCTAGTCAATGCACAGCAGAATCTAAAAGTTGTTGCTTATGGTGGGTCTCACTCAATTTTAGTTTTATACGGAGATCATCAATGATTTGCAAATGAAGCATGCTAATGAGGAGGTTTGGGTCAAATCCTGTGTTTTAGGTGTAAGAGATGGCTTCTCGGGATCAGCCGAATTCACCATCCCAATATTTGGTGCCTCGTCTACTTTCTTCCCAACATTACTACCTGATAGTGAAGCCATAAATGGGCAAGAAATGTCCCCTCCACCATCCTGTGACATTAGTCCCACTGTTGGAGACAGTCTTTCTCCCTTTAATATCACGTGCACTGTGGCTCCTCCATTCTGCAAAGCTGGACCCTGCATGTACTGCTTCAGAACATTAACTGGTACAAGTTGTTTTTTTCCCTCCAATGCTCATGACAATTCAGCATTTGTCCAAACCAAAGATACTCAACTGACCTTTGTTTGATCTCTGCTATAGGCGATTACTTGTACTGTGGCCATAACCAGACAGTGGAGTCACTCTTTCTTCCAGTGGGGAGTAACATCAACAACAGCCTGGTTGTAGCAATCACTGTTGAGAATGTGGAAGGAGAGAAGATTAACACAACCTTATCTGTCCAGGTCTGCACACAACTATACCACAAACTGTAGTTATACAGCCCTGCGAAGGCAATTCCTGGTGACTACATTAACGCTGAAGGGATTCTTACGAAGGGTTCCATGTATGTGACTGTGTTAGACTGTGTTTATCACTGTGTTTATCAGACCAAGGTATATGACCAAAAACATTACTTCAGAACTTTCATAGATATTCAATTTAATAGACACAAAACACAGACTAAACAAATAGATTAGGAAATGAGATTTCATTCTTAATGCGCCAAGTAAAAAAATTAATTAATTTAAAAATTCTAAGGGCATAGTGCTTATAGTATGTTGTATTTTCTTAATTCATGTCTTGTTTCTGTTTTTTATGATCTCAGGTGAATGATGCAAGCGTTGGGCCCACAGTGGAGGATCTGCAGAGCTTTGTGTCCAAGCAGGTGGACCAGCTGTTGCAGGGTAGGAAGCTGACAGGGGCAACACTAGCCCAGATGTTCCAGTCTGTCACTAACAGGCTGAATGGGGACACAAACGAGGGTCAAGAACAAGACGCAAAGATAAAGGTGCAAATATAGCATTATGTACATAGACTGTTAATCATTTCACATATCTGCATACTAAATGATAAATATGCTTGTCCTGACTGAAGCTGCGAGAGCAGATGCTGCTAGACCTGGGCACAGCTTTGAATGCTGCCCCTCTCAGGAACCCATCAGAAGTGCAAAAGACAGCTGACGCTGTAGTGGGCCTCACTAGACAAAGTGAAGAGCTGACATCGACCGCTCAGGTAGTACACTTGTTTCAACAGTGGACTATACTGGGTAATGTGTAGTTGTCAAGTATATGTAAAAAATATTTTTACCTTAATGTTTCTTTTCATTGGTTGCAGCTGGAGGCCAGCTCACTTCTGTCGAACCTCAGTACGTCCCTGGTCTCTCTAACGCTCTCTGAGAGGGATGACAAGGAAGTAACAAGGCAGGCGGTTACACCAATTATTCAGGCTGCCAGTAACATCCTCAAAGCTTCTGCCAGCACAGACCAGCAGGTATCACCCTCAGCATATTTACAGAATAAAACACGTACTATACATACTGTATATGCTGAAGGCATCCAAATATGCAATAATCTGTTGTTACATAGGTTTGAAATCTCCAGTATTGTTCTAAAAATAAATCAAAACTTGTGACTGGTACTATACTGTATATATAAATACAGTGGTCACCAACAGCTTCCATGGTCCCTAGTTATATATATATATATAAAATGTATGTGTATATATATATATATATATATATATATAGAGAGAGAGAGAGAGAGAGAGAGAGAGAGAGAGAGAGAGAGAGAGAAAGAGCCTCTTATACAAGTATAGAAAAAAATCAAGGACCATCTGGCCAATCAGATTAGAGAAACCAACTGAACGATGGTATAAATGATTGTGGTATAAATATCTTAACTTTTTCTTTGGCTTTTCCTTTGCTATAGGAAATCATCTCAGAAAACCTGCTAAATGCAGCGGACAACGTACAGAGTGCGCTACTGGCTGGTGTAAGCGTCGACCAAGAGCCCATCATCGTTAGCACCTCTGAGATCAGTGTGTATGTAAACAGGTAAGCTTTAAGCAATAGCACAAGTGAGATCAGCCTGGGTGAAAACATGAATTCTTATTTACACATAGAACATACTGTACACAATACCACTTCAAAATAAGATATGGCTTTCTATCCACTATAAAGAGTCAGATACCAGGCTGAGGTGTAACCAAGCAGACCCAGTAAGGGAGGCAGAATTAAAATAATGACATCATGATAGTGGCAAATGTATAATCTGTGTTATAAGGACAATTTGGGAGAAAGCACATTCCATTCATTGACTGTAAATATTAAATATAAACCCCCATCTCCATCTGTATTTACTAGTTCTTCTAAAGCTAAAAATAGAGATCTTTCCATGTTTACAGTTTCACAATCCTAGTTAGTTGCACACATGGTCAATGCTTGCAAAATATCACTTGGTCAACAGAGACTTTCAACTGCATTGAAATGTGTTTAAATTTTATTTCATCAGAATGTCACCAGTGGCACTTCAGAAGCAGCCCTTCACTATCGAGCACAACAGCTCAGCCAGCTTTGTGCTTCCGTCTTTGGGTCCTGATGTGTTACCTTCAGAAGAGCCGGTGGATGTGCGGGTGTGAATTTCACCGTAATACTTCGTGAATGTCTCTTTGTACCAACAATCTTTTTTTTTATTTTATCCGTTGATTAGTATATTAAGTTTATTTTATTGTTTCTTTTATTTCGTGTTCTTGTCTGGCCATAGATGCTAAGTTTCGCGATAAACCCTTTCCCCTGGAGAGAAGGCGAGCCTATAAATGGAGCGGTGGCATCTCTATCCATCACTAGAGAGAATGGATCTGTTATCCCTGTATCAAATCTCACTGAAGAGATTGAGGTAAAAATGATTTAGACTTTTAGAAGGTTGTTCAAGTCAAACGTTTGATTGTGCAGAATAACAGAACACAGTTATGAGAGTAAAAACTACCTCTATTTCTCTATATTTCTCTATATAACCCCTACACCATTGCACTTATCCCAGTGTTTCACTGATGCTTGGATACCATCAAGGTAGAAAGTTTTCTCATTACACCAAAGCCATGATTGGAGCGCCTGCTTCATGTCTGAAATAGTGGCCTCCCAGGTACTATTTTAATGGCTCCAACTTGTGAAAATGTCTTGGGGATGTGGCAATAACTTACAGCCAAGATCCTGTATTGTGCAAGTGGTATTGGTGGATGATTGTGTGTCCAGTTCCCAGAGACAGGTGTGTCCCTCTCGCAGGTTGGTGACAAGTTATCCATCGGATTTCAAGGATCAGGGGTTCCACTAACTGAATATTCATGGGAACCACCACAGTGGTATCCAAACCACTATTTATGAATATACAGCCTTCTTTAGAACATTGGCGACATGTCCCAGATTGACCTGAACTCCCCCATGCAGTGTAGCTTTTTCAACATCGATGCACATGTTCATGAAAGCAGTAATGTCTATGACCTTGTATAGTTGGTATTTCTGTTTGTGTTGTTTTGTTTAACAGATTATCTTACCACGACAAGAGGCTGAAGTTAACAGCACGTTTCTGGACTTGGGGAACTACAGTACCTTGGTCATTAATGTGACCACACCAAACATATCTCTGGTTTTAAAGCTGAACCCCTCAGAAGAAATACCTTTACATTTACTGCTGGGTTTTGAACACTACCCGAACAACACTCACTACAAGACGACGATCCAGCTCCCTCAACCAGGAAATTCAACAGGTCATTCCCCTATATTTAAACAGAACGTTAAAGAACTAATACTAATAATCGTTATTATAAAAAATATGATCTCCAGTGCTATGCAAATTTGTAAAGAAATTTTAATCCTTTTAATTCCTATGTTAGCCAATTTTCAATCTGCTTAAAAGTTTACTACATTACCCACAATGCCATGTGACCCACTAATAGTGGTGCCAGTGGGATTGAACCCTGGCATTATCTCTACCCAAAGAATATAGTAGATGCAGCGGCATTTTAGTCTCTCAATTTGTCAAGCATCCCCTCACATCTCATGTCTTGTAGAAGTCCAACAAATCATAAATATTACATAGGGCATCATATCCCCATGTGGCATCGGAATAGCCGACAAACACTTGTGGGAAGTTGGAAATCCAAGTAATTGTGGAAATAATGGAAATCCAAATGCCAACCCCTATGTTAGCACTAGAATTGCTAATTACAACACAAATATTTTAACATATACATATTTCGGATGTCTCAGAGAGAGTTCTGCTTTGAGAACTTAAATTAAAATGTATGATGATTGTGATTATGTTTGTGCGATGTAGAAGAGAGGTATGCATGGGTGCTGGACCCCAGGGATGTAGCACTGGAAGTAGGGGTTTACTATCTTCTGGTGAGGCCTATTACCCAAGCAGGTGTAAACTCCTCAAATGCCTCAGTCTTCATCACATCGATAGCTGCTCAGTGTAAATACTGGGATGAGACTGAAACCAACTGGAGTGACCACGGCTGCAGAGTAAGTTAAATTCAGATTCTCAAAAAAAGACTACACCTTAAGAGAATATATACTGTAGAAGCATTTACCTTTCCACTTATATGTCTTTGTAGGTTGGCCCTCGCACCACACCACTGATTACCCAGTGCCTATGTACACATTTGACATTTTTTGGCAGTTCATTTTTTGTCATGCCCAACCTGGTTGACGTGTCCCGGACTGCTGAACTTTTTGCCACGTTTGTTAATAATCCTGTTGTGGTGTGTTTCGTTGGTGCCATATTCCTTGTCTACCTCATGGTTGTGGTTTGGGCCCGAAGAAAGGACATCCAAGACACAGCAAAGGTGGCCATCTTTATCGTTTTATCCTCTAGATCTAAGCAACTATTAATATAAAAACAATGTGCATACTATTTACTGAGACATCAATGACATGATTGGGGTACCATTTGTATCTGAGTCATATTACATTTACAAATATAAATATAATGTAAAAGAAATTTTAAATGTGGCAGGAGTAGCTCAGTGGTTAAGGTGTTGGCCTACTGATCAGAAGGTCTCAGGTTCAAACCCCAGCATTACCAAGCTGCCACTGTTAGGCCCTTGAGCATGGCCCTCAACCCTCAATAAGCGTAAGTCAATCTGCAAAACGCTGTAAATGTAAACATGTTTAAAGTAACGTTCACCATGATCTCACTCATCATCTATACAGCTTAATACTGTATTCAGGATTGTGGGGGCCTGGAGCCTATCCCAGGAGACTTAGGGCACAAGGCGGGGTACAGCCTGGGCAGGGGTGCCAATCCAGCAATACTCATTCACACACTACGGCCAATTTAATGCCAGTTAACCTAACCTACATGTCTTTGGACTGTGGGAGGAAACCAGAGTACCTTGAGGAAACCCACCAAGCACGGGGAAAACATGCAAACTCCATGCACACAGAGATGGGAATCGAACCCGGACCCTGACGGTGCAAGGCGACAGTGCTAACCACTACACCACCCCCTTCATCATGACCTATGCATAGATAACAAATTAACCTCTAAATTAAGTCTGTTTAGAAAAATCCTTACCAGTATTATACCCATAATATACATCCCATACAAGTTGGCTATAACGACGTCACCTTGAAATATCCATCCCTCCCTCTGTCCATTATCTATACTACCTGTCCTGTGTAGGGTTACAGCTGCGCCTATTTCAGGGAGCTTAGGGCACAATGCAGGACACAACCTTGATGAGGTGCCATACCAGTACAGGGTCACACATGCAATCATACACTACAGGTTGTATTGCAGATACCAATCAACCTACAATGCATGTAAATAAATCTCTCTAATGAGCGCAGACTAACGGAATCACTGCTGTAAAGTAAAAAAAACAAAAAACAAATGAACCAGCACCTTACCTTTGAAAAGAATCGCGGCAGAGCAGTTTCTGTTTAGAGCAGAGTGTGCGTGTCTGTGTAAAGCCCGGGGGGGGGGGGGGGGGGGGGGGTGTACAGGCTAGAGAGAGTGGGTGTATGTTGGTGTCAAAAAACCTGGCACTCATAAACCAAGACATGCTCGTTTTTCAAGTCAAAATTTACCACTCGTAAACCGAGTTACTCGCAATCCGAGGTTCCACTGTATTTGCCAATTGCTAAAGCCACCGTGTCACTTTAAAAAACCTGTAACTTTATCCTTTTACTGTAAAAGGCCACTGCAGCCAAAGCATCAAAGAAACCTTGTAAAAAAAATGGCACCCTTATCACGGAATCGCCTTCATATTTTTTTTATCTGAAGATGATATTCATGCATGATTTTTATGTATGATGTAATATGATTTTAAAGGTCAAAGTCACATTGCTGGAAGACAACGATCCCTTGGCTGAATATCGCTACTTACTGACCATCAGCACTGGGCATCGTCGAGGAGCTTCTACATCCTCTCAGGTCCGTATGTCTGCCTCATGAACGTTCAATCAGGAACAATGTTTTAGTGCCCTTAAATAATTCCCACTGCTCCCACAGGTTACAGTGACGCTACTGGGCTCTGAGGGAGAGAGTGAGCCCCATCATATAACTGACTCAGACAAGCCGGTTTTTGAAAGAGGAGGAGTGGACATGTTCCTCCTCACTACCCCTTTCTCACTTGGAGAGCTGCAGAGCATCAGATTATGGCATGATAATTCTGGGAAGCATCCTGCTTGGTACAAAATTAAAAAACGCACTTCCAAGCCCTGATATTTATTACATTAGATATACATTAGATATATTATATCACACTACTCTGCTGTTGGTTATTTTCCTATAACTGCATGTTTTATATTAAGTGCATGCTTTTAATGTCTGCTATTCAGGTATGTAAATAAGGTCATGGTCCAAGATCTGGAGACGGGGCAAAAGTGGCATTTCTTATGTAGTTCATGGCTGGCCATTGATGTAGGGGAGTGCACCCTGGACAAAGTGTTTCCTGTAGCAACAGACATGGACTTAAAAAGGTTTAGGTGAGTAACTTCGAGTAACTATTTATAAAAATTTTGCCTTTGAAGATGCACTGCGTAGCCAAAAGTATGTGGACACACAAGCATTTAACATTCCATTCCAAATGTGTGGACATTTACGGTTGAGCTGGGCTACCTTTACTGTTATAATAACCTAATTCTTTCTGGAAAGGCTTCCCACTAGATTTTGGAACATGGTTTTGACAGGGTCTGTGCTTATCAAGACAGAGGAGCGCAAAAGAGTAGGGCAATGATGTTAGTCAAGAAGTGGTGTGCAATCGTCATTCCAGTTCATCTCAAAGGTGTTCATTGGGGTTAAGATCAAGGTTCTGTGCAGACCAGTTAAATTCCTCGACATCAACCATCTTCATGGATTTCAGCTTAGTTCACTCACTCACTCATCATCTATACTGCTTAATCCTGTATTCAGGGTCACGGGGGCCTGGAGCCTATCTCAGGAGACTTATGGCACTTGGCAGGGTACACCCTGGACAGGGTGCCAATCCATCGCAGGGCACAGACACACACACACATACATACATACATACATACATACACATACACTCACTCATTCACATTATGGGCAATTTGGGAATGCCAATTAGCCCAACCTACATGTCTTCGGACTGTGGGAGGAAACCGGAGTTTTACCCACGGAGGAAACCCACGGAGAGAACATGCAAACTCCATGCACAGACGGGAATTGAGCCTGGTCGGGGATCAAACCCGGAACCTGGCGGTGCAAGGCGACAGTGCTAACCATTACACCACCGTGCCGCCCCAGCTTAGTTCAAGGAATCTTAATGCTATCCCAACAAAGATGTTCTAGACAATTGTGCATGTCCAATTTTGTGGTCACAGTTTGGAGACAGCCACCAAATGATATGATATGAGGGTCAGGTGTTCATGTACTAATGGAAATATAGTGTACTCTATCAATTTGTACCATCGGAAGTTATGATCCATTTAGAATATACTGTATATGCTTTTCTTTCAACAGTAATCTGTTCTTTATGAAAACCACCAAGGATTTCCAAGATGGTCACATCTGGTTTTCAGTGATCAATCGGCCGCCCAATAGTAACTTCTCTCGAGTTCAGCGTGTTTCATGTTGTTTCTCTCTGTTGCTCTGCACCATGCTGACCAGCATCATGTTCTGGGGGATTCCCACTGACCCCTCTGAGCAGACCATGGACCTGGGTAATGCATCTTTATGTCCGTTTATTTCTTCATCATGACAATTTGAATCACTTTAATTAAGAATCATGCTTTGTTCACTTCTAACTATAGGTAAGATCGAGTTTACCTGGCAGCAAGTGATGATTGGGTTCCAAAGCTCCATCATTATGTTCCCCATCAACCTTCTTATCGTGAGCATCTTCAGAAACGTCCGACCGAGAGAACGAAGGACAGTTCAAACTCCTAAACAGTCTAAGACTGATTCTGTGAAGCAAGGAAAAACAGGGCGTGTGTCGCCAAACCAACCTCCTTCTTCTCCACCGAGTGACCATAAGGAGATCACACCACATGCTGTAATCAAGGTGCATAAGCATACACTGACAGTTAAACTAAAATGAGATTCGCCGTTTTATGGAATATCTTAAATATTTGTTCTATTTGCTCTTAATATTTTAGGACATCAAAAGGATAGCCCAATCACTCTCCAAGGCTATGAGGAGCCCCTTACCAAGGATTGACCCCGAGAAAATGGATATCAATGACCTTCTGTCACTAGTCGAAGATATCATTTGTCAGCAGAACCGTGTAGGCGGCGAGTTTTACTCTGATGCCTCCAAAAAGGAGCTGTCTATCTCTCTGGGAGCTGTAAATCTTCATGGTATGAAATTAAAAGCGAAAAAAAAAAGAATCAAAGATCACCTTTTTTTTTTTTGTAAAAACATGCTGTAGGATCATTTTGTTTTGTTTTTTGCTACATTACCAGAGAGGAGCCCTGAGCAGATGCAGAAAGAGAAAAATAGCATCTACAGGCAGTATCTTTACAAACAACTCCAAAACGTGGAGAAAGAGCTGAGGCTGCTGGGTCCTTCCAGATTCTCTAAAACGGAGAGCTACGTTCAGGCAGTGCTGCAGGTTCAAGGCATGAAACGTTCGCTAGAGCCATATCTCAACTCCAGCGCCAACAGGGACCAGGATTCTTGCAGCTCCAGTCTGGGGAAGGACCATGATGGTGGTAAGAAGTGCTGTCAGAAAGGCTTGCCTTGGTGGTTTGTGTTTGTTGCCTGGATCCTCGTTGCAGCCACCAGTGGAGTGTCGGCGTATTTCACCATGATGTATGGGCTGACTTATGGAATGGAACGCTCTGTCAGCTGGCTTATTTCCATGCTTGTGTCTTTCTTTGAGAGCCTCTTCATTACCCAGCCTATAAAGGTAACATATCCTGATTCATCTGCCTCTTTTTCTATTAAGCAGTTTCTATCTAATAAATTTTCTATTTATTCAGGTGCTTGGGTTTGCCGTCTTCTTTGCGCTGGTTCTAAAGAAAGTTGATCAAGAGGAATATAGCGATGTTCCAATTGAAGGCGTTCTATCAAGTACAGGTAAGAAGATCTGAAGAAAGGTTTCCAAGATGTGTACTGGCACATACATCATGGTCAATCTTAACCTTGGGTTAACATCTGTGGATGTTTCCTCCATGGGATTCATCCAGGTTCTTTGGTTCCTTTAAACCTTCCAGAACTAGTCCAGTAGGTGTCCTGGCTATACTAAATTACTCCTAAGTGTCAATGAGTGTGTGAAGGTGTGTATTTATTTTCTCTTTCAATGAACAGGAGATACAGTAGGTATTCCAACCGAGATCTACCATAGTGCGGACCAGAATAAAGCGATTTCTAAGAAATAAATGAAAGAATGAAGAATATTCATCAATGTTATGCTCCACAGATGATCCCGATGGGATATGCATTGCCAGGAGGGACAGCACATGCAGTTTCTATCAGCCTCCTCCTCCCTCTGACATTGAGAAGATGAAGAGCAACATGATCAAAGAACAGAAAGTCTTTGCACTTATCAGGGAGATTCTCAGTAAGAAGAGCATATCTGTAGTGTAATGGTCAATCGGGAGACAGCAACATTTAAATTGATGTGTAAGACATCTGTTTCATTTACAGTTTACTTTGGCTTCCTGTGGATGCTACTCCTGGTGGCTTACGGTCAGCGAGACCCGAATGCTTACTATCTCACGCAACACATCCAGCAGAGCTTCAGGAACGGCATCAATGACAGCATGAACTGCAAAGATGTATTGACCTGGACAAACACCACCCTCCTAAATAACGTTTTTGGAAAACGACCAGGTACGTATAATATTAAGCTCTATATAAAGTGTGTACCCGCCTTGACCAAATATGTTGATGAAGTCTTGTTTCGGTCATTATCGTTAGGCTTCGTCACAGATGGAAACTCTAAGCTTGTAGGCAATGCTCGACTTCGGCAGGTTCGTGTGCACAAGAACTCCTGTAGGACCTCCAGCTTCATGAGTCGCTCCATTCAGGACTGCCATGCTCCATACTCTTGGGAAGTGGAAGACATGGGCTCCTATGATCCAGGTTGGAACAGATCAAATGATGTAAACCTGTCAAGGAGTCTCCTCATGCCATGGCGGTACCAAACCCAGTCCAGACTGAGGACACACCCTATCTGGGGTAGGGTGGCTTTCTACAGAGGTGGGGGCTTTGTTGCGGATCTGGGGCCTAACAAAGAAAATGCAAGCAGGTATGTCATACTAATGTGCAGGAATGAGGAGGAGCTTGGAATATTGTGTAAAGGATTTTTTTTTTCATATAGTCACTACACTAGTCTGTCATGAGTTTCTTTAAGCTCATGTATGGAGAAAAAAGTAGACAAAGCTTTTCGCTAACATTTACTCGAACATTCAGGAGAAACTTCCATTTTCAAATATGATGGCAAACTGGTAAATCAGTTACGGGCTGGCATGATGCCAATTTGTCGGTACATCTTTTCCTGTACCACAGCAGTTTGCCTAAAATTATTTAAATTTTTTTTCCAGCAATGTATTCTAACTACAAGTGCGTTCAAGTCAAACCGGGATTATTGACTGTGAAGAATACCAGACTAAACTACTTTTATTTCTCTCTATAATCCCTGATACGTACTAGTACACCTATCCCAGTGTTTCACTAGTGCTTGGAATACATCAAGGTCAAACGGTTTCCTGGTACACTGGCGCCATGACCGGGCTGCCTGCCTCACGGCTGAAATGCTGGCCTTCCAGGAACTCCTTTAATGTCCTGAACATGTGGAAATGGCCCGGAGCGAAATCAGGACTGTACAGTTGATGTGGCAATAACTCCCAGCTGTGTTCCTTTAATGTGCACGTTGTGTTGGTGAATGATTGTGTGTACAGTTCCCACAGACAGATGCATCTCTTCTGCAAGCTGGCAAGTAATCCATTGATTTTTAAAGATCTGGTGTTCCGCAGAAACAACTGTAGTGGGCCCTAAGACACTTCGGCTTGGATCGTCTATCATGGACGTACTGGCGTCTTTACAACATTTGCACCATTCATATGTTTTACTGCAGCTAGAAGTCTTCAGGAAATGTCAATCGGTTTAACGCCTTCCTTAACGACTAATTTCATCATAGCGCCCCTTTGAAACTTTTGGATCCGCTTCTCCACTACTGTTCATTTAGTTGTATTTAGAACTCTGAAATATATCCTAAACCCCAGTGTTTCTCTTCACAGTTTGCTTCGGTACCTTTTTGACAACGTTTGGGTGGACAAATACACTCGGGCTATCTTTGTGGAGCTCACAGTGTATAATGCGAACGTCAACCTCTTCTGCATGGTCACACTGATGTTTGAGACCACAGCAGTGGGTGAGTCTCATCCTTTGTGTGTGTGTGTGTGTTTGTGCAATTTTTTGGTTTTGTTGGATTATATCAGAGCCTAGAGGTTCATGAGTGTTTGGTTTTATAGGAGCATTTCAGTATCGCAGTGACCTGCAAAGTGTCCGCCTTTATCAGTCGGCTGGTGGTTTTCATATTTTCATGGTGGCCTCCGAGACCATCTATTTTCTCTTCATTCTTTATTACATGTTTCAGCAGGTCAGTGCTCTCTGACAAGCTTGATAATGGTTAATTTTATGATACAGTACAATCATATCAGGAAATGTGGACAAAATAAGAAAGACATCCTGTTTTATTATTATTTTTTAACAGGGCAAGCTTATGAAACAGCACAAGTGGGAATACTTCAGGAGCAAATGGAATCTCCTGGAGCTAGGCATTATTATTTTAAGCTGGTCTGCACTGTGTGTTTTCATCAAGAGGAAGCTGTTGGGGAACCGGGACATCGAGTACTATCAAAACCACAGAGACCAGTGAGTGCATTCAGCCCATTTTTAATCCCTTAGATTTAAGATATGAAAATAAGCGATTATGCCTTAATCAGTTATTTTCAGCATTTCCACATTTGCTTGTCATATATCTCCAGTAACCTTTTGCCAAATCCTGTTCCAGACATGCTAGCTTTTATGAAACTGCCACAGCAGATGGTGTTCTTGGATACCTTATAGCTTTTCTGGTTTTGCTGGCTACGGTTAAACTGTGGCACCTGCTGCGCCTCAACCCTAAACTGCAAATGATCACCGCAACGTTGCGCCGGGCGTGGAACGACATCTCTGGCTTCCTCATCGTCATGACGATTATGTTGTTGGCTTACTCCATTGCTGTAAGGGATTTGACATTGAATTTGATTAGTATATTAGTGTATGCTTATCAACTCTAACAAGCTTTACAAGCTTTATTGCTTCATCTTATTTTGCTCAGATCAGATTTAATAACGGATAAGACAGAAAATCTAAATCCATGAGGTTTCTCATCTGGTTCATCCTTCCACAGTGTAATTTAATGTACGGTTGGAAGCTTTATTCATACCACACTCTTCTGCATGCTGCCAAGACCATTGTAAGCTTACAACTGGGGATCTTCAACTATGAAGAGGTACGTGATATCATCTTTGACATGAACATCAATAACGATGATGATGATGAACCTCAATGATTAATTCAATTTGTTTCCCAAAAAAAAAAAAAAAAGGTTTTGCATTACAATCCTGTTCTTGGTGCATTTGTGATTGGGTCTTGCATCATCTTCATGACGTTCGTGGTTCTAAACCTCTTTATATCTGTTATCCTGGTGGCATTTTCTGAAGAACAGTTACATCATAAGGTACACGCATGAACCTCTTTTTTTCTCCCCCCACAACTATACGAAGAACATTTTTAACCAACCCTTTTTAAAAATTTGCCCCTCCTCTTTAGCCATCTGAAGAGGAGGAAATTGTAGACCTGATGCTGATGAAGATATGCAGCCTTTTGGGAATCAAGGTTAAGAAGAAGCAGTTGCTTGAGGAACCAAAAGCAGCACCTTTCACTGTATCATAAAGGTCTGATTGAGATGAAAGCATTAATGTAGTACATGAAGTGGATAATATAAGCTTTTATGTAATGCTCTTTTTGTCTTTGGAAATTGTAGTACTATTAATATCCCAGTGAACAAAGCTGTAATTATATTTAAAAGCTTGATGTGAAAGGAGTGTAGGCCTTTGGTGTATAAGCTGTTGAACATAGCACTTTGGATTTCTGTACAAGGAAGTGCTTGATTTATTTCCGGTGTCCTTATTAAAGAACAATCATAAGATCTACAATCCTTGGTCTGTGGAGACAGGTTTTTTTATTTTTAGGGCCCAAGCACTATGACATCAGACCTGTGTCATAGTGTGTGAATTATTTTCCTACGGAATTTTTTGCAAACATTTTGGGGGTCCCGGGCGTAGCATGGGGCCCTCACATGAGATTTTGCTGCATAGCTTGTACACACGCGAAACCCCTGTACACATTTAGAATTCATTTGAGCTGAACAACTGTCACATTGCACGTCATTTACTCATCAATTTTGTGTCGTTTGCCAAAATGAATTAAAGGAATCGGAGATCATCTATACCACTTAATCCTGTGTTGCAGGATGTGTTATCCCAGGAGGCCTATGGAACGAGGCGGGGTACACACTGGATAGTGTCCCTGCAACTATATTTTATTTGCTTGTGTAGCATAGAAGTATGTTTCGGTCATGGCATGCCTCAATCTTGCTAATAAACCTGTTAAGTCAACCAAATTTACACCATATGCGCTGATGATTTCTTAAATCTGATTGGTCAGATGGTGTTGATTCATTTTCTGTACGAGCTGCTTGGGCAGTAGTTCTAGCTGTAATATCTTAGAAACTATCTGGGACCTTCTGAACCGTAGTCCAATGCCTTAACCACTTTTAAAGAAAACTGAATGAATGTTGTATCAAGTTTTCTGTAAGGTGTTTATTTAAAATTACTGTTAGGAGTCTCCAGTGGCTGTGCTTTATAATAGTTTTCCAACAAAGGATATTTAGATTTCTCAATTGTTGCATCTTGGAGGCTGACGGTGAACCGTGTGTTTATAGGTGCTAGATTGTAAATGGTAATAGGAACTTGTTTGATTTTACGACCAACATTAAATGTGACTATGAACAGATGGTAATTATTGGCAAACTTCTGTGGTACATGAATAAAAATCTACTATGGTATTACTTTGTTTTCCTACAACAGCATGACTTTTTTAATGTTGTAAAATGTGTTGAGACCACTTTCAAATGACACCATATCATCAAAGAAGCCAGTGAAGTTATTTTTCTTTTTAATGTCATATATAGATGGTTCATCCATACATCAACCAAATGCTTGAGACCTTCACAATCCAGCCCAATTGTACATGCGGCAATTATTTACTCAACCCTTCAGTGCTCTTTATGTAATGTCCTAAATTGAACACTAAGAGCATTCATTTTTTTTCCTGGAACTTTAAACATTTCCATTATAAGCAGCAGTAGTACTGCTCCTCCACCAAAAGCGAATTCATCGGACAACCAGACATCATGGGACAACCTGCCTGCCAAGTAACAAAGTTACAGGTACTCCGTTTTAAATAGCTTCAATTGTGTTTTTAAAAAAAAATTGAGTCTGATACAGAAGGCTAAGAGACCTGAACAATATGAAAGTGCTAGTTATTAATTTACAGATTTCAGGCATCACATAGTGCTATGACAAGTATCCAATATGCTACATTTGAATACACATTTGTCACCTTACAAATGCCTCTGGTTGGTTGTCCAGGCTGCTTAAAAATTAAGAGCCTTTGCTTGTATATACAATAACATGATTTCCATTTATGCAGAAAAAAAGTGGACACTCTACTGCCAGAGGTATAATCTTAAAGAGGCCGTTTGGCCAGAACAGTGAAAATGATGCGATTCAGTCCCACTAACAATTTCGATTATTTAAAGCCCCCGATGCATGTAGGTGGGAAGAAAAAGAGCTGCCGTCATGGTATCCCTCTTGTAAATGGATTCCATAAGACAACATTGTTCAGAGCTTCTTTTGTTTTTCGTTTTTATCTCTTGAAAAGTTCATGGTTTATTTTTCCCAGCCATTGGTTGCATTTGGTTGCCTTCCCCACATCTTCTGGTGCTGTCTAGATTGATAGTCAGATTGAAGAGTGAGTGAGAAGAACCAGTTCTGGAACCACTACTTGAGGGAACAACACAAGCTTTTTTTCACTTCACTACAATCAGTCACAGGGTAAGAAAAGGGGAGGAAAAGGGAGGAAAAGTGAGGACTCAATTCATCCCAGGGGCGCTGCCACCAAAGTTGAAAGTGGATGGCACCACCGGAACTGTGAATTTGTAACCCCCATGTTTCTCGATCATCTTTGATTCTGGAACCATAGAGGAAGATGTACATGAAAAATTCAAATTACAATTATGAACCTTGTACATTATGCTAATTACTTTACCATTAGTAAATATAATAAGGCGGATTTAACACTGATTTTATTAAAAGACTAACTTTTGAGGCCAAAAAAAAATCAAGCATGCAAACTGAAATATGGTCAAATATGTTAATATGTTATGTATAAAAATATGTTTTTATACAATGATTTCTTTTTCAGACATTAAAACTAAAAGTATTATTGAACTTAAAATAGGTTTGCGTCCTGGTGCTGCCATAGCCTGAAATGCAAGGAGTCGAAGAACACACAATTGACTGTGCTCTCTAATAAAAGAATAAGATCTCTTGCACACAATCACTAAACAATCAATCATGTGCAGCTGGCTTCATGTTTCTCAGAGAAAGTGGGTGGGAATTAGCTAACCATTTCTTCAAGTATTACGATATGTACATCATAGACATACATATAACCCTGACTCGAAACAAACCCCATCTACTATGGCTTACCATGTGCTGCTCGTCTCTGATCCGCAAGTGTGCTGATGTCCTGAAGGTGTTTACCCTGTTCTTCATCCAAAGTCTGAGTGAGCGCCTGGTACCATGTGGGATCTTGGCTTTGGATATCTACAGAAAACCCACAGAATTACTTAAGAGTAACAGTTCAACAGTTTGAAAAAGAAAGAGGGGGAAAAAAAGGGCCAGAGCTCTTACTCTGTAATATGGCTTTGAAGATCTGGTACTCGTCAACAGGATTCTCGTCATCATCGACAGCCGTGGTGTATCCCTCTAATGCAGTCTCTTCGGCATCGTCTTCCTCCCACTCCTCATCATCGCCATCTTCTCCTGCTTGCTTGGCAAGCATTTCGAGGTATTCTTGCCCTTCGTCATCGATGTCATCCTCGTCGCTTCCGAGTTCAGCTAAGAATGTAAAACAAGATAACGTCAACACATGCACCTTTAAACACGAGATGTGTCGATCGCATTTTCACATTACGTACTATTCTCATCCTCCTCTTCTCCGTCTTCGTCATCATCGTCATCATCGTTCTCGTGCTCAGCCCTGCAGGCGTAGGCCCTCTTCAAGCCGTTAAACAGCAAGATGGCAGCAGGGACAAGCTGTCCGGCTACTTGATTGACAGCCTGTGGCCTCTGCTCCAGACCCATTAAAGCACACAAGCCTAATACGCACATCTTTCGGTCATGAAGCCTACAAGGGAAATTAAAGAAATTCTGTTAACATAGAAGCTTAGACACAGTGTTTGGCATAGTGCGTACGGGAAAAAAAGCTCAATTTAGCAGCTTTTCACTAAAAAAAAAAAAAAAGGTTAAATAAATTAAAGTTTCTACAGGCAACCTGAAACACAAGTATGCTTGTTCAACTTTTACAGTTGGTTCAATTCATAATTAAAAATCACACTCTTGACACACTCAAGTCTGCTTGGTATAATATGTGACTTATAATATGGCTTCCACCATACACAACACGGAGCTGTCTGAAATGCAACTCAAAACATTGTGTTTTTGTTTTTTTGGTGTGTGTTTGTTTTTGCGCTGACTGGCTAGTTATAGCTAGCTTTTTGTAGCTTGAATCACCATGTGAATCACCCATGGCAGGGGGGAAATATAATAAAGAGTGGGAATGAGAGACTTCATTAAAGTGTGAGATCATCTCCAACACCACAGCTCAAATAAACATAAAAGGAAAACTTTTTGGAATTCCAAAAATTCCAAATTTTTTTGGAATTGTTATTTCAATCCAGAACAAGACAAGACAGAGATGGGAACTTGATTGAATTTTCTTTTAATAAATAAATTTCCACCAGCTGCAAATATACCCTGAGTAATAATAAAGACAAGATTATGAATAAGCTGCTACTCTATTTTTAAAATTCATGACTAGGATGCTAAGAAGGGAAGTTATGTTAATAGTTATTAATAAGAACATTACATTTCCCAATACAATAATTGAGGTCCAATATTTGCAGCTTATTTAGCCAGCGCCTAAAAAGCAGACAAGGGGGGCCTCCGAGTGGCGCAGTGGTAAAGCGCTCGCCCCATCATCCCTCCCCGAACTGGCGATCTTCGGATGAGAGGTACTTAGTGCTCCCACATTAATCACGGCTCTACATCAGGGGCGTCTGTGAGCTACATCTAGGCATTTGGCAGATGCCCTTATCCAGAGCGACTTACATTTTTTTTTTTAATCTCATTATACATCTCAGATCTCTGCCCAAGCCCCTAATGTGAAATTACCCTCAGACCACTGAGACTGAGAAGACTCAAAAATAAAATCACAGCTACAATGATAATAGAGGATTGTTATTTCTTTAAAAAAATAAAAATAAAAATAAAAAAATAAAAAACCTTAAGCAAACTGATACAATTGTGATTTAAATGAGTAATGAAAGCTACAAGGCAAGTACCCGAGGAAGCAGTCGACATCCTTGAGCCACTGAGAGATAAAATGGTTGGTGATGGGCTCTGTGTTGTTGGGGAAGCGCAGATTCTCCAGCGTGTTGAGCAGCAGAAGAGGGTTATAGTAGAGTGCAGCGATGGCCACCTGCAAGCACATGGTCCTCAGCTCACTCGTCTTCACCTCTCGCGTCAGACGCTCCAGAGCTGTGGTCACGAAGAGGGGAACCACCTGCACAGACATTTACAACAACATTGGCTTTCCTTGGGCAGCGGTATTATGAGAAACTATGGATTGTGCAGCGGGTAAAAGCATGGCAGGTTTAAGGTACCTGGTCAATGCCACGCCCTTTGCACTGCAGGATGACGACTTCAAGGAGCTTAGCAGCATGGCACTCGGGATCCTCTCCTGGGTCGCCTGAGAGAACCTGATCATTAAAAAAAAAAAATAAAAAAAAAAGAAATCCACAATTCAAAAAATCTGAATTAAACAACACTAATGATAAAACTGTTAAATAGAAATATAATAACCACATTACTAAATATAAATAAAAAATTCTGTCCTGTGTAATCTTCTCACAACATAAATGAATTGTTATTCAAATATTTCAAACAGAGTGGATTCTTTTCCTATAAAAACACATCAGGAAGTGTTATTTCTAAACTACAATCAGAATAAATTCACTTGTATTGACATATAAAGGCATCCTACCTTTTTGCACATGTTGTAGATGATTTCAAGATACTTTGTGTCAGACAGGAGCGTGTCTGTGTCGACTGTGATGTAGTTGTGGAGGAGTGGCATCATGTCTGCAAAATAAAGCATTTATTGTGCTTAGAGAAGCAGCAAAGAATGTTCTGAACAAACCTTTAAATTGATAGATAAATAAATAACATCTGGGTTCAATGAATTCAGAGAAAGGGGGGAAAAAAAAGACTTAATCTGTTATGGAGTAAGGGTTGTTGAATAGAAACTTCACATTAACCATGAATGCAAGAACCAGGAAGTTTAATGTCCTTTTATCAATATTGAATTAGGCAGTCAAACTGGCACTCGCAAAACAAACAAACAAACAAAAAACTCCCTTTATTTCTCTAAATAATCCCGGCAATACTAATGCACGTATCCATTTCACTAGTGCTTGGATACCATCAAAGTAGAGCGTTCTCTCAGTACGCCAAAGCCAGGATAGGACTAGTTGCTTTACATCTGAAACTCTCGCCTCTCAGGAACTGGCTATGGAAATGGCTTGGAGCAAGGTCAGGAAATTTCTTTACAAGTCCCGGTTCGACTTAAAAGGATCACATGAAGCGCGTTCAAGTCAGTCAGGCATCTAAATTTACCTGTGAAATAGTCAAAACCATCCTGTTGGAAGACATCATAGACCAGAGGAAGGAGCTGCCACATCTGTGGGGACACTTGCTGACACGTCAGACTGTGAGCCAGTGACAAGATCTCTTCATAGAATTCTATTTGTTAACAAACAAAAAAAAAAGAAAAAAAAAGGAAAGAAAAAGAAAAGGGGACCATATTAATTACGAGTTGATTTGTGAAATACTGCACTAATGAATTGAAAAGCAAGACTCACCAAGGACATGCTGGTGCAGAACAGTGCCGATCACCTGCAGACAGATCCCTTCCAACTGCTGTGTGATCTGAAACAAGCCAGGAAAACTAAAATCAGCCATTGGTTAGCTGCTTCCAGCAAAAAAAAAAAAAATAAAACACACACACTGTTCTGTAAATAAAGTGTTCCTTTGAAAATGTATTATGCACTGAATGATTCTATTATGCTTTATTTTGAGAGGTCTTGCTCATGATGCATGTTATAAAAAAGCTGGAGAAACAGTACGTGTTCCTGAAAACCTGTAGGTGGTAGGAAGTAAGTCAGCACTATGAAGCAGGGCAGGAGGGGGGGGGGGGGGGGGGGAAGAAGGATGGAGAGACAAACACTGTACCAGCCTGGTCTGTTATGAGAGATCTAGTGAGTGGGTGTATGACTGCACTGACCTCTTTATGGTCCTCCACCACACTGAGCAGTGTGTCGATGGTATTGAGGATGCCCATGGCTGTGACGGCTTTATCGTCGCCCCCTTCCTCGTCAGGGCCGGTCTGAATCACCTGGTTGAAGGTCATAGCCTGCGATGGGAATATCAGGCATTCAGGCAAGTAACAAAGCGCACAGGTCAAATAAAATATTCATAGCAGCTAAACTATGTGCTTGCGTTACATAATATAGTGATGTATTTCTAAGCAGTCAATCTTTGTGATCTTACCAAATGCTGGGTCATCTCCACAGCGATCGGAGTCACCTCTTCACTGTATTCGCAGATCATCTTCTGAATGACGTTGGTGAGGTCGTCATTCTCAGTCTCGCGCACAATGTGAAGCAGAGCCTGCATCACAGCCCGGATGTGGGGGGTGATGTACTCTTTGGCTGTTGAAAAGAAATAAGAGGAAAAAAAGAAAAGAAAAGAAAAGAAAAAAAAGTTATTCGTTATCCTTGGCATTGTTTCATTAAGAAGCTCCTACGCCGCGTTTAAGATGAAGTGCTGAGAAGGCGAGTCAAGAGGAACACCACCTACCTTTCTCTTGATTGCTGATGAGGACCTGCAGGGCGATAGCTGCCTCTACTTTGACGGGCATCTCGTTGTCGTTGATGAGGCAGAGGCGGGTCAGCTCCAGGGCTGTCTGCAGGTTCTGATCGCTCTTAAACTTCACCTCGCAGAAGTAGTGCAGCACCCAACAGGCCTGAGCACAGAAACGGTCATTCGATAAGCAACCAGATTTCAGTTTTAATACAGACCCAAACAAGTGACACTGAAACAATCCTCTCATTCTTTGGTATAGCTTCACTCTCCATACCTGCTGTCAGTTTACAAAGATCTAAACATGGGATAACACACATTACATGACTGTAGAAAACCAAATAAACAGAGCCAAGCATTAGAATAGCACAGTGATCAGCCACAAATTTTTAGAAAGCATCACAAGTTCTCGGTTAAATGTGCACAATAGCACAGAAACCTAAATATGGTAACCTGACTCACAGCCACAGATGGTTTTGCATTTTAGCAGGATGTGTCTAGAGCAGCAGCGTTAGCAATACACAAAGATGCATGCACGTTTTTTCTTCTAATGGCTTTTTTTCTTATAATGTAAAACTGAAACATGTGTTAATCATTTAAAATAATTTTACTGTTTAGTAGCAATAAAAAGTGTTGAGTTAATTCACCTTACTGTTTATAACACTTGATGGTTAAAAGCTGGCTTTAACATTGAAATGGTTTTCGAGGGCTATCACAAATTGATTCGGGTCTGCTCCTTACCCTTGCTCTCATGTACCCCAGCTCACTGCGGAAGAGAGGAAACACGTGGTGCTGCAGCATGAACTCCATCTGGTCTTTATAGATCTTTTTCTGTAAAGCAGGGACGAACATTTAAATCCAGTAATACAGATATAACTGGTTTCATTTTCACACAGAGGAGGGTACATAAATTTTTTTTTTTCTTCAAAAACCTGGTGTGGAAAAAAAACCCAAAAAAAACAACAACGTCGACATATACAACAGATAAGGTAACTGTTGGTACCTTGAGCAAAATCTCAGCCAAGGAGCCGATCATGTGTAGTGCACCATCCTTCTTGCGAGGATCAGAAGTGAGTTCTGTGAGGATCTGATAACAAAAGCCCATGGTCTTCTGCAACACCTGTAACAAACACGCAATGGATGCTTCTTCAGTATTTCGAATATGAACAGCAGCTTCAATAGTTGCATGACTTGTTTCTTGCTACAGTCATGCATGCATTAGATAAGAGTTTTACTTAAAAGAATTTTCACATTTCTTTTTTTCAGTTCAGTCCAAAAGCTTGTCTGCAGAACAGAAATCTCATACAGCCTACAGACGGCCTATAGGTTGGGAAGAAGAAGAAGAAGAAGAAAAAAAAAAAAAAGCGCAAAAGTAATCCTTTTCATGCCTGGCAAGCTTCAAGACATTTGCTAGTATTTTTCATACTGTACTGCCCGGGCGCTGCCTTCCATTTGCATATTCTGCATCTCTGGTATTTTCCACAATGCTCCCCTGGTTCTGTAGCATTGCTGCGTTTTCCTACCAGCATTACATGTAGGAACCAAGTTCATAAAAAAAATTATAATAATCCAGTTATCCCCTTTTGCGAGCCCTGTAGGAGAGAATGGAGGCTGACCAGTGGTAGAGGGTCACAATGACATCACTAGGCCAGTACTATGATCTCCGGTGGCTCTGTGGCTGCAGGTGTGGTGTGAGCACAATCACACAGACTGTAAGACACAGACTGGAGACGGCACTAAACGCAGACTGGTACCACGCACACCGCTTTACCCACAGCCAGCAAGATATTCACAGAAAGGAATTGTATCCAAAAAAAAAAAAAACAAGAATCCTTCAGCCTGTCAGTTTGCCCTTATAGTGAATATTCTACAACATTAAAAAGAAAAATCCACTAACACAAATTCAACACAGTGCAAAGTCAAATAGACTTTCACTAGCAAATTATAACCGGCATTTTGCCTGAACCCTCCTGTGTTCATTTAAAAAGGTTGTGTTTAAAAACATTTTTGCATTACACAAAAGACTGCATTTCTGTCTCCATAAAGGGCAGTTCCACATGACTTCAAACAGCCACACTGTTCTCCTAGTATTCTCAGCAGCTGCTCAGCAGTGACGCTATATGAACAGCAGGGTGCTGATTAGATACATCAGCATGTTGGCAGTAAGACCTATACACATGGAAGTGAGCCCAAACAGTCAGAGGCCTTGTAGTGCCAGATGGCGTTTTGTGAGCACTCACTTCTTTCCTTTTGTTACAGGCGGTGAAGAGCAGGGTCTGAGCGGCCGTTGTGGGCGAGATGAAGTCCTCGAAAACATCTGAGCATAAGAGGTAATAAAAGACAACAGTGAGGAGGCTTGCTTTCTCCTGCGGTTTAATTTGCGACGAGACTCTAAAAGGATCTGCATCTCATCGGATGCTCTTACCAAACTTCATGCGGATGTACTCGTAGGGATCCTCCTGCCACAGCTCTTCATCGCTGTCTGTGTAGCACATGAGGGGGAAGACCACATCCTGAATGATTCCCTGCAACGACACACATTCATGTGAAGTCCACGCATGATTTATTTTATTTACAGGTTTTAACATCTAACACTAATTCAGCTGTACCAAAAAAAAAAAAGTGATACGTTCATCTCAAACCATCCACATGTCTAAACAATAACTTCCAACAGTGACCAATACTTCCTTTAAACTGTTCAGTATGCATTATTACTCTAGCTTTTATTATTTCATGTGAACTTGTATATTCCCCAACTATAACTGTTGCTTTTCTCATATTTAGATCTCACATGACTAACAATCAAAAACACAAAGAGCCTAGAAATGTGCGTTCCATCCAACAGATCTAAAGCCAATCTTAGCTACTAGGCAAACGTTTGTAGATTTTTTTTTGTGTGTGTGTTTCTGCTGCAGAAAGGTGAATTTTTTTAAAGGACCATTAACTGTATTAATGAAACTGATTAATATGATCGCATCAGCTGTGAAAACATACAAGTAAGAAAAACAAACAAAAAAGAAAGAAAAAAAAGGATACCAATCTGTTACATAGGAAAAGTATTCAGTAGTGGTTACATTCAGCAAGCAAATTATTTTTTTTTGCTAGAATTTATTTATCACGCTTATGGTGCATTATATTTATTAGCTATTATATTAGCTTTTACTTTTTATGTAACCTATGAATCATTAGGTAACTATTACTTTAAGAAGATTTATCAGATGGGGATTGGTATTAGTATGGGTACACCAAATCCTTTTTTTTTTTCATCATCATTATGAGTACTTCCATTTGTGTACAGATACGAGTACTTGCCGTTGCCACAGAACTTTTCGAAATGAGCACATTCTCAGCTGCACCTGCTATTGCTTTACTAGTGAGCAAAACCCTGAAACTGCTTTGCATGTAGAATGATTTTCTGTGAAGTAAAATCATCATGAATTTTTATTTAGTAATTTTTTTTCTGGGCAAGAAAAAATAAACTGCAACTGTTCGTATAAGAAAGTGCAGATACTGTTATATATTCTATACATAATTCATCAGATCGTTCTAATTAACAGTAAATAGATTTGACTGAGCAGGAAATGGCCTCATCTCCATTTGTGAGCTCTTTGGTTCCCTCAGTACTATAGCAACCAGTAATCAACAGCATCAACGTTCTTATTACATTTTTTTCCCCCTTACGTTTTAAGTCTACATGTCCTTAAATGACATCCATTTAGCACCGCCTTCAACTTTTGAATTGCAATGGTAAATATTTTAGGAAACACATTCTATGCTATGAAGTGATGTGCACACGAAATGAAACTCGCATCAACACATTCAAGTGTGATCTTTTCCAAGCTCAGATCTGCAACACAGTTACTCGTTTGCATTTATACAAACAGTTGCATTTTTTTTCTCTCACTTTTGTCACTGGAGTCGGTATCAGTGCATTCCTAGATATTGGCCATCTGTCAATAAAATATATGAAGATATAAAAAATAAAAAAAACTATTTAAAAATAACAAGCTTATTTTATATCAGAGATGACATGAGGAAACTCGAAAACGAAACAATAACTTAGAACTTGGGCCATTCTTAGGCAAGCGATTTAGATAAAAAAAAAAAACATTTTTAATGCTGTGCGAATGTGTTTTGAACATTTCTACTGGAACAGAGGTTGCAGTAAGTTAAGTGGGGGAGGTGTTGTGGAGTGAAACCTAACCAGTTCCTCAAATGATTTCAGAAGTAATGAAACCTTGCTTAATTTTAAAAGTTTCACAGTGCTTCAATAAGGAGTACAAAATCCGGAAGAAGAACAGCAGCAGCTGACTGCTCATGAGTGCACAGCGCAAAAATCCCTTTACCTGGATGTGAGGCTTTAGGTTCCTCCAGGTGACAGCATGAGCAATTCCCTGGTTAATATAGTTCAGGGCTTGCTGCAGGACTCGGGGTGCAACGTATTGCTTCTCTTTATAGTGATACAACACCTTCAGGAGCACCTGAGTGGACATACAGAAAGTAGATTTCAACATTGATGAACCAGTCTATTAAGGAGACAATTCTATCGAGGTGGTGTATTCACCCGGTAACTCACTCCTTACCTGCTGAGCGGCCACGGCGTAACCCTTGAGGAAATATTCGGCAAATTCGGTATACTCTTTGGTAGTGTTGCCTGGGCTGCCGTATCTTAAGAGGCAAACGAAACATTCGGGAATGATGTCAGTTTGCAGTTTTAAGCACGCAGAAGGCTGCCAAAAATAACTAGTCCAGTATTTCACACTGTTCAGCGTGGGCTGCAAATTCAGCACCGAGTTATCACAGAGCTGAGAGCGAGAGAGGGCGTGTTGTACCTTTCAAAGAGCCGAGCCAAGATGTGGAGAGCCCACTTCTTACACTTCCACCAGGGCAACTCGGGTCTCTCGTCCTCATCCACCTGCAGGGTCTCCTGTAGAGGAACAAGCAAGCATGCGTCATTCGGTATAAGAACTGACTAAGATACGGGTATCAAACCCGAGGTTGGCACGAACGTGAACAGTGTATCGAGCAATAAAAATGTTGTAGGTTGCTGAAGCGTGAAAAGTGCTCAAACAGTGGAAATATGCATGTTCTTACAGAAGAGGAAAGCCTGTATGACTTCCTTTTTTACTATTAAAAACATGTAAGTGATTGATGGGTTTAATATACTGTATACAAAATGTACGTAACTCAAATAAGGCTGCAATAATTAATGAACATTATCAACTAAAATCGATAAATCAAGTTAGTCGATGATGTCATCACGCTTGATTCTCGCGCTAACTGATCATGTAGGTGTTACTGGAGTGAAGTGAGTAACGACACGATGGCAAACACAGTCACGAGCAAAAAAAAAAAAAAAAAAACCCGCCCAAGTGTGGAAAGATTTTTGTGGAAAGAAAACAGTCGCTAGAATCAGTGTGAAAGACTTTGTGCTGGCGGAGTCGTGGCCAATCGCCGATTCATGAAGTACACAAGAATCAGATAAGTGGGAAAGGATTCTGAAGATTCTGAAGGATAATTATTGACTGTGGGTCTGCGAGTAGGGTTTTTATTTGCAGTTCTCCTCAATTAGTGAAATCCACACACATACATCCATGCTCTTTATTGCTCGCTGTGCGTTCTCTCTGCCTCGTTCATGCTGTTGCATTATCCGCATTTAAGCACAATGAGCTTACAGCAACAAACGAGTGTGCACCTCCCTGCCGGTTTCTGAACTCTGCACTCGAGACTCTTTCATATGCTTTTGATCTTTCCACTTCTTTCAGCTCACAGCAACACACATTAGTAATATTCTCCTCAGTTGTGTCTTTTCCCACTTACCTCACTCTCAGGCCCTTCACAATTCACGTCGCCTAGCCCCACCCCCCACTAGTTGACCACACCCCTTTATTACAGACTTGGGGTATTTTCAAATTAGAGCCCCTGCATGGTTTCAAAGAAGTTTTTGTAACATTTCAAATGGGTTCATTTCATTTGAAGACATATTTTTAATAAACTATACATTGTTAGTTACCACATGCACCAATTGGAGATTAATCGTTTATGAGTAATGACTCATTATAGCACCCCCTATTTTTTAACATGTATAAAAGGTTAACCTGTAAATAAATTGCATTGACTGCCTTACATCTAGACTCTTCTTCCCCAAAACTTGTTTGTTTTTGTAGGAGAGAATGGAGGCTGACCAGTGGTAGAGGGTCACAATGACATCACTAGGCCAGTACTATGATCTCCAGTAGCTCTGTGGCTGCAGGTGTGGTGTGAGCACAATCACACAGACTGTAAGACACAGACTGGAGACGGCACTAAACGCAGACTGGCACCACGCACACCGCTTTACCCACAGCCCAGCCCAGTCACCACACTCTGAGAGAACCTGAAGTGTCTTTACCGGAGGCACGTCTCTGTCCACGACCGTCTTCAGTATCTCCATCCACTCGGTCAGGTTCTGCCTGTTAATCAGCTCCAGAGGCAGATTGTACTGTAGGGGAGGGAAGGAATGTCGATCTGGTGTTACACATCTCAAAGTTAAACATGAGCTCAAATTTTAGACTTAAAAAACAAAACCTCAGGCAGGTCTACCTGAAATAGAGCATAGAGGATTTTGAAGATCTGTTTTTGCACCAGCACAGAGTCACTGGAGGGGTCTGGGAGCAGCTGGATGAAGCGGTCTTTCAGCATAGGCATGAAGATTTGCATGGCGGCGATTAGCGGCTGCCGCTCATCTGGTTTCTTGTACCTGCGATGCATACATCCGAGTCAGCGACTCTTGTAACAATGGTACTGGCACTGCATTAAACATGACACACTTGTGCTGCAGTCTTACTCGTAGTTCTTCACTAGCTGGTAGAGGCACAGTAGGATGCCCAGCCAGCAGCCACTGTTGTCAGACTGCAGGTAGAAGCCGATCTTGTCCACGATGGCCGTCCACTTGTTGGGGTAATCGTGCTTGATCATGTGATGAATGCAGGTTGTGAGCTGCACCCTGGAAGAACACAGCGAACAGATACGCAGTCAGGAGACGGAAGCAATGAGGGAACAAACCGATCCCGGATGCAGCTTGTGCTCGTGTGTGTGTTACCTGATGCGCTCTGGGGATTGAATGATGGCCTCCACAATGTTGTCTCGAATAAACTGGCGGTCCCCTTCAGGGATGTTGCTGGCAGGCACTTCGTTGTGCGCGTTTTCGCCTTCGCTCCAATGCTGCGTGACCATGTTCTTCAAATAGATCACACCTAGAGGTGGAAAACAGTGGTACTGAATGATGAAACGTGCAAAAATCACGGGAAATGCTGTCATGCAAAACAAAGGCCTAGACAAACCAACAAGCTTTACAGTAAGCTCAGAACTTGAAGGCAGGCCTCATTACAGACTCACGGACCGTGTAACAAGCATGACAGGGCTAGGAATCATTTGCACTGATAGGAAAAGGCAATAAAGCCTACACATCCACTTTACTCAGAACATGGTAGGAATTAGGCAGACACTATGCCTGCCTTAATCACTAAAATGAAACATTTACCCCCCCCCCAAAAAAACCCTAAATACGAATATTGGCATTCAAGCAAAGGGAAAGTATGGGTGGTATTGCTTGTGTACTGAAAGGTTGATTTATAGCAATCTGCCTTGCATCAGTGCAGCTGAGCTTGCATTCAATACGAGCAGGTGTGCTTTTCAGACACAGCTCTTTACTGTATTCATCTACACACACACACCGGGAGTCAGGATCCGTTACAAAACCTCCATCCGTTTATGTATTCACTAGACACAACGGCCTGTAGATCTGCGTCTCCTTCATGTGGAAATTGGCACTGCAGGCCAGGTGACGATGGGGGGAAACGAGCTCTGCATGGTGTCAACAGGGTCACTCTGTGTGTGTGTGAGAGAGAGAGCATGCTAAAAGTAAGAGAGAAGTGTGAGCTATGGGTTTAGAGCTCCTCTGGATGGCGCATCGGTCACCATGCGCTCTGTAGCTGTATGGCTAGGAGGTGTTTTAGATGGCCGTGAATCAGATCGCAGACTGCTGACACGGACATACCCGTGCAGCCGAAATCCTTCCCACTGCCGATTCAGCAGCTCCATGTCTGCACTACAGCACTGAACTGGTACCAGAACTATCTGTAACTAGGAACCGCCTTCATTCACCAGTTCCCCATGGCATAAAAAAAAAAAGTCATGTGTACTTTTAAAAAATAAAGTTTGGGAGACAAAGCTGCTGACGAAATGGAACTTTCCAGGTCCATTGTTCTTGATGGAAATGTTATTCGATCCTACCACCAGAGAGAGAGAGAGCGATTAGAAATGGAATGGTTATAAGGTCTGAATGGAAAAATCATTTTGTAACAAGAACTAAAACTACATCCCAAGCGTGGTATTTAATAGATGTTTCTTGAAAGAAATCCTCTAGATTCCAACAGCTTCCGAGGGGAACGTTTGTCCGATCTTGCTTGGTCCTGCAGTTATTTCTAATGAACATATTAAGTGACTTTCTCCATTAAAACAAATTAACCTGCAATTTCATCATTTAAAGCCCGGCCTATGATGGCACATTTATTCAAGACAAACAAAAGAATCCTGTAAATGAGTCACAGCATGACAGAAGCAACACAGCGTGTTAATGATCAAGGCTTTTATTTGTCCCATAAGCGTCATATCAGACTGCTGTGCGAAAGTAAAAACAGTCATGACTTTTTCATGGGTCTTGTCACTTCTGGAGTAGATCATAATATAAACTCAAGTCTGGCTTGTACAAGTTGTACAATACATTTCTAATTATAACTTGTGAATGAGAGAACAGTAGTTTGCTCCACACGTATGTTGATGTTAAGAGCTCCTGGCACTCTGCATGGATGCTTACAGTAGGGGTCGCTCAGCAACGGATATGCCAAACTGTTCGATCAGGTTGTTATTACTGTAACACGCTGTAGTGTCACATGGCATCCAGTCCTAACCCTGGAGCACAGATGTTCTCTTCTCAAGTTAGCCGAATTGATTTTTATTTGAGCCCGACGGCTTTGTGTTTCGTCAGAAATAGAAAGTCTGATTATTAGAATCTCTCAGGCTTGTGCATATCCTCTTAGCAATAGATCTCAAATCGCTGAGGAAATCTTAATGATGCATACATCTGGGAAATCCACCAACAGGCACATTTCCAAACAAAACAAACAGAAGAAAAATGAGGACATTTAAAGAACTTAGTCGTCCTCATTTCTTTCCGCACATGAGCATGACGAGCCTTTTCCCCCCCAGCAACCCGTTGTATCCGTGACTGCAAAGGTTCTCACGCCTTTCAAAAAATTATTACAGGCACCAGAAGCCAAGTTCAACCTGGCGCTTAAACAAGATGTGTTGATATTGTCTGTCACTGGTTCCACCCTCAAGGCATTTAAACCCCCCACAATATGACTTTATTCTTCCCCCACCCTAGAGTGGTATGTGGTGTGACAGCTGTGAGACGACAGATGTGACAAAGTGCTGAATTGAAAAAGCAAGGTGGTGTGAGGGTAAAACTACTACTTAAAAAAAGCTTAAAAAGCTGAACATACAGGGCAGCTGATGCAGGCTCTTCATGAATAACCGACGTATATCCAAGGAGTGTGCGCATGCACTCGTCAGGACAGAATTTGTACAGTCTTAAAGCTTGACTTGGCCTGTCTTAGAGCTGTATAGTGGCTCAAAAGCTTAAAAACAGGAAAGTTTGATTCTGAACAAGAACAAGTCTCTCCTTGTGCACACATCTCAATGGAGCTATATGAAACATGCAAAGATGACATAAACAAGGGTATACAAGGTGGGTCTAAGGTGTGGATCCGTTTGCAAAAGTGTATTTAAAAGTATTAACTGTAGCAAATGCTCAAAATGATGATCTCAGACTTCATGCTACTTTAGTTCTGGTATGATTCTGATAGACCTCTGACTATTGAAGACCCCAAAGTGGGGTCTATACATACATACTGTACATACAGGTAGATAGATATCTTAAGTGATAATATTTTATTAATTTAAGTTTTATTAAATTTTATACTGCAAGTTTCAAACTAATCTTAAGTTAAAAAAAAAAAAACTATCATATTCCACATAAGGGGGGAAAAAACATGCCTATGGTTTTAGACGTTTGGGACTCCTTGTATAATCCCTTGCAGACAGAATGTCAGCTGTGCAACAACTGTGCAACTTCACAGTATTAGATGGCCACAGGTGGTAGAACGCTGCAATAAAACAGTCTTGACATGCAAGATATCTCTTTCGCTCATTTGAAAGGAAAGTGTGGTGGAGGTGGTGGTGGTGGTGGCAGAGTCTTTCTAGAGCATAAAAGTGTATGTACCTGCTTGTCGGACCGGCAAATCCAGATGATCGGACATGGTCACCTGCAGTAACGTGGATGTGAAGCTCACCTGCGAGTGGGCCTGTCAAAGAGATGAGAACAACAAAAAATATATATATATTTAAAACTCTTTTGGCATGAAACAACTGATACAGGAGCTCAGAAAACAGAATTAGACTTTCCAAGAGTTGGTCATGATCCTGAAATCCAGTAACTTGAGAGCGCATACCACTTGAGCGCTCAGGAAAAATTCCCTGCTTATTCAACCCCGACATGTTTTGCCAAATGAACCTGCTGTAACATGACGTAATATTGACATTATTTTATACTCGAGGATCTGAAAATAGTATAGAAGTCACTGGGACACTTCTCATTAGTCAAGAGAACACTAAAAATAGTTTTTTTTTTTTTTTTGGGCGCCTCACTTACAGACAGTTCAACCCAGAACAGCTTCTCTTTATAATCATCACACAGGAAATAATTCATTAGTGATGCTTACACAGAACCACAGAAAAAATGTATACATTACTGAAATGAAAGTGAAATGCCATGTCACCAGTACCGCATGTTCTCGCTCACTCGCTCGGTCTGTCTCTCTCTCTCAGCACAGAATGTGTCAGCACCCAGGAATCTAAGCCTGCCATCCACATGGACGGTCTGGAACCGAGCCAGGACAGTGGCTTTGACAACGGAGAGGAGAACGCATTCCTGCGTTCGAACGAACTCTCCGTCTCATTTACAAAGCATTTCCTCTTTAACGGCCGAGCACTTGGCACTTCAGGAGGCCACGGGGAGGAGGAGGAGGACGAGAAATAGATCAGCACAAATCATCCGCGGCATATTAAGCATATTAGAGCGAGGACGTTTAGAGAGACAACAGCGCTGGACCGAATCCCAGATGACTTGCTATGCAAACGCAGGGATGATTCGACTTCCTGGTCAAGTTTAAATAAACACGGACATGAATATAAATGTTGTAGCAGGCAAAATATACATCAGCAGATTTCCTTGAACGTTGATTTTTACGAACAACGTAAACAATCTGTGCATCTACAGTTGCCTGTTACAGTGAAGCACTGAGCCAGTAACTACATATTCAACACTGTTTAGCAAAATCGATGCCATTTAAAAACTCAAGACTATGACTTGAACAGGACACCATGCGAGAAATGTTAGAGAAAGATGCATTTTCTTAAAAAGAAGTGGAAAATACATCTACATAAAAGTCTGCTCTGATTTTAAACACCCTGAGGCGCTGAGCTAAATATTTACTCATGATCAACAATTGCACACAGCACCATCGGGACAAAGAGAAACCATAAAAGAACATATTAAAATTAGCAAATTCCCCCAGCCCCAAAAGCTCCATAAAGCTGAGAGGTAAAGCTCAAACAATTGATGATATTTCTATTACAAATTACAAGTTATTGCCATGCCTCATCCTGATTATTCTGCAATCTAAAATTTTATTTTATTACACCTCATGTGCAGTTTTTCAGATTCCCACCAGCTGCACCACTGAAAACGGCATATAATAGGTTTATACTATTATATTAAATTTATGATTATTTTCTCATTGTGATTTTTTTTTTAACCTGGCCTTAATAATTTTTCTCACCTTGTTGCTTGTGTGTTGATGCATAATCTGTTGTAACGTTATAATTTTCCTTCAGTTTATTAATAAAGTAACTTTAATAAAGTACTAGGTCTTCTGTTAAGCACACCCAAAGAGGAAAACCATAAATCCACAACCATCTCATCCAAATGATATTCACCCTTGAGGATACACATCCCCGCTGACTTTCTCCTGATTTTATTTGTAACCAATCAGGGCACTACCCCATCAAGGTTACAACAACCAACCTGCGAGCAACATCAGCCAGCTGGATCTTTTCAAACTACTTGCTCACACACCATCAGGAGCTGTGTAACACACTCGGAGGATAGCGTTATCTGCTGCTTTCACTTGTGTGAGCACACAGATGCCCATGATTGGACAAAGCTGCAATCGATTCAAGAGTATGGGACTACAGAAATCATAGCTTTTATGTCAGTTACATCCTTTCCTGTCTAATCACAATTTAATATTACATTTTTCTTCAATGAAAATGTGTAAATCGTTTAGAGTGCGCCACCTGTAGGATGATAAAGAAATGGTGACGTTTTACTGTCACAAATGCCCCTAAAGTCTAAAAACTCAACTCGACAGTGATCACACAATTTGAGTAGCTGCAAGCACGCAGACAAACAACTTCTAATGCGGGCATGCTGGGCTTCTAGCGAACGCTATTTTTGACTAAACAGCATTTAGTGTTTTGTGACTGGTGTAAGCATGTTTAATGTTAGGTTGATTCTACTTTGCTCTCAGAGTTTGGAGAAAGAGGCAGATCAGAGGCTTTTAACGCGCACAACGTTTGATAATGTAATGCCATAAAAAATTTATTTCTTTTAAGCTTCTATGCTTGGTACAGAATCTGCAATATCTGAAGCTGTCGTGACCAATCCAACTGAATACCAGCCAATTCTGGTCACTGGCCAGTCGACCTGTTTGTTCTATTATAAAAGTTTTTAAAAATATCTATATTTTTTAAACGGATTGAGGGGCAATAAGTTAATCACGGCACAAAAGAATAGCAATTCATAACTGAATCAACCACCCCTCATCTCTACTACTCAAGATGCAGATATTAATGTACAGACAAAAAATTGGAATAACATGCGTCATTAAAAAAAATAAATAAGACGTCATACACGCAGCAGTTCATAATCATGTTTACTCTTTGGGAAAGCCTAAGGAAAAAATTACCATTTATGGGTTTCCCCCCTCACTCTCAAAGTTCATTCTCAAAGACCAAAAATAAATAAATAAATAAAATAAAATCCCAAGTAAACACATAGGGACTTCCCTGAAACAGGATAACTTCCTGTTATGACACTGTGCTGACACTGGAGACTCCTTCCCTATAGCTACAGAAAAACAAGCGCCACCTTCTGACCAATCAGTATCAATCAGTGCTGTAAAAGGAAGCAGGATTATCCTGAACATGATGCTCCTCCTGCTTTTTAGAAATTAGTGTATACACACACAAGACTCGTGGCTCCATCTCACACACACTCAACAGTGAGGGTTTTTTTTTTTGGTTTTTTTTGCAGTGACAGATTTGGTCTCACATCTCTTCCCTAGATACGACACAACATGACTCACCTAGGGTAATGCTGAGCACTTCCTCCAAATATTGTTTACTGCTGACTTACCTTACAGTAATGTGTTCCTATAAACACACGCACAAATACCAATCACTGCACGTGACTAGCTGTTAGCTATTAAACAAGTCAAGTTTTATATATAAGGGTTATAATACGTGTAAGCGAGACATTTCGCAATCCGGAACACAGCATACAGGACATTTAACAGCTTCAGCTAACTCTACTTCTGCTAATTCCTCTGGTGCTGTTCATGTTAATCATAAAACTCATCGCGCCAGGTTTTAAGCCTAAAAACAGCCATGTCATGTCAACCAAACTGCTAACTAGTGCTAATAATTTAGCCATCTTATCAACTCGTACAACTTGCCAGACTTCGTAAGGGCCCAAACAGTCTTAGCTTCGAGCTACTAGCATATTCAAGCTACTTTCCACAGGGACATTTGTTTTGTTAAAGATAATCAATTCAGTTCCCTAACTCGACTGAATGTAGGCTTTTGATGACTTTGACTCATTAACCTTTACTTATGACGATTTTTAAGTTTTTAAAGAGCGCCTGAGTCACAGCAGGGACAGCCACATGACACGTGAGAGATCCGCTGAGGTGAGCTAAGCTAAACCAAGCTAGGCTAGGCTAGGCTAGGCTAACGAGCGCGCAGGCTATATCAGTGTACGTCAATGGGAAATGTTAGCGCGTGAAGGTTTTGCTAGCTAAACAATTAACCGGCTAACCCCCCCAGACATCTAGATAAATCACCAGACAACCAACTAAATAACTGGGAAACGCAACAATGCCTGATTTTCGGTCAAATAAACACAATTTCTTCCCGCGGTGCTAAGCAACGAGTCTACGGGAAGCTGGTTCTAAACTCACGCGCCGAACACGGACCCCATGCTGCCCCGCTGCGCGCGAGGCCCGTTAGAGCAGACGCGCGCGCGCCACCAACACCACATCATCATCCCGCAGAGTCTTTACCTCGTTCAGCTGTCTCTCGGCGGCCTCCCGCAGATTCGGGTCCATGGTGCCCCGCAGGGCTTCGATCAGATAGTTGGGGTCCATCACGGGGCTCAGAGTGCGGCTCGGGTGTGTAAGGCTCGGCGATCTGTACGAGTCCGGGGCGATACGCACATGGGACGCACGCGCGGCTCTCTAGCTACCGGCGCGAAAGGAAGAAGGCTGTGACCGGGCCGGATAGATCAGCGCCAAAACCTCCACATCACATACTACTTCCGCTCAGCGCGTGAGGTCAACTGGGATATGTAGTTCTCTCTTTACGCGCGCGGGCCAAAGTTCCGAAAAGAACGTTTTCTAGGAGTTGCGCGTATGTTACGCAATAATCCCTCAACTGATTACGTTTTTTTGTGTGTGTGTGTGTGTGTGTGTCAATTTTGAGTAAACGTTTTAATGTTTCCCCTCACCCTTTAAGCAATAATCAGCCTGTAGGCTGCATTTACTCCATCCACACCAACATTGACTCATGTATTCACCCCACAGCCTGTGATCATCATCCACTCACACTGCAGTGATTGCTTTCTATTAATTATTTGAAAATTTCCTGCTGAGCTCCTAAAGTCTGAAAATATGACGTTTATTTATATTGTGGGAACAAATTATCTTATGAGAACAAATTATTGTCAAGTGGGAACAAGATATTTATCTTTCGTGAAAAAATGCTTTTTCTTGTGGAAACAGATTATTTATCTTTTGTTGGAAGATAAATTATTGTTTTGTTGGAATAAATTTACATTTATATTTAGGCATTTGGCAGACGCTCTTATCCAGAGTGACTTACATTATCACATTATACATCTGAGCAGATGACGGTTAACTTATTATCTTGTGAGGGAAAATGTATTACTTTATGGGGAAAAAGTTTTTTTTTTATCATGTAGCAACAAATTATTTTCCTTGTAGTAACAATTTATCTTGAAGGAACAAGTTATTATCTTGGGGTAACATTATCTTGTTGGAGCTACTTACTGTATTATCTTACTTTAGAAAGTTAATATCTTGGAACAACTTGTATATCATGTTATCTTAAGTTATAACCTTGTTGGAACAAGCTATTCTCTTGGAATTTTTTTTTTTTTTGTAGTAACAAAATATTTATTTTGTGGGAACAAATTATTATCTCATGTGAAGAATGTATTATCCTCACAAATTATTCATCCTGTGGGAGCAAATTCTTGTTCTTCTATACTGCTTTTCCTCTACAGCATTGTGGTGCCTATCCCCGGAGACTTTGGGCATGAGGCCATGTACCAATCCATCACAGCTCTCTTTATATTCTCCATATTTCTAATAATATAAATATTTCCAGTTTATTTCCACTGTTGTGTGCGATTTGTTTTAGTTCTATGCTCATATATTATTTCTGTTTAAAGGTTAATAAGGAGTATGCTTATCTCTTAAAGGGAATATTATGCCTATTATGCAAAACTCACTTTTCAGACATTGAATTCAGATCAAATAAAAGCAACATAGGTAATATAAGATTTATTTTTTCCTTTTCATATTTTTGTATTGGCCTGGGCAAAAAGATCTTTTTTTCTATTGTTACTTCATACACCAAGAAACCATCACCTGGGTCAACGCTCGACCTGGTCCAGTTCTGCCATTCTCTGGGCACCATTTCTAATAGCTACAGTAAATAAGGCTAGGCTATTGAGTAACAACTAACTGCTAACAGTTAACCTAGCCTTTTTTAGCTCTTACAAATGCTAGTTTAGTTGTTAGTTAATTAATGATTACTTTAAAAAAAATTCCCTTTATTTTGCTTGCAGGTGGGATTAGATTAAAAACAGGTAGAAATGTTGATAAGGTCCTGAGTATAGTAGTTTCTGGTCCATGCAAACTGATAGGCAAGGAAAATGCAATTTCAAAAAACATTCATTTGTTCTTCTTCTTTTACTGCAGTTGGAATCCAGTTCATTTAAGTTTATTATTTATATAGCCACGCTATGCTCGCTAGTAACTAAACCATTAAAACAATGCTGTTTGTCCTGCCACCAGTGGCCAGTGTAGTGCGCATCCCTCACCATGTAACACGCAGCGACATCGACTGTAACAGTAGACACTGTCCTCATCAAATTTTATATCATACTACGAGGTAATAATGTATCATCAAAATTTCCTAAAAATGGCTGGTTTTGTCAGGGTTGAGGGTCCTGAAGTTCTAGTGGTGCCCCGACTATTGTTATTACTGACAGTGGAGTCATTAGGACTTGACTGTGACATGACTATGCAGTGACCTCCATCATAATGGCATGTGGTTTATCATTGTATAATTATTGTAGTATATCATTGTATTATATAAAAGGTTTTTATTTCATTTATAACTTTGTATGTACAAAGTAGTAGTTTGGGTAGTAGTAGGTTTTAACTTATAGAAAATATGATTGATGTACATTTGTGCTCATAATTATTCATACCACTGGTATTTTTGTAGTGTTTTTGATTTGTCGTTAAACGAGTTTCATAATACCTTTATATATTTAATATGTGACAAACAACTAAAGAAATAATAAGATGTGATATTTTAAAAAATATGACAATTTATGGGTTTTTATTGACAAATATCCAAAAATCACCATGTTCAGAAATGTTCATACCCTTTATATTACAATGTTACAATAATCAGTAGAAAAGCCTTTGTTCTTAAGGATGGCCTGCAAACACTTCTTGTAGGTCTCCACAAGATTTCTACAGGTCTGCTGCGGAATGTTTCCCCACTCTTTCTTTTCAAAAGCCTCCAGTTGTTGGAGACTGGAAGGCTTCTAGCCCTGACCCAGATCTTCAACTCTCTCCACAAATAATCAATTGTGTTTAGGTCAGGGCTCTGACTTGTCTCGGAACCATTGCTTGACCACTCGCATCGTATACATCGGGTCATTATCCTCAGGCAGGTTGAGCTTGTGTGCTGATGCTGCCAGGTTTTTATTAAAAATCTTGACATAGTCCTCCTTTTTCATGGAGATAAGATAAGATACCATCTATCTTAACAAGGTTACCAGTACCACTGGCAGAGAAGCATACCCATGGCATGATTGACCGTTGAGATGGTATACTTAGAATTGAAGGCTTCTCCTTTCTTACGCCAAACATACGCAGCATCCATTAGTCCAAAGAGCTCCAGTTTGTTCTCATCTGACCAGAGGATGGGTGAGTGAAAGCTTGGATCTCTATCTTGGTGACCCCTCGCAAAGGCTAGACGCGCATCCCAGTGTCACTGGGTAAGGTGTGGTGCCTTTCTGGGATGGTGTCTATGGATACCACCTCAGTGCAGAATTCGCTGAACTGTGGATCTTGATACCGTCTCCCCTGCTTGGTTTAGGGCTGTTGTTTGCATTGCGGCAGATCTTTCTAGGGACTCTAGAGGATACGTTCATCAATGTTTTTGACGGTGTTGAACATCTTGAACTTCATGAAGATACATCGAAATCGCCCTGTAGCCTTTGCCTGCACTATGGACATTGACAACACGTTCTTTCTTCTTGGCCATGGTGCACGGTGAGTGAGAATACTGAGCAGGTGTTACCTTTTAACATTATTAGGCCTTAACTGATAATACCTAATTGATTATATTGATTATAGTCACTGAAGTGTGAACGCATATACACGTTCACAAAAGAAGGAATTTCTTCTTAGATAGGGAATAGGGTATGGTTAATTTTGAACAGGCTCAAAAGAGAATCTCTGGCCCTATCTATTGTTATACAAATTAGGTTTACCTAACACATACATGGGGTTGTGCATAACATCTAACATATATTGAATACAATGAAAGTTTTGCCAAAGTAGTTTTTATAGATGGAAAAAATAAAAAGTATTGATTTGTCCAAGGGGTATGAATATTACTGAGGATAACTGTATGTGTTCTTTGTATACATGCATTCTGTTGTCTTTATATTTGGTCGAGATTACATTTACTACGACCATTGTGCATGTGTGCAGTTTACACGTTGCTGCTCCTCGCTCTGCTCCATTGATTCAGCAGGCTGACATAAAAGGTGATGATGTGATGATGACTGTTACACCGTGAGGGATGCCTGCTTCACAGGAGATTTTGCTGCATAATCTTTCATGTGTAGATTTAAAGTCTGGTAAGCATATAGAACAAGGTTGCCTCCAAACCAGGCCAATATGATTTCAAGACATTGATGATGCAACATTGCAAAAGGGATTTTTGATATCTCAAACAGTCCAGCCATGTGATGTCTTGAACCCATTACAAAAAGTGGCTAATAACTTCCTTAGTAAGTTATGTGATAATGGGATTGGTATTTCCCTTTTAAATGCATGTGCCCTCTGTGCCCACTGTCTTTCTGGTGCGCCCGAGTGTTGATAGCACAGGTGCTTTGCAATATATATATATATATTATTGTTTTATAATAAAGAATTACAAGAACTTATAAAACATTCAATACAACAAGAAAATTTCGGGGGAGGGGGGTGGCATAAAAAAGACATCTATATATAGAACAAACATAAAATACATCCATTCATACAAAATATATTAATAAATAAGTAAATAATACAATTTACAAGGTGATAATGACACTGATGAATTTATTAATTAGAAGTAAAGAATTGAAAATTAAAAGTATCCAAATAAAATGTAATCATAAGAATACATTATATTGGTTAATTAGCATAACAGTTTGTATAGCCTTTTTGTTCATACTAGAGGAAATAGTGTCTATTAATATTATAATTATTAGAGTAATCCTATTATGCTATATATTTTTAATTACACCAGAGGGCGCTCGTCATCTTCATTCCCCCTCGTTATCACCATCGAACAAGACGAGGGTAAAAGGTCACGCGCGTCATTTCGCCACAGTACTCATTAAGAAATATCCTGAGCGTGTCAGGAAGTAACCGGCTGCTTATACTTTCACCACCACGACGCTACACACTGCTTGCCTCAATAAACCAATATGGCTAAGAAGAGGAGCGGTGCCCGCGAAGCAGAAGCCACTGCTCTGATACAGGGGGAAACGGCGACAAAAGAAACGCAGCCTCTTAAAGGTAACGGACCCGTATTGCGGCACGTCCCGCCTTTTGACGTATGATTGACAGGTGATTCAGGCATTAACGGACAAGCAATGGTCACGACCGGCTCTCACGCGTTCGACGCTTCATCCAATCCTCATGCCGGGGGGCGGGACTTATTTGTATACGGATAGGAAAAAAAAACAATGTTAAAACATTATTCATGTTAGAATGTATGTAGCTTACTGTAAATGTTTAACTTGAAATATATTTCCGAATGGTCAGTTTAATGAGTTTGAGAAATGGTCGTTAGGAAATGTAACTAAGGATGAGGATTTTCTCTATACTGTGAATTGAAGGACACAGTAATGTGATATGTGTAAACTGAAGTGTGTGTATGTAAGCTGTTTGAGATGGAAGTCCCTGTTGTGGCTGTCACTGGGGATTTTGAAACACCTGACGCAAAGTTGAGCAACATCTCGCCCTTTAAATCATGACCTGCTGTAATAAAGTGTTGTTGCAGTGCTTATAGGTGATGGAGTTGTTTTAATTACCCTAATTAAAGGACTCGAATTAATGGGTTTGACCGTCTCAAGTCAGAGATTCGGATAATTGTGCTTATTATTTTGTGCGGCGATTCATGTATCGCCACACAGACTCAAAAATCGACTTTTTTAAAATTACATTTGATTTCATACGTTTGCATTTAAGGCAGTAAAATGTTGCAGTTCTTCTATAATCCTACGGGGACATATCATCCGTCAGGAAGGGCGTCCGGCGTAAAACCTGTGCCAAGTTGTGCGTCCGCTGTGGTGACCCCTCAACGGGATCGACCGAAAGACAAACAGCACATATACTGTGTGTGTGTATTGCAGTTATAAACAAACTTACCAAATAATTAACTTCTTGCACACAGGACACTGTGCTGCCTGTCAATGTGTGAATAGTTTAGAGTGCACCATCTGCAGGATGACAGGAGCGGCAACATTTTACCACATCAAATGCAAATACATAAATAAAAATAATTTTAAAAATGTATTTTGGAATCAACGTGGCAATACATGAATCACAACACAAAAGAATCATGATGGGTAACTAAATCATTCCCCCCCATCATCTCTAATGGAGATGTAGATGCATCATAATTTCTATAGAAAAAGCTCATACACAGGAACGTCTGCTGCACTAATGGACTAAAGATACGTTTATTAAACATTAATGGAAGGAGTCTCCAGTGTCAGCTCTTGTTGCAGTGAGTTGTCGCTCAGGTTTTCTAACACAGAAATGTTTCAGAACAGAGCACATTTCATGCAAACCTCCATAATTCTTTTGATTGTTTACAGCTACTTTGCGACAATGACAATTGATTAAAAGTGCTATACAAATAGAATTAAATTGACTTTAAAAATGAAACATTTTAGGACATGTATGTTGTATACTAATAATATTCAAGATGGTAATACTCATCTTGGAGTTACAGTTTAAATTTACAACAACAAAAAGTTTTACGTGAGATACTGTGTCCTTATGTTCCTCTTACAGCAGCACAGTATCCCAGAGGAGGATCCGCACGCATTTCCCTCCTCATCCTGATTTCCATCTTTGCCTGCGCTGCTTCGGTCATGTACCTGGTTTACAGAAATTTCCCTGAGCTGAGCGAGTAAGTGGCCTGCTTCTGATTCTCTGACAAGAAAAAACTAATAGACTTTTAAACTTAGAGATTTAAACAATTATTAGAAGCATTAAACAATTGGCTTGTCCAGTCATGGAGAAAGCCTTAAGTTGAGTTTTCATGTTTTTGAGTAAATTGATAAGCGGACTTTTTTTTTTTGGCTTATGGACTATATGACTGTATATAACTATATGTGACTATAATAAAGGAGCTAGTCAAGGTCTGAATGTTCTTAGATTGAGATCTGATTCCAATCCACATTTTATGTTCAAAATGTTTCTTTTTCAGAGATGAGAGGGACAAGATAAAAATTCCCAAAGACATGGATGACGCTAAGGCCCTGGGGACAGTGCTTTCCAAATATAAGGACACCTATTATACACAAGTGCTTTTAGCATATTTTGCTACTTATGTCTTGTATCCTTGAAACAAAATCAGACAAGTTTCACATTTGCTAATTTTTTTTTTTTTAGCAGTTGGTTAAAAGTTGGAGCTTCAACTTTAAGTTGACTTATTATAACTCCAGTAGCCAGAAGGTTGTAAGTTCAAGTCTTGATCTGTCTCAGGGTTGTAGAGAGAGGCTCATGTCTAGACAGATTATGTTGCTGCTTGTTCTCTATACCGCTTCCCATGTTAATGGTTGTGGGAGGCCTGGCGCCTGTTCTAGGGAACTCGGGGCATTAGACAGGGTGCCAATCCATAACATGGCACCCACGCGCATGCTCACTCACACAATACGGGCAATTGGGAAATGCCAATTAGCCTACCCTGCACGTCTTCGGACTGTGGAAGGAAACTAGAGGAAACCCACCAATCACGGGGAGAATGTGCAAACTCTATGCACACAAACCTGAAGATGGGACTTCAACCTTTGACCCTGGATGTGCGAGGACACAGTGTTAACCACTATCTGGAATCTGATGCTAAAGCTTTTGGGGCATCTGTAACATCTGTAAAACATGACATGATGCATCTCTTATTTCATTCTAAGGGTGTGCAAAGTTTTGCACTCCACACTCCATATGCTCTAAATATTCAACTTGGCTGTGAAAGCTAAAATTGTTCTCAGGTATACTGTGAGAATGTCTTAGTTTTGCTATAGAAAGATCTGATATCAGTATCTATTGATGTGGGATGAACATGAGACCTGAAAGGCCAATAATAAATTAATAGTTTAGAGTTTAAGGAAAACCAAATCTGTTGTTCTTCCTTAATAGTTCTCCTTCAGCCTCCAGACATTTGCTATTCCGGGTTCAATTTTCCTCAGTATCCTCTCCGGTTATCTGTACCCCTTCCCCCTGGCCCTGTTCCTGGTTTGCCTGGTAAGTGTGAAATAATAATACACATGATCACAAAGCAAGTGATTATACACTGTGATCAATTTGTGCTGTTGCCACTGTATTTATTATTCTGCACCACACTCAGTTTGAATATTCTGCTTCTCAGTGCTCAGGTCTGGGAGCATCTTTCTGCTACATGTTGTCTTATTTAGTGGGCAGACCCGTGGTGTACAAGTACCTCACCGAGAAAGCGCAGAAATGGTCACAACAGGTAAGAAGATATCAGTGTATGGTAAAATGCTGTGTGGAGATAGATATGATGAAGGCAAAAAAAGTTATTTTGTTTCGTTGCTTCAAATGATGATTTTAATTTATCTACAGGTCGATAAGCACAGAGAACACCTCATCAATTATATCATCTTCCTGAGAATTACACCGTTTCTCCCAAATTGGTTTATTAACATCACTTCCCCGGTCATCAACGTGCCTTTGGGAGTCTTCTTTTTTGGAACGTTCCTTGGTAAGATGGAGGAAAAAAAAAAGCACTTTTTAAAAACTTTTTTCTTATGTTTAAAAAATAAATGTTGCACATTCTCCTATATGTGATTATCTGTGCTGAGATCTGAGATATCTTGTTCAAAAGAAAACCAAGAAAGCCTATGTGAAAAACCTTGTTGATATCGATTAAATATTTAGACTTTTTTGGCAGTATTGAGCTTTCAGTGTTGTCTCTGAACTGGTGCTTTTCTCGTGATGAATGATTATACAACATGCATATTTAATATATTTGATATAAAGACATTTTGGAGCACAAGCTGTAATTTATTTAAAGTTTTCTGACAGGGTGACAATTCATCCTTCTGAGTCAGAAATATACATACACCCGCTTAGATTATTAATTCAGTAGGGCTGAAGGTCCCAAAATGTCTTTAAATTTGTCAAATCCAATGCCTCTGAACATTGATCATGACATATCTACAGTCTGTAACTTCTTCGTGCCAACATAAAAGGGTTTGTTTGTCAGCACTCCTTGGATTGTCCAACACAATCTCCTGGAATCTCTTGGAGACATTTCTAACCAACTGCAGACTCCAAGATCACTTAGACAATTGTACCCAAGTACAAGTTATTGGGAGAAATGCTTAATTTGCAGAGATTTAGATGAAGAAGAACCCAAACTGTCACCCTCAACTGAGTGTAAGTTTGTTCGGATGGTCAGGAACACCTCAGAAACCACCAAGGTTCAGGCCTGCGTGAACTGGAAGCTCCTCGAACACCAGCATCATTGTCATTGTTTTTGAAAGCGTGCAGTCCAAGTAAGAAACCCCTTCTCCAATATCAACTTCAGTCATCTTCAAACTTGACAACAGTTTCCAGCTGACCACATGGACAAAGGAAAAAGCCTTTTCAGGGAAGGTTTTGACCAGAGGTATGTTTGGTAACGATGGAGCATTTAACCCCAAGACCGCTTAAGCATGGTTTTGGTAGCATCTTATCTTGGGGCTGTTTTGCTGCCAGTGGATGAAGTATATGAAGTAACAGTGGATGTTTTGCTGAAGTGTATGAAATCATGGTGAAGGAGGCTTACCTCAGAAGTCTTTCAGCATAATCTCAAGCCATCAGCCAGGCAGTTGAAACTTTGAGTGTTCCAACAGGACAACAACCTCACACACGCGCATCAAAGTTGTGAAATGGATCAACTTTTGTAGCTTCAATCCTACTAAAAATGTTGGGACCGTGCTTAAAAGTCAGGTTTGTGACAGAAAACCAACCACTTTAAATGAACGCTACAAATTCTACTGAGAAGAGTGGTCTAATATCCATCCAGAATTTTTGCCAGAAGCTGGGTGATGGCTACCAAAAGCATGTCCTGAAGGTGAAACTTAAGAGACATTCAACCAAATATTAGGCTTGTGAATGTTTCTGTTCCCACAGAAAGATGCATCTCTTCGTAACAAGTTATCTGTAAATTTTCAAGGATCAGGCGTTCACAGGAATGACTTCAGTGGGCTCTGAGCCACCTCGGATGGCACCATAATTCACAGACTTTTTAAAATACAGACTTTTCACAGACTGGACAAAATTAAATTCCAGACTCTGACCAAATTTAGGATCAATTCAGGTTTTACATGTTTCATTGAAATTATTTAATCAACAAACGAATGTTTTTTGTTTTTGACTGTTTAGGGAAGCTTAAATTCTCTTGATCTTCTAAAGCCAAACAACTACCTCATCATTGGAGTTGATTCATATGTGTGATTATTAAATTGAATTTATGTAGCTGATTTGAAAATTATGGCTCATGTAATGCACTCCAGCCATGAGGGGGAAAAAAAACGAAAGTGCGAAAGCATCCTGCTGTAGATAAGAATAGCATGTTAAACCGGTTCAGTTTCTCAGTGTGCTCTCACATTTCTCTTTCAGGAGTCGCTCCTCCATCTTTCGTAGCGATAAACGCCGGAACGACGCTGTACAAGCTGACCACAGCGGGCGAGGCCGTATCCTGGTACTCCCTGGCCGTTCTGGCTGTTCTAGCTGTAGTCTCTATTCTCCCGGTGTGCTTCCAGAAAAAGCTGCAGGAAAAGATGGAATAAAGCCACCACACTTTTTTTTTTTCCGTCCTTAAGGCTTGTCCTCCATTTCATTTCTGCTTATCCCTGTCCTCACATACGCCTGTATTTTTATTTTTTTTTTCTTTCTTTCTCTGTCGTCATGCAAAACGGGCTCAGAACTTTTGAACTTGGACCGGCTCGTGATCATACGCTTCTTCTTCTACTTCTTCTTCTTTCTTTTTTTTTACTGTTTTATCTGTTTTTATTAACCTTGTGTCAGAAATCATGTTCCCCTATTAAGCCTAATTTTGCTTCTAACTTTAGACTAATACCTTTTGAGGTATTTTTTTTAACCTGTGTTGCTTTGGCAGCACAAACAGGGTGCTAGCTATGCCTGGAGAACTTTCAAATACAACACCTCTCACATATGCCGTGCCATCGATATTACGTTTCCCCACAGTTTGCTAGTAACAAGCAGATTTGTACTGGAGATGAACCAGACCTTCAGACCTTATGTAGGAGAATCTCTTGGTAGATGTTTTCCTCCACAAATGTATAAGAAGACGCAATCTCCAGGAACCAATTGTGTTTATAATGCCTCATATGTATTTTTTTATTTTTTAACTTTGCTTTTTTTTTTTTGTGCTTATTTTGCTTTTCATATCTAATTAGTCTTAAATAGAAGATTACTGGAACTAGACCGCACTGACCTTTTTGATTTCTTCCTTCATCTTGGATATAAGAGAAAAAACAGGAGTAAAATATTATAATAATATAAATAAATAAATAATATAAATATTCAGACGATTTAGGGTGCAGTATGAGGACTGAGATTTCAGATTTAAGAACTACATCTCTCCACAACAAGCAGTCTTGTTTGCACTAGGTAGATAGATGCTGGATACCTCATCGTGTACGATCTCACTGTTTCCTTCACCTCCATCCAAGGCATTGGTTAAACCCTTTAGTTTGCAATCCTGGTTCTGGCAGTGCTTTGAGCACTTCAATTCATAGAAAAGAGGGATCATTTCCTAGTGAACCTCTACAAATCATTTTAAAAACACATCCACTTCACTAAGGTGCATTTCTACTCTGTTTATACGTCTTATTCTTTTGTTTTGTTCATGATTATGTTGGTTGCCCACACACACACACACACACACACACACACACACACACACACACACACACACACACACACACACACACACACACACACAGTATTACATTGACCTCTTTTGGGATGTTCTTCATATGTATATGCTACTAATTGATAATTCTCTTCTTTTAAATGTCATTAAGAAATGCTATATACTGATAAATCTCATTATAGATAAGATATTAAGAAGACAAGAAGATATTTATTATGAAATTATTAAAAAAAATTGTTTCCTTCGCTGACATTTTGTGAGTCTTTCTTGTGTTTATGATAGATTTTCTATATAAAAACAGGACAAATGTAAAATAAAAAAGCAAATACACTTGAGGAGGAAGGGACAGGAAGCTCTAGGGTTTCACTTCAAGTGTTGTGACCATTTGTTTAGTTTTGTTTTACCACCTGCATTGGACGGATATTGAATAGGAATAGACTAAAAAGATGGATAAGTAAAATATTGTTAAGGGACTAAGCTGTGCATTCCTTGAGGGAAATAACTGCTGCATCTTATTCTGTCTTTATGTTCTAGTTCACATTGCCAGGATTGTATCTGGTGGCTTGCCTTCTTCCCATAGTGCATCCTGGTGCAGCCATCCATGTGATAGACAAGAAAATGTTATATATCAGACCAGGCCAATTGGTCCATGGTTCAATTCTGATTTTCACATGCCCTCTACAACTGTTTTCAAAGATAGACATAGATCAGCAGGGACACTCTGACCAGTCTGTGGCAACCTGGGATGCAATTCCTTTTCTCCCCATGTGCTTTCTCACTAAGTTTTGAATGCCCTTGACCCTGTCACTGATTGTCCTTCCTTGGATCAGATATGGTAGGCACTAACCAATGCATACTGGGAACACCCAGCAAGCCCTGTTGTATTGGAGTTGATCTGACGCAATCATCTGGTCAGCACAATTTGGCCTTCGTCAAAGTCGCCTTTGTCAAAGTATACTTGTCTGTTATTCTCACTTCTAACACATGACTGCTCACTTGCAGCCTAATATTCATTGACAGATGATGACCATTGTAATTAGATAATCAATGTTATTAACCTCATTGGTCACAGTGATATTAATTTTATGTCTGGTAGGTGTAAATCTGAATAAGAAGAGGAATATTCAAGAAGTAACAGTACTGTACTTTTGGATTCAGTGAACATTAAGAGTAATACAAAAATTTCAGACAAATTTCTTTCATCAGTCCATTACCTGATTTCACCACCTTCAGCCTCAGTGCTCAGATATATAAGTATATAATTATATAATTACACAGAATTGCAAACATCCATATTATATTTAACTCACATATTCTGGTATACATTAGATGCCCTGTACAGGTAAACATTTTAATCCCCAATTTGTATGCAAAAACACTTTGCTGCTCAAAAGCTTGTATTGCTCATTTTTCTTTACTGTAAGCCGTTGCTTTAGTTAGCCAGAAGAGGGCAGTCTATCCATGCGCACCATGAAACTGTTAATTAAAGACACTTTTTCTCTCTCTCAAAATGTTCTCCCCAAAGTTATCTAAACTACTGTTATATTATTATTTCTTATTATTATTCCTTGTTATTTAACGGCAGTTGGAATCCAGTAGGTTGCAATACCGCCAACTGTAGGTCTCATTCTCCCTCATCTTCCTGGCTTTTATACCTTACTGCTGATCATTTTCCTATAGTATAAGAGTTGTTTTATACCAGGGATCAGGTCACAGCTTCAAGGTTCTTTGTTCGATAGGATTGTTGTCTATCTGGAGTTTGCCACAATCTTCCCATGTCTATATGGGTTTCCTCTGGATTCTCCAGTTTCCTCACACCTCCCAAAGCCAAAATGATACACTATATTGTCAAATGTTTGTGGACACATCACTATATGTCGACCATGGTTGAACATCCCAGTCCAGAATTAGTGCCCCTTTCCTCTTACAACAACCTCCTGTCTTCTGGGAAGGCTTTCTGTTAAATTTTGGAGCCCAGCTGTGAGGGTTTGTGTTCATTCATCCACCTTCAAGTTATACAAAGGTGTTTGGTGGGGTTGAGGTCAGACTTTGGTGAAGACCACCCAAGTTTTTCTACCCCAAACTTGATGAATCGGGTCTTCATGGAGCTTGCATTGTCATGCTGAAACAGGTTTGGGCCTTGTAGTTTCAGTGTAGATGAACTGTAATTCTATAGCGTATTACAACACTCACTCAATGTCTATACCCCTTTATTCTGTATACAGGGTGACATGGGTCCTGGAGACTATTCCAACAGACTTAGGGCACAAGGCAGGGTAGACCCTGGATGGGGTGCCACGCCCCACACACACACACAGACAGAGTCTTTTCACACTAAAAACAATTAGCCTAATTTGTATGTCTTTGTGAGAGGAAACAGAGTACATGTAAGAAACTCATCAGGCACGGTGAGAACATGCAAACTCCATGCTTGCAGACACGAGGTTGGAATCGAACCCCTGGAGGTGGAAGTCCACAGTCCTGACTACTATGACACCATGCCGCCTCATATTACAACATCATGTACAGATATGTGTTTCAGACTTTTTTGGGGGAAGAACCTTATGCAAGTGTGATGGTTAGCTGCCCACAAACCTTTGGCCATATACACCATACTTTTCAGATATTTGTTTGTAAAACATTCCACTTCACAATGTGCTGCTTTGTGTTGTTCGAGCATATAAAATCACAATAAATAACATTTACGTTATGGTTGCAACGTGATAAAATATAGAAAACTTTAAGGGTTATGAATAATTTTGCAAGGCACTGTACAGTAGTGTAAGAATGATTGGTTATGCTAAAGATGCTAAAGTGCCGTCCAGGGTTGCTGTATTCCAGTTTCACACCTGGGATAAAACTCAGGTCCAGAATGTCATATTAAGACATTGTTCAAAGACAAGAAAACCACACATTTTCTTTTAATGGTTTGCATAAAGCGGATTCATGCACGATACTGCGGTGAGGGCGTGCACGGATGTGTGCGTGCGTGCGCGCTCGCTCGCTCGCTCGTGCGTGTGGTATGGGGGCAATCCCATGATGTGTCCGTCGCAAGAACGCATGCGTACAAGCTCGAGCTCGAGGAGCGGTCGAGAAAAAACAGCTGTAAGAGCGAGAAGCGCCCAGAATGCAATTCGGTCTTCTGTACGGGCTCGTGCTTTGATTTTTTTTAACGGTTAATATATAAAGCGCGTCCGCGATGGTCAATACTCGACATAAGACAGGAGCTATGGCTGTGTGATTATAATATGCACCTCTGCAGCAGGGCGGACACACGGCCACGACCGGACCAGCCTCAAAATGAGCACCGGCTTCAGCTCGAACTCCTGCCGGTTCGCGGATTACTTCGTGATCTGCGGACTCGACACCGAAAGCGGACTGGAACCAGACGAGCTGTCCGGTAAGCGTCGCGACCCGAACCGTTTCAGCGGTTCTGTTCATTTTTGGTTATGTTTAGATTTAGATTTTTGTGGCACTTATTATGAGGATTTAACACACATTTCTGTTTCTCTTTCATCATATAAAGCGAATGGTTGAAATATCCAGAAACCTGAAACATATTGTATCTTAATGAAACGTCTTGTAAAGCTAACAAGCTAATATTTCTCCAAATAGTTGCGGCCCAACGTTTATCCCGAGAACATCATACATTATACTTCGTGGTCATGTCCTTTTTATTCAGGCCTTTGTATTTATTTATCTATTAATGAATTTGTTTGTTTGTTTATTCACTTTAATGAGCGACACCTCCATGTCCTAACCAGAAACTAACTCTCAATACACTCAGTCTTGTAGACAAACATCTATTAGACAAGGGAATGCCTCCTTCATTCCATCTCCTTAATTATATCTTTCAATTTATTTAAATGCACAGATTGCACAGGAATAAATACAGATTGCATTTTCTTGTGGTTAAGCACTTCCCTCTTTTTTTTTGTTTGCACTGAAAGTAAATTTCCTTTGGTAATCTTTCTGTAAACCGCCAGTTTCTCCCAATTTAAAGGTTCAGTAAGCATTCTGTTTTTTAAAAATACCCCGGCCAATTTGTATATCATGATGTCGCCCATAAAACTCAAAGCATTTTAGCCATTTTTTTTTAATGAGCAAAAAACATGTATAGGGATCAGGATTGTGTAGTGACAGAATCTTTTTTCAGCACAACAATTTTAACCAACTAGACAAACGTGACTAGAATTTTTTTAATGGGTCATGTAGGCAAAGAAATAGCACAGATACACATGATCACATGTTTTTCTGGTAGTTTTCAGATGTTTATATGACGAAAAAAAAAAAAGTAAAAATGCTTATTTTGAGAGTTCCACATTTTTGCAACGTCACTGCCATATTTCGGTAGTGGTAAAATTGACATATCATGAAAGTAATGATAACTTTGGTTTTAACTGACAAGTCTGAAAACCCAAATGTACAGTTTGATGTTTAAAGTCTCCTGACACACTGGCAGGATTTCTGTATAAGCAATTGTAAGTAATGCTGTGTTGCCGTACTGCTTGGGTTTTAAGGGTTTTAGATGCACAGATTGCACAGAGAAAAATATGGAATTTTCTTGTAGTTAAGCACTTGCCCACTTTTTTTTTGCACTGATAAATTCCCTTTGGTCAGCTTTCTGTAAATCACCAGTTTCCCCCAGTTACAATAAGCATTCTGTCTCATAAAAATAACCTGACGATTTTCAAAACACCCTATGATTAAAAAATCCTATGGATTAGGCCATAACCTTTTAGCAAAAATAAAGTTTATTATTGTGATAGGAAATCTTGTTCATAACACTGATTTCTGGTCTAGAAGTGCTTGAGTAAAGGAACATGCGGTATTTGAGAGACTGTTTGTTCGAGAAAACGTTTGTTTTATTATTATTATTGTTAATATTAATATTTTTTGGATTGTTGTCATAACTAAATTGGAAAAACAACATGTTAGGAAAGGTAAGTCAAATCAAATAAAATACATATTAAAGTTTGCTAAAAGTTTATATAGATTGTGTGAAAGGATTGACATTAAAGGCGGGAATCACCAGGGACAACCTGATACAATTTTATTACGATACCTAGACTTATATTGCGATTCTGTGTCATGATTTTATAAATTATCCTGATTTAATATTGAATTTTTATTTTAAAGATTTTGTTATAATTCTAAACAAGCTTAGCAAATAATTTGCTGCTACCTATTGGTGTAAATAGTTTACAGTGCAGGACCTGCAGGATTATAGATGAACATTTTGCTATCTCAAATGAAAACACATGTTAAAAAATATATAATAAACGATTTATGAGTGTGATGAAACGTGAATTGTCACACAAAAGAATCATGATACATCACTGAATCGATTTTCCTTGTCTACTTGACATGCTGCTTGATAATAAGCAGCAGGAATGTGGGAGTGGCCTTCAGATTTTTGTTTTGAGTATTGTCCCCTACCTTTGATTTAATCAGTCTAACTTAATTGATTTTATGAAGACGTTTGTCATTTGCATTTCACAAGCTTTACACATTTTAAAAGATGCTGCTGGAGACAATAAAAGAAAAAAACCCCATAAAACAATAATGGATTTGTAAATACATATACAACACAGGACTAGTCATACTTAGCAAAGTAGTGTCAAATCCTTAAACTAACATAGATATAGTGTACATTGTTTGGATAGAAATTGTAGTTAGAAACATACATTAAGACGTAATTCAGTAAAATATTAATAGCGTTTAATGTGTCGGTCAAAATCTGTTGTGAATGAAAAAATTAATGAAAAAATTCTGGACTTCAAAATAAAAGCACGTTAGACAGGACAGCTGGAAAGGTGTAACCCCTCAGGGAGTGTTCATTTGCTTAAGCTTGCAGCAGAAAAGTGGAGGATGCCATCCTATGTAAGAGTGATGTGTTATCATGGGATAGAATGCAATGTTGCTTTTAATCCCTTCAGGCTATATGACGAATTGACAAATGCTAAGATCCTAGAGGTGGATCTTTCATAATAAGTGCCGGGAATGTGGGAATGGGTTTACGAAGTTTAGAAATCCCATTAAATTTTATTTTGAGAATTGTCCTCTACCTTTGATGTAATCAGTCTAACTCAATTGTTTGTCATACACATTTCACAAGTTTCACAAATTTTAAAAGATGTTGCTGGAGACAAAAAAATAAAATAACAACAGAAAAGTAGAAAAATGGATATGTAAATACGTAAATAGCATGGTAAAAGTCAAACTGCAAAACAACTTGGAAAAATTTGGCAAGGACGTATTTTACATAATCCTACACAGATATGTGGGATATTGTCCAATACTGTAGTGTCACATTGAATGAAGCTAACAATATAATTTAAAAATAAGGAAAAGGAAATATACAAACTTCATTCTACTGTACTTCAGTAAAACTAGTTGTGATCCTATTAACAAGAGGTGATTCTTTGTAAATATTCCTTTGTTATTACTTTGTAATTCCACTCTTTGATTGAAGTTTCTTGTGGTTTCATAGCAAACAGCAACAGCTGTGAAATTACTGAAAAGTGATAAATAATAAATATCACGTCTTATTTTCTTCCTGTTTGAGTCTAAACCATAATAACATTCTTTCACCAGTGTATCTAGAAAAAGGGCTGTGAATTGACTTTATACATAAAGTTAGACTGTAATATGTTGATCAATGCTCTTGTCATAGAGAGATACTGCACAGAGTGCGATGCTACAGTCCGATGTTACGAAGCTCAGTTGCACGATGAGAGGAGATTCGTCACGGCTAGTTGGGAGTCGTGAGATGCCAAGCATGATGTCGTTGACTGTGGTGTTAGCTTTAGAGTTGATCTGTTAAAGGAGATAAGCGAGAGCTGGACAGACTCAAAGACTAAAGCACTGCTGCATTGCTGTCTTAGGTATTTAGTTGACTTAGAATATTGTTACTACATACAAATGATAACACTTTTTTCTTATTATTTAGCGTAAGTCTTTCTTCAGTGTCATCACGTCATGTCTTTTGTCTGTGACACACATATATCTTGCATGTGGAGATCGTAGTACATCTCAGAATTGATTATTATTATTACACGAATAATAAGTAATAAGGTTTTGAGTAAAAGGTTCTTGCCTTGTCAAAGAATCGGTTTACAACAGATATTAAAATACTGATACAGATCCAGCTACAACCCTGCTCAATATGCTCTTTGTGATTTGGGTCACAAATTTGTTGCAAACTGTGGAACTGTGGGAGAAACTGCACATCAGCTAGTCACCTACGTTGAGAATCTACAGCTTTTTAGCAGATACACAAAACTTTGTAATTACAGTTTTGTAATTTTGATTAGCTTGAAGTAGTACCTTGGGTCTTGGCTGATATCGCACTGCACACCATACATAAAAATCATATACATATAACTATTAAGTACTGTTCTTTCACTCTACACAAAATACATCACCAGAAGATCTAGTCTTTTTTTAATGAGACTAGACCTGAAGCAACTTCTAGGCAGCATCTCATGGGGCGTCATTAGCCGCTCTGGCATTCCCCTTGGAGACTCTGTTTGGGAGTTGTTGACTCTTGCTCTCTCTCTCTCTCTCTCTCTCTCTCTCTCTCTCTCTCTCTCTCTCTCTCTCCCTGTTTCTCTGTTAAAAGCTCCGTTTCAGTTTATTTTATGATTTCCTGTAACTGATTTTAATATTAGTCGTGTATGTTAGTATGGATAATAATGGTATGACTGAACTAATTGTTGTGAAAACATGTTTCCCAAATCATATACTTGGGACTGTATTGTAGCCTATTATAATATTAGATAAATGCATGTAATCTATTTGTGAATGATTCCCAATGAAAAAGGAAAGATATGATATGCTACTTTGTTTGATTCAATGTCACTTCAGATGTCAAATTACAAGTCTCTAAGTAGGAATTTCATCTTGAGGTTTTGTTTTCTTATTTTTTAATGGATTTTAGTTGAATATACCCTATGACAGTATATTTGACATAATTTTTAAGCATCAAATTATTGAGCTGTATAGTAACACAATAAATCATTAGGAAGATTAGAATCTCAGGATTTTACAATACATTATTCAAAAGGCTACAAAAGATTAATGTGTGACTGAATGAGCTAGCGCTGATGTATAATATATATATAATATGTGAAGCTTTAGCAAAATGCATGGACATATCTATACAAATACATGTATAAAATAATATATTATGTCATAATTTTAAAAAGTCTAAACTGCTGACCTGAAGTAATATATATAAGTTCTGTTCAGATGTGTATGAAGTAGGTATAAGTCAAATAGTAACAGTAACTCTGTGACAGATCTCACAGATGTTCTGTCTGTTTGATAGAAAATAGTTTTAGCTTTCAAATCAGAAAAAAAACATGGATGAGAACCAAAATGTGTGGAAACATTGACCATTTGAAGGATATCTGCATTTATTGGGACATTTTTACGGCAACATAAAAATCCTCCTTCAATTACCAGAAAACCTGAACATATAAGGTTTTCAAGAGTGCAGCATGTCCTTAAAAGGTAAACAGAAAGCAGCAAAATTGATGGCTGGTTAAATGATTAGTGTCTGTTTCGTTGGAGGGAGCACATCATAACCCAGTTATGGGTGAAAATTGCTCTTGTTAATGTACTCTGTGTGCAGTGGTGTGTTTTGAGCGAGGTGACACACGAAGACATGACTCACTTACCACGTTCATTAATTTCATACAGTTATTGTCCTTTGTTCGGGTATTAGGAATTTATTATTCAGGATGCAGTAAGAAACATTTACTTAGGACAAGTTTGTTTCTTCTAAATCAATTGAGATTTTAATCTGACTGTTTGTGCAAGCCCTAGCTAGAACACTTTATGAAAATGAGCAAAACGGAATAACCCATGTAGTGGGCGAGAATTTTAGCCAAATTATATACAGGGGTAGAGTGTAATCCTGTCAAAGGTTAATAGCTCAGTCAAAACACTTTAAAATATCTTGAAACACTTTAAAATATCTTGAAAATTTATGTTTAGTGATATCATTTACATACTTTCTGTAATGTCTAACAAGGTTGAAGATAGTTGTTAAGGATCTTGAAACAGAGCATTTTCAATGCTTTAATTCAATTACAGTGTGCTGATCCTGTGTCCTATAACCATTTCAGTGGTTTAGGCAGCTATGTTTTGTTCTGTAGATTTCCTGGTTCTGGGTAGAATTTCGGACAGAAGCCTTTGGACAACCAGCTGCAAGAAAGTACAAGACTAAACCTAGGCCTCCATATACTGTAGGTTTGGGGACCTCCCCGTTTTTTTTTTTCCAGCAAACACTGTAATGGCTGGAAAGTTTTTATCTTATCTGCCCACAATAAACAATTCATTTTGTAGCGGCAAAGATTTGAGTAGTTTCTATAAAGTGTGTAATGCATTAATTCTGTTGAAGGGTGCCAATAATTTAGTAATTGTGGATATGGTGAATGATCATATATATATATATATATATATACACACACTCACACACACACACACACAGTCAGCCAGTCAGCCTACATTGCATGTCTTTGGACTTTGGGAGGAAGCCTGGTTACCCAAGAAAACCCACCGCGCAAGGTGCAAACCTGGCATGGCATGCACATAAACTGGTGGCAAGATTCAAACCCCCAACCCTGGAGGTGTGAGGCTGCAGTGCTAACCACTAAGCCACCGTGCTGACCAATATAACTAACACTGCTTCTGTTACAGTATTTGCAATATAATCAGAATTTTCATACCGCAGTTCAAATAGAATTGAAATATCTAGTTGTTTCTTTAGCAGACCTCTTTGATTTGCCAAATATACATTTTAAAACTGTTGTTATGATTATGAAAAGACTGACGCTTCCTCTTCGCTGGAGGCTGCTGACCTCAGGATAAAGAGGATACACGTGTGATGAGATGTTGCACATTCTGTTAAAAACGCAGCACATCCTTCCCTCTTTTTGACGTTCCACTTACCATTTCATGAACTTTCTTTCAGTTTTCTTGTGCAGCTCAAACAAGCACATGATTTGTACCACAAATAGCTCAATCTCTCATCCCTGTTAAGGAGATTGATATTATCTTGTGTTGAGCTGTGACATGAGTTCACGTACATGTTCGGTATGCCGTCTGCATTTCCATGGCGTGACTGGCTCCATGAGTATGAATGCCACACGTGTTTCGAGGTTTAGTGTAGTTCTTGGCAGAGCTGCAACAGTGCAGTCATTGCATGTCGGTGTAGTCCAAGGAAAATGTGTGTTTCTGAAACCTTTGTGACACTTTTGTGGTAATCTATAGCATGCATTCTGAATCTGGGTCACTTGTTAAAGTAAACAACAATGTAAAGAATGCATAAGAAATGGTTTAAAGATACAAGCTGACAGCATGCACATGTCATTATCATATGTTTAAACATCAGGTGGTAGAACAGTAGTTAATTATTTCTTAGTTATGAAGTAATAAATAAAATGTGTGAATAAATACCCGTGGTTGTGTTGTGGTTATCTTATTGTAAATTATTATAATTTGAGCAATTTGAAGACTGTACTGTTTGTTTTATATAACAACAACTAATCCTGAAGTGTTTGTGCCTCTTATACAAGCATCTGTCTAACATCAACATTTTGTATTTTTGCAAATCGAATCCACTCTCACTCTGAGGACTTCCCTGTGTCAGAAAACTTACTGCTGTTAATTTTCGCTGTGATGCTGGAGACTGTTAAATAACATCTCAAATCTGTATTCTGCTTATCCGATCATTTTTGTACCTTAACTTTTGCTTACACATGCCAAAACAAAGCGTTGGCGCCTGGTAAGGGTAGATTTCTTGTCTACCATATTGAAGGCCCAGGTTCAATACTCAAACCCCAGTTACCGGATGTAGTCCAGTGCAGTCCCAAACCTGGATAAAATTAAGGTTATGATTCAATTATTTGTCACGTGCACAGTGAAATTAAAATCCCCACAAGGAATCCGGTGTCAGAGGACACGATCAGACAGGCTATAGCACCCCTGGAGCACATAGGGCCTTGCTCAAGGGGTCAACAGTGGCAACTTGGCAGTGCTGGGGCTTGAACCCCCAATTTTCCGATCAGTAACCAGGTTAACTGTTTGAGTCACTACTGACTCCCATAACATGGAGGAATTGTGTAAAGAAAGGTATCCGTCACACAACGCATATTCGATGGTCCGCTGTGGTCCCAAAAGACTGACAACAGCAAGCTGAAATAATGCACATAACTTGCTTTTTGGGAATGTTAAGGCAAGAAATAAATCCAATGCAAACATATAAAAGGTAAATTTTTATTTTGAAATGTGCATCAACGTGGAAGAATTGCTGAAATTAAATTTACGCAAAGTGTGCAATTCTGTTCCGCATGTTTATTTACAGAAATTTGTCATGTTATACAAATAGTTTGAATGAAATATACATTTTTTAATTACAGTTTGAACATTCAGGCATTAAAACTATGATGTTTATTAAGATAGTTAAACTGTTACATATAAGCTGAATATGTCTAGTTATCTGGATCGTCCACAGTACAGGAATGTAAAGCAGTAATGTCAGAGCTGATGTTAAAGAAAATAAATCAACACCTTCTGATTAATCAGAACTACTTAGGATTTAATAGGGGTGTGGTTTAGAACAATACAGTAACTTTTTTGAGTAAATTACTCATGCTGCATGGCCTGAAGGGAAACCCTGATCACTTTCACTTTAGTATAATGATGATGATGATAATAATGACGACTCTTATTATTTCGCATGTTGGCTTTGCCCACAAAATAATAACACTGGAAGGGTATCTTTTAGACTAGAAGGTTGTATTTAAAAGGTTTTTTATTTTATTTATTTATTCATTTATTTTTGCAGAATGTGCATGAGGACTAGCCTGCAGCAACACAGCTGCATCTGTAGTTTCCAATACAAACGCACACACAGGTGCTTGAGATGTTTACAGTAGCAAGAAAAGAATAAACAGACTTAATGGGTCTCAGCTTAAAGCCTTTCCCGTCTGTATCCCTTTGAACTCATTAAAGCTCTGTTCCTGATTACAGATGTATGCAAGATCTGGTTTGCTTTCACACACAGACTTTATTTCAGTCCTGAATCTGTTCACAAACCTAAGGAATGCACATTTTAGTCGAAGGATAAAATATATACAACCAATACAGATACTGCATTGCTATAGAATGGAACAATTTTGAAGTTTTCTGCAGACCTTGGTTCACTCGTCTTTTCTTCATTGCGTTACACAAGCGCACTTTCTCTCTCCTGTAACCAAGTCTGTGACGTCCACTAGCACACTGAGAACAGCCCTCATTCTTTTATTCTGTTCTTTTCCTCCTACACTGCGTAGGGGTGAGGAAGTGCTCTCACTCCTACTGAAAAGCTCCACAAAGGCAGCGCTAGCACTGTTGGTGCAGATCCAGTTCTCTTTCTACTTTAGTCATGTCCATTTCCCACCTGTCGTGTAAGGGCACTCCTTCATCAGTAACAACTACCAACCTGAGAGGGCGTAGGCTAACACGTGCTTCCTCCAACACACATGAAGATGCCGAACTGTTGCTCATGCACCATTAGGGAGTGCCGTAACAAAGTCAGAGGAAAGAGCTATCCAATCCATTCAGGATTGCTGGACCATCACCTGGCTGATTTAAACTTGTAAACTTCAGATGATAACTGTTGTATTACTCGCGAGCGCCAGATCCATCCCTACGCTATGACTCTCCTTGCCGCAGAAATGGGTTCAGAGTTTCAGATATCAGATGAGGAAAACTTCTTTCTTCCCATCTGATGGCCACATGAACAACTTTGCGTCTCTTTCCGTTTTAGAGTTTCAAGCCAAAACAAAATTTAATCAAAGCCAATGCTGCTGAGTTTGAGCTGTGAACGTTGAATACACTGTGTACGCCGTGCGTGTGAAAAATAATGTAGAAACTCTCTGATTGATTTTTCTTGCTTCATTATTTAATCAATGTATGAATACCGGTCTATAGCACTGTGCAGATTTTCCATTCTCTCCGATTACGTAAATCTGTCTTTCCCTTGTTGCTCTGTGCTACAACTTGCCATGACCCAGTCATTTTTTTTTTCTACAGTGTCTAGTCACATTAAGGCCGGATGATAGATGTAACGAGGTCTTGAAAGCTTTCTGTAAACTTGCAGTTTTCAGAGTTGCTCAATAGACATCATTGATTTTAATCTCAGTGGAAAAGAGTGTTTTTTATTCAAAGACTTTCTAATCAAGGGTATTTTTTTCTGACTCACTACAAGGCCTTTTTCATATGAGGGCGATCTACTGTTAACTTAATCACAGTAAACCTAAAATGTCATTTCTGATTCACAGTCTTGGTGAGCGGTAGGGGTTATTCAGGCCGTTATGAACGTTGGGATTTCTTGCGGTTGAGTAATGATCACACTTGAGACGTTGGTTGTGTGTCAGATCCCTGTTTCAGATGATTATCACATAGCACATGTCTGTCCAGTGAGCTTATAGTGTGAAAACCAGATTTTACTGTATTTGCAAAACAAATGATGTGTAGATCAGGGGATATATCACACTAAACTGTCCCATCATGCACCACAAAAGGAAAAGGAAGATGCTTCCTGCAGATAAGGAGATATCAGAGAAAACCACAGAAGCACACACGTATCTGCCAAGCCATCTTTGGTTGCGGCTCAAAGCTTGAATTCATAACAAGTTCATCCAAAATGGACAGGCATGGCACTGTTATTTAAAACAAAAGCGCCATCCATAATTATGGTCATGCTTCATGGAAATAGGTCTTCATGCCTGTTTTTTTTGCGGGTCTGTAGAACGGTTCCTTTCTTGCAACACTACTTTAACACACTTCCCCATTGAAAAAATGTTGCCAATTGTGACGTTGTTCGATCTGCCAGATGTGCACCGTTCTGTTCTCTGGTGTTGTTGAGCAATCACACTGTGCAATTTCTTTGCAGAAATGCATCCTTGGTTTCTTTTATTACTCCAGTGGAAAATTTAATTTATTCAATGTTCTAGTATGAATTTTTATTACATATAAAAATTTTCACCTTTTTTTTTTTTAATAAAGTGTGCCAATAATGCTGGAGGACACCTTAAAATTAATAGTGAGATAAATTACATTATACTACAAAACTCCATTGAAACCCTGTTTTTTTATGTTACACTACTATTTGTCTGGCACTCTGTTAACAAACAATAAAAAGTAGAAATATTTTGTGTCTGATTAAAGTCTGCCAGTTTTGTCTGCCGCCAGTGAAGATGATCATTGCTCCTTTTGTCATGGCTTCTTTCTTATTTTCATTTATTTTCCAAACAACATATGCTCAGGTCACTTTATTCTTGTTTTAAATAATTATCTAGAAGCAGGCTGCACTAGTCCTGACTGTGTTTAACATGACCTTTTTTGTACTGTGATTCATGTAATTTATCAAAGCTTTGATATGATAACACTTGTGCGTCTTTAAAAACAGACGCCTAATTTATTATCTATTAAAAAAAACAGGAGGATTCAAAATGCTTCAGAGCTATCGTCAAACCCTCTCCTTCATCTGCAGTGACAGGGCACAGGGTGAAGGCCTGATTAGCGTATGTATAAGAGGCGCCTCCTGCTTGGGCGCTCTGATTGGCTGGCTCACAGCCCGTTTGCACCGCCAGGCCTTTAGTACATTGAGGCGCACAGCTGGGTTTCGGCACATTTAAATGCATAACCCTCCCCCGGTGTTTCCCATGCACCCCCGCTAGCCTTTCTCAGTGACATCACTTGTTTGAGTACATCTCTTGACCTTCCTGCTGGTCGCTTGTTGATGCGCATGCGGATGAAGCCCTTTAATCCATCTCTAAACTGTTTTTGCTTTGTCACGAGATTGGTTCTCCTTAGAAATTACAAGCTGAAATGGCCTGCAATGTTGATCTTATACACTTATAAATTTATGACACAATATACAATATAATTTTTGAGGAAATTTGGTATGAAAACATTCATTCAGATACTTGTTACTGAGATTTTAAATGAGTCAGTCTTCCAAAAAAACACTGATTAAAACCATAGTCTAACTAAAGGGATGATCTTTCAGTAGATACGAGTTTCTACTGTAGCCGGGCAATATGACAAAAACTAAATCATCATGATTTTTAAAGACATTTCTGTGATAAATTAACAACATGTATCACAATATACAAAAAAGAAGAAAAAAAAGAAAATACCATATCCTCCAAAATGAATATGGTATTTTCTTTTTTATAAAAATACTTTAAAGTAAATGTAACAAAAATTAATGTGACAGTAACACATTTATAACATTTAAACATTTTTCTAAATTAAGTGCAAAATTTAAACATCAAACCAGCTGCCTCTTGTCACTTAGTAATACGAGTATCAGCGCTTTCTGTTCAAGGCTACTACTGTCTCCCCAGTCAGTATGTGAACGTGTTACATCAGTTCATTTGAAACTGTGGTGCGATCAAAAATGGTGAGACTTAAAATGGTGTATCTGGTGTCGAAACAACTGACGGAAGAGTAGTGGATCTATCACTACAAGCCTGAGAGTAAACGGCGGAGTATGGAATGGAAGCATCCTCAGTTGCACACCAACAAATCAAACAACAGTTTTCTGTGATTCTCAAGTATTGGAATATTATATTGGAAAAAGTTTCAACAATCAACAATGCTTATTACAGCTTGTTCGTAAGTCCAATTTTTTCGCAAGTCCAACAAACATTGTCTAGGTACTAGGATACTAACACAATTGACTATACAGTACAGTGTTCTTTAGAACCGGGCCGATGGTTGAATGATTCAGCTTACTGTATGAATTACAAAAACAAGCAATGTCTGCCATCTTTTCGCCTCTCTCCAGTTACTTCAATTATTTTCACGGTTGTCTCTATTATTGCTTAGTGTTCCTTAGTAGTACTAGTTTCATTGCCTCTGCTTTTATGCCTGCTTCTGGACATCCTGGGCATGTACTGCACTTGCAGAAGATGTATGCTGCATGCATGTGACAATGTATGCAAATTCATTTTCATACCTTTTGAAAGTTACTTACTGTATGTGTATACATATTACATATATAACATTTTATATGTACACACACAGTAAAAAGATATCTCTGAAAGCAGTATTATGCCATGATATACTGTAATTTCTACTTTATTCCTTGGCTCCACTCATCCTGACAATCCTCCTTTATGTCCTGTAAATAGTTTTAACACAAGAACCCACAGTCTTAAAACTCACAAGCCAAATAAATCACTTCCTGCCTAGGAAACTCACTTTCTAACCCTGGTCACAAAGTGTACATTCAGGTCTAAAATGAAACCTGTGAATTACCACTGTTTCATTACTGAGCTGCACCCTGCTGCCCCGGTTGCCTCATACCGTGTGCTGTTTTATTTTATGAATGCTGCAAACTCTTGCTAAGCTGCTGATGAAATCAGAACCACGGTTCGCTGTTTGACCACTGCAGTATTATAAAGCAGACTAGATTCATTTCTGTGGTCAAGACATTTCTGGTCATGATTAGATCAGATAAAGGTAAAAAAACAACAACCCTACATTAGATTATAAATTAAAGCTGTGGATAATTATTAAAACCTTCCTTTTATGCTAAGAAATTAATTTAAGGCTTTAAATTAATACTCAGAATGCGTATAACTCAAAATCACTGTAGGAAGATCAGAAGTAGCTTGTGTTTAGTCCATGCAAAAAATGAACCACATAAAAATGTTTCATTTTGCTGGTAGGTCAATAAAGAAATATGTCCTCAAAATTTAATACTAGCATTGCTTAAAAATGAAAATGTTAAAAGAGCACTGTTTCCAGAACTTGATTTCCTCTTGTGGAAGTGATGATTGTTCTGTAAGGTTGCTACATTGATGGTGACCTTGTATGATGGTGACACATGGTGGGTGTCTGATATGTAAATTATTACATGCCCCACCCATTATGAGAGGATGATGAGTAGTTTGTTCTTTTTATAGTCTTTTGCCATACTGATATTCCAGAAATGTACCCTATATAACTAAGTATTATAATAAACTTCAGCTATTGTACTGTAAGCATTGAGCATTCTTACCAATCAAAAGGTCCACATGATCCATCCAAGATTAAAATGCTACTGTATATTATAATAAGGAAGGTTAGATTAGTGATGAATATTAGAGATGGGAATTACCAGTGACCCCCCCGATACAATAATATCACGATTCTTGGATGCCGATTTGATTTAAATTAATTTGTTTAATTTTGATTAATTAAAATGTGTTTTAAATAGCAAGCTTGATAAAACTTGTTTTAAGCTCTGTTATTGTAGTACAAGAAGCTTGTCTCTCAAGCTCATTCCAGTCCTGTCACTGCAGCCTGCCATGTGGGTGCATTTCCCAGGAGCCTACATTCTCAGTAACAGAATGTACTGCTACAATCAGAGAAGGGCTTTTACTTTAGAGCATTTTGTCAAATTGCTGGTGAGAAAGTTAAAAGCTTGAGTTAACATGTTGAACAGTCTGATCTAAGACAGGCTGCGTACAACAAGAACCGAAAGTGTTTCAAATGTGCATAAGTAGTACTTTTTGATTATAATAGTTGAGTATGGAACCAGTGTATTAGAAACCTGAGTTGTGATATTAATGGACTAGAACATTGACTAACATACTCATGATGGGAACAGTCAGGTAAAGTCCATTCTTATACCTGTCCACTCAGTGGCCATTTCCATGTTTCATTCTTACAAGACCAGACTATAATCTGTTTGAATTTTGAGGGACCCATATTAGAAACAGGACAGGTTTTCAAAAGATTTCAGATTTCTCTCATAAAAACTGAAGATTTGACATTTTGGCCTCAGTTACGTTGCAAAATGTAACTGATTACTTTGCATTGCTAATGTAACTGATTGGTAATATTACTAATCAGTAATAAGTCCTGAAAATAACAGGACAAAATAGTGACAAATGCTACAAGAGCAAATTTTCCTGGACTTGAATAAATTTACATTACAGCATTTACCAGACACTTATCCAGAGCAACTTATATTTGTATCTCATTAGTCATCCAAGTAGTTTAGGGCCTTGCTCAAGGATGCAGCAGTGGCAACTTGGTGATCCTGGGGTTTGAACCTGGGATCTTCCAAACCATAGGCCAATGCTATAACCACTGAGCTACTGTTGACCTTGGGGTGGAGTTAATGGTGACCTTGTGTACATGTATGAACACTGGGGCATGTTGATAAATACTGTTCTCATATGTTTATTTGTATGAACCCCATATATACGTATATGGACAATTTAAGTGACAGAATTAATAATCTTGTTTTTTATTTCATTTTATTTTCAATCAGGACTAAATTGTTCCGAAATCATCAAATGCTTAAGAGACTAAAAAGCATGATAGCTTTAAGATATTTCATTAACTTTGATGGCATTTGACCATACCTGAACTGATTTTCACAGCAGTGGAAGGGCATTTTTCTCACCCATACTGTTGAGCAGTCAGTCATGGGTGCTGCTCAAGCAGTAGCTCTGCAGTGCTATCAGTAGTACAATAACTTTAAACCCTGAGCTACCACTTGCTTTGTTGAAATCCAGGTCACTGGGGACATCTGCCATGTTGTGGGTCAATCGATAGATAGATTTCCAGTAAACATTCTGTCTAATAGTTTATTGCATAATGCCTTTCACTTGTAGGTTTGCACAAAGTTTGGGATAGAGTGTGTAGCAAGTCAGTAGGTGAGAATTTTTTATTTAACTTGAATAAAGAAGCATCATTAGAAACACAGGTACTAAAACAAGCTACCAGTCATCATGTGGTCATGTCTTACTGACAATAGCCATGTACACATCATGGATTATCATTTCTGAAAAAAGCATTACAGATGACCTTTGGATAGTGTACTGGTTCTTGGTCAAGATCAGCACTGAAATGAGTTGATAAATGTTTGGCCTGCTTCCTTTGGAAATTACTGCAGCCTTTTAACTTGTAATGAAGGTGCTGTGATGAGCTCAACTTGCATGATTTATACTGAGACCACCAAATAAACACTACTCATCTATATACCGAGAATCTAACATGTGAAACCCAGTGACCCACATTTATCAGATAGAGTGATAAACTGTAGTGTAGTAGATGAACATTACTCAGGGGTAAGAATTAAAGACAGCAGAGCTTAAATAACTGATTCATCGTTATAAATGACAACTAACAACTAAAACGCGAGTGAGTTTTGGGGCCGTGTAGCGTTTTGGTATTTTACAGCTGCTTCATATGTGTGACATCATGGCCCATTTTCACAGGAAACCATTTAATATGCCCCCCTCCCCCCTTCCATTTTTGTTGCTCTGTTTGCCTCCTCTTTCTCACACTCATCATCTCCGGGGAGTTCACAGTCATCAGCTGCTATTGTGTTGCACATTTCAGCATTGTGCTCAGTCACATTGGAGTTGTGTTTTCTTTGCTTTATAGCAGCAATATGGCTTTTAGCCATCACCTGGATCTGATCAGAATTAATGATATAAAATCTATTAAAACTGAGCTAAAGCTATAACCGCAGTCTGTCTGTGTAGCTTGTTTGAAGTGTAAAGTGCACATCAATAGACCAACCTCTGAAACTGGAATTAAATAAACTATGACATATTTCATGTAGTGTAAAAAAAAAAACCCACACATTTGTGTAAAAAAGATTAGCCTAGATCAGGGGTACTGAATTCCATTTCAGCATTTAGCAGATGCCCTTATCCAGAGTGACATAAGGACATAATTCAATGCCTTAACCACTGAGCTAGCCCCACCCTATGAACTAAATTTAATAAGGTCTGGACAGTAACATTTTCTTCGAGCCGAGCTCAGAATTTCATGTTTGTGTTAAGATTCAGCTCTCTCTCTATATAAAAAAATAAGCAGTTTCAAATTTCCATCTCATTTCAATAATATATATTGCCAGTCTTCAATAAATACATTAAACAAATGTGAACAAATTTAGGAACACCATACTAATACGGTGTTTGATCCCCTTTCGCCTTCAGAACTGCCTTAATTCTACGTGGCATTGATTCAACAAGGTGCTGAAAGCATTCTTTAGAAACGTTGGCCCATATTGATAGGATAGCATCTTGCAGTTGATGGAGATTTGTGGGATGCACATCCAGGGCACGAAGCTCCCGTTCCACCACATCCCAAAGATGCTCTATTGGGTTGAGATCTGGTGACTGTGGCGGCCATTTTAGTACAGTGAACTCATTGTAATGTTCAAGAAACCAATTTGAAATTATTCGAGCTTTGTGACATGGTGCATTATCCTGCTGGAAGTAGCCATCAGAGGATGGGTACATGGTGGTCATAAAGGGATGGACATGGTCAGAAACAATGCTCAGGTAGGCCGTGGCATTTAAACAATGCTGAATTGGCACTAAGGGGCCTAAAGTGTGCCAAGAAAAGATCCCCCACACCATTACAACACCACCACCACCCTGCACAGTGGTAACAAGGAATGATGGATCCATGTTCTCATTCTGTTTACGCCAAATTCTGACTCTACCATTTGAATGTCTCAACAGAAATCGAGACTCATCAGACTTCAACTGACAGTTGAGACTTCATTCCAGTCTTCAACTGTCCAATTTTGGTGAGCTTGTGCAAATTGTAGCCTCTTTTTCCTATTTGTAGTGGAGATGAGTGGTACCCGGTGGGGTCTTCTGCTGTTGTAGCCCATCCACCTCAAGGTTGTGCGTGTTGTGGCTTCACAAATGCTTTGCTGCATACCTCGGTTGTAACGAGTGGTTATTTCAGTCAAAGTTGCTCTTCTATCAGCTTGAATCAGTCGGCCCATTCTCCTCTGCCCTCTAGCATCAACAAGGCATTTTCGCCCACAGGACTGCCGCATACTAGATGTTTTTCCCTTTTCACACCATTCTTTGTAAACCCTAGAAATGGTTGTGCGTGAAAATCCCAGGAACTGAGCAGATTGTGAAAAACTCAGACCGGCCCGTCTGGCACCAACAACAATGCCACGCTCAAAATTGCTTAAATCACCTTTCTTTCCCATTCTGACATTCAGTTTGGAGTTCAGGAGATTGTCTTGACCAGGACCACACCCCTAAATGCCATGTGATTGGATAATTGCATTAATGAGAAATTGAACATGTGTTCCTAATAATCCTTTAGGTGAATGTATGTTCTTGTATTTGTATGGTATATAAACAACAGTCTTTAATCAATCTGAATTTTCATTTGCATATTGCTGGGCTGTAAATGAATGTGAAAGGACTCTTGTTGCTCTGTTATACCAGGCTCTCACTTTGGGTATTTTACACACCCTCACCACGGCTTACGGATATGTTTACTCAAACAACCAGTGCTTTCCCTTATAATGGAACTTCACATAACTGCTTCATATTATTGGAACATATATACCAAACTGGCTTTAAACTGTATTGATCTGTTTATTAACCTGTCATAGCTTACATTTCTTTTTCTGGAGTAAGCAATGGCGTGTGGCCCTTTCATTTCTGTTTCTTCAGCACACTCTGTCTACACACAGTAAAGTACTGTGTTGATTGGTTCTGTCGAGTCAACCACATATCTGCACCTATCTCAAGGGGAAAAGCACTACTGGCATGATAATTGTCAGAAAAGCATCAGGGTCTGCATAGAACTGTCCAGGTCTGGATACCAGTCCACCATTTAGTGATACCTGGCCTAGATCATAACTTCTTGGTAAAAGGCTTTTTGAGCAGTTGAGGCTGTAGGTTACCCTATAACATTTCAGCACATTTTTGTTATATTTGTTGTACATTCATGTAATTTGAGTCTTTATCTTTAGAAAGCCATATGCAATCTTAGTATCTTTTTAAAGCTTTAAGCCAGGAAAAGCAGTATGATACTATAACCAAAACCCATCCTGTCCCAGAGAGAATTTGAGATTCTCACCATTTACAGAACACTACTAGACAAATACAAAAAAATAGCAAACTTTCCTGAACTAGAGATACTCTAACTGAATTCGGCATGATTCTGTAAAGATGCCTCACTGATGGTGGCTGTGCACATGTAAGTTGTGGCCATGTCATATGCAAATTTCACTGGATTATTTAATTGTTGCTGAAGCCATTTTAGCATGTCTTTGTTATTTTTGCTGTATCTCCATATAATTTCCTCTTATGAGTTTTTATCTTAAGAAAACCATATATAATTTTAAAACCTACTTAAGTTTTCTCTTTTAAAAAACATTAAACTTAATTTTCTAAAATTTTTCTATTTTTAAATCAGGTAAGAGATGAGGTTCTGGTCATTTGCAGGACCCTACTAGACAAATACAAAAACAGCAAATTTTCCTAACATGGAAGCAGCTGGCATAAGTGCAGTTGGCATAATTCTGTAAAGTTACCTCACTGATGGTGGCTATGCACATGTAAATTGTGGGCGTGTCATATGCAAATGTAACAAATTTTCACACTTTAATTGTTGTCAAAAGCTTTTTAGCACTTCTTTGTTATATTTATTGTATCTCGTGTACCTCTGATGAGTCTTTATTCTAAGAAAGCCATATATGATTTTAGTATCTTTTAAAGCTTTAGGGAGAAAAAAAAGCCAAGAAAAGTTTCTTCTTTAAAAAAAAAAAAAAAAGAATATATACATATATTAAAGTTGAACTTGTGTAAGTGCTGGTTGCTCTGCCAGGCTGCTACATTGATGGTGATTTTGTATTTTATGGTCAATACATTTCTACAACAAAAAGTAAACATGGACTATTAGTTTATGAACTGATTTAACCAACAGACTAGTTAGTTTGAGTAGTTAAACTAGTTCGTATACTAATAGACCAACCTTTGAGGCTAAAAAGCATTGATATAGTTTCCAAAAGTTTTTAGGAGACCTTAAAAAAACACAACCAAGTAAAAATTAGGCTAGATCACAACCATGCCATACTATCACCAAGTGACTCAAACCAAGAACCTGTGGTTACTACAGAATCTGCTAAGTAAAGTTTACTGTTTCATGACTTTCTCTATTTTTAAACAAGATAAGAAATGGGGTCCTGACTCTTTCCAGGACCCTACTAAACAAATATAAAAAGAGCAAATTTTCCTAGTACAGAGACAACCTCACTGAAGTCGGCATGATTCTGTAAAGTTACCTCACTGATGGTTGCTGTGCACATGTGGACATGTCATATGCAAATGTCACTAATTTTCACTCTTTTAACTGTTGTCAAAAGCTTTTCAGCACGTCTTTATATTTACTGTATCTCTGTGTAATATTCTTTGGCGGGTATTTACCTTAAGAAAGCCATATGTGATTTTAGTATGTTTTAAAGCTTTAGGGCAAAAACAAAGAAAAGCTTCAACTGTTTTTACATATATGTTAAAGTTGAACTTGATATGCAAACTAAAACCAAAAATCCAGTATCTATCTATCAGTCACACCTGATAAGTAAAGCTCATCAAATCATGAATTTCTCTATTTTTATACAAGGCAAAAGATGGGGTCCTGATCATTTCCAAGACCCTACTAGACAAATACAAAAAGAGCAAATTTTCCTAACCTAAAAACTGTATGAATGAAGTCGGCATGATCCTGTAAAGTTTCCTCACTGATGGTGGCTGTGCACATGAAAGTTGTGGGCGTATCATATGCAAATATCACTAATTTTCACTCTTTGTCAAAAGCTTTTTAGCATGTCTTTATTTACCATATCTTGTGTAATTTCCTCTCATGAGTCTTTATCCCAAGAAAGCTATATGTTATTTTAGGATCTTTTAAAGCTTTAGAGGGGGCAAGAAACGTTCCCTTAAATAAATTAATATTTAAAATTTTAACTTGTTTAAGTGCTGGTTGATCTGCCATGTTGCTACATTGATGGTGATTTTATATTTGATGTATATTTCCACAACAAGAAGTAAACACAGAGATTATTAGTTATTTTTAATTAATTAATTTAACCAACATACTAGTTAGTACACCAATAGACCAACATCTAAAGCTAAAAATGCATTGACATAGTTTTCAAACATACTTGGAGAGCTTAGAAAAACACAACCATGCCATTCTATAATCAAGAGACTAATGGGAGAAAATATATGCAAAATAAAACCAAGAACCTGACATTTTATTTATCTGTAGAATAAGATAACTAAAACTTAGCAATTTATTAATTTCTCTATTTTTATACCAGGTAAAAATGGGGGGGTCCTGTTCATTTCCAGGGCCCTACTAGACAAATACAAAAAGAGCAATTTTCCTAATCTAAAAACTGTATGAATGAAGTCGGCATGATTCTGTAAAGTTTCCTCACTGATGGTGGCTGTGCACATGAAAGTTGTGGGCGTGTCATATGCAAATATCACTAATTTTCACTCTTTGTCAAAAGCTTTTTAGCATGTCTTTATTTACCATATCTTGTGTAATTTCCTCTCATGAGTCTTTATCCCAAGAAAGCTATATGTTATTTTAGGATCTTTTAAAGCTTTAGAGGGGGCAAGAAACGTTCCCTTAAATAAATTAATATTTAAAATTTTAACTTGTTTAAGTGCTGGTTGATCTGCCATGTTGCTACATTGATGGTGATTTTATATTTGATGTATATTTCCACAACAAGAAGTAAACACAGAGATTATTAGTTATTTTTAATTAATTAATTTAACCAACATACTAGTTAGTACACCAATAGACCAACATCTAAAGCTAAAAATGCATTGACATAGTTTTCAAACATACTTGGAGAGCTTAGAAAAACACAACCATGCCATTCTATAATCAAGAGACTAATGGGAGAAAATATATGCAAAATAAAACCAAGAACCTGACATTTTATTTATCTGTAGAATAAGATAACTAAAACTTAGCAATTTATTAATTTCTCTATTTTTATACCAGGTAAAAATGGGGGGGTCCTGTTCATTTCCAGGGCCCTACTAGACAAATACAAAAAGAGCAATTTTCCTAATCTAAAAACTGTATGAATGAAGTCGGCATGATTCTGTAAAGTTTCCTCACTGATGGTGGCTGTGCACATGAAAGTTGTGGGCGTGTCATATGCAAATATCACTAATTTTCACTCTTTGTCAAAAGCTTTTTAGCATGTCTTTATTTACCATATCTTGTGTAATTTCCTCTCATGAGTCTTTATCCCAAAAAAGCTATATGTTATTTTAGTATCTTTTAAAGCTTTAGGGGGGGCAAGAAACGTTCCCTTAAATAAATAAATAAATATTTAAAATTTTAACTTGTGTAAGTGCTGGTTGATCTGCCATGTTGCTACATTGATGGTGATTTTATATTTGATGTATATTTCCACAACAAGAAGTAAACACAGAGATTATTAGTTATTTTTAATTAACTAATTTAACCAACATACTAGTTAGTACACCAATAGACCAACATCTAAAGCTAAAAATGCATTGACATAGTTTTCAAACATACTTGGAGAGCTTAGAAAAACACAACCATGCCATTCTATAATCAAGAGACTAATGGGAGAAAATATGTGCAAAATAAAACCAAGAACCTGACATTTTATTTATCTGAAGAATAAGATAAATAAAACTTAGCAATTCATTAATTTCTCTATTTTTATACCAGGTAAAAATGGGGGAGTCCTGTTCTTTTCCAGGGCCCTACTAGACAAATACAAAAAGAGCAAATTTTCCTAGTACAGAGACAACCTCACTGAAGTCGGCATGATTCTGTAAAGTTACCTCACTGATGGTTGCTGTGCACATGTGGACATGTCATATGCAAATGTCACTAATTTTCACTCTTTTAATTGTTGTCAAAAGCTTTTCAGCACGTCTTTATATTTACTGTATCTCTGTGTAATATTCTTTGGCGGGTATTTACCTTAAGAAAGCCATATGTGATTTTAGTATGTTTTAAAGCTTTAGGGCAAAAAAAAAGAAAAGCTTCAACTGTTTTTACATATATGTTAAAGTTAAACTTGATATGCAAACTAAAACCAAAAATCCAGTATCTATCTATCAGTCACCCCTGATAAGTAAAGCTCATCAAATCATGAATTTCTCTATTTTTATACAAGGCAAAAGATGGGGTCCTGATCATTTCCAAGACCCTACTAGACAAATACAAAAAGAGCAAATTTTCCTAACCTAAAAACTGTATGAATGAAGTCGGCATGATTCTGTAAAGTTTCCTCACTGATGGTGGCTGTGCACATGTAAGTTGTGGGCGTGTCATATGCAAATATCACTAATTTTCACTCTTTGTCAAAAAGCTTTTTAGCATGTCTTTATTTACCATATCTTGTGTAATTTCCTCCCATTAGTCTTTATCCCAAGAAAGCTATATGTTATTTTAGTATCTTTTAAAGCTTTAGGGGGGGCAAGAAACGTTCCCTTAAATAAATAAATAAATATTTAAAATTTTAACTTGTTTAAGTGCTGGTTGATCTGCCATGTTGCTACATTGATGGTGATTTTATATTTGATGTATATTTCCACAACAAGAAGTAAACACAGAGATTATTAGTTATTTTTAATTAACTAATTTAACCAACATACTAGTTAGTACACCAATAGACCAACATCTAAAGCTAAAAATGCATTGACATAGTTTTCAAACGTACTTGGAGAGCTTAGAAAAACACAACCATGCCATTCTATAATCAAGAGACTAATGGGAGAAAATATGTGCAAAATAAAACCAAGAACCTGACATTTTATTTATCTGAAGAATAAGATAAATAAAACTTAGCAATTCATTAATTTCTCTATTTTTATACCAGGTAAAAATGGGGGAGTCCTGTTCCTTTCCAGGACCCTACTAGACAAATACAAAAAGAGCAAATTTTCCTAGTACAGAGACAACCTCACTGAAGTCGGCATGATTCTGTAAAGTTACCTCACTGATGGTTGCTGTGCACATGTGGACATGTCATATGCAAATGTCACTAATTTTCACTCTTTTAATTGTTGTCAAAAGCTTTTCAGCACGTCTTTATATTTACTGTATCTCTGTGTAATATTCTTTGGCGGGTATTTACCTTAAGAAAGCCATATGTGATTTTAGTATGTTTTAAAGCTTTAGGGCAAAAAAAAAGAAAAGCTTCAACTGTTTTTACATATATGTTAAAGTTGAACTTGATATGCAAACTAAAACCAAAAATCCAGTATCTATCTATCAGTCACACCTGATAAGTAAAGCTCATCAAATCATGAATTTCTCTATTTTTATACAAGGCAATAGATGGGGTCCTAATCATTTCCAAGACCCTACTAGACAAATACAAAAAGAGCAAATTTTCCTAACCTAAAAACTGTATGAATGAAGTCGGCATGATTCTGTAAAGTTTCCTCACTGATGGTGGCTGTGCACATGTAAGTTGTGGGCGTGTCATATGCAAATATCATTAATTTTCACTCTTTGTCAAAAAGCTTTTTAGCATGTCTTTATTTACCATATCTTGTGTAATTTCCTCCCATGAGTCTTTATCCCAAGAAAGCTATATGTTATTTTAGTATCTTTTAAAGCTTTAGGGGGGGCAAGAAACGTTCCCTTAAATAAATTAATATTTAAAATTTTAACTTGTGTAAGTGCTGGTTGTTCTGCCATGTTGCTACATTGATAGTGATTTTATATTTGATGTATATTTCCACAACAAGAAGTAAACACAGAGATTATTAGTTATTTTTAATTAACTAATTTAACCAACATACTAGTTAGTACACCAATAGACCAACATCTAAAGCTAAAAATGCATTGACATAGTTTTCAAACATACTTGGAGAGCTTAGAAAAACACAACCATGCCATTCTATAATCAAGAGACTAATGGGAGAAAATATATGCAAAATAAAACCAAGAACCTGACATTTTATTTATCTGTAGAATAAGATAACTAAAACTTAGCAATTTATTAATTTCTCTATTTTTATACCAGGTAAAAATGGGGGGTCCTGTTCATTTCCAGGACCCTACTAGACAAATACAAAAAGAGCAAATTTTCCTAATCTAAAAACTGTATGAATGAAGTCGGCATGATTCTGTAAAGTTTCCTCACTGATGGTGGCTGTGCACATGAAAGTTGTGGGCGTGTCATATGCAAATATCATTAATTTTCACTCTTTGTCAAAAGCTTTTTAGCATGTCTTTATTTACCATATCTTGTGTAATTTCCTCTCATGAGTCTTTATCCCAAAAAAGCTATATGTTATTTTAGGATCTTTTAAAGCTTTAGGGGGGGCAAGAAACGTTCCCTTAAATAAATAAATAAATATTTAAAATTTTAACTTGTGTAAGTGCTGGTTGATCTGCCATGTTGCTACATTGATGGTGATTTTATATTTGATGTATATTTCCACAACAAGAAGTAAACACAGAGATTATTAGTTATTTTTAATTAACTAATTTAACCAACATACTAGTTAATACACCAATAGACCAACATCTAAAGCTAAAAATGCATTGACATAGTTTTCAAACATACTTGGAGAGCTTAGAAAAACACCACCATGCCATTCTATAATCAAGAGACTAATGGGAGAAAATATATACAAAATAAAACCACAAACACAAATTTTTCTAACATGGAAGCAGCCTCAGTGCAGTCGGCATGATTCTGTAAAGTTACCTCACTGATGGTGGCTGTGCACATGTAAGTTGTGGGCGTGTCATATGCAAGTATCACTAATTTTCACTCTTTGCCAAAAGCTTTTTAGCATGTCTTTATTTACCATATCTTGTGTAATTTCCTCCCATGAGTCTTTATCCCAAGAAAGCTATATGTTATTTTAGTATCTTTTAAAGCAAATGTCACTAATTTTAATTATTTAATTGTTGTCAAAAGCTTTTCAGCAAAAATCTTTCTATTTAAAGCTTCAGACCAAAGCCAAAAAACACTTTCTCTTTGTTAAAAAATATCATGTTTGAACCCCAGACACAAATACTGGGATGACAACAGGAGCAAACCTGACATAATTATATTGTTCTATCTGTTCTATTAATCATTGTTCTTAGTCCAACTGTGTAGGTTATGTGATTCTACAACAAAAAGTAAACCAGGAGATTTCTAGGTAATTGTGAACAAATTCATCTAACCAACAGACTCAGATATACTTATAGCCACCCACATAAGCTTGAGCTGCTTTTAAAAGACAAAACATACTACTTTGAAGATGAAGCTCTATCATTTAAACACAGCACTGAAAAAAAGAACTTTCAAGGAAAAAACAAAAATTCATTGTGCAAATTTTTCCTTCACAATAAAAAAAAAACCCTTGGTGAAGTGGGGATTGTTCTGCAAGGTTACCTCACTAATGGTGAAGTTTGTGGGTGTGTTATATGCAAATTACAGCTTTCTCTCGTTATCAAAAGCATTGTTGATGACTCACGTCTTTGTTGTGGTCGTCGTTTTGTATGTCAGCTTTCATTTCCTTCCAATAAAGTGTTTGTCAGCTTGTCAAGTTCTGTTTCTAATCGGAATGAACCAAGTGGCACAAATGTAAAAATTTGGACTGTGTATAAAAGTCATGCACAGTCTTGGCAGCTCTTTGAAGCACAAGGCAAATGCTCTAAGCCAAGGCTAAATCTAACATGGCCTGTCTTGCATACTAATCATACTATACTGGTAAGTCTGTGGTACATGTAGGACCGTTTCTGTATGTTCCGAGCTCTCCTGAGAGAAACTGTGCCTTTGATAAACACCCCATGTAGAAAAAGCATGAGTTATGTTATGAGAGACAGAAGGCATGAAGTAATAGTAAGGTACGTTTATCTTTATGTTCTTGATACTGTGCTACATTTATATTTTTTTAATGACAAGATTATTTTTGAACAATGAGCTAGAGCAGATAATCCTAATATGAAGCAGTCTCATTGAAACAGGAATTGCTGTGAAAAGGCACCTCGAAAATGGTAGCCATGCCCATGTCAGGAATTAGGTTGTGGGTATATCACATGACTCTTTATTATTGTAAGTCAATGAAGATGACCTTCTGATGACCCAAAGCATGTTTTTGTACCTATTGTCAGCTTTATTTTTTCATCTGTTATATACATACAAAGACCAAACTCTGATATAGCTGATAATGGAAACATTCACATTATGAATTAAGTGGTGGATGTGTCACATGCTTTTTGAGTTGCTCTTCTGCTCAAAATGTTTTTAAAGCGTGGCTATTTAAATTATTGTAACCTTCCTGTTAACACAATGGATTTTTTGTTTCACTGTATTTTTTGACTTCTCTGTTCAATAAGTTGTTTATATTTATTTTTCCCAGGTCAGTTGTTTTTGGAATATTTCAGCGTTAAGCTAAAGAACATTTGCTGCATGTTAAGAGTAACACTTGTAGGGTTAGATTACAAAACTCATACTGAGAATTAAAATAAAACTTTATATGTATATTTTAACCAAAACTGTTGGGGAGATTCTCTATATAAAACTTTACTACATAAACACTAAAAGACAATCTTTCTATGCTCATGCTGACTGTCATGCAAATGGTCATTGTTTTATCAGTTAATCATGCTGATAGTGGCTATGTGTCAGTCCCCATTGAATTAGCCATTCTTTGGGGGTGTCATATACCAACTCCACCCACAGAAATGTGAATGTCAGTAAAAAAAAAAAAAAATGAACTTATGAAACTCAGTATTATTTCATGGCCATAACCATGGAAGTTTTGCAGGGAACTTAACATCAAATAAACACAGTTTCTTAAAAAAATTCCCCCTAAACCACAAGGGATTAAGCAAAACAAAAAAAACATCATTAGGTAACTAAGTTTTAAATTACACTTTGAAAAACACATTTCTAAAACATACAGTTTCAGATCTTTCATTAGAACCAGTGTTAGAAGGGGTTCTAAAACTTTAGAACCCTACTTGACAAATACTAAAAGAGCACGTTTTTTCTAACACCACTACAGTCTTGTGTAAGTTCTGGTTGTTCTGCAAGGTTGATCCATTGATGGTGACATTTTCTTTGTGGGCGTGTTCTTTGCCGATTTCATAAGCTCCGCCTAGGAAGTGTGACATTGTATGTTGTGTTCCCGAGATCATTAAACCAGGGTTTTTATAAAAGGCCCATAGTGTAAACATATACATACAGTAGGTGATAGTATACCATGACCCAGAAACAAGCAGGATCAATCTAATATTTGTTGTTTTATGGCAAATTTGGGGTATGGTTTTCCAGGCCTTCCAGGATATTACTGTTTAACTGGTACCTCCATGAAAGACCTCTATGAAACTCTCTGTTATGGATTTTCTCAGTGGTGATGCTTGGCACCAAAAGGCTCAGATGGACTCATGTCCTGGCACCCTGGAGGAGATGTAGGAAGTGATAAAAGGGGAAATGTGACACACTCCCTCTCCCACCTTCCATATGCGATCTGTAGTGACATCATCATCATCAGTCTCCAGGTTTAATCATAGACTTTATGTGCTTTGTGTAAAAAGATAAGTGTAGTCTTGCTCTGTCTCCCTCTCTTACACACACTTAAACACCTTTTTCACAATCCACACCTATACCAAACCACACCCTGTCCTGCTTCAGTGTAGTTATAGGGTTCAACAGAAGAAATAGCACCCTCAAAGATGTAGCATTAAAGTGGACATGAATGTCATATTTAGACACAAAAACAAACTAAGACTTTTTGATCTATGAAAATCATTCTTTGTATTTTGTCAAAACGCTGAAACACTTGAAACACTGTACCTGTTTCAGAGCTTTAAATTGTTGTCAGGCTTGGTCCCAGAATGCATTTCTTGCTGCTCTGGACTTTTAACCAGTTGTATTTATTTTTGAGAAGATGATAATTTTGAAAATCTTTTGAATTTCTCATGAGCCTTTAAGCAGCAGAGCAATTTTAATGCAGTGTAACATTTCTGCTGCTTGTTGCTGCACTTTGTGTATTTAATAAGGTCACGTCCTTTAGTTAAGCCTTATATATGAGACTTAAAATTAAACACCTTGGACCTTACTTAATTTTTACATTTTAATTTACCGCTTGAAAGAATATATGATTCTCTTGAAACATTTGAACCTGACACCATTTTGTACACATGTGTTTATTCACTATGTTTCAGAGCCCTACACTTTCTCCACTCTATAGCTTTTATTTTGGCCATTTGTGTGTAGCTGCATCGATCAATGTGCAAGTCATTGCTGATTATTCTTGAGAAAGTAAATGAAAGTTTTCTTGGTCACAGTCTGACTCATCTCCATGGGACGAGAGGAAGTATTGGGGGACAGTCTGGGTTTGGTGAAGCTCATGACACACACTGTGTAGTTTTGAGCTAACAAAGCAGATAAACTGAATTGACCTTTTAACTTGGCTGGCTTTTTTGGCCTTGAATAAGCTTGTAATTAGATAATAATGACGTTGTATGATAACCGAGTGATTACGGAGGTCACTGTAAGGCGGCATTTCAACCTGAAGCAAGGCCGCAATGTCGGCTAAAAATGCCAGACTTCCTTGACCTAGTGTAGGTACTGTAGAATGCAGAGGAGCAGGGCTGGTGGGATTTAAAAGCTGCCTTAGAGCTTGTGAGTGTATATACTGTGGCTGTGTAACTGTTGTCATATAAAGCTGTTAATATGCTTAAACCTTTTGGGTTGCACAGATCTGTGGTGTTCAAACAGTGCAGCTGAATTATTTTTCATATGAAACAGAATGCTCATATGCACAGTGTCAATCCGCATGTTTGTACAGCACGCATTCATTAAGTCATGAAGTATTCTTACATCTTTACTGCTATGTTGTTGTTGGTCTTTTGGCTGCTCCCATCGAGGGGTCTCCACACAACGTCTTCACAAAACGGGAAAATAAGACCAGAGCATCTCTGTTTATTAGAAATCAGATAAAATGTTTGGATGCAGTATCAGTATCTTAATAATAATCTCTCTACAGAGGCACCAATAGCAATGTTCTTGGTCGAATCATTCTTTAGTGGAATGTTCATTTATATATTCATAATAAAACATGGACTTTTACAAAATATTTTTACATTTTCCCCAAAACTGTACAAACTTTCTCTCACTCAGACAAATCTAAATATTTGTAAACTGCTCTAGGTTACTGGACAGAGTGAAACCTAATATTATCAAAATATACAATGAAACATGTATCAACATCTACCACCCAGGGAGGGTGACATTCAGAGACACGATATCAGCACCTTTTCGAAATGCCCACACGTCATTACAGGAAAGTTTGGCTAGGGCCACTTGCTGCTGGTACGCCTCCCCTCCTCCCTGAAAGCAGAACCAATCTGCTTCTTAGACTCCCGGGTATAGATGGCTGCAGCAGGATTTGAACTTGGGAGTTTGGTACTAAATAAACTATACTTGAGCCTCATGGGCCTGTCCCTGGTCAGGCGTCTACACACACACACACTTTTGGCCATATAGTGTACATAAAGATCTTATTGTGTGTGCTGATTGTGTAACATTTGAAATAATTTGATTCCATAAACCAAAATATCTCTCCATAACTGGTATGTCGCCATTCCACATAGCTTCACCCTTAGTAGGATAGTCTGTACTGACCTTGTTGTCAACTTGTCAGCATCTAGAGAGGCTTTGACTATGTTTAGACTTGTCTGATTCCTCTTTATAGGACTTGTCTAATTCCACACGTTCCTGGCCTACATTCTAAACTCAGCTCCGAAACTCGGTCAGCTGTGAGTTTCTTCCTACAATTATACATTTCGTACTTTAGGCCCAAATCAAACAAAAGTTCAGTTTCAACCAACACCTAAAGAAGAATTTCTGGATTGGCAGGTGAACATCAAATCTTATCAGTAGCTTTTTTTTTTACTAATCTTTTGCAATGTTTTTTTTTTTTTTTTTTTTTTGCAAAAGTGCCTTATTTTAATTGTGCCTTGTATAGAGGTGTACCAATAGTAGAGAGCTGAATAGTTTTTACCTTGTGGACATAGACTCAGGACAGGCAGGTCTGTATATTGATGGAAAAGGTGAAAGGTATAGAGATTATGATAGAAAAATCTAATTGCTGAGGAGATGGTGAAGGATGGTTTCAGGCATGATGCTGAGGAAATGCTGAAGTCATTTGGGTTCAGGCATGTCCTTCCTGCACATGTGCTTGGCATGGCTCTGGTCAGTTTTAACAGAAGTCAAAGCAACCGTTGACAGTGATTTCCAGAAGAATAATTACCAATTTTCTATCTATTTTGTAATGTTGCTCATGAATGAACAGACTCAGACATGCCTCACAGCTGCTGCATGTCATAAAAACAATCCAATTTGGTCTGGTTTTTATTTCTTTAATTCTAATAATAAGCGTTTCATCATTTATAAGCATCCTCTGAGCCTGTTTTATTAATTGTGTTGTTTTATCTGTTGTGTAGCTTTATGCCAGTATATACAAGCTTCTAAATTCAAAGAGGGTGCCCAAGGAAAGGCGATTGCACGTGAAGGTAATCCTCCCTGCCCCCCCCTTCCCAAAACTTTCTTTCTCCCTCGCTTTCATCTAAGACGATGCTGCTGTTCCTGTCACGAATGATTCTGCTTGTGTGCCCTCTAACCTTTTTGCGTTCAACCACACGCACACGCACAAGAATTCTGCGCTGCGGTGAAGGGAACTATAAGACAATCACTATTTTCCTTTATCACATTCATCTGGCTGTCCCTCTTTTTTTCGCCCACAAAAAAAACAAAAAAAAAACACGATCTGTCTGACTCTCACTCTCACTGCTGATCTGCTAGACTTTCACTGCTGGTCTTCACTTCCTGTAATACTGATTTGGCGTCAGCGGCTCTGGCGTCTGCTTGGTCCTTGTGTGTGAACTGTACTGCTCCTTCACTCTGAATGAGGTTGTTTTGCCATGTCACTTCTGCTTCACTTTGCATTCGGCAGATCCATTGATCATGTTCTTTTTTCAAATCATTAAGGCAGGGTGCTTCTGTTCTGCTTTCTTTTTTCAAGAGTAAACCTTCAAGAGCTCTCAGTCTGGCCAAAATGTCTTAATCAATAGATATTTTGTGACTGGAGATATGTCTTTTTACAGAATTCTGTTCCAACCCTAAACAGCAGCGATGCGCTGTTTTGAATTAGGGTTTAAACCGAATTCGCAAAGGATCATGATGATGCCCTAGGTGGTAGATGCATGAGTACACATTTTATAAAATGTTCAAAACTTTTTTAACCTTATCTATCACTAATGTTAAACCAAGAACGGCCAAGAATGCAGTAAAGAAACTGCTTAATTATCTAAGAAGATGCATTTCCTCTACTTAGGTGTCTTGTGCTTCCGCTAATCCTTTCTGTGTGTCACTTTCCTCTGTCTGTGTTCTTGTTACCAGGTGAGAATTTTGAGCAGAGTCCACTACGGAGAACGTTTAAATCCAAAGTTCTAGCTCATTACCCTGACAATGTGGAGTGGAGTCCGTTCGACCAGGATGCAGTGGGCATGGTGAGTAAATCAGTTTATATGATAGCACAACCATCTCACCATTAAACTCAATGCAGCATGATATTGAAACACAAATCTCTGCGTCCCACAGCTCTGCATGCCCAAAGGCCTGTCGTTCCGCACTCAAGCAGACGCACGCGAGCCCCAGTTCCACTCGTTCATCATCACACGCGAGGACGGCTCACGCACCTACGGCTTCTCGCTCACTTTCTTCGAGGAAGTGACCAGCAAGCAGATCTGCAGCGCCATGCAGACGCTCTACCACATGCACAATGCCGAGCAGCAACACGACGTCCCGCCACGCCTGCAGCGCTTCGACTCTTATGATATCGGTCGCGACACACTGTTCGTCTCCAAATGCATCTGCCTGATGGCGCCCATGGCCTTCGCTCAGGCGAGTCGCAAAATCCTTGAGCAGCTGCACCAAGCCGTGACGTCTGCACAGCCTCCACCGCTACCGCTCGACAGCTATGTCTACAACATCCTGTACGAGGTGCCGCTGCCACCCGCTGGACGTTCGCTCAAATTCTCAGGCATCTACGGGCCTGTGGTGTGTCAGCGACCCAGCTCGGCCGAGCTGCCGCTCTTCGACTTCCCCCTACGGGATGTCATCGAGTTGCTCGGTGTCGAGAACGTGCTGCAACTGTTCACCTGCGCTCTGCTAGAGATCCAGATCCTGCTCTATTCCCAACGTGAGTCCAATTTTAAACTCAGCTCTCAATCCTGATCTCATATATACAGTACCTACAGTCTAAGAGTTCGGGATTAGGAACTCAGATTTAAAACTCGACAGGATCGAGTCAGGGTTCTGTTTATTAGTCAGATCTCAGTGTTGAGTAATCAGAGCTACAAGTAGGACAAAAAAATATTGCAGATTGTTCTGCACATGTTCATATTTTGTGTAGGGCACAAAGAAAGTGAGCAAGAAGCCATTTTTTAATTGCTCTAAGAGGAAATTGGATTAATTGGATTAAAAGTGAAGAAAATAATGCTAAATACCGATATAAAGTGATACTATGGAAAGATCAGTATGGAAATGGATCTCAAATATTAAATATTTGCAGTTTAAGGAACAAACAGACTGATAGTGTACATATAGCCAGTTGCCAGCCCGTGATTAAACATAGCTTCAATTTAATATTCTCTTTGCACTTTACCTGACAGAGTTCCCATTTAACTGTCTGAACTACTGCTGACAGACTGTAGCCAACTATATGGTATTTACAGCAGGTTAATCCATCTTAACACTAAATTAGATTAAAGTTTATTCACTGAGATTATGATTATATAAGTGATAGCAAGGTCAGCCCCTATAATGTCAGAGCATATATGACTAATGGTTCAGCCCCAATGATAGAAGTTTCCAGTGGAAAAAAGTGAAACACCTTTCTAAACCATTCGATGAATTTTGAGATTTGATGAACTCCTCATATCAATAATAATTGGTAAACAGAAAAAGATCAAATAACTCACACCTATCTATACCTATGTGGTTTGTGTAACTTATTAACAAGCTGTGTGAGTGTTTCATGCAAAAGCGAGTTTCTCATCATGGATATCTTTTGCGCTCAGCGTGTGGGGGCTGACATAGTGTGAGGTAAACATTGTGATATAACAGTGCACTTTCAAAAAGCACTTTTTGTCTAAGTCTTCACTTATACATCTACAATGCACAACATGAAGTAACAGTGTCACCTCATACCTCCAAGGAAGGGTGTTTGAATCTCTCCTTCTGTTTGTGTCCGTGGAATTTGCATGTTGGTGGGTTTCTTCCGGGTGCTCCAGTTTCCAAATTGCCCATAGTGTATGAGTGGGTGGGCCTGTGGGTGGCAAGAGGTTGGCGTCCTCAGCAACATATCTTTCCCTTCCAGCAGTGAGGCTATAGGTTATTGGGTTATTGATCGGAACGTCGGGGGTTTGAGCCCCAGCTCCTGCAATTTGCCACTGTTGAGCCCTTGAGCAAGGGGCACTGTATCCTGAGTGACCCTGCTCGCTGACCCCAGCTTCCTAAAGGGATATGTGAAAAAATAATTTCTATCTGCTGTAAGGTACATGTGATAGATAACTGAATCTTAATCTTAGGTTATAGCGTTATACCACCAGATACTCCATGCATACCGGAGCATATGTATGTTGATAACTGGAAATCATTTGTGAAACCTGTAATTTAATCAAGGCAATTTAATGAAGTGCTGCTTACGACAAATCGGGGAGGGACGAAAGGACACTCAGAGGAAAGGGATATCTGACGACTTCTGCTTATTTGAGCTCACAAATGCCTAGGATTGGCTGATATTGCTATGATTGACAAGGTTCATAATGTGTTCCGTTGGGCATAGTGGTAGGATTATAAATAAATATAAGTAAGTAAATAAATAAAAACACATCTGGTTTAGGTCCTGCCTGTTTAAAGGTTAAATCAAATAGTTGTACTGATATTTGCTGCAGAAAACAGAAATGGAATGTACCACTGTGTTAACCCCCTGCTACAAATGCACACGGTCCTCCTTCCACCGTCACATTTTGTTCTCAGTAGTCTAACATTATTTTATAGTGTGATGAACATTTCTTTGTATGATATGACGTGAATAAGCTTTTGCCTGCCTCAGCTGTCAGATGTCCTATGTCTGCCGCTGACATTTATAACAAAGAGAAATCCTCAACGGTTTGTTTTTCACAGAACAGAAAAGCGTAGGTTAAAAAGTTCATAATCGAGCAGCAGATGTAGGGATCATATTTACAACATGAAACAAGGAAGAACAAACAGAAGGGGCCTGCTCGGGTGCATCAGTGAGGCGTTGCTTAGCAACCTCCCCCCCTCAGTCAAGCAGAATGGTGGTGATGCAGCAGAAATATGATTGGCCAGAAATGACATCATTCCTTTTTTCTTGAGAAGGCGCAGCAGAATGTGGGGAAGGGTGTGAGATTCCAAACGGAAAGCATGTAATTAGACGCAAACACACACACACACACACACACACACACATACACAGACGAAGAGATGCTGCCTACGAAAAAGGAGATGGCTGCTACTGCGGGTCTATAAATAGAAGACTAATTCATAGCTTAGATGGACAAACGGCACTTCTGTTTATAGTCATCTTTTAGTCAAGTGTCTGCTGTTTTACATTTGTCCTACAGTGAGATCATTGCTATTTATCTAGGATCTAAAGCACTCAGGTGAAGTCATTTACTGTCCAGGGTGGTAAAGGACCTTGTTTTCTTCGCTCACATGATAACGACAAGATGAATGATCTCATTAAAATGCAACATTTCCCTAAATCACAACAGATGTGTGTGACTGAATAGGCCTATTGTTGGTCCTCAGGGTCACAATACACTGGATAGATTAGTATTCCTGTCTCTTAGACAGGACTCTTAGACACCCTAAAGGGAGTGCAAGATGTTCAGAGGGTACGAACAAACTGAAGTATACACATGCACACTAGGGATGATAATCACCATGGACCAATACTATTCAATATTATCACAATAACTAAAATAGCCGCGAATTTGATTTGTATTGCAATTCTGTAACTATTGCCGTTTTATAAATATCCTGATTATTATATTATATAATATCCTCATTTGATGAGAATGTTTTTTTTTTTTTTTTACAAATAATTAATTCTTATCACACAGGCTGCTGTCCCGTGTGCCAGTGTGTGAATAGTTTAGAGTGTGCCACCTGTAGGATTAAAGAGGAACAGCAACATTTTACTCAAATACAAACATAACAAACTGAAGTAAAAATCTCCCTCTCTCTCTCTCTCTCTCTCTCTCTCTCTCTCTCTCTATATATATATATATATATATATATATATATAGTTGTTCTAACTATAATTCTTATTAATTGCCACATATTTTCTGCCAAGATGTTATTGAAGGATTTTTTATATGGCATAGTCTGTGAGTTTGTAAGATTCTCATGTAAGATTTTATATAAATAGAACACATTCATCCATTTCAACCTTGATATTTTAAACCTTGAGTGTTCTCATGGGGATTACGAGTGCATTGTACACCAGGAAGGGGTTAGAAATACAAGTGGAAAATCAGAAGGTCATTGTGCACCACTCAGCTCTGCAGACCCTCTTTTGTACTTTAAAGGCCTTATTTCTTTCAGAGGAAGTCTCATAGAGCCTGGATATGAGTTAAAATAAAATCTGTACTAAAAGTATTATTTCAGACAAAATAATGAGCTAAAAGAAATAGTTTCCTTTATTTTAACCTAATCTCTATCTATTGTATCTGCCACATATGTGCTTACACAATTATACACACGGCGATCAGTATTAATGTGTTTCCTTGTAGTGAGAAAGGAAGGAAAAATCCATTTGCTTGGAACTTACTCATAAGTGAAATGTAAGGGTAGTTGTATTTAACTCAAAATATACAGCAAATTTTATCTAACCAATACATTATAGTCTAACAGTAAGAGTGTTGATAGAGAATGAGAAACAAGACAAAAAAAAGGCTTAACAGATCTGTTGAGGTTTTGTAGGAGTTTTGTTCAGTTTTATCCAGCTTTTGCACACTAAAGATACATAGATACATAGATAGATAAATAGAAATTGTATTCATAATGTGAAAATTTTATTATAAAGCCATATAGTAAAGGCATTAGATACTCTGTGACTACAATGGTTAAAAAGTTTCTAAAAGGCAAATGACCTTCAGCAAATAATTAATGATAAAAATGGTATAAGACAGACTCTTAGTCTATTTCCTTACGTCATGCAGATTACCAGCGGTTGATGACCGTGGCCGAGACCATCACGGCTTTAATGTTCCCGTTCCAGTGGCAGCATGTTTACGTGCCCATCCTACCCGCCTCGCTGCTGCACTTCCTGGATGCGCCCGTGCCTTACCTCATGGGCCTTCACTCCAACGGGCAAGACGACCGCACCAAGCTGGAACTGCCTCAGGAGGTCAGACTGGGTCACACACGCTCTGGTGTTAATACTATACCATTTTATTAATATGTTTAAATATATTTATAATAAATTTAGACTAGGCCAGGTGGTATTGGACACTCTTTTGTAACATTCATTAAAGCTAAAAAAATATTTATCAACAGTAAACTCATTTTTCTAAGTAGTTATAGTTAACTAATTTTCCTATATTTGCTAATCTGTCTCTAAACTAGACCTTACACAAAAAAAGAACACAAGTAATTTCCAAGTAGTGAATCCAACATTTAGTTAAACACTTTTCTTTTAGATATAAAGAATTTGTGTGTGTGCCAGTTTTGCTCTTAAACTGTTGGAGTGTGTCCAACAAGACATGATGTCATTCTTTATAACCATAGTAAGTTCCTGAAGGATTATTTTATTAAATCTTCTAACAGCTTCATTGATCAGTGAGTGCTTTAACACACTTTCATTAGTAATCTGTTGGTGGTGTGCGACAAATAACTGCAAAGATTATGTTTACTGCATTTATGTTTGTCATTGTGCTTTTGTGAATATCTGAATAAATTCCATTTATGTATTCAAGATGTTAAATATGATCTTACCTAGTTGACTAAGACATGTCAGTTTGCTTAACATCATAAAAATGATATCTCCGTTTTTTTGTTTTTTTTTTAACCCTCAGGCCAATCTGTGTTTTGTCGACATTGACAACCACTTCATTGAGCTGCCTGAAGATTTGCCACAGTTTCCTAACAAGCTGGAGTTCATCCAGGAGATCTCAGAAGTTCTGATGGCATTCGGTGTGTCCCCAGAAGGAAACGTGCACTGCAGTGAAGGCCCCAGTAAGCTTAAGGGCTTCCGTGCAGCAGACATGGCTTCAGACAAACGCAACGGTAACCTGGCCGGCTCCCCGCTGAACTCCTACCTGCTGAGGGAGAATGAGACTATCGCACGGCTACAGGCCCTGGTCAAGAGAACGGGAGTCAGTCTGGACAAGGTGGGCCTTCTGAAGTCTCATAAATACACTATGTTTAATAGGCTGTGAACACTTGAACATCACGTCCATATGTGCTATTTGAACATTATATTTCAGACCTAATCCTCTTAGATGGTATAATAACATCTATACATTTAGGAAGGCTTTTTGTTTGTGGGAATTTTCCGTGTTTATTCATCTTCAAGAGCATTAGTAAGATCAGTCATGTTCATTGAGGAGGCTTGGGGTTCAGTTGGCATTCCAGTTCATCTGTCCCCAAGTGTCCGATGGGGTTGAGGTCATGAGTCTGTGCAATTAGTTTTTTCACTTCAATAGTTATCTGCCTAAGCTGGCGCTAATACCAGCTCATGGTATTTCCACAAGCCTACAGCTATCATTGCTGCATTATTCATGCTGAGACATTTTCTGTTATTTTGTCCATAAGGAACAATTTGAGATTATGTTCATTCTAGTATATTACTGGTCTACAAAACAGAAAAGAAATTGTCTCCTTTATTGTATTCCTAACTTAGATCAGCAAGTTCCTAACAAAAAACTGTTCTGACAGTTTGCATTACGGTGCAGCTGTGTGATCTGGAGTTTGTTGTAGGCTGTATTGTACAGTACATCTTTTGCTGTAGTAGTTCAGGGATTTTTTGCAGCCTTCTAAAACTGTAAAATATATTACGTGGACAAACAGTTAAAATAAACTTTCATTACAGTTTGCAAAGTGATGCCATTATTAGTACAGGAATATTCAGGATGTGTATTGTGACTATAGAACTCCCCATTCTTTTTTGTTCATTACTGTCATGCTGAAACCGAGAAAAGGAATTGTTCAAGCACACTGAAAACAACCTTATCAGCAACTTGGAAAGACTCTCTCAGTCCCTCTTCTTGAATGCTGAGACATTGCTCACGTACGGGAAACCAGTCTGTAGCTGCTCGCGCTTCCATTTTCTGGATTTTCTGCTCATGGGAGGCTCATTCGGTTTCTGTGTGGTGCTGCTGTTTCTGCACCAGGAGCAGGATCCCTGGGGGAATGCTCCCTCCTGTCTACTTAGCTCAAAACAAACTTCCTTTCCCAGGCTCTTGTGTGTGATACTGAGATAAGCCAATCAGCTTTCAACCCAGCTTTAAAAATAGTCTCTAATGTCTAATCATCACAGGCGATTGATTATAGGAAAAGAACTTTAAAGTGGCTGTGAAGCTTTATTCTTGGACACTTAAACTCACATGACTTTCCTTTAAGGATAAGGACTTTTCAGCAGATGCATTGCATTTGAGTGTGTGAGTAAACATGGTCTGCGTTCTGGTTTGTCCAGCAGCTGGATGTGAGAGACGACTCAAGCACTAATAAGGATACGAAAATGCAGTGTGATGAAGAGGAGATGAAAATGCACCAGCTGAACATTCGGGTGCGGGAAGTTTTCGCCAACCGTTTCACACAGATGTTTGCCGACTACGAGGTCTTTGTCATCCAGCCCAGTCAGGACAAAGAGTCCTGGTTTAGTAACCGGGACCAGATGCAGAACTTCGACAAGGTGAACATTTTTTCCTCCCTTTTTTGAGCTGCTTGAAAATTTACTTTACTTGTGTTAATGAATTTTATTTCACAATTCAATATGGGTACAGAATGATAACAGAATCTAATTTTAAGATTTTTGTCTCGCTCAGGCCTCTTTCCTGTCTGACCAGCCAGAGCCCTACCTGCCCTTCCTGTCTCGCTTCCTTGAGACGCAGATGTTTGCCTCTTTTATCGACAGCAAAATCCTATACCACGACGACGAGGACAAAGAGCACACGCTGCGAGTGTTTGACAGTCGTGTGGAGAAGGTGCGGCTGCTGAATGTAAGGACGCCCACTCTCCGTACCTCAATGTACCAGAAATGCACCAACATCGAAGAAGCAGGTGAGACCAGGCACAAAAGCATGTTCAGTCAGGTTATTTTGATAATTTTGCACATAAAACTGTCATGTAAGATGGTGGAAATGATCAGTCTTAAAAATGGAAAGATACAATACAGTGCTGAAAGAAACTTCCAGATCCAAAGGTAATTAGTAAATGAGATCATTAGAAAAGGCAAAGGTCAGAGCATAGAACAGCTACATGATTACCAGGACCAGAGGGTAAATCAATGCATCAGGGCAGCAGCGGTTATACACGAAATAGCAGGAGTAACAAGAGCTCCAGACTCACTCTAATCACCAAAAAAAAAATCACCAAAGCTTTGCACCTGACTTAGCTTTCATGTGCATCATGTACTATAATAACAGTAAACAGCCAAAAAATGAGCCCTAGCATTTGGGGGAGGTGTCCCTCTGGTGGTGTGGAGGTGAATAACCCCTGTTAGACCTGACAGAAATAACATGAATAATGAAGACTCGTATCAGAAAATGCATTGGTTTTTCAATTTTGTTGAATATGAAACTGTTATGCTGTTGGTTTTGAAGCAATAGCTTAGATAATATTTCTAATATTGTAAATTATGTTTTTTTTTAAATCAGTTCAGTCATAAATTTAAATATCTATAAGAAGACCTGTACTGTCACTTTTTAATCAGAAGAAAAAGGCTTACATATTTAGTTTAGTTTGTTGTTTAATGCTTAAAAGGTGAATAGACTGAAATTCATTGTTTAGTTTTTTTTGGAAATGAAAATGATTCTCATGTAGTGTCATTTCCCCCTCATACTGTATGTCCTTTATTAGTCCTGTTAAGACAGTTGTAAAAAAAAAGATTTTCTAAAAATTCTTCTAAATGTACGTCATTAAGGATTTTTTTTATGTTTCTAAAGAGGTTAATATACCTCTTTAGAAACATAAAAGTAGATTTAAAGATCTCAGTGTATTATTGTCTGTAAATGGGACACATAAAGGAATAATTCATTGTGATGATTTAATGGAAATTACAAAGAACTGTCTTTGTTGTCTGATGCTGCTTACACTGACTCTATATGATAGATGATTAATTGTATCTTGTACAATATCAGACAGATTGAAATTATACATTGAATTATAGAGTTCATAATAAATATTGAATATTTTATAAACCACACATAATTTGTGGTAAATCTAATCTTATTCATTTTTCACTTATCACAAATAGATGTTTTTAAGTTATATATAATATATTTAGAAAATGTGCATGCTAACAGGCTGAATCCATAATGCCGTTGAGAGACTTTGATTATTGAGTGAGAGGAGGTGTTGGGTTACGTAATGCTCACTCACAGCTTGACGTGTGGGTGAGATTTAGTGGCTTGATGGTCCTTTTCCTTTTCTCACTCTGCATGAGTCATCTAGACTTGTGGGTGATGTAAGTGACCAAAAGAACATTGAGAATTCTCGACGTGTCTTAATGTTCCCTGCGTTTGTTTGTTTTCTAGAGAAGGCCATCGAGCTGAGGCTCTCTAAGATCGACCACACGGCTGTGCACCCACACCTGCTGGACATGAAGATCGGACAGGGTCGCTACGAGCAGGGCTTCTTCCCCCGCCTGCAGTCTGATGTGCTCGCCACTGGACCCACCAGCAACAAGTGAGACGCTGTAACACCAGTGTACCGAGAAGATAATTCAATAGAAGATGTCATGATTTGAGCATGTTTAGGGTTTTCCTAGGCTGCACAAACATTACATGACTATAATTTATTTTAGCATAACAGGGAAATTTGTAGATTAACTGGGAACTCAATACAGTACAGATAATAATCAGAATTTTATGTAGCTGTGTTTCGTAGTATGTAGGGTAGAGACTGAAATGCACAGAATTTCAATATACTGCTGTTAATGAATATGAATGTCATGTTCTTACAACATTCTTAAAGTGAAGTCTCCTCTGTAAAATGTTATTGCTCTTCGGAAATGTAAGAGCAAAGAAATCATAAATATTAAAGCATTTTAATAATTTCTCTGTACAATGATCAGCCCCTTTTAGTGTTGGTTTATTATCAACAAGCCCTGTTTTTGTGTTGTAGGTGGACTAAGCGCAGCGCTCCTGCACAGTGGAGAAGGAAGGACAGACAGAAGCAGCATGCAGAGCACCTTTACCTGGACAATGACCAGCGAGAGGCAAGAACATCTCCTTTGCTTTCTTTATATGACATCTTTTCTGCATGTTGCTTCAATACTCATTTTTGATTTCTGCCCTTTCATTTGTTTTGAACCATTCTGTGTAGCAATTAATTGATCATTTCTTTTTTTTGTCCATCATATGTTACCTGGTCCTGTTTTTCGTCCTCCTTTTTTCTCTTCATGGTCCTTTTGATTTTTCTTTTACATATTCCACACCCACATACTGTACTCACATGCACACACAGCATTTGGAGTGTCTGTTTCTGGAGCTCCAGCTTCTGCTTTCTCTGGACTACTACTGGTACTCACAGTCCTTCAGGCCGTGTATAAAATCGGTCATGGTGGATGCGGTATGTGTTAGTTATGCGGTCGACCTGCAGAGCTTATGTGTTTCTGGCACGTGAGATTTCCTTGCTTTAGACAACTGACACATCAAGCAATCTGTCAGGAGTAGGGAGCCACTGCTAACCACTGCTCGTAGGTTTTGGTGCTGGCACTATTTAACTATTCAGCCTTTTTAAATCCACCAGGCTACTGGGGGAGAGTGTGATTGTGCAGATGAAATGTGACTGAATCTAGCTAAGAAAGCATGTAACATATAAACTGGTTTTGCTTTTATAATGAATACGCAGAGCATTTCATTCAATCACTATGACACTTTTTTGTTTTACCCAATTTTCTTTTAATTTAGTCATTTGCCAGTTAGTTAGTCATTCTCTATTACACAATAACTACCAGCTAGGTAAAGTGAAGTCTTTTGTGTGTCCTCTGTGACACCAGACACATCAGCATGTTATATCACAGGACAGCTGAAAACACTGAGAGAAATGCTCTTTGGCATACACAACCACACAGACACCTACAGTTGGCAAGCATTGCTCTGATTGACAAGGCAGAGCTAATTTTTCTCATTTGGCTGCTGGCCATGGATAGTTACGGCATCAAGAGGATTTGTGTCATAAGCTACCGATGACAGGGTAAACATGTTTTCTATTGTGACTCTCAGGAGCCTGTAGGGAAAAGTTTAATGATTTTTTTTTTTACCATATTGTATCATTAATTATTAATTTTTCACTGTGACCACTCCCTGATAAGGCCAGTTATTTCCTTTCACACAAAGAACAGTGCCTGCCTATCATCTTCATGATGCTCATAGTGCAGTTTTCATGAACAGCGGTTGTTGGTTTGTGCTAATTCTCAAACGTTAGCTTGATGTGTCAAAGCCCTTAGGTTGTACAATTTTACCTCTAATCAATTTCACATTTATAAATGAGGTGTTATGAACTTTGTGTTGCTGTCTTTTACACAATCAGCCACTTTGCTGGTCACTTGTCAGGACCGGAGACAATTTCGATGTGCAAAGGAGGTATGCATGGACTTTTATACAATAACTGATCCTCCTGGTATTATCTCTGAGTTAGACTTTACAAATGTGAAATTGGTTCATAGCTCAAACCAGACTACAATAGATGTAGTCACTGTACTTGTCAAGTTGATTTGAAGTTAATTACACCCCAGTACTCCATAATAGAGAAGCGTGGAACCAACACTATTTAGAGTAGTGCTGTACTGAATCCTGCATCTTACACATTATCCACTCTGCAATTCCAGAAGTACATCCAGGAGGCTCGTAACCTGGGCACCACCATCCGCCAGCCCAAACTGTCCAATCTGTCTCCTTCTGTCATCGCTCAGACCAACTGGAAGTTTGTAGAAGGTCTGCTAAAGGAGTGCAGAAATAAGGTATGTAAATTTGGCTTACGAAGAGGAATATGTGCGTCTTGGTACACTTATATCTATATCATCTTGAGTATGCAGTGACCTCTGAAGTAGTGGTTCAGTTACCTGATGGTGTGTATTCATCCAGACGAAGCGCATGCTGGTGGAGAAGATGGGCAGGGAGGCAGTGGAACTTGGGCATGGCGAGGTCAGCATCACCGGCGTGGAGGAGAACACACTCATCGCCAGCCTCTGTGACCTGCTGGAAAGAATATGGAGCCACGGGCTGCAGGTTAAACAGGTACAACAGGAGCACACATACACAAATACATGAATGAAAATACAATAAGTTTTCATTCACCTTCAGTTTTGTGATGTTTAAAAAAAGGCCTAGGCAGGATATAGATTTTCAGCTGACACTGTTATGTCTATTTGTACTAGGGCTGTCAGAAGGTAGGTTACTTAGCAGGGGGATTTCTCTGTTATTGTGTTAATTTACTGTATGCATCCCTGCACATTAATTTCTTCCATTTTCAGCAGTTAATGCAAACGAATACATATAGCAATTTTCAAAATTTCAAAGTGTGCAGATGTACACGAGTAGTTACTTATTATTATAGCTCTTGATAGTAGAGCATATGGGTCTCTAGTGGGTCAGTACTTTCTTAGTGTAATGTAGGAAGCATCTGATGTGACGTGTTTCAGAACCGGAAGTGTGAGCAGAAACAGTTCTGAGAACAGTTTAGATTGACGGAACTGGTTCAGTCTAATAGGCCTCGGTTCTAGAACTGTTGTCAGATCTGTTTCCATTTGCGCGTCTCTGACCTCCTGTTCTAGAATTTGTCAATTCTCAATCGTTTAAATTAGTTAAGGGTTTTGAATTATTCTCAACTGTGTTCATTTCAAATTGTGTTCAATCAAAGAAGATTCCATGAATTCCAATGGAAGAGATGATGATGTTTATTATTAATATTATTATTACTATGTGGCTATGGTGAAAGGAATGTTAAAATTGGTTAAGTTGTTGCATAAACACAAATAAGGCTGCATAGGCTGTTTAGGGGAAAATTCAGACAAAAGTCACTGAAAATACTCTCTACCAGGCTCATTTTAAACCCACTTTGATTGTATGTCTTCCACATTTCCATATCTTCCATATCTCTTAAACTATCTTTTGGTGCAGTGGAAAAAATGGACATGTTTTATATTTAATGATACTATACCTGTAGACACTATGTATGTATTACAGTTGTATACAGGTGTTGAGCCTTGTATATGTGTTGACCTTTTACAGAATGACATTCTTTGTTGAGCTTTTTTTTTTTAAATCATGCAAAAGGTGAGTTAACGTTTTCATATGTGTGTGCATATGTCTTCTTTCTCTCTCTCTTCTGTACTCTACTAGGGGAAATCAGCCTTGTGGTCACACTTGCTGCATTATCAGGAAAGCAAAGAGAAAAAAGATGCTACACCAGCCAGCTTAGGGCCTCCTGGTAATGAAAATTCTGTCTTTTCTAGATGAAACATAAATCAACATGAATGAGTTACTTCTGTGATGTTTTCATTTTCTGAACTTTGGTACGGAGGTCTGATGTTTGTTTCCTTTTGTCTTTTAGGTCTTATTCATGACACTGAGAGGAGGAAATCAGACGCTAGCTTCGCAATGCCACCTCTAAAGATTTCTCTGATTGAGGACATGAGGTCAGTGTGAGACAGTCAACAGAAATGTTTGAATATCTGTACACTCACTATGTATTCATTACATCGGTCCCTGTAATTATTAAAATTTAGACTGCCATCTTGTGGTGTGTAAATGAAAACGTGAAGCTAAATGAAGGGACGATCAAGAGAAACCAAACATATTTTTTTATTATTTATTATTATTATTTCAGATTTTTATATTTTGACTTGTATCTAATATTAAAAACGTAAGCAGAGAAATATACATTTATCTCAGAGTCTGAACAGCTCCTCTTGGGAGAGGGTGTGTCCATCTACCATCTACATTGCGTGAAGGGGGTCGGTGTGTCTAGTCGTGTTATTTCCAGTCTAATTATCCCAAGCCCCCAGCAGGATCTTCTGGTGAACCAGTGCATCCAGGGCAGAAAGTCCTTTAACATGTACACAGGTTTCCCTTTGCAAAATCAACAGCCCTTAGTGCCCAAACAAATATTAATTTAACATGCATTTTAGTTACTGAGGCAATAATTAGAACATAATTAATGCTTATAAATAACTAGCATTATTTACTTAGATGTATTAACTGAGGTCAGAATTTAATTCTAGTATGTTAACTAAATACTGATAATAATAGAACTCAGGTCTGTGAGAGTAAAGGAAAGGAAAATTAATACAGGTGCTTATTTCGCTAATTAGGTTCATTTTTAATGTTATTTAATATAAGCCTTAATTACTATGTTCTTAAAAATGTAGTTTAATGTATTAATATTAAAGGTGTGATAGTATTATTAGATGTTTGCTAGGGACAGCTTTTTTCCCCATTACCTGAATCACCCCTTTAGGCTTATTCCTCTCTAGTAATTGAAGAAGGATAAAGATGAACTCTGTCTAGTAGGGATTTGGACTACTTTATTGAGAATCGGGGATGGGGTGGCACTTACAGACTGAAAACAGTGAATGTGCCTGGCCAGCTCTGCCAGGATGCTGGCTCCGAGGGACAAAAGCAGGCTGGCTGACGAAGTCTGGGCTCACATTAATGCACCTCTTGCTGCCCTCCTTTCCACTCCAAGTGCTTAATGCTAGTGGTGTTTTGGACATAATGGAACACGAACATCCAGTCCAACTGTTGTGAAAAATAAAGTGGTGAACAATTAGGTAAAAAGCTGTAATGTTGGGCAACAGTATTGAGACATTTAGTCATGGATGTCTGCTTCAATTGTATTAAAGTAACACAGCAAGATAACAGTTCCCAAAGATTTGTTGATTTCTGTGTATATCAAATTTAGATGATAGTGGTCAACATCGAGATCTATTCCCACACTAATCCCTGAACTTCTTTCTCGCGTGCGAGCTAAAAGAAGAATATATAATTGCTGAATAAGAGTATGACTAACTTCTAAAAATCCTTGAGGTATTATTTTTCTAAAATTTAAATTTTATTTAAAAAAATAGGATTTTGGAGTCATTGGGCGACACACGAAAGAATCGTATTTGTTTGACAATGTTGTTACTCACTCAAGTTTCACAAGGTTTACGCACAATCAAAACGATCATCTTTCCTCCAACTAACACTTGTATCAAAGGAGCGTTATAAAATTTTTCTCAAAAGAACTGTTTTATTTCCAGGCATATTCAGAACATTGGAGAAATTAAAACTGACGTAGGAAAGGCCAGAGCCTGGGTGCGTCTTTCCATGGAAAAGAAACTGCTGTCCAGACACCTCAAACAGCTCCTGTCTGATCATGAGCTCACCAAGTAAGCTCACGAGCATGTGATGCTCTGTGTATATTATTCATATGACTAAAACTTCTTAGTGGTCCTCTCTTTCTGTTTTTTATTTTTTAACCAAACCCTTTAATCTATTCATGTCAGATAAAGATTTATATAATTTATAGAAAAAGAAAACATAGCTTAAGTATCACCTCCCAATGTAGCAATCTACAGGGTGGGCCATTTATATGGATACACCTTAATAAAATGGGAATGGTTGGTGATATTAACATCCTGTTTGTGGCACATTAGTATATGCGAGGGGGCAAACTTTTCAAGATGGGTGGTGACCATGGTGGCCATTTAGAAGTCGGCCATCTTGGATCCAACTTTTGTTTTTTCAATAGGAAGAGGGTCATGTGACACATCAAACTTATTGGGAATCTCACAAGAAAAACAATGGTGTGCTTGGTTTTAACGTAACTTTATTCTTTCATGAGTTATTTATAAGTTTCTCTTTGTTCACAGCCATTGACATGTCGAAGAGGTTAACACGTGATGAGCGGATCGAAAATGTGTTGATATCTGGTGAACGCAGTAACCGGGTCATTGCAGCAGATTTCAATGCAAGACACCCTACGAGACCACCCATCTCCCATGCTACAGTTAGCAAACTGCTTGCTAAGTTTCGTGAAACTGGTTCAGTGTTGGATTTGCCAAAATGTGGACGCATGAAAACTGTCACTAATGAACAAACATCAGTGGCTGTCCTAGCTTTATTCAGCAAGAGCCCACAGCGTAGCACTCGCCGCATGTCACTGGAGAGTGGCGTTAGTCGAACATCCCTTCGGCGGATATTAGCTACTCACAAATGACACCCTTACAAACTCCAGCTACTGCAGCATCTCAGCGAGGATGACCCAGATCGGCGCACACAATTTGCAGAATAGGCAAAACAAATATTGGAACAGGACCCTCAGTTCACGCAGAAGATTTTGTTCAGTGATGAGGCAAACTTTTATGTGAATGGTGAAGTTAACCAATGTGGGTTAGTGTCAGACCGCTATTGGTCTGACACTAACCCACATTGGATCGATCCCTCCAAGACTGTTGGAACAAAAAAGGTGATGGTATGGTGTGGTATGTGGGGTACAAAGATAGTGGGGCCATTCTTCATCAATGGAAACCTCAAGGCCACTGGATATTTGAAATTGGTACATGATGATGTGTTTCCCTCTTCATGCACTGAAGCTGGCACGTTCCCTGAGTTTTTCCAGCAAGATGGTGCACCACCACATTATGGGTGTCAGGTCCAAGCATTCCTAGATGAACAGTTTCCTGAAAAGTGGATTGGTCATTGTGGGCCAGTTGAATGGCCCCCAAGGTCTCCCGATCTGACCCCCTTAGACTTTTATCTTTGGCGTCATCTGAAGGCAATTGTCTATGGTGTGAAGATACGAGATGTGCAGCACCTGAAACTACGGATACTGGAAGCCTGTGCTGGCATTTCTCCTGCGGTGTTGCTATCAGTGTGTGAAGAGTGGGAGAAGAGGGTTGCATTGACAATCCATCACAATGGGCAGCACACTGAACACATTTTATAAGTGGTCAGAAACTTATGAATATAACTTTCAAATAACTCATGAAAGAATAAAGTTACGTTAAAACCAAGCACACCATTGTTTTTCTTGTGAAATTCCCAATGAGTTTGATGTCACATGACCCTCTTCCTATTGAAAAAAATAAAGTTGGATCCAAGATGGCCGACTTCCAAATGGCCACCATGGTCACCACCCATCTTGAAAAGTTTGCCCCCTCACATATACTAATGTGCCACAAACAGGACGTTAATATCACCAACCATTCCCATTTTATTAAGGTGTATCCATATGAATGGCCCACCCTGTACTGTAAAAAATGAAAACACATTTGATTATTAATGAGTTCATCTGGGGTAAACTGGGTCAGGTTTGTGCGGGGATTCTTTTGAAGTATCTTATTTCCACTTTGGCACAGTGTCCTTCAACATGAAAAAACATGACTTCTGCTGGTGTGTTTCACATATCATTTTCTCTTTCTTTTCCTGAAGGAAGCTCTACAAGCGCTATGCCTTTCTGCGCTGCGATGACGAGAAGGAACAGTTTCTCTATCACTTGCTGTCCTTCAACGCTGTCGATTACTTCTGCTTCACCAACGTCTTCACCACAATCAGTGAGTTGCAGCACAGCGTGACACAAGCACCAGGGAAACCAGCATGCTGCTCCTCAATATGATCTTTTAACTCGTGTCTTTTTCTCTGTTCTGCAGTGATGCCGTATCACGTGGTAGTCATTCCTAGTAAGAAGCTGGGTGGCTCCATGTTCACAGCTAACCCCTGGGTGTGTGTATCAGGGGAGCTAGCTGAAACCGGAGTACTCCAGGTGCCAAAAAACACTCTGGAGATCACTTTTGAGGTGAGGAATGTTATGTGAATCTGTTTGTAAAAATTCACCCGGTTTACAAAGGGACACGACTAGCATTCCAACCCACATTGAATTGCAAGTCTGGTCATGTGACCTTTATTTAACTGCAGTGGTGCGTTCCAGAGAATTCAGGCAAACAACACATGTTACACCAGGCAAAGTGGTTAACATCATCCGGAATATCAACATTTGCTACAGATGTGATTGTACACCACCAAAATACCATACGACTACAGTTACATTGTAATTACACATAGCATGGACCACAAAATATCTCATGAATTTCCTGTTCTTTTTTTTTTATAAAGAATCTCTAAACAAAATGATGTATGACCCAGTTTGAACATAGAACATAGAAAACAATATTTATCAATACACTTTATATACATCTTTATCAGTAAATGATTATGTAATTTAAGGATATTGTAATACAAAATTATCAGTAAGGTCAAACTGTTCAATTTGTAATTCCTTGAATGTTTAATTTATATTTTAATAGAAGAATTACCTCATACATAGATTATGTGACACATAGAAACATTTATAACACAAATTAATTTTCGGCAAAAGATAAATAAATTAAAAAAAAAAGACTGTTGTCATTCTGAAGTTTCCCCCCTGACTCAGTACAGTTATTTTTATTTATCTTTATCAATCCAAGGCCTCATATTGCTATATGTGTTTGGTTTACAATTTGGTTTACAATAATATTTTTTTGCATAATGAATGTGACAAGTTACTGTAAGAAACTGCAATGAAAAACAACTTAAGCAGAATAAACTAAAAGACAAACCAACAAGCTTATAAGCTTAATCCTTTAACATTCTTCTCAACATTTTGGTAGAGCACAGAGTTACTATATTTTACTGAAAAAGGTCGAATTTATTAACCTGATTGAGCCATTTCTACCACTTGGTTGAGACATGCAATGCTTAAAAAACTATTTGCTAAAAACTATATGCTGATAGCTTATAGTTTATAAAAGTTATTATTTTTGCATTTGGGAATGCAAAATGTGTATTTAAATTTTTACCAGGAAATCTCAACTGCTTGGAAGAGGCCTCTACTGAGATCTGTTTAAAAGAAACTGGTTAGTGTTATTAGGGGTGGTGTTTACGGGTGAATTTTTACATTTTACGCCTGCACTCGCAACTTTAAAGGATGACATTTTCAAGTGACTACACATAAAGATATAAAGCTATTTGAAAAATTCCTGACAAGCAAAACACATTCTAAAAGTAAAAAATATATAAAATAAATAATAATAATACTAATTCCGCTGCAGCGTAGTGGTTAGCACAGTTGCCTTGCACTGCCAGGTTCCGGGTTCGATTATCGCCTCGGGTCTATGTCGCATGTTCTCCAGGTACTCAGGTTTCCTCCCATAGTCCAAAGACATGCAGATTGGTCTGATTAGCGTTCCCAAATCACTGTGTGAATGAGTGTGATTGTGTGTGCCCTGTCATGGATTGGCACCCTGTCCAAGGTGTACCCCACGTCGTGCCTCAAGTCTCCTGGGATAGGCTTACAGGCAGTATAGAAGATGAGTGAGTGAATGTGTGAGTGAGCAAGTAAACTGTTTAAATTCGGCACAGGTGGATTGATCAAGGACAATCTGAGCATGACATCACCATACCCCATAATAATTACATTGCTTCTACTTTTCCGCTTTTACTTTTACTGTTATTTTATAAAAGTATATTTTTAGACCTAAACACTAAAGAGTTTAAATTATAATCAATGTTAATTCCCTGCTTATAATTGTGATTTGTCTTCTCAGTGCCAGAATCTGGGCAAGTTGACCACAGTGCAGATGGGCCATGATAACTCAGGATTGTATGCGAAGTGGTTGGTGGAGTGTGTTTTGGTCCGAAATGGGATCACAGGACACACTTACAAGTGAGAACTTATTGACACTTATTGACAGACTTATTGATTCCAGTCATAAAAGTGACAGAAAAGGAGATATAGAAATCTTTCTTTGTGTTCAGATTCCCATGTGGCCGCTGGCTGGGTAAAGGCGTGGACGACGGTAGTTTGGAGAGGATTCTTGTGGGGGAGTTGGTGACTGCAGGCTCAGAGAATGATGACAGGATGTGTCGTACTCCTCCCATGCAACAGTCGCCTGGGATGATGCGCCGATTCGTTAGCATCTCACCAAACATCAAACCAAGTGAGTACCAACACAGCGAAGGTAAAATTTAATTACATTTTTATTTCGGTCTACCACATGTGTATTGTGTTTGTTTGTTCTTTTGTTTTGTTTTTGCCAGAGCTGAACACGGGACAGATCCAGGAGGGAGTCGGAGAGGCAATAAATGGAATCGTAAAACACTTCCATAAACCGGAGAAAGAGGTAAAGATTTCTTTTTTTTTTTTGTACTTTGAGAAGTGTCCAAATAAAGTAGATTAATAAGTATTGAGATGCATTCTCACTGTCTGAATTCAGAGAGGAAGTCTGACTCTTCTTCTCTGCGGAGAATATGGTCTGGTCTGGGCTCTTGAACAGGTGTTCCAGCATGGCTTCAAGTCACCACGTCTCTTCAAGAACGTCTTTATTTGGGATTTTCTGGGTAATAAACAAGCAGATGTAAACCATATTTAGGATTTTTTTGATAATCTAATGTGAAACTTTAATTCATTCTGAATCCACTTTTTTACTGTGTAATGCATGAACTTGTGTTGAATGATTACCGTATGATCCTGTCTTTTTCAGAAAAGGCGCAGGTTTACTTTGAAAGTGCCGAGCAGAGTCAGGTAAATCAGGATGAAAACTATCAGACGCGGGTACGCCATTTCTGCCGCTTCATGCGTGCTATCAGCAGTACTCCCAGAAACATTGGCAAAGATGGAAAGTTCCAGCTGCTCGTGTGCCTCGGAGCCAGGTTAGTCAGGAATCTTGTGTAAATGATGGCATCAAGCAAGGACTTTGATATCTGATAGTTAACTACATTTTGTCGGTTGTTGTACCTTCTTCTCTTTCATGATTTAGGAATGTTAATTACATTGAATTGCAGTTATTCATCCTGTGAACTGACTGATAGCTGCTCTAAAACTCTGAAATTAGTTTTACTATAAGCATCTATGATAAGAAGTTACTTACCATTATCCACTGTTGCTTATTAATGTGCAGTGAAAGTGTTGTGTGATTTCAGTACATACGGTATATATATATATATACCTGTTTCTGGAAGGCCCCAGAGTTTGTTAGAAAACACCTAAACAATAAAAAACGGAGAACCAATAAAACAGGACCCAGAAAAAGGTTAAGTCTTGGTTTATCCAAAATTTTAAACATCAAGCAATAAATTCATTAATAAATAATGAAAGGAATACCTCACAACAGATTCTGTCTTAGCAGAGACCATTCACCTAAAGTTATGGATTGAGCAAGGAGAGAATTAGTGTTTAAAATGCGTGGAAAATGCCTCTTTCTCCTTCTTTTCAAAGCTCCCAGCTTGCACTTCCGTAGTAACTGCTGTTGCTAAGCAACCATGAGCCGCACTCTGTATTATGACAAGGAAGTTGCAGGATGTAATGGATTTCCAGCCCCGGAAATAAATCCCTTGCAGTAGCTCTGCTACTAGATTTATTTGTGGACAAGACGGATTGGGTGACTCCTGCCTCTCAAGCACATGAAAAAACTAAGAATTTTACTAACTGATCCTGGAAGATGAAAAGGGTGAAGCTGATTGTTGATTGTGCACAGAAGACACAATCTAAAAAACACACTATACAATAGTGTTATCAGTGTTATTAACACTGATATGAAATTCTTGAGTACTGAGTATATAATATAATCATTTATTGACAAATTACTACTAATGATTAATCATCCTGGTCTTGCTTTTTATCCCCTTCAGAGATCATTTGCTTCACCACTGGATAGCGCTACTGGCTGATTGTCCAATCACAGCACAGATGTATGAGGAGATGGCACTGCTAAAAGACCGCTCTCTAGTGAACTCTTTGATTAGAGTGTTACAGACTTTGCAAGAATTCAACATTACTCTAGAGGCCTCTCTCGTCAAAGGGATTGGAATATAAAACCTTGCCCTCGTGCTCCTCCTCTAAAGATAAACATAATCCAGGCAGATCATCGGGGACCATGGACTGCTTTGTGGGGTTTTTTTTTCCTTTTACATGAACAGACTTGAACAAAAGGACTACACCTGGCTTACATTAAAGCTACTGTCATGTTTGCCGTATATAAAGTGCAATGAGCCTTTTCAAAAACGTGTCATTATTTTTATCCTCGACGCTGTCACTGTTAAACATTTAAGATATGTTTTATATTACGATCCCACCTGTATAGCCACCTGTGCTATACTGTTTTAATCAAAGGCTTAATATTTTCATTGCTATTGTGAAATCCTAGCATCAGCTGTATTTAAAAAAAGAGCAAGAAAGAAAAAAGGGTAATATATTTTCGAAGAAAAGCAGTATTATTTTGATATGTCGGTCAAGTTGCTTGCTCTGTGGTCTATCTAATCCATACTGTCACAATGCAGAGTGAAAAGCAAATGATGTAGAAGTATGCTTTATAAGTATAACTCATGGGAAACTCATATTTTAATCAAATTCTTTGTTTTTTGTTTTTTTAAACCACGGGACTTCATGAATTGAATGCAAATCTCCATGAGCACATGCAGAGATAAGACTATGTTTGATGCTAGGGTGCATAAAAAGGTTGATGAAGTATATTTTATGAATGAGAAAAAGAGCATTGAGACCTCTTAAAACTATTTTAAACAACTTTCCACTATAGCTCAGACATTTTCATTAAGCCAGAATTTGCTCAGATCCCAGTATAACTAGTGTATCCCTATTAGATAAAATAAGACATCAGTTCATCATCTTTTTTTAACCCTCAGGTCTGCCAGTAGTCACCGCCCAGAGACAAAGTAGTACACTGTTGGTTATACTGACCTTCATGAGAGCCCCAAGCTCAGCGTCATTTGTTTCTGCTATGCAATATTCACATCTCCATGAAGCCACCACTGATACAGTACATTGCACTGATGGAACGGAGGCTTCGTCCAGATGTACTAGTGTAGCATATGATGTGTAGTCCAGAAGATTTTGGAATTTTCTGGTAGGCTTCACACCAAGATGCTCTAAAAATGCATACATAATTTGTTCTTGGAACATTTTAGACAGGACTGTGTAATGTAATGTTTAATACGTGAGCAAAAGTGTACAGTGTAGAAAATGCATTAAAAGTCAGAATTCCATGCTGGTGTTATGGCTCGTTATTAAATTCTTAATGTTTAGATGGTGAGAAGATGAAAACAAGCTTTATGTTTTAATGTATTTATTGACATGATTAGTTTTATAGGTCCATGGGTATAGTACAATATTATTACTGTATTTGTATCTAAAGCAGGAGAGGCTTAAACAAAGTATTTTTAAGTTGGTTATTTCCCTAAACCAATTTTTTTGTGCTCTAATATTTTGTGTGACTGCCTTTAGCTTTGATTATGGTGTTACAATTACCTGGTCATTCAGTACATTCAGGTAGTCAGCTGACTTCATTTTATTGCCATATAATGATTCTGAGTCTAGACCTGACAAACTGGAGCAACCCCAGATCATAACACTGCCTCCAGAGGCATGTTCAGTGGGCACTATGCATGATGAGTGCATGTGTGTCCCTTCTTACCCTGATGTACCCATGATTCTTGAATAGGGTCAATATGAACTCATCAGACCACATGACCTTTTTCCATTGCTCCAAAGTCCAAAATGTATGCATTACGCAAACTAAGGTGTTTTCTTGATTAGTCTCATTAACAATGGTTTTGTTTTGACCATCCAGTTGTTTTAGCAACAGTCAGTTTTTATTTTAAGACACGAAGGTCAGCTGTTCTGGAATAGTTCTTGCAGAACAGTATTGTCAAGTGGATTTGCAAAACCATCAAGACCAAAAAACTTACCTCTGCTGCAGAGGAAAAGCTCATTTAGAGTTTACCAGCCTTGAAAAATATCACCAATTAACAGCACATCAGATACGAGCTGTTATGAAGGCTTTACAATGCAGCTACATATCAACTGGTCAAAGGAGATTATTGCTTATTTTGGATGCCGTCAGCATTGTTTTATAGTGTAGGAAAAAAACTAAAAAGTAGGAAAAACTATCAAATTAGAAGGTGTGTCCCTGTTAGTGTGCATATACTTCCCTATATATATATATATATATATATTAATTTATTGTATATACCACTTTATCCTGTAGGGGTCATGGTGGGCCTTGAACCTATCCCAGGAGACTTTGTGTGAGCTTTGTGTGACCTGGACAGGGTGCAATTCTATTGCAGGACATACGACATTGGGCAATTTGGGAATGCCAATTAACATAATCTGCGTGTCTTTGGGCTGTGGGAGGAAACCAGAGTACGGAGAGAACATGCACACTTTGTACACAAACCCAAGACAGGAATTGAAACCTAGAACCTAGAGATGCGAGGCCACAGATAGAATAGAGTGCATCCCAACTTTAGGAGCACTTTTTGAAATCTGGCACCTCCAATGTTTCCGCAGCCCTTAATTCTGCATGTTGTATATGTACTGCCTAATGTTACATTTAGTCAGGAATGTCTGTGACACGTTCACAATTTGACATAACATTAATTATGACATTGGCTACTGTTACACAGGGACGGCTGTTACGCCGACATGACAAACTCTGACAGCAGGCCAAACAGAATTTTGGCACCCGTGACATGCTCACAGTATGACGTGAAAGTTGATGTTGCTTTGATGTTTGATTCTTACTCTTATGTCACTTTAAGACATAAGAGATCATGACCCTGCCTACTGTCACAGAATTTGAGGAACACCTGTGACACACTCTAGATGTGACATAAGCGTTGATAATGATACTGCCTACTGTTACATTGCCTGCCTGTGCCTCCAAAAAAACAACAAAAGAATTTTGTTTGACTGTGACACACCGTCACTGTGAGACATAACAGTATGCATCACACGTGACAGAACTATCTGTTCAAAAAACAAAGCCACAAACACGATTTGGGTTTTAAATATATTTAAATGTATTTATTTATTTATACGACTGGTATTTACATCAGTGCACCAGTGACCGTGCTTTACAGATAGTACTGATATTGTAGTGTCTGGTGCTGGGACAGGGTAACACTTACTCTCCATTTAATCAAACCCAACCTTGTGAACAGTGTGTATTAACAGCTCAGGACTACGTGACTGCTACTGGATATTTTTATTTTATTTTTCTACAACACCGTCCTGACAGGAATATCATAAGTTTTATCACTCTGTGATATTCCTGTTAGTATTGTATTGATAATCAGAGTGAATAGTGGTCAGACACTAACAGGAGGCGGATTGTTTATATGAGTAGGAGGCGGGATTAGTCTGAATACCGGAGCAGACAAAAAAAAGAGAAGATTTCCCGCTCTTTTGCTCGCCTTTACAAAAATAAACCCGACGCCATTTTCACGGAGTAAAGCATTCTGGGAACTCGAGTCCTCTAAATGCTTGGTAACGTGACAGTATATCGGTATCCTCCTACATATCCCAGGATGCAACATTCTTAAAAGGCGAAAAGAAAGCTTCGTCCGTTGGTGGAGTTGCTGTTTAAAAACTTGATGCGCTGACGCTCCTTATATGGACTTCCTGTGAGCCACGGCGCCATTTCCCCCTGCTGGTATTTGTATGCTAATGAGACGCCTCCATTCATGCGCGTGCAGAGTCCGTAGTAAGACATGCGCAGTGCGGAGGAATAAAACGGACGGAATTTCAAAGTTTCCGACGGTAAGCGCTCTCTTTATCGTTGTTATAACGCGGAGTCACGATTAAACGCCGTGACACGTGCGTGAGGCGTCGTGTCGCGTCTGCTCGCGCGTTCGGTGTAAATATGTAGGTTTATTTTTATTATTATTTAAAAAAAAAACAATGGTGTTGTACGCGCGTGCGAGGACGCATCGCGTGGTATGGCAGCATGCTAACAATAGCTAAGGAAGATTTTGGCGCTCTCCACGGGTGAAAGTTTGAATAAAGCGGACATGAAAGCGTTTCGTAGGGATATTTAACCCGACATGATGTGAAACGGGTGTAGAAATTCAGCTTGGGTGAGAATTCTGTGTAAATAGGTCTTTTTTTAAGAATGGGAAGAAACGCACAGGACCTCCCACTTTGTGTTTTGTGTGTGTGTGTCTCGCGCGTCCACGGAAACGCGTTAGTTAAGCAAACTCGCTGCTTTTATATAATATACGTCAATATTAACCATAAAGACGCACATTTACTCCTTCGACATTGCTACAGTTGCTGGCTGTGCTTGTTTTTCTGTGTTCTCAAACGTGAACAGCTGAACTGATCCATTCAAGATGCGCGCGCTTTACGTTGAAGTTCTCCACACACTCGGTGAACAAAACCCGTCTAATGAACGCAGTTTCTTTTCTCTCCCTTATCGCTCTTGTTTTCATTTAAACTTGTCCTGATATTCTGTCAGTTTTGTGAATCTGATTCTGAAGGTAAAATGGTGCAGTTAAATATCACAGGTCTTGCCTTTGTAGTGAAGCTCAATTACTTTCCTGTTGTATTGTGCATGAGCACGAATCCAAGGTTGGGTTTTAAGGAATTTCTGGAAAACTATGAAAAGCAGGTTTTTACTTTTGCTGATATGATTTCCAGAGGTGTGTGTATGTGTGCTTATCACATACATTTAAAATCAAACATGCAAGTGTATATGGGAAGATATAAATGCAAATGTACCCATTGCTTGATCTGTAGAAAGTATAGCATTTTTGTTTTGTGGGAAATAAGTCTTACTGGTTTTTTTTTTTCAACAAATTTTTTTTTTGTAAAAGCACTCTATATGCAAGTGTGTTGTAAATTACCACCTCCTAAGTGTGATATTTAATCCAAGTCCCTCTTTCTTTTTAATGCACTTCCAGGATTAACCAGAGATGTTTGGATTTCACAAATCCAAGATTTATCGTAGCCATGAAGGCTGCTGCATTTGCAAAACCAAGTCTTCCAGTTCCCGGTTCACAGACAGCAGCAGATATGAGGAAACCTTCCGTCTCTGCTTCGGGTGAGAATTACTGCAGCAGGTTCCTTAGCCTGTAATATTGACGTTATTACTGTTTACCGTCTATCTAACTGCTCATTGGTATTTTGCACAGTGCAGGGTTTTTTTTTTCTCCTTTTCTCTCTCTCGCTGTCTATACATAATGAATCATAGTCAATGTTTTGCTGCTCATTTGTGGAAGGGTGAACTATTTAAATAAATATTTTGACATTAAAGTTAATTGATTTTGGTTATGGTTAGCTAAATAAATTCTTTCTCACTCTTGACTTTCTTATTGATAAGTGATTCCTGCATGAGCCAAACAATTACATCACGTTTTATGCCCATAAGTCCCTGGGCAGCAAAGATCTGGTGGCAAAAATAAATCTGCTCATTTTAATTGTCAGTGGAGTTAAAAGCTGTCTAATGTCTAACAAAAATATTTCTGCACTAAAATAGGTCTAAGTGTTATTATTTTAGGCTGTGTAGATAAAGTTTCGGATGACAATACCTAAAGTTCACATGATCATGGCAGCTGTAACTTGGATGCCTGAAAGCTATCATTATACAAACACTAACAGATTTTCAGGAATCTATCTTATTTTCATTCAGCTGCTCACACACTTCAGTTTTAACAGATTTCCCTGTCTTTGTGTCGTCTCCTTGTGTTTTAGTTTATCTGAAGACAGAGTCGGTGACATCTGCAACGCTTGTGTACTGCTCGTGAAGAGGTGGAAAAAGTTACCACATGGATCGAAGAAGAACTGGAGTCATGTATGTATCAGGTTCATCATGCTTGCCAAGTAATTCCTGTTTAAAATGCTTGGCTGATTTTTCTTTTTTATACCGTTCATTATGTTTTTTTTTTTTTAAGGTTGTGGATGCAAGAGCAGGACCTGGCTTTAAACTGACAAAACCCAAAAAAGTGAAGAATATCGATGGAAAGAAGAAAAACAAGCTGAAGAAGCTGCACAAGTTTAAACGGCAGAGTGAGTTTAGTGTCTAGTTAAAAGTTTGGTTTCTTTATATGTGGGGGGGAGCGTTTAAGCCTTTGTAGTGAAACGGTAGTAGACACTAAATCGTAACTTAACCATGAATTTATTAAAGAGTGTATGATGATTTCTGTTTTGATCAATTTATTAACTTTTTTTTCCCTTTCTCTCCAGATTCAGATGCTCACAGTACTACATCCAGCATGTCTCCCTCTCAGTCTCCCAGCCACAGCAACCAATCAGATGACGGTTCAGATGTTGAGACCAAGCAGAGGCGTCCAACTCCAGCAGGCTTCTCGTTTCTTGACCTTTCCTACTGGAAAAGGTAAAAATGTCCACACTCATTTCCTCTTGTCTGTCATTAGCATGACAGTGTACAGTAGGCTTATGTTACATGATTCTGCATGGTATCAAATGTAGGTAAAAAAGTTCAGTAAAGCAATTATGACGCATACAATCTAGCTTAGTGTCAGACCAATGAGTATCAATACAACAGTGTAGCAGCTTTTACACAAACATTTTTAGGTGACTTTTGGAATTGCTTTCTTTTAGCGCACTATTTCAGTGCTATATATAGATAAATGCAATAACATCAGTAGCCACAACACACGTCTATCTACCTCATACGTGAACTGCAGAGCAGAATCTATTTTTATGTGAAGGAGAATGAACAGTCTGTGTTAATTTTTGACCTTTTTATGCATCCTTGTTTGCAGACAGAAAGTGTGCTGTGGCATCGTGTACAAAGGGCGTTTCGGTGAGGTCATCATCGACCCTCGCCTCTTCAAGCCCTGCTGTGGCCCCAAGCAGCCACCAGCAGAGACGCTGCCTGCCGCAGATTCCCCGTGTGTTGCTGACACACTGCCGTCTCCCCTCGCAGAGGACTTGAAGGAGACCTGGTGACCTCGTTGCACCTCCGAGCCTGTCCTCGAGGCTCAGTTGCTTTGTCTCCAGTGGCAGACTCTATCATTCATTCCTGACTCTATAAATGCTGATTCCTGCTTGTTTTGTTGTTCATTTGTTATAGCGAGTTCTTTTTTTTTTTTTTATTATTCTTTTTTTTTTTTATAAGAAAACAAAAATACAATTAAAAATTAAGGGCATTAGTAAATTTTCATAGAACCAGGATTGAGTTAGACGGTTTAAGACCTGTAATCATTTTTTGTTTTTTAATTATATTTTTATATACATATTTTTGGCACTGTAAAATACTTTGCTTTTTTTGTAGTGCTTGTAAATATATTTTTTGTTTCAATTCCAGTGCACCAAAAGCCTCCTATCTGGCTCCTAGTTTCATTTGTGTAAATCGAGTTATTATAAATTTTCATGAAATATTGGCATATTGTGTGTGTCCCAGGCGTTGTTCAGGTGTGTTGATGAAATGGTTCGAATTTTTAAACAAATCAGTTCTGCTGATCAAATGTGTTGCTAGAACAGTCAATTTTTATAACATAGTGTTTTAGTTGGCAAAGTTAAGTGGGCTGAATTAATAGTTGGAAAATGAATATAGCTCAATTTATGTCCACTAAATGCATGCATGTCTGTTAATCTCTTATTCTTGGTTGCTATTGTCACAAGACCACAAAATGCAAGAGACAAATCATCTTCCGGTTCATCCAAAAAGAAAAGTGCATGCTAATACTGATATTCACAAAATATTTATTATGGCATGCTATTTCAGCATGAGATAAATGCATCTTGGTTTATATGGCTTAATGTTCAGTGTGGTGGTGTTTTGTTTTTTTAATTTTATTTAATTTTTGATATTGATCACTAGTAATTGTTTCACTACAGATTTTAACAGCATCTGTTGATACCGTGATTTTAAAAAGTAAGCAATAATGTTACCTTTTTGCCTCATCATACAATGTGCAGCTTTTAAATTTTACAATGTGATGGCTTTCGCCTTCTGCAACGGGTTTTTTTCTACTCAGGCAGCTTATAATCCGAAGTGATGGTGTGAAGAAATTCACATTGAAATAACTTTTTAAAGATGTGTTTCATTTCTTAGAAATAAGCAATGACTGTAAGTCCTCATTGCGTTATCGGAATGAATTAACTAGCAGCAATAGCTCTCGCTGGCTTCCAGACTACCAAGCTGGTAATTTACTTGTCAGTAAGGTTCAGGGAACATTTACTCCGAACTGTATTTACTTGGTACATTTTCAGTCACTGTTAATGTGCCTTATGCGAGATTTAACTGAACATAAATTTGTCTTTTCTAATTTATACTATTTATTCAAACATGTCTGTACAATTGATGCTGTAAAGAGGTTTTGTGCACTTTTTATACATTTATAATGTTTTTATATATATTTTTATCTTGATTGTCATTACTTCTTCAATTTAATAAAACTTTGTATGCAACATTATTTCTTATACTGACTTTTAAGACACTGTGTTCGATTTGAAAATTTACTCTTTGTAATTTTAATAAACAAAAATCATTTTCCACTCGTGCTCAATATAATTCAATTCAATTTTATTTCTATAGCGCTTCTAACAATGGTCATTGTCTCAAAGCAGCTTCACGAAAATGAAAAGAAGACTTATGGAAATGTATATATGTGTAAGAAAAATGTGTCTAGATAATGAGATTGTCCCTGATGAGCAAGCCAAGGGTGACGGCGACAGTGGCAAGGAAAAACTTCCTGAGATGGCAATAGGAAGAAACCTTGAGAGGAACCAGACTCAACAGGGAACCCATCTGGGTGATAACAGATAACAGAAATTGTAGAACATCATGTGTGTTATGCAGCTGAAAGTTCGATATAACAGAAGTTATTTAAATTAACACAAAGTCCAGTTCAGCTCAGGGATGAGTCAGCAGGTGCAGAGGGCAGATGAGGGTCTGGATCACTGGGAGCTCAGGAGCAGCATGTGTAGATCCAAACCAACATGAAGAAGAATCCAGCTGGAGCAGGTCCTTCTCTGGATGCCTCAGGAACCTCGCAGGGTTGGCCTCGGTCTACTGAAGCAATATACACACGTGGACAAAATTGTTCGTACCCTTTGGTCAATGAAAGAAAAACTCACAATGGCAACATAACTTTAATCTGACAAAAGTAATAATTTAAAAAAATTCTATGAATGTTAACCAATGAAAGTCAGACATTGCTTTTCAACCATGCTTCAACGGAATTATAAAAAAAAAATAAACTCATGGAACAGGCCTGGACAAAAATGATGATACCCCTAGAAAATACTGAAAATAATGTGACCAAAGGGACATGTTAATTCAAGGTGTGTCCACTAATTAGCATCACAGGTGTCTACAATCTTGTAATCAGTCAGTGGGCCTATATATAGGGCTCCAGGTAGTCACTGTGTTGTTTGGTGACATGGTATGTACCACACTCAACATGGACCAGAGGAAGCGAAGGAAAGAGTTGTCTCAGGAGATTCGAAAGAAAATTATAGACAAGCATGTTAAAGGTAAAGGCTATAAGACCATTTCCAAGCAGCTAGATGTTCCTGTGACTACAGTTGCACATATTATTCAGAAATTTAAGATCCATGGGACTGTAGCCAACCTCCCTGGACGTGGCCGCAGGAGGAAAATTGATGACAAATCAAAGAGACGGATAATCCGAATGGTAACAAAAGAGCCCAGAAAGACTTCTAAAGAGATCCGAGGTGAACTTCATGCTCAAGGAACATCAGTGTCGGATCGCACCATCCGTCGTTGTTTGAGCCAAAGTGGACTACATGGGAGACGACCAAGGAGGACACCATTGTTGAAAACAAATCATAAAAAAGCCAGACTGGAATATGCCAAACTACATGTTGACAAGCCACAAAGCTTCTGGGAGAATGTCCTATGGACAGATGAGACAAAAATGGAACTTTTTGCCAAGGCACATCAATAAATAAAGGCTCTATGTTCACAGATGGAAAAATGAAGCATATGAAGAAAAGAACACTGTCCCTACTGTGAAACATGGAGGAGGCTCTGTTATGTTCTGGGGCTGCTTTGCTGCATCTGGCACAGGGTGTCTTGAATCTGTGCAGGGTACAATGAAATCTCAAGACTATCAAGGGATTCTAGAGAGAAATGTGCTGGCCAGTGTCAGAAAGCTGGGTCTCAGTCGCAGGTCATGGGTCTTGCAACAGGACAATGACCCAAAACACACAGCTAAAAACACCCAAGAATGGCTAAGAGGAAAACATTGGACTATTCTAAAGTGGCCTTCTATGAGCCCTGACCTCAATCCTATTGAGCATCTTTGGAAGGAGCTGAAACATGCTGTCTGGAAAAGGCACCCTTCAAACCGGAAACAACTGGAGCAGCTTGCTCATGAGGAGTGGGCCAAAAAAGTCTCATTGACAGTTACAGGAATCGTTTGATTGCAGTGATTGCCTCAAAAGGTTGTGCAACAAACTATTAAGTTAGGGGTACCATCATTTTTGTCCAGGCCTGTTCCAGGAGTTCATTTTCTTTTTAATAATTCTGTTGAAGCATGGTTGAAAAGCAATGTCTGACTTTCATTGGTTAACATTCATAGAATTCTTATTTATTATTACTTTTGTCAGATGAAAGTTATTTATGTGAACATTGTGAGTTTTTCTTTCATTGACCGAAGGGTACCAACAATTTTGTCCACGTGTGTATACTCAATGGCCACTTAATTAAGTACTCTTAGCTGTCGGACCACCTTTTGTTTTCGGAATTGCTTTAACTCTCCATGGTGTAGATTTATATTGAGATTCGTTCTGTGTGGAGTCTGTGTGAGTACTGTGAACTCATTGTCATATTTAAGAAACCTGTTTGAGATGATTTTAGATTTTGCTTTAAAAACTTTTAAACAATGCTCAGTTAGTACTAAGGGGCCTAAAGTGTGACAAGAAAATCTCCCCCACATCATTACAGCACCAGCAGCAGCTTGAACCATTTATACAAGGCAGGGTGGATCCATGCTTTCATTTTGTTCATGCCAAATTGTGACACTACTATCCAAATGTCGCATCAGAAATTGAAACTTGTCGGACGAGACAACATTTTTCCAATTTTCTATTGTCCACTTTTGCTGAGCCCATGTGAATTGTAGCCTCAGTTGCTTGTTGGTACTCACAGGAGAGGCACCTAGTGTGGTCTTCTGCTGCTGTTGCCCAACTTCAAGGTTCCTTATGTTCTGCGTTCAGAGATATTCTTCGCCACACCTTGGTTGTATAGTGATTTACTATTGCCTTTCTATCAGCTCGAACCTGTGTGGCCATTCTCTTCTCATCTCTGGCATCAGCCATAGAACTGATGATCAGTTGATATTTTGATGCTCAATGGGGACCATTCTTTGTAAACCCTAGAGATGGTTGTGTGTGAAAATGCCACTGTATTAGCAGCTTTGGAAATCCTCAGACCAGCCTGTGTGGTACTAACACCATGCTGTCACTTTAATGAACTTTCTTCCCAATTTGGAGGCTCAAAGTGTGGCTATGCTTGTTTGTCTAGCGCATCCCATGGGTGCGTGATCAGATTGGGATCTGCGGAGCGTGGATCTTAGGGTGGCCCTGGGCTCTTTGCCCGCTGAGCTCAGTGTGCGATGTTCTGTTGAGTCCTGGGTGTTCTGCTCCCCTTACATTTTTGACATTTGTGCTGCATTGGCTTTTCTGTGGGACCGAACCATACGGGACATCCTATGGTCCCTGCAGGCATGGGTGAGCCTTGGGTGCCCACGGTCCTGTTACCAGTTTACTGGGATATAATTGTGTTAATGTGTTAATGTTATATGGTGTTAAAGTTATGCTTGATTGGTGTATGTATGTTTTTGTGAAATCCAACTTTTATAGTACAGTTTTAGCATTAAAGAAACAGTACGTTACTTTCGGAGAGCAGACAACTGTCAATCAGTACATGTCCAGTAGGTGGCGGTAATGCACCTTTAATCTGGTTTGCCATCAGTTCATAAATTCAAAGGTTGCTCAAAGGTTGTCATGTTGGATATTTTCACCAGTTATGCTACTTGGGGTGCAAAAATATGTATTGGGCTGGTAATAAAAATGTTAGTGAAACTAATAATGCACTTATATAGCTGAGCTACGGTATGAGTAAGAGTAAAGCTGCGGCCAATAGGTTTGAGAAAGTCTTTCACAAAGATGTTAAAGTGTCAAAGAAAATGACATTAAGTTTATGTAAAGTATTTGCAGTGTTGACTCTTCTTTTTCAGGACCTCTGCAATTCGCCCTGGCATGCTGTCAATCAACTTCCTGGCCACATCCTGACTGATGGCAGCCTGTTCTTACATAATCAATGCTTGACGTTTGTCAGAACGCCTCTTGGGGATTGACCACAAATTCTCAATGCGATTAAGGTCTAAGGAATTTCCTGGCCATGGACCCAAAATTTCGATGTTTGTTCCCCCGTCCACTTAATCACTTCTGCCTTATGTCAAGGTGCTCCGTCATGCTGGAAAACGCTTTGCTCGTTAATTGGTTAATTGGTGTTCTCAAATTGCCTGTAGGGTGTGAATGAGTGTGTGTGTATGTCTGTGTGCCCTGCGATGGATTGGTGCCCTGTCCAGGTTGTACATTGGCTCATGCCCTAAGTCTCCTGGGATAGGCCCCAGGCCCCCTGCGACCCTGAATACAGGATAAAGCGGTATAGATGATGAGCACCGTCGCCTAGCATATTCACGGTCCAGGTTCGATTCCCGTCTCGGGTCTGTGTGCATGAGGTTTGCGTATTCTCTTTCCTCCCACTGCAGATTAGGCGGATTGGAATTCCTAAATCGCCTGTAGTGTGAGAATGAGCGTGTACTGTAAGTGTGTGTCCCCTGCAATGTATTGACACCCTGTCCAGTCCCCTGGGATAGGCACTGATTTATGACACTTAAGAATGATCTTATTCATGGTATATTTATTACAAACAGCCCAGTTAAATCCCATTAATTCTGGGCTTTTATTGTTTAAACTGGAAAAAAAAAGAAAAAGAAAACTGGATTAAAACCACACGAAAGTAAGAGTCTTTAAAAAACAAGACATATTCAATATAATGCTTTCACAAATCTCTTGTCTAATGTTCCTCAAATTATTTGTAATAAAACTGTTTGAACAAGCCTGTGTTGACCCGTGCAGGAGAGGAACTTCATTTAAGCTACGTGTCCAGAGGGTCATTTTACACTTCAGCTGGAAATTCCACACATGACGTTTACTTAGGTACAGTACATACTGTAGGTACCAGTATTCTGGGCATCAACATATTTTATTTTCTGCTTAGATATTAATTGATGCTAGTGTTTCATTTTTATCTGGTATACATTTTAAACAAACAAAGAAATAAACCATACATTCATGAAAAATTATGCTATAGATTGCTATACAACGATTCGCCATAACATCAAAAACATTAACATTATAAACACTTTTGGGTTCCCCATGTGCCACCCGTGAAGCTTTGATCCCTCGGCGCATGTCTCCATGCAACGTTTGTGTGTGTTCTGTGGTGTCTGGCACCAGGATGTTGCAGGGTTACAAGTTGGGGCCTCCATGGATCAGATTTTTTAGGTCTGTTGCATCCCATCATTGATCGGATTGGGATCTGGGGAGCGTGGCCGCCAGCTTGATGGTATTGGTATATTGGTATATAGTTATATATAGTGATCAATGTAATATACACAATATTAACATCATGATTTTCTCATTTTTAATATTATACATTATGTTTAAAAGGACATTCGAACAACATTAAACTATACAAAACTATAAATCAAAAAGTCCTTGGCTTATCGCAAGAAAAAAACAGATTAAAAAAAAAAACATAAACATATTCTATTTACATTGACATTCTATAAAACATAGATTAGAGTTAAAAACAAAGATTAGAATTAAGTTAAAAAATTTGAAAGAATTCAATTAATATAAAGGATTGAAGAGAGTGTTCAAGTTAGATCACCTCAGGTACATCTCACCTCTTGAATCGCAATTGAACCCATTGTGATTCAGTGCTTTGTGTCAGTATCATGAGCTGAAATTACTCAAGGATAAATTCTTTGTTGCCGGCCCTTCGTCATGAGTTGACTTGCAGGTGAGTGATAAGAACCACAGGAACACAAAAACACCTAGAAGATGAAGAAGAAGAAAAAAAAACACGCCATGGAACAGTGAGTAACGGAAAACAAATCAATTCTCAGAAAAATGTTCACCTTTGTTCGCTTACCTTGAAATGCATTTACGGTGGTAAAGATGTACATCCCTGGAAGACTCAGGGGTCCATAGGTAAAAAAGGCCAGTCCCCATGACAGACCCAAAACCACACCGAGCCCCAGGATAATGGCGCAGTCCTTCCACAGCCTTCTTAATCTGTTCCCAGTCTGCACACCTCGCAATTTTAACTGCCACATCTTCGCCACTATCACACCCATGATCACAATGTTGAAGAGGAGCACCAGTCCCAAATAACTGTTTACTGTTATGTATCTCACAGTCTTATTGGTTATCCAGCAACTGCAAAATGCACAAGAAATACAAAGGTGGAGGGAAGATACATGATATAAAGTTGCAGTCAGATGAATGCAAACACTCATCATGAACATGAATGTCATGGCAAGATTGAGCTTTTTCAATTATTTTTTTTTTCTTGGGCACAATAAATAGAAAACATACACCCTTAGTAGAATTTGGTCCATAGTTTTTAATTCATTTGGGGCTTTCTGAAATCTAAATTATACATACATGTGCACATGTAATATTTGGTTGAATGTCTCTTAGCCAGTTCCACCTTTACCAAATGCTTTTGGTAGCCATCAATAGGATTCTTGCAGAATTCTGGTTAGACATCTGACTTCTCTTCTCAGTAGAGTTTATATCATATAAGGTTGGTTATATTATATTTATATAAGGTTGGTTTCCTTTTGGCGCCACAATGGCTTAGTGGTTAGCACTGTCACTTTGCACCTCCAGGTCTTGGGTTTGATTCCCCGGTCTGGTCTGTGTGCATGGAGTTTGCATGTTCTCCATGTGCTTGGTGGGTTTCTTCCAAGTTCTCTGGTTTCCTCCAACAGTCCAAAAACATGCGGATTAGGCTAATTGGCGTTCCTAAATGGCCCGTAGTGTGTGAGTGTGCACGTGGATGTTGACACGGTTGTACAAATGGGAATAAATACAATGGCCTCCACGGTTTCTGGTTGGAATACAGAGGTTCCTAGATGGATAGATGAACCTGACTTTTATGCCAGGTCCACAAATCTTTAATAGGGTTGAGGTTCCATAAGATTAAACTTAGCCTGCTTTATCCATTCTACAACCAGCAGTTATGTGTGCTTGGGGTCAGAGTTCTTGACATTTTTGTTATTTTATTTTATTTATTTAAAACAATTAATATATTTAGGCGAATGCATGAATAAAATATTAAAGCATTAGACATCAAAGTTATGTTTATTATCTACTGCCAAGTTATTAAAAGGATTAATCCTTCACCCAGAAAATGATCGCTATAGTAACCGTGAAAAATATTAGTTAACCTTAATGCATTAGTGTTACCTAAAAAAATAATTGTTAATCTTACAGATTTGTTTCGTTGTTGTTTCTCTCTGTTAAGGAGTATTTGCCATATCCACCAGCCAGGCCACAGATCATCACCGTGATTACAGGAACTCCTATCACAAAAAAAAAACAATATAGCAAACAGGAAGGAGCACCATGACTCGTACACTTCTAGGTTCTTCATGACGTTTTTTTAATCACGGCTTTGAAAAACACAAGGTGTTCTAGATTGAACCTTTATTTGCAATAATGCGGTGATGTCTATCATGATGTAGGACCCCAACTCACCCCAGCCCACTACGCAAAGTTTGAGCAAATATCTCCTGATGTAGATGTTGAAGACCCGCACGAGGAGCAGGTACAGGTGAAAACCTTCAATAGCGGTCCAGGTGAAGGTGGCTAGCAAGGCCCAGTGTAGGATAAGGCCGAGGCACTGGCATGCTGAATTAATCTCTGTTCCTGAGCCCAGTGCGCTGGCCAGAAAGAAGAGGTGCAGCAGGAATAGTGAGCCTGTTAGCTGCACATGAATCACAACAGAGTGCTCTGACTTCCCCTTTCTGTGGAGACAGTAGTATCAGCATAAAACCCTGTGGTCAGCTCGATGACCAAGTTCCCAACATTTTATCTCTGTATTTGCACTCTCTCGTTAACGTTTAACATGCAAACAACGATGCCATTGTCGGTTACAAAGCACAGAAGATGAAGAACATTAATACAAATGTTCCATTTGGAACTACTTGTCATAGGCATGCTGTTAAAATGCTGTTATAAGATTCATCAACAAAAAGAAGTGATAATTTAACAATGATGTCATATAAACCAGTTATGATCTACGTATTTAACTGTGCCTGAATAATCGGAGAATAATTTAATAGCCTACAAAACTTTGAATTCAAAACAACAACTGTCAAAATGAAATGGCTCACCACAGCTTACACACACACACACACACACGCACACATGCGGACGCACACAGCACAAGCATCCCACAAGAAAACACACACTGTTTCCCTCTGACCTAAAAACAACAAGACAGCAGACTACGTGTGTATTAAAGTGAGTTTAGTTTGATTGTGATTGGGTCAGGTCAGTGATTGGGAGTCGAGATTCTCCAAAGTAAATGCTACTGTAACAGCTAGCCTACAGTACAACGCCACTTTCCAGCACATTAGCGAGTTGTAAACAGCTTCCTAAATAGATTTTATCTATACATATGATACAACTGAAAAGTTGGCCTATCCTTACATCAAATCATAAACAAACTGTTTACAACTAGATAATGTGCTGGAAAGCAGAATTGCCAGACTACTAGTGATGGGTCGTTCATGAACGATTCGTTCTTTTTGCACGAGTCTTTAACGTGACTCAGAGACTCTGAGAGAGTGATTCGTTCATTTCCTATTGCGTGTGTATGCGCAAAGCATCGCGAAACCTCCGTGGTATATGGACAGGAAACATAAATGAGTGGTTACATTTGTGTCTTCAAGTCCAAATCGTTTGTTCTTTTGTCACGTGACTCCCATACACGCTATGCAGTGCAATAGATTCAAAAGAACGAACGACTCAGACTAGAAGAGTCTGAGGAATCTGTTTCCTGCGTAATGCACTGCAAAGCGTCTATGAGAGTCATGTGACAAAAAAACGTACGACTCGGACCAGAAGATATGAGAGGTGAGCTGCTCAGTCTGTCCTTAGCTGCATTGTAATATTTTCATTAATGGAACTATAGGTATGTAGACGTGTTGGGTGTCTGTTTATTGAAAACGTAACATTTTAGGCCTCCGAGTAGCGCAGTGGTAAAGCGCTCGCCCTATCATCGCGAGTTCGATCCTCGAGTGATGCTGTTACCTCTCACAGCCGGTGGTCTAGAGAGAGCTGATTGGCCAAGCCCTCTCAGAGGGGAGGGATGAAAGGTACTTAGTGCTCCCACACTAAGTCAGGTCAAGTGGAAGGAGCGGATAGCGCTGTCCAACGGTGCGTGAGCGAGCAGTTCGAAAAGATGCGGTTGGTTGGCGTCACGTGGTTCGGAGGAAACATGTGATATTCTATGGCCCTCCCGACTGAGTGGTAGTAGTAGCCTTAATGTGAGAGCGCCCCCTAGTGACGGGGAGGAATTGGATACGACTAAATTAGGGAGAAAATCAGGGAAAAGTCCAAAAAAAAAAAGTTACATTTTATTTTATTTTTGGTCAAAAGAACATAATGAACTAAATGACTAAATGACTCAAAAAAAGATTCGTTCATTTCGATAAAATGATCCAAACGCACTACAGACTAGCCGGTAACATTTACAAAGTGAGTTTACTTTGGGTGTCAGTGATTGGGAGCAAAGATTCTCCAAAGTAAATGCTAATAGCTAGTCAGTCTGCTTTCCAGCATATTAGCGAGTCGGAAGCAGTTTGTTTATGCATGTAAAATTAAGCGACGTAGAGTTAAAGTGTGAAACTTTTGCTTCCTACATAGATTTCATCTATACATATGATAAAACTGTTTAGTTGGCGTGTCTGTGCATTAAAAAAAAGATATTTGCGAAAAAATAATTTGATCTCATCAAGATACTTTTTGGAATTTATATCTGTCTAATTGTTTGTTTGTTTGTGCACTCATCACGCAAAAAATACTACGGAACAAATTTTAATGGAGTTTTCACACGTGTATTTGGTCGAGAATGAGGTAACATACAGGCTTTGTTTCATTGCAATCGGCCCACGGGGAGAGAAGATATACAACTTTGAAATTTAAATAGAAAATGCCCTTATATAATAAAAGACTCGACCTTGAAAAAATTATTAGTTAATCTCAAATACAACCGATTGTGCTGTGCATTTTTTAATACGCGCTTATGAGTGTGCAATTAAAATCTACTTAATAATCGCAATCTCACACCTTCATTCCATCATTAGTTCATCCCAAAATTCAACGGATGGTACTGTACATTTTTAAAAACGAGCATATGAGTGTGCAATTAAAGTTCATGTGAATGAAGTCGCGGGCACGTCAAGTGTTAGAGTAAATGATGAATGCAGGAGCCTTTCTGAGAGGAATGCAAATAATGTTATTTATAAATTTATGCAGTAAAATTGATTGATTTTATTTTCTATATTATTCTTAACATAAATTCTGTCACTGATTGCATGTCCTGATGGACTTATTAATCAGTCAACTCTAAGAAGCGATCATTTAATATTGATGTCATATAACCCAATATGATCTATTTAACTATGCCTGAATTATGTGAGAATAATTGAATAGCCTACATACCTTTGAATTAAAAACAAGATGATAACGATGGCTGTGAATAGTACAGAGAATGAAGACCCAATGTAAGTAATGTATTCAAGATTACGAACATCATCAGGATCTTCTACAGGATCCGGACTCTGGCAGTTCCCAGCGTCAAGAAAAAGAGAGATATACAGAAACAGATATGATAAAGATGAATAATATAACCATTGCTTGGTAAAAGACAATGTATGTACCGATCAGCCATAACAATACAACACAAAGCATTAGGCCTACTATTTTGCAGGTTTCCCTTGTGCCACCTGGGCAGTTCTGTCCCCTCGGGACATGGCTCCAAGACATCGGGGGGTGTGCTGGGGTGTCTCGCACTCTGACATTACCAGCACAAAATCTCTGTGCTGTATGTTGTGGGTTGGGGCTTCCATGGATCAGATTTGTTTGTCTGGAGCATTCCACGGATGCTTGATTGGATCAAAAATCTTTGCCTGCTAAGCGCTATACATGGCAGGCTGTGATGCACTGGGTGTTCTGATACCTTTCTATCATTGACAGCATGGACTTTTTTCAGCAATTTGTGCTTCATGGCTTCAAAGACCAGCTGGCTGCCCTTTGGTCCCCACAGGCATAACTGATGCTTGGGTGCCCATGAACTTGAAATTTACCATGAAATGTTGAGGGTTATAATTGATCAATGATGCTGTTCAATTCATCTGCCAGTGGTTTTAGTGTCGTGGCCGATCAGTGTACATGACTAGGTATTAAGGCTTCAACTCACAATGAGAACTGCAAAAAAACTAAGGTGGTTGCAACTGCAGACAAAGTCTGTATCGTTCCTGGTGGTGTTACATCCATCACTGCTCCATTGACCTGAGGAACAAATAACAATGTGCACGTCAAAATCTAAAATCATAACATTGTGACCAACTAAACCTTATAAATAATCCATTTAATCTATTTTTCTTTTTCCCTTATTGTTATTATTTTCTTAGAAATGTGATTATTATTAGCATAGCATTATTAGCAGGAGATATTTATAGCATTTTGAAAAAAATCTGAAAACAACATTTTATGACCTGAAGTATGCTTCCAGAAGACACATGTCCCAGTCATATTCTGAAAAAACAAACAAACAAACAAGTATTTCTTTTTTTTTTATTCGCAAAAAAACTAAAATAAAAAAACAAACAAAAACATATTTGTCAAAAGTATCTTGGAATTAAAACCAGCTAAACAATGATTTTATGAAACCTACAGTTACAGAATGAATTGCATGAGAGTTTTGTTTGCATGATGCATTGGAAAATTTGGGATTTCTTACCTGTTTTGTATTTACAAAGTGCATTTTAACGGGTTGAGAAAGATTGTTGACATCTTGTTCACCAAGCCACACACCTAAGACTTTCTCGTCTACATATTCTGGATTAGAAGATGCCTGTGCAACAATGTAGAGAGGATTTTAAGGTATCAATCAGACATGGATGGTGTAAATGGTGTAGCAGGGTTAAACTCCTTTTGTTTAGCATATTTAAACCCCCAAGAGTGAATAAAGTATTAAGCTACATCAAGCTAAGAAAACAACTGGGAACTGAGCTATCTCCTAAAGCCTACCAGAGCACCGGCATTCCTATGCGCATATATTCATTTAAGTGCCAGTAGGATCATAACCAAAAAACAGCACAATATTTCTTTTTGTATACAAAATCACAGACCTTTCACACTGAGAGCAAACCTCCAACATGTTCCTGTGGCACTGTTTCCACAATGCACGTGAACAAATTGCATGAATGTGTGCTTCTAACAGAAAGACTATAAAATGGCTGTCCTTTCACTCATAATCTATAGATTCAAGGTGTGCATATATACATCATCATGGTGCATGTCATGGAGTTTTGTGCACATGTTACCATGGTATGCGGTGGCCTCATGAGCATACCACATTTATCTCTCTCTTTCTCTTACTCACACACATGCACACACACACACACACACACACTTACAGTTTTGCATGCGTAAATAAGATGACACTATCCTCACCGAAATCCAGTTTGTGTGCCTCCCTCTTAGTTTTAATCCTCATAATGAATATTTTTTGATAATAATATCTTGACATGGTATTTTTATTTCAAAATGTATTTTATTTAAAAATATATATTTGCTGTCTGTTCATTTTGTGTTTGTTTATTCTTTGCACTGAACACACTGTGTATTAAAATTAACATTATGTCTTACAAATTCAATGAGTAAATGGACCACATATATTTTTTATCATTTGAAAGCATATTCTTTTCATTTTTTCCATTTTTTTTTTTATACAACAAGCTTGAGGCTGACATTTGTGGCATCTCAGCATCAACAGTGAAAACCATACCGTAGCTATGTGATACACACTAAACAGCTGTGTGTTCATAGTAAAAAGACGTTTTAATGAGACTAATCAGAAAAAAAAGCTTCATTTTGCTAGGGAGACTAAACGTTGGACTTTGGAGCAATTGAAAAGGGTCATGTGGTTTGATGAGTTCAGATCGATCCTATTCCAGAGTGATGGGTGTGTCAGGGTAAGAAGGATTAGACAGGATTTTCCATCATCTGGAGTTTTAAGGCTGAGAAGAAGTCGTAGCCACTGGCGCTTGCTTTAAGACTAAATGGGAGGACCTTCAAACTTAAGAACATGTTTATATTACTCATATATTGCTGTATTCTGTGGGCAACATAATCTGCGTGAAAAGACAGAAACCCAGAGACAGACAGAAGCCCAAAGAGCTACAGCACCACCAGTTTAACTCCAGTAAAGAAGTATGAGCAAGGGCTCCTATGATATACACTACCAGGCCAAAAAAACACTCTAATATTTTGTTGAACCTCCTTTTGCCGTATTATTTCGATAAGTTTATGCAATATCGCTACATTTATTTCAGTCTAGAGTTGGAATAACTTTTCTCTCGCTATGGTGTTGTATTGATGACAGTAGCCTTCTACAAGAGGTTTGCACAATAGAGTAATATGTTATTTTAGCATTGTAATCCTTAAATAAGAAGCATAATGGCCTCGGTGGCTCAAAAGGTTAAGCCTGTGGTTTACTGGGTTACTGATCAGAAGGTCATGGGGTCGAGCCCCAGCACTGCCATGTGAAAAAGAATTCTTTCCCTGTGCTGTAAAGTGATTATTCTTATTAAACTTATGTTTGATTTGTGTTCCTTTTGGTTTATTTGAGATATCTACAGTACCTGTTTATAAATTCTCTTAATCAGGGGTGAAAGTACTACGACCACAAACCCTCATCACTTCATACTGTTCACATCTTCTTGGTTTCATGCATTCTTCAAAAACATTTCTGCTGTCTAACCATAACTTACATAAGCATGCCTTTATAAAAATGCAATATGCAGTTCACGACTGGTTTGGTCTGGAATAAGTAGAATCTTCCCCTTTGCTAACTGGGAACGTGAGCTCACAGCCTGAGTCACATGAATCAGTCTAAGTGACTCAAGTGGTCAGAAATATGGTCCCATAATTAAACTTCATTGTATTGTTTTTATAATTATATCATGATTTATATCAGGAGTAAAAGCAGTTCAGTTGTTTATCTGTTCAGTTTAACTCTGGAACTGGAATCTAAAATTATCTTTAAAAAAAGAGATAACATTGACCAAAAATCTGCCACTAACCTTGAAAATGTTGTTGTTGAGTACCGATACCATCAGGGACAAACTAGTATTCTCCTTCCAACCGCTTTTTATGATGGCTTCGGTAGGAATATGAATGACATGCCCATACTCTGTCTCCAGTTTGGCCTGTGAAGGCTGTGGGTTTCATATTAATGCACTTCAAAATACAAGAAATTGGTCAGATTTCACAACTTATTTCTCAGTTGAAAAGTTCAATTCAGCCTGTAAGCTTTCTACTTCCTAATATATATATATATATATATACATATATATATATAAGTCAACATTTTGTTCATGTGCATTAGCCCTTCTCTTGACATACTGGGAAACAAGAAGAAGAAGTGATACAGTTGAATGTTGCAATTCAATTACAAAGCAAAAGGGACCTCTCCGTCCTGCTTAATGAAAAATGAGTAGGTCTTTGATCAAGCATGGATTAAATATTTCTAATTCTGTGGATCTCATTGGGCTAGGGTATCGAATTTCATTAATGTGGAGGAAATCAACTCACTGTTATTAATGTTGGTATAGGAATAAGGATAATTCTAAAGCCATTGGGGTTTTAGTTAAAACATGATATTTACACTAAATGTGTAAAACAATGTGGCGTCATGGTGGTGTAGTGGTCTTGCACTTGCACTGTCGCCGGCCAGGCTCGATTCCCGTCTCTGTGTGCATGAAGTTTGCATGTTCTCCCTGTGCTTGGTGGGTTTCCTCCGGGTTCTCCGGTTTCCTCCCACAGTCCAAACACATGTAGGTCAGGCTAATTGGCGTTCCCAAATTGCCCATAGTGTGTGTGTGTCTGTGCCCTGCGATGGATTGGCACCTTGTCCAGGGTGTACCCTGCCATGTGCCCTAAGTCTCCTGGTATAGGCTCCAGGCCCCCTGTGACCCTGAATACAGGATTAAGCGGTATAGATGATGAGTGAGTGAGTGTAAAACAACTTAGAACATTGCACCTTTTTACCCCATTGGTTTTAGCTTTGAAGACTGCATTTGTTCTTAAAAGGTCAATACCATGAGGATTAGAGTGCTGTCTATGGTAGAAAAGTACGCCATTTTGAAACTGAGAATTCAGAGCCATTGCATAACCATTGGGCCTAACCAATACAACATTTTGGAATGTCCTGAAAAAGAAACAAACCGCAGAAAAAAAAGAAAAAAACTGTCAAAAGCAAAGTCCACCGGACAGCAGTGAATGGTTCACAATCCCCCATTAGAAGAAGACATTGACTGCAAAATGCGAACCACTCATCAGCAGTAAGAAGGCCAGATTGAAAGTTGCCAAGAAATACAGAAATGATCCACAAATGTTTTAGGATTAACATCAACATCCTGCACAAGAAAGGACTTCATCAGGGAAAATTTTCAGATTGCTCAAGTCAATCACCGCAACCAGATGAGCATGCACTTTCATGTTCTGAAGAGGAGAAAACAAAAAACAAACGGAAAGAGCCTGTGGTTCAAACCTGCATTAGCAAAAGCAAAAAAAAAAAAAAGTGCAAATGTTTGGTGACGTACTGTAAGTGCGCCACTATGCATTTAGTGATGCAGTCATGAAGATATGCAACCTAATTGTATGTCCTATTGACTTTAGTTTACTTAAGACTATCTGTTTTCTTTCTCTTTCAGGACATTTTAAAATGTTGTATTGTCTCGGTCCTATACTTTTGCTCATCTAAAAATTGGGTGGTCTGCCAACAAAGGTGCCACGTCATGAACTACTTGATGTAAATAGCAGGAAATGAAATCTAAGATTCTGCTCTATTGTCTCATAGTCATCTTTTGATCTCAAACTGAAACCGCCTCTGTAGTTCACAAACTGAATATGAGTCTACACACTAAAAAATGCTGGGTTGTTTTTACTACCCAAACGCTGGGTTGTCTCTGTTGGGTAATATTTCTGGGTTATTTACAGGGAGTTGGGTACTTTTTGTTTAACCCAGCTTGCTGGGTTGGAGTTGGGTTAGCTAGCGACAGCTAACATCACAGATCAGACCGGTCCTCCCCCGAAGTTCACCGGTGTATTCAATGGCTGTCAGCTTCGTCTTTTTTCTTCCTCCTCACGCATTTAAGAGGAAATGTAAACGTTCAATATAAGGTCTGTATACACACTTTCACTCACCTATGACTGAATGTGTTCACTGTATGTAACATTTATTACTGTTACCGTGTTACACTCAAACTTTCAGCCTGGTCTGTGCTATAGCATGCTAGTTTATCTGACAATGGCTGCTAACTAGCCAAACCAAAGAACCCCACATGTATATGAAAGAAACTGCAAAAATGTCTGAGCTTTTTTTAGCTTTCTTTGTAGAATGCTTGCAGGGTGTATGAAGGTGGTGAAGTGATGAATGAAAGCTAAACTGTTAACTGTAGTGCCAGCATGACGCTAGCATTTAGCTAGGTTGCTAGCGTTAGCAAACACATAAAATAGCTGAGGTGTTACAAAACATTAATCTTCTTACAAATATGCATACTAGCCAACCCTCTCGAATTTTTCCATAAACTTTGACTTTCTTTCTTTCTAAGGTTGGAACCAACACCGTGGAATATCTGTCAGTCGAGGCCGTACACCTACATCCTGATGTTGGGAGATAATGACCAGCACTGCTCTCAGGCATTAGTGCTTCTCAGTAATAGTATCGTAATGATGTCGCTGTTGAACGTGTTTTGTATTATCTGATCTTGTGCTTTTGAAAAATAAATATTTTTCTATGTTTTGTACAATTAATTGGGTGTTGTTTATTGCATATATGTATGGTTTGCAAAACGTAGTGTTTTCTTTTGTAATAGACCAGTATATCAAAGTAATTAAACTGTTTTACCCATAGACATGTAAAACATAGAAATAATAATAACCTATTTGTGAGGTAAAATTAACTCAGCAGTATAGTTAAATATGACCCAGAATTTGGATTGAATATTTGACCCATCTTGCTGGGTTAAATAAGTAACCCATTTTGCTGGGTTAAATTAACCCAGCATGTAGTTGGTCCAATATTTATCCAGCAGCTGGGTTAAAAACAACCCAGTTTGGGTTGTTTTTAACCCAGCATTTTTTAGAGTGTAGCAATAAGAAAACAATGGGCTTTCCTGCTTTATCTTGGACATCTAAGTCATTAAAGTGGACATCTAAGTCATTAAAGTGGACTGCCTACTCTAAATACATATTATCTGACACTAATGCTGGACTAAATGTTTAATTTTTGTTGAAACTCAGCCACAGTTGAAACAATTTTGACCATTTTTTCTAATGTTTTTTTTTAGCATGTTGCATGGCCCTCTTTATGTTATATGACTCATTATTCATTATTAAGTGAATGCTACATAATTTATGAGGGTATTAAAGTCAAACTGAAACTTGTGATGAAATTTCTCGTAAATGCAGAAATATACCTATATACATAGACTTCAAGCACAGTCTAGTGATGAGGCTCTTAGCCACAGTAAAACTTTTGAATGTTGCAAACATCCATGCACTCTGCAGTCGTTCATGTGAACATTCAGCAAGTAGAATGCCTGATCACTGAAAATTGATGTATAACTTGTTGTCAACTTGCACAAGAGATGCATCTGGTTGTGGGAACTGTACACACACTTGCAAATTTCAGGAACTTGGCTGGCACGCCCCCATGCAGTTCTGACCACACTCCAAGCCATTTCCATTGTTTGGTCCATTAAAGGAGATGCTGAGAGGGCAATGTTTCAGATGTGAAGCAGGAAGTCTGATTATGGCTCCAGCGTACTGAGAAAACCTTCTACTTTGATGGTATCCAAGCACTAATGAAATGCTGGGATAAGCGCATTAGTGTAGCAGGGGATTATAAATGAAGGGAGCTTTTACTCTCATAACTCTAAAGTCAAAAGTCCTGGTTTCAATTGAACAACCCATCAACTTAGTAAAAATGTAATACTGTGTAAAGGATACAAAGTACTGTGAGTCATTTATATGCTGTCATCAGTTTAAGATTGGGAAATATTTACCTCTTCCGAATAAATTGATTCCATATAAAAGTCTGGATCGTTGTTACGGGTTCGACTAGTTGTACAAATTCTCATCTTGTTTTCAATACACCTGTTTTTTGGAAAAAAAATAAAGCTTTCAGTTAGGCAATGCACTTCAAATTATGTCAATCATGTCTATGGCGTAATCTCCAATGGAGTAAAAATACGGTTTCAGTATGGTTCTATTGCAGAAAGTTCCAGAATGGGCTAATTGTGTATTATTGAAATTGGTTTGGATAAAAATGCCTTTTCAATTACTAGAGGAAAATAGTGATCAGCCATGCTGTCATAGGAACATAATTAAGAGTTCTGATCTGAAACAGAGTTGCTGTTGTGAACGTGGTCAAGTTAATAATATGCTGAGTATATGCAGCTTTTCATGTGACTTAGAAACCAGTACTAAGTGCTGGTGCTGACCATATGAACTATTTTCTAAAATGGTAAATAAACCCATCCACATGAAAAAATTCACCATAATGATGAACGCAATGTACGTGGAGTGTCCACCATATAAAATCCTGTATTGGCTGTTAGTATATAACATCTTATGAGAGGCTTAACATGTAGATTAAAGTACATTTATACAAACTAACACTTTAAACTCTGAAAACAGACCCAGAGTATCTTCATTCCCATTCATACATTTTTCTTTTAGTTTCAATATTAGTAGTTTTACATTTCTCAGTGATATTCTTTAAAATAAACAATCTTGTCATTTCTTGAGAATTGACTCATTCACAAGTACATGTTTTTATTTCTCTTTAGGTTGGTTGTTAAACTTACTAACTCACAGAGGGATGTTGGAACTTTCTTCCTGACAACGCAGAAGAACCAGAGGACATGAAATGGATCCTGTATGGGATGCAGGATAACAGGGATGGTTAGAATTTCTTTCTCTAGCATAATGCTTCAGATCAAAAAGACAAATATTTTTTTTTATTTCAGCCCTAGTGTCAGTATAATCATTCTATACTGTACCTACTGACAGATACTTTCATTGTCACTGTTACCATAATCTCCATTTGATCTCACTTTGCATCAATAGTGAGGTGAAGGGTATATGTTTTATAAACAAAACAAAACAAAACAAAACAAAACAAAGAAACCATTACAAAAATATTTCCCTGAGATAATATGTAAATCTAATAATTATTCATAACATAAAACTATAACACAAGCACTGCAAATTCAAATCAAAATAAAATCATATCAATTAATAGTTTATTTATCCTACCTGTGATGGGAAGTGATATGGAGGAAAATATACAGATGCTAAGAAAATACAAGAGCCACATTTTTTCTGAATAAGATCTCTTGTGCCTACTGCTGCTACTGCGGAAAAAACCCAAGGTCTCTTTTCACACGTTTTCATTTCCTGACCGGAACTTTAGAAATCACATGGTACATAAACATTTGGGTTCAGGTCGCCAACTGTCACACTGAACCACAAATATCACATGGTACCATTTTATTTGCACAGGTATTAAAAAAACAAAAAAACAAAACAAAAAAACAAAACCAATTAGATGCTAAAAAGAACCAAAAAGAAAAAAAAAAAGAAAAACAGGTTTTATTTTGAGGAACACAGAAAGACAAAAACTCAGGAGGAACTAAAACTGTGTGTATGTTAAACAACATGGCAATAAAAAAATGATATTAGTTTCTAATAGACACAGTCATACAGTATATGGGATATAGTAGAACTATATAGTACAAACATAAGACATTTCTGCTAGTGTAAATATAAAGGCAGTTTATATCGTTTACGTGTTTATATGATATATACTCAATATCACATCAGATCAGTGAAGTCAAAAAAAGAGGTGATGGAGAATGAATCATTTAAAATGTAATGGAACATTATACAGATTTTACATACACACACGTACACACACGTACACACACACACACACGGCATCTTTTCTCAAAAACAGTGTGCATCATTTACCATTGCATTGTCTAATATAAGGAACTCAGTAACACACAATGGAAAAAAGTGAACCACATGACTGATTATGAAACTCATGAGCTACAAAGAAGGCAGAGGAATTGGGCTTTAAATCATGTGATCAGTTATATAATGTGACACAGTGCTTGTCTTTATGTCGGTCAGTATATAAGGGCTTGACAACAGCATTAAATGGCATGTTAATACAGTATCTGGTCAGCTGCTTTGAGAGGTCTTGACTGAAGAACTGGTCTTATCAGACACAGATGATGTTTGTGCCTCCAGAAGCTTGTTCCTCTTCATTTTACCGTAGAACCACAGGAAGAGAAACAACCCTGGATATCAAAGATAAACACATCGTCATGCACCCACATTGAATTCCGTTCCCCTTTTAATGGCTTTTTCCTAAAAATGTCACCTAGGGGTTTTAGTGGCTTGTGTGTGACCAGAGAGTTCTGTACTGTGGTGTTTGGCACCAGGACATTGGCAGAGGATCCTTTGGGTGCTGTGGGTTGTGGGGTGGGGCCTCTGTGGATCAGACTTGTTTGTCCTGAGTGTTACATGGTGCTTGATCGGATTGGGATCTGAGAAGTTTGGTGACCAGGTTGGATACATTGGGGTTTGGCTGCTGGGCCCCATGCATGGTGAACTGTGGTGCACTGGGTGGTCTGGTGCCTTTTTATTGAGGCCAATATTGACTGATCCGTGTAAAGGAAAGAATGAATGGGGCCATGTATCGTGAGATTTTGAGTAAAAACCAAGGACATTGAAGATGAAACGTGGCTGGGTTTTTCAGCATGACAATGATCCCAAACACACCGCCCGGGCAACGAAGTGGTCCTGGAGTGGCCTAGCCAGTCTCCAGATCTCAACCCCATAGAAACTCTTTGGAAGCTGCCCTTTGTAAATCTGCATCTGCATGGAGGAATGGGCCAAAATACCAGCAACAGTGTGTGGAAACCTTGTGAAGACTAACAGGAAACGTTTGACCTCTGTCATTGCCAACAAAGGGTATATAACATTACAAAACAAAGTAACAAAGTATTGAGATGAAATTTTGTTATTGACTAAATACTTATTTTCCGCCATAATTTGCAAATAATAAAAAAAAAATCCTACAATGTGATTTTCTGTATTTTTTTTTCTTATTTTGTCTCTCATAGTTGAGGTATACCTATGATGAAAATTACAGGCCTCTCTTATCTTTTTAAGTGGGAGAACTTGCACAATTGGTGGCTGACTATATACCTTTTTCCCCACTTTACTGTATATATATATAGTGTCACCCAGTATCAGTCCTTTTCTCTCTCACGCTGCGGAATTACGAGTATTCGCCTTCCATGCTCGGTCTCAGTGCGCGTCTCTCACTCGTATGCGTGTGTCCTGTTTACTATAACACTGTGACCACATGTGCGCACATAAAGCATTTTTTTGTGTTTGTATGTGTGTAGAGGACTCACACCCCCCTACAAGCTAGTGTGTGTGTATGAGTGTGTGTGTGTGTGAGTGTGTGTGTGTTCATGTGTCCGTGTATGCACGGCACTTGGTTGAGTGAGAGTCTCTATTGGAAAACTGGTGTGTGTGTGCCATGATTCTTTTCAAAGGTAAAGTGCTGGTGCTTTATTTTTACTTTATATTTTGTATAACTTTTTTTATGTGGATATTTTTGGGCTGTGGAACGAATCATCAGAGTTTCAATTATTTCTTATGGAGGGAATTCGCTTTTAATTTCTGAATGAATGAATTATGCTCACAATCCAAGGTTGCACTGTTAGTGTATATATTAGACTCATCACAATGCGAAACTGAGGCTATGAAAAAAAAACAAAAAAAAAAACTAAAAAAGCTCAATCTTTTGAACACAATACTCTTTTAAGACATTACAGATTAGGGAATGTAGGGAAAATCTGACATGCGATCAGTTTAAAAAGTTATGGGGACATGTCTTCAGGAACTGAATAAAATACACTTGGGTAAAAATCCATAAAACAATATGTTGTATACTGTATAACATTATCATAAATGTATGTGCATTGACAAGTTTGTGTTGTGCACAAGAAAATATTACACTATTAGGACATAAACAACATAACGTCCATCTGTCAACCCATTCATCCATCCGTCTATACCGTTTGTCTGGTATAGTCGCAGGGGGCCTGGAGCCTATCCAAGGGAACTCATGGTACAAGATATGGTACTCCCTGACTGGGGTGCCAAACATGTAAATTATGCCAATTTTAAAATATGTGCAATTTGGAAACACCAATCAGCCCACAACACATGTATTTGGCCTGTGGGAAGAAACTGGAGAACCTGGAGAAAACCCACCAAGCACAGGAAAACATGCAAACTCACTCATCATCTATACCGCTTAATCCTGTATTCAGGGTCACTGGGGGCCTGGAGCCTATCCCAGGAGACTTAGGACACAAGGCGGGGTACACCCTGGACAGGGTGCCAATCCATCACAGGGCACAGACACACACTTACTCATTCACACACTACGGACAATTTGGGAATGCCAATTAGCCTAACCTACATGTCTTTGGACTGTGGGAGGAAACCGGAGTACCCGGAGGAAACCCACCAAGAACGGGGAGAACATGCAAACTCCATGCACATAGAGACAGGAATCGAGCCTGGCCGGGGATCGAACCCGGACCCTGGCGGTGCAAGGCGACAGTGCTAACCACTACACCACCGCGCCGCCACATGCAAACTCCATGGACATATATCAAGAGTGAGATTCGAACACCTAAGCCTTATAATTTACACTGTATTTGTAGTCATACTTTGTATTAATAACAAAAAGAGAGCTCAATAGACTTAATGTATATACACCACATGTTGTCAAGTATCCGTACCTGACAGACTGTTGCAGATACAGAAGAGGTAGAGAACGGGGTAGTTCGTGTATCCTGAGGTGAAGAAAGCCAAACCCCATGTCATTCCCAGCAGGATGGTCAGACCCAGGACTGTGCAAACATTCCTACAAGATGGAAGCTTACTCCCTTTGACGTTCAAGCACCGGAGCTTAAAGATCTGATGCGTCACTGCCGCCAGAACGCATGTGTTGAACAGGAAAGTTAAGGAGAAGTAGGTGATGTTCATACCATACAGGAAGCGAGCGTCGGTAATCCAGCACCTGTATAGTACAAACAGCAATACACAGCAAAGGAAAAAAGGAAAAAAACAATTATTAATATTATTGTTGGATTATTGTGAAATGGCCCTGTGAGCTGTTGATTGGCCATTCACTAAAATACAATGAAAAGTTCTTTGTTATCAAGTTCACGAAAATGTTTACTTACAATTTTGTTGTCTCATTCATGTCGGATAATTGAATTTGAGTGGTGCCATAAAAAGGCTTAATACCATACACACACAGACTTCCTCCAACAAGGACAGCAGGCAATCCTGGTGACAAAAATCCACAATTTAATTTAAGCGATACACTCATTTACCACTTTATTAGAAACTGATCTGCCAAACATGTGGCATAAAATGACACAAATACAGGTGAAGAGCATCGGTCAATGCTCATGGGATAACTATGGTAGTGACAATGGCAGGCAACAAAATGTAGACATGAACAAACCCTACAACTCCCAAACGTCCATCTAGTTAAATAGCATGGAGTTAATTTTTGACGATGAGAAGCAATTTCATGATTAGCAAAGAGTCAAACACCAGTGCTGCATTGCTGTGCACCCAGTATGGCATCCACTCATCACATACAGTATATCCCTTTATCCTGTATACAGGGTCGGGGGTTCTGGAGCGTATCCCAGGAGACTTAAGGCACAAGACGGTGTACATCCTGGACAGGGTACCAATCCATCGCAGGCACACACACACACTCTCACACACTACGGGCAATTTGGGAACGCATGTGGGAGGAAACCGGAGCACCCGGTGGAACCCACAAAGCACAGAGAGAACATGCAAACTCCATGCACACAGACCAGAGGTGGGAATCGAACCCAGAACCTGGAGCTGCAATCTAATCATATTGCAATCTACAATATGGCAAGATGTTTAAAATTTGAACACTGGGTAACGTTTTGTCTGGGTCTTTGAATGTAAATGCACTCCATTATCTTATTATTTAATTCAATAATCATTTCTATTGAATGTTTTTTTTTTTTTGTTGCAGTTGCTTACCCCATCCAAACAGGGACAGCTTGATCATGTAGTGCTTGATGTAGCTGTTAAAGACTTTGATTAGAAGCAAGTACAGGTGTAGGGCTTCAATGGACATCCAGGAGAAACAGGATAGCAGGCTGTACTGTATTAACACTGCTATTAAGACGCACACGCTGTTTTGAGACCATGTAGCTCCCCACTCCATGAACAAGAAGCTTGTGTTGAGGAGGAAAAGGGCAGCGCTCAAAGACACATGGATACCTATGGAATGATCTTTGTGCAATTGCCTGTAAAAACAGAGTATATACAGTACGTTTGTGTATTACATGCATATGCTGCTGAATCTTACGTAGGGTCGGGTCACTAATTAAAGAAAAAGACAAGTGGCACTGTTATGCTGAATGAATAACTGGGGGGCATTTTGGATCCCAAATGATATTTCACAAGACAAAACAACATCTGAGGTTTAGTTTGCTTTTCAGACAGTGTGGCTATGTTTTGTGGAATGGGGCAGTGGTGGCTCAGTCTGAGTTACGAATCGGAAGATCGGTGGTTCGAGCCCCAGCTCCGCCAGGTTGCTGCTGTTGGGCCCTTGAGCAAGGCCCTTAACCCTGTCTGCTCCAGGGGCGCCGTAAAAATGGCTGACCCTGCGCTCTGACCCCGGCCTACTAACAAGAAGCTGGGATATGCGAAGAATAAAGAATTTCACTGTGCAGTAATGTATGTGTGACCAATAAAGGCTAACTTAACTTAACTTTAAAAAAAAAAATGTTGTTGTGTTTTGTACTTCAGGGCCACTTTAGATGGATAAATCATTTCCAAATCAGTAGTTTTGATTGATCACGTTTTAATCCTACTTATCAAGTCGCGACCCAGTTGCTGTAAGAAATTCTTTCAATCTTCAGGCAGGTTTAGCTCAGTGATTGAGATCTTAGATCACTGATCAGCAGGTTATGGTTTTTAAACCCCAGTACCACCAAGCTGCCAATGATGGGTCTCTTAATCAAGGCTTTAACTGCTTAGATTAATGATGCAAGATAAAGTAAAATAAAGTAAGATAAAAAAAAAAAAACCTAATGATGAATAACCACAAGAGTTCATAACGCACATGTATCTCACTATTTCACCCTGATTAACAAATAATGATGCTTTTATTCAGAGAAACAGAAAACCAGGAAGTTGTTGGTGAAGGATCTTGCTTAAGAAACTTAGTGCTGGTGGGATTTCCCATCCATTCTGATCAGTAGAAAACAAAAGCCTTGAGCTGTGAATAATGCCCTACAGTAGGTGTTGAAATACACAGCAGTGTTTTTTCTCAGCCCCGGTGCAAATTTGTGAAATTCCTACTTTTTTATCACAGACATCTTAAGGCCCCTCTCTAGCTTGGGATTCTGCGTAGTCCCCCAATTAGCCATTTGAAATGGTTAATCGTCACATTTATATTACTCACTTCATGAAAATGTAGCACAGGATGGTAACTGCGCAGAAAAGTGATGAAAGACTGCAACCTATATAACTGATATAGGACAGTATTTTCCACTGCTGATGGTTTATTTGTGTCTCGTTCATGTTAACCTATCCAACCACACACACAAACAAAGAGAGAGGGAAAATGTAGATTATTAACAAAAGTACAGAATTGCCATTTCGCTCACTTGGTTCGAATTCGGTGCTTACCAGGAGCACGGCGAAGGGGGTCATGTGATCATACGAGCATGTTACAGTTCTGGTGCTGTTAAAGTTCGTCAGGTTGGTGACGTTGTCAGGTGTGTCATTCCACCTGAACTCTAAACAGGACAAATTAGAAGCTCTGGTTAGTTTTTACCTAATAGCCACCTAAACGTACAGACCTGTAAAGTGCCAAGAAAAAGTATTTAGATTCCATAAAGTTTTCTACATTTTATGCTTCACATTCATTTCAAAATGGATTTCAATCCTTTTTTGCCCTATACAGTATACAGTCACCATTACTCACCAGAAGGAGAACCCTCTTTCACAGTGTTTTGTCCTAATATCTTTAGTGATCTTAGTAGTTCTAACTGGGGTATTAATGTAGATCATGGATCATTACCAAATATACTTTATATTATAGATCTAATAAAATACATTTTATTTCCTCATAACCAATCAATTATGACTGCTAACAATTTATGCACTTCATTTTGTATAACAATTATGATTGAAAAATAACGTTAAAATCGGTGTAACATTGCATTCGCAAAAGAAAAAAAATCACAGAAATTATCTCATAATCATGACATAGTATCTCATAGTCATGACTTAGTAACTCATAATTTTGAGATAAGGGGGAGCAGTCTGTGGCAGGGGGACATTTTAGTGCATGACATGGGAAACGAAAGTGCCTCATTGTGCACCCATGGAGATGTGGCAGCTATCCAATTGTTTAGCTTAATGATTGTACATTAGTTAAATCTACTATTACCATCCAAATTACTCACTGACATTATTATCTCCCAGTGTCTCAATCCAAGAAAGAACGAAACATTAATTAAATTCGGCACTATTGTCCCCGTCTTGTCCCGATGACCTAACCCTACCTTTTGTCATAATCATGAGACCAGGATTTTATAATTATGACTTATTAAGTCATAATTATAAGTTATTAAGTAATAACTACGAGTAAATGCATCATAATTATGAGATAATTCCTGTGATTTTTTTTTTCTTTTGTAAATGCAATGTGCTTCTTTAGACAATAGGGCAAATATTGGCGAATGTAATTCACGTTTCTTTCTTTCTTGGATTGAGACACTGGGAGATAATAATGTCATTCAGTAATTTGGATGGTAATAGTAAATTTAACTAATGTACAATCAGTTAGTAAGTCATAATTATAAGATCAGTATGTCATAATTATGAGATAATAAGTCATAATTATGAGATAATTCCTGTGACTTTTTTTCTTTTGTGAATTCAATGCGCTTCCACAGTTATTACCTTTTCTCATGACTTTAATCAAACTCTATCTGTACAATTTTATGATAAGATCTGCTTCTCATCACTGTTAGTTCTCGTCACTGTCACAGCATCAATAGAACACTCAACTGTTGTAGCACGTGACACAATGATACGTACCTGTTACATTGTAAAACTGGCATGACAACCTTTGAGTGTCCTGGGAGAACAAACACAAGGGTAGAGTGAACAATCAGATTAAAAAAAAACATGATTTTATGAATAACATGATTACCTGCAAAAAAAAAAAGATAAAGGTGCATTTAAATCTGTAATCAATCTGTAAAGATGATAAAAATGCACATACAAATTCAAGAAGACGTGACATCAGATAAACAATAAGGATCACGTGACAAATTATCATGTAGAAAAAAACTGTCAAATGAAACGAAATGCACTACACGTGCAAACAAATTGAACATAAATGAATCATGTGTAAAAAAAAAAAAAAAAAATCTTGTGATAAATTATGCATGTACTGTATGTGAGGAAGATGTGAAACACACTGCCTGGACAAAAAAAAAAGTCACACACTCTAAGAGTTCATTCAGTCGCCTTCAGCCTTGATTATAGCACACAATGTGGAGTGCAGTTCATGTGCATGATAACCTGGTGATTCAGTACATTCAGGTCATCAGCTGACTTCATTTTATTGCTACATAATGTCATTGAGTCTCGACCTGACCACCTGATGCAACCCCAGATCATAACAACACTGCCTCCAGATTCTTGTACAGTCTCTACTCTGCATGATGGGTGCATCGCTTCATGCGCTTTTCTTTCTTATACACATCACTCTGGAATAGGGTCAATCAACGGGCCACATGACCTTTTTTTCCACTGTTACAAAGTCTACTCTATTTTTTATATTCCCTAGCTGTCCAAGTCCTTTTTCTGACTAGTCTGATAACATTGTGTGCATAGTATTTTTTGGGCGGATGCGAGGACTCTCGGAAATGTTTGTGTCAATTTCATATGCAAATCATGTGATTATTAATATGCGATGTTCTTGTTCATTTTCTGTAAATGATAGAAAAGTGCCACAAGCCTGGAAACAAGTTAAAGTATGCAAAAAGTATGATCTAACATCTATGTACATAGGATCACTTACAGGTGTTATTCCAACGCTGTTCACTGGAAAAACTATAACAAGTGGCTCAAACAAGTGTCCGAGCCCACATCCCACATTTTCAACACGGATGACTTGGGACTTTAACACAGTGCCTGGGTTATTCTGTAAAAATGTACAAATAGTTAAAAATAGATGTGTAGTTTTTACATAACGCAGACATCCAGCAGAAATGCACATTATTTGAAGAGATTATGAAAGTTCACGGAACTTACGAAAAATTGATGAGCGGAGTGATATATCACTACACCGACTTTGCACTGATTGATCAAGTTGCTCAAAACTGGTTTAACAGGGAACAATACACTTATGGGAGGATCGTCATCAGAAATCTATCAGACAGTACAGAGAGATATTATTCAGATCAGATTACATTCACTTAATTACTTTAAAATACCAGATCTTTATTATTTTGGGTGAGATTTTGTGAAATGTTCTTATTACTAACAATCCAACAGGCCTGTTAACCATTATAATACAGTTGAACTCTCAATTCTGATCATTTTTTATTATTGTAATTCTTCAAGACAATAAAGCAAATCACGTTTATTTATCCATCCATCCATCCATCCATCCATCCATCCATCCACTGTCTATACGGGTTATCCTATACGGGTTTGCAGGGAGCCTGGAGCCTATCCTGGGGAGCTTAGGGCGCAAGGCAAGGCATCACATGTACGTATAAATTGGTTTGATGTTAAATTTGAAATTTGTTTGATGTTATATGTTTGATAATAACATCTCATACAAACGGACTTATATGGCACCCCCGACATATTATCTTACTGTATTTTTGGTAAATTAACAGATTAAGGGAAAACCATGATGTGATTTAACAAAAAATGGGATAGAGATTACTTTCATGGGTTAAGGATAAGGTTAGAGGTTGGGATTAGAGGTTAGGGATAACGTTGGGAGTATGGGTTAGGAGTTAGCATTAAACTGTAGATGTTAGGGAGAACAGTATTTAAAATGTTGCAAGCCCTGGAATAAAGTGCTTTTTTTTTTTTTGTTGTTGTTGTTGTTGGGCGCCACTTCCCGATGCCATGTCTGTAATGATTTTCACATTTTAGCATGCTCTAGTGTTTTAATTTTTCATTTATTTAGTCAGCAATAGCTGAGTGTTACCTTTGGAGCAGGGATGATTACACGCCCGTCTTCTGTGGTGTTCATCATACACAGCTTAACTACAGTCATTTGAAAGTTTCCTTGCTTATAGGTTATGGTAGCTCCGGGAAATGGTAAGTTGATGAGCTTAGGAATGTAATTTTCCTCTGTCCTGTGTTTCACATTGATATATCATTTATTCTCAATTTATGGACACAGACAGATAAGAGTGGTGTATATTATATTGTTTTCTTACTTGATGCATGTAGCGGAAGGAATTGTTTCATTACACATCATTGTGAGAATGTCCAAGTGGCATGTTACACAAAAAACATCGCAAAGGGAGACTGTTGGCGCTTGTATGAAACAATTAAGTTTATCTATATTGACTGGATGAAGAGATGAAAAAACAAAACAAAAGTAAGCCACAGCTGCCTGAATAACAATTTGCTAGATAGGTAGACAGATAGATAGAAGGAAGAAAGAAAAGAAAGACATGATTTTTTTTTTGTCTCAACTTTGAAGAAAAAGGCAAATGATATAATCATAAAATATGTAACATTTAATTTGATTATGTCTTAGTGCATTTGATGATTTGATGTAATAAATGCCACAGTATTAAAGTATAAATGTACCAATCAGAGCAGCGAAGGTGATCATGTGATCATATAAGCATGTTACAGTTCTGGTGCTGTTAAAGTTCGCCAGGTTGGTGACAGCCCCCGTGTCATCCCACTTCAACTCTAAACAGAACAAATTAGAATCTCTGGTGAGTTTTAACCTACAGCCACCTACATGTACGCATCCGTAAAGTGCCAATGAAAAGTATTTCAACTCTTTCAAGTTTTCTACATGTTGTTATGTTTCACATTCATCTCAAAATGGATTTCAATCCTTTTTTGCCCTATACAGTACACAGTCACCATTACTCACCAGAAGGAGAACCCTCTTTCACAGTGTTTCAAACGTATACAGCATTTTGCCCTAATATCTTGAGTGATCTTAGTGCTCTAAGATCTGCTTCTCATCACTGTTAGTTCTCGTCACTGTCACAGCATCAATAAAACACTCAACTGTTGTAGCACGTGACACAATGATACGTACCTGTTACATTGTAAAACTGGCATGACAACCTTTGAGTGTCCTGGGAGAACAAACACAAGGGGAGAGCGAACAATCAGATTAAAAAAAAAAAAAGTTTACAAGTTACACATGATTATATGTATAACATGATTAACATGATAAAGGTGCATTTACATCATTAATTAATCTGTAAACAGGGTAAAAATGTACATACAAATTCCAGAAGACAATAAAGATCACATGACAAATGATCAGGTAGAAAAAAACTGTCAAATGAAACGAAATGCACTACACGTGCAAACAAATTGAACATAAATGAATCATGTGTAAAAAAAAAAAAAAAAAAATCTTGTGATAAATTATGCATGTACTGTATGTGAGGAAGATGTGAAACAAACTGCCTGGACAAAAAAAAAAAAAAAAATCACACACTCTAAGAGTTCATTCAGTCGCCTTCAGCCTTGATTATAGCACACAATGTGGAGCGCAGTTCATGTGTGAAAATGGTTCATCATGCTCCCAGACCCACTCCTTCACAATGTGAGTGCTGGGATACGCCTGTGTCATTAGGGAGGAAAAATCGGCAGATATGATAACCTGGTGATTCAGTACATTCAGGTCATCAGCTGACTTCATTTTATTGCTACATAATGTCATTGAGTCTCGACCTGACCACCTGATGCAACCCCAGATCATAACAACACTGCCTCCAGATTCTTGTACAGTCTCTACTCTGCATGATGGGTGCATCGCTTCATGCGCTTTTCTTTCTTATACACATCACTCTGGAATATGGTCAATCAACGGGCCACATGACCTTTTTTCCATTGTTACAAAGTCTACTCTATTTTTTATATTTCCTAGCTGTCCAAGTCCTTTTTCTGACTAGTCTGATAACATTGTGTGCATAGTATTCTTTGGCCGGATGCGAGGACTCTCGGAAATGTTTGTGTCAATTTCATATGCAAATCATGTGATTATTAATATGCGATGTTCTTGTTCATTTTCTGTTAATTATAGAAAAGTGCCACAAGCCTGGAAACAAGTTAAAGTATGCAAAAAGTATGATCTAACATCTATGTACATAGGATCACTTACAGGTGTTATTCCAACGCTGTTCACTGGAAAAACTATAACAAGTGGCTCAAACAAGTGTCCGAGCCCACATCCCACATTTTCAACACGGATGACTTGGGACTTTAACACAGTGCCTGGGTTATTCTGTAAAAATGTACAAATAGTTAAAAATAGATGTGTAGTTTTTACATAACGCAGACATCCAGCAGAAATGCACATTATTTGAAGAGATTATGAAAGTTCACGGAACTTACGAAAAATTGATGAGCGGAGTGATATATCACTACACCGACTTTGCACTGATTGATCAAGTTGCTCAAAACTGGTTTAACAGGGAACAATACACTTATGGGAGGATCGTCATCAGAAATCTATCAGACAGTACAGAGAGATATTATTCAGATCTTTGTTATCCTGGTTGGCATTTTGTCAAATGTTATCGTTATTAACAATCCTACAGGCTCTCAATTCTGGTCATTTTTTAAAAAATAATTACAATTCTGAAAGATGCGACATCTGCAAATCACACGTTTACTCATCAATAAACCCACTGTCTATAAGACTTATCCTATACGGGTTTGCAGGGAGGCTGTCCTGGGGAATCAGTAGCTCTGCTTTTTTTGTTTGGCTACTTCCCAACACAATGTCTGTAATTATTTTCACTTTGTACCGTGTTCTGTTGTTTTCATTTGTCAAATTAAGTTTACGCTGAGCTATAGCCGAGTGTTACCTTTGGAGCAGGGATGATGACACGCCCGTCTTCCGTGGTGTTTATCATACACAGCTTAATTACAGTCATGTTAAAGTTTCCTTGCGCACTGTAGGTTATGGTAGCTCCATCAAATGGCAAGTTGATGAGCTTAGGAATGTAATTTTCCTCTGCCCTGTGTTGCACATTGATACATCATTTATTCTTAAGTCATGGGCACAGAGAGATCACAGTAATGTCTATCGTATTGTTTTCTTACTTGATGCATGTAGCTGACGAAAATGGCTCAGTACATATATTTGGGAGAATGTCCATAAAGTGTGTTACACATGAAACATCGCAAGAGACTGTTGGCACTTGTATAAAACAAGCAAGGTTATTGGTATTAACTGGATAAACATAAGGAGAAAAAAAAAGAAACAATTAGGCCACAGCTGCATGGATAACACAGTTAGATAGACAGACAGAAGTAACAAAGCAATAAGCATTTCACAGCATCTTTGAAGACAAAGGCAACAATATAATAATAAAATCTGTAACATTTTATTTGATTATCATTATGTCTTAGTGCATCTGATGATTTGATGTAATGCATGCCACAGTATTAATGAGTATTTAGGATCAAATGTAATAGATGTACCAATCAGTTTGTCTGTTATAGTATTCAAAATGCTGGAATAACAACTGACAGCAGAATGATAGATCAGCAGAACCACGAAGTAGATTTTCATATCAGCAGCTTTCTTCTATAAACAAATGCATACATGAAAAAAAAAAAAAAGAAGTTCAGTAGAGAGAGACAAATAACACTGCAGCACAAGACAGAAATTAACTGACACAAACGACATGACTGGAGCTCATTATCTCATATTATGCTTGATGCTGAATCTTATTCTTTTTTTACGTAAATAACACAATAAACCTCACAGAACTTGTACACCTCACACACAGATCATCAAAGTGTACGTGTAGAACTTACCCACATCCTTTCCAAAATAAACACACACACAAAAAAATTAATATCTGGTCAATTTTTTAAATTGGCGTTGCTTCAAAAAAAACAAAAACAAAAAAGAAAAAGAAAAAGAAGACGACCCAAACCGCTCGAGTGAAAAGATGTTAATGTTATTTCTGTTGGTTTTCTACCTGTTATAGACATTTATTTATTTGCATACACAAATTCCAGAGCACTGAATATGATAACACAAACACATAAGTGTTTCACATTTCCAGTATACAGTGTCTCATCTTATAATATTTATATAGTTCATTCAAATTTCATCTGCATTTTCAAAATGATCTTTTTGAAGTATTGCAGGATGTCTAGAATTGTTTTGCAGTTTGTAAGAAAAAATAAAGGTGTCAAATATAAAACTGTTTGGATCCTCTGCCATAAATCACATGTAACGTTGTAATGTTTAAATGATAAATATGCTGCATTGGAAAACTTTCCAGTATATGTAATATATACATTAATATAGAGAAATAACCTGTTATGAGTCCTGTTATTTCTTCGTTAGCTCCCACATTTAAAACCACTCACTGCGCTTATAAATATCATCACCTGTTTGATCATTGCATTATAATTCATATTGTATGCTATGATTCTTTACTTCTGTTCTTTTCTTTCTTTTTAGAAACATTGACGCTTACGGACCATTTAAAATGTGCATTAGGTATGATTCGTTAAGATCAAGACCAAGATTAGTCTTTTAATTATTGCTATTAATTATTACATTTTATTACTCCCCTATTACTGCAGTTCAATCCAGACCCTTGAATATTAAGGTTGAGCACCCCGGTTGAGAGTAATTTTATCCCAGATGTCTTTTTCAGCAAGATTATATCAGTGATTTTATACACTGTCGCTTAATTACTATTTTTTCCCCCTGCAAAACATACAAATATTAATATTACAATTAAATGAATAGTTTTAATAGAAAATCAGTATAATAAGTAAATATATAGAATATAAAAGATATAATAATAAAATAAGTCAATAAAAGTATTATAATATTATTATAAGAACATCTTACTAACCAGTGTCAGTGTATTAAACACAGCGATCGACCTACCCGTCAGGAACTTTAAATCACATTTGTTTGATTACTTTAAATTAGTTAATAATTCAGAATGACCCATTATATTTAGATTATAATTCACTGCTCGCTTTTAAGTCCACATTGTTTGGCTGATCTAAATACTTTTCAATCCTATCCTATTCACATACTGTACTCAAGTGAAGTTATAATCAGGATGAAGAGCAGTGGAGCTCTGACATTAGCTCAAAGAAACAAGTTTGCCTTATCGCATAATAGCAGAAACCTTTATTTGTCACATACACATTACAGAACATTAAAAATATTTTCTTCACATATCATCTGGAACTTTGACAGTTAAGGGCTTTGCTCTAGGGCCCGACAGTGGCAGCTTGTCTGTGATGGGAGATTGATTCCCAACATCCTTAACCACTTGAGGCACCACTGCCCTTATCATGCTTTAATTTAAAGATAGTATAAGACAGTTTTATATGTGACCATATGAAAATAATATACAGCGTGATCTCATGCACAATTTAAGGATAAAGTCAGTTTAACTGTGAGCCGAAAATATCAGATCAGTGCAGTCAAAAGCAGAGGTGACAAAGAATTAATAAACACTCGAATGTGTAATAGACTGTTATGTACAGTATATTTTCAACAACATTCAGTAATTAAAAAAATGTGCATCATACAAACTTTTGTAATGTTGATATTAAGGAGCTCAGCAGATCACAATGGAAAAAAAGCGACTGACTATAAAACTCAGGATGAGTTACAGAGTGAGGGAATAAAGTTGATTTTTAAATTATTTGTACAAGTTTTTGCAGTATTTGTGTTTGAATATATGATATACTGTATAACCACGGCACCACTAGCTGGCATGCAATAACTGATCAGTGGGAATGCTGCTTTCAGTGGTCTTAAGAGAAGTATTCGTAGACTTCCCCGTAGTTGAGGTTTGATCCTTGAAACGTCTGTTCTTCCTCTTTGTACCGCAGAACCAGAGGAACATAAACAACCCTGAACATCAAGAAGATAAAAATTACTACAAGGCAAACGAGTTTTTTAAAAACTTTTAAGTAATTTATTATTATTATTTTGAATTAATTTGTGTTCATGCTTTGTCCAGGTCTTTGTCCAGGTCTTACATTATTACAACTCTGACCATGATGTCTGGTCAGTGTTTTTCTTTTTTTTTTTTTTAAGGCTACCACTACAATTCAATATATTTATTACCGCACTCATTTTGCTCAAACAGAAATACTGTCACGGGTACTGCTTGCGGGAAACAAAGGAACTGACAAACTAAACCAGGAGCTACACAGACTAGGAGTTAGATACAGACTAAGAGACAGACAAAGGCTAGGGGACAGACAGACAGACTAAGAGACAGACAAACCAGGAGGACACAGAACCAGGAGGACACAGAACCAGAAGGACACAGAGCTAAACAACAAACCAGAGCAAACAGTCACCCAAAACAAACAGATGCAAGACAAGGACAAACTGAACACAAGAACATTTATAACCAAACTAATGAGCAACCTCGGTTCAGGTGAGCGCCACCTGACCGAGGTGCATTCTGGGGAATTGAGTCCAACATAAACTACAAATGAAAACAAAAGAAAACAAAATGGAGTCTGTCTCTAGTCTCTAGTGGTATATCCCCTGACGTGTCTAAGACTTGTAAATTTCACTGCCTCTGTGACAAAAAAAAAAAAAAAGCCTACTGCAAGCTAACTGCTGAAACATTTCTGTCCTTACACCCTGTGGAATGGGGTGATGTCTTTCCGGAATCCCATACACACAGATGTTACGGCTTTATTAAGTGTAATAATAAGAAGAAGATGAAGAAGAAGAACAATACAAATCTCTCCGGTTTTTCTTATTAAAACTATCACCCTAAGAATTCCATGAAAAATAGAGTGGTTTTGCCATGAACTTTCATGCTAGTATTTCGGCTGCTCTCGTGGAGGGCTCGCCACAGTGGATCATCCGACCTGCACTCAACTTGGCGCAGGTTTTACACCGGATGTCCTTCCTTTATTTTTTATTTATTTTTGGATTTCCCCCCGATTTTCTCCCTAATTTAGTCGTGTCCAATTCCTCCCCGTCACTAGGGGGCTCCCACATTAAGGCTACTACTACCACTCAGCCGGGAGGGCCGAAGACTATCACGTGTTTCCTCCGAACCACGTGACGCCAGCCGACCGCATCTTTTCGAACTGCTCGCTCGCGCACCGTTGGAGGCGGCGTAACACACTCGGAGGACAGCGCTATCCGCTCCCTCCGTCGCGCGAGCTCACAGACGCCCCTGACTGGCTGTAGAGCCGTGATTAATGTGGGAGCACTAAGTACCTCTCATCCCTCCCCTCTGAGAGAGCTCGGCCAATCAGCTCTCTCTAGACCTCCGGCTGCGAGAGGTTACAGCACCACCCGGGATTCGAACTAGCGATCTCCGGATGATAGGGCGAGCGAGGCCCGGATGTCCTTCCTGACGCAACCCGTCAAATTCAGTGATTTAGTTTAAAAAGTAGAAGATAAAACATATTATATGGCAGATTTATGCATATGTTCAGAGGATTGTTTTCTGAATCTGCACATTTTATCCATTAATGATGTAATACACTTTTACATTACATTTTTATGCATAGTTTTGCATTAATATTAGAAACAGAAATCATTAAATGTAAATTTTAAAGAGCACTTCTAAGTTCCACAGATAGTAAAGTATCTGTACCTTGTAGAGTGTTGCAGATACAGAAGAGATAAAGAACGGGGTAGTTTGTGTATCCTGTGGTGAAGAAAGCCAAACCCCATGTCATTCCCAGCAGGACGGTCAGGCCCAGGACTGTGCAAATGTTCTTACGAGATGGAATCTTACTGCCTCTCACATTCAAGCGCTGCAGTTTAATGATTTGTTTGGTCACCACCACCAGAACATATACATTGAACAGGAACGTTAAGGAGAAGTAGGTGATGTTCATGCCATACAGGAAGCGAGCGTCGGTAATCCAGCAGCTGTATAAGTGCAAATTGTACAATTAATTTAGAATTAGACAGCAAAGGTAGACATCTATTACATTCCCCCCCCCCCACCCCTAAAACAGCCATGTAAAGATGGTGACTGGCCAGTGATGCAATAATTAATAATGTTCGTATGATTAAAAAAATATATATATGTTACAATCTGCAAAATGGTTTAAGGCGTTCACTTACAATTGGGTTGTTTCGTTTGTGTTTGATAATCGTACTGTTTTAGTGCCATAAACTGTCTTGCTAAGTTGTATACACAGACTTCCCCCAACAAGGACAGCAGGCACTCCTGGAAAAAAAATAATAAATGTGCGCTGTACACTCACTGACCACTATAATAGGAACACCTGTTCACGTAAAACAAACAGTCATGCAATTAACCAATTAGCCTGTCATGTGCCGGCAGCTAATTTCATAAAATTGTGCAGATACAGGCCAAGATCATCAGCTAATGTTCACATCAAACATCAGAACGAGTTAAAAATGTGAACTTAGTTGATCTCCAGGAATTTCCCCATGTAACATCTCACACACATGTGTGACAGTTTACTCACTCACTCACTCATGGTCTATACTGCTTTATACTGCTGTATACAGGGTCATGGGGGCTGGAGCCTATCCCAGGGGACTTAGGGCACGAGGTGGGGTACACCCTGGATGTGAGATGGCAGTCTATAGCAGAGCACACAGATATACACACATACAAATACTTGCACACACTAGGGGCAATTTGGGAAGGCCAATTAGCCTAATCTGCATGTCTTTGTTTTTGGACTATGGGAGAAACCGGAGTACCCGGAGGAAATCCACTATATATATATATATATTATGCTTATATATATTATAATATGAGAAATTTGGGGGAAAATAATCAGTATGATCTGTGCCGGCTCTAAGAGTATTGTTAACCAAATGACCACTCTTTACTACTACGGTAGCAAAAAAGCATCTCTGAGCACACAGGGCATTTAACACTGAACAAGAAGGTGTACAACACAATAGCGTTTACTCCTGTCAGACAAAAACAGAAATCTGATGGATGATGGATACAAAAACACTTTTTGTATCCTCCTTGCCACGTTTATTGACACTGCACTGCTGCTGTATAGTGGACAAGTGTTCCTAATAAAATGGTCATTGAGCCTGATTGTACTATCAATATAAGTTCACAGTGTGTTTTACAGTGTAGACCACATGGTCCGATTCCTTACCCCATCCAAACAGGGACAGCTTGACCATATAGTGTTTGACGTGGGTGTTAAACACTTTGATTAGAAGCAAGTACAGGTGTATGGCTTCAATGGCCATCCAGGAGAAACAGGACAGCAGGCTGAACTGTATTATCGCTGCTATTAAGACACACATACGGCTTTCAGACCACGTAGCTCCCCATTCGCTGAACATGAAGCTTGTGTTGAGGAGAAAAAGGGCTGCGCTCAAAGACACATGGATGTGGATGGAACTGTTTCGCTTCGATCTCCTGTAAGAACACGGGAGTAGATACATGATTGTAAAACAATCCATGCAAATTATTACAATTCTTCCGATTCTCATCATCTTTGGCTATAAAACTACAACAGGGCAAGAGGTTCAATGGTTGAATGATGTTGAAAATGATGTAAATCGCAATAATCAACCCAATTTATCACATATTTATTTACCAGAGCACTTACACCTGAGCAGTTGTAAGGGTAAAGGATCTTTGCTCAGCGACCCAACAGTGGTGCTGAGATTTCAACCTTCAACCATTCTGATCAGTAGCCTGAACCCTTGAGCACTATCTCTTCCAAGGTGTCGTCTTTATTTCAGATCCAATATTCTTCTTTGTACGACACTCTTAATGTTAATTGTGTAATCCTATACCACAGTCTTATCCACAATATCACATTTCGAAATTTACAGCATCAAATGACTTGGTGTGTAATTGAATATGGACTGTATTAGAATATGTATGAATACATTTTTCAAATGCAAAGTTCAAATGTATTATAAGTGTATAATCAAATGTATAATACCCACTTCATGCAAATGTATAAGAGCATGGTGACTGCTGAGAAAAATGATGAAAGACCACAACCTATATAACTAATATAGGACAGGACTTTCATTTGCATGTGATCGATTGGTGTCATGTTCATATCAACCTAATAAAACACAAACACACACACGCACAGAATACAGATATATTAACAAAGTTATAGCATAAATAGTTTAGATGTAATACTTAACTTATGATAGTAATTAAATGTTTACCAGCAGTACGGCGAAGGGGGTCATGTGATCATATGAGCAGGTTACTATGTTACTGCCGTTCAAATTCTCCATGTTTGTGAAAGAGCCCATGACATCCCATTTGTAAACTAATAATAAGAATGCAAATAATTACAAATAGTATATATGGTTATTTTCTTAATTAACTAATGTGCTTCCACCAATGCATGTAAAGGCTAAGTGCTGCTTAGGTGGCAGTGTAACACACTCAGAGGAAGTGCTATCCACCCATTTCTGCCAAAAGTTTTGAGAATGACACAAATATTAGTTTTCACAAAGTTTGCTGCTAAACTGCTTTTAGATCTTTGTTTCAGTTGTTTCTGTGATGTACTGAAATATAATTACAAGCACTTCATACATTTCGAAGGCTTTTATCGACAATTACATGGGATTTATGTAAATAGTCAGTATTTGTAGTGTTGGCCCTTCTTTTTCAGGACCTCTGCAATTCAACTGGGCTGCTCTCAATTCAGCAACCCATTCTTTCATAATCACTTCTTGGAGTTTGTCAGAATTAGTGGGTTTTTGTTTGTCCACCCGCCTCTTGTTCTCAATGGGATAAAGATCTGGGGAGTTTCCAGGCCATGGACCCAGAATTTCAACGTTTTGGTCCCTGAGCCACTTAGTTATCACTTTTGCCTTATTGTGCTTGTGCTCCATCGTGCTGGAAAATGCATTGTTCTTCACCAAAGTGTTGTTGGATTGTTGGAAGAAGTTGCTGTTGGAGGGTGTTTTGGTAACATTCTTTATTCGTGGCTGTGTTTTTGGGCAAAATTGTGAGTGAGCCCACTCCCTTGGATGAGAAGCAACCCTACACATGAATGGTCTCAGGATGCTTTACTGTTGGCATGACACAGGACTGATGGTAGCGCTCACCTTTTCTTCTCCGGTCAAGCCTTTTTCCAGATGCCCCAAACAATCGGAAAGAAGCTTCATCCGAGAATATGACTTTGCCCCAGTCCTCAGCAATCCATTCGCCATACTTTTTGCAGAAGATCAATCTGTCCCTGATGTTTTTTTTGGAGAGAAGTGGCTTCTTTGCTGCCCTTCTTGACACCAGGCCATCTTCCAAACATCTTGGCCTCACTGTGCGTGCAGATGCGCTCACACCTGCCTGCTGACATTCCTGAGCAAGCTCTGCACTGGTGGCACTCCGATCCCGCAGCTGAATCCTCTTTAGGAGACGATCCTGGCGCTTGCTGGACTTTCTTGGACGCCCTGAAGCCTTCTTAACAAGAATTGAACCTCTTTCCTTGAAGTTCTTGATGATCCTATAAATTGTTGATTTAGGTGCAATCTTAGTAGCCACAATATCCTTGCCTGTGAAGCCATTTTTATGCAACACAATGATGGCTGCACGCGTTTCTTTTCTGGTCACCATGGTTAACAATGAAAGAACAATGATTTCAAGCATCACCCTCCTTTTAACATGTCAAGTCTGTCTGCCATTCTAACCCAATCAGCCTGACATAATGATGATCAGCCTTGTGCTCGTCAACATTCTCACCTGAGTTAACAAGACGATTACGGAAATGATCTCAGCAGGTCCTTTAATGACAGCAATGAAATGCAGTGGAAAGTTTTTTTCGGGATTAAGTTAATTTTCATGGCAAAGAAGGACTATGCAATTCATCTGATCACTCGCCATAACATTCTGGAGTATATGCAAATTGCTATTATAAAAACTTAAAGCAGCAACTTTTCCAATTTCCAATATTTATGTAATTCTCAAAACTTTTGGCCACGACTGTACATGATCAAGTCCTTGCCACTACAACAAAGTAAAACTTTGCACCACTTAATAAAATTCCTAATAACATACCTTTTTCATCATAGAACTGACACGACAGGCTATGATTTTCCTATAAATACACCCAAGAATGAACAATGAACTCAAATAACCTTTTTAGAGTTTTATAATCTTGTCAAAATGACATGGTGGCACATAAACCTATATATTGTAGTTTTAATATATGACTGATATAAAAGATGTGAATAAATGAATCAAATGTAAAAATCACATGAAAACAAATTAAGTGTTTAAAGTCCTGGGAAAACAGCTACATGTACTACAGTACAATTAAAAAGACTTGAGCCAGCCATAATTTCTTCAGATTTTGCTTCATATTAGAGTCAGAGCTTCTTCCCTCATACTTTTGCACTTGTGAAATAGTGCTCCCTGGTCCTTGAAGGACTTTTTTTGTCTCTCATTTTTGGCAAGTGGTTGGTTTTCTGTCATTTTCACTCTAGGCCTGAACCTGACCAATTACCAAGGAATGTTTTTTTCTTTGTTATGCCACACAGTGACCTATGAATCATTCAAGCATTTAAAAAAAGAGCCTAACTTAAGGCATCAACCAATGACAAACAGGTGCAGATGATGACAGATGTTCAGACTGGGGATAGTAAGTGATGTGTTTTAAATTGTGTTTTTAGCCATGTTGATGTCTGTCATGGTAAAATATTTTTCCTATTTCTTTAATCTACATCATTTAATTTGATTTAATAATAAGAAAAGAGGGATGGCCCAAGACTTTTATATAGTAATGTACTGTACATGTAAAAAAAATCTCTCTGTAAAAATAAAACATAAACTAAACATGAAAAGTAACTTATGGAAATGAAGGAATCAAATAACAGAAAAATATATAAATCATGTATAAAGATAAAAATAAAAAACACATCACACATAAACCTGGAGAAGATTTTAAGAAAACTGCTGATCACTTACAGGTATTTGACTAATGTTCACTGGAAAATTGATAACAAGATGGTTTGATAAGTTCTTAAGCTCACGTCCAGCAGTTTCAATGCGAATAATGCCAGACTTCAACACAGTACTCGAGTTACTCTGTGAAAATGTGCAGAAAAAGCATATTGACTTATAATTTTTTTTTTTAAGAAAAATGAATTCAAGTATCTGACAAAAATACAGTACACACAATTTAAAGAGATTATGAAGACTTGATAGAGACGTACTATAAAGTGTTGAGCTGAGCGATATGCCACTATGCCAATTTTGGACTGCTCCTTTGAGGCATCCTGAAATGGTTCAATAGGGATAAATATGTCTGTGGGTGGATCCTCATCAGAAATCTATCAGAGAGTAAAGACAAGTGTTATTCAAATGAGATGCAATGCACTTAAACACTTCCTTAAATGAAAGAACTTCCTTATCATGGTGGTATTAATCATTATATATTTTTTATTACTAATGGTAATAAAATGGGATAGGTCAGTGGTTAAGGCCTTGGACTATGGTTCAGAAGGTCCCAGGTTCAAATCTCATGACTTCCAAGTTGTCCCAGTTGGGCCCTTGAGCAAGGCCCTTAACCCTCAACTGCTCATATGTATAACAAAATAGACAAATGTAAGTCGCTCTGGATAAGGGCGTCTGCCAAATGCCATGATGTAGATGTAGATGTACTAATGTTCTCATAAGGCTGGTAATCACTGTATAACAGCATTGTTGAATTTTCCTTTTGAATAATTTTCGATAGCATTGGTGGAGACAATTGCAAATCTCAGGCTTCTGTGGTATGGTTCCTATAGTAACAAATCATGCAGGGACTTGTATGAAATGTATGTATAATCTAATACTATTAATAAATGTGGTGGTATTTCATAATAAACTAAACTGCATCATTTTTGATATTGTGAATATTTATTCAACTGGCTTGGAACAAACCTACACTATTGGTCAAGATTTAGAAACTTATTAGAAACCTATGAGATTTCATTGGTAACTTTATCAGCAGTGCCTTTGCCAAAAAGATCTAGATACTGTACACCAACAGTGTCTAGGTCCAGGTCCTGGACTGTCCATCACCCACTGCACCGAACCGAACCCATTACCCTTCATATCTCTGTTTGCTTTGTCACCACCAGGTTTCCCATGTTGCTTAAGTGCTTGTGGAAACAAATCAACAATCCTCAGATTTCCAGAAATACCAATAAGGTCTGCACATAGCTGTTAAAAGTGTTTCAAAGCCCTGCTGAACGGTGTAGCATCTACAACCCTTGAAGACCCAGTAACCAAGTCTCACTTAGTAACCCCCTTCGAATATCATAAATTTTCACAAAATCTTCCGCAAAAAAGATTTAGGCCCTCCATTCTGTTCAGCCACCTTACAGAGAAAAATCGAAAGAATGCCTCCTTGCATAGATGTTTATAGCATCCCAGTATAGACATCTATGCAATGACTAGGAAAGTTCAGTCCACATGGGAAACGTGGTATTTTCATACCACTGAGGAGAGTCTCTGTCAGGTCAGTCCCAGAAGACCACGCAGCCTGCAAGCATGGCTACCCTCGAATCTACTTCCCATCAACTCATGTACATAAAAAAAGCAACAACAAAAAACCCCACACCACTCACTCATGGTGAAATTACTATGCTCAGTGTTTTACATGTGAGTCATAACCAAACCTTGTATCTTGCCATGGTTTATCTGGTTTTAATCTAGTTTCCTCCTCTCGGCATTAGTTTATACTGTTTGTTTACCGCCTGACCTCAGCCTGAATTTTTAAAACCTTGTTTTTGCTCTATGCATTGGTTTTGCCTGAAGGCTTTCTGCATGTCTGTAATGTGCTGTCAACGTCAGTGTGGTAATACTAACTCGTTGTCATGTTGGGCCACAGTCACGTCTTCATAATTAGTTTAACTTTACGTTCATTGGTGTTTTGTTTGATATCTACATACAGTACATTAGAACCAGCTGTAGCTCAATGTTACCTTTGGAGCAGAGACCTTTACTCGGCTGTGATCCGTGGTGTTCATCATATCCATCTTCAGTACAGTCAATTTAAAGTTCTCCATCTCATAGGTTTTGGTTGCCCCATCAAATGTTAAGTTGATGAGCTTAAGCATGTAGTTTTTCTCTGCTCTGGGTGACATATCATTCAATGTGAATTTACATACAGATGTGTGACGCATACAGATGTGAGTATTGTATTTAACGTGTACTGCTTTTTTTTTTTTTTTGGTTTGTACCTGCGACATGTATTTAAATCGAATGAAATGTTGCACATCGTTTGCACTTTCGTTAACGTTATTACATCCACGTTTGTGATGAATGCGTTCATTTCATCTGATTCGCACTTTGTGATATTGCACGTGATCATTTTCTTATCTAAAGGAGAAAAACAAAAAACACAGGAAATATAATGACCTTTATGAACATTTTCAAAACAATGAAACAGTTTTATAAAAAAATTAAGCAATTGTAAATTCATTAGGAACAAATGTAACTGTGCCTTACTTATTTCAAAGACAAGCGTAGCTTTGTTTTGACCTGTGATTTTGGCAGGTTGTTTCAGATTCATTAAGCTGTTCAGACTTGTTACGCTTGTGGTGAGATTGAGAGCCGTGCACTCCATATAACACCGGGAGCCTCCCCAGTTGCAGAGTGATCTAGTAAGATTCTCGGCAATTACAAAGTTTTTGTTGTTGTAGAAGAAATAGTCGTTCGTGCTTTCAGCTGAACAAACATACAGGTGTTAAATAAAGAAATAAAGAGTCAAGGACAGTATGCCGCTGTCCAGTGGTTAACATTGTAGGATCGATAAACAGTTGGAGAGAGAGAGAGAGAGAGAGAGAGAGAGAGAGAGCACAAACAGCAAGCCAACAAATATATAAAACAAATATATACTGTATATATATATACACTGTATATATATATATATATATATATATATATATATATATATATATATATATATATATATATAAATCCTGAAATACATTTCACACTACTATTTAGAGAAAACCCGAAACAGTTGAATTAATAAAAATTCCAATATGCCTATTTTCTTCTTAGTAAAGATTTGATATAAGAAAGATTAAACACTAAATAAATACTATTTAGGTCACTGGTAAATAATTGTACCTTCCCGTTTTCTTGGTGCATTCAACCCATCATCAGGAACAGCTCTTAAGATCAGCAGGAGCACAACGCAGAGGAGTGTCATATCAGCAGCTTTCTGCTATGAAATGAAAGATTTATAAATCAACTTTAAAAGTGCTTACAAATATCAGTATGCAAGACACAATATGATGTACAATATATGATCAAACTGAGCAACAATGGCATGATAATAAGGGCAACCACAAAAAGAATGATTCTACCGAGGTAAGGCGATAAAACAGTTGTACAGACAAGAACGAAGTTATTTGCAGTTATTAAAAGTTAGTTGCTGTTATTAGAAGTTATTTGCTGTTCTTCATGAATAAATCAATCATCCTTCTACCCCTTCGTCTACGTACACCTTAATCGCTCCTAAATCAAACTGCAATCTTACCGATATCTTAGCAATGATGTGGAAAGATGGAAGGATGTTAATGCCTTGTTTTTGTTGCTTGTTTTCTACCTGTTCTACATCCAGCTATTCCTTTGCATACACAAATAGCAGAGCATCAGATAAGGACATGTGCATTGCATCAGCTGTCCAGGATACAATGCTACATCTTTTAATTCAGTGTGGTTTATTCAAATGTTTCATGACTTTCAATGATACACTATTCCCGAAATGTTACAAGATCTTTAGTTTGCACAACAATTCTTGAAAGTAAGTTCACAAAAATAGCTGCAGGTGTTACTGATGTAAATCCATGATGAATCCTCCGCAGTCATTTTATGAGTAAAGTGTATTGGTACTAATGTAAATGTACTGCATCGTCCAAACATTGTGTAAATTAGAATATGGCTGTCCTGTCCTCTCTTCATTCTCATTTACATTGACATTAAATTTACAGCACTGATAAAGGTACAGTATAACACAATAACGCACCCTGTTCTTTTCAAAAGCATTTACTGGTCTTATAATGTACAGTACTTGTGCAAATGAGACAGTCAGCCTGTAGTTGACTGTAAAATTGCTTGTGAATGTAATAAAGTTACGACTGAGTGTATGCTCTTTAGACAAAAGTCATACAAATCTACAAGACATACAGTACAGTATAAGGGAATTAATTGACTTTTGCACAGCACTGTCAGATATTTGTATTTTTTATATAGATACAGTGGGGTCCAATAGTCTGAGTCCATCCAAAAATAAAAAAAGAAAGAGAAATGTAATTATTGTTTTTCTACTTAAAATTGGAAATAAAGGTTTAAGAATTTAAAAATGTTATTTGTTGAATGCTTTTTGAAAATTTACATGTAAATATAAATTAATAGTCTACCAAGAAGATTTACCCCTACCCCTACCAATTTCTCTCTTCTGTATATCATGTAATTTTTTTTTCACATTCTGTGAAGTAACAGAAAGCATACTACAGACTTTGAACAAATGTGGTCACAGATTTCCCCCCTATGAAATACATCGTGATACTACAGCCGTGGCCAAAAGTTTTGAGGACACAAATATAAATTTTCAAAGGTCTGCTGCATTGCATTATGACACAGGCGCCTGTGGGACACCAGACCCCACTTGAGAACATGCAGAATAGTCACCATTTAAATCTACAAACTGATAGCAATCAGTCAAATAGGATCTGAGCCAGGAGAGAGCCGTTCCCTTAATTCCTACTACATTTCTCCCTTATCTGAGAAGCAATACCACACACGAATGGTCTCAGGTTGCTTTACTGTTGGAATGTCACAGGACTGATAGTAGCGCCCACCTGCAACAAAGAAGCCACTTCTTTCCAGGAAAAACATCACGGACAGACAGATATTAGGCAAAAGGTACAGGGATTGGACTGCTGAGGACCGGGGTAAAGTCCTTTCTCTAATGAATCCCCTTTCTGATTGTTTGAGCATCCGGGAAAAAAGCTTGTCCGAAGAAAAAAAGGTGAGCGCTACCATCAGTCCTGTGTCATGCCAACAGTAAAGCATCCTGAGACCATTCATGCGTGGGCTCACTTACAATTTTGCCTAAGAACACAGCCATGAATTTATAAGCAGCCTGCATCCTTTGATTGAAGTAGGCGTGGCGGATGATAAGCCACTAGCAGTTCACTGGGCGCGATTACATTTAATGGTTTATATGTCAAAAGTATTATTTTAAAATCTATATGAAACTGGTGAGCCAATGCAGTGAGGATAAAATAGTTGTAAGATACACCTACACGCGTGGACAAAATTGTTGGTACCCTTCGGTCAATGAAAGAAAAACACACAATGGTCACATAAATAACTTTAATCTGACAAAAGTAATAATTTAAAAAAATTCTATGAATGTTAACCAATGAAAGTCAGACATTGCTTTTCAACCATGCTTCAACAGAATTATGCTTACATCCATATAACTCATGGAACAGGCCTGGACAAAAATGATGGTACCCCTAGAAAATACTGAAAATAATGTGACCAAAGGGACATGTTAATTCAAGGTGTGTCCACTAATTAGCATCACAGGTGTCTACAATCTTGTAATCAGTCAGTGGGCCTATATATAGGGCTCCAGGTAGTCACTGTGTTGTTTGGTGACATGGTATGTACCACACTCAACATGGACCAGAGGAAGCGAAGGAAAGAGTTGTCTCAGGAGATTCGAAAGAAAATTATAGACAAGCATGTTAAAGGTAAAGGCTATAAGACCATTTCCAAGCAGCTAGATGTTCCTGTGACTACAGTTGCACATATTATTCAGAAATTTAAGATCCATGGGACTGTAGCCAACCTCCCTGGACGTGGCCGCAGGAGGAAAATTGATGACAAATCAAAGAGACGGATAATCCGAATGGTAACAAAAGAGCCCAGAAAGACTTCTAAAGAGATCCAAGGTGAACTTCATGCTCAAGGAACATCAGTGTCGGATCGCACCATCCGTCGTTGTTTGAGCCAAACTGGACTACATGGGAGACGACCAAGGAGGACACCACTGTTGAAAACAAATCATAAAAAAGCCAGACTGGAATATGTCAAACTACATGTTGACAAGCTACAAAGCTTCTGGGAGAATGTCCTATGTACAGATGAGACAAAAATGGAACTTTTTGCCAAGGCAAATCAGCTCTACCGTATGTTCACAGACGGAAAAATGAAGCATATCAAGAAAAGAACACTGTCCCTACTGTGAAACATGGAGGAGGCTCTGTTATGTTCTGGGGCTGCTTTGCTGCATCTGGCACAGGGTGTCTTGAATCTGTGCAGGGTACAATGAAATCTCAAGACTATCAAGGGATTCTAGAGAGAAATGTGCTGGCCAGTGTCAGAAAGCTGGGTCTCAGTCACAGGTCATGGGTCTTGCAACAGGACAATGACCCAAAACACACAGCTAAAAACACCCAAGAATGGCTAACATTGGACTATTCTAAAGTGGCCTTCTATGAGCCCTGTCCTCAATCCTATTGAGCATCTTTGGAAGGAGCTGAAACATGCTGTCTGGAAAAGGCACCCTTTCAAACCGGAAACAACTGGAGCAGCTTGCTCATGAGGAGTGGGCCAAAGTACCTGCAGAGAGGTGCAGAAGTCTCATTGACAGTTACAGGAATCGTTTGATTGCAGTGATTGCCTCAAAAGGTTGTCCAACAAACTATTAAGTTAGAGGTACCATCAATTTTGTCCAGGCCTTCTCCATGAGTTTATTTTTTTAAATAATTAGGGTGAAGCATGGTTGAAAAGCAATGTCTGACTTTCATTGGTTAACATTCATAGAATTCTTATTTATTATTACTTTTGTCAGATTAAAGTTATTTCTGTGACCATTGTGAGTTTTTCTTTCATTGACCGAAGGGTACCAACAATTTTGTCCACGTGTGTATAAGATAGGTGATGTGTTGTATCTCTTGGTTCTAGTGAGGACTCTCGCTGCTTCATTCTGGACTAACTGAAGCTTGTTTCTTGTTTATGAACCTAGTTGAACAATCAGACAGGAAGATGTTACAATAGTTCAACCTACGTAAATAGGTGATAAAAGCCTGAACTCATTTTTCTGCATCGTTTGGTGACAATATATTCCTTATCTTGGCAATATTTCTGAGGTGAAAGAATGCTGTCCTGGTAATATTATCTTCAAGTGCTTCAGATGAAAGACTGGACTCTATAATCACACTGGGGTCTTTAATTGTTGGAATTGATGGAAAAGAAAGACCATATAAAGTTTCAACGTGATCAAAAAGCTTTCTTCTGGCTGCATGTGGTCCTATGACTAGAACTTCTGTCTTGTCAGGATTAAGCAGAAGGAAGTTAATTAACATCCAGTCTCGTATATCCTTTACACACTGCTCAACTTAGTAAGCTTGTATTTCTCATCTGTTTTTGAGAAATCTGAGATATATAACTGTGTATTGTCAGCATAACAGCGAAAACTAATACCATGCATACGAATTATGAATTATGTCCAGAGGAAGCGTGTAAAGAGAAAAAAGTAATGGGTCTAAACCCGAACCCTGTGGGACACCAAACTCCACTTGAGAACATGCAGAATAGTCACCATTTAAATCTACAAACTGATAACGATCAGACAAATAGGATCTGAGCCAGGAGAGGGCCGTTCCCTTAATTCCTACTACATTTCCTAATCTGTGAAGGAGAATACTGTGATTGTCACATGCTTGATGCTAAATAGGATGAAAACTTTAACATTCAGGAGAGACAATTGCAGCGGGGTGTAAAACAGACCAAGGAAGACCATTTGAAGAGGAGTGTGTTTTAAAAGTGCATAAAAAAGTAAAAAAGTGTCACCAAAAACAAAGAAATAAACAAAAACAATCCTTATAACTAATCCCTAAACTAAAATAAATAAATATGAAAATAAAACCCGAAATCTTCAGCGCATACGATGCCCTAACTAACTTAAACTAAATAAATAAAAGTACAAGTACACATCGAAGCACAAGGTACATTGGCGAGGTGCACACACACAACGAACTCGAGACCTCAAATACATTCGGCACGTCAGCGGTTTGGCAGAGCGTCATAATGTCATGATGATGATGGACAGCTCAGTCAGCCAATAAACTCAGACCTAGAAGGGGCGTGAGAAAACAAAAGAAAACAAAAAAGCAGGAGGGAAGAAAAAAAACAACAACTTTAAAATAGAAAACCAAAACAAAAAGATTTTCAAGTTTTTTAACACTTGAGCAAAAATGTTTGACATAAAATTTGAACCTTGGTCACTCTGTACAACTATGGGCAGTCCAAATAATGAAAAAAACTTCACTAGTGCTTGAATGATCACAGGTGCCATTATTTTCAGAAGTAGGATAGCTTCAGGAGAACGGGTAACTATGCACATTATCGTCAATAGGTATTGATTACCGGCTTTTGTTTTGGACAAAGGACCCACACAATTAACAATAACTTGCTCAAAAGGCTCCCCCAAAACTATCATGGGAACTAATGGAGCATGTGGAATAGTCTGGTTTGGCTTAAACTGACAGATCCGACACGTTCCACAGTACTTTGCTACACCAGTCTTTAACCGAGGCCAAAAAAAGGTGTTTCAAAATGTGATGATAGGTCATGAGCCAAAGAAAGTACAGTCTGTCTGTAACATAGGGGAACGCCAATTTGGCTTGCCACATTCCATTCAGCATCATCTGAAGTGTCAGGGCACCACCTACACATCAACACTCTGTTCTCCATGCAAAAAGGAGTTTTTCTATCCTGTGCCACCTCTAGGGAAACAGAAGAAAAACATTTACGCAAAGTAGTCATCTTTTTGAGCAGCGATAAGGTTATCACGTGTTAGATACAATTGTAAATTGTCTGAATTTGAAACAGATTTCCCTTCAAATTTATCATCAATCATCAACGAATCATTCGCACACATAGGGGCCATAAAAGTAGAGACTAACTCACTCACTCACTCAGTCATCTATACCGCTTAATCCTGTATTCAGGGTCACGGGGGCCTGGAGCCTATCCCAGGAGACTTAGGACACAAGGCGGGGTACACCCTGGACAGGGTGCCAATCCATCGCAGGGCACAGACACACATACACACACTCATTCACACTACGGCCAATTTGGGAACGCCAATTAACCTAACCTACATGTCTTTGGACTGTGGGAGGAAACCGGAGTACCCGGAGGAAACCCACCAAGCACGGGGAGAACACGCGACTAACTCATCTGCATCAGCAAATTCACGAACTTCGGCAGGCGTAATTGCAAATACAGGAAAAACTTCTGCACACTTTTCTGACAAGTCATCTATAAATGTAGACAGCTCAGGTTCATCACGAACTTCTAACAAAGGCATAACTCTGTCACCAGCTATATCACTGCCAGGAATAAAGCTCACACCCTGCACAGGTATGTTGTCACGCACTCCAACTGTCACAAAACCAGTGAACACATCTGATTTTAAATAAATCCGATGCAGAGGAACTTTAACAGTGCCCATTTCAATACCTCGCACCTACACATGCCTACCGCAGGACGTTTGGATCAGTCATTATGAACGACAAGTTGGCGCCAATAAAAAAAAAGTCAACAGACACCAGCCCCTCCATTAGAAAAGGTTGATAACTGGCATCAAGCTTATCACGACTTTCAACCTCAACACTATCAACAGTTTTTACGAAAGCCACACTTTTCGTACAAGTGAACCTACACTGTAACAGCAGGGGCCAAACATCTCTAGAGCACTGCAGAGAAACGCAATTCGTTCGAACACACTAAAATAAGAATCAACTTCGGCTCCACGGAACTGAGGCACAAGAGACGCATGTTTACTCACGTCAAACGTATTGTACTCCCTGACTGCTCAGGTACCGTAGGGGCGGCGCGCCTCTGGCCGCATTCAATTCAAGCTCTCGCAGCTTGACCTCCTTATCCTCCTCAAATTCAAGTCGGCGAATTTCAAATCGCAGTTCCCTTTCGGCGCGACTTTCCTCTTGCCGCTCGCGCTCTTCCCGCCGAAGTCTCGCACGGCGCACTTTGAAGCGCGCGCGCGCGCGCCGCGCGCCACCTCCTGACTCGAACGCAGCCGGAGAAACGCGCTCAAGCAGCGTTGATGTCGAGACCCTCCGCCGCGGCAGCTCCGCTCCGCTTCCCCTTCGCCTGCCCCAGAAGAGCGAGCATCAGCGCCAGGTGGACTATCAGCCAACACCAGCTTCCCCGAAATGCTGCACGACGATGGACTTAATAACCCGTTTTAACCGCTGTCTGCTTCCTGAAATTTGAAAGCGCTTTTGGCAACTCTCACCAAATCATCCTTTTTCTTCACACATCTAATTACTCGACACTTGGGTGCACTGACGAAAGTATCCAAATCAAAGTCAGCCATACTTTCTAAAATCATCGACACACTTACTAAAAGGTCTCCAAATTACAGTTCAATATACTCCGTCCAAGATTGATCCGTTATCACACCACATCAGCAAAGATGTCTCACCTCTTCCTAATAATCAGCCCACCGTTGCCAGCAATACATGTTACGCGCTAGAGGTTAAACAGGATGAGAACCTATAGACATTTGGAACAAGAGTGCGTTTAAAGAGTCAACTCACATTGTGAAATGTACAGGATTAGAGAACAAATTAGAGTTTCACGCAAAACAAAGAAATAAACAAAAACAATCCTTATTACTAACTCCTAACTTAACAGAAAAGAGATATGAAAATAAAACCCGAAATCTTCAGCGCATGCGACGCTCTAACTACCTCCCTTAGACTAAATAAACAAAAGTACAAGGGAGGGGTAACACGCAAAGTAGCCAAACAATTAACTAATAGTAATTAAAGTAATTAAATAAATTAAAGCACCGAAATGCGTCCTAAAATTGACGTTGAACTTGCCACGTAGTAGCAAACCTCCAACATGTTTAGTGTGAACACATACATGGATTTGAATCGCACAACACAAAGCATAACTCAATATGAACGAAAATACAATAAGCACCTGGAGACGACGAAATTTCAACGAGTTTTATTAAAGCACAAGTTACTGTACGCTGGCGAGACACACACACACACACCAAACCCCAGGCGTGCCGTCGTACATTCAGTACGTCAGGGGATTGGCAGAGCGTCATGACGTCATAATGATGAGTGACAGCCCAGTCAGCTAATAAACCCAGGCTTGGAAGTGGCGCGAGCGGTAAAGTGTAGGTTTGATATTTGCCTGTAGTTTGACAGCTGACAGGGGTTGAGGTCATGTTTCTCAATTAGTTGTTTAATATAACTGCTCATTTAAAATGTTTTGGAACATACCCGCTGCTGAATGAGTAATGAATTATTTTTCAACAGGGTTTTCATTATCTGCTTGAGATAATGTGTCTCGGTATAGTGTCTAATACACAGGTTGATGACATGATTGTAATTATACTTCAGTATACCATAGTAACATCTGACAAAAAGATCTAAAAACACTGAAGCAGTAGACTTTATGGAAAGTAATATTGGTGTCATTCTCAAAACATCTGGCTACAGCTCAACACTTTAACCTTACAAGATAAAAAAAAAAAAAACATTAATTTGTTTTTTACGCACAAAGTTCTGAGAAACTTTGAATATCAAACTGTTAAGGGTAATAAAAAAAATCAGACAGAAGAATCACACTTGCCAACCAGAAAATACATTTAGAGTACAGACACACACATGCACAGTGGATTGTTGAATATTCTCTAGTTTATTAACAGAGAAATATGTATATTTTTAAGTTTTCAGCCATTTCCAGAGTTTATACACACTACACCCATCTGATTCTACATACATTAACACTGTCTATGGATAGTTTCAGGAAACACCAAAATTTGCCCCGTCAATCCTAACAGAATTTACAAAAGTCTATTAGATTCTTCAAAACGCAATCCTTGAGATGATCAAGATCGAATCAACAGTGTGTAAGCAATCAGGTGTTGGCACGAATATAAATACAAAATTAAATGTAAAACAAAAAAATAAAATAAATCAAGAGCTAATACAGAATACAAACTATGTTGTGTTTATGTGTTGAAATGAGAAGAGAATCAAAAAATAAAATATAAACTATTGAATCCATCAGTCCATATGTAAGATAGTATGTCACTGGCATAGAGAAAAAAATAATTTTGAAAGAAGAACATTTAATAATCTAAAATGAAACTGTAATAAACTGAGTGCATGATTAAAAAAATCTGTGCTTTTGATTTAATTTATTTTTTGTCCATGAAATATCCCAGGTAATGATCACCTGGGGATAGTGGATATATTTTTTCCTTTTATTTTTTACACCAAACCATTTTCTTTTCACATTTTCAAATTCACATCTAGTTTTCCATTCTGTAATAAATATTTTTGTTGGTACAGAAATGAGTAAAAACAACTTCCATGTCTCCCTTTGAGAATTCTTTTTCTTCATAAATTTAATACAGTATACAAGAGCTGTATAATTATCGCTTGTTTAAAGGAGAAAAAAAGCGATGTGGTTACATACACTGTTTCTTCTAGTTGAAATTTCTTTTTAAATGTAAGCCCAAAAACATCAGACCAGATCAGTGTAGTAAAAAAAAAAAAATCATAATTACTCAGTCTAACATATGCAGTACTTGGCAGTTAGATATAAATATAACAAACACTATATTTCCTTCAAAACAATGTGCATAGTTTACTTTTGTAATGTAATTAATTTAAACCTCAGTCGTCATGATGAAAAAAATGCGATAAAGTAGATTTTAAATAACTTGCATAATGTGTTGCAGTTCATGTATTATTATGTATTAGAACATGATTTGTAAGTATACCACAGCTTAATGATAATATCTGTTCAGTGAGAAATGTTGCTGTAGGTGTTGAGTGAAGTACTGGCCGACTCAGACAGAATCATGAACTTTTTCTTGGTACCCATGTTCTTTTTCACTGTAAGGTTGACCCAGAGGAAAAGAAAGAAACCTAAACATGAAGAAGATAAATATTAATGTCAGACACCCAGTAATAATTTGTTGATTGACAAATTTGAGGCTCAAATAGAAATACACTGCTGAGCTTAAATCTGCTGATTTCTTTTCTTGTGGTGTTACCCTCTCTGGTACAAAAATGCTACGACAAGCTACAGTATTTGCAGAAAAACAAAAAAATCCTAAACAATAACACAACAGTTGTAGTAAGCGCTACTGCATGTAGTCACATGTCAACATTTTTTTGCACATCCCTGGGATACACAAAGGGGTGTTCAAGTTCAATCTCCTGCTACACTATGGACTTATAAAAGTGTTTTCTCATTATACCAGAGCAATGATGGGTCTGCCTGCTTAACTGGCATCCCAGGAACTTGGAGTGAGGTCAGCGTGTGGCAATGACTCCCAGATTAGTACCTGTAATGTGCAAGTGGCTTTTGTTAAAGCAAAAAGATCAGGGGTTCCACATGTTGAATGTTCAGAAGGAACGACTGTGTGTGAGCCTCTCCGACCGAGATCGTCATTCAAATTTACAAACATTTGCACCATTCAAATGTTTTACTGCGGCTAATAGTCTCATCACTGTGCCTGAACTCTTCTGTAAATATAATTTTACACTTTCATTCATGGGAAACTTCATCACAAGTCCTGTTTGACATGAACGCACCTCGTATTACAGAAGCATTACAATAATAATAATAATAATAATAATAATAATAATAATAATAATACAATATTGTGCAAACTAACACCATGCTGCTGTGTTGACTTGGAGTTACCTTTAAAGCACAAAAGAACACAGCAAGCCCTTTTGTTTGCATATATATATATGATTTAAAAAAAATGGATATGATGTAGTTTGCTATCTAATAAGTGATTGCAAAAGTGTTCATTCCCCTTGAGTATAAAGTACTCATTTCCACATTTTGTCTTGTTACAACCACAAACATAACTGTACTTTATTAGGATCTTATAGGGGTATCAGAGTCAAGGGGGATGAACACAAATGCATGGCACTTTTCAGATTTTTATTTCATTCATCATTTTCCCTTCCACTTCACAATTATGTCCCACTTTGTGTTGGTCTATCACATGAAATCTGAATAAAACACAGTTTCATTTATGGTTGTAACACCATTATTGTGAAAAAAGTTAAATAAAATCCAACAAACTAGAGTCCAGTAACAAAGAAATAATGAAATCACTGGAACATTACACCACAGGTGACGCAAACATCTAGGTTCACACAAATTAATTCCAAATACTGAGGACATAACATATGCAAACTAAAACACTACTGTACACTTGTATGTGCAGATTTGTGTACATTCCGTGGTTTGTATTGTGCATCAGCCAGTATTATGCAATTAAGACATAACTTGATTTTTTGGCACAGTTTACATCAATATTAGAAATAGAAACCAGTAACAGATTGTGTTTTTACAGATGTATTTTTTAGTTCTGCCGAGAGTAAAGTATAAGTACCTTGCACGCTGTTGAAGATACAGAAGAGGTAGAGAACGGGGTAGTTTGTGTATCCTGAGGTGAAGAAAGCCAAACCCCATGCCGTTCCCAGCAGGAGGGTCAGGCCCAGGACTGTGCAAATGTTCTTGCGAGATGGAAGCTTACTGTTTCTGACGGTCAGGCACCGCAGCTTAAAGATTTGATGCGTCACTATCGCCAGAATGAACGTGTTTAACAGGAAGGTTAAGGAGAAGTAGGTGATGTTCATGCCATACAGGAAGTATGTATCAGTAATCCAGCAGCTGTGGTACAAATTCTACATGTTAGGTCAGACAGCAAAGGATTTCGAGGTTTATTGTAATACAGCAGTGTACAGATGTTGAAAATACATCCCCTTAATACAGTAAGTGTTTTGAGGTTTTAAAAACATAAACAATTGAATGTTTTAAAACTCTATTGTCTTTTAAAGCATTTACTTACAATTGTGATGATTCATTTGAGTTTGATAATGTTTTGTTCACTTTACCATATAAAGGCTTAATGCCAAACCCACACAGACTTCCTCCAACAAGGAGAGCAGGCATTCCTGAGAAAAAGCCCAGACTTTCATGAGTGCTGTAAACTCACTGACCACTTTAACAAAAACATCTGAACATTCATCTAGTTACTGTATCATCATGTGGTACACTGCACTAAATCAAGCAGATACAGTTCAAGAGCTTACTGTAGGTTAATGTTACTAAAATTGGCAACAAAAAAGGTGTCCTTATAACAAATTTTATTTGTTACATACACAGTTATACACAGTACGATATGCCGTGAAATGATAATGCCACATCCTATTGATTATCAATAGGAATTAAATATGGAATAACATACGAAATAAAATATAGATAGCTATGAAAAATATAGCTATAGAGGATAAAACATAGAAATATAGAATATAAGAAAAATCTAGCTGTACAAATATGATTTTTTTTTCTGTACACATATATAAAAGATAGAAAAATGTAGTGTGGAAATGAAATAGAATTTAAATAGAATTTGTGTATTTCAGAATCTGTTCTGCTGGGATTTTCTCATGTAACAATTTATAATGTTTATATATATATATATATATATATTTTTTTTTTACAAAATATGGTGCATTATGGGTAAAAATGCTTTTCTCATGAATAACATGAGCAGTGATTGCCCAGACATCCTTAACTGGAAGAGTATGGTCAGTCATAACTACTGTACTCTTTATCCCCATAGTGATCAGAAATAGCTTTCGGCAACGTACGGGACATTGACCACTGAAGTGGAAATGCTGTAAGTGCAGGAGATCACAAAAGGTTTCTCTTTAATCAGACAAGAATAGGAATCTGAGCAGTGGGAATTAAAATTTTTTTCAAACTTCTACTGTGATGTGTGCATTCTGCAGCTGCTGCATGATTAACTAAATGGGAAAATGCATGAATAACCCTGAGTACAAGCATGCGATAAGAGTGTCACTCTACTGTCATTTTAAGTTAAACAGACATTATCATTTGTTCTGCAGTGTAGAGCATGTGGTCTGATTCCTTACCCCATCCAAACAGGGACAGCTTGATCATGTAGTGCTTAATATGTGTGTTAAACACTTTGATTAGAAGACAGTACAGGTGTATGGCTTCAATGGCCATCCAGGAGAAACAGGACAGCAGGCTGTACTGTATTATCACTGCTATTAAGGCGCACACGCTGCCTGGAGACAAAGATCCCAATTCGCTGAACAAGAAGCTGGTGTTCAGGAGGAAAAGGGCTGTGCTCAAAGACACATGGATGCGGATGGAATTGTCTCTTAACGAGGGCCTGTAAAAACAGAGTGTTTTATCGTAAACACCAAATCTTATTGTAATCAACGCTGTTATTCAGATTTTTATCACCTTGGACTAAAGACGGAACATTTCTATCCAGAATCCTTCTTCTATTTAGAATTCTCTCCTTTCTTTTCAAAAGAACTTGGATTACATTATGACAGTCCTACACAGCTGTTTTATAGGGGCTTGAAACTATTGTGATTGGAGCAGTCTGATTAGGATAACTTCATGCAGCCGTGTCACACATCTGTATGTTTTGTCTGTGTGCATAAAGGTTTCGCACAACTGGCACTGATTTTAACATTTTGGTTTTCCACAGTTTAAAACTACAGAAACTGTCAAAACTCCAACACCCACTATAGTAGGTAGCCTACATTAAAGCTCTCAGTGTCATAAACATTGACGTTACATGCTTTCCTAGGAGCAGTCCTATTCCTTGCTGAAAGTCAAGTCAACTCAATTTTATTTATATAGCGCTTTTAACAATTGACATTGTCGCAAAGCAGCTTTACACAATAAAAAGAAGTAAGTTTGTATGCAATGTGTATGAATCAAAATGATAAGATTGTCCCTCATGAGAAAGTCAACCTCATGAATAACTTTTTTGTCCTACTCTGAAGTAGGAGTAGTCTTAGTCCTAAATTAACATTCATCACGATACCTAGGAGTGATTCTGAGGTGCATAGTAAATACAGGCCCTTACAGATCATGGTAGGTCCTGGAGTATATATTACATGATCAACAATGAAATTTTATATTTAAAAGATCACACTTCAAACAGAATGCGATTAAATCACTTGCAACGTAAGTGATTAAAGAATCTGCTAGATTATTTATAAATACATATAAAAACAATTTCTGTTTAACCAGTGTAGATGTGTCAATGGTATATCATCACATTTATAATACCCACGTCATGAAAAAGTAGAAGAAGATGGTGACCCCTGAGAAAAATGCCGAAAAAGTACAACCTATGTAACTGATAATGGACAGGATTTTCCATTGTAGAGGATCAATTTCTGTCTCAACCTATTGACACACACACACACACACACACACACACACACACACACACACACACACACACACACACACACACACACACACACACAGAATACAGATTTATTAGCAACACTAGAGTATAATTTAACTCATTTGATTGCCGTCGGTAACTCAGTGCTTACCAGAAGTACAGCGAAGGGGGTCATATGATTATATGAGCAGTTTACAGTGTTGCTGCTGTTAAGGTTGTCCAGGTTGGTGAACGACCCTGTCTTATCCCACTTGTAATCTGATCATGACCAAATAAGAAAATATTATTAATTTTATTCATATCTACGGTTCTATTACTAAAACTCGGAGAGGCCATAGCAAGGTCAATAGGGCGCACGGTGGGAGGCTTACTTACACATGGACATGTATTTCTACACATACTGTACAGTAAATGGTACATACATATTTGGTAATCAAATATGCTATTGTCGTTATAACCTACCTATCTAAATCTAGGCAGAGTTTAGATTTTAGGTAGAGTTTAGTATTCACCTCTAAACTAATCTCTCTCACAGTCATTGTTTAGTCTTTTTTTCTGTAATGCTTTTCACCTAATAATGTTAGCTGTTATTATAGTCGTAAGATCAGCTATTAATATATGGTCTTTATTCATCTGGCTAACTTGACAAATGCATCATTACCGAATATCATTCAAAATATAGAGCTTATAGGGCACTCTTTATCATAACCAACCAATCAACACATTAAACGTCACTTTGTTTAAAAAAACGCACAGTTTAACATTACATTTAGAGGCAGCGTAGCTACTGTACTTTTATCTGCTCTTACTTTAATAACGGATACTGTACGTTTAAATTTATTATAATTAATAGTATATGTTATAAGGTTATATGTTTATATATTAGGTTTTCAACATTGTTTTTGTCTCATAACTATTGCACCACCAATAACAAAACTTTACACGTCATAAAAAAAATACATACCTTTTTCATTATAGAACTGACATGTCTATGGAAATAAACATAAGAGCAAAATGAACAAATAGATCAAATAATGTTTTTTGATTATTCGCACATGCTGTTTTATGAATGTGAACACGTGAATTGTAATCTATTATGTTTTAAAGTTGCGAATAGATACTTAAAGAAGCACCTGTCCAATCATGTGAAAAATATGGATGAAAAAATATAAACACCTGCACTACATGTAAAGAGTTAAAAAAAAAAAAGTTATATTGTATGTCACCATTAAAAAAAAGATATTATTTGTCTGCATCAAGTACTGCATAAAATTATTAAGACCTTTAATAATAATAATAATAATAATATATTATGTTTAATGCATATATACTGTATATATGTATGGATGATATACAGCTCTGAAAAAAAAAGACCACAGCAAAATAATAATTATTATTAAGTTTTTTTTTTTCTACAAGTGCATGTATAGGTGAGATCAAAAGTTTTGTTTCATTTTTTGTGAACTGCTGACAATATTTCTCCTAAATTCAAAGTATAACTATTGTTATTTAGAGTGTATATTTAAAGGAAATTACATCACTACACACATCAAAATAACCCAAGATCATGCAGTATTTGCAGCAAATTAATAACTCAAATAAAACAAAAGGCAAACAGTTTTTAAACAACAATTGTGTTAATGCTTTGGATAAATAACATTAAGAAATCAGTATTTGGTGGAATAAACCTGATTTATAATTACAGCTTTCATGCGCATGCTCTCCACCAGTTTTTCACATTGCTGTTGGGTAACTTTATACCGCTCTTTTTTTTTTTTACAAAAACACAAACAGCTCAGCTCTACTTGATGGTTTGTAACCATCCATCTTCCTCTTGAATTCTTATTCTTGATGTTTTCTGGAGTAAATTGCTGCAGTCTCTTATTTTTTCCAGAGCTGTATACAGTATACAGACAATCACTTACCAGTGTTATGTTACTACTGTTACTACTGATACTACTGATACCACTGTTCACTGTAAAAATAATATTAAGTAGACTGGACAAGTCTTTATAGCCACTTTCAGAAATTTCAACACGAATGACAGGAGTCTGGATCGCAGGGATGTTGTTTTGCTGTGAAAATATAAAACAAAGGGAATATAGATTTACATGTAGTATATACACCATACGTTCACATACAGTATTTTATATCATTCGCAGAGAATATGCAGGTTGACTAAAGAGGTACCACAAACTGTTCCGCAGAGGGGTATGTCACTATGGCAACTTTGCTATGCTCGTTTGCTTGTCCGTCATTCAGAAAAGGGTCAAGAGGGACAAAAACATTAAGAGGGAGTCCATAGTCAGGCACCTATTAGAGAATAAAGAGAGATGTTGTCTTGCTTGTTAAGGGAAAAACTAGATATGATTTATACTAAAAATGTACATCCACAATTATTCATGTTAGGCTGCTTTGTGACCATGTGTACCAAATGCCTAAATGTAAATGTAAAAGTGCTATACAGATCAAATGTAATTCAAATGTAATTACATACATCTATTGCCATTATATTAGTGGTTTTAATTATTAGATAGGTACAACCCTACTATTAATCATAGTACAAACATACTGTATTAATCATTAAATTGGAACGCTGTTGAATTCTTATTTCTGATTGGTTTAGACTCATTTTCTACATCAACATCATGCATAGTACACACCATGGAGGCGAGCCTCTGGAGGCAGTTTTATGATCTGGGGTGGCAATAAATTTTTATGATCTGTGTCAATAAAATGAAGTCAGCTGTCTACCTGAATGTATTGAATGACCAGGTTATCACATCTATAGAGCTTTCCCCCCCATATTTTTTCAGAGTATTTCTGTGAGCATGAGGAACTATTGAATAATATCTTACAGTGTGTGACTTTCTTTTTGGCCAATACCGCTGGCTGTATTTCAAATCACATGGTTATATTAATGCAATTATTGTTTCATTTGATTCTGTAACACTGAAATCGGGCGGTAACATTATCTTACATGGTCTTTTAGCTGTATAATATGACAGATTATTGATTATTATTATTGATTTATCATTGATACGGTAAAGATTATGGTGGGCATTTACATAATGTTTATAGAAGGAGTCTTCAGGTCAGAGACTTTTATGCTTTTTCCAGTTTCCCATTTAACATGACAAGCTGCATTGTTTTAATTTTTATGAATTGAATTTATTATTTTATTAAGATAAAAAAAATTGGTTTACTTTGGTGAGGGAGCATCTGTTATTAATACATTATTAAACATGAATAACAATAATAATAATAATACATAAAAAATGTATCAAGGGCAAATTGCTTTGCCATACTGTAAGAGGAATATTGCACTTTCCTATAACAACACACCGTAAATATTTTATTCCTAAATATTATATGTTCTGAATATCCTGTCTGTCAGGATGTGTTACCTCTGGAGCTGGGATGTTTGCAGGATTTGTGGTGTTCATCATACTCATATTAACTACAGTCATATTAAATTCCTCTAGGTCATAGTTTTTGCTTGTTCCATCAAATGGTAAGGTGATGATGGTCTGGATGAACTTTTTCTCCGCACTGTTTTGCACAGATTTTGAAATATCTTTCAGTATCATTTTATATACACAGTCTGGTCTGAGCAGTGTGTTCAGTATGTAGTTTGCTTACCTGATGTATTTATGTAGTAAGTTTTCATCAGAACCAAACAAGTCCGTACACATCATTTTAATTTGTGGTATTTTACGTAACTCTTTCAGGTCATTAGTGTTAGAAACGTAATTGATTAAATTATCAATTTCATCCGATACACACTTTGTGACAATACATCTAACCTGTTGCTCACCTAAAGATACTAAAAAAAATAAAATAAACACAGAAAACATAATGACTCATATTAATAGTTACTAAATAAAAATATCAGGTGTATAAAAAAATAAGACATAGCTTTTAGCTTATTCAGGAAATTTCAAATGGTGGCTTACTTATATTGAAGAACAGAATTTGTCTATTAGTGTTGATTGTAACATTTTCTACCAGACTTATGTTGTTCACAATTGGTATGTTTGTGTTGAGACTGACGGAGGTACAGTCTATATAACACTGACTCTGTTCCCATTTGCATAGTAATGTAGTAAGGGTCTCTGCAATTTCCAGTTTTGCACTGTTGTAAACAAAACTGTAATTAACCATATCAGCTGCACAAAGAGAAGAAATAAAAAAGGTAAGTTATGATCCACCTGCTAACACCATGGAATAAAGCAATAAAGGAATAAATAATGATCAGCGAGCACTGAAAAGAAAAATAAGATCACAACCTTTGTCACTAACACACGACCTGTTCTGCTTCCGAGGTGGGGTATGGCGGGGGGGAGAGAGAAGATATAAAGAGCGTCATTAATAGTTTACTCACTTGATTTCTGATAATAACTCTCAGTGCTTACCAGAAGTACAGCAAAGGGGGTCATGTGATCATATGAGCAGTTTACAGAACTGTTGCTGTTAAAATTGGTTAAAGATCCCATGACATCCCACTTGTTCTCTAATCAGGAACAAATAAAATGTATAGTTAGTTTGAATCTAATAGGATTCTGTGTAAGTAGTAGATTATACAAAAACGAATGCTGTACAGTCAAGCAGGTTTCATAAACTGGAGTAGTTTAGTGAGTAAAGGCATTTCGGTTGATCATTGGGCTATTCATTTTTATAGCATAATATTTTTCATTTATAATGACTTATTTACTGTATATAAAATAAGTCAAGTTAAGATAGCTGTGTTGAACGTAAGCAAGAAATGATCAGAGCAGTTAAGCTCACTACACTCATTTAGAAAATATATGACTTTGTATCTTTTTAAATTGACATTAAAGTGAAAAACTGGGGCCCCGGAGTAACAGCCCACACCTCCTCCCATCAGAGTGAGACAAATTCCCACTATATACCGCACGAAAATTTGGGTGAGTGCAGTACGGACCGGTACAATTTGGCGGGGCTGCAGTAGAAACTGGTAAGGACATATTATTGTCTCCTTTGATGTGGAGCTGCTGCCACATTGTAGAAGACCGCATTAAGTTAATTATTGTACTGGATATTTTTTCATTATCTCATATATTATCTTTTGCATTCAAGTACATTTATATTACAATTATTACTACTTAATTGTACAGCACTTTGAGCTCCCTGATAGATGAACATACTAAATGAAAAGATTTTAGACTTTTATCTAGCCCAATTTGTACAAAATTGACATGTACAAACTAAATCTTTGCAGCATGTGATGCAAAGAAAAGAAAACTGCATACCTTTTTCATTATAGAACTGACATGAGGGATTTCCCTATTGGAATAAACACAAAGGTATAATGCAAATTTTAAATCCATGTTAATTCAGTGATCACAGTTCAGTAACATGTAAGAGCGCATTTTAACCTGTTATGATCTGAAGTTTTACATTTAAATTCAAATGTACCCCTGTCACATTATATAATCAATAATGATCACAATAAAGTAATTCTGTGAGCAAATTACATCTGAACAATTAAAACCAAATATCCTTTAATGAACATGAAAAGAAATGAATGATTGCATGTGAAGGAACACATAAAAGTAATTTAAAAAAAATCTTTAAAATATGATTAAATATTATTATTAATATTAAAAATAACAGGATTATGTGTACAAAACATAGATGATAATAAAATCACAAGTTCTACATGTGTAAAAACTGTAAAATTTTTTTTTAAAAAGTTCTAAAATTGAAATGGTCAATAAAATCCATGTGAATGTTCTCATGTGAAGTATGAGAGTGCCATAAGCCTGGACAAGGTTTTAATAACCATGCCAAAATATGATCATAAAAAATATATATTTACTTACAGTCATTATTTCAGTACTGTTTACTGGGAAATTTATAAAAAGTTCAGGAGACAGTTTCTTGCTCTCATGTCCAACAATCTCAACTCGAACGACTCTGGACTTCAGCACAGGGTATGAATGTTTCTGTAAAAATGTGCAGAAATTAATATGTTTTCTGATGATGCATTTTAGAGAGATTATGAAAGTTTATGAAAGACTTACAACAAAATGCTGATCAAAGCAATATGTCACTACACCAACTTTGAGCTGCTCTGAGACATCCCGAAATGCTTTAACAGGAAAGTGTACATCTATGGGTGGATCATCACTGAACACCTATCAGACAGTAAAGACAGATATTATTCAGATCAGGTGACATTGATCAAAAGCTATTATTAGCAATAATTAACTTCAGTGAGGTAACAGTAACTCTGCTTCTCCACCTATTTTCCTATTACTGCTGTGCTCCATGGTGTTTAATTATTTGGTTTTATTTAGAATTCGCTATAGCTGAGTGTTACCTGTGGAGCAGGGATCCTTATATAGTCCTTATCCGTGGTATTCATATCTATCTTAACTACAATCATCTTAAAGTTCTCGCACACGTAGGTTTCATTTGTCCCATTAAAATCCAAGTTGATTTGCTGATCGATGTACTTTTTCTCTGCCCTGTATTGCACAAACATCAACATAATATTCAGTCTAAATGTATGGACTCACACAGATGTGAGCAGTGAATCTGTTTTCTACTGTTTTCTTACCTAATGTAGATATCTGAAGAAACTGATTTATTACACATATTTAGAAATTTCTTCAGTCTTATTAGATCCATGTCAGATATCAGAGCATTCATTTCACCTGAATCACACTTTGTAACATTACATGTGATATTAATCTCACCTAAAGTTAAATAAAATGTTAAGAAATAAAACATAATAAACATAATGCACATAATTAACAGATTTTGAATAATTTCACTGTTGCATCAAAAGTAACTTATTCAGGAAAATTCAGTTTGTGACTTGCCCGTGTTAAAGACCATCTGAACGCTGCTTGGACCTGTCTGCTGAACTTTTTGTATGTTCACTATATTGTTCACATCTGTTATATCTGTGGTGAAATTGAGAGACGTGCACTCCACATAGCAGTGGGAGTCTCTCCAGTTACACAGTGAATTTTGTGGCATGTAAACCTGAGAGAGAGATAAACAGGTGAACAGAGAATACTGTACATATTTCCTAATAAATCTATAGAATAACTAATAAATACAACAGTCACCATTGGTCTCCACGGTCCCTAGTTGGACTACAGAGGTTCCAAGATGGATGTATGGTTATGATATCTAGTTTACTTATTTGAATTATGATACTAACTCAGTGCTTACCAGAAGTACAGCGAAGGGCGTCATGTGATTATATGAACAGTTTACAGTGTTGCTGCTGTTAAAGTTCTCCAGGTTGGTGAAAGACCCCATGACATCCCACTTGTTCTCTAATAGGGACCAAATAATAATCTACAGTCAGTTTTAATGAGTAAAGTAGTGTAATGTGCAGAGTCATTATTGAGCTATTTATTTTTGTAGCATCATATTTAGTATCTACTATCACTTATTTATTAAAAATTATGTTAATAGAAATGTTAAGTTAAAGTAGCTGTGTAAGTGAGAAATGATCAGAGCAGTGAAACTCACTTTTTCAAGTGGCATTTAAATGAAATAATTACTTTGTTTTGGTATTTAAAGTTTCATTCTATTTTTATTTTATAATTTCATTTCATCTCTTGTTTCATCTTTTGCCATAATATAATTGTTCCTACCTGATTCTACATCATCTCACATATGAAAGTGATAAATGAACAAAGAATTTAGACTTTTTAAAAAACCCCATTTGGACAAACTGTACATGTAACCAAATCCTTGCAGAAAATGATGAAAATAAACCTGCATACCTGTTTGATCATAGAACTGACATGAGAGGCTATAGTTTCCCTATGAGAATAAACAAAAGGGAAAATTAACAGCTCATTAAAATCAACTATTCTGAAATAAAATTTTCTTTCATGCTCTGAAGTTGCACATGTGAATTCTAGTAAACATCCATCATATCATGTGATCAATAAAGATCAAATGTGCCTATAAATTAATCCTGTGAGAAAAATCACATCTGAACAATTAAAACCAAATCTCAATTTATGTAACATGAAAAGAAATGAATACTGTAAGTTGTAAAAATTGCAAAAAGCATATGAAACATTGAAAAAATAATACATACAATCACTCATGGAAATACAAAACACTTGCTCTACATGTGTAAAAAAAAAAATCATGGGCATTGATTATGTAAAGAAACACATGAATGAAGTCTAAAAATCACATAATAAATAAAACTCATGTGATTGTTCTCATAAGATTATGTGACTTTTCAATGCAGTATGAGAGTGTCATAAGTCTGGACAAGGTTTTAACCATGCAAAACCCATGATCATAAATAAATAAATAAATAAATAAATAAAATACTTACAGTCATTATTTTGGTACTGTTTACTGGGAAATTTATAAAAAGTCGATCGGACAGGTTCTTGCTCTCATATCCAACAGTCTCAACTCGAATGACTCTGGACTTCAGCACAGGGTACGAGTTATTCTGTGAAAATGTGCAGAAATTTATATAGATGAATGTTTTCAGAGAATGCATTTTAGAGAGATTATGAAAGTTTATTAAAGACTTACTACAAAATGCTGATCAGAGCGATATGTCACTACACCGACTCTGAGCTGCTCTGAGACATCCCGAAATGCTTTAACAGGAAAGTGTACATCTATGGGTGGATCATCATCGGACACCTATCAGACAGTAAAGACAGATATTATTCAGATCAGGTGACATATATATATATATATTATATATACTGTATTTCTAATTGTCCTTCAGGCTAATGACACATGCTATAACATCATTGTTGAATTCTTGAATCCAATAACCTCTATAACATCAGGTCTAACAGTAATGCCAATAGAAAATCATGATTATATGTACACTTTTTTTTTAGCATGGGAATATTCCAATAATAATGTCTCATCTAAACGAACATTTATGACAGTTCTAATTCTTCTTATGAATGCAGTAAAACAACACATTTGTTGTCACTTAACAGAAAAAAATATTGGCAGAGTGATGTTTTCTGTAAGGTAAAAGCTAATATTAGCAATAATTAAATTCAAGGTGGTAACAGTAACTTTTTGTCATGTTGGGTCACATCCCCCTATCATGGTGTTTAATTATTTGGTTTTATTTAGAATTCGCTATAGCTGAGTGTTACCTGTGGAGCAGGGATCCTTATATAGTCCTTATCCGTGGTATTCATATCTATCTTAAATACAATCATCTTAAAGTTCTCGCACACGTAGGTTTCATTTGTCCCATTAAAATCCAAGTTGATTTGCTGATCGATGTACTTTTTCTCTGCCCTGTATTGCACAAACATCAACATAACATTCAGTCTAAATGTATGGACTCACACAGATGTGAGCAGTGAATCTGTTTTCTACTGTTTTCTTACCTAATGTAGATATCTGAAGAAACTGATTTATTACACATATTTAGAAATTTCTTCAGTCTTATTAGACCCATGTCAGATATCAGAGCATTCATTTCACCTGAATCACACTTTGTAACATTACATGTGATATTAATCTCATCTAAAGTTAAATAAAATGTTAAGAAATAAAACATAATAAACATAATGCACATAATTAACAGATTTTGAATAATTTCACTGTTGCATCAAAAGTAACTTATTCAGGAAAATTCAGTTTGTGACTTGCCCGTGTTAAAGACCATCTGAACGCTGCTTGGACCTGTCTGCTGAACTTTTTGTATGTTCATTATATTGTTCACATCTGTTATATCTGTGGTGAAATTGAGAGAAGTGCACTCCACATAGCAGTGGGAGTCTCTCCAGTTACACAGTGAATTTTGTGGCATGTAAACCTGAGAGAGAGATAAACAGGTGAACAGAGAATACTGTACATATTTCCTAATAAATCTATAGAATAACTAATAAACACAACAGTCACCATTGGTCTCCACGGTCCCTAGTTGGACTACAGAGGTTCCAAGATGGATGTATGGATATAATAACTAGTTTACTTATTTGAATTATGATACTAACTCAGTGCTTACCAGAAGTACTGCGAAGGGCGTCATGTGATTATATGAACAGTTTACAGTGTTGCTGCTGTTAAAGTTCTCCAGGTTGGTGAAAGACCCCATGACATCCCACTTGTTCTCTAATAGGAACCAAATAATAATCTACAGTTAGTTTTAATGAGTAAAGTAGTGTAGATTAGATTAGATTAGATTAGATTCAACTTTATTGTCATTGCACATAGTCACAAGGCAACGAAATGCAGTTAGCATCTAACCAGAAGTGCAAGTTAGCAGTGCAATATAAACATATATACAGATCTATAGAAACTTGTATGATAGAATTAAGGTCTATGTATAAATTGTATTACAGAAAGAAAAAAAAAAAGAAAAAAATATATATATATATGTACATGAATATACACTGTAAAGTGAGCATAGATGGATAAATTAATGTACAGAATAGTTGTACATTAATTTATGTAATTTATGTAAGTTGTAATGTGTAGAGTCATTATTGAGCTATTTATTTTTGTAGCATCATATTTAGTATCTACTATCACTTATTTATTAAAAATTATGTTAATAGAAATGTTAAGTTAAAGTAGCTGTCTAAGTGGCATTTAAATGAAATAATTACTTTGTTTTGGTATTTAAAGTTTCATTCTATTTTTATTTTATAATTTCATTTCATCTCTTGTTTCATCTTTTGCCATAATATAATTGTTCCTACTTGATTCTACATCATCTCACATATGAAAGTGATAAATGAACAAAGAATTTAGACTTTTTAAAAAAACCCATTTGGGCAAACTGTACATGTAACCAAATCCTTGCAGAAAATGATGAAAATAAACCTGCATACCTGTTTGATCATAGAACTGACATGAGAGGCTATAGTTTCCCTATGAGAATAAACAAAAGGGAAAATTAACAGCTCATTAAAATCAACTATTCTGAAATAAAAATTTTCTTTCATGCTCTGAAGTTGCACATGTGAATTCTAGTAAACCTCCATCATATCATGTGATCAATAAAGATCAAATGTGCCTATAAATTAATCCTGTGAGAAAAATCACATCTGAACAATTAAAACCAAATCTCAATTTATGTAACATGAAAAGAAATGAATAAGTTGTAAAAATGGCAAAAAGCATATGAAACATTGAAAAAATAATACATACAATCACACATGGAAATACAAAACACTTGCTCTACATGTGTAAAAAAAAATCATGGGCATGGATTATGTAAAGAAACACATGAATGAAGTCTAAAAATCACATAATAAATAAAACCATGTGATTGATCTCATAAAATTATGTGACTTTTCAATGCAGTATGAGAGTGTCATAAGTCTGGACAAGGTTTTAACCATGCAAAACCCATTATCATAAATAAATAAATAAATAAATAAATAAAATACTTACAGTCATTATTTCGGTACTGTTTACTGGGAAATTTATAAAAATTCGATCGGACAGGTTCTTCCTCTCATATCCAACAGTCTCAACTCGAATGACTCTGGACTTCAGCACAGGGTACGAGTTATTCTGTGAAAATGTGCAGAAATTTATATAGATTAATGTTTTCAGAGAATGCATTTTAGAGAGATTATGAAAATTTATTAAAGACTTACTACAAAATGCTGATCAGAGCGATATGTCACTACACCGACGCTGAGCTGCTCTGAGACATCCCGAAATGCTTTAACAGGAAAGTGTACATCTATGGGTGGATCATCATCGGACACCTATCAGACAGTAAAGACAGATATTATTCAGATCAGGTGACATTGGCTCAAATACTTTAAAACAAAATATTATTATTTTGGTGTTTTTAATTTCTGTAGACTTGTACTTCTAATTGTCCTTCAGGCTGATGACACATGCTACCACAGTACTGATGAATTCTTTAATCCAATAAAAACTTCTATAACATCAGGTCTAACAATAATGCTGATAGCAAATCATGATTACATGTACGCTGATGATTTAGTATGGGATTATTCCAAAATCATCCAAATGAACTTTTATGACACCAGATTATGACTCTGTTCATATTCTTCTTATTTTTCTAATGAACGCAGTAAAACAACACATTTGTTGTCACTTAACAGGAAAAAAATTAACAGCAGTGTGATGTTTTCTGTAAGGTAAAGGCTATCATTAGCAATACTTAAATTCAAGGTGGTAACAGTAACTCTGCTTCATATTGGGTCACATGCCACTATCATGGTGTTTAATTATTTGATTGATTTAGAATTCGCTATAGTGTTACCTGTGGAGCAGGGATCCTTATATAGTCCTTATCCGTGGTATTCATATCTATCTTAACTACAATCATCTTAAAGTTCTCGCACACGTAGGTTTTGTTTGCCCCTGTAAAAGTTGAGTTGATTTGCTGATCGATGTACTCTTTCTCTGCCCTGTATTGCACAAACATCAACATAACCTTCAGTCTAAATGTATGGACTCACACAGATGTGAGCAGTGAATCTGTTTTCTTACCTAATGTAGATATCTGAAGAAACTGATTCATTACACATATTTTCAACTTTCTCCAGTCTTGTTAGATACATGTCAGATATCAGAGCATTCGTTCCATCTGACTCACATTTTGTAACATTACATGAGATGATTTTCTCACCTAAAGTCATGTCAAATTAAAAAAAAAAAAAAAAAAACTTTTTTTTAAATACAATGCACATAATTAACAGATTTTGAATCATTTAACTGTTGCATCAAAAGTAACTTATTCAGGAAAATTCAGTTAGTGACTTGCCCGTGTTAAAGACCACCTGAGTGTCACTTTGACATGTCAGCTGATCTTTTTGTCGCAGATTCATTATGTCGTCCACACCCGTTATATCTGTGGTGAAATTGAGAGAAGTGCACTCCACATAGCAGTGGGAGTCTCTCCAGTTACAGATTGATGTATTAGAGCTCACTGAAAAGTCCAGATCTTTGCTGATGTAGAATAAATGGTTCTCTGTCTGATTAGCTGCACAAAGGGAAGAAACAAAGAAAAAAAGTTTTCTGGTTAACACTGTTGGATAAACATACATACAAACAAATAAACAAACAAACAAACAAACAAACAAATATACTGAGTGCTGAGAAAAGCAATAAAGGATAAAACCTGTGTAAGTAACATGGGGCAGATTGTATTGATCCTGATAATCATTTTCTGGCATGTAATCCTGAGAGAGAGAGAGAGAGGGAGAGAAACAGGTGAACAGAGAATACTGTACATATTTCCTAATAAATCTGTAGAATGATTAATAAATACAACGGTCACCATTGGTCTCCGCGGTTCCTAGTTGGACTACAGAGGTTCCAAGATGGATGTATGGATAGAATATTATTTGAATTATGATACTAACTCAGTGCTTACCAGAATTACAGCGAAGGGGGTCATGTGATTATACAGTATGAACAGTTTACTTTTTTATTATTCAGATCAGGTGATATTGGCTCTAATACTTTAATCTGATTTTTATTTTCTTGGTGTTTTTTTATTACTAATTGTCCTTCAAACTAATTAATCACTCTACCACATCACTGAAGAATTTGAATCTTATAACTTCTATAACATCAGGTCTAACAGTAAAGCCAAAAGCAAATCATGATTATACTGCCTGATTATGACACTGCATATTTTATTGCTTCTAATGAATAGAATAAAACAGCACATTTGGTGTCAATGAACAGAGAAAAATGTAAAATTATTGATAGTGATATTTTCTGTAAGGTAAAATATTTTCACTGCAGTAAAGACTTTTTGCATGTTTTTTGTTTTTGCCTTAATAATTTTAAGAGTGAAAGAAAGATTGTTTGTAGCTGGTTTTATTCAAGCAATAGCAGAAACTCCTGTTTATAATTGCTAAAAAAATAACTGAGATTTAAGAGCAATAGAACATGCAACCATTAGACAACAATTAACTTCATGGTAGTAGCAGTAACTCTACTTTATGTTGGGTCACATCCCACCATCATGTATTTGATTATTTTTCTATGGCAGCATGCTTCATGATCTTTAACTATTTGGTTGATTTAGAATTAGCTATACTGTAGCTGAGTGTGACCTGTGGACGGGCGCTCCTCGCTAAAATCTCAATGTTTTGGTCGTCTGCCAAGATGATTTCCTCTTTCTCTGCCCTGTATTGCACAAACATCAACATAAACTTCAGTCTAAATGTATGGACTCACACAGATTTGAACAGCTTATCTCTTTTGTACCTTTTTCTTACCCAAGGAAGGGATCTGAAGAAGCTGATTTATTACACATATTTTGTACTTTCTCCAGTCTGATTAGATCCATGTCAGATATCAGAGCATTCATTTTATCAGACTCACACTTTGTAACGTTACATGTGATATCATTCTCACCTAATGTTAAGTAAAAAGTTTCAAAATAAAAATTAAACATGATGCACATAATTAACAGATTTGTAATAATTTAACTGTATCATCAACAACAAAAAAAAAATTTTCAGGAAAATTCAGTTTGCGACTTGCCCATGTTGAAGATCATCTGAACATTGCTTTCACCTGTCAGTTGATATTTTTGTACTAGTTTCATGATGTGGTTCACACCCGTTATATTTGAGGTGAAATTGAGAGAAGTGCACTCCACATAGCAGTGAGAGCCTCTCCAGTTACAGAGTGATGTATTAGAGCTCACTGAAAAGTCCAGATCTGTGCTGATGTAGAATAAATCGTTCTCTGTCCAAATAACTGCACAAAGGGAAGAAACAAACAAACGAGCATGCATGCAAGGGAGTCATATAATTATATAAGTAGTTTATAGTATTGCTGCTGGTTCTCGAGGTTCTCGATGTTGGTTAAATAAAAAACATGTTATCCCACTTGTACTTTAATAGAGACCAAATATTCGAAATATATACCCAAATATATGCAAAACTACATTTTAATAAGTTAATCCTAACAGCTGCAAACAGGCAGGATTACGTATGTCTCATAAAAAAAATGAATTAGGTGCACTCAGGCCATATCAATAAGATGCCAATGGAGCCTATCTATGAAATCTAACCTTTTAAATTAGTCATTATTCATTAATATTCAATAAGAGTGAAACAAATAGGAAAGGTTTGATATGCTATACAGTATGGAGCAAGGATATATCAATAAGTCTTAAAATCTGTTTGAAATTCATTAGTACTGTACGTAGTGTTTTCTAAATACTTTTGGAGCTAGGAGAGGCCAAAGCAAGTCAATAGGGGGCGCTGGTGTCAGTGTACTGGATAGACACTCTTTGATGAATGAATCACATAGTATTAACTTGTCAGTACATTACACTATGAACATTGTACAATGTTCAAATTGCATTATAACAGAGAATTCAGTAACTTCTCTATAATCCGCCAATCTAAAGTTTGTTTATTATCTTGAGACCCAAATTTCCTTATATAAGGACATGACATTTTCTCCCACCTACTGTATATCGTCTATATATTGTTGTATGATCCTCATAGGGACATTGATTAAGTTCATAGGTGCCAGGTACAAAAAAAAAAAAAAAGTGAGGTTTTTCAGATTGCAGTCTGCACAACAGAACGTCAAGTAAAGATCAGAAGATTTAAGTGGACTCTTAATGAATAGTTATTATTAATTTCATAGTCTAAAGCAGAACTATTTTTTCCTATAAAGTATTTTATGTAGTATATTAGGTTATTTAATTACCAAGCAATCATCACTACCAACAATTCACACATCTCATTTTTTACATGTTACAGTTTAACAATAAGATCAGAGGCCATTTTTGTATGTTTTCTTATCACACCTAATTTTGTGAAATCATATTCTTATCACTGTTGAGTCTCATTACAATCGCACCACCAATAACTAACTAAAACATTGCAGCACATGATAAAATTCTACATACCTGTTTTATCAGAGAACTGGCAAGAAACAGTATGGGGTCCCTATGCGAACAAACACAATGATACAAAATAAAAATAACAACCATTTAGTTTCTCACAGAGTAAGGATCAAATCTGACAATAAATTAATAATGCAAAATAAAAGATTACAATTGTACTGAAATATGCTACATATAAAATATGATGGTGTATAATGGCCATTGTAGGTTTTTAAAAAATACCTGGAAGATATACATGTACATTTTCAAGATCCAAATTCTGACTTTTTTTAAGTTTGAAGTCTATGAGGAAGTCTACAAAGTTTACAAAAAAATATTTGCAAGGAGAAAATGGTGTTTTCAGTAAAGGAAGGAAACACGTGTCTATAGTTGGCAAAGTTGTAAGAGCCCACACAGCACCAGGGTGCCACACCCACATAAGTTAGTGAAGAGGTGCAAAAGGCAAGTTCAGATAAGCTCATCAAAAATGTGTTTGATCATGACAGAGAAAAATCAATCTTAAACAGTGAGCGTGACTCTTTTCAACCAGTAGATGGCAGCATTGATGAGGAACGAGACTGTTTTGTTTTCTAGTTAAAAAAATTATAATTTTTTGTTGAAAATGTGCAACTTCAAACTTAAAAATTTGAGCTTTAAACCTACAGTGGCCGTGAGGTGCAAAACAACTTAACAAAACCGAAAACAAAATAACATTCAAAGACAAAATAGCAAATTCAAAACCAAATTAACAAATCCAAAACCAAATAACAAATTCAAAACCAAATTAACAAATCCGAAAACTAAATAGCATATTCAAAACCAAATTAACAAAACCCAAAGCAAAAAAACTAATTCAAAACCAAATTAACAAATCCGAAAACAAAATAACAAAACCCGAAACTAATTGTTAATTTGGTTTTGAATTTGTTATTTTGTTTTCGGATTTGTTAATTTGTATTGCACTTCTCGGCCAGTCAGATACGAACCGGAAAAGGTAGGTATAGTTTGCGAATTAAATTCTTACCGCTGATTGGACGAGACACCTGTCACTCAAGATAAACAGGAAGTAGGAAATTGTGTCTCTAACTTTGTTTCTTGTGTGTTCTGCTTCATTTTAAAACAATTTTTCGGTGTGCAAAACTAAGAAAATAATTAAATTTTTCATTAGAAAGCAAGGAAATGGAATTTATTCAACGTTACTTTGAGGGTTCGTATGCCGTGATTTTGGATATGCTGATGACATATCACGGTATAAAGATTAGTTTGCGAACTGCTGTGTCTCTTTTAAAAGAAAAAAAAGCAAAAATTTGTCAGAACGCCATATTTGAAACCACAATAAGGACAGTACATGTTTGCACATTCATACACACACGAATCAACCGCCGCTACAGTACTTCCTGTATCTCTTGAGTGACAGATGTCTCGTCCAATCAGCGGTAAGAATTTCATTCGCAAACTATACCTTTTCCGGTTCGTTTCTGAACGGCCGAGAGGTGCAAGCCAAATGAACAAAACCGAAAACTAAATAGCAAATTCAAAACCAAAATAACAAATTCAAAATCAAAATAGCAAAACCGAAAACAAATTAACACAACGCAAAACAAAAATAACAAATTAGTTTTGGGTTTTGTTATTTTGTTTTTGAATGTTTTATTTTGTTTTGGGTTTTGCTATTGTGGTTTTTAATTTGTTATTTTGTTTTCATTTTGTTAAGTTGTTTTGCACTTCTCGGCCACCGTAGGGTTACCTGTGGAGGAGAAATCTTCACACAGCCATCATCTCTGGTGTTTCTCATATCCGTGAGGAATGCGCCTGCTGAAAATGTCTCACTGCACACCTTGTGTAGTTCTCCTTGTATTATTACACCCATGTTGGATACAAATGCAGCCATTTCATCTGAATCACACTCTATGGCATTATATGTGTCATTTTCTGTACCTACATTCAGGTTAAAAAAAATGTAAATAAATTAAAAAATAAAGGCAACTAGCAAAAAATATAATGGCAATAATTTTCATTAAAAAAATAATTTTACTGCTTCATACAAATTAAGAAATTGATCATTTATTCAAGGAATTTCGACCTGTGACATACCCAAGACGACTAGCCAAGTGTTGTTTTGACCTGTATTTGTATCATTTTGCAGCAGTTTCATTACATCGCCCACGCCAGTTATGTTTTTAGTGAGATTTAGAGAGGTGCACGTCACAAGACACTGGCAGACTTCCCATTCGCAGAGTGATGTATCCAGGCTCTCTGCAAACTCCTCTCTGCTGTTGTAGGAACAATTGTTTTCAGTCCTATTAACTGCATAAAGAGAAGAAAGAAACAAATGAGCCTCAGTCCACAGGTTAACACTGTATGTGCGACGGAGAAATAATGAAAGACGCAAACGAAGAAATACAGGGCAGGGATTTCCACTGCAGATTATCAATTTGTGACACGTTACCCTAGGAAATAAAGAAAGAGAGAGAGAGAGAATACATATTCGTTAGCAAAATATTAGTATAACTACGTTACTCACTTGATTTTTTAAATATTAATTCAGTTCTTACCAGAAGTGCAGCGAAGAGGTTCATTTGATCATATGAGCAGTGTTTAGTGTTACTTTCGTTGGTGCCGTTGGTCCAGTCGTCCTCTAATTGGGTCAAAATAGGAATCTATGTTAAGTTTATAATCAATTCGTGTCGACAGGTAGGACATTATGTACACATAAAAGGAAGATGGTCATAAAAAAAAAAAAAAAAGCTGTACACTCAAGCAGTGCTGTGAGTCGTCCGGATAATCCTTTATTATTTATTCACACTCCCTACTGTGTCAGGATTCCTTCATTGCTTTCTACTGTACTTGCAAATGGAAACATCAAAGCAATCTCCAGGGCCCACACAACAACCACAAGCAAAGCCTTAACTCTGTCTGCTCCACAGGTGCCGTATCAGTGCTCACCCTGCGCTCTGACCCCAGCTATCAAGGTGGGATATGCAAAGAAAATAATTTTACTGTGCTCCACTTTTTTTTTGCAGGAACAATCTAGAAAACAATCTTTTGTAGATTATTTCCATAGGAACCAATTGGGGTAATATACATACTGTAGCAACCACATAGTGCCACCCTACCATCGCTCTGGAAAATTGAAGAAACCATTTTAGTAAACCAACAAACAACTGCCTAGCAACCAAATGTTAGACCATAGCAACAACCTAACAACACCCTATCATCGCTCTGGAATATTCAATTCAATTCAATTCAATTTTATTTGTTTAGCACTTTTAACAATGGTCAATTTCACAATGCAGCTTTACAGAATTAAAAATTAATCGAAATAATTAATTTCAAGCTAAGGACAGTGGCTTAATGGTTAGCACTACTTCCTTGCACCTCCAGGGTCCGGGTTCGAGTCCCGCCTCGGGGCCTGCGTGCATGGAGTTTGGATTCAGGACCCTCGTGACTCATAGATGATGATCAGGGAGATGGCTCATAGATGATGAGTGACTTTGCCTCTGATAAGCAAGCCATCTCCCTGAGTTGACAATAGAAAGAAACCTTTCTATTAAATCACATGGGTTGTTATAGCAACCAAATTGCAACACCTTAGCAACCAGATGGCACATCGTAGCAATCACTAAGTAACAGGCTAGCAATTGACTTGAACACTGAAGCAGCAGAGCAAAAACTTAGTAACAACTTAAAAAACCTTAGCAAAAACATTTTTAAAAATCCCATAATTATAATTTTATTAAATATCAAGTTTTTAATGTTTTAACCTTTAGATATTACATTTTAACAGCCTTTTCCCCTACAAGTACGTTCTTGCTCAGTAAAAATTGTAATCCTTTGAATAAGCCAGCTTTTCAAATTCACAGTCATACACAGTCATACACAATATGATATGAAGTGAAATGCTTATACGGCTGCTGATGACCTCAAAATTTCAAAACGTTTCACTTTTTGTCAATAGACTGGGGTCAGAGCGCAGGTTCAGCCATTATACAGCGCTAACAGTATGTACTGGAGCATGCAGTATATATATATATATATATATATATATATATATATATATATATATATATACCGTCACAAGCCATCACAGAAAACCTGCCCACATTAGCTGATTCCAAGACCAACTTCATGGTCATCAAATGGAACCTCAATCACCACAAGAGGATGCATCCAGAGCAGACCAAATGTTAAGAGTTAAGGGCCTTGCTCAAGGGCCCAGTAGCAGCAATCTGGTGGAGCTGGGGCCCGAGCCGTCAACCGTCCAATCAGTAACTCAGAGCCTGTGTATGTATCATTTTAAAAAAAAAATTATTTGATTTTAACCTGTTTACATTTACATATGAAGTTTATCTGACTTTATTTTGTAAATGTTAAATGATGGGATGTCATAAGCCTGAGAAGGATCTATATAGACAGACTTTTTTTTTTTTTTTTTTAAACTTTTTTTTTATTTACATGTTTTGGACTATTACTATATATTTGTAGTAAAAAATACTCATCAAATTATTTTATTCTCATTCATTTATTTACACAAATATATTTTTTCTACAGTATGTCTGAATTTACACCTTTATGCCTGTTGTTTGTTTAGGGACTTCTATGTTGATGTTGTGTTTCCCAGTTTCATACTTCATTAGTTCAGTTTCACTGGGGTTTTACTGTATGTTTATAGGTCTTGATTACCTTGCCTAAGTATTTAACCCCTTAAAATAAATTCAGTATTCACTTTGCATCTTGGTGTTTTTTTTACCTGCTGTTTTAATTTTTGTTTTATGATATTTGTTTACTTCTCATGTTTATGTTTTGTTTAATTAATGTAAAAGTCAATCTGGAATGACACTTCACCTTGACCACTGTCTCCATAACAGGCGGTTTACCCATTTGTAAATTTTCTTGCACTCTTATTTTAACCCTATTTTCTTTCTAAGTTTATTCTGAAGTCAGGTTCTCATCACTGTTAGTCCTCATCACCATCATACCAACTACAACTACAACTTTGCAGAACTTGGTGAAGTCCTACATACCTGTTTCGTCATAGAACTGGCATGACGGGTTATGATTTCCCTATGAAAATAACACAATAAATACATTATAAAGCAAATGTTTTAGAGTTGTTCCACATGATATTGTGAATAACAGCAATTAAAGGTCATGCCAATTCAGGAAAAACCTTCTCACATAATGTGAACAAGAAGGATTCGAACAATAAATAGATCATGTATGGAAACTTTTTACAGTCTACAAAATGAAACCAAATGCATTACTTGTGAATAATCGCATGTGATAATATATTTTTTTCATATGCATTTCATGTTCCAAGTGAAAATAGAAACATGAAACATGTGAACTTGATTTACATTTTACTTTAATGGTTAGAAAATGAACAAAGCATGGCAAAATCACACGTGAAAAATAAAAACACATGCATTATATGTATGTGAAGTTTATCTGACTTTTTTGTAAATGTTAAATGATGGGATGTCATAAGCCAGAGAAGGACCTATATAGATAGATCGATAGATTGATTGATAATGACTTACAAGTATTATTTCTTTAATGTTCAGTATGATGTTAAGTCGATTGGACAAATTATTGAACTCATGTCCAACAGTTTCAATGATTATTATGTTGGACTCCGACAGAGGGTACAGGTCATCCTGTGAATACGTGCAGAAAAGATTCACATTTAGATATAGATTTTTAGATATAGATTCACATTTTTTGGGAAAAATATTGACTTAGTAATACATTAGTAGTGCACAACATGAAGGTTTTATGAAGGCTGACATACATTCAGACTTACTGTATAAACTTCAACAGGGGGATATGTCACTACACCAAATGTAAGCCGCTCCTCTGGGCCAGTTACAATGTGTCCAGAAGGGATGAATACAATAATGGGTGGATCGTCATCGGACAGCTATTAGATAATTAATCAGATCAGATGTCATTTATATAAACACTCTGAAATGACAGGTCTTATTATCTTTGTTTTAATTATTCGGATATTATTCAGATCAGATGCCATTCACTTAAACACTTCGAAATGAAATATTTTCATTAACATGGTGATATTTAATAGACATTTGCTTTTCGTACTAATATTCCTACAAGCATGTTAATTAATGCAGCACTGTTGAAATCCTCAATCTGATCATTTTCTACAACATGGACAATGGATAACAATGGATGATGTACACAACATCTAACACTACTAATAAACATGGTGTTATTAAAAAAACAATGATGTATAATTCATGATATGGTGAAGGTAGCTGTAAATAGATATTTATTTTTAAAAAGTCTCTCATGTCAATACTTAGTGTCGGGCAATAATGGGACTATGAGGTTTTAGGTTTTAGGTTTCTCTGTAACATCACACCTGTTTTGCTTTCTTAGAAACTTCAAGAGAAAGAACAAAATAACAGTCATTGGGAGAATACTTGTTTATAGCTGCTATAATATACCGTAAGTGTTAACATGAATATGTTTGTTTCAACATTCTATAGCATTAAATCTATTGTAAGTATATTAATAGAAAATAAACAGGTTAATACTATTTACATTTAAAAAATTGTTCCCAAAATGTTTTTGTATAAGATAAAAATAATCATTTTTGATGCTCAGTTACAGTATCATGCGTTGCTATTAATTCAATTCAATTCAATTTGATTTTATTTATATAGCGCTTTTAACAATGTTCATTGTCTCAAAGCAACCTAACAAAAAAAAAAAAAGTGTAAAAGTGTATGTGTGAGAAAAATGTGTCTAGATAATAATGAGGTGAATGAGTGAATGATGAATAAAATGTCTCTGATGAGCAAGCCAAGGGTGATGGCGACAGTGGCAAGGAAAAACTCCCTTGAGATGGCAAGAGGAAGAGAGGAACCAGACTCAATCAGGGAACCCATCCTCATTTGGGTGAATTAATTTTATATTAAATTATATTTTATTATTATATAAATTTATAATCCGCTTTATAATAAAAAATTATATACATTTATAATAAAAATGTTATTTTTATAATATATATAATATATATATATATAATATATAATATATATATATATTATATATATTATAATATATATAATATATATTATTATATTATTATTATATATATTATAATATATATATATATTAAATAAATTTATATATATATATATATATATATATATATATAAATTTATTTAATAATATATATATATATATATATATTATATATATATATATATATATATATATATATATATATATATATATATATATAAATTTATTTTCCATTTATATTAAATTCAATTATATTTTAGATTAAAATAATGAAAAAGCTAGTAACAGTTCTATCTCTTATTTCCCCCCCCAACGTCCAATCCATTGTATTTTATTCCTCATTTATTTTACAATCGACCATGGTTGAGTGTTACCTTTGGAGCTGAGATCTGAACAAACCCAGCATCTGTGGGATTCGTCTTAACTACAGTCACGTTAAAGTCTCCTAGGTCATAGGTTTTGTTTGTCCCATCAAATGGTGAACTTATAGAATCCATATACATTCTTGCTGCCCTGTGTAGCATAGAAGTTGGCGTATTCAGTTAATTTATAAACACACACTATATATCATTTTATATGTAATTTTACTGTTTGTACTGTTTTACCTGTTGTATATATTTTCACTAGTATTATCTGAAGCAAACATTTCAGTGCACATATCCTTTATTTCCAAGTCGTTAGAGTTGGATGAATTAATAATCAACGCAATTATGCACTTTATGTCATAGGTTTTACATGTGGGTTCTTGCTCACCTAAAGACAAATATAGTGACGCTTATTAAAAGTTATCAAATGATGTAACAGTTTCATAAAAACGAAGAAGTTGAGTTATTCAGGGGAAAAAATTAAACTGTGGCTTACTCATGTTGAAGACTGGATAAGTCATATTTTCATCTTCTATTGTATCATTTTCAATTTTTTTCAAGTTGTTCAGACTCGTTATATTTGTGATATGATTGACAGGGGAACAAGCTGCCAAACTTGTGATGTAATATTGTCCGTCTCCCCAATTGCAGAGTGATATAGTAGTGTTCAGTACAATTTTATATTCTGTGCTATTCTCTAAAAAGCCATGATCCACTAGATATACTATAGGATAGATAGATACAGACAGACAGACAGACAGACAGATAGATAGATAGATAGATAATGACTTAATGATAGACATGAAATTAGTATTAATTTCATTAAAAGCATCATTTAAAAAATAATGAAATAATAATTTAGATAAAAAATTAATATTTTTCTATCCATTTTTGTGTTATTTGTACATTTGATTGTTAGATGTAAGAAACTTTACAGTTTCAAAAAGGTCTATGTAGGATGAAATTAAATAATTGTACCCTCCTGTTGTCTTAATGTATTAGAGCTATCATCAGGAATGGCTCCAAACACCAACAGAACCATAAAGTAGAGGTGTTTCATATCAGCAGCCTTCGTCTATGAATAAATAGACTTTAGCAATAACAACAAATGAATTTAGAATGAATTGAAAACAAACAAAACAAGTAGCAGCAATGATTTCCTAGACAATACTCGAACTATCATCTAAATACAAAGTCATCCCTGTTCTTGTAAACATTATGAGAAGTTGGAAGAGCAAAGTACGTCAAGAATTAATGGAGTCTTTTATGAGTATTAATCTGGAATTTTGTCATATAATAGATAAGCTGTACACATATATTCATCCTTAAATCCATGTAAACCAGGCATACTGTATCAAATGTAAACTTACCAAATATTATCCAAAACTAGACAGCTCAAGCGAAACAAAGTGAAACAATCTCTCATTCCTGTTGGTTATATTCCATACCCGGTACAGATGCCTTTGTTCATTTGCATACACAAATACCAGCGTAGTAGACATATACTGTTCCATGTGTCGAGATCACAGTGCCTCATTTTGTAAAACTGTGTGCTTAATTTAAATGTATTGTGTGACTTTCAAAACTAAGCAATTATTATAAGACGTTCCATATAACAAGAATTCTTGGAAACAAATACCGAACGTAGCTTCAAGTACACGACTGTTTGATTGATCCTCTGCAATAAAGTACAATTTTGTCATTTTGTCTTAACACTGTCCTGCTTTGGGACCACTGTAGATGTACTACCTTGTAAAACTGTCCTTGCTTTTTAGAATGAACATACGATCAATTTATTGTTTTTTTAAATTATATATATATATATATATATATATATATATATATATATATGCAGATAACAGCATTTATCAGTGTGTAATACTATTACAAGATACACCTGTTCTTTTTAATTAGTGATGTAATGTATCCATTTACATGAAATATATCCAGCAAAACCTGGCCTTGTATGAAAAATCATAAAAGACAGCAATAAGCTAAAGTGACGTGTATAACATTGCAAAGAAAAGGTGTGAATCAGCTTGGAGTTGATTAGAAAATAGATTGTGTGTGTAAAAAAAAAAAAAAAAAAGTTACCATTGAATGCTCGCTGGTCAAAAGTATTAAGACAGCATATGCCATGTATTATAATTCTCCCTGCACAAATAAGAAAAAAATCAAAGCAAAAACATTCACACTAAATATGGATTGTTGTATAGCAATTTCATTGCTTAAAATACTAATTATTCTTATTAACTTAATTGTCATTAGATAAATAAAAAAGAGAATGTCGTTATACCACTGAACTTCACTTTGATCTCCATACTTTTGGCCTCCAAAAGTATATAGTACAAATTGACAGATATTTTTATTTTTGTCAGGACACAAATTGTACAACTTTTAGTCATCGTTGTCGTCTATACTGCTTTATCCTGTATATAGGGTCATGGGGGGCCTGGAGCCTATCCCAGAAGACTTGGGGCACAACACCCTGGACAGGGTGACAATTTGTCGCAGGGCACATATACACATTATGGACAATTTGGGAACACCAGTTAGTTTAATACTGTAGTATATGTTTATACTGTGAGAGAAAACCAACCAAGCATGGAATGAACATACAAACTCCATGCAAACAATACCAGAAGTGCAAAGCCACAGTGCTAACCACTAAGCCACACTGCCACCTTTAGACACGGAATCAATACATCTGAAATTCATTTATTCTATTTTGCTCTATGCTGCTCTCCTGCTCTTTTCTGTTCTGGCAAATGAACTGAAATGAAATGAACCTCCTCTAGATGGCCGCACAGCTGTGTCTTTCTTTGAAAATCTTTAAATGATGACTCAAGACGTATTTGATCCTTCAGTACTTGGACTAGTCAGAGGTGACAATTGATGTTTTATGTCATAGCAGGTTCGATAGTGTCATCAAATATGAAATTGTTGCCTTAAGAATGACATCATTTGGTGTAAATCTTCCAAAAATAATCTTGACCATTGTCAATCGTCGTTCTGTCAAACCTATACGTGTGATGTGGTTTCAACTTTACACACATTCAAATGACTTAATGAGGAAAAATGCTACCACATTCATGATTAAAATTTCAGGACTGCACCACAAGGCCTATCCTCATTCCTATTAATATGATTTATTTGCATGAGTCGTCAGACAGCTCTTCCCAACACACGACATACTGTATACCAACCAATGAAGGGTGCAGGCTGGCCTTTGCTTTCTCCTAGCCAGAGGCAGAGAAGAGGAAAGAGTTAGGACAAACGTTTGGACACACCTTCTAATGCCATGGTCTTTCCTAATTTTTATTTCTTTCCACATTTTAAAACAATGCTGAAGGCAACCAAAATATGCAATTTATAAATGACATTTATATTTAAATCTATATTTATACACAGTCACTGCTGAAGTTTAAGACAGGATGCTCATATCAACATTTATATGCAATGGAAAATTTTCAGATCAGTGGAGTCAAAAGTAAAGGTGATATGTGTCCAGTCTGAAATGTTCTGGACTGTTATAGACTGTTATACACACTACTATATACATTCTTTAAAACAATATGCGCACCGTTTAATTTCATAATGTGAATAATAAGGAATTCAGTGGCCAAAAATGAAAAATAAAAAAATAAAAAAATAAAAGGACTGTGCAACTGATTATGAAACATATACTTGGTGATATGATGTTGTAACATGTTGCAGCTTTTGAAATAATATGTATATATTAATATGTAATATGTAAGAACCATAGGTGGAGTTTACAGGGAGCAGTAGGGCATTACCCACCCTAGTGGTTGAAATGTCACTACACTGTGTCTGACATACTATAGGTCCAATTAAAACTCACTCACATTTTCATCTATACTGTTCTATCCTGTATACAGGGTTGCAGGGGGCCTGGAACCTGTCATAGGAGACTTTGGACACGAGGCAGGGTACACCCTGGACACTCCGTGGATGGAAACCAGAGTACCCGGAGGAAACCCACCAAGCACGGGGAGAAAATGCAAACTCCACGCACACATAAGCGGGTAGGAATTGAACCCAAACCCTGAAGGTGCAAGGTGATAACCACCACGCCAGTGTGCCGCCTTCCAATAAAAAAACATTTGTTGTAAATATATTACGGCTGGGAAAACATTTTGAATAAATTGGGATTTTTTAACATGTTAAAAACATCAACTTCCATAATGCACTATATATTTTTTTTCTTTATTCGATTTTTTGTTGTTGTGGTTGTAACAATGGTCGTCGTACTGTAGCTCTTATGTGAGGTAGTACCAATATTGTCCGCTAGAGGCCACTAGTGACATTCTCTTTATGGAATCTAATGGCTCTCTGCCTGGTGTTTTTCTCACTTCCATGTCAGGAAGGTTCATTAATCTTGGTTGTGTCTGTTTGGTTTGAAAGCCCTTAGCTCTTTAAAAACATTTGTATTCCTTCTCATCAGCCTTTTATGGTGACAAAATCCAGTTTAGACCGCTGTTTTGCGATGCTGAAAATATCAGACGATATAACTGAAGGTGAAAATGAAGGTGGAAAAAAAAAAAAAAAAAAAAACTTGAATGTTTGGTTTTGTTCTGAATTCATTTTTGATCACTCATTGTCTATTAAATTAATCTTTTGAGCATTCATCATATCATGCCACATTGTACAGTACATAGGGATTGACATAATATGACATGTGACCTGAGTGCCCCAAAATTAATTGATTTTAAACCATTTGAAACAAAAAGGTATTTACTTCCACACTAGTTAGGATACTGGTAATCCCCTGACTGATATAGCACAATCTGAACAGATTTTGGTTTGATGCACTGTGTGTTGTTTGGCTTGAAAAGCTTGTCACTGTTGCATATATATATATATATATATATACATAACACGCCACGTAGTAGCTGAACTGTGTGCTGACATCAGTTTAAATGTTTGCTCCCCCAACACAAACGTCAAACTGTCATAACAAAAACATAACAATATGATAACAGTATCACCACTAAATGATACATAATAACCAATCACTTGGTGAAGCTGTCTTTCCTGGTCTTGACTGCAGAACTGGTTGTCTCAGACATAGTCGAGGTTACGGCCTTGTTCCTCTTCAATGTACCATAGAACCACAGGAAGATAAAAAATCCTGAACATCAAAATAAATAAATAAACAACATTAATGTCTGGGCCATCACTGAACTCGGATCTCCTTAATGGTTTCCTAAAAATCTCACAAAGCAGTATAAGTGTACACTCGACTAGTTTACTGGTCAGTTTGTGTGCTTGCTCAGTCTAATCAATTTTCATTTCAACTCTGAACACTGAACAATATGATTATCTTGAAATCCTTTCCCCCAAATGTAAGAATCATGTGGCCCAATTTGTAAGCGATATAAAAACATATATTCTGAAATATACAAAAATAAATAAATAAACAAACAAACAAATAAATAAATAAATAATTCCACGTCTTTGTTTGATATGTTCTGGTTGCTTTTTACATGTATATACTGTACTGTATGTAATCATAAATAACTTTAATGAAACTTTGAAACTAAATTGCAAATTAGAAAAGAACAAATTTTATTCATTTACTGTATACTAAATGTCGTCTCAAGGCCAGGTTGCATTACCGTTACAGACGGGGTCATCACCGGCCCACACCTTGGAAAACACTGCTTTACACTATTTGTTGCAGTCAGTGAGGCGTGTCTATGGAAAATCTTTCTTTCTTTCTTTCTTTCTTTCTTTCTTTCTTTCTTTCTTGTCTGTCTATCTCTCTGTCTTTCTTTCTTTTTAAAAATGTAATAGGTTAAATAAAAAAGCTAAACCGTTTTATTTTACCTAAAATTAAACTTAAAAAAAAAAAAAGTGAATAAATGAAAATGTCAAAAATATTATTATATAAATAACATTTTTGTCTTAAAAATTCTATAATAAAACTATCATATTTGTATAACAGGTAATGCGTTCTTATTTGGTCTTCAACATTAATGCCTTTTGATTGATTTTATGCATGAACAGTAACTTTTACAAAGACATTTAGAAATTATATAGTGTATAATGGGCAATGTAGAATGAATAAAACTTAAAAATGTTTTCAAAAATTCTAAAATGAATGCATGAAAGGGTTATCAATAAAAATCATGTTTTTAGACAAATTTGAGAGCTTTTTAGATCTAATAGTAGAGTATCAATACCTTGCAGACTGTTGCAGATGCAGAAGAGGTAGAGAACGGGGTAGTTTGTGTATCCTGAGGTGAAGAAAGCAAAACCCCATGTCATTCCCAGCAGGAGGGTCAGACCCAGGACTGTGCAAATGTCCTTACGAGATGGAAGATTTCTGATTCTAAAGTTCAATCTTTCCAGTTTAAAGATCTGATTCGTCACGGCCACCAGAATGGACAAGTTGAACAGGAACGTGAAGGAGAAGAAGGTGACGTTCGTGCCATACAGGAAGAAACTGTCAGTAATCCAGCAGCTGTGGTACAAATCATATAGATTTTGTAGGATCAGGAATCAAATGAAGAGATTTATTTTAAGATGATTGCTAGTCAGCCATCTCTATTTTAAACATTTTTATTATTATTATTATCATTATTATTATTATTATTATTATTATTATTATTATTATTATTATTAGTCTACTTACATTGAAGTTACATTGTCAGATAATTGTATATTTGTCCTGCCGTAAAAAGGCTTACTCTCATACACACATAGACTTCCTATAATAATGACAGCAGGCAATCCTGGGTAAAAAAAAAAAAAAAAAATCCAGAATCTTATGAGTTCAATACACTCAATGACCACTTTAATGGGACATCTGAAGGTTCAGACAATTTTCCAATCAGCCAATGATGTGACAGCAGTGCAATGCCTTACATCATGGGTTGTTTAATATTAATTAGCTACTTGTAAGGTATTATAATATTATTATAATATTGTAACAATATACACACGTGGACAAAATTGTTGGTACCCTTCGGTCAATGAAAGAAAAACTCACAATGGTCACAGAAATAACTTTAATCTGACAAAAGTAATAATAAATAAGAATTCTATGAATGTTAACCAATGAAAGTCAGACATTGCTTTTCAACCATGCTTCAACAGAATTATTAAAAAAAATAAACTCATGGAACAGCCCTGGACAAAAATGATGGTACCCCTAGAAAATACTGAAAATAATGTGACCAAAGGGACATGTTAATTCAAGGTGTGTCCACTAATTAGCATCACAGGTGTCTACAATCTTGTAATCAGTCAGTGGGCGTATATATAGGGCTCCAGGTAGTCACTGTGTGGTTTGGTGACATGGTATGTACCACACTCAACATGGACCAGAGGAAGCGAAGGAAAGAGTTGTCTCAGGAGATTCGAAAGAAAATTACAGACAAGCATGTTAAAGGTAAAGGCTATAAGACCATTTCCAAGCAGCTAGATGTTCCTGTGACTACAGTTGCACATATTATTCAGAAATTTAAGATCCATGGGACTGTAGCCAACCTCCCTGGACGTGGCCGCAGGAGGAAAATTGATGACAAATCAAAGAGACGGATAATCCGAATGGTAACAAAAGAGCCCAGAAAGACTTCTAAAGAGATCCAAAGTGAACTTTATGCTCAAGGAACATCAGTGTCAGATCGCACCATCCGTCGTTGTTTGAGCCAAAGTGGACTACATGGGAGACGACCAAGGAGGACACCATTGTTGAAAACAAATCATGAAAAAGACAGACTGGAATATGCCAAACTACATGTTGACAAGCCACAAAGCTTCTGGGAGAATGTCCTATGGACAGATGAGACAAAAATTTAACTTTTTGCCAAGGCACATCAGCTCTATGTTCACAGATAGAAAAATGAAGCATATCAAGAAAAGAACACTGTCCTTACTGTGAAACATGGAGGAGGCTCTGTTATGTCCTGGGGCTGCTTTGCTGCATCTGGCACAGGGTGTCTTGAATCTGTGCAGGGTACAATGAAATCTCAAGACTATCAAGGGATTCTAGAGAGAAATGTGCTGGCCAGTGTCAGAAAGCTGGGTCTCAGTCGCAGGTCATGGGTCTTGCAACAGGACAATGACCCAAAACACACAGCTAAAAACACCCAAGAATGGCTAAGAGGAAAACATTGGACTATTCTAAAGTGGCCTTCTATGAGCCCTGACCTCAATCCTATTGAGCATCTTTGGAAGGAGCTGAAACATGCTGTCTGGAAAAGGCACCCTTCAAACCGGAAACAACTGGAGCAGCTTGCTCATGAGGAGTGGGCCAAAATACCTGCAGAGAGGTGCAGAAGTCTCATTGACAGTTACAGGAATCGTTTGATTGCAGTGATTGCCTCAAAAGGTTGTGTAACAAACTATTAAGTTAGGGGTACCATCATTTTTGTCCAGGCCTGTTCCAGGAGTTCTTTTTTTTATTTTTATAATTCCGTTGAAGCATGATTGAAAAGCAATGTCTGACTTTTATTGGTGAACATTCATAGAATTCTTATTTATTATTACTTTTGTCAGATTAAAGTTATTTCTGTGACCATTGTGAGTTTTTCTTTCATTGACCGAAGGGTACCAACAATTTCGTCCACGTGTGTAATCTAATAAGAAGCTTCCTGTCCTAAGAACAGTCCCCTCACTGTGCTTACTTATGCCTTATGTGGTAACATCTTCTATATCCTGTATCCAGACTAATAAACATCCAAATTTGATTTTGTTTAATCAGGAGAATGCAAATGTATTTCCTCTCTCCTGTCTGTTTCCAGGTCTCTCTATGACTGACATGTTAATCATAGGGTAATAATCATGCCTGCGTGTGTGTGTGTGTGTGTGTGTGTGTGTGTGTGTGTGTTTGTGTGTGTGTGTGTGTGTGTGTGTGTGTGTGTGTGTGAGTGTGTGTGTGTGTGTGTGTGCGTGTGTGTGTGTGTGTGTGTGTGTGTGTATGTGTGGTGTGTGTGTGTATGTGTGGTGTGTGTGTGTGTGTGTGTGTGTTTGTCTCTCAAGGTCGATCGGCCCCGGACCGGTAAGTGTATCAAGGTGTGGCGGACACAACAAGCAATAACTCTTCTTCTCTTAACTCACCTTAAAACGTATCTCGGACTCACTTCTTCTTCTTTTAAACCTAAGACTACTTTAGCAGTAGATCTCATTATATCCCTCTACTGTGTACCAAGAACAGGAAGCCGAGGTCAGACTTGTAAAAACTATAAAGCTCAGCATTACAATAATGAAATGTTTTTCTTTTTTCAGCCTTTATTTTTCCACATTCAGAATGCTTGTATTGCTCTGCTGCAACATGATTGGCCGATGGGATACTAATGTGTTCCTAAATAAGTGATCGTCGACTGTACGATAACTTGGATTAAGACATTAGACATTATTTGGCTTATGTCGCGGTGTGTTTTACAGTGTGGATCACATGGTCCGATTCCTTACCCCATCCAAACAGGGACAGCTTGACCATATAGTGTTTGACGTGGGTGTTAAACACTTTGATTAGAAGCCAGTACAGGTGTATGGCTTCAATGGCCATCCAGGAGAAACAGGACAGCAGGCTGAACTGTATTAACACTGCTATTAAGACACACATGCTGTTTTGAGACCATGTAGCTCCCCATTCGCTGAACAAGAAACTGGTGTTGAGGAGAAAAAGGGCTGCGCTCAAAGACACATGGATGTGGATGGAAATGTCTCTGTATGAGTTCCTGTAAAAACAGAGTATTTATTTTCGCACAATATTTGTTTATGTTGTTCATTCTTGAATGCAGGCAGTTCTCAAATTAATTTGGGGATATGGTAAAGAACTTCATTTATTTCCTTATTGTGGTTTGAATTCTCTTGTCCTTTTAGAAAGAAGCATGACTCTTCTTCCAACTGACCATCTCTGCCCTATAATGAAGCATTTCTATTTTAGTAGAAGCGGTTTCCTCCAGAATGACCCATGACCAATCCACAGGGTATAAGAGCTCATGAGCATAAAACTTATGTCAGCTGTATGATGTGGTCATGTATGATGTCATTAGCACTAAGGTTTCCTCCCACAGTCCAAAGACAGAAGCAGATTAGGCTAATTAGTGTATCCTGCCAGATTGCTTATAGTGTGAGTATGTGTGCATGCGTGTGCTTGTGTAAGTGACAGCCCATGTAATGAACTGGCACACCTAGTGCCCCTGAGTGGGATAGACTCCAGTCCCCCTGCAACTATGTACACGAGTGAGTGAGTGAGTGAGTGAGTGAGTGTATGATGTGTCCATGACACACACCACCACAAGACGTATCCTCAAAATAATGCTGCCTTTTTATCAATCTATCGATCTATCTATCCATCCATCCATCCATCCATCCATCCATCATCACTCAAAAGTTTGGCATCGCTTTGTTGGATTTCTTTGCTTCTGTTTACTGATTTATTTTTTACATTCTAGAACAATACTGGGAATTTCAAAACTATGAAGAGACACATATGGACTTACTCAATTATGCAACAAAAACAACAACAGTCGGTTATTTTCAGATGCCTGTGATCTGACCTTCATCTAAGTCAAAGGTATTGGCAAATATGATAAATAAAAATAATAATATTTCTCGCAAAAGCAACTGATTAAGGAAACTGATTAAAAACCTGCTTTAAATGTATCAGTGGTGTATCATCACGTCTATAATATAATCACAATACCTACTTCATGAAAATGTAGAGGAAGATGTTGACTGCTGAGAAAAATCCAGACAGGCTGCAACCTATATAACTAATATAGGACAGGATTGTCCAGTCCACACTGTTAATTTGGGTCAAATTCACGTTAACCTAATGAGACACACACAAAGCAAGCAGAGAAGATGTACCTATTGCATAGCTTATAGTTTATTAACTTCATTTCTGGAATCCGTCTGGTGCTTACCAGAAGTACGGCGAAGGGGGTCATGTGATCATATGAGCAGTTTACAGTGTTCAGGCTGTTAAAGTTATCGAGATTGGTGTAAGACCCCATGTCACGCCACTCCTGCCCTATTTGGGACATAATAAAAACCTGTGATTAGTGTTAACCTAGTTGTAGCCTGTGCTTATGCATGAGAAATAGACAAGTATCACCACTGGATGCTGAAACTTAGTTTTATAAAATAAAAATAGAAACATTTTGATAGGATGGATATGAGTGGAGTCAGTGTGATGTTCTTGAGCTGAGGTGGTTCACCCTAATAATCTTGTAATGATTGCAGAGTCAACAATGTCTGTGAGTGAATGAATTGATTGATTATTTAGAATAAATTACTTCAAATGTTTTTCTTATCACTGTTGGTTCTCCTCACTATTATGCGATCAAAGAGCAAACTTCAACATTAATGCACTAGACAAAATTCTACATACCGTGCGTAGCATTCACGTCATAGAACTGACATGACAGGGTCTGGTTTTCCTGTGAGAATAAACATAATTTTTTAAAATAAATAAATAAATAAATAAAATACCCCTTTCAGACTTTGTGAACATATCACATGAAGTGCATTTCATACTGTTATGCCATAACGTTGCACATATGAATGTAAGAATTCAAGCAAACGCATGTACCATTGTGTAAACTATTGGGATCACAAAAGTGACAAAAATGTAATTGTGAGAAAATCACTCACTCACTCACTCACTCACTCACTCACTCACTCACTCACTCACTCATCATCTATACCGCCTAATCCTGTATTCAGGGTCACGGGGGGCCTGGAGCCTATCCCAGGAGACTTAGGGCACATGGCAGGGTACACCCTGGACAGGGTGCCAATCCATCACAGGGCACAGACACACACACACTCACTCTCTCATTCACACACTACGGGCAATTTGGGAACGCCAATCAGCCTAACCTACATGTCTTTGGACTGTGGGAGGAAACCGGAGTACCCGGAGGAAACCCACCAACCACGGGGAGAACATGCAAACTCCATGCACACAGAGACAGGAATCGAGCCTGGCCGGCGATCGAACCCGGACCCTGGCGGTGCAACGCGACCGTGCTAACCACTACATCACCGTGCCGTCCGTGAGAAAATCATATTATAAAAAAAATGAACAATATGGAATACATGGGGAAAATACATTAGTCATGTGTAATGGTTGAAAATCTAATTTTAAAAAATATGTAAAAAATGTTCAATGTAAATGTAAAAATTATATTTCAGATGTGAATCCTTTGGTTATTCAATTCATATAAATTCATATGACTGGACACAAAACTAATCTGAAAATGCATACAGACAATCACTTACAGGTATTACTTTCATGCTGTTCACTGCAAAAATGATAACAAGTCGTTTGGACGAGTGCTTGACATCCTGTCCAGCAGTTTCGATGCGAATGACGTTGGACTTCAATGCAGTGCTTGTGTTTGTGTTACTCTGTGAATATGTGCAGAAAAGGAATATGGATTTAATTTTTTAGTTTTTATTATTATTTAACTCAAGCTTTCAGAAGAAATAGATGCCATGCAATTGAAATATATTATGAGAGATTACTAAAAACTTGCAATGAATATTTGACCAGAGGGATACACCACTATGCCGACTACGACGTTCACGAAAGGCTCATGAGGGAGGAATACATCCAAAGACAGATCATGACCCGGCACCTGGCAGACAGGAAAGAAAAAGATGATTTAGATCTAGTTATTTATTTGATCATTTATCATTCTGAAGATTCCAACAGATAAAAAGTATGACATGTGGTTCATAAATATATCAAAACACTGTAACGATTGGTATATTACTGCTGTAAATAACTTCAGTTGATCTGCATTCCATCAGGCATCTGGAATAATTGTCCTCTAACAACACATCCCTGAAGGTTTTATCTAGGAGCTATTAATACAGTAGGTGTTACAGTACCTTCGGAGCAGAGACCTGTACAAGCCCGAGATCTTTGGGTTCCATCAAATCCATCTGAACTGCAAGCAGGCTAAATTCCTCCAGGTCGTAGTTCTTGGTTGTTCCATTGAACGTTAAGTTGATAAGATTGTCAATGTATTTTTTCTCTGCCCTGCATTAGACAGACATTGAAATATTTTCCAGGTACAATTTATTGGCACTCACAAGAGAATTGTATTCTTTTACTTCATACCTGATATAAACTTTTTTGATGCTATTTTCAGAAGCAAACAAGTCAGTGCATGCTTTTTTTATTCGCGCTGGTCTTTTTAAATCTTTCAAGTCATCCGAGTTGGATGACTTAATTATTAAATTTTCAACTGCATCCTTTACGCACATCGTAACATTACACGGCACCTCTTGCTGGCCTAAAGGTAAAAACAACAAACAAGATAACAACAACAACAAACATAATGAACCTTACTAATTAAATGGTTATTAAATTATTTAACTGATTTGTTTAAACCAGGGGAAAAAATTGTCTTACTAATATCGAAGACAAGCTTTTGGCTTTGATTTGTGATTGAAATGGTATATACCAGACTTATATTGTTTATACTCGTTAGATTTGTGGTGAGATTGAAACAGGCGCACTCTACATAGCACTGGCTGTTATTCCATTTGCAACTTAATGCACCCGGGTTCTCTGTAATTTCCAGTCCTGAGTCGTTGTAGAGAACAAAGCTGTCATTCATATAAGCTGTATAAACAACAACAAAAAGTTATAATAGATAGATAGATAGATAGATAGATAGATAGATAGATAGATAGATAGATAGATAGATAGATAGATAGATAGATCCATCAGCCATAACATTATGACCATTAATGAACATATTAGGTAACATTATAGGTGATGTGAACAGCACTGATCACCAACTATACATCATCAACCAGTGACCGGTATCATGCACATCCAAGGCTCACCAATGTCCTTGGGGAACAAAGGCCTGCCTGTCCGGTCCGATCTCACTAAAAGGCCAATTTGGTGCAAATAGCTGAAAAAGGCAATGCTGGCCACCATGCAAAGCACCAGAACACAACCGGTGCATCACCGGCCGCAGACATGGCCTTTAAACTGCCTAGATCCGAATCCGATCAACAACTAATGGGATGCCATGGACAAACAGCACAGCACATCCCAAGAGACCATGGAGCCACAACTTCAGGGGCCAGAGCCAACCTGCTGGCACAAGGGGAACCCAAAACATTGGTGGTTTTAATGTTAATGACTTTAATGGTATGGCTGATCAGTGTAGATCGATTTTTGGGTGGTAGGCATTTCATAGCACCCTTATCATAAAAGAAATAAAATATTAATAAAGAAAATTATTAATATAAGATATTAATAATTATATAATATATTATATAATTATTATATATATATATATATATATATATATATATATATATATATATATATATATATATATATATATATATATATATATACATACAGCCATATATATAAATAATAAATTGTTATTATTATCCTATATAATAACAATATAGGAAAATATATACATTTTCCTATATTGTTATTATGTCTTAGTTATGCATTTGATCATTTGATGCAAGAAACACTACATCCGTTTTAAAATGTATTGCAGATGAAATTAAATAAATGTACCTGGTTCTCCTGGTGTTTTACAAGCCCCGTTAACATTATCTCCAAAGTGCAGCAGAAGGATAAAGTACAGGAGTTTCATATCAGCAGCCCTCTACTTTAGATAGATAGACAGATAGATAGGCTATATTAGAGATAATGTATAACAGCGTGCAAAGACAAGAAATTAATTAATTACACAAATTGTCAAAAATAAATAAATAAATAAATAAATATATATATTTATTTATTAGCCTTATACCCATTAGTTGGTCATACACTTCCATACATTGCACAGATGAAGCTTAAACTTACCAAAATCTGTTCTCCGGTGAGGTTAGATCTGAAATAATATCACATAGTATGCAATAGAAAGTAATCAGTATAACTTAAACGTTGAAATAATAAACAACTAAAACCAAACAGCTCAACTGGAAGTATGATGATTTTTCATTTCTACTGCTTGTTATAAATACTCTTCTTAGTTTGCATAGACAAATAGCAAAGCATAAGATGTCGTCATGTGCATTGCACCAGAGATCCAGGATATAATGCTTCATCTTTTAATATGATGTGGTTTATTCAAATGTGTCTTTGCTGTTAATTATAAACTATTCTGTAGCATTAACGTATGTTCCGTATAAACGTACAATGTTCTTAGAAACAAATACAGAAAGTAAGTAAACGGCACAGATGAGCCATGGATGAGTTATAAAAGATTTGAAAAGTTATACTTCAAAGAAATTAGCACAATCAGGTCCATCAGTTATTTGGACACAGCATTTAGATTTGTGCAGGTACATCAAAGCAAAATTCTGGAATTAAACAGTCAAGAAGTGATTGAAGTAAACCTTTAGACATGGAATGAAAGGCTGGAATGGAAGACCTTGGTGGGTCTGGAGTGTTGATCAGTGCACCACTGTGCCTGACTTCACTAATGATCTCATGCCTGAATGAATGATAAATCTGAAATGGGATGTTCACCCAGCACATGTGTGTGCGACATTCACAAGCAGTTATTTATGTATCTCAAAAATATATATGAAAATAAACCATCAAGTAAATAATAATAATAATAATAATAACAATAATAATAATAATAACAATAATAATAATAATAACAACAGCAACAACAGCAACAACAACAACAACAACAATAATAATAATAATAATAATAATAATAATAATAATACTAATAATTATTATTATTATTATTATTATCATCATAATAACAGACATTCATAATTATGTTGTGATATTTCCTTTCATGATTTATTTGAATCTTAGAATGTAATAATCTCTGTGTATAATTTCATCTGATCTGAATATGGTTATAATTTAAAGGTGACCTTTTAGTTTTTGAGGACTACATAAGTCCATACCAGTCTGTGCCTTGCTCTTCCAAGATGACTTTCACTCTCCTTGACTGTGTCCAATATGGCCAGCAGGGGGTGCTCTGACATTACCACTAGTCATTAATACAGAAGTGTATGGATCTGTTTCTTGTATTTTTTAAATTGTTGCTTCCTGAGCAAGAATTAAAGTACATGATTTTTAGCCTTTAAGCCTTTTATCCAGTAGCCCCAGGTTTAAAAGATCATCAACATCACATACATTCAGAGACGAGTAGGTGACTGTCAGATACACAGCATCAGGTTGTTAAAGCTCACAGCTGGCTCTGTTTGTCCAACCACATGGCGATGTTGTACAGGTATGAGACATACAATATGAGAACTGTTTCATGATGATGCAGAGCAGATTAAAAAAAAAGAACCCAGCATTCAGTTTCACAAGTTAGTTTTTTTTTTTTTAGATATAGACTGTTCATTAGTCACAAATCTTGTAAAACAGGTTTAAGTTAATGTCTGACTTGGAGACCACAAACAGTACTGTTTGATAAATGAAACGGTTTGTTTCATGGTCACTCTTTGGTGCCATGGATCTCAGTGACATTAGAAGTTGTGGTTCACTGAACTGTTAACTTCCTATTCGCGTACCTCAAACCCTGCAGGTAAACACACAAACACACACCCACCCAGTTCCAGACTTCTGGATAAAAGCCTGTTTGTGTGTGTGTGTGTGTGTGGTGGGAGAAAGAGAGAAAGAGAGAGAGAGACTATGTGCTGTGTGTATGTGCCTGAGTCACTATTTGCAAAACGACTTAATGTGTTTGTTCTGACAGCCGTTAAGATTCCATCCTTTTCTTAAGACACTCATCTCCTGTCGTCACATAACTTGTCAGCAGCCTTCTTTGTGTGTATTTAAATGCATTCTTTATCACATGCATCACCATCAATACCGCACGAGTGGGTGTTCTTAACATCTTGAAACCTGCTGATTTGGTCTTTTCCGTCGAAAATTAAGTCAAAGTGCTCCGTTTTCCAAAATACACCTATTTCTAATAAGTTATATTCACTTATGATTTTATTTTTATTTACTGTTTTGTCATCCTCGCTACCCTGTCCATCAATGAAAAGTGCCTGCTATTTGCCAGATAATAAATAGGACATGGATTTAATAGTGACCAGTGGTAATGCAAGTGGCATCAAATTGAATTCATTAAACACACCTTCCTTGCTCCTTATCATTGCTTGTCCAGTTATAGACTAAGACTAATCTTGTGATGATCCTTGTCTCTGAATTCATCCCTGGACGATTTTTATGGTTGGTGGACTGATCTCAACCCAGCAGTGATGCAGAGGTGTGTAAAAACCCAAGCATCACACACACGCACACGCACACGCACACACACACACACACACACACACACACACACACACACACACACACACACACACACACACACGCACACACACACACACACACACACATATTAGTCAGGGCATCAGAATAGTGTCCCAACCCAATAATATTGGTTCAGCTGTGGTCCTGTAGTGGTTGTTTTACACTGATTGATGGTGTAAAGGGGGCAATTCTAAATGTGCAACTCTAAATGAGTAATAATGGAAGCAATATTCCACATGGTGTTATAGGAAATCACAGGGTGGTGTGATTCGAACTAAATAACTGTTATCCTCCTGAAACGGATTTATGTGCGAAAACAGCATATCTCAAAGAGTTCTAGTTCTTCTATACCACAGTTATTTGCCAACAATTACAGTTGTTCCTGTGTATCTGCAAGGAATTGGGGTAGGACCCCTGTGGATACAAAAGTCTATGGTTCTCGAGTAATGAGAGTAGGTTACTTATAATAACCTAACACAATTTAAATGGGATGTAAATAGTTGCTATACTGTATTCTTTAAGGAATAATGGCAAGAACAGACAATTTTCTCATCTATGCACTCCTTCTTAGCCTTTAAGGGATTGTGTTTGACCACTTAATTGCTCTTTATTTAACTTTTTTTTTTTTTTTTACAGAAAGCAAGGGTGCGCATAGCACAAGTAAATGAGACGCGAGGTGAACACTTTTCAAACAATGAGTAGTGGAGAGAGAATGAGGATCTATGAAACAACAGGGGGGGTAATAAAGCAGGGTGTGTCTACACATCACTACATTCAGGTGTATTCAGTATCATGCTCAGCATGCAGGAAAATTCAAGTTTTGCATTTCTGAACTTTCAGGATTTTTTCTTTTCTTCAACTAACCCTGAATATTTTTGATTCATGTTTAGTTGAATCTTTCTGGAGATGTGGACCCTGCAGATATGCAGGGCTGACTGAAAGACAGGAGAGTGTCTTTTTTTTATGTTAATTCATATTTAATTCATGTTTTGCCTTTGCACACTGTAATACATTGTCTCTAGTAAAGTCCCTATCTATATCTAGCTCTCTACAATTTTTAGTCTGTAAAATAAAATGGCATCTCATGCATTTGATGAAAACAAGTTGGTTCTTGTTATCACTTATGTTATAGTAGGAAAAAAACTGCTGAACTATAAAAAATAAAATCAAGAAAATAAAAAGCAAAAGCCCTGAAGATTTTTTTTTTTTGGAAGAAAAAGAGAGAAGAAAGACACTGGAGACTCCTTACTTCCATAAAGGTTAAATAAACGGCGCCTCGCACTCAGTTTCACAGATCATTGATTCTCGTTACACAAGAACAGATCAAATTAGATTATGTTGCACATCCTCCATACAAGTTTCTGTAAATAGGCTGTTGCTATAGAAACGATAATGTATTTTAAAAAAGGCAAGTAGTATAATAAGTCTTACATGCTGACCAATCAGAATACAAGACTAAACAACGCTGTGGTTTAATTGCATAAGTATATTTAACAAAGTTGACAGTGTGTGGGTGTGTGTGTGTAATCTTACAGAAGGGAGTTTGTGAACTTGTAAGAATTGTGCATTGTGACTGGAGCAGGGGGTGAACATCCGCTGCTGTTCGCGCCCCTCCTCCACACACACACACACACACAGTGTGAGTGCGTTGGATTCAACCTGAATGCAACAAAGACGCGAACGGACGAGAGACATAACCGGGCATGGCGCACAGCTGAGAAGCCGTAGCGACGTGTTCTTTTTGAAGTCAGAAGTGACGTCACGCAATTGATGCTTCGAAGCCGAGCGTGTTTTGTATATTCTGCGTGCGCGTGAGTGTGCCTGAGCGCGCACGCGCCTCGGTCTCATGAAAGCGGGATCTGGAATCCGCTCTCCGCGCGCGCCGCTAACTGACGTTTCACGGTAACTACTCAGGCTCGCACGTGAAGCAGGAGGGATAAAACGCAGCGGGGACACACCCGCGGGAAACTTGTGCCAGAGACGCGGACCTCACTGAGTTTTTGGGTCCAACCCCTTCGCCACTCACTCACTCACTCACGCGACTACACCTATTGCCCTCGTGCATTTAAACGCTTAGAGTGACAGCTCGCGCATGAGAACGGTTTTGAGCGTTTGATCCTGGGAGAACAGAGGAGAAGAAAGGACACTGCATAGATTCAGGGCAATGCAGCTTTTGTAGACTTGAAAGGTCTTTTCGCAAGTTTTAAACGAGGAGACTCGAAATATCATTTATCACTCTTCTTGTATCTGAGGATCTGGCATCCCTGCAAGATAAAGACAATCGACCCAGAATTGTGAACATGGCATCATCATTGTGGCATGGGATGCTCTGGAGATGGACACTGGTTCCTTCAGTCCTAGTGCTTTGTCTGTGTGGGACACACACATTGGGAGATGATGAATTCAATGCAGAGGTAACTGTTTTGTTCATTCAAGTTTCATTCTCTTCTCTTCTATCTCTTGTTTTTTTTTTTTTGTTGTTCTGTACCGATGCATTTCTTATAGTATGTTATGCTATATGTTATATCCCATGTTATGGGCAAGGATTTGTGTGAACAAGTACCTAACACTTTCTATTGAGCACTTTCTATTAAAAACAAACAAACAAAAAACAAACATTATCTTGTCGCCTTGCACCTCCAGGATCCGGTTTTGATTCTGATTCTGTGTGCATGGAGTTTGCACATTCTCCCCATGCTTGGTGGGTTTCCCTCCGGGTACTAAGTTTTTCCCGCAAATGCAGATTAGGCCAAATTGCGTCCCAAAAATGTGTGTGATGGATTGGCACCCCGTCCAGGATGTACCACACCTGCCCTAAGTCTCCTGGGATAGGCTCCAGGCCCCCCTACAGTACTGTTTACAGAATATCGCGGTGTATCTGCGATGAGCGAGTGAGTGTCTCTTAATGTGTGCTTGTTTAGGATGGTGTTTTCCTAAGTTTATTTTATTCACACTGCATCTTTTGTACATTCCGGATGTATCTTCATTATAGAAAAATACATGTGATATATCTTTAATTGACCTATCATTATTAGCTAGTATGCACTGAGTACATACTATACATACAAACCATGTTTTCTTGATAGAGACAAGGAAAAGTACTTTTATTTGATATAGAATTAAATAAAGCGTATGCAACTGTGCTATACAGTAGCCAAAAATGAAAGGCATGAAGGTGTGTACTAAGTTTTGTTTGTCTCTACATGTGATAGAGATAATGTCTGGACTTTACCCCAAGCTGCACCCACTCATGGTCATTCTGTTCACCATAGTGCTTCTCAACAACCAGTTCAGGATTTACAAAGCATGTGTGTGTGTGTGTGTGTGTGTGTGTGTGTGTGCATTTGTGTCTGTATCCTGTTTAGCCACACCTCAGCATCCATTTCTTCCTTCTGTGTTATCTCTCGTCATTGTGACAGAAAGGTGTTAGACATTCTGAATGAGTATGATTAGAAAAAGTCATGCTACTAGTTACGCCTATTTTAATCACAGGTTCTGGAACAAATATTTTCGCACACATCCAACCAGAAGTCTTGGCAGTTTTAGAACTGAGTATGCAAGAGAATGTCTTGTGTCTCACGGTGGTGTGTGAAGTGTGGGCTTGTTCATGGTCTACCACCCTGTGCATAAGAGGACTCGTGTGGTTCGCTCCCTGTCATTAGTGGCCTGGCGCACAGGCAGTCGAACTGACAGGAATACACAAGCCAGTCGCTTAAAACTCCCACAAGTGTGCAGACATCGCTGTGGAAATGGATTCAGTCAAGACAATGCATGCTCGATGAGCGGATGCAGAAATAGATCACCCCAAACACACAAACACATCTTTAAGTTGACATCATTTTCCTATTCAGCACGTAGGTGAGCTTTAATTTGATTAAAACCGCCAGTAATGAAGGATGACTCAAATAGTAGCTTGTGTCATCCTCTTACTGGACGTTTGCAATTTCCCCACCAGATGCCATGTATGGACTTCCTGCAACTTGCATGTTGGTCCTGTGTGCAATGAGGTTATTGGCAGGATGTGAATGAGGTGTATTCATAGGGACGTCTTCCAGGTGTGTGTGGGTACATCACTATGAGATGACAGTCTGCCTCCTACTAGAGGTCTCACTAGACGTGCACTTACCTAGCTGTCTGCGTTTATACATACTGTAAGTAAGGCTGTGAGGAGATGCATTGAACTCTTTGCAAATAGGGAAACTTTTTTTTTTTTTTTTTTTGTATGACTTACGATCGGCTTTTTAAAAATTATTTCCTGCGGTCAGAAACACAGGGAAGAGTTATATGATCATATAATATTGATATAAATGTCATGAGCCTGACAAATGCATCGTCACTTTCCATATCCAAGTCAATAACATTCAATAAAGGTTTCTAAGTTTATTGTTTTTTGTTGTCTACTTATGTTTGTAAACATTAATCTAATCAATCAGAGATTTTGAATACGATTGACAATCCTTATTTTAAAAAAATATTGATGTGTAATTAGGTGTAAAATGTGCATTGATACAGAATTGCTTAAGAGAGCATCAGGTATTTTCCCCATCCTTATTCCAGCCTCTGCGACTCTGAGCTTCAACATTGAAAATACTTAAGGGTGCAATCAGGACAGAATAAACATCTGAAGCTGATTAGGTCAGATTGGGAAAGAGTGCACTTTTTTTTTATATATTGAATCAGACAAGCCCATGCAGGCCACAGTGCTAATTTTGTAGTGGAGTGTGTGAGCAGTGTAGAGTGACTGAGCCAGCCTGAGAGTGCGCAAGTCACACAAAGTGCAGGATTGCACCGGTGACAGGGTCTTAAAGTAGTCTTAAAGATGGGCCTGTTTACTTAAGCTGCCGTAATGTCCATTTGGCTCTGGTTACTAAACAAACAGTGCTCTGATTAAGTCTCCTGACAACCCCGGCAGGACGAGTCGTCCCACCTTGTCTGGCTCGCACAAAGCTGTGGATCAGACGAACCAAAAACCGTGGGAGGAAAAGGACTAGCTTAAAAACCATGCATCATTTTTAAGTGAAAACGTCTCCTCTGTCTTGGCTCCTGGGGCATTACTGGGTTCTTGGGCCGTGCCACTATTGTCATTTTCTCGTAACCCCTAAAGGTCACACCTGAAGATTTAGGGGTTTAGGGTTAAGGCTAGTGTCTCCGCTATGCTGCTCACAACTATGCACATCCGAGACTTGACTGCATTAAGAATCAGCGGTTAGAATGGCAGAATGCATTCGAAGCATCGACTTTTGGCTCCGCAGGCCCCTTAAAGCAACAGCCTTGTTATCCTTGTTGATGTTATGAGAAGGACTCAATTCCTTGGCCCGCTTTAGTGTTAGAAAAGGGAAAGGACAGGGCAATGGGGGCTAGGAGTCTGCTTTCAGGCCTGCTCGTTTTTGCTGCATGGTGATTAGTGAATGCAACAGCTGTTTTCCGAATCCACAAACAGAAACAGAGAGGGATGATTTGGGCTGCAGGGCTCCCAGGCAGCTGAGGAGCAACAATGACATGTTTTGTCTTTGGCCGACTGTATCAGAGAGAGATGCGAAAAGAAAGAAGGAGCAGAGAAAGATGTAGGCGGGTGGGGAGGGTTTATGAGGTCTGTAGTACACAGGGAGCCAACTGTATCACTCCCCGTAGGCCAGTCTCTGTCCGTTCCTGCCGTTAACCCTTGGCGTGCCTTGCTTCTCACTCGGTCAGCCCAGAGACCTTTGTCTTCTCTGTCTGAGGGCTTCACTGCTGATGTTTCTTTACATTAGCATTTAAAATATAATCATCATCAAGGCAACTAACTCTTTGAATTGAGACGGGTAACTATAGGTGCAAAGATGAATTTCTTTTAGTTTATCAATGCTTTATAAGGTAAATGAATCTATGAATCCTGAAATATAAAATTTGCTATACACAAAATGCATCACTGCTCTCAACATGAACATACAATCACGTATTGGAGATTTCAGCCTGATCCAGATGTCCGACCTCTGAATATCAGCTGATACAGCAGTTTTAACAAAACCTAAGAATCATTCATTAGCCTAGCAGACGTTCTCCCAAAGTAGATTATGTTGGCTGGGTTCTTAACGAGCAAATCAGGGGTGACGGTGTTAAAGAAAAAAAAAACTTTCGGAGAGTTCGTGATGAAGAATCCTTGAGAGAAACCAGACTCAAATGGCAACCTGCCGTCTTCTGGGTGACACCTGATAGTCAGACACTCCGCGCGCTTCTGCTGCCAAGTCACATGCATTATGATGAGATGCTTAACATAGACCCTGTCCTGTTGTCTGCATTATGTCAGTCCAGATCACAGTCCAGATTTTTTTTTTTTTCATTTACATTTACATTTAGGCATTTGGCGTCATTATTGCATCAATTGAGCAGACCAAAATGTTAGCGAATCAGTAGCTCCTGATTCGCATTGCTTGGTCTTTTAACCTAACGGCAAAATCTGCGTTGGATTTGAATTGAAGAACAGCCGCTTTACATTTGCTGAAAGCATGAGCGTGTGTGTGGGATCAGGGACCAGTCTCGCATTCTTACATTCCCAGCCCTTTGATAGAACTGTCTTTGTGATAGTAGTATCAACCATTGCTGGTCCTTGGCTCTGCATGAATTTCGGCACTGCAATAACAGTGTTTTGTGTTTTGTTTCATATTTTTTTAAATCCCAATTTTTTGTACTTTTTGCTCCTTTTGCATCTCTTTCTCTCTCTCTCTCTTTCTCTCTTGCACCGTTTTTCCATCTTCCACTTGCTTTTTCACTTGATCTTGATTGCTCCCACTCCCTCCCCCTCTCACTTAATGACCAGAAAGATGGCATGCGCCCAAGCCTCAGGAATAAAAGCGCTTTCCAGTCGTTAGAGTCTTGGCTGACATTGTGCTGGACACACACACACACACACACACACTCACACACATACTGCATTAAAGTCGTTCTACAGCACCCTGCTCTTGAAGGACCCGGTAATGCAAGTGACTCTTAAGGTCCTTTTGAAGGAGTAACCGGCTCGCTGGCTCTTGCCTGGCACTTGCTTTGTATGCACGGCGGAGGATCCTGTGATAGCACTGAAACGCTTTCTCTTTTTAAAAGCGGCCCTTTTATGCAGCTCCTGCTCAGAGCTGGAGAGCTGCCTTTATTCCGCCGCCCTACAATAAATACCTATCAGAAATAATTCCCAGGACTCTCGGGAGAGCCAGACAAAGATGTGTCCTGAATAAAACCTGGAAATTAGTGCACTTTTCATAAGAAGGCACAGGTCTCTCAGAGGTTAGAATCATTGGCTCCCCACTGAGCCGGCAGGAGCCCCACACCCACAGGGCCACGGAGTACTCAGAGGAACACAGAACTTATCCATGGGGCAAGGTGTGTCCTACACAGCGTGGCTATTCATCATGTCGTCGTCACCTCCCACCCCCCCCACCCGCTTCACTCCCAGCCCCGAGTCACAGAACAAGCACGACGGGAAAGGACAAGAGCTGCTCCTGCTCTTCTGAATAGTTAGCTATTTATACTACACACTTAAAAAAAAAACATATTAAACTGTAAACTGTATTGGTTTGCAGCTTTCTAGGAAATATTATTAGAAAGGTGCGTATAGCTTTAATGTATCGTTAAAGCTGTACTATAAAACATGATTACAGAACACTTTTGCACATTAAAGCATTTCTAGGTGCACCATAACTATTTCTTTAGGAGAAAGATACAAATTATAAGGGTATTAATTATGGGGCAGTTCACAATATAAAGGAAAGGTGTAGTCTCGTAGTTAAAATTTATTTTTTTATGGGTATAGAGTTTATAGACAACCTTGTAAGTTTTAAACATGCAAGTTTTGATATTTCTGAAAATTACATTTTTCATTATAATCTGAATGACTAGGATTTAGTAGAAAACACAAGCATCAGGCATGCGGCGTACTTTTACTTTTGCTGGAGACATTATCAGTTCGCACTGAACCAGTATTTATTTGTTGATTGATTTGTTTATTTTTTTATCAATTATTTTTCCTTTTTTCTCCCACTGATTTGGTCATAGCCGATTCCCACCCATCACGAGGGCAGTCTCCGGTCAAGGCCACAACCACCAACCACGGAAGGCAAAGGCTATCACGCGTTTATTCCGGGACACATGACGCTAGTCGACCATATCTTTTTCGCACTGCTCACTGTTCGCACACCATAGGGAGCGGTGTAATGACCCATGATTGATGTGAGACTGCTAGAAAGCCACCCATCTCTCCCCTCCCTCCCCTGAGACACCCTGGCTGTAGGAGGCTAAAGCATCACCCGGAACCTCAAACTTGGGATTTCCGGATATTAGTGGCGAGCTGGTTATTGCTGCGCCACTCAGGGGGCGGCACTTATCTACTTCCTCGCTATTACACCATTATACACTCCAGTCAAGTAAAGTGTAAAAAAAAAAAAAAAAAAAAAGATGATTTCTACACATAAACAATTTTACCATGGAATAGGTACTTTGAAAGTCCAATGGTACCTGCATCATGATCTGTAGTACTGTGATATTTTTGCTAGCACTATTTGCTGATATAGTACACATTCCACACTATGGCACATATACTTTGGTATAACAGTACATGTACTGTAGTATGGTACATGGTAGTATGGAATTATGGAACACACACCGTAATACTGTAAAAAAAAAAATTATACAGAATATGGTACACTGTGTGCACTGTAACAAATGCAGTGGTATGTACTAACATATCTAATATGGTACAGTATGAACAAACATAATAGTTACCTGCTGAACTTTGGATAGCCACTGTGGTACCGAATACGTGCCATGGTATTCACCAAAGTATTGTGGTACACACTATAGTACTACTACATGGTAGCCACTGAGGTGTCTCAGTACCTACCCTCATATTCCTCAAAGTACACGTTCAGACCATAGTACTGTACTAAGATACGGTGATACCTAAGTACCTAACCTAGTACTCTATAAGTGCCTACCATTGTAATGTCTAAAGTGCCCACGGTAATACTATGGTATACTATTTTATAAAATGCATTAAAGACAAAATTAACCTCTTCCATCAAAATGTTGATCTGATTTATAACGAAAAAAAAAAATTATGTAGATTCAGGTATTTTTCCCGCTTTTTTAGACTTGCCGAGCTCTCCTGCAGTTTTGTCTCTAGCTGGAAGCCAGGTTTACACTGTGTAACAAGTGACCTGATTTCGCTGTTATGGACATAAACATGACCCTAAAAGGATTCAAGATGTCATCAGTTTACACTGGCTGTCCTAGAACATACAATGTTATGTGCTCACTGGTGTTCAATTCATAATCAAAGGTTGTTTTGATTAATGACATCAGCGGAACCTTTCGTTTAATTACAGGTCTTTCATAGAGGCTCTTTATCGTATAATATGACATGAAGAACACATGTTGTCCCCCAGTCCATTATAGAATTATAGAAGAATTTACTGGGATCATTTAAAGCAATTATCTTAACAGACTGCTGAGTGTAAAACTGGCTTAATTAAGTAGACCTGATTTACCAGTTTAATGATGTGACAGGACATGCGAAGGTGTTTCGTGTTCTATGCGTATAGTACTGTAAATCTGCTGATTAAAAATAATTTTAGCTCTTTGAGTACAATTAAAAACAATGTAAATGAGATCAGACTAAACCATCTGGATTGAAAGCAACGTCAATATAGACACTCTGTCCCGCTTTGTGTTGGGGAAGGGGCGGGGGGGGAGACGGGACGACTCCATACTCTGGATGGCAGCTATGGGGGGTTTCCATGCTGACTGTGCCCAGAAACAGGGCCATCTATTCAGCTGTCTACGACACGCAGAGGCGGTACAAAGGCATGACTCTTCTGGAGCCATGGCGAAGGAAGGCGAGTTCAGCCTAGATAACCACGCAGAACCCCTGTTCCCGGTGCAGGAGAAAGAGGGGTCATTATAAAGGCGGTGAGCCCAAAAACCTCCCGAGTCCAGTGGGACATCTCCATTAACCTTGTGATAATTAAGGCCAGCCCATGCATACGTGGGACACAGGTCCTAAAAAAAAAATAATCACAAACCGAGTTTAAAGCAATGCACCTTTGTTGCCACCATTGTGCCCCTCCAGTTGGGTTTAGACAGTTTTTTGCTGGACAATTTCTTTTGAGTCCAGCTGTAATGGTAGACCTTGTTTTGAAAACATGTTACACCAAGAACAGACTAAACATTTATTTTGGACATGTTTTTGGAATAAAGCATCCAACAAATGGTCCAACGAAAGAATTTATACTTTTTCAAAATGGTCTGAAAAAATAGTCCAGTGACTCGGTAGACAAGGAAACGCCTTTTGTATATTTTTCCCCCTTAGTTTGAAAAATAAGTCTTTGTGGGTTTTAAAATGATCCTGATTTATTGTCTGGTGTGTGTATATAAAATACTGTCATGAAGACGACTGCATGGATGCGAGTAATGAAAGCCGGAGATGCGTAATGTAAACCCTATAAGTAGATGTCAGTTGTTTGTACAGTTGTTGGTCGTTCTGATGTGTCCAGAAACTGCCGTATGGAGGCAGGGTTAGGCCGGAAGGTCTAATTACTATAACCACAGGGCAGGAATAATGACATGAGAGCTTCATTATGTAATTGCACTAATTGTCTAATTAGGTCAAGCCACCTACATTGCGCTAGAGGGCCGAATCAGAACTTTAATTCCACCATCATTTCCTATTAGTATGATCACAAGACTCGTTTGCTATTGGGAGCCCAAACTCCCACGTATGCATCTGGTTACATTCAAGCGAGGCTTTGCTCCATAGGAACTGTCTAATCTCAGCGATCCAGTAAGACCTATAAATGAAGGGGATTTCTCTAGTTGTATTTGGTATCCTGTCGGTTAGTGTGATCATTGACTGTGTACTGTTCAGCTGGACAATTCCCACTGATCAATAAACACATAAGCAGATTCTTTAGAAGTCTTCCTGTCTTGTGGTTCATTTTGTTGAAGCTGCATAGTAGCCTTTACTTGGGGCGTGTAATATGACCTACCCAGATGGTGTTGCCTTTCCCTCAATCTGTAGCCACTTCTGCCCTGGATTTATCTTCCAATCTGGAGCGGTATTAAATATCTGAGCATAACAGGTGTGGTAGACTACGACTCTGTACTACAGCCCTCTCACGCACGATGTACTTCTGCTGTCCAAGCTATAAAAGCCTGTGACACTTAATCTGGGTGATCATTGTGGTGTCAAATTTCCTTGTTTGTCTCTCTCAGTCGTGGCTTCGGACGTACGGATACCTCCCTCAGGCGAGTAGGCAGATGTCCACTATGAGATCGGCTCAAATCCTGTCCAACGCCGTCAGTGACATGCAGAGATTCTATGGCCTGGAGGTCACAGGAGAGATGGATCCATCAACTATACAGTAAGACTCCTATGGTGTTCATTGCTTTAATAAGTGTGCTGCGGTCTTCCTCGCATGTGCTCCACTTCTCTTCTTACCATAGACCATTCCTGGACAAATCGAGACTTTAAAACTTCAATTGGTATAGTATGGCTGATTGATAGGCTATGAGAAAGTGTTAAATTATTGTAAATTATGGCTTTGAATGGCTGCTACAAAGAATTCCAGCTGGTCCTCTGGTTTGTCTCTTTGAGTAATTTTAAAGGATCCATGTTAAACCCTAGAACCGTATCAAAGAGGCTGCAGAATATAAATGCTTAAGCTAACGCCAAACCCTAAAGAATGCCATTTATCCTAAAAGTGTATTTGACATTGAAATGCCTCGTTGATCTTCTCCGTTCTTCTTCTTCCAGTGCCATGCAGAGGCCTCGCTGCGGCGTTCCGGATAAGTTTGGGGGTCAAATCAAAACGAATGTTCGCAGGAAACGTTACGCCCTCACTGGCCACAAGTGGGACAAAACCCATTTGACCTTTAGGTATATATCTAGAAGCAGTGTATACAGTGGAACCTCGGATAGAGAGGAACGCTTTTTACTTTTTTTTAATGTTAAGTGCAGGTTAATTTGTTTTATTTTTACTTTATATGTTGTATAAATTATTTTTATGTATTTATTGTTTTGGGCTGTAGAACGAATAATTTGAGTTTTCATTATTTCTTATGGCAAAATTAAATTTGGTTTACGAGTATTTTGGAATACGAGCCCGCTTCCGGAACAAATTATGCTCGTAATCCAAGGTTCCACAAATGTCATGTTGGGTTAATTTTTAGGTTAACGGTTCACAATGTGTTCCTTTCCCAGCATACAGAACTATACCCCTAAGATCGGCGAGTACAACTCATTCGAAGCCATTCGTACGGCATTTAAGGTGTGGGAGAAGGTAACGCCGCTGACGTTTGAAGAGATTCCATATTTGGAGGTCAAATACGGCCGGCGGAAGGAACCCGACATCATGATCTTCTTCGCCTCTGGTTTCCACGGTGACAGCTCCCCGTTTGATGGCGAGGGTGGCTTCCTGGCACATGCCTACTTTCCTGGTCCGGGCATGGGCGGCGATACGCACTTTGACTCAGACGAGCCGTGGACGATTGGAAACGAGAATTTACAAGGTGATTCAGTGCAAACGAACTCCTGAAAAGCTTAAAGAATTTTCCTTTTAAACCATCACAAAAGCCACCTCCAGTGCATAAAACATGTTTACAATATACCAGTGAACTTTCGAAATCCCCTCAATTACCATCTGTATAATGACCCGGTCCACTCTAACAATGTGCAGAATTTCCATTTATGACTTCTGATACACGCAAACACATTTCCCCCCTATTATTTAACCCATGTGAATATGTTTAGGTCGTTTTATACGCCAGGCTGGTTTGGTTTTCCTCTTTACTACGGTGTCTATAAAATTAGAAAATAGCTGAGTGACATCACAGGAGTTCCCATTGCCAGCTCCCACATGCTGCGATCGAGTGAAAGGTCGGACTTTATAGTTTTCTGAGTTTTCCCGAGTTTTTGTCTCTCTTGCTTACTGCCGACTTGTAAGCAATGACTATGACTTGGGTACTCATTAACCAGTTGTTTTGTGCTGCACAGAGTTCAGATGACTAGACCCAGAGATGGTTATTTTTTAACATATTAGTGATAAAAGATATGTATATGATTATTTTTAACAACAACAACAACAACAAAAAAAACATTCATTTCATGTAAAGGAGGAAGGATGATTTAGTTCCGCCATCCCCTTGAATAGCTGAGATTTGATTTTCCTCCAAAAGGTTTTGCGTCCGATGAGATCATAAGGATTACATCACAAGGACTTGTCTGTCTTTTCTTCTTCTCTTTCCTCCTTCGTAGGGGAGTTACACGGCAAGATAAAGAGAAACTCTTTTGCTGTGAAAGCACTTCAGTGAGGGTTTTACTGAATGCCCAGCATGTCGGAAGTACAGAATAGACCTGAACTTTTGGTAATTAGAGGTGCTATCATGCTGCCAGCAAGCGAGATCTAATCGGCAAGAATTTGAATTGGCACAGCGTAATTATCATTCATGGGGAAGCACCACATCAGAGTAAAACTTGGATACAGCTTCAGAAGGGGGTGTGTTTTCAGCTAGCTTCCACTGGCTTTAGATCCCACAGAGTTTCCTTTGTGGCCAGCCGTCTCGGTCTCCGTCCCAGCTGTGCGCTGTCCTGTATTGCCCGTGCATCATCATGCCCGTTCTTACACAAAACCAGCTTTCAGTGGCAAGTGTTGGACGTACGTCTGTGCCCACCCGACCCTCCGCCTGTCAAAGACCATCATTGATTTAGCAGCCTGAGGCCATTAGAACGACCATTTAGCGCTCCTCCTATCTGCCGAAAGCCATTAGCTCTAATATCATGGTGTCCCAGAAAATCCCTGAACAAGCAGCTCTTCAGTGACCCTCCGAGCTCTATGAAGACGCTTAACACTCAGATCGCACTGATGATCACGGAGGAAGTAATCAATCATAGTTCTTCTTTTGTCTATCGCAACTGAGGAATCACAGAGACCCATTTGCTCAGAATTAGATCCACAAATCAAGCTGACAGCTGCAAAATGGAGACGGAGTATAATTCAAAGCAGTCAGAGAGTGCACTGCTTTTACAGACTTTTCTGTAAATCATTACAGTCATCACCATCTGTGTATTACAAATGTCCTGCATCAAACCCACATGCAGCCGATATACACAAACACACACACACACACACACACGCACGCACAAATGCTGACATGCCCGAATAAGAACACAGGATACTCCGTTCCAATTCATTACTCCTCCCTCTTCACTTCAGTCCGGCAGCGTGCCGGTTGACCCGAGGTCACCGAGACAACTGGGGTCTCAAACAAAGGACAGTTTGAGTGCCTCCTTGTTTTTAACACCAATCTGTAACTCATACACAAGCTCTCAGGCCTAGCCCTTGCTCGACTCTGTTTTGTTCATGCAGCCCCCGGTATAGGAAGAGCGAGCTTTACCAGACGTCTTCTTTGCGTACCACATACCGTACTGGCAATGCGCTTATCGTGCAGGATTTGAAATCTGATCTGTCTCATGTATCTCAAACCTAATCATAACCTAATAACCACCTTAAGTAAAGTATATTTTTAGCTGAGTGGATGGTAGTGCAGAGTGTATCATGGTTAATCATTGTAATCACCTCAATACATACTATTGCTATATAACACAGCAGTTTGTTCTGGCTTATCAACACGTATCCCATTTCACTTCATTAATATTATCGAATTTCTGTCTCTTGATCTCTTCCTCCATGTGCACCATCCTGTGCAGGAAACGATCTGTTTCTGGTAGCAGTGCATGAGCTGGGTCATGCTCTGGGTCTGGAGCACTCAAATAATCCATTGGCTATTATGGCTCCCTTCTACCAGTGGATGGACACAGAGAATTTCCAGCTTCCAGAGGACGATCTCAGAGGCATCCAGCAGATCTATGGTAAGACTTTTGTTATGTCTAATGCAATATTAGAAAATACTCCATGTGGTTTTCTCTAGAGGTCTTTTGCCTTGTTGAGCCTAGAGTCAGGATAGCAGATTTGAAGTCCTTTAGAGCAAGGGAAGCTTTGGTTTGTCCATCTGGAGGAAGCTAGAACCATTAAGTGTCCAAGGTTCCTCCCTGACCTGACCAGTTCTCACTACTTTGGTTCAGTGGTAGCTCAGATGGTTATGGTTCTGGGATTCTGAGCAGAAGATCAGTGGATCAAGCACCAGCTCCACCGAGCTGCCACTGTTGGGCTCTTGAGCAAGGCTCTTAACCCTGTCCTGTCCTATCATGGTTGATATGCAGAGAAAGAATTTCACTGTGCCGTAATGTATGTGGGACAAATAAAGGCTTAACTTCTCATCCTGTTCGTAAGTAGCTCATGAACGGGATGAGAAGATAAGCCTGTCTAGATTAATCATTTTCCTCTTCACTACCCGGGGTAGGACCGGATTCTTTGGTTTATCCATTGAAAGTTCCAAGTAGGTCCTCTTTAGGAAGCTAGAAGCATGAACCATTAAAAAAAGAACATTGGAAGCTTTGAGGAACATCGTGCAAGTCCAAAGCTATGACCAAAAAAAAAAAAAACATTTTAATAATGTCACCACAGTTGATGTTATTAACTCTGGTCTGGTGTCATTCGAAATGTTATTCCTCATGCTGTTTTTGGTTAATTTGTGTTTGACATTAAAGCACAGATGTCTAATGGGTCTTTAACATTTTCTGCTTTGGTGTTATTTTTGAGCAAGTAGCAGAGGAGTTGTTTCCCGCAGCATGCCTCAGAGCTACTGTGACTGTGTCACCACAGCTCTAGGGCTGCTGTCCAAAAGAATTTAGTGCTCAGAACGCTGACACTCCTGTCCATTTGTCACTAGACACTCCAAACAGCGCTAGACCACCTTCTGTTTTAATATTTCACCAGGTTTGTTGCATTTTCTCATTGTTTTCCTGCAGGACCTCCTAACAGTTCCCCAACTCAGGCTCTACCCACTGTGACCCCCCGTCGTCCCAACCCGCCGAAGAACCCACCAGGAGCCCCACCACGTCGTCCAGACAGACCGCGCACCACCGACCGCCCAGATCAGTATGGTCCCAACATCTGCGAGGGCAACTTTGATACGGTCACTGTCCTCCGCGGAGAGATGTTTGTTTTCAAAGTGAGTCGGAGTCACTACACAAATACTCGCCGGGTGTGTGCTTTAGTATATGCGTGTGAGTGTGTGCGCAGGAATGAGTCTTAGGTTTTTAATCTAGTGTGTAATGGGATCTGACAAGCATACAGTAAGTTGTTAGTCGGTTAAGCAGGTAGGAAATCGGGTGAAAAACGAGGCACTGTGTCCCCAGTAGGACCTTGCTTCATTCTGTCTCCAAGTTCTCTTAGTAATAGCTCAGAAGGAATGCCAAGTTCCATCTGTTTCATCTGCACCTGAGGACCAGGCAGAGACTTCAGGCCTGGTCTCAATAAGCCTCCAGAGGGTTTGTGGTCTATAAAACCTCCGTCCTGGACTCAGTCATGGGCCATAAAAGTGAGGTTCTGTATCACTGGGCTCTGGAATTCATCAGGAGATCCACGGGATACAGGGGCATGTTGTGACCTCGAGGTGAACGCCTCACTGGAGCTGGGCGTTTCCGGGGGGTTTAGCTGAGGATTTATCTGCTGTATTGGATGTTCTTGGGTTAGGTCGTTCCATCATGTGATTTCTCATTTATAAAAGAAGCGGCTTTCTTGTTTCGTCAGGGTGCCTTTCCCTTGTAATCGGAATGACAAGGATTAGGTCTTTTGATCTTTGCCTGTCTTTTATTAAGAAGTTCTCTCGTCCTTTTTGTCCCTTTTGCAATTTGGCTGGCGGATGGCACAAGATAATCTTTTCTGAAGTCGTAGATTAAGTTATAGAAGCATTTTGAAGTCTAATACTGAAGTTTTGAAACCGAGGAAGATTTTTGGTCAGTCGGATTGTCTGATCGAGTAGCCGAAGTGTGATGTATGAACCGCAAAGACTCGAGTCTGCAAATACTCCACCGTCTCATCGTTACCGGAATCAGAGTCAGATTTACTGACCAACCATGTTAACGCAGACAAGGAATCTGACTCCGAAGTGTGCAGACATAAATAACAATGAACGTATTGCCAATATACTATACACACCATTCAAGCAATATGCAAGTTAAAGTATAGAAACAGATCAGCAGTGTACATACTGTAGGGTGTCGGTGTGCATGATGCTGTGTCTAAAGCAACAACGTGCAGTTGAGAATAACTGTTCGTACAACACAGTGCATACCGTATAATATATTCTGTACGTGTAGTGCAAACAACGCATATATCTGTGTGTAACATTAATTTGTACCTTGTAAAGAAACGTGAGGAAAATCCCCTCATAAAGGTTTCGGTGATTTCCTGCGGCCTAAGCTGCTAACAAGTTTTCTCCATTACATGAATAATTAAAATTTTATAAGGCCAATAAGGCAAATGAAAGCTGTTATCCGACATGTGGCGAGCCAAACCCGGACCTAATTTAACACGCTGTGTTCCAGCCGGTTTCTGAAAGCTGATGTGTTATTTTGCAGCTGGCACCGACTTAATAACTAAGCAATAAGTCTTGGAATAACTCGGATGGGTTTGACCAGATTTAAAACGCTTAGTGTAGACTTTCAAAAGATACTCGGTGCGTTCGGGGTAGGTCATTCGGAGTAACGTTAATAAGAGACAGATCCGTGATTTGTGCAAGTCTCAGAAGGGAGTTATACAGTCCGCGTGAAATATGTCTTGGCCGTGTGTAAAGAAAGAGGTGTTGTACGGGTTGGTGGATGGACCCCGCTGGAGTGGATGGGTTAAATTTAGAGCCCGCTAGCTGAAAAGTCTGGCTCGTACTTTAATTTGGGTCGGGTGTTTCACAATCCCGTGGACTTGGCCCCGAGGCCGGGAAACAGGAGAGTGAGCTTGCTCATTGGTGTGGGTCTTGAGTGTGTAGCCTGTTATCTTTAGATTGATGTGCTGAACAGGTGGACTGCATTTGAGGTTAGCTATAGATATTATGAATTCAGTTGCTTCATTCGGTTATCGCATGCATAGAAATGCTTGTAGAAGATTTTTTGATCACAAAGAGTTTCTTGCTCAGCCCTAGAATTTTTATTTATTTTTTTATATTAGTGGTATTCCTTTAGCAGTTGCTTGGTACACACTATTTATAAACCTTCCTTGGGGCATCAGCGAATATGAATCTACCACCATCAACAAATATTAATCTTCGTTAATTCATTAATCTTTCCTCTTTTGAGTTAGCAATAAAAATAGAAATAAATAAATAAATAAATAGATAGATAGATAGATAGATAGATTTGGACACAAATCACGCTGCCATGTGGTCACCTCTGTGTTTTCATTGGAGGAGGAGTAATGGACATCAAGGTTAATGACAAGGTTGCCGGGTTAAAAAATACTCCATGGCCACCTAGATCTTATATTGTTTATATTTCCTGTTCATTACAAAAGTGTGCACACCGCCCTGGGAGCATGTTTTTTTTTTTTTTTCCATACAAAGGCTGAAACAAAGAGGCCTGAGCTAGTTTAACATCTTCTGTATGTCTTTGTTAAGTAGCTGGGCTGGAACATTAATCGAAACCTGGCCATCAGATACTTTGAAGACAAACTGTAATCGCTGAATCACAGCTAGGTACACATCATAATGTATGATTGTGGTTGTTGTGACTTTTAGGGAGTTCTTGATTTCATTTCGTTTGAGGCTATATCATTACTAACGCATTACCACGCAGTCCTCATAGACACTCCTGGTGTAAATGTGTAATGTTTCTCTTTCTCAAGGGTCGCTGGTTCTGGAGGGTCCGAAGAAACAGAGTACTGGATAACTACCCCATGCCCATTGGCCACTTTTGGAGAGGGCTTCCGGGAGACGTTGATGCAGCGTATGAAAGACACGACGGCAGATTTGTCTTTTTCAAAGGTATACTTTTTGCCCATCCATATTTACTCTATCCAGATGGTTATGTTGTATGTGTGTATGTATGTATGTATGTACGTATGCATTCTAGTATACACCTTAACACCCAGTAACATTAACATTGATTATAAATGATTCCAGTATACTGGTGACAATATCACGGACACCCAAGGCTTTTTGTTTTACGCCTAGCCCGCCTGGTCCGACGGTCCAACAGAAAAGCCAGAGTAACACAAATCAAACTAATAAAACTAAAACCAATGCTGTCAATGAGAGAAAGGTACCAGAACACCCAGTGCATCAACGCTTAGCAGGCAAAGAGTTCAAGGTTGTTGACCCGGCCTCAGAAGTCCCCAGATCTCAATCCTATCAAGGACAAACGAGTCGGGTCCAAGCAGGCGCCACCTTGCAACACTTAAATGAGCTGCTGCTAACATCCCGGTGCCAGACACCACAGCAGACCTTCTGAGGTCGCGTGCAATCACGCCCTGACGGGTCAGAACTGGGGAACCTGCACAATGTCAGGCTTAAAGTTTTAAGGTTTTAATGTTCTGACTGATCGGTCGGCGTATGTTGTAAAAAGCTCGCCAAGTTGTCCGTGTACGCTAATTAGCCATGCTCATTGTCGGACTATTTCCTGACGACCCTAATGGATGTTCTCGTTCAAGTAGGAAGTGTATGATTTCCCTTAGGAACTATTCATTTTAGTCTGATGAATTCTGCAGGTATAGTTAGCGAAAGGACATGGGTTCGTTAAAAAGTGAAGCCTCCAGTCAGTTTTATTGCCGACTCAGAGCGACTTATAGATCAGCACTAAAATCCTCATGAGAGTGCTTTAGTTATTGCTTTTTACCTTCCGGTGCCTTTAACAGTTGCCTGGGCAGCAAAGCACTGGTACAAACAGTGAGATGTTTAACTTACATTTGCATTGTGCTCTTATTTTATTACTTCATTAAGCTGAGATCGAAAAGCAGCTTGGGCAGCACCAAGCTCTTCCTTAACTGATTTTCCTGCAGTATTCCACTTGTAGATGAGAAAAGCTTAACATCAATTCACAAAGTAATCCCTGTTTTTTTTTCTTTTTTTTTCTACCTCTGCTTGTCGAATTCGAGATAAAACTCTGATCAGTCCCAGTGATAAACAAAGGGGGGTGTTGGAGCAAGTGAAGGAACTAGAGTTAGTGTACATTTTTTTTTTTTTTTTGCGAAGAAAAATTTGGAAAACATCTGTGGGCCAAGTGATGTCATTGGCAAGGTCTTCTTACGTTTGGGTGCCTGCCATCAGAAAGAAGCCAGGGGACCAAAAAACTTGGACGGCAAGAACTGTTATATTTGAGGCGCGGCTGTTACATCAGCCAGTGGTTCCTCCAGATGCTGACTGCAGAGTTTGCACTTTTTCAGGATGAGAATGTGGAATCGAACTGCGACCCTGTGGACGGTGCCACCACGTCTACCATACTGTAAAATAGTAATAAAAAGAAACGCATGCGCTTGACCGTACTCTCAGGTCCGATGTCGTGCAGTGTCCTGTCGTGAGGCTGACCTTGAGAGACAGAAACAAAACCCAATCTGTTGCTGCAACTTTCTCTATGTTGTCATCAGCGGTGGTTATTTGTATTTGCAATCGAGCAGAAAAACCAATACGGGGCGGTGGGAGTTTTTTTTGCAAATTTCTGTTATTGCTTTAGTTAGGCAGAGGGAAATTGTTTTTTTCCAACCTCAACACATCTCATTCTTGTCCATCTGCGCAGGGGATCGCTTCTGGATTTTCCGGGAGGCCAACCTGGAACAAGGTTACCCTCAGGATCTAGTTGAGTATGGCCGGGACATCCCTTATGACAAGATAGAGACGGCGATCTGGTGGGAGCCATCAGGATACACTTACTTCTTTAAGGGAGACAGGTGAGCAGAACATCCTGCGTGTGGCCTTAAAACTAATGCCATTACTTAGAATGGTTCAAGAATGGTTGTTTTATAGATCAATTACTGTATTAATATCATTTTTAAATGTCCAGGAAGCTTTATGGTCCCAGTATATAGTTATGTACGTATATATTGCCTAATTACTTTCCTGTACTGTAGGTACTGGCGTTTTAATGAGCAGTCACGCGCCGTGGACCGAGACTACCCGAAACCAATCAGCGTTTGGGATACGTCAGTACCCACATCTCCCAAGGGAGCTTTCCTCAGCGATGATGGAGGTAAGTTGAAGGGGGCAGGGGCAGAAAGGGCAAAGAAACTGCCAGAAACCTCAATCTATCGAAAAGGGAGAGAGGTGGGGGAGAAATGGAATCAGGCAATTTAATTGAGAGTGAGGGGAAAGGATGACATCACCTCTAGGAAGAAGAGGAAGATGCTCTGCCTTTGTCTCTGAAGTATTCCGACAATTAGGAGAAGGTCTTATGTGCACCTTCAATTAAGTAAAACCATTATCACTAAGACTACATTTACCGCATTTGATTCCCCCGCCCCCTCCGTTTTGGCAAACGATATCACCTAGAGATGCGACGAGCTCCCATTTCCTTTCTGTTTCATTCCTTTGTTTGACATCCTGTTTTCCCTCTGCAGCTTACACATACTTCTACAAAGGCAGCAAGTACTGGAAATTCGATAACCATCGGATGAAGAGTGAGCCCGGATACCCCAAATCCATCCTGAGAGACTTCATGGGTTGCAACGTGGATCTGGATCCCGACCGAGACACGGACGTGGACCCGGGACGGAAGTGGCCCGACAGACCGCCCTTCAACCCGGATGCGGGCCGGGACAAGGACAAGGAGAAAGAGAAGGACAAGGACAAGGAGCGAGATCGCACCAACGACGTGGACACCAAGGAGGCGAAGGAAGAGGAGACGAACGAAGTGGACGTGGTGCTGAAGGTGGACGAGACGCAGCGCACCATGAACATCATCATGGTGACTGTGCCGCTGGTCCTGGTGCTCTGTATCCTGGCGCTGATCTACGCCATCATCAACACGCTACAGAGGAAAGGCGCACCCAAGTACTTTGTGCACTGCAAGCGATCCCTGCAGGACTGGGTTTAACGCGGACTCCTAGGTTTCGAATCTGACCTCTGAACCCTTGACCTCTTTTCCCTTTTGGCCATGTTTTTCATCTTCCTAATATATTGACATTGCACACACACACACACACACACACATACCCCTTATACTCTGTTATCCCATGGTGCTGTCCAAATGCATTGACTGTAGTCTATTTATAAGAGAGTTTGCACATTTGTTATTGTTATTTTCCTTCATTTCATCATCCCTCTCTCTCTTTTTTTGTTTCACTTGTGCACATTTCGTTTTATTTCTAAACCAGGAAATTTGTGTTATGCTATGATAAACTGCCATATGTTTTAGGAAGCGTACTCGGGATGAGAGAAATACAAGAGAAATCGAAAGCATGCGCAGTACGATAAAAAAAAGAAGGGAAAGTCAGCTTCTGAAATCGTAATAATCGTGTTCCCTTTACTCAGGATTCAGCTGTCGTCTGTTCACTGACTGGAGAAGCCAAATGGGAAAGACCTGTAGTAGGAAATCTATTGCGACGAGCCCTACTCGGGGCGACGACGGAGAAAATCCCACGAGTTTTATTGCCTTAGTCGAAGCGCTCACGCTATTGTTTTAACAACGGTGCCTTGGTCTTGCCAGCCAAAAGCCTTCCTGTAGTTTTACCCCTATAGGAGGAGCCCCTTGATCTCCTTCGTGTGTTGCTTTCTCTCTATGATCCTATGATACTGTTTGACCGTAATCTTTTATTGTCAGAGGAGTGTAGCTCACATGGTGCTTTTCCTTTAAGACAAAAAAAAAAAAAAAAAGGCAGCGTACTGTGAAACCACACTGCAGGGGGACGGGAGGGAACGTTTGAGGTACTGGATGCCGAAGGAGGTTTTTTCTTTTTTTTTTGGTGTTGTTGTTGATGTAGGAACCATTAGCCAAGTGTAGGCTTGCTTTAAACAATATAATCGAACGCATACACGAAAAGGCTTATAAAAGCATACCACTAGTACACTATATACCACTTGAGAGGACCAATTGCAAAATAAATAAAAGGTATTTGCGTTTCTCGTAATTAAAGGTCTTGCTGGGCCTCTTTCCCTGGCCTGTTAGAAGCTGTTAGATAATCCTCTCATTTTAAGAAACAGCAGGTGGGCAAAAACATTGCTAACCTCCCACCAGGGTAACACGATGCCTTGTGCACCTAAGAAATCCAACTCGGATCTGCTGAAGCACGTAGAGAGCACGAGTAAAGCAACAGAGAAGAAGAGTGACCGAACGAGAGAGAGAGAGAGAGAGAGAGAGAGAGAGGTTCAAAAGGAGGTGGTTCAGCTGTGGAAACCTTATCTGCTTAGAGCGTGTTGTCCCAGAAACAACTCGACTTTATACACATTTCCAGGGTGGTGCAGGAGGCTGAGCCGTGAGAATGTCCTCCCGCGGACAGCGAGGAAAAAGGGACTGAGCAGATCCTCACATGGGAGCAGGCTGGCACACGTCCGCGGCATTCACTCTGCCACTGGTTATTTTTGAACCGCATATTTTGAATGGGGAAACCGGATCTGCTCGCGGCATCCGTTCTCCGTCCATTCAGCAGCTCCGAGCTGGATTTGACACGCCGCTCACGCTGCTCAAGATCTCAACTCCGACTCGGTTTCGATTTTTGAGCTGGTCACCGGTTTAAGTTGGGAGCTTTTACAAGAAAGTCATTTGCTTAGCGTGACCTCAAAACATCAAGTCAGCATCGCACTTTTTTTTTTTTTTTTTTTTGTAAGAAAAAAAAAAAGAAAAAAAGAAGCATCTCTGTGCCAGGGAAGAAAGTTTCCGTGTTCACAAAGGCACTGAGGATGGCGTAGATGAGAGAAGGAAAGTGAGTGGTACTATAAATATTGCCTTGTCGGGGAAGGTTGACTCGAGACCGCTTTCATAAATATTATGGAGAGACTAGAGGAGACGGAGGACAGTCATGACTTGCATGCCATCTCTGATGGAGGCCGTTCAGCTCCCTTTGCCAAAGCAGAACCCAACCTCCCCACCTCCCCCCCCCCCCCCCCCCCCCCCATCCGAAGAGCAGAGTTAATCAGAGATAAAAGCCATTCCTCTCTCTCTCTCCTCGTTTCCCTCCTTCCCCTTCTTTCCAGATCAATGAAGAATACACAAACAGGCTTGAAGGGGATCCAGGATTCAAGACGTCGCGCTCAGCCCGATGTGTTCCCACATGAGCAGACATTTACTTGCTGCTCCGCACACCTCCGTGGCCTTGTTTCCAGAGACCTCCTGGCTGTTTTCGGTGTCCGGGCTGATTGTTGTTATCTTTGTGTTTGCTCAGGCAATCGAAACCAAACGCTCTGTCAAGGCCGGTTAAAGCGAGTCTGTCCAGTAAACACGATGCTTGCGTGAAACATTCGCCAAATAAAGGCCCGCTTCTGAATCGTAGTCGTTCTTTAATCGCGGATATTAAATCACAGAAGAGCTGGTTCTGACCCGAATCCGTAATAATTAACACGGGAGACGCGAAACCGGAGCGATAATGCTGGAGAACGGCTAATAAGTAAACGAAGCCGTCGGTGAGAACGTTAGTGGCCATGCTACTCAATCTCCCACTCACGGTCACTCCTGTGCTTTGGGTTCAGATAACAATGGACCCTCTTACTTTTGGGCATTATTGTCCGGCATAGTACTTTTTCTGGCCGACAGGAAGAAAGTCTGGGCTTTAAGCCAAATCCAGGAAGCGTCCTCCCACAATCACTCATTCGTGCATCGCAATCTTGAAGGCATTGTGGGTTTTAGTCAAATATTTCCCGAAGTTGCAGCTCAGTGATGTTTTTTTTTTTTTTTTTGCGCAACATTGTATTTGTGCAAGACGCATCCACACAAAATAGCAGACGTTGTTCAATGTCTACGATCTTTCTCACACACTCTAGCTTCTGATTTATGCATGAAACAAGAGTAGACCTCTGTTATTCATCTGTCCTGCTCATTTCTTTATTCCCATACTGTAACTGTTAAATCATATGAACAAAGGATGACTTAGTGCCGGGAATCTGTCGGGTTTTTTTTCTTCTTTTTTTTTTTTTTTTTCGGTAGTCTTGATAGTGTCAGGACTGGTGTCAGTATTAGACTCTGTCTCTGTCCGGGCCGAGAAAAACGATTTCACTGTAACCATTAATCTACACACTGACAGTACGTCTGTTCCTGTATCACTGTATCACAAAGCATCTCACTTTACCCCATGAGCCAAGTGTCATGCCTTTTAACAAAGCGAATCCATGCACAGACTGAACAATTAATCAAATCAGGTAAAGAAATAAAAGGCTCACTCGTGTTGCTAAAGCAATGTCATGACAATGTTGTGCAACTTATATAGTGCTGCAATTATTTTTGAAAAGAAACCTCATGTTTATTAATAGTGATTAAATGTATGATACTATTTTTGTGGTTTCGATTCGATCGGTTGATTTCCTGACTTTTCTTATTTCGACTTAATTGGTTGTTTTTGGAAATTGTAAATACTGTAGGACTTTTTTTTTTTTTTTTTACTTTGTTAATAACATTCCGGTTTTTTGTGTTTTTATTTTGTTTTCTGATGTAGAAACTGAAGATTTTATACATTTGTGTTATTTGTTGATCACATCTGTTAAGTGTCTCTAATGATCCATGCTGGACATGTAAACAATAATAAATAAATGATCTGAATATGAAATTACAGTGAAAAAATACAGTTTGATTTTATTATTATTTTTTAAATATATATATATATATATAACTGCAGCGATCATCATCGACATCAACAATGACAAAAACAACCATAATGGTGATTCATACATCTTCAGAAACAGCTTTATTGTGGTTGGGATTGTGGTGGATCTGGAGCCTAAAATGGAAATGCTGGACATGAGTTTAACCAGTTCCAGATTTTTTTTTTCTCTTAATTTTTTTTTTAATGTAATTGCTTAGATTTTTTTTGTCTCTTTATTACCTGACTTGTGCAGGACACTAACCATTTGTTGCTTTTATGCTGAAAGCAGATTTCGCCATGGTGATGTATATTTCATGTATTTGGCATGTTGGCGTATGAAACTATCAAGGGTATAGAGATTACAATTATTTTAACACAAAATCTAAGAGTATGTCCACAGACGTAATGTGATGAGAGCTTATACGATTGGCACTAAACAGCTGTGAGGCCATAAGAAAACCACTTGTTACTGAAAAACCTTTAGCTTGATAAAGAGCATAAAGATTGGACTATGTTCAGATTAACCCTGTTCCAGATCAATGTGTGCATCAGGGTAGGAAGGGAAGCACGTAAAGTGATGCATAGTGTCGACTGTACAAGCCTCTGGAGGCAGTGTAATGATCTGGGGATGCTTCAGTTGGTCAGGTCTAGACTCAGCTACATTATATGGCTAATAAATTAAGTCAGCTGACGACCTGAAAGTACCGAATGATCACATCTATGGAGTTGATACATTGCAGTGGTACATTGCAGACAGTCCGGTGACTTAGTGGTTAGCACTGTCACCTTCAGCTCCGGCATCCGGGTTTGATTCCTGCCTTGTTTGCATGTACAATAGAATTTTATTTGTATAGCGCTTTTAACAATTGACATTGTCGCAAAGCAGCTTTACACAATCAAAAGAATTATTTAAGTTTGTATGAAATGAATATATAATATGTATGAATCAAAATGTGGTAAAACTGTCCCTGATGAGCAAGCCGAGGATGACGGCGACAGTGGCAAGGAAAAACACCCTGAGGAAGAAACCTTGAGAGGAACCTTGAGATTCATTTGGGTGAAAAAAATGTTCTCTCCCCTCTCGGTGGGTTTCCTCTGTTTTTTTTCCCACAGTCCAACCACTTGCAGATTAGGCTAACTGGGGCTCACAAACTGCCCAGAGTAGGTAAGTGTGTGTATGTGTGTGCCCTGAAGTGGATTAGCACCCGGTTCAGGGGGTAGCCCACCTTGTGCCATAAGACTCCTGGGTATGCTCCAGATGATGATTGTGAGTAAGTAAATGGTACAGTACATTGCATGATGTAATCAAAGTTAAAGGTGGTTGAAGGATATAACTTCAGATATAACTGTGGATCTATCCATCCATCCGTAAATCCATCATCTCTTTTCTCATTATTATTATATTTATTATTACAGAATTGTATTCATTGTCAATTATATTCAGAGTATGATACCTTTTATTCTATTCTATTAACGCCTTACAGCTTTTGCATTTCTTCGCTCGCTGTATCTTTGTGTAGGAGTAAGCACAGTGCAGCGCTCCCATTGCGCTGATAACATGAGAGCCTGCTCTAAGCATACTGTCTGTACTGTAACCAAACCCTCATCATCACCCTGCATGGCTCCCATCCCCCCTCTTAAAGCTCTAAAGAGAGCTCAGGGTCTCTGCCTCAGGCTGAACTTCCTGTCCCTCAGGAAACAGCAGGGCCTTGTGGGCCATGGGAGACTGGGTGGGATATTTATAGAGGCTCATTGTCGGACAAGGGAGCAGAGAATGGAGGAAGTCTGTGATAAAGTCTGTGAGCTAGCAGGTGCTACAGACTGTACTGCCTTTACATCAGCATGGAAGGCCCTTATCCCGATCGTTTACTTGGCACAATGTGTGGAAATAAGGCTTGAATGGTTAGTCATCTGGCTCACAGCTAAAAACGCCTCTTATTGCTTTTTTTTTTTTTTAATGCTTCAGCACTGCTGCATTTTAAACAACTCCCCGTTCTCCACCTGGGCCCTGTTAAACAAACCCACTTAGCACCTGCCCATCCCCAGGGAACCGGCTAACCGCTATGAACTAACCACAGCAAGGAAAACACACTTGTGCTGCCTGGCACATCTCACTGACGTTCCCCTCTCACTACGCCATTCCGTATTTACTTGATCTTTCTCATTTTGCTTTTCTTGGAGGATGAGGTCACTGTGTAAAGTGTACAACATGTGGTTTCAGTATGTTTGTTTGGATATTAGAGAGAGGACAGTGAAGAGTGGGTGTGCAGTGACTTGGGGAATGTTTGCTAACATACTATTAGTCCGCTCTCTGGAAAAAAAAAAAAAAAGAGAGAGAGAGAAAAAAAAAAAAAGCAGCAAGCACATTCTTTGTTCAAATTTGTATGCTTGGCTTTACAATCCGGCTCTTAGGAGTAATGGTGTTGAAACTGAGCTTTGATACAATACACAGGTCAGGACAAGGCACATGTTCAAACCCAGCTTAAGTATAAGACCTTCATGGACTGAAACATTTTTCTTCGCCCGTTTTTAGAGGTTGTATATGATTGACTTGCTTTGACTTGATTTTCTAAAGAGTAAGCATTTTTCTAGTACTGTATCTTCAGTGTGTACTGGAGTTTTTTTTTTATTCAACTGACATAGGTGGTTCAAATTGCTTGTGTAATTTTCCACTAGACAAAGATACTACTCAACAAAGCAATGCACTCACAAGCAATGTATTTGTACCATCGTTACACCCAGCTCTTGAATCCTTTTTGAAAATACCCTTGGTCTTCTATTGCATGGTTTATCTTCAGTTTCCCTTCTTTACACTTCTTTATACATACAGTATGTGTACATTGATCTTGTCAATGGTGTCAACTCCATAAAACATTCTATAACACAGTGAGAGGCCAAGACGTCTCCAACATGTTCGACCAACATGTACCATTTGAACCACCTACAGTATGTCTAAGTTTAAGCCCACGTTTTCATTACTTTGGTATAGCCAACCTATATATTTTTTTTCACTGGTTAATTTCAATTTGCAAGAAAGTGTTATCATAGTTAAGTCCATAGTTTGAACATCTTCTAATTTAATTCTAAATGACATTATACTACAGCACTCAAAGCTTCTAGTCTGTTTCACACAGATATACAGTAAATGCCAAGATGCTGGTGTAGTTCTTGGTGAACTTGCTATGAACCTAATGTGATTCTCGATGCGTAACCAGTTTGACATGTAACATGTCAAGCAGGGTCGTGATTGATATTTAAAAACTGCTAATGTGCTTTAGGGCAAGTGTTCCTGGTCTACATCCTGTGAGAACTTATTTGTCACTAGAGATTTGGTGTAAAAGAAGACCATAAGACACACTACATGACCAAATGTACATTATGTGGACACCTTACCATTGGACATTCCATTCCAAAACCATGTAGACTGATATGCACTTGGTTCCCCTGTGGCTGTGTAGCTTCAAGTCAAAAGATCAGAAGAATTTTGGCAACAAGAAGGCCCGGTGTAAAGTTCATCCTAAAGGTGTTCCCTGGGGTCGAGTTCAGGGTTCTGTGCAGGCCACTTGAGTTCTTCTACACCATCCTGAGTAAATTTAAAGGTCCAGTGAAACATAATACAAGCAGCATGAGCCTTGCAACCAGAGCTGCTATCAGAGCTGCTGATTTAATCAACACCCTCGACCTACTCAGATTCGACAATTCAAAAGTGTTGCAATGTAAAGTAATGCATGTTAACAAAATTGTGTGGAAATGTAAATACCCTGGATAATTAAATTCTGTCTAAACCTGTCCATAATAGTAACGTGTGTTTGGAACGAGCATTTGCTTTGCTGACTCCAGCAACCCAGTTATGTTTTATAATCTTCAATCTTCGAGTACTTATGCTGAACCTCAAAGGTGTTACCTTTGAAACAGTTTCCCTGGCAGCTCGGCTGTGTTTTTGTTCTCTCGTCTGACCGAGTTACAAATCTAACCTCTGTATCCAGGCGGAATTTCCACATGAACACACGCATGGATCCTACAAAAACAACCTAGTCAGCATTTCCAATGGATGCTTAAAAAACTATACAGAAACTCCTCACAGACTTGCGAGGACTTGCTAAGAAAGGTAAATAAGTCATTACTTTTTCATTACATAAAAGCAAGAAACGCCAGCAGGTGACAAGAGCAAAGATGAGGTTAAAGCACAAATCAGCAAAAGTCTTCCTCACGCTATGTTCTTATAAAAAACTGTGTTTGAGTAAATCAGAAACGAAGCGTCAATCATTTACGACTCCACTGGGTAAAAATTTGTGAAAACAAAGTTTTCAAGTTTTCAGGTTTAAGTAAATCTGAAAAAAAAAAAACTGCGAGAATATAGCTGTAGTTATTACTATGGATATGTATATATGCTGTCGTAAAACAAAACTTATACAAGACATATTCATTTTATCGTGGCTTTGTTAAGTAAAAATATCCACGTAATCTGAGGAGCTTTATACAGTATAAGCTTTCTATTTCATAATAAACTGTATATTTCAACTTTTCACACTGGCTAGTATATTACCAATAGAATAATTTGCTTTATCTTATATACCCATAAACTATATAAAAAACGTTAAAAGCAATTAGGTTAAATTCAGCCCTAAGCTTTATGTCTTTTATCGTCTAGATAGAGTACTACAAAAAAAAAAAAAAAAAAAGCTCCAACTTTAACAACTTTTAATTGCTATGACATACAATAGCACTAGCATCGAAGCGCAGAGCTAAGGCAAAAAACACTGTGGCACTTCAAAAAGGCACAGAAAAACACATCATTTGGTATGTTAAGACCACGAATAAGGAAAGTTATTCATAAATAGCGGTCTGCTGCAAGGGTCTACATACTGTAGCCCTTTAGACAGACCTCAAATATATATATAACCAACAAAGTGCTACTGTATGTGTGGTATTATACATAGACAATACATAAACTGCTCCGACTCAAAATCATTAATTCCACTCTACATGAACTTGCGGTTGATAATTGCAGACGGGACGGGAGTTTAACATATGAATTATCACAGTTATAAACAGAAATTAAAGAAATTAAATATTAAATCTTCTACCAGAGATATCTTCAAAGTGCTTAAAACTCCTATCACTATGTGACACAGGGCCTTGCCATCATGGGCATGATGATATTAACTACCAGAGGGCAATAACGACCACAGACAGGCTTAAGGAAATGTACAGTGGAGCAACGGCAGATATATGGGTCATAAAATGCTGTAGTTGGGCTGCAAATCTTTTAATTACTTATGCTCAACATGGTATGCTTTGGATCCATCCATCCAGCCATCTATCCATATAGTTTCTACCACATCTGCTGTCACAGGGCAGCAGTCTAAGCAGAGATGCTAGCCATCTCCAACCAACTCAATTCAGGGGGATACTTGTCCTAATACACTTCAGATGCTTGAACCATCTCAGGTGGCTCCTTAAACTGTGGATCATTATGGGTTTTCCCAACACACCCCAATAAACTATGATCTTACTGTAAGACTAACACAGATCATCGTGATTTGTGAATTTGAAGTGATCCAAGCAAGAACGCATTCAGGGTTGGCTCCTGTCTGATGAGCACTGTTACCATAGAAATAGCACTGTTGGGGGAATACATCAATGTACAGTAGTCAGAGCTACAAAACGAGAAAAGAGCTACTGGAGTGAAAGGCCAGAAATGATTTAAAAATTTTTTTTTTTTAATTTAGTCAGTTAACGGTATGATCTCAATTTTCGCACCGTTTGACACATGAACTTGGTGATGCGTCTTGTGTTCATGAGTCTCTTCTTATTCCAGCAAACAGCCTGATCTTTTACGACTAAAAATAACTGCCAAATTGGCCACTGGGTGGACAGATTTTGATGCAGGGAAATGAATTGACAGAGTTTAGTATAAGGACTTTGGTTATGGCGAAGGGACAGTGTGGAAATGACTCTTTGCTTTTCTTCTTACTCAGCAGCCTCTGCAGCCTCGTCATGTTCTATGGACGGTGAAGCCTATAATTATGTAAAACAGTTTCATGATGATTCCTTTAAACTGGGCCAGAATACTGATGAGCTGTGATCATGCAGGAAATGACTTTTCCTTCTCCTACAACAGTGTTCCTCTATTCAGGCTGAGTTGTCTGGCTGAGTGGCATTCCCCTGTGCCATGAGTTTATCATGTGGTTTGGACTGTCAGGTTTCTCGTATAGCAAATAAACAAACAAACAAAAACCCAACATAACAGAATACTTATCATGTGGCTCAATGAACAGTATCCCTCAGATGAGCAGGCATCAGAGGAAATGCTTGTCAGGGTCATGCGGTGTGTCCGGGTCACTCCATTTCCTGAGAGAAAATCTCGTCCTGTCTTTAGCGATGATGAGCTCACTCTTCAGTTCCCATAACCTCCATGAGCTCAGTCCTCAGCACCCTGGAGATACACACGAGAGCAAACTCTAAAAGCTATAACACTAAATCGGCTCACGATATGTGGGTGAATACATTATTAATGCAGGCTCTCCATCTCTCTTCGTCGATCCGAGTCTGGTCTCCTGACATGTGAAAGAAGGAAATTATACATTAACTGTTTTGCATTGGATTTTCATGAAAGCAGATGTATGAAACAGAAACGGAGGGAATTGATACAGTAACTGCTGTTTAAGCTGGTTTTAAAAATATTACCATATTCATTTCCATTTCATATATAAATTCATGCCATTTTGTGGAGACTCTTATCCAATTCAATATAATTCAATTTTACTTGTATAGCGCTTTGAACAACTGTCATTGTCGCAAAGCAGCATTACCCAATCAAGCTTACACTTATCCAGAATGACATGTTTTGAAGTCTATATCAATATATACTGGTTTACCAGGTCATAAAATGCAATAAGAATGTTACCAGACTAAAATTCAGTTGGAAAGGAGGTACAGTAATAAACAAAAAGGTATAGTAAGACACACACTTTATTAGTTTAAAAAATAAAGAAAGAAAATGCTAACTTAAGTTATGCTAACTACATTTACTGGCTAGCAGTTTAGATGCTAGCAGTATGAATGCTAGGGCAGGCAATGCTTCAGCCATATTACTCTTGCTAAGACACACAAGTTTTTTTTTTTTTTTTGAAGAGTAATCATTTATAAATGAAAAAGATCTTAGCAGATTTTTTACCATGTACAGCACAGCACCAGTTTGGTTTCTTTACTAGCATTGATGCACAATCTGCTAACCTTATTCCTGAAACAGCAAATGGCAGAAAATATTAAACATAAACATGTATAAGTCTTTTTTTAAACAGTAAATGCAAACTCTGTCTACTCTCTGTAGACGTGTCAGGATGAGGATGGGGTTATACGCATTTTCTATCCTATTGTAAACTGAGGTAAAAAATTTGTGTGAACTATTAGCTAGCTAGCTGTGATGAATGGAACTGGGTTAATTGCTCTACAAATGCTTTTACACACTAAAAGTTAGTATTAGTCTTGAATATATGACACTATAGATACTGTATCTTACAAAATTAGTTATCTTTTGCTGCTAGCTTGCCCTAGCTACTTCTAGTGTGGTTAACTGCCCGGCTCTAGGCTTTGGTTGGGATTTTACATCTCCTACAGCCGCATTCAGTAAAATAAATAAATAAATAAAATACAAGGGGCATCCAAGTCAAACTGGGACCTGTGAAGGGATTTCTGGTGAATTAAGGGGTAAAACTGATGACATTTACTGAAGACTTCAAGCACAGCACAGTGAGACTCTAAAGCTACGTTTACACTGCCAGTTAAATGTGACCCAATTCCGATTTTTTGCTCATATGTGACACATGTCGGATATTTTCTATGTCCGTGTAAACAGGAAAAAAACGCATGCATTCCGATATTTCGAGATCGGTTTCAGGCCTCCTTCATATGTGGAAACAAATCAGATATAAATCAGATATGTGCTAATGTGATTGTCGCGTAAACGGACAGATCGGATTTTCTGAGGCGTTGCGTTCTGTACGTCATTAAAACTGCGACTTCTTCGCCGTTTAATGACGTAATCAGGCACACCGAGGCGCTGCTCATCCCAAACCGATGCGCCAGTGTGCGGTAGCCTGCACCTGTTGCAAGCCACCAGAGAGCGACCCCGACACGTCTCGCACCCAGACATTCCTCTGAATGGTTGAGGACACAATAAATGAAGCATATGTGCAGGCTGCAATGATGGCCCTTTTCCTCCTTCTCCGTTTCGCGAACTTTGCGTATATCGCAGAGCTAGCATCAAGTATATTTCGGCTTCGTTCATTTTGTCTAGTGTGTAGTGCAAGAACCTCCCTTTAAGTATGCGCGATGTTTCAGACGGTATGGCAAGTGTAAACACTTGAATCGGATATGAGTCATAGTTGAAAGAACGTGTAAACAGACGGTCAGAAAAATCAGATGTAGGCAACAAATCAGAACTGGGCATCGAGACCTGCAGTGTAAACGGGGCTTTAGATGCAGCAAAACAGTTGAATGGAGCAAATGTTGTTTAAAAAAAAAAAAAAAAGGCTGTAGGTCTGTGAATAAAAAGCCTAGCTGAGGTGGCTCAGAGCCCAATGCAGTTTTTCCTGTGACTATTCAGTGAGTGGAACACATGATCCTTTAATATCAACAGATACCTTGCTGCTAACTTGCTAAAGAGATGCATCTGTCTGTGAGAACTGCAGACACAATCATTTACAACACCATTTGCACCATATAGGAACTCATCTGAGAGTTGTTGCCACTTTCCCTGTACAGTCCTAACCTTGCTCCAAGCCATTTCCACATGTTTGGGGCCATTAAATGAGTTCCTGGGAGGCCAGGGTTTCTGGTATGAAGCAGGCAGTCCGATAATGGCTCCTGCATACTAAGAAATCTTTCTACATTGATGGTATCCAAGCACTAGTGAAACACTGGGATAAGTGCATTAGTGTAGCATGGGATTATAAACAGTACAAAAATACAGGGAGTTTTTAATTGCAAAAAAAAAAAAAAAAAAAACCTGGGTTGACCTACTGTAAATGCCATATGTTCTTTTTGGTTTAAATTATTAAGCTAGAATTTATAGAAAACGTAAAAGAAAAACGTAAAAGTAAAAGAAAAAACACAAGGAACATCATTTCAGTTTAAAAAAACAAAACATCTTTTCCACAATGCCTGTTGAGCGGGTCAAGTTCAACACTTTGTCTTGTATATTTTCCTGCCCTGATTCTGCATTCACGTGCATACTCTCAAAGATATAGAATCTGTTTCTCATGATGCTTATGAAGAGCAGCATGTGCTCATATTTGCTCTGATTTATAGGACGGCTTTTTATGACCCTGGGACTGCACAGCTGAAAATCCCGTCCTTTGATGACACGTTTTCAGTACAGACAATATAAAAACCAAGGGCTTTAGTATACTGCCCTATTGTTCTACACCAGCAAAATACCATCTTGTCTAAATTACGCCGGAGGGTCTTGAGTGGAACCATCCAGCGCCATATGGAAGGATGTATCGAAAGGATAAAAGGATGTGCTCCAATGTAACAGACGACTTTTGACCACAACCCTGTGAGTAAGATATGACACCACTAAGAGCATAAGAGTCTGCTTATACTTTACTTTCATCACAGCCGGATCTCAGCGTAGTGAGCAACACAACTGGACTGTCCTGATACGTTCTTGTCTTCCTTAAAAAGTGTTCTTGTTTGTGTGTGAAATTCTGATTTGTTTAGGAGTTTTTTGTGAGGAAGCGTTTCCCATCTGTAAACACTCTTAACGCTCAACAGGATGTTTTGTTTGTGCATTTGGCAAGCCTTGGGCATCTTGTAAAAGGTACAGGTGGTTCCAACAGATATATTGTGCAACCCCTAGCTGAACCTGCTAATAGTCTAGTCATTGGCTTAAGTAGAGAACATTATAAAATAGCAGGTAACAATTGAGGTAAATGAAGGCGAGTTGTTGACATTACTAAGTGGTGTGGCATGTGATTAAAATGATCATGGGGGAAAAAAATAACGTTTTTCCTGACACTTGCTGGCTAGATTTTGCTAGTCTAGATAGATGAATTATTATCATAACCCATAATATTTGTTTAATAGATTTATCGATTTCTTATTCTCTACATGAAATGGTGACGAAAGCATTTGAAAACACCGTCTCTTTTGCCTGCGCATGACATTTTCTGGACCTTAAGCTCTTAGCTGATAAATATCCTGACCAGGTCCATCATCCTGTTCTCAGCAGCCAAGTTCAAGGTTGTGATTGTAGGCAGAACTCATAGACACTCCTCTTCCACTTTGGCTGAAACTGGATGCTAATAGATCATGAGATTGGATTAAAATTAAAGCAATGGGGATTCTTTCCACTTGACCTGCCCACTGCCCAGCTGCATTCCACCCTATAGTTGTTGCTTGTGATGAATCCATGGCTAAAATATGTTTCTCACTATTCCCCATGTCAACTCTGGTTCCTTCATTTTAATTGCCTATTCCCTACAGCACTATCATGTTGGACTTTGTGACCTCATGTTGGAGGTGTGAAAGTCTGAGTGGGAGGTATTAAAATCTGTTTAGTAATCACATCATTGGATACAGTTTCAAAAAGCTAAAATAATTCAGACTAATTGGCACTAAAGATGCTGTATCAGATTGTTACAGCCCACAGTTGTGGATCTTTTTCCCTGAATGACCGATGCTCTATTTGTCTCTTATGCAGACTAGTGTAGTCAGCTAATCTATTTTCACTGGGCCCAATTACTCATCATTGTTCCACGCAATCAGTGGGCATTTGTATGTTTTGCAAGATGGTAAATCCATTCTGAGGCAGCCACTTTATTTCCAGACTTAACTGAAGACAAACATTTTGTTCCAATACATATGGAGGAATAACAATAAAAGCCTCTTCACCTAAAATATCACTTCTAGTGTATTCCTAATGGCACTATCAAGCCTGCACTACTGGGCTCACCCAAGTCAGTTGGTATAGCAGCTGTAATATTTTCCGAATTCCTTGCTCAATGTGTGCCACTTACTTTGACTTATAAATACCATCGTGTATTAACAATTGGTTTGATTCACACCCAACAAGAATTTCATCCCTGCCATGCAGCTTGAATTGTATCATTGTGCTTCCAACCAGACAAGGAAAGAAGCGAGCATATGTGTAATTGTGGGATGCTTTTCTCAGAATGCCATTATTTTTTTCTGTTTTGCAGGAATAAAATGAGATTGAGACTGTCTGCACTAATGGATACTAAACAAAATTACCAAATTGAATAATAATGGCAGGAATCCAGTCAGCCAACTGCATTCGCTTATTTTCCCTAATCATCTGGTACAAAACCACAAACTGGTGAAGAGTTTAGTGAAAGTGAAGACAGTATGCTCCATATTCAAATAATTTCTTTGCTTACTAGATGTGTTTATGATTGCAGCCTAAACAAGTGACTTCTGAGGGTTTCACTGTCGTATCTCCCACTATTCTATCTAAAGAGGAAGGAGAAAAGTGAGATGAAAGAGGATTGGGAAAGGCAAATAGTACCAAACAACCAAAGTTTATGATGTCTTTCCTCAGCTGATGATGGACAGAACAGAAAAGAGTGAAAGGCAAATGGCTGATTAGATAAACTGGGTGGACTGTTTCCTTAGATCGCCCATGCTAACTTCCCTTTCTTAACCAAAAAAAAAAAAAAAGCTTAATTTCTGTAGGGGTTTTACAAGCTTTACATTCTTTCTTTTTCTCTTTTGAACTTTACATTCTTTCTTTTTCTCTTTTCGATATATCGGTCCCATATTTACTCAGTTTTAAAAAAAAAGTTAACACATGTCTGAGAGCCCCAAGTGTGTGTTAATGCTCCAGCTGAAATATTCACTCCTCCCCCAAATGTTCTGTTTCAGTGTCTATGTAAATTAGCTATTGCTGAGCCACACCCTTCCCGAGAACAGCAGAGCTAAGCAAAAAAAAATAAAAAATCCAGGGGACGGGATCTTCAAATAGAGATCACGAAAGCTGAAAAATCTGAATTGCTTTTTTTCCCCCTTTCGCTTTTGTCTTTTTAATTTTTTGTACATCACCAGGAATTTAGTTTTTTCTTTTATTTAAATATTGCATCTAATAATGACTAACTCCTAATACAGATTAAAAAAACAAGCCTATAAGTTTATGCATCAGTAGGAGAGACAGACAATGCATTTACGTTGATTTGTTAACAATGGATATTGCCAAAAAACTGATTTACAGCAATGTAAACATACATTTCTGTTTTTAAACTCATCTCTGATAAGTAGGTTATACATGGCAGCTTGTGGAACTCCACTCACTAAATTTTTAACTTATGTTAGTTAAAGTATAATTTCTTAAACTATTTGCATTTTTGATAACTGGTAAAGTGTAATAGTTCTTAGTCAGACTTTTGGACTTCCAGACCCTACTGTATATCTGTAGTCACTATAATACTCAGGGGTAGATCCCGGGAGATTGTGTGTTCTTGTTTCCTGATGGCTTCCTGTTCTTGTCTTTTATCACTTTGGACAAATATTTCACTCTCTATACAGTCACAGCGCTTTACATTTTGAGAAACACTTCGATTTATACCTGTCGAAAAATAGGCTAGACGTCTTCAAGTTGACATTTTGTCATGCTGTCCTCCATCTGTCTCTGTCAATGTACTGTGCTATTTTTCACACTTAGGAATGCTGATAAATGCATGCAAAACACAAACAGTACCACTAACACCACCTCTGAGACGCTTCAGCACACCTCCCTCACCCACTGCGACTCTCCAGCCTGTTTTATAGCCCTGTTTATTTTCAATCTGCTTGCTAATGCGCTCTTGTTGTACACAACATTTAAATGCAACACTTAACACAGTGTTCTAGTTTCTTTGATACTTAAATGATAGTACAGTTAAATGTTTTATCCCTGAATGCATTAGATGTGCTATTTACATCTATTGTGCTTTGGACTTACGATTCTGTGCAAATTGCTGGAAATGCGGAGACCTGGGAGCTTTCCGTGGCATTAAAATGTCGGTCATGTGGATTTTAAGTGCTCTCGTCTTGCTCAGGCAGACATAAACCTTCGGCTGATCTATCTCCATTAAGAGTAAATGGCCAGCAATGCTATCAGAGTAATGTTCCTGTGTAGAGCTCTGCGCCATGTCACAGACAGCTCGCCGCTGACCTCTGATAGCCTGTAGGTGGTCAGTGTTCAGACCACACAGATCACAAATGCTCATCCCATTCAGTTATCTGCCTCAGCGCAGGTATCAGTGACTGGGAAATTGAGGGACTCCTAGGTCCCACGTCTTGTTATATCTGCCTATTGTCAGTGTGAACTTGTGGACCCTTTGGAATAAAGCTTAGAACATTTTCACACATACACCTACACACACCCACACATACGTCATTTATTATTTTTCAATTTAGTTTTATTAGAGTAGGTGCCATTGTTTGTACTGCAGAAAATCGCGTACTGCTTTTAGTTGCAATTAATAAAAATAAATAAATAAATAAATAAATAAATAATACATAAATAAAAGTCTTTGGTGAACCGTGGCAGTGCCAGAAAGGTTGGTAAGAGTTTTTTAAAAACTGCTGAAATTCCTGCTGATTTTTACAAATACCAGTCTCTTAAATTTCCTCAGCCTGATGGCCAGAAAAATGAAAAAACATCCCGTTCTTATGGCTTGTCAGAGAGGGGTGAGAGAGGTCAGATGAGAATGTAGAGTCCAGTTTGACCTGACATGAAGTCTACAGTAACTTTAAATAACCACCCTACACTCTAATAAGTTGAAACACACAAAGTAAGTTGAACACACACATCCAAATGCACAAAGGCATGAACTTTGAAGTGGATGGGCTACAAAAGCACGGTTCCACTCCTTCTCGTGGGGCAATCTTGGGTCCTGAAAAAATTAAGCCAAAGTAACCAAAATGTGCAATTCCTCAAATGCCCACTGGGAGCTGGCTCCAAAAGTGAGTCAATGTTAAAATGTTCAACTTTATGACAGAAATAAACGTTAGCAGCCTGGTATAAAAACAACAGGTTTGGACTGGATAGCTAGACCGGAGTGATTTTTTTTTGTAACTCATTAGTTACAAATGTAATAAGCTGTAACATTATGCATAATTTAGGGGCGAGTCCAAGAAGCGTGACAGCTGCATTGCTGTTGTATCACTTTAGCTAAGCAAATTCTAATTCAAATTTGAATAACTAGAATCGTTGAAGTTTAACTTACCCCAATAAATTACCCCAAAAAATCCATAATGCAAGGTAATATTAGCATATCATTTTACCATTATCCACCTAAGCTAGCTAGCTTGAGGTAACTGATGTAAGCGGGCATGTTCCAACCAACAGCCATTCACTGTTTGCTCCGCCCATATGCCCATTTATGGATTAACTAGGAATTAGGTGGAGTAGCTCCTTCCAAGATGGCAACAACCTGAGCTCTCACAGTTGGGCTTTGAATCTGCTCTCTCGCTTTGAAAAATCTATGGATGACATTACAGAGGGTTTGTGCAAGACTATCCACCAAGAATAGAAATCTGAGGCTACCTCCAGTGTAACTGTGAAACAGTGAAAGACTGAAAAGCATTGCTTTTCCAGGCATGTACTAAGGATAATGAACCGGCTTGTCCTACAAAAACAGTTCTTAAGTCTACGGTTTCTATGTGGGATAATTTAAAATGGCAGAAAGTTAGTCACAAGTACACTAGCTTTTGTTCGTTCATATGGTTAGTCTTATTTGTTATATTATACTGTGCTTAAATTATTTTAATAAGTATTGGTAAAACACAGATCTTTTTGTTTGTGAAATATTACCCCAGAAAAGTATGCTTTTTTATACGAATGCCCTTGTCTTGACCCTATCTTTTTCAGTTTCTAGAGCGCTCGGCTTGTTATTCAAGCTCTTGACAGTAGGAGAAATGAAATGCATGCTGATGCATGTTAACCACAGTAATAAACACATTCATTCAGTCAAACAATGTTTTTCCCCAACTGACTGTGCACCTCTTTGGGAAGACACACACACACACACACACACACACACACACACACACACACACACATGTAGCTGTTTTGCTCTCATTTTGAAACAGCTGGTAATTTTTTTCTTCTTTTCCTGGAAGAATCGTCAGCAGGTGCTGACATCAAAAGATCTTCCCTTAATGGCTGGAATCCGCCATGGCTACAATAAAGTGTACAAAAAATCTCAGTTGCGTGCCCCGAAGACTATGTTTGGGCTTTTATGTGTTAATCCACTGTGTTATCTGACTGATGTATGCATGTGTGTCGTTCTGCCGACCTGCCCAACCCTATAGTGCTCTTGAACTGAGATTCTTTAAGAAGATTAAGAGCTTCTCAAAAACCCTCCTTCTTTATCTTTATGTTTTCTGCTTTTCTCTCATGTCAGGATTTTGCTGCCACAGCAGAATGCTGAGATTGAAAAACAGCGTGACCTGCGTTCACTGTCGTGGTTTTTGTCTAAGCAGAATTCTTTTGTGGAGCAATGCGTACTGCTGATGCAGCCATTTTAGCTTACAAAAAAAACAGGAATGAATACAAGCAGACAGAACATATAAACAGATTATTACAGTAACCGTTGCATTGAAGGCCCCATTAACCTTGAACAGTTTTGTAATGTACCATGTCAGGGTTTTCATATGTGTGTGTATGTATTTATGTATGTACGCATGTGTATAAGTGTGTGTGTTGAGTACTTAATGGCTTTATGGTCATGGAGAATTTCTTGTGAAATTTGATCTTGTTAATCTTGTGATTGTTTGGATTGTGGTTGTCATAAAGAGGCAAATATCAGGATTGAGTCCCACGCTCTAATATTTTTCTCCTTCGCCTTTAGCTGTGATTACAGCACGCAATGTGGTGGCCAGTCATCATGCTGCGAGAACCACCCTTTCAAAATTTGTGTGCTGAAACAGGTTTGTGACATCAGGGAGGGAAAAACTCTATAGATGCGATACACTTGTCATTTAGCACATTCAGGTCATCAGCTGACTTACGTTATACCACATAACGTTGCTGAGCCTAGACCCGACCAACTGAAGCAACCCCAGATCATAACGTCTCCTGAGGCTTGTATAGTGTGCACTATACATGATGGGTGCATCACTTGTTGCGCTTCCCTTCTTAAACTGACGCACCTATTGCCCAGGAATAGGGTCAGTGTAGACTTGCTGGACCACATGACGCTGTTCCATCTCCAATCATCAAACACACCAGTGATTTCTGCTGTCAATGTGATTTACTGTGCAATTCACCACGCGTTTAAGTGAGCTCCATTTATGATCAATATTTGTAACATAACTTAAGTTGATGGTTCAGCATTGGAAAGTTCTTAACTCAGTTCCAGTAGTTTAAAATCTCATCAGTTGGTTTCTTTGCTTGATGTAGACCAATAATTTGTCCCCTCTGATACGGTGACTTTGCCTGAGCCCACCTCCTCCTCAAGCAGGCTCGGCCATGGTCCCCAAGCCTGGAACGATTGTGTTCTCATTCATCAAAATGAACCAGACTTTGGGCTCAGGTGTTCTCAGAACAGAACTCTTCAAGGTAGGTCTATGTCAAGGCAGACCGTCTTTCCATGTCAAAAAGGAGAACTCCTGACCATAGATGGCTGCAGTGTTTCTTTGATCCTGCCATTTCCCAACAACAAAGCTGGTGATTTACTTGTCACCAAAGTGTCATGTATTGTTTCTTCTCACTGTGGTTACGACGTGTCGTTAGACATGCTGTCCTTGTCACTTTGTCACACGTGCTCCTGTCTGCTTTCCTGAGCAAATAAAATATGCCTCTATCAACCGTGCGACCGTGTTTAGCTGTGGCCTTTGGTCCCCGTTAATGTATTACATTTTTATGAATTTTATGAAATCAGGTTAACAAGGCATTTGAAATGTTGTATCTTCCAAGCATTTAGTGTCATTTCAATAAAACAAACAAATAAAAATGCCATTAAACAACCTTAATCCTTCAATTATACAAGTTGATTTTTGTTGCAAGAGTTTTTATTATTGTACCACTCAAGTTAAAGTTTCATAGCCCCGTTTTATTTAGTCCTGAAAGCCAACAGACAACAGAAACTAGACATCCGAACAACAGGAACAACAAGACAGAGAGGGTGTAACAACACATGAAAACGACCAGAAGAAAGACGGTGGGGAGGACGCATTAGGGAAAACAATAAAAATGACAACAATTAAAGCAGTTTTGTGTTGACAAAATGTTAGTGGAAATGATCTACATGTCTTTTGGAATAATGAAACCTCATATGTTTGGCAGGTCAAATGCATTTTAAACTACGGTAGTTTGGTAGTGTGACTAGTGTGTAAAACAAGTAGCATGTAAAGTGTTGAGCAATCGATTAATCATGACATTGCAACACAAAACATTCCGTCCAGTATTGTGTAATTCCCCTTGTGTTAGACGGTCAGCTCTGGATCCTCGGGGTATGACGTCACAAGACATCAGAGGCTGTGCTGTGGTGTCTGGGGAGTTTTGAGGCTGGGTTTGGCATGCCATGGGCTCTTCGCCTGCCGAGCCCCATCTGCAGCGGTCAGCAGTGGTGTACTGGGTGTTCTGGCGCCTTTCTATCATCGCCAGCATTGACTTGATTTTTATGCGACTTGTGCTGCATGGACTCTTCTGTGTGATTGGACCAGACCGGCTGGTCTTTGGCCTCAGCGGGCATAAATGAGCCTTGGGTGCCCATGATACTGTCACCACGATTGCTGGTGTACGATTGATAATCATTGTTAATGTGTTAACCTTATGTGGTGTTAATGTGAAGGCTGATCAGTGTATAAACTGCATTTAAGCGGTTTGGCTAAAGTCTGGTTAACACTTTGCTCTTGTTAGTTTTGTCACAGACACAAATCACATATTTGTAAAGGAATTCTTCGGTCATGATTTGAGATTGGCGATCTTAAAATCCTTAATGTTGAAGGGTGCAAATTCGACCAAAAAAAAAAAAAAAACAGCTCACGACTTTGTTGTCTTTTGGTCAACAGGATGACGGCATACGCTGATGTGAAACTCACAGGTGGGCTGGAATAAAATGAAGCCTATCAATGGTGAAATGTAGACAAAACATGTTTGTCACGGTGAAAAAAAAATCGCTTTAGTACCTCAACTCATGTTGCAGGATATAAGTAAGCCTGGATCGCTCTAACCGACTAGGTAAACAAACTGTACTGCTTTTATAGGATATAATTATGAAAAAGGGTCTCGAGCGTCATGTCAGTCTTCATCGGAGAGCCACATACCTGCTATATTAAATGCACAGCTGTGAAAAGAAACAAGTGTACGATTTATGTCTAATGGGCAGACATATTCCTACATTCATGACAGCTGTGACGACAATGTTGGTGGTTTTAAGCGAGTCCATGCAAGAACCGAATCACACACAAAGAACAACAACAAAAAAACATATTTCATAAAAGGCATGCGTGTGCTGCTTGAGTGTAATGCATCACGAAGGGGAAAATCCCCACAGAGGTTAGGTCATGTTTAACTCAGCTGGGCTCCCTCCAGACGGTTTGCACGCTTTGTGTGCAGTCAGCTGCAGAACTTGCTGCTCTTAGCATGTGGGTGGAGGGCTTTCAGAGATGATTTCACCGACCACATGGCGGCCGGGACAATATTTACAGGCGAATTCTGGTGTTTTGAGCCGGATTGGTACAGTATAATCCCTGGTGTATAGTATTTACAATCGGCTGCCTTTGTGGATTAAGTTCACTTGAAAACCTTTGCCTGTGTGTGTGGAGTCAAGTCTTGTATAAATAATCCCAGGAGGGAAATCATTGTTATTTGCCAGGCACAAAGGGATACGGTCACGATTGCCATGGCAACTGGATACTGTGACCCCAGGGAGAGTCACGGTGGAAATAATAAACGCTGCACCGGTATAATCTAACAAATTTCACTTTCGCCCAAACAAGCACAGTAGGTGGTACAAAGATGGGGAACTAGGAAATTACACAGTCCTGACCCTGTCTATGTAACAGCCTATTACTGTCCTCATCATCATCATCATCATCATCATCATCATCATCAACATCATTATGCTTACCAGTACTATGACTTGGATTGGTTTTCCAGAGTCCGGATGATTTGTTAGCCAAACCTGCTGCGTTCAGAACATGTGGCTCCGAGGCAGTCATACACATGTCGCATACGCGCACACACACACACACACACACACACATGCTACAGCAAAGCGAGCTGGGCTTTCTGCCTGCTTATGAGAACACAGCATTAAGGCAATGGAGCCTAGAGCTCTATTAAACTGGATGAGTGAAACTCATGGAGCTGGCCCTAGTTGTAGCCCATCTGTGCCAGGACCGATCCGAGATGGGCAGTTAAAGTTCACCCATGCTTGTTCACCCACTTTTATATAGGCAAACACATTCATACAATACACACTTTCCCCTATCCTTGCTCACGTCTTAATCATTTTGTACGCACTGTAGGGTGGGCTTCCTGCAATTATTCTTGATAATATCTAAGCGCTCTTCTGAAATAAGACGCAAGCAAAGCCTCTCATATTCGTCCCACCGGTCTAGAAAATTACCCACATCCGAAATTACAGGGAAGTTCTTTCTAAACAGGTTCTGATTGCAGACAAGTTGCAAAGAGTAATTTTGCTGTCACATTCTGCCGAACACAAGTGAGCTCAGCTCAGCTATTTCTGCCGAGAGCACTCCGCATGTTGGCTTGTCGAGGGGTGCAGTCCCTGCAAAATAATGCTCTGAAATAAAGCTTCAGTTCACGAACAGGTCACCGTAGCATCTTCGTTCTGACGGAATATAAACCACAGTGCTTTACAATATGTAATTTCATCCTCTGTTTTAGTGTTTGGTTTCTGTCTCCTAGCTCTGTGTCATCTCAAGTGGCTGAATGGGCTAAAGCCGTCGAATACAATTTTCTCCATCGACTTTTAGGGAAATTCAATTAAGTCTTAAAGGCAGCGAGACATGACCTGACCCTTTCATGATTCCTGACCTCATTTTTAACCTTACTAAAGCAGGTCAGAGATGCTCAGCAGCACAGAGACAGGACCGGGAAAGCTCTCGGCTCTGGTTCTTATTTCTGAATCACTCCGACACTAACATCTTTAGAAAGAAAAAAAATAAAGACATGAGTAAAATAGTAGTATGGGAAATGCGAATGTGAAAGTGCAAAGATTAAACATGCAAATAAATTAATATCATGTAACAAATCGTTTAAAAAAGCAAATAACAAAAATGACATAAGAAAATGACTTAATCCTAAAAAAAAATAACTAAAAAAATCAGATGTAAATAAAATGATTGATTTAGGAAAAATTGTATATTTAATTAAATGAACCATCTGGAAAAAAAAAACTCAGGTCATATGTAAAAAAAAAAAAATACAAAAGAATGTAATTGATGTAAATAAATTCCACATTAAAATAAAATCGGTCTGAAAACACTCCATGTGCAAATTAATGAATTGTTTAAGGAAATCATGTAGAAATAAACAAATTGGGGAAATTGTGTGTATGAAAGTTGTGAACCATGTGTGAAACATAACACATGCTTCCCAAAGGAGCATAAACGTGGACGTGTTGTTCCAGGGTGTACATCTGGACTGCAAATATATGTGAGTTAAGCAATTATTGTTATTAGATTAAAAAAATATCCAAATCTTTGCCCTCCCTTTTAGGTACGCTGTCACAGCTAGTCCTTTCGAAGTCACTGCTTGTATTCTGCACAAAATACACACCGATCTTATCCATTATGTGACTGTAAAGATACCTAACTGTTCTCTCTCTCTCTCTCTTTATCTGATATCTGATATCACTCAAATGAGGATGGTTTCCATTATGAGTCTGGTTCCTCTCAAGGTTTCTTCCATTTGACATCTCGGGGAGTTTCTCCTTGCCACCATCACGCCTGGCTCGCTCATCAGGGACAATCTGACAGTTTATGCTATTTTCCTAACATTTTTTTTTCTTCTAATTTATATCAATAATGTGGCTTTACAACAATGACCGCTGTTAAACGTACTTTTCAAATAAAACTGGATTGAATTGTATTGAATTTTTGGCTTGCAAAATGGGGAAAAAATAGAATTCCATAGAATTCCTAAAGAACAAATTCTGTAGCATTTGTAGAAAAAATAAATGGAAATCCTATAGCACTAAGTTCTGTAGGGAGAACAAATGAGTACTGTGGTTGTCCATTGTCTTTTATCTGCAGCGACCTGACAGGGAATTGAACCCATGACTCCGGAAAACAGGAAGAACGTCTTTTGAAGCATTGTCACCAAAATCATGTGATAATGGGAAGAAAAATGTCAACAATGCAGCTTGAAAGCAACAGAATATGAGTGTAACAATTTTACAGTTAATCTTAACAAATCCATAGGCAGATCACACATGAATGGCTTCCTGCCAGAACCTGTAATAATATGGTGCACTGTATGTTTTTTTTTTTTAGACAATGTACTGTATAATCCATTAAGGGGCAGGAGTGGCTCGATGGTTAAGGTATTGGACTGCTGACGAGAAGGTCCCTGGTTCGAGCCTCGATGCTGCTGGGTTGCCTCTACTGAGCAAGGTCCTTCATCTCCAAGAGCTCAGATACAATTGGGCGTCAAGCAGCCTGACCAGTGGCGGCTGGTGCAAAAAAAATTGGGGGGGTGCAAACAAAATTAAAATTAAACTTTTAATACTCGCCTGTAAATAGGCATTTACCAGGTGATTATGCGGTGATCATCACTACTAGCATAAAATAAAGGCATGACTCACATCGCATTCAATCAGCAGCTCCGCTTGCCATAAGAAGTGCTGGAAAAGACTGAGAATGATTGAGAATGGTCCAATCACATGAGCCCAAATATTTAAAAACAATATGATTCGCTAGGAACAAAAGTGGGAGGGTTCAGGGCGCACAGTGCTGCGCCCGAAGGATGATTTGAAAAGATCCAATCAGAGCTCAGCCTCAGGTCACATGCTTTTCAAAGATTTACGTGCCTACATAGACACTCGTTTGTCCGGCGCCCCGCGTACACAAACACAAATGAACGTAATACAGTTTGGATTTTTTTCATTGCAAATAAATTATATTAAGAAATACAGCGGAATATTGTGACTAAATGACTTCATTTCATTATTAAAATAAATAATTATTATGTTAAATAATGACATGTTAAAGTAGCATTCTTCTCTGCCTAACTTTAAGGGGGGCGGCGCCCCTGCGCCCCGTATTGACCGGCCGCCACTGAGACTGACCCTGCAAATAAATTCCTCACCTGCTGACACATCGACAAAAACTACCAACCAAATAATCCGTTAAAGACTGAGCAACAGGTTTTACATTTTTGGACAAAGCTTTTTGTAACTTGGAGGTCTTTTTAAAATTAAAATTAAAATGGTGCATGAATAAGATTAATTTAAACGACTGACTTGAAAGCATGACGTATAAACAGTAAGTACAAGTTTAGTAGAGCGTGCATGTCTTCTCATAAATACCCAGAACCCCACAAGTCCTATTGCAGGTTTATTGAATTCTATAGAACGAGTAAAAGTTCTATAGAATCCCTTTGATGTCTATATTTCTCCCACTCACTCATTACACCGCAATACAGGGTCACAGGAAGCCTGAAGCCTATCCCAGGGATCCTGGACGGGTGCCAATCCATCACAGCCCACACAAGCACACACACACATTCACACACTCACTCACACACTACGGGCAATTAGCCTACCTTGCATGTCTTTGGACCCAGAGTACCCAGAGGAAACCCACACAGCACACAGACCCGAGGCGGTAATCAAACCCTCGACCCTGGAGGTTCGAGGCCACAGTGCTAATCACTATGCCACCGTGATGGCTCAGGGTCTCTAGCATTCTATATAAATTCCTTAGAACATTTTAAGAGGATGTTAAAAATACAGCTGTGTTCATCTACTGTCTGTTTGTGCCTGATCTTGTTTATTGCGGTCTGAACAGTGTGGTCTGTTTGAACCGTCCAAATGATAAAGCAGACTGCATTTCATGCATATACTGTATACAGTAATATGCTGTTCACCTTGAAGTACTGTATGCTGCATCAGGGTTTGCCTGTGTGTTAAGGCATCTGTGAGATGTATGTGTGTGTGTGTATGTGTGTGTGTGTGTGTGTGTGTGTGGAGACTCATTGTGCGTGTAGGCGTAGAGGAAGAATCAGTGGAATTCATTAGCATGATGACCTCAGTGGTGGCTGGGGTCACATCGACTACAGTAGCATGGATTGTCCTTTTTTCTTGGCTCCAGTGATGAGGTAAGCATGGCTGAGTTAAAAGACGATGATTAGAGGGAACTGAGGATGCATACAGACCGCAGACATGTACACAGTTCACGCTAGTGAACACAGGAGGCTGCATTCAAAGGTCACGTTCGAATACACATAATATGAAGTAATACAAACGCACACCTTTTCTCTGTAAGATTTTGTATTTCAGTCTTGCATTTGGACTTATCTTGCCATCGATTAGGCATTTAAATTGGCCAGTGACCTGATGCTCACTTTTGTGGAAATGGTTGGAATACTAGATAGACACACATTTTTTACCAGTTTGTTAGCATTCATTGGGATCCAGACCCTGATTTATGACATACTGCCTGGCCCGGAAAAGTTCAGAACGGTCAAATTATTGGCATCAAGCTATAAGAAAACAACTAAGGAGATTTAAAAAGACTGGAATTGGGTTAAGAACTGTCCAACACATTATTAAAACCTGGGGAAATCTTGCTGAACCATCAACTTTGTGGAAGACATGTGGGCAGAAAAAAATCATGAACGGGCATCACTTAAACGCTTGGTGAAGTTGCAGTGTAAACAATAGACAGTGGAAATCACAGCTATGTTTACTTGAAAAAGTAAGTGCATTTCCATACACACACACACACACACACACACACACAATGCTGCAAGAACTCACAGTATTGGAACGTACTATTGGAACTATTGGAAGTATTGGAACAGCTGTGTCTAGTGTCTATAAGAAAGCTATTGGTTAGTGAGGTCTAGTCAGGAGAAAAAAAAGGTTTCCTAAAGAGCATAAAAATTTGACTTGGGAGCAGTGGAAAAAGGGTCACAAGGCCTGATGAGTTCAGATTGACCCTTTTTTTGCATAGTGTCCACTGTACAGGCCTCTGGGGGCCGGTCTTATGATCTGGCGTTACATCAGGCAGTCAGGTCTGGGCTCAGCAATGTTATGTGGCAATAAAATGAAGTCAGCTGACAACCTGAAGGTACTGAATGACCAGATTAGCCCATCTGTAGCATTTCCCCCCTTATGAAACAGGCATATTCTACGACTCAAAATGTGAAAGGGTAGTTCTGGGAGCATGAAGAATCATTTTCACACATGAGCTGTCCACCGTGTGCATTGTGTGCTGTAATCACACAATTTGATTTTATTTCTTTGGCCGGGCAGTGTAGAGTTATGCCTGTCAAAGAAACAAACTTAGATAGCAAGATAATGTACTAAGCCAATGGACTATTGTGTATTTCACATTAGCAAATGAGCATGTTTTTCTTTTTGTGTTTTGACCGTAATTAACCTACAATTTCTTAGTTAAAGTTTAAATTGCAAAATGGTGTTTATGTTAATTAAGTCACATAATTAGTTCTGCAGAGGGGCTCAGTCGGTTATGACTGTGGGTTACTGATCAGAAGGTCGGGGGTTCAAGCCCCAGCACCGCCAGGCTTCCACTGTTGAGCCCTTGAGCAAGGTTCTTAACCCTATCTGCTCTGACACTGAGCTCTGACCCCAGCTTCCCATCTGGGACATGTAAAAAAAAAAAAAAAAAAAAAAATAATAATAATAATAATAATAATAATTTCACTGTGCTATAAAGTACATGTGATGAATAATTGACTTAATTATTATTATTATTATTATTATTATTATTAATTGTACTGTACACTCCTAATAATAGGACTGAAAGCCATTTCAGGGGTAGGAATCGCTTGAACAGATGAGAACTGCTGAAAGGCTGGTATTAAATTTGCATTAACATTAATTTTAGCATTAACATTAACAGAAAAATTCTTAGTAAGCATGTCTCTCTTTTACATTGTTTTGTACTTGATGATAAAATTTTGATTTCAAGCCCAGTTGTGCTTATATAGAAAGACTCTTGTGACTGATCGTTCTTATCAGGAAAGATGAACAGTTTAATAGGGCTATCTTAGAAAATCATTTTACATTTCTGATCGTGCAAAAACAATTCATCTAGATCTTATCTTCTAGATCTTCTTTTTTTCTCCCTGATGCACCGGTTTAGGTTAGAATAACTTAGACTGAAGTCTTAGTACAGTGGATTGCAGCATATGTTTATATTCTTCTTCTTCAAAGTTACAGCTGGAAGATGTTTTCTTATAACCCCCCTTACATTTGCAATAAAGTAATCAGGAGAACATTAGCAACGAGGTCCTCATGACTGTTCTTAAAGCAGATTTAAATGTACTCAGGTTTATAGTTGTTTAATTGTAGATTGTTGCAGGATGTTTGCGCATGATCACAGTTACTTTGGTTACCTTTATTTGACCTTCAACCTGATGGATTTTAATTAGTACGGCTGTAGGGGCAACTAGTGAGTAAGCGACCTCCATTGTCCTGCCTGTGCGTTCACCTGGAATGACAGAGTGCAGTTTGTAGGGCAATGAGTGCTCTCTGAAGCCTTCACTGAGAGCCTGCTGATGAGCTTGAGCTTTTGTGAGCTTGTGCTGATCTCACTGACCATGTCCTGTTGAGCTATACGCATCAGTGCTTGTGGCTTTTGTTTTTTCCGTACAGTCGTTTCTAAGGACCGTTACTTCCTCTTTGTTTCTACAAAGATGTCCTGACGTCTGTCATAGACTTCCCCCTGAGGTTACGTTCCTGTTGGCAGACCATTACAGTAAGGGGTTTTCCAGCTTGGCAGGCATTTATAAACACTTTCATTACTTCGAAATTGGTGTACAGCAGTGAAAAGGACATTACACTGATTGTGCGCTGGAATCGAACGTGAGCTTTTTAAATAGCCCGCAAAAGTTCTGTGGAACTAGATGTAGTAAGACTATTGAAGGGTACAGATAGAAAGATAGCCGATGAACTCATAGTGTGACGCTTGTCGTGGCTGGCATGCTTACATCAGCACTCTATTTAGATGAATGGTGGGGCTGGTCGGTATAAAGCGAGAGCTCTGAAATCAACCAGAACAATGAATGGACTTCCTGTTCCCCCTCTCCTCATGCCCCCAAGGAAGGCCGAGAAATGGAAGGAGGAGGAGGAAAAGGGGGGGAGGGGGGGTCACACTCGACAAGTTTCATCTTCCTCTCGGAAACGTTGTGGGTGACTTCATTTCCGGTACTTCTCCAGAGGGACCCGGAGGGCTTCTGGCTGTGAATTTTACTGCATCAAAAAAAAAAAAAAAAAGCATCCGATATTCCCTGTTCACACACTTGAACAGTGCATGAGTTCATTTGAGGATGGACGTAAGATCCAGTAACTGTGATGCTTAAGCTGAATCACATCTCCGGTTTACTGCCAGTCAGAACATACAGTACAGATTTGTGTAATTTATAAATGCAGAAATATTAAACATTCAGCTTGCTCGCCAGTCTGGGTGAACACAGAAAAAATTCCCATGCTCCTGAGTGGCTTAATGGGAATTCTGAGATTGTGACAGCCATTCCAAGCTGGGATTCTGGGAGACAGATTGGCTGTCCTCTATCTGGCAATGGCATACTGTGGCTTTCCTCTAAGTGTGTTACACCTCTCCCAAAGTTGCATGAGCAGCAGTTTAGAAGGATGTAGCTGGCTGGTTAATGTGTCTTGTAGGAAGCACGTAATAGTCTTCGCTAATTGTTGCCTTGATGGGAGGGTGCCCATGGTGGCATGGGTGGGAAATGTAGCTACTGTATGACTAAATGGAAAATAATCTCGGGAAAATCCACAATAATAATAATAATACTCCATACTGTTTGTGCCTTATCCATTTTTGTAAACTCTAATGGCTAACCTAGTCTTGTTTCGCATTTAAGAAGTACTAAATCAAGGGATTGTACATAGCTAAACATTGACGATGTCCTTGTTAATTAATGATCTTACACATAGTTTCACATATGTGGATAGGAAAAGCCTGGAAAGTGAAGAGAAAAGCTTGATAAGACTAGATTGCACAGTGTTTAATGGTACTCACTTTCTGTAATAGTCAGGTTATCATCAGTATAAACATTTATAATGAATGACTTCATTGTTCTGACCTGGACACAATATAAATGCTTAATCATGCCCGACTTTGTCAGTGTAATTTTTCATACTAAAATTTAATTCATCTTATTGGATTAGCATCGATCAAACGTTGTTGTAGAAGATCTAAAATAGAGGACAACCTCTTTGTAGCAGGGTGTAGGTATGAACCCAAAAGAGATGATATAATACACAGTCAGTAAGGACGATAGATTTTATAGTATCACTACTGTATGTTTTATTTAAAATATATATTTTTTATTATTGTAAGTTAGCTACACTACTGTATATGGACAAACGTATTTGGCCAAACCTGTTGACTATTGAAATCAGGTGTTTATCCGGAGTGAAGGGCGATCTTAATGCTTCAGCATATCAAGACATCTTGGACAATGCTATGCCTCCAACTTTGTGGCAACAGTTTGGGGATGATCCTTTTCTATCTCAACATGACTGTGCTCCAGCGCAAAACACAAGGACTATAAACACATGGTTCGATGAGAACGGTGTAGAAGAACTTCACTGGAACGCACAGAGCTCTGACCTCAACCCCATCAGGCACCTTTGGGATGAACTGGAACGGAGATTGTGAGCCGAGCCTTCCTTCTCGTCCAACATCGGTGCCTGACCCCATGAATGCTCTACAGGATGAATGGACACAAATTCCCACAGAAACACTCCAAAATCTTGTGGACAACCTTCCAAAAAGAGTGAAAGCTGTAAAAGGGGGACAGACTCCAGGTTGAAGTGTACGTATTTGGATAAAATGTCATTGCAGGTTTGGCTGAATACTTGTGTCCATATAGTGTAGCTTGCTAGCGACTTAACTTTAATAATTTAGCAATTTTTTTAAATTGTAGTTTTAATAGTTCATATTTTTTCTACCAAGTTTTTTTTTTTTTTAGTTAAGGTAGATTAAAAAAAAAAATTAATGTAAAAAACTTTGTGTGGGTGAACAGGACACACCTAGAAGCAGAATTCATTGCATTTAAAATGCGATGTCATGGCTAAATTGCTTAGTCATCCCAAACTAAAGAAATGCCTAGTTTAACTACAGCTTGAGGGGTACTGTAGAGCATAATATCTAAAAAAAAAAAAAAAAAAAAACGTTAGAACTTTCTGTGTTTACATTTCTCTCTTTTCTTAGACACACCTTCATTTACCTTCTGTACATCTACACTCATTAAAAATGGCAGTAAGCACTAAAGCCAGGGATGAGAAGAAAGCGCTCTTTTTGATGTGCATGCCTCTGACCTCTGCCCTGCTCTCAATAACAGCCTGCACGTTAGTCTCAGCTCACACTTATGGAGCAATAACACAGATGCCACGCTTTAGTCTGTCAGGTCATGGCTGGCGTAACAGATCCTACTGCCACCACTCAGGCCTATGGAGTCTACCTCTCTCTGATCTCACCTTCAAAGGAACCAAGCATCATAAAGAAGACAAATGAAGAGAAAGCGTGTCCAATTGCAAAATCCTGCTGCTATCTGATTATTAACCCTGAAGTCCATTCCCACGATGCCATGCGTTATTTACACTGGGTGAACTCCCGAATGGTGTGTGGACTTTACCTTGGTGACCCTGAGGAGCGGCAGGCTCAGCTATTGTGTACAGAACAAACGGCTGTGTAAAAAAAAAGATCAGAAAGGTGGGAAAGGACGCTGGAAACAAGTGACTTACATACTGTATGCTTGTACCATGGAGTAAAAAAAAATGGATTTTTTAATTTCCTGAGGTGGGGTTGAATTCAGGTAGTTACAGGCAGCTGTGGCGTCATTTGACTTGGGGAGATGTGTGGAACATTGAGTTTCAACACACTCATGCTTTATCCCACAGACCAAGGACATGTAGTATAGCCTGAATGCCTGAAATTTGCACCCTTGGATTGGTTGGCACGTCATCCTGGCTGTACCCCACCTTGTGCCCTGAGTTCCATTGAGTGGTTCCAGGGACTTGCACCGCATAAGCGGGATAGACAATGCATGGATGAAATTGGCAGGGTGCCAATCCATTGCACGGCACACACACATACACACACACATACACGCTCATTCACACACTACGGGCAATTTATGAACTCCAATCAGCCTAAACTGCATGTCTTTTGACTGTGGGAGGAAACCGGAGTACCCGAATGAAACCCTGCAAACTCTATGCACACAGACCCGAGGTGGGAATTGAACCCGGACACTGGAATGCAAAGCAACAGCGCTAACCACTAAGCCACCGTGCCGTCTCGTTTTCCGTTCAATCGATATATAAAATATGTACTAGGAATGTCCTGATTCTAATCAGAAAAACATTAACTCTCTCTCACCATCGTCTATACTGCTTTATCTTGTATACAGGTTCGTGTGGGGCCTGGAGCCTATCCCTGGAGACTTGGAGGATGGGGCGCGGGGTACACCCTGGATGGGATTTTAGGAATGCAAATTAGCCTAATCTGCATGTCTTTTGAATGCGCAAGGAAACTGGAGTACCCAGAGGAAACCCACCAAGCACGAGGAGAACGTGCAAACTTACGCGCACAGACCCCATGGCGGCAATCGAACTTCGACCCTGGAGGTGCAAGGTGACATTGCTAACGACTACGCCACCGTGTCGCCCAGCACACTCAAATTCACTTTCGCTAAATTGATTTAAACAGAAAGTGTCCCCTAGAAAGAAAGAAAAATGTAAGTGGACAAATTTTCAATGTATCTCAAGGAAAATTCCTTTCAAATGAATTGCCCGTCTGATTAATGCTTTAATATTTAATAGACATAATAGATGAACTCTAAACTGCAGGAAGGGTGCACATGGATGCATTATGAGTAGCAGAGAAAATCAGATCCTGTAATATTGCATAACCCTGATATGGCACTCCCAACCATAATATGTTCAACAACTCATGATAACAAAAGAAATATCACCTGGTTTTCCCTTGTCCTGTCCGGCCTGTTTGGTGTACTATTCATTGTGAATGAAGTGAACTCCATGAGAAGTTAGAGCTTCTCTGTCGTCTAATGAGGTATACAGGACACAGACAAGACCCCCCGGTGCTCTGCGTGGGCCACAGACGCCAGAATCAGTCTGTTTGCCAGCAAGGCTGTCATTATTGCCCTCTACATAAACCTCTTCAGCGTTGTTCTGTTGTTTGTTCTCAACTTAATTGAGAGAGGCAGTGTCGTTTACTAAAGCTAAAAGATGCAGGCATCATTGTCTGCGCTGATAATAATACATTCCAGCGACATTCTCTCTCTCTCGCTCTCTCTCTCTCTCTCTCTCTTTCATCCTCTGTTTAGTTCAAGTAAGACAAAACTAGTCATCCATGGTATATATGAATATAAAACACAGGAAAGAATATAAGACAAGCAAAGTTATTGAGCACTGTTATACCACCGCTCTGTAAATTTATTTATTTATTATTTTAATTCTGATTAGTCTGAAGAACTAAAATGTCTCCCAGATAAATGGTTAAAAACTATTAATAGATCTTTGAAAATTGTGAGTGTTGGCAAATTGCTATGGGATAACAAGGGGGAATTAAACCCCTCCTGTGCATGCTGTAATTGGACCTAAAAGATGTTTTTGATTATTTTCCTAAAACATCTCCCCCCCCATCATGTCTTATTCTTTACATACAGTAACACATACTGTACAATCAGTGGTGGAAGTTGTTTAAAATTCATATCATTCACTTCTTCTCAGCTTCATATATACTTGTAATGTTTGCATGGATTAGAAAGGAATTGAAATCATTTAATGTGTATAGCAGAAGATTTGTTTTAATGGTGAAGGTGCACCCTTTAACAAGCTTAAGTGAAAATTGAGCTTTTTAAAATCCTTGTAACTTATTTTTGTTTTAATTGAAAGTCAAAGAAGAGCAAATCAAATGCATTGTTTCACAGGTACTGTGTTCAGGAGGTAAAGAAGGAAGTGCATACACAGCCATGTATCCGTTTACAGAGAAGCTCTGTGCCTCAGATCGCACACACCTCGTCTGAGCTGCTGCCTGTTTGGCTGGAATGAAACAGAATATCTTGAAACATCGCAACTTATTCTGTAGTCATAACTTCATCTGTAGTTCCTCAAAAGGGGATCTACCGACAAAAGTGGACAGAAAGGAGAAGGAAGATGGTGTGGAGCTGTACTGTAAAATGAAATCGGTCATGACTAAGTGTTATATATATATATTACCTCTTCCCTGTTTGTCCCTATAGGATGAAGTTCTGACTATCACCATTTTCCTACATGCAAATTTCTATGCCAATTTATGATCATATAATGTAGATCATGGATCAAGAGTGCATTTAGAATGAGTGTGTACCTCTCAGCTAATAAACCATCTGTCAAATACAGTCAATATTTCACAAGGTCTAAGAAGATCATGCCTCCAGAATGATAAGGCAAAGTTGTAAAATTTCTTATTTTATCATTTTTTATGATGACAGATTATTCCGCATCGAGGACGTCCACATACTGTAATATAAGTCTAATTGTAAGCAGATAAGTACTTATGGTTGAGTGGTGGCTGAATTCTGGGATGGTGTTGGCTGCTTGCAGCATTTTGACATTTGTAAACAAGCTCGGTTTTGGCAATCTATCGTCGCTCCATTTCATGTGATATGTAGGATGCAAGAAAACAGAAAAAAAGAAAGACAGACAGACAGGATGTGGTCCAGGCGCATTAAATTTGCAATCTGGGTAGAATCGTGTACTTAAAGTCGGCCTGTGGAACATTTTCTATTTTAAAGGATTTCAAGCATCAGTGGTGGCAGAAACTAGTGCTGTACTAAATATGTTCACATTTTCACCGCACAGGTTTCACAAGCTGTATTTGCATATCTCTACATTTCTGTGTCTGTCATTTTACCTCAACCAATTTCATGATGACAAAATAGTGACTCTAGTGAAGACCACGAAGTTCCCATGGCGTCCTAAAAATATCGAAGAATGCGCAGGGGACAAATCAGGGAGCAGGGATGGAAAAATATACATTTATCAAGTACATACAGTACTAGTTTCTAAACACATCTTTGTCAGGCTCTTAATGCATCTATTGATGCATCTATCATCTATCACAAATTTCCTTTCAATGCGCGTGATACCGCACTCACCGGGTCCAATAAGATCGAACTGAGTTATTACTATGTCCGATCAGATCGCAGGTGCTTATCACACTCCTACTATGTTGTCAATGCATCCTGTGTGTTGGTATAAATACAGCAATATGCGAGTGCTTTTCATCATAAAATGATGATGTGAGAAATTGGGTCTGGTATTTATACTAAATTACCTGAACGTGACATAGACGCTCTGATAACGTGCTGCATACGTGGCATAAAAGTGGCGAACATATGAAAGTACTGTAGTCTTCTACAACGTGGCGTAGACCTACTGTACGATGGTCATAGCACAACAATGAAGGGGTCATTGTGAGAACTCAATTGACGACATGGCATTAACGCAGTGACATTCCAATGACAACTCAGTCAGAACGCCATACAGTCTTTTCTATCTGCTTCATACTTATAGTATGTCAAGGAAGACCCTAAGTTGTATTAGTTTCATTGTTAACTAGTCAATGCTGTTATTACTAGATCACCAGGTTTTTCTTTTCTTTTTTTAAAAAGACATATTCCCTCAGACTTTTGGCTGAGGGATGAACTTTAAAATAATGATAGTCCACTTTTTGTACAAGACTGGCCGCATTTTTTGTTCTACATATAACCAGTTAAACTTAACCTGGATAAATAAAACCTCCAGAGACATACAGTAACAAAACACAGCTGCTGTCTGTGTTGTTGGAATAAAACGCAATATCACGAACCATCACAACTTATTCCGGTACACATTTTCGTTGGGAGTTTTTTGCCACAAACATCCACCTGCCAAAACCCCACAGCACTGGTTACCAGTCAGGTGCAGCGTGTTGGTGGAAGCTCGAACTAATGAAATCACAAAACACAACGTGAACCGTTCCAAGGCAATTCGGAACGACTTAGAGGCAATTACTAAGAAGACAAAGTGTTGTTCAAGATGATATAATGTTATCAGATGTGGTTGCTTGCTGAAAGTGCTCCTCCGGCTGGTTTTATACGTGGGTTTTGGCAGGCAGCGGCTCTCTCTGCTTTCCAGTACTGTTTACCGCCACTGAATCGTTTAGCGGTAACCCATGCATATATAATACGTATGACATTTGGTCATCCTTCTCTGTTAGCTCAGTAGTGCTTTACGAAACAGGAATCTCTGTAAGCAGATACACTACCATTCAAAAGTTTAGCATCACTTGCAAATTTCTTTGTTTTTGTTTAGTGCTTTATTTTTTACCATCTACAGCAATACTGGCGATTTCAAAATTATGAATAACACGTATGGAATTAGGCAATTATGTAACAAAAACAACAACAACAACAACAGCAACAGTCATTTGTTATTTTAAGACGCAGAGGTCGGCCTTTCTGGAATATTTCTTGCAAGAACAGTATTGTTGAATGCATTTGCCAAACCCATCAAACACCATGATGAATCTGGCTCTCATGAAATCTCTTGATTTACAATGTAGAAAGAAATAACAATCAGGAGCGACCATGACATGGAGTGTGAAAGTGATCCTAAACTTTAGTGTATATACTTTGAGGATAGTCGATATATGGAGCAATAACCATTCAGTGTTCCTGGGATAGGAAGTTGCTTTATGTTTCTCTTTTGAAACTTTCACACTTTCACATCCTGCGGCTACTTGGGGAAGTGTCTGATTTCATTTCTGTGAAATGTTAAAAAAGCAGAACACTTAGCTAATATCAACATGCCAGAGTTGTGAAAAAGTGACACTTTATGATAAGTCTCGGGGAAAAGAAAAATGACCAATGATGTCATTGTGTCTGAAGTATGCATGTCTGATTGATAAAGATACAAATTGCGTGAAATGAATTATTGCTAGCATGTACATGGTCCATCTAGCATCCCCTAGTTTACCTACCTAAACCTGAACTTTTCAGCAACTGCAGTCAAGCCATCAGAGAAAAACCTGCCTGCATCTTCTGCATCATCTTCATGGTCATGTGGAACCATTCCCAGTCACCTCACACATCCCAAGAAGACCACACAGGGCCGTCCTCAGCAGAGAGCCAGAGACCGCCCTGTGATGAGATCTCCAAACAGAAACTGGGCACCAGGATGGAGGGATGAAAACTGAGAAAAGACTAAATTTACATTTAGTAGGCATCGAAGAAGAACATATTATTTTTGAAATGGTGATTAAACTACTTTATTTATATAACACCCCATAATCTAACTTTAGCATTTGCTAGCTACAGTAGGTTTACTGATTTTACTACTATTTCATCATCAAACATGGAAAAACCCATCTACATCATGTTCTCAGGAAAAGAACCAGATTTTTCTGAAGAAACTCTGTTTAAAGATGTCATACTTTGGGGCCTCCGAGTGGCGTAGTGGTTAAAGTACTCGCCCTATCATCCGGAGATCGCTAGTTCGAATCCCGGGTGGTGCTGTAACCTCTCGCAGCCGGAGGTCTAGAGAGAGCTGATTGGCCGAGCTCTCTCAGAGGGGAGGGATGAGAGGTACTTAGTGCTCCCACATTAATCACGGCTCTACAGCCAGTCAGGTGGCTACACGGCTCTACAGCCAGTCAGTCGTCTGTGAGCTCGCGCAACGGAGGGAGCGGATAGCGCTGTCCTCCGAGTGTGTTACGTCGCCCCCAACGGTGCGCGAGCGAGCAGTTCGAAAAGATGCGGTCGGCTGGCGTCACGTGGTTCGGAGGAAACACGTGATAGTCTTCGGCCCTCCCGGCTGAGTGGTAGTAGTAGCCTTAATGTGGGAGCCCCCTAGTGACGGGGAGGAATTGGACACGACTAAATTAGGGAGAAAATCGGGGAAAAATCCTAAAAAAAAAAAAAAAGATGTCATACTTTGAACTTCTTCAATCTATATTGTGTGCTAAAAAGCTTATAGGATCACCATATTAAAACAGCTCTTTTTTACTGAATGGGAATGTTTATACACGGATATGGAAATTGTCATGTATAAACATTCCCATTCAGTAAAAAACAACTATTTTAATGCATGTGACAGGAAAAAGTGTACAAAATGTATTATACGATGTTATGACGGACCCAACCTTCTTGAGCCTTTATTATTTGGATGTACATGGCTTATATTCCACTATAAGGACAAAAGTATTTGGCCAAACCTGTTAATTATGGGATACAGGTGTCCCAATCAGGCCTCTTAGCCCAGAGTTGGGGAATCTTAATGCTGCAGCATACTAAGACGTCTTGGACAATGCTACAGTATGCTTCCAACTTTGCCATGCTTCCAACTCTGTGGCAACAGTCTGGAGAAGGCTATTCTATTCCAACGTGACTGTGCCCCAGGACACAAAGCAAGGACTATAAAGACATGGTTTGATGAGTTCAGCGTGGAAGAACTTGACTGGTCGCACAGGTCCCTGGCCTCAACCGCATCGAGCACCTTTGGGATGAACTGGAACGAAGATTGCGAGCCAGGCCTTCTCATCCAACATCCAATATCAAACATTTCCACAGAAACACTTCAAAATCTTGTGGACAGCCTTCCAAGAAGAGTGGAAGCTTTTATAGCTGCAAAAGGGGGGGACCATCTCCATTTCGAAGTATATGCATTTGGATACAATGTCACTGCAGGTTTGGCCAAATACTTTTGTCCATATACTTCATCCTTTGTACACTTTTCTGTTTCTGGCCACAAGCTTCAGGACCTTGACGCTAGCAACTCTGTGCACAAACTTTAATAACCGTCATATAGTTAGTGAAAGACTTTAGTTTTAAGCAATTTGTGGTCAATAAATGAGATAATCCTGCATGTTTGCCAACAGGCTAGGGGGAAAAGGTCTGTGGTTGGTCATTTGCCATGTCAATTGCCTAGTTCTGCAAATGCTGCGAGTTTGTCTTACGAGACTAAGTTCTCCCAGCTGGGAATCTCTTTATAAAACTATACAGTAAAAGAGCTGAGCTTGTTGCCCGCATGACTGCTCATTACAGCGTCTGCCCAACCTACGCCCCCTGATTAACACACACACACACACGCTGAGTTAGAAAAGCACGTAACCAATTTAGAAATTCCATTCGCCAGCGACTAGCATGCAATCGCTTCAAAACAGGATGACAAATCGACACTGTTGTCACCTGCTCGACCCCCTTCCCCACCTCCCCCCTGCCGGCCATCTCCATATCCACTATATGTGTCTATTTATGAGCCCTTTTCTTTTTCGAGCGATAAAAAATAATACGCTTTCCTCTGTCCTGCCTTCACTAATGAGATAAGGACAAATGTGATTGAGTTTGCTTTTCGCTCTCTCTCTCTCGCTCTCTCTCTCTCTCTGTCGATCTTTCTCCCCTTGGTGAAGGAGGAGTCATCCATAGACTGCTTTAGTTAATTTAATAAAAACCCCATCAATGTAATGGAGCCAGCTCATGTGGACCGACGAAGAAACAGAAACAGCACTCCCCCAACCCTCCCCACCATATCATTCCCTCTACTGCGGACGTGCAGACGAAGACAGAGACAAGGAGAATGAAAATGCTGTAGAGCTGTGCTGTAAAATGAAATCAGTCATGACTAAGCGCTATCTCTATTACCTGTTCCCTGTTTGCTCCTATCGGGTCAGTAGTGCTTCCTGCTGTGAGTTAGAACAGAAACCAGGCGTGTTGGAGTAGGAGATTGTCTCTGTGGTGAGCTCATGTGTCTTTCCACACCTATTCTCAATTGCCTCACATACCCCCATTTCCATCTCCTTATCTATACAGATCTTAACACATCTCTCACATGACATCTCCCTGAATTCCTTCATGATCTTGTGCAAAATTCGGTTAACATGCGAATTTCTCTGGTTGGTCCATCACTGTTGTGTGACCTCTAGCTATCATATCACATAATGCAGATCATAAAGAGCACACTTGGAGTGAGCTTGTTGCTTTCAGCTAATGAACCAGCTGTCAAATACAGTAAATATTTCACAAGGACTAAGAAGATCATTCTTCCAGAATTCTATGGCAGAGTTGTTGAATTGTTGATCCTGATTAGTAGGAAGGTTGTTATCCTGTATACTGTACAAGGTCACAGGGGGTCCGCTGCCTATGAGGTCTCCTGGATGGGGTGCCAATCCATCGAAGGGCACTCACATACTGTATACACACACTACAGGCAATTTGGGAGCACCAATTAGCCTAACCTGCATGTCTATAGAACTCAAGGAAAGCGGAGTACCTGGAGGAAACTCACCAAGCCCGGGGAGAGCACGCAAACTCCTTGCACGCTCCCCCGTGGCAGCAATCGAACCCTTGACCCTGGACCCTTAGTGGCTAACCACTAAGCCACCGTGCCATCTAGTAGTTCAACCAAGATCATAATCATGATTTAAAGAAATGATTTTTATTACAGATTTAAAATAATCCTCTCATTCTGATACTTTATCATTTCTATAGTAACAGCTTGTTTGCAGGCTGCACATGGCAGACCTCTGCCTGATCGAAGACTAATAAGCAGATTTAAAATAATAATAATAATAATAATAATAATAACATGTTGTTGATGATAAAAACCCAGTGCTAGTGGTTGAGTGGCGGCTGAATTCTGGCGATAGTGCTAAAAAAGATGGCTTATTTGCAGCATTTCGACATTTGTAAACAAGCTGGGTTTTGGCAATCCTATGCTACTCCATTTTTACGTGATATGCAGGCTGCAAAAAAAAAAAAAAAAGAAGAAGAAAAAAAGAAAAAAAAATCCCAGGTTTAGGCGTATTAAATTTGCACGCATCCTGTGGAATCTTTTCTATATTAAATGAAGGTGATGTTATACTAAACATTAACACATGTTAATAGGCTGAGTAACGACAAATTATGTTAGAAGTCCCCTTTTTGGCCACATAAAGGGCCACAGTGTTGTTCTACAAATAGACAGTTAAATTTAACCCGGATAACTAAACCCTCCAGGGACATAAGAGAACTAGAGCTAGTCCCAGTCGTCGCCTACAGTATAGGGTGGACAGAAAAAGGACACACAGTGACCCCAGATAAAAGTGATGGACAAAGCCTGTGTGTAGTTCTTCCCATAAGTGACATAAGCAGGTGTTTAGAGCTCCATGTAGGGGCCTGACAAATTTTCTTTACAGTCTTAAAATGTAGGTCAGAAACCATGCAATCAGCTTTTTGACTTAAATTTACCATTGGCGCCCTTCATGCTTCATGTGCTCACTGAATGGAGGACATGTTGTGTGTTTTGGGCAGAAAGTACAGTTAATATATTGCAATAGATATAATGTTGTGCATGAGATCATCTGAAATGATTCCTGGGTCCATGAAACGGGAGTCCTGATGTCTGGTTTGAATGCAATGTTTGGTCAAAATTTATGGTCCAGGACTTTCCTGGATCAGCAGAAAAAGCAGGCGTGGCTCTGTGTGGGTTGAGATTTGTTGTTGAAGTTAACACACAACATTTTCACTACAGATTTTGCTAACCTGATTCAGCAGGAAATTTGACTAAAAGCAGGCTTCGAGTGATCGGTGATGAGGGTCAGTTTGGACATTTAATGAACTATATTTCCAATAGCTCTCAAAAAAGAGCAGTGGGGAACCCCCTTGCCAGACAGTTATGGTACCAAACTGTTTGTTAGGCTTTGGGTGACCCTGGTAACAAACCACACAGCTCTTTTCAAGGAACATTCCTTCCAGCCAATGCACAACCTAGTTTAGAGGGTTGAGAATACACAGAAGCATATACTGTATATCTATATCTATATCTATATATATATACATATACACACACATGCATAAATTCCATCTATTATTTGCCACTTGGGTATTCTAGGTTACTGTTGTTACTGATTGCTTGCTGTCATCAACAAAGAAATAGAAATTCAGATGGGAACACAAGGCCGGGATCGCATTTGGCAGCAATAAAATGCTCTTGGAATCCATTAAATATATGCCCACCGTTGTCAACCACACATACTCTAACTGAATCATAAAGAGGTCTAGGGATATTGGATTATATTTGACAAGGGAAAGTAAAAGAAGATGAAGACAGGAGGGAGGGAGGAATAGTGTCACTTTGACTGTTGGGAGTAATAAACTGCCCAGGGATTTCCCAGCAGTTTTTTCCTGCCCATGGATGAAAGCGAACCTACAACCGTGACCCTTTAGGAATTTAAGTTTATAATAAGTGTATAATATGTCGTTAAGAACACGTACTGATTTCATCATAGTGAGGAGTCAACCAGGAGTCTAATATGTTGGCCTTTCAAAGTCAGCCAGGCATGTCCTTGAATACCAAAGGTGTCTGGAGAAAATCAGGTTTTCTTTCTACACCGTCTCATTTCCAAACAATAAAACACATATACATAGGAACTCCTAATCCCCAGTTAACAGATGATTCCAGGCCAAATATGGTCCATTGAGTTTTGACACATTAGAGTATGTTGTGGTCATGGAAAAAAAAGCAAACAGTGGACAAAAAATGTCCCAGGTATAGTACAGTATATGTACAGTATAAGCGCAGCCATGTGTAGGGATTGTGTGTGTGTGTGTGTATTTGGGATCAAGGACCAAATGGACCAAACACAACCAAGTATTTCTAATGCTTTGGCTACATAGAAACAGAGTTGTGGTTGAAGGGGATTCCATTGGGGTCATTTTTGTCATACTGCTGAAGTATGTGGGTCAGATGAAGGGGGAACTCATTGTTTGTTACTTAGGCACAGTTTGCTCGGCTTCAGAGACCACATGCCCATATTGGCCATTTGACAAATATATAAAGATAAAGATAAAGACTATAATTGTGTATAAATCGTGGTGTAATATGACTTACTTAAGTGTATATTTATATACAATATGTATATACAATATCTTGCCAAAAAAGTCACACATGATAATATTTGTAATCAGAACCACTCTTTCACAAAATCCTGGTCTTGGAAAATGGTCATGCCATATAGGAAGAAAAGCTCAGTTGAGATGATACCCTGGTCATTCAGTATATTCAGATCATAAGCTGACTTAATTTTATTACCACATGCTGCTGAGCCCATATCTGACCTACTGACACAACCATTTATATTTACAGCGTTTGACAGACACCATTACCCAAAGCGACATACATTTTTATTTTTATTTCATCATACATCTGAGCAATTGATGGTTTAGGGCCTTGCTCAAGGGCCCAACAGGGGCAACCTGAAACTGTAGTCTAACACCTTAATCACTGAGCTACCTCTGTACCCCGGATCGTACAGTAACCCTGCTTCCAGAGGCTTGTACAGTGGTCACTATGAATGATGGGTGCATCGCTTCACGTGTTTCCCCTTTTACCCTGACGCACCCATCGCTCTGTAATAGGCTCAATCTGGACTCATTAGACCACCTGAGCATTTTCCATTGCCATAAAAGTCCAATCGTGATTCTTTTTGGGCTGATCAAAATGCCACATTTTTAATTTGGTCTAAAGCATGTCCCAAATGGCAACCTTAACAAGGTAGAGTTTAGATGATCACATTCCAGGGTAATATCTTGGTTTGAGGAATGTGGTAGGTTTGGCCTGGCATTGGCCCTTTACTCATTTATCCATATGACAATTATTCCATGCATGGTCACTACATAAACAGTTTGCAAAAAGGTTCAGTGTGTGTTTTGAGTGGTTGATCTACTTGACTGCAACTTTTCCTAAAACCACTGTATTATAAGCCAATACAGGCACTCCAAGTTTCCTTACACCTCCCAGAAATATGCTGAAAGGTGAATTGTTGGTGCTACTGTAGGTGTGAGACAGTGTGAGAATATGTATGTGTGTGCATGGCACCCTGCAATGGACTAATATTTCATCCAGGGGGATAACTGGCCTCATGCTGTCCATTACCATCATTTCTGTGATCTATGATGTCTCACCATCTCTAATTATTACCAATTGCTGTTAAAAAACATTTACGATAGTCTTAGCAACCAAATGAACATTTTACCCAATTAAAACAGTTCCCAAAGATATTTGCTAATGACATATTCATTCCCTAGTTCCGGTCTTCATTTACAGTACCTTCCTACTTTCACAGCTGACTTTAGCCCTGTCCTGTTATGTTTATGGAAAGATTTTGTAATCCGCAGAGACCCGGTCAATGCACAGCTGGCACCAGAACAAATCTACTGCCTGTGGTAACACTAACATCACACTTAATGAACTCTAGGTTGTCCTTGAGTATGGAAGTGATTTAAGTCATCACCAGTGGCCTTATATGCAAAATCTGTGGGATAATTCAGACAAATGTTTTTTTTTTTTTTTTTTTTTTTTACATTTTTTTCACCATCATAAAATCATCAACTGAGGGAACATCTTCTGGAAGAATAGAATCTGTCATCCCAGTACTGTTCCAGAGAGTTATAGAGTCTGTGCCAAGTTGTAATGAAACTGTCATGGCTTAACATCTTGCCATCCTTCTTTATGTTGGTTTTTCCTTTATTTTGTCTGTGCATGGAAATGTATGCATAGGTCTGTCATGTCTGGAGGATATGCAATGGTGGAAGGAAGAGAAAGGTAGTCTGAAATAATACAGGATACAGGCTCTCTGGACTATGGGATAGGGAAAGAGGAAGGCCTTGGGGTGTGTTTGTGTGTGTACTGTATATATGTGTGTGTATGTTTGAGACTCCAGAGACCCTGAAAGGACCAGTCTGTCTCTGACTCAGCAAAGCTTAACTTGGCATCGATAGATTCCCATTCCATGTAACATATTGCTAATTATATTAATAAAACTCACCTTAAAAGCTATCTTTTGTCTGCTCCCGTCAAGGCGTCGCCACAGTGGACCCATCAAACCACGCACAACTTGGCACAAAGATACGCAGGATGCCCTTCCTGATGCAAGCCCCCCCCCCCCCCCCCCCCCCCCCCCATTTTCTAACCAGGCATGGGACCGGCACTGTAAAGCAGTGGCTGGATAGTATGGGTTGTAGCAACCCACTCAAACCCAGATTCTTCAATCAACAACCTACAGCCTTATCTACCTAAACCAACTTTGTCCCAAGAAAACTCATCTGAAGATCCCTAATAGATACTGAGATTTTGGCTACTGCTATGCTAATACATTGAGTTGATATTAAATGTTCCAAAGAGTCTCAAAGAAAAAACTGTTTCCAATCACATTCATAGAAACATATTGATTGATTGATTGATTGATTGATTGATTGATTGATTGATTGATTGATTGATTGATTGATCGATCGATCGATCAAATGTAATCTTGGTTTGCCCAATCTAGGGAGGTGGGGGAGCATTGGAGAGAACTCCTACAACTGTAGACTCACACACATTCACACACACCTACTCATACCTAGATGCCCGATTTTTGGTAGCTAATTGACCTACTGGCATAATTCTCTGCAATTCTTATGTTCTCATGCATACATTTACTGTATAAACACAGCCATTAATTCAGTGGAATTAAAATGAAGCTAATTTACGCAAGAAAACAAAATAGAAAATATAAGGAGCTAGATGGAACACATGCCTGACCTCAAGACAAGAATTATAGTTTCATTGTTTTTTGTGTCTCAAGGTCTAGAAGATGGCTAGTGGCCACTATTCAAAGCTGCCACTGGCACTTAAATTCCCCGGCACTGAAGCAGCCAAGAAATTTTAAGGTGGGTATGGAGGCCAAGCCCTGTCTGATTAACTGTATTTAAGAATGGACCTCACGCAGAGGAGGCGATGTTGGCAGACGCAGTCGCTGCTGATCGATGGACCACCAGGACATCAGCAGACACAGAGATGTTTTATTTCTGTCCCGCACCGAATAAATCGTGGATGAAGGCAGGCTTGTCCTTCAAAGGGCGTACAACACGAAGCAAGTCTGGCATGCTCATAAAGCAAAAGTGGCAGGTCTGTCCGGGGCTCTCTGTTAAGATTCCTCTGTGGGGAGGTCACATGATCTAAAGTTACTTTAGATGCCACGGGATCATTGTGCATTTAAAGATTAGAGCGTTTTCAAGATGGCGCCATCCACAGCCATCTGGTCTCTGCTAATGTGTTACTGTATGCCAGCTGTCTCTGGTGACACAAAAGGCAGCACATGTACAGGAGAGTAGTGGTGAGCAATTCAGGCTGACCGAGCAGCATTTATTAATCGTAAATGATTTGTTTTAAACATGGGCTATGGAAAAGCCTATTGTTTTAAAATGACATGTACTTTAAGGGGTTTCGTCTCTGATATATCGGCCAATAATGCTACTTCATGGAAGTCCATTCTGCTCGTGAGAAGAGTCTGATCTTTGCCAAAGCTGTTGCTATTCTAGGCTGAGAGGTGTGCTGGCACAGGACTCACTGACCTTTCTGCCCGCTTCCTTTGCCAACTTTTGCGAGTGAGTTTTGACTCTGTTTTCTCTCACCAGCTCTCTATGGACAGCTGGCCATCGCCCGAGCACACCCAACACCACCTTCCCCTCCCATTCGAAGCCAAATATGTCCGTCAGTCACTGTGGCAACTGGCAGACATGTGCTGGAGCTCTGCCTCCCTCAGGAACCTCTCCACCTGTTCCCCACTGTGAGAGATAAAGACAGAAAGACTGAGTCAATGGGCGGAGAGAGATATGCAGTGATAAGGTGGGAAGGGGGGAATGGAACACACCCTAAATATGACCCCATGTACATCGAAATGAGGAGACAGCTGATACTCGCCATGACGCATTACAGCCGGGGGGGGGGGGGGGGGGGTTGGGGGGAATTATGTGCGATCTGGTGATAAGGAATGTGTGCTGGACGCGTGTGCGTGTGCGGTAAACCGCATGGGGGGTTGATGCTCGAGGGAAACGGAAATAACTCAACGGAAATGTGGGTGTCAGGAAGATTTGTATGTGATGTCTGACTTCTTTACATCATTCCTATAAACATCTACCTGCTGCTGTGATCAATGTGATTGTGTTACAGTTTACTGCATAGTAGACAGCGGTAATGTTCAGTGCCAGGTACAGAAAGAAACACAATAAAGACGAGACCGTACTTTTCCCTCCACACTCACTCACTCACCCTCTACTACTACTATGTGTTACTGCCTAAATTCACCTATGAGTGCACATAGCTAGTTCAAATAGCTTGCTTTGTTAATTAGTTTGTTAATAAAAAAATGTTGATAATATAATATGTACTTTATATCCCAAATGATAAAATATTGACAAGTGCACTCCCCATGCAGTTCAATTAGGCACCTGTGATCGTGACTGGTTCACTGGTTGTGCTTTCTTGCACCGGATTTGATAGCTCCTAACCACTGCATACAACGAACATCCCACAAGACAAACAGTTTTGAAGATGCTCTTATGCAGTCGTCTAGCCATCACGACTTGCCCCTTGCTGTCCATCCTCATGCTTGCCCATTCTTCCTGCTTTCAACACATCAACTTCAAGAATGGATTGTTTATCTGTTGCCTAATTTATCCCACCCATCGACGGGTGCCATTGTAATGAGATAGCCGGTGTTCTTGATGTCACCTGTCACAAGATGTAATGTACCGTTTATGAAGAACCAGATAATTGTGGAAAGGCCACACCCACGGGAGAGGCGACATATGGCATGAGCTTGCTAGTGTGAATATACCGTAGGATTATAATGTTTTTTTTTGTGTTTTTTTATCAGAATCTTTTAATTACTAATACAAACCCATAGCGTTTTGTAAATGCCTCACTTCCACCAGGTGGGTTCTAGCAACACTTTTAGATTTGAACATGTTATGTTGCAGTTAAGTTATTAATCCAATTAAATCTGGGTTGAGTTCCTGGTTGTAGCACTGAGAAGTGCCTGATCCTTTCTAAATCTGTTGCTCTCGCGGACTTAGGCTTGTGTTAACCTCACTTCGTAGGGCCAAGTCTATTTGCTGTTTGGGCTTCAGTTTCTCTCAAATATCATATAACAGTACTGGTGAAAGTAGCATGAATTTTCATGAGGTTGTAAAATGGAGTCTAGCAGAGGTGAAAATTGTCAAAGGGATCAAATATAGTTCAATGCCCACTGTCAAGGAGAGCAAAATTTCCACTAGAGGCCTTCGCTGTTAATATTACACTTGAGTACCCAACTAACTCGTTACTTGTTATATAACCTGTTAATAATCGGTTACATAAAAAAAAAAAAAGAAAAGGTTATTCTCTACCTATTCAGGCCTATGTGAAATATTCACAGCAATTTCTTTTAATGGTTTTAAATGATTTAAATGAAACCAAATATTCCGATATTTTTAATTATTAATAAAAATTTTGACAAAATTCTAAATGCACACTTTGCAAGTTGATATTTGTGGTTAGAATACTACAAAATATTTGAAAAGTTTCCTGAACCAAAACTGAAAAGTGTCTCACCTACAGTAAGTGAAAAAGTGAGTTTTCAGATTGGATTATACAGTACAGTATAACACATTATTTTTCATAATACTTAATGCTGCTTATCTCCCGATCCATGCTTCGTTTTTCTTCTTCTCTAAATGTGCATGCACATTTGTTAATTACAATGTTAATGCCCTTTAATGTAGTGTCTGTAACTCTTTCGAATTGAAATCTTTCACTGACCTTAATACGTCAGTCACATGAAAAGACATCAAATCTGAAAAAGTGCACAGTTGTTAAGATATTGCAACATGAATTTGACATGGTTACGGACACTACAGAATTTGACGGGGGAAAATCCTTAATTTTACAGGTCATATGCTTCTAGAAGCTTACACCAATTTTAGTATCAATACTCTTCATCCAAAAAAAAAAAAAAAAAGGATGAAATTTGCATTTATTATTGTTTGAAGCGAATTATTGTAAATAAAATATAGATCAATCTAAATATATCAAACATATAAAAGCATCTCTCCAAAACAGCTGAAGTTGGTAACTTTTACGGAAGCACACAAAACACAAAAAAATAAAATCCGCGCCAATACCATGTATGATTTGGCCATCCCATTTTTACAACCATTGTAGGACCTCTGGTCAACATTCACACATTACATACAATTTGGCAACACCAGTTAGCCTAACCTGCTTGGCTTTGGACAGTGGGAGAAAACCAGAGTACCTGGAGGAAACCCATGGGGAGAACATGCAAACTCCCCCGAGGCGGGACTCGAACTCAGACCATGGAGGGGCAAGGCAGCAGAGCGAACTGCTAAGCCACTGTGCCACCATTTTACCTTATGGAGTGATCACATGAAGTGACTAGAATGTAAATTGGGATTTGACATGACTAGCACAAGACATGTTAAGGAAAGCTTGAAGGTGAGGTTGCGACCACCTACAACAAGGAAACGGCATAATAAATGCATCCTCGTCCTCATGAAAATTAAAACCGTTCAGCTTGAGGTAGTCTTTTTCACTACTTTACATCATTTAATATATATATATATATATATACGTTGAAAGTATTTAGTGAGAAAGTCAAAACCAAACTAATGTAACTAGAAACCGAATGGTCTGTACATTTGCTACGCCATTAAAGACTTCTACTGTATGTAGACCACCTTGTTTTTTTTGTTTTTTTTTCCTAGCAAGATATTTTTCCTCAGGTTAACTGTTGTCTGATTTGTGCTCGGTCAGCTACTGTACTGTACCGTATGGCACTTTAGCTGTCCTCCATGTGTGTATTTGTTTTACTGATTTATGTAGGGTGGATTCCGGATGACCTCCTGGCTCAGTCTCTCAGGGGTGTTTAGTCTGTCTTGTTCTGATTACCCCATCCCCCTCTTTTACACCTCCTCAGACAGAAGGAAGAGTCTACTCAGACATACTGTAGATGTCGCACACCATATGAGAGCGAAAGTAAAGTGAAGCGGACAGAAGATCGATGAGTTATTTCGAGCAGATCAAACAGTTTCGCTTGCGTAGGGGATGTACAACGTGTGGATTAAACCGTGTGGGTGCTGAGACATAAACGCCGTCCACCCACTGCCACCACCCACTCAAGTACAGCTTCCGCAAATACATACACTGGTCCTGCTGGAAAACTTGCAGAGAAACTGATAACAGTTGCATCTCAGCATAAACATTTGGTTTTTGTTTTCATTTCCTCATTTTCACTTTATTCTTGGAATTAAATTTTTTTTTTTAAAAATCATGTGATGACTTTTAAAAATATTGCGCAATTTTATCTATGGACAAATAGAAAACTCCTGATTATCAGGTTTTGTTTAACTAAAAAAAAAAAAAAAAGAGGAAGTAAGTAAAGAGAAAAAAATATCACTGACCTCTGAGCAACTTTTACCGTATGTTTGTTTAGCATATTAGTTAATTAGTTACTCACACTGGGGCCTCAGAGAAAGACCAGACACTGAAACCTCTCTTGGATGGTAGATAAGAGTGCATTTAATGATTAACCGTGGGTTGCATTTTCAGTACCCACAAATGTTTAGATATTTGCTGGAAAAAAAATAAAGTAGATCTTTTGTAACTACTTGTTACAGTAGACTACAGTTTGCCAGTCACCCTGAGAACACAGTCCACACAAGGAACCAGGGTGGTGGTAGCATCATAGGCAGTGGTGGATCAGATGATGAAGGGTCTGAGTTACTGATCAGAAGCTGAAGGGGTCAAGTCCCAGCACCAAGCTGTCACACGTAGGTCTTTAAACAAGGCTCTGAAAGGTCTCCGGGTAGTTTACTGTCTTTAGGAGACTGTTTTGGTGCAATGCAATATTTCTTGTTGAGGCCTAACAAACTCCTGGGCCTTATAGGAACAATTGTCATCATAGTCAAAGTTAAACGGTAAACAATAATTGAACATCGATTATTGTATATTTCATTTCCATGGTCTATGACTACAAAATGTAGTTTAAGTTTAAGGGGTGTGAGTCTGTTAGCTTAAGAACTGTACAGTATAACACATTATTGAGACCTGGAAGGATAGTGCTGAACAACCTTGCAGAAATAAGATGAATCAAGAATGACCATGATCGGAAATCAACAGTAGAAATCACAGCTGTGTTGAAAAGTGAAAATGAGAGCATTTCCACACACGCATTGTCATTGGGATGAGAACTCAGACGATTGAGACTAAACAGCTGGTTGGTGAAACAAATCAAGGAAACAGATTCAGTTCGCTAGGGAGAATAAAGATTGTGGTCATGTGGTCCGATGAGTCCAGGGTGACCCTATTCCAGACCAACGGGCATGTCGAAGGAAGAAGGGAAGCGATGCACCCGTCATGCATAGGGTCCACTGTACGAGCCTCTGGAGGCAGACTTGTGATCTGGGGCTGCTTCAGGTGCTCAGGTCTGGGCTCAGAAATGTTATGTGGCAATAAAATGAAGTCAGCTGACGACCTGAATGTACTGCATGACAGGGTATCACATCTATGGAGTTTTTCATTCCCGATGGCATGGGAATATTCCATGGCTCAAATTGCGAAAGAGACGTTCCGGGAGTATGAGGAATCCTGTTCACACATGAATTCGCCACCACATTGTGCACTATAATCAAAGCTATAGGCAAATGAAACAGGAATATCAGCCAGTCTGTGACTTTATTATTGTATTCGTACCACCTGGGGAACGAATGTGTGTGGTACAAACTTTGAATTATTAGTCATTTTTTTTCCCTTCAACGTCTGAGTTATACACATTGAATTATGATTTGAATTGTAGGTCAGGGTGAAATGTTTAAAGAGCGATGTAGATAGACATGTTATGTTGTCTCTTGTGTCTATTCACTCAATCCACCAGCTTCTTTTTTATCATTTCTCCATCTAAGTCTATTCAAATCCCAAAGTCATTTAATGTAACGCAACATACAGTAGTGCAACAAGTTTAATACACTTTGCATTGCTGCCCCTTTTCTTTAGAAAGAAATAGTGAATCAATACATATTCTATTACCATAACCCATTTATGCTCGTTTTAGTCACTCTGAAGTTTCTTATCGGTTCTTTTCTTTATATGGCCAGAAGCTGCGCTTTGAGTGTTAAGAAGCTTTCTTGGTTTAGTTTCAGATTGTGGTTCTGTAAATTTTTTGACCTTATCATGCAGCGTGTCCAGTGCGCTGTGGTTCATCAGCCAGAGCTGCAGGATTTAGTATAAGTACTTCCACATTGTCTTCGGCGAAGTAGCCAGCGTGAAATTGCCGGGTGTTGATTTACGACCCAATCGGTCATGCATCGTAGCGAGCCCACACGTGTTTATTTATAAGAAGAGTGATGGAAGGAGAGTGTGTGTGTGTATGTGCGTGAGTGTGTGTTTATGTGTAAAGTGGGAGTCATGCTTCATGGAACGCCGTGAGCGTGCGCCTAAATGCAGAAATGGAAGGGTGGTTTGTGAGCTCCCATGGGGTTCTGACCTTTTAGGAAACTTTTCGAAGTATATCGAAATGTTTTAAATGACAAGCTGCTTATTTATTTATTTACTTAGTCTTTATATAAGAGCAGCGCTTTCATATATGAGTAACCTATTATAGTCAACACACACAAGATGACCTTCTTGTGTCTTTTCCTGGCCAGACTGATGTGATAAGTGGACTTTGGGTCATTTCAAATGCAGGACCTTTCTGCCACCTGCTGGAAACATCTGCCAAGCCTTTCTAGTCAGTACAGAACTCTCAGACCATTGAAGGACATGTTCAGATTCATTAGTTGGAACCAGCTTCTGTTTGAGTTTAAGGATTTGATGTGATGGTTCAGGGGTTCATCCAAGGACTAAAGCACTGGATATGTTGCTGGACCGAGGCAACACATCATGTACGTTATTTTTAAACCCTGAAGTTGGATATTTTCTAATTAAGGCTCTCACTCTACAGCAATCTGCCAACATGTACTCTTTATTAGTGATGGGAGTCAGTAAGCACTCCATAATCGATCATCAATTCAATCTAAGATTGACTATTAATCTCCTTATTCCCACAGAACCAATGCGCATTTGATAGTCTGGGTTTTTCTGTCATTCAAAAACAAATCAAAATTGAGGTGCATGTATTGTAAGTACATCACCATACTTTGGTGATTATCAGTTTTTCTGCTCTACACACTGACCGCAAAGTTACAGAGTACAAAGTACAGTACTGTAAGTAACCGTGGCCAAATTCCACCACACTTGTTCTGTTCAAAAATGCATTCCAAAGTTCACGTCGCACTAAATCCCGCTAAATCGACTTGGTATCTTTCATAGTTATGGTACAAATCTAACTCGTTTCTTTCCTGGTTAGCTACTGTACATTATATGGCATGTTAGCGATATGGTTAGTTCTGGTTAGCTCAACTACACACGTGGACAAAATTGTTGGTACCCTTCGGTCAATGAAAGAAAAACTCACAATGGTCACAGAAATAACTTTAATCTGACAAAAGTCATAATTAAAAAAAAATCTATGAATGTTAACCAATGAAAGTCAGACATTGCTTTTCAACCATGCTTCAACAGAATTATTTAAAAAAAATAAACTCATGGAACAGGCCTGGACAAAAATGATGGTACCCCTAGAAAATACTGAAAATAATGTGACCAAAGGGACATGTTAATTCAAGGTGTGTCCACTAATTAGCATCACAGGTGTCTACAATCTTGTAATCAGTCAGTGGGCGTATATATAGGGCTCCAGGTAGTCACTGTGTTGTTTGGTGACATGGTATGTACCACACTCAACATGGACCAGAGGAAGCGAAGGAAAGAGTTGTCTCAGGAGATTCGAAAGAAAATTATAGACAAGCATGTTAAAGGTAAAGGCTATAAGACCATCTCCAAGCAGCTAGATGTTCCTGTGACTACAGTTGCACATATTATTCAGAAATTTAAGATCCATGGGACTGTAGCCAACCTCCCTGGACGTGGCCGCAGGAGGAAAATTGATGACGAATCAAAGAGACGGATAATCCGAATGGTAACAAAAGAGCCCAGAAAGACTTTTAAAGAGATCCAAGGTGAACTTCATGCTCAAGGAACATCAGTGTCGGATCGCACCATCCGTCGTTGTTTGAGCCAAAGTGGACTACATGGGAGACGACCAAGGAGGACACCATTGTTGAAAACAAATCATAAAAAAGCCAGACTGGAATATGCCAAACTACATGTTGACAAGCCACAAAGCTTCTGGGAGAATGTCCTATGGACAGATGAGACAAAAATGGAACTTTTTGCCAAGGCACATCAGCTCTATGTTCACAGATAGAAAAATGAAGCATATCAAGAAAAGAACACTGTCCCTACTGTGAAACATGGAGGAGGCTCTGTTATGTTCTGGGGCTGCTTTGCTGCATCTGGCACAGGGTGTCTTCAATCTGTGCAGGGTACAATGAAATCTCAAGACTATCAAGGGATTCTAGAGTGAAATGTGCTGGCCAGTGTCAGAAAGCTGGGTCTCTTTTGTCCACGTGTGTATGTTATGAGCACATGCAGTTATTAATAATTTAAGCGCACATTTCTGCTACACAGCGTAGGCCCGGGTGCAAAGAACAACTAGAATTGCTGATCATCAACATTACCTGTTTGTAGTTACATTTAACTTTGTGGAATGTCTGTGAAATAAGTTAATTGAGTCCCAGAAAAAAAGAGACAAAAGGCAAGTTACTGAGAAACAAAAAGGCCTATGTAATAAAAAAAACTAAAAAAAACTAGTCAAACTAGTCAAATTAATATGAAATAAAATATGGAAATGAGTGTATATTTTATTATCACCTTTCCAATTGCATATTTAGGACATTTTGAAAAAAGAAACTCCAACACAGAAATATCATCAACAGTTTAAGCTTCATTCTGATCAGAACATGGCCGGCCTGTACATAAGTTTAATGTGACAAACTGTTATTACGGAAAGTGTTTCATAAAATAAACTCCGAGACAGAGCTGGATTTGGTTGTTTGGATTTCTTGTAAGAGCTACTCTATAATTCTTACAAAAGCCTTTGTACAAAACATTGACAGTGAAAATACATAGAAGAGCCTACTTTTATACTGGATAATACATAGAGAAACACACACACACACACACACACACACACACACACACACACACACACACACACACACACACACACACACACACCTGCTTCACAAATTGGTCAGAAAACATTTGCAAACATGAGTCAATTTTCATCACAGTTCCTTGCGTTCAATTTCAGGTCAAACCAAATGACATGAAATGAGGTAGACAAGTTAATCTGTACTGAAACTAGTGAAAAGCTAAGATAATTCTGATTGCTACTGAGCAAAAGAAAAAGAAAATATGCACTTCCTGTTCTTCTAAAAGATCCCAGGCAGGAGGCGGTAAGGCACAGCGGCTGTGTAGCGCTTCCAGTCCTCGCCGTACTTGCTGCTGCAGCGATGCTCGTCACGGATACAGCGGTGGACCAGCAAGATTGTCATGTAGACGATGTAGAAATAGGGCAGCAGGTGCCCGTTGCTGCATGCCATGCAGTACGCCAGCGAACCCAGCAGGTCGCCCGTGTAGTTAAAGTGACGTGCGGTGCCCCAGAAGCCTGACGTGAGCAGCTTGCTCTTATAAATGCCGCCGCCAGCTGAACGGTACGAGCACTCGATGTAGGTTGGCTTGCGGCCCCAGATGGTGCACTGACCCTGCGTGCGACGGAACAAGTCCTTCTGATGGTTGGCCGAGCGGAAGATGTAGTAGCCCACCAGGCCGAGGGCGAGGACGGCCAAGGCGTAAGGCGTGGAGAGCTGGATTGGGTTGTAGACCAGGTACAGGCCCTGAAACAGAGCAAAGAGAAAGAAAGGTGAGAGATATATAATGTTTGTGGCATAATTTGGACACATTTTCAAATGCATAATAGCTCTGGGTTACTAATTAGCAGTTAGCACCGTCGCCTTGCACCTCCAGGTCCTATTTGCACTCAATTCCCGCATCGGGCCTGTGTGCATGGAGTTTGTATGTTCTCCAACGTGGTTGGTGGGTTCCCTTCCGGGTTCTTCAGTTTCCTTTCAGATTCCAAAGACACGCACATTAGGCTAATTGGCATTTCCAAATTGCCCATAGTGTATGAATGAGTATGTGAATGTTGACCGGAGGTCCTACCACAGTCGTACAAATGGGAATAAACACAATGGTCACCATTGGCCTCCATAGCATACAGATGTTCCTGGATGGATGAATGGATGGACGGATGGGACTTATTAGTAATAATTAGCATAAATAATAGTAATAGTAAAAAAAAACTATATTATTTGAGAGATGCCTCATGGCAGGTGTCCAGGTCCATCCACCTAGGAACCTCTGTAGTCCAACTCAGGCCCGTGAACGCCAAAGGCGACCATTATATTTATTTTAATTTTTATGAATGTGGTAGGACCTCTGGTCAACTTTCACACACTACGGGCAACTTGGGAATGGCAAATAGTACAGTATTTTCTATACTGTACTATGAAACCCCTGAACTAACTTTTGGAAAGAGCTTTAGCCTAATCTGCATGTCTCTGGACGGTGGGAGAAAACCTAGACCATCATCTGTGGGATGAAACCGGAATACACAGAGAAAACCCACCAAGCACAGGGAGACCATTCAAACAGACCCCAGCCAGGAATCGAACCTGGATGCAGGAGGTGCAAGACGACAGTGCTAACCACTAAGCCATTGTGCTGCCTTCATGAACTGGTAAGAGTGGAAATGTGAAAAAAAAGAAAATGTGCTGAAACTTTTGAGATTATATATTATGGCATGCCGTTTAGGAAAATATTCATGAGAGAACTTAATGAAAACTCTGAATATATTGAATGAAACGTGAGAATATTGAATGGATTCCGAATATATTGATTGAAAAATATATATATTGAATGAATTCTGAATATATGGATTGAAAACTGATATATATTGAATGAAAAGTCTGAATATATTGAATGAAAAGTCTGAATATATTGAATGAAACATGAAGTCATCGAAACACAGCGCCATCTTTAGGAAGGATGAGTGAGTCGCACTCAGTATCAGACTACGGATGAAGAAATATATTCGCTATTTCACCGCGGAAGACCGGTGTTATGCGCTAAAATGCCCCCCTGCCCCAGATTCCCCCCCCCCCCCCCCCCTACATAATCTCCGTCAAATATTATATTAGACCAGAAATTTCTAGGTTTATGATTTAGAAATTACAAATGAGACCAAATGGATTTGATTATAAAATAAGCATTATAAAAAAATTACATGTTGTATAGGGAAAAAATATAAATTATTATTTTTTATATACAAGATTTATTTTTTGATATTGCTTATTTAATAATAAAAATAATTTCGTAAAATGTTTCATCATAAATATTTATTTAGTGCAAGCATTTTTGTATTACATGACAAATCCCTGTAAAATAAATGTGCCACAAAATAAACATTATATGGGAATTTGTATTCATGGTCTCGACACCTGTCACGTGCCAAGGGTTAATTATAATAGTTATATCATATTTGATTACAATAAACCTATGAATTTATGTTTTAACATAATATTTGACGAGATTATGTAGGGGGGGTGCAATCTGTGGCAGGGGAGCATTTTAGCGCATAACACCGGTCTTCCGCGGTGAAATAGCGAATACATTTCTTCATCCGTAGTCTGATACTGAGTGCGGCTTGTGCCACCACTTTGGGTCGTACACGCACTCATCAATGTGTTCACCATCTCTTCATTTCTCACAATTGCAGCAACCAAGTTTCGCGCCGACTCACTCATCCTTCCTAAAGATGGCGCTGTGTTTCGATGACGTCATGTTTCATTCAATATATTCAGACTTTTCATTCAATATATATCAGTTTTCAATCCATATATTCAGAATTCATTCAATTTATATATTTTTCAATCAATATATTCGGAATCCATTCAATATTCTCACAGTTCATTCAATATATTCAGATTTCATTCAATATATATCAGTTTTCAATCCATATATTCAGAATTCATTCAATATATATAGAGTTTCAATCAATATATTCGGAATCCATTCAATATTCTCACGTTTCATTCAATATATTCAGAGTTTTCATTAAGTTCTCTCATGAATATTTTCCTAAACGGCATGCCATAATATATATATATATATATATATATATATATATATATAGAGAGAGAGAGAGAGAGAGTGTTGCGTATACCATGAAAAAAGCAGAAAAAGAGAAAAATTGGGTTTAAGATTTTCTTTCGACTATGGCGCAGCAACTTTATAGTTGTTTTGAAAGCCGGTATCAGGTTACAAACTCAATTTGTTAGACCTAGCTAGCAAGGTTTCAGACATCTTTAGGTAGACTGAATGCTTTTACTTACACAGCAAGACCGTTCCAGGAAGTGGCTTAAGCTAACTTAGAAAACATTTAAAGTAAAAGTAAAAAATAATTCCTAGAATATTTATTGTTTTCCTAAAAGCAGAGGTATCAAAGAACCGTATGTCATGTACTCAAATTTTTTCGAAAAGCTACTGTAATTTTCTTTTATATTTTTAGAGTATGTATATTTTTTTTGTTAAAAAAAACAAATTTTGTTTTGTCTCTCAGGTCATATTATTTACAAAATTGTACCATATAGAAGTTTATAAAACTTCTATATGGTAGAAGCATATAGAAGTTTATAAAAATGTTACAAATACATTTTAATGGTTTATACATAACAAAAAAATCATATACTGTAATTCCTATAATACAGTGAAACCTTGGATTACGAGCATAATTCGTTAGGCAAGCAGGCTCGGATTCCAAAACACTTGGTAACCAAATCAAATCTACCCATAAGAAATAAAGAAAACTCAAATAATTCGTTCCACAGCCCAAAAAAATTAATACAGAAAAATAATTAATACAATATATAAAGTAAAAATGAAACAAATTAACCTGCACTTTACGTTTAAAAAAAGTTGAAATAAATCCCAACAGATAAGCGTTTCCGTTTGAGCACGCAGGCGCCGTGTATTTGTGTGTGCAGGTGTGTGTGTGTGTGGAATTAGCTAGCCCCTTCCCTCGCCTCGTCTTATTTTTTTTTCATTTATATATGTTCATACAAATGTTGCCATGCCTCTATAATCCTACAGACGGAGCACTCGAATTTTAGCAAATCGAATGGCACTAGAATTGTAACAAAATCTAAAAATAAAAAATAAAAATAGATAAATAAATTATATATCATATCGGTGATCCCTGGTGATTCCCATCTCTATGACTCAGTAAGGGAAGACAGAGATTTGACAATGTTACTTTTACCACAAATGCACATTAAGTCCTGTAGCTTTATAAAGTGGTGTGTATTATGCACATACCTGTAGCGTGTACAGGAAAGGCAGCCAGACGCAGTCACCCCAGCCAAGATACCAACCGAAGTGATCGTGGCAGATGTCAATTGTTTTTAAATACCAGGCTTCATTCCAGAAGAAATCTAACACATAGATGGCCTAAGTGGAGAAGAGAGATCTATCAGACACAGTACAGACGCAGTACATTCCAGGAAGTAGGAAAAATATTACATGGTGATTTCTGATAGAACTGAACTCTCTCAAGAGTCATCAATCATTCAGCCTGTAATACATTAACACTAATCAACGTTAAAGCAATAGTCCAGTGGTGGCATAACAAGCCACAAGCTGAAAAATCTATTTAGTAGATGAAGAATCATTTCTTTTAAATGTGTTTATTTATCAGTATGTATCTTAAAGGTACATTCCTAACATGCAAATTACACATAGGTACAAAATGGATCAAAGTATTGCAGTATGTGCGGCAGGCATTGTGGATTAGGCATGAATGATTCGTTGGAGGTTCGAATCTTGTTTCCTCCGACAGTCCAGAGACCTGCGTTGTAGGCGGACTGGGGTTTCCAAATTGCCCGTAGTGTATGACTGTATGGTTGTGTGAGTGTGTCTGTGTGTGTTTGTGCCCTAAGTTTCCTTCAAAATAAGCTGCATAGACAATAGGTTAAATTAAATCCACAGCAATCTTTCATAAATATTTGCCCCCTTGAACATTTCCACATCTGGTAGTGTTTGAACTTGGTGATGAAATTGTTCTAATCGGAATCATATAAATATGAAATCTACACAAAATAGCTTCACTTGTGTGTTTGGGTGGGGTTAATATAGTTCGGAAAGCCCTTCTATATTCATATTCTATACTGTACTATGAAACCCCTGAACTAACTTTGGCGTAACTATCAAATTCAATTAATCCAAAGAATTATTTAAATTTAGGAACTGAAAAACAGAGGCCCATGGGCCACATGAATGCTCTATATAACCTCTGTAACCATGAGATACATTTTAATCACAGTTTAACAACTGTCCTTAGATCTGCAAGAAAGTTTTTTAATTATATTTCCTTTTCTCATTTAATAGAAAAAACAAAACTTCAATACTGCCACTTAGTGGTAAAAACGCTCACTTGCAGCACGTTGACCAGGATCATGGAGTTAGTCACATGTCCATAGAGCTCCTGTTGTTTGGCAGCATAGGACAGGTTAATCAAAGTCCAGGCGACGATCCCGGGCCGACCGTTGAAGAAGAGCTTGAAGTCGAACCATTTCCCGATGCGCGGATTGAACTCGATGCCCATCATGAAGTCGTAAAAAACGTTTCCTGTGAATTTGCTGCACGACAACCAAACGGTCAGGTGATAACGGTCATGGTATGGAATGGAATGGAATGCAAATGACTAAGAGATACTGGTACTGGTACTGATACTGGTACTTACCAGTCTTCTGGGTTGGTCGGGAACAAGTAGGCTTTGAAAAAAGCGAACATGGAGACGGTGTAGCCCAGGATGTTGGTGCACCACAGCAGCGGGATCCAGTTGTCAAAGATGATGGTGGGAGAGAACAAGTGGAAGTGATACGCATTGGCCGCCCATAAAGCGTGCGTTATAATCCAGCACTGCAACCCGTTGATCTGATACTTATTAATCAGACCTGAAAGAAGGAAAACAGCATGTGTTTATTACGTTTTTGGAAAAAGGTGTCTTAAGTGTCCGTTGTTTATGACAGTCAGAGATAAAGCTATCTAACATAGCGATCAAGTCTTCCTTCTCTGTAACAAAAAACTGTATTACATCTTTACTTATTTCAAGCGAGAAAAGTACACAAATCCCGAGTAAAAGCAGATATATCCTTGGTAAAGTATTACTCAAGTAAAAATACTCAAGTACTGTAACGGTAAAAGTAGTTTTTCTCCTAGAGAAAGCACAAAAGTATGTAAATTCCCTTTAGTATCTAATCTATTAAGCTTGTATTACAGTAGCTTCCTGTAGCCTTTAAGTCCTAGTAAAACACCTGCTACATGACTTAGTGTTTCAAGAAGGGAATGCAAAACATGCAATTACACCAAATAGCCAGCAGGTGCTTTTTTTTTTTCGCTTTAAATGCTACACACAACGCTGGTTACAGAACACAACGGCATTCAGAAATGCAGTGAAGTAGAAAGTACAGATATCTGTTGTAGGAAGTAGTGGAGTAAAAGTAAGTCTCCTGCCATTCACAAAAGTAAGACACGTTCATTCGCACAGTACGGGCAATTTGAGAACGGCGGTTAGTCTAATCTGCATGTCTTTGGAGTGTATGAGGAAACCGGAGGAAACCCAGTGAGGATGAGGAGAATTCCATGCACACAGACCTGAGGCACAAATCGAACCCGGACCCTGGAGGTGCAAGACGACAGCGCTAGCCAGTAAGTAAAATACACATACTGTATGTGAAGACTGTGAATGTAAAGGTACTTAGTTACCTTTTACCTCTTACAATAACAAGCACTATGTTGTTTTGCAGGTGTTACTACTGTATGACTGTGTAAAAAGAATGCAATGTTGTCCTTTAATATATAGCAATCACTTTTCTTTTTTCTTTTTTTTACCAAATTGCTGTTGGATAAAAGGAATAGGACTCTTTGGGACTTGCTAATACTAGAAAATTATTATTTTTTCAGTCTATTAAAAAATATTGTCTAATAGTGTCTAATTGTAACTCATTTTCCTGTTCGTGTTTTCTTCATGTGTGTCTGAATTGCTTTTCAGGTTTATCCTTTTCAAAATATTTATAAATTATAATCGCTTATTAGACAGACCATATAGTACAGACGAACAGTAATACAGCATTGTTTACATGCTCTCAACTCAAAATGTCAGAGTTTACTATATTTTAAATGCAAAACCTACAGAATCTAAAAAATTTGTAAAGCTGGTTGACACCGAGGCTGTTGAACTCTTTACCTGCTGGTGTACGAGCTCCTTCCTGCACCCCTCCAACATAACCTGGCAGGAACTTGTGGGTAATATCTGGAATGCACATATACAGCACCACCTAGTGGAGAAAATGCAGGTGTCAACGTTGAAGGAATTATTTCCTGAATATCATTTTCCTCTAGACATAGGAAAAGCTGATAATGAGACACTAATGAGAGGTTTCAGGCATTTCAGTGGCGTATCCGGGTTTCCAATGACATGAGAATGATATCTCTCAGATACGCGGTGACCTTTTTATGATGTTTAACCCTTAAAAACTACCTAGTGACATGCTATCTAAGCTCAGGGTTATGAACTTGTTCACCTGCTCTAATTCCTCCCTTTGTTTCGGAACTAATATTTCTGCTTTGAACAGTTAACCAACAGCAATCCAACAGCAATTTGGCAAAAAAAAAAAAAAGTGATTGCTATATACAGTGGAACCTTGGATTACGAGCATAATTCATTCCGGAAGTGGGCTCGTATTCCAAAACCACTCGTAGACTTTTCCCATAAGAAATATTGAAAACTCTAATTATTCATTCTACAGCCCAAAACAATAAATACATAAAAATAATTAATACAACATATAAAGTAAAATTTAAACAAATTAACCTGCACTTAACATTTTTAAAAAAAGTAAAAAATAAATTATGTTTTTAAAAAGACCAAAACATATAATTAAATTCTTATTTAATTCAATTTGACAAAAAACAGGGTACACTTAGTTATGAGCAATATTTTGCAATGTTTACCAATAAAGGAATAAGTATGATGCTTTCTTATCTAACTTCTTCCTTAAAAATACTGAAACACTGTTTGTAACAGGCACCTGCGGCATTTCCAAGAATGCTCAGCCAAATACCAACCTAGAAACCGAATCCCATGACCCACTACCACCTTCTAGGTCTTGGACTTTAAATCACAAATATCTACTTCCAAAGCTTCATGACAATGCAAGACTTTTCAGTCATATGTGCTGATAGATCGTTTTATTTATGAACACTAAAAAAATCCAGCTCAGACAGGTACTATCTGCAAAAACAGTCCCAAACTGGTCAGACTGGTAGACCATCTTTGCCAACTGATATGCGCTGATAGAATGGAAATGTTGTGGGAATGAAGCTACTAATGATCCAGGAGACAGGTTGTTTTTCAGAAAGGAGAAATAATGCCAACAGAACATCTCAAATGTTTCATTTTCATTTTTTTTCTACCCGAGACGTTATAACTATATAGATAAAAGAACCAGTTTGTCTGTATGTCTAAATAAATCATTTAAAAACATAATTCTGCAACTACTGTCAAACAAATCGAAAAGGTGTGCAGTTGCAAGAATGGTGTAAGTTCGAACTCATTCATTGCTTCTTGGGAGTTTAAAAGAGGTTAAAAAATATCAACACAATATTTCATTGTAATTTTTATTGTTGTAACGTGAACGTTTTTACCTGGAAGGTGACCCAGGCGGCGTAGATTTTGCTGGCGGTCCAGGTGACAGAGCGCGCTTGCTTCAGGATACTCAGTGGACTGGCGTCTCCGTTGTAAATGTCCAGCAAAACTAAGCTGACGGAGCACTGGTACTGATCGCACGCCATGATGAAGAAGAAGACGATGAACGGGGCGAAGCAGAGCAGCAGAAGCACGCTGGTCAGCGAGAACCAGTCCACCTCCCTGGTGAAGAAATGGATGAAGAAAGTTAGGGAACGTATCCAGCTCTTGTTTATAGTGGCATTACTGAATGAATGTCACGTGCAACCGAAGGATAAACTGAAAAGCCTTAGCAGTTAGCCCGTGTAGCGTGGATGGTAAACCCAAACACAGAAGCAGCACGAATAGGCAGGATAACCACGCGATTAGTCTAAGAACTCTCTTACGCAAAGAGCAAGGATCTACACAAATGAACCCGCGTTCTAGCAACACACACTCAATCAAAGAAGCAACCCGAATCGGTGAGTACTCACAGAATAGTCGGCGTAGCGTCAGCATGGGTGACGCTGGGCCATGGGTGATGTCGTGAAGGGTTTGAGTTGTGAGGTATGGAATACCGGATGGATCCGGAGCGCCGCATGCAGCTGGAGCCGGTAGGTGACAGGATTGATGCAGAGGGTGACGCGGTAGGGGCCGATGAACCTTGGTGATAATTTCTTTGATTCTGTATGGAGGTGCAGGTTCTTTGTGGACAGCCACACCTTGTCACCTACATGGTACAATTGTCCCGGAGGGTGTCGACGGCGATGTTGCGTGGTGTAACGAGTGTTAGCACATTGGATTGCTTCCTTGGCTAGGACCCACGACCGTCGACACCTGCGGACCAACTGTTGGGCCGCGGGTATCTCAACCTCTGGTTCTTGATGTTCGAACATCAGAGGTTGGAAACCCTAGCATACCTCAAAGGGACTTAACTTGGTGGCGGAGGAAACATGGAGGTTATGGGAAAGTTCAGCCCAGATGAGGTAGCGGGCCCAGGAGCGCTGACGGTTGGCGACAAAGCATCTCAGGTAGCGCTCCAGTTGTTGGTTGGTCCGTTCCGTCTGACCATTAGTCTGAGGATGGTAACCTGATGAGAGACTGCAGGTGGAATTGATTAGACGGCAGAAGGCCTTCCAGAATCGTGCAGTGAACTGGGGCCCCCTGTCCGAGACGATGTCCTTGGGGAACCCATGCAGATGAACTACGTGCTCTAAAATCAGCTCGGCTGTCCTTTTAGCTGACGGGAGTCCGGCGAGGGCCACCAGGTGCACAGCTTTAGAGAAACGATCCACAATGGTCAAGATGGCATTTTTCCCTTCGGAGACCGGCAGGCCCGTGATGAAGTCGATGGCAATGTGTGTCCAGGGCCGACGGGGAACAGGAAGCGGTTGGAGTTCCCCGGGTGTTGGTTGATTGGTGTCCTTGGCCCTGGCACACACTGGGCACGCCTGAACAAACTTGCCGATGTCCTTGGCCATAGATGGCCACCAGAAGGCACGCTGCACATATTGTAGGGTGCGCTGCGTGCCTGGGTGCCCTGATAGAGGGGTGGAATGTCCCCATTGGATGACTTCAGTCCGGGTGTTCTTGGGGACATAGAGTCGTCCAGGCGGCACACCTGCCAGTTCGTTCTCTGCGGCTTGTGCTTGGCGAACCCTCGTCTCCAGTTCCCAGCGAAGTGGGGGGATGATCTTGGAGGGGGGAAGAACAGGCGCGGGGTATGATAGGTGGAAATCATAATGTTCAAAGAACAGAGCCCACCGCCCCTGCCTTGGGATGAGCTGTTTGAGGTTCCGGATGGTGATGAGATTCTGGTGGTCAGTCCAGACGATAAATGGCTCCCAGTGTCACCATTCCTCCAATGCCCACTTTATGGCCAGCAGCTCGCAATCCCCTACCCCGTATCACTGCTGAGTGGGGTCAAATTTTTTGGAGAAGAAACTACAAGGGTGTAGCTTCTGGTTTGGACCTCGTTGGGAGAGAACAGCCCCGGCACCCACATCCGAAGCATCCACCTCCACAACGAACGGTTTGTTTGCATCTGGATGGAGAAGAATCGGGGCGGTGGTGAATCGACGGCAGAGCTCGTGGAAGGCGGAGATGGCGGTAGAGTTGAGTTGGAAATGATGAGACGATGGCCGAGTCAGAGCGGTTAATGGTGCTGCAACCGTACTGTAGTCCCGGATAAAGCGACAATAGAAGTTCGCAAACCCGAGAAACCGTTGAAGTTGTCTGAGAGTCTTGGGTAGGGGCCAATGACGTACAACTTCTAGCTTCTGTGGGTCCATGGCCACACCCTGGGACGAGATGACAAAACCCAGGAACGTGGTGGAGCGCTCGTGAAAAGCGCACTTCTCCAACTTACAGTACAGCTGGTGAGCGAGCAGTATCTTAAGAACCACTCTGACGTGTTGAACATGTTCTTCAACGGAGCGAGAGTAGATAAGGATATCATCCAGGTAGACGAATACCCATCGGCCCAACATGTCCCAGAGAACGTCATTGATGAAACGTTGAAAAGCTGCTGGTGCATTACAGAGACCAAATGGAATGACTGAACTCTCGTAATGCCCAGTGGGGGTGATGAATGCCGTCTTCCACTCATCGCCCTCTCTGATACGCACCAAGTTGTAGGCGCTCCGGAGGTCCAACTTTGTAAAGATGGTGGCACCAGAGAGGGCGTCCAGGGCAGAGTTGGTAAGAGGCAATGGGTGTCGTTTTTTTACGGTGATGTTGTTAAGCCCCCGATAGTCGACACAAGGACGTAGTTCGCCGAATTTCTTCTTTACAAAGAAAAATCCCGCGGCGGCGGGCAAGGAGGAGGGTCGTATGGTGCCTTGGCGGAGAGCTGAGGATACATACTCCTCCATCGCCTGCGTCTCAGTGGTGGAGAGAGAGTACAGGTGGCCGCGGGGGGGAACAGAACCTGGCTGAAGTTCAATGGCCAGGTCGTAGGGGCGATGAGGAGGAAGGTGGGTGGCGTGTCTTTTGCAGAAGACTTCAGCCAGGTCCCGATAAGCCTCGGGGATGGCGTTGGTGTTGACATCAGGGGCCTCGGACTCGCTAGAGCACGTCCCAGCCGGTGCCTGCAGGCAGAGTTCGAGACAGGTCGGCCCCCATTGGAGGATCTGGTTCTGAGACCATGAGATGAGAGGATAATGCTGCAGAAGCCAGGGGTGTCCGAGGATGATGGGTGGAGAGGAGATGGAGGTGAGGTGAAATCGTTTCCTGGTGTTGGTCGATGATGAGGGTTATGGGTCAAGTCTGGGCGATGATGGGGCTGGAGGAGAGGGGCCGACCGTCGACAGATGTAATCCGAACTGGCTGGGATAACGCTTCAGTCTCCAACCCCAATCTTTTGGCATATGAAGCGTCAATAAAGTTTCCCGCGGCACCGGAGTCGATGAACGCAGAACTTTTGACTCGTTTGTGGCCAAATTGGAGGTGTACCTGAACCGTGAGACGAGAGACGCTGGGCGTAGTGGCGGAGAGATGGAGGGAGCAGTTCACCGGGCCTGGGCGTTTCCCGGGCGAAGAGGGTAGATGGCTCTATGGTGCGCTCCTGACCCACAGTAGGCACAAAGTCCCTCCCTGAAGCGTCGTTCTCGCTCAGCAGCGTTCAAGGAGGCGCGTCCTAATTGCATGGGTTCCCCGGCTCCGGTGTCAACCACGGCGGGAGGTGGAGATCCGGTGGGTTCCATAGCGGTGGTGATGAAGGCTGGTGGTCGGGATGTGGCGTGTGAAAAAGATGACGTGATGGGCGGCAGGGTCCGGGGGGCTGGCCTCGGACGGGAGAGCAGGCGCTGGTCAATCCGGAGAGCGAGCTGAATCAGTCCCTCCAGTGTGGTCGGAAGCTCCCGTCCGGCGAGTTCATCTTTTATGCGTGAAGCCAGTCCCTCGTAGTAGGCCGTCCGGAGGGCGGCGTCTCCCCAGGTGGTCTGCACAGCGAGAGTATGGAAATCCGCGGTGTAGCGACCCTCCCTGCCGCAGATGGTACAATTTCATATCGGTCTCCACCTCAGCAGCAGGATGTTCAAATGTTAGCTTTAGTCGACGGGTGAATTCTCCATATGAATAAGCAGTGTCTGAATCTGATCGGAGAACCGCCGTTGCCCACTCACCTGCCTGCCCGGATAGCAACGAGACGAAAAGCGCAACGCGCAGTCGGTCTGTGGAGTATCTGGTGGAATTGAACTCAAACACAAGATCCAATGCGGTTAGAAAAACGCTGCATTTCCCATCTGTGCCATCCCACTTATCCGGTAGAGCTATGAAAACATCAGAAGAGGAGGAGGGCGGCGCTGCAGCCGCTGCGACGTGCTTGTCAACAGCCGACTGAGCAGCCACCACACGGAGGGTCGCGTTCTCCTGCCGTAACTCCGCCACCTCGCAGCGCAAGGCCGCGACGTCTTGGAGGTCCTTTCGGAGAGACGCGACTTCACCACGGAGCTTATTGATCAGTTCGGCATGTTGGTCAACCACATCACAGAGGCGAGCAAACTCCGCTGGGTTTACTGCTATTGGCTCAGTCATTCTGTCACGTGCAACCGAAGGATAAACTGAAAAGCCTTAGCAGTTCGCCCGTGTAGCGTGGATGGTAAACCCAAACACGGAAGCAGCACGAATAGGCAGGATAACCATGCGATTAGTCTAAGAACTCTCTTACGCAAAGAGCAAGGATCTACACGAATGAACCCGCGTTCTAGCAACACACACTGAATCAAAGAAGCAACCCGAATCGGTGAGTACTCACAGAATAGTCGGCGTAGCGTCAGCAAAGGCATGGGCGAACTCAATGACTGAGCAATGTGAAGCGCCATTTTGTCTCCTTTTATGCTTCCTGGAAACCCGACCGTACTACTTCCGGGTCCTAGTGCCGGTCGTGTTACGAGTGTACATGACAGTGAATTATTTATCTTAAAGCATATTAATATGTAATCATCATTAATTATGTAGTACCTACTGTCAAGCGTTTACATTCTCTTAATTGACACATAAACTAAGTCTGATGTTTAAGGAAGAAATATAATTTAGTAAATGTCATCCTTTTACCCATGCTCATGCCCATTTTTAACACCTTGAATCAATTTACCATGCTCTCCCCCATTGGCCCGCCTCCGCTTTCTTCTTCTCCTTCTTCCCCACATTGGTGCCACCGGGCCGAGGCTTATGGCGCTTTCGGACACCCTCTGAAGTTCCCATGGACGTCTAAGAAAGAAAAAGTGACAGAAACACACATGGTACAGGACATGATCTGACACCAAGCAATATGAGAATTTGACAGCATTTTGTAATCTGAAAACACTGGTTTGATGCCGATCATCACTGAGGACTATAAGGACATCGGGACTGGATCATCTTTAGTCTGTAAAGAGGTAACCTCTATACCACACCCAGAAACCAAGGTCAAGGGTGCTGAAAGGACTTAGGACTTAATGATAACATGTTATATAATGTGCACTAACATCTGTAATAAAGAACTTGGCCAAAGAGAATGATAAAGACTGTTCCCACCCTTTCAGAATGTACAGTAATGCAGGGGTACTTCTGAAAGTGCATGTCATGTCAGACGTGTTTTGTTTTTTATATGATAAAATGCATTGATATTTGACAACTGTGATGAAATTGCATCGCATCCAGGCAGAGTGGCTTTTGACTTTTTAAGGACCTCTTTGGCACTTTTATTTGTATTTGTATGAATAAGAAGAGTGGGCTCAGGTGACTTAACACCCGTGTGTGAAGTCTAATGATCACTAATCATTATTATTCCAAATGACCAATCAGTTTTATTTTCTTTGGCTTTGTCCCTGTTATCCTCGGATCGCCACATCAGATCATTTGATTAGCCTGGTACAGGTTTTGCCCCTTCCTGTCACACCCTTCCCAATTTTAATCTGGGATTTGGACTGGCATTGCATTCACTGGCTAGGTTGTAGCAGGTTGTAAGGTCCCAAGGACCAGATATAGGCGACTTGGCGCTGGTGATGTACAAACCCGCACTCTTTAACCAGCAACTCAGAGCCTCAAACACCTTAGCCATCACAGCCCTCCCTCCCAGTGACCAATCACTAAACTCAGTACTTCCCAATGACCAATCATGAACCACGATTGTATTTTTACCCTTTGAAAGGCTTGGTTCTTTGTTTTAAACTTCCTTCCTGGTGATATTTCTAAGTATATTAAGTTCCTCAATCTGTGACTGCTTCTTTCATTTTTATTTCCAAAATACTCACTACCACTACCGCCATAACCAACTGTGATTTCACTCTATTGTGTAACAAAGTAAGAAACAAAACCAGTCCGGTGGTGATTTATTTATTTATTTATTTATTTAAATAGAAGACATTTAGCCACGCGGCCTCGATCGTGCAGCTTCCCTGAAACGGCTCAACTAACTCCTAACAGAAATATGTGCTTCCAATCACACCTCGCTGACTGTCAGGTTATATAAACTCACCCTGTCCTCACACACCAAGTAGTTTTCATTTTGTGAAAAGTTACTTTGCCCTGCCTTGTCTTTACAGTCCTGCCCCTTGCCTATTTTTCTGATATCTAGAACTGCCAAGTGCAAGTGCCTCTGAACTCTGGTCACTGATCGACCAGCTCCTGCAGGAATGAAATTCCAGTCCTACCGTTCGTTGATGGTTGGTTTGGCAGTTCAATAAATCGGTTTAAGTCGAATAATACACCTGGGCACCTTTTAACGGGATGATGTCCTACTAGAAACTGACTTGAGATGTCGCACTTCTTCATGCATTAGAACAGTTACGCTGAAACATCCTGGGATAGACACTGGAGTTACTAAGATCCTGACCAGCATGAAGTGATTACTGAAGATGAATGAATGAATGAATGAATGAATGAATGCTATAAACTTGCACATTTTGTTGTTTATTGCAAGAATACAACTACATCACAAGATTGAACTGTTTAATAATACTGCTTTAATCATTCAGCCTTTTAACCCCATTTTGACTTATGCATATCTGTAACACACCTTATTCAACTCCAATGCACCAATTATTATACAATAATAGAAACCTCATTCATTTATTCTATTTCTATTATATAATAGAAACAAAAAAAATCGATATGCATTTGATTTAAAAGAGGCCCAATAACAGTACGATATTACAACTATGAAATGATACTACTCACTTATCTGTAGAGCACGAAGCAGAACACAGGTCTACCTTTGAACGATCATCTGCTAAAGATATTGATGAATGCATTGAAAAGTGGGACGGGACATGTGCAGAATTACAGCTCCGCCCTCACCTTGTTTACGTCCAATCAGAATGAAGCAAATAAGGTCTCAATTTCTGTGATTGGACAGCGCGGTCCTGACGCCATAAGCGCCTGATGAGACTAGTGCCAGAGCAGCGCGGTGCCCGTGTTTAGAGCGTCAGAGCTGCGCTACGTTTACGCAGCGTATTTGATTACATATAATAACTATGTTCAGAAGAAATACAGACAGGGTATAATGAATTAAATATAAGTAAACTTACTTAATTAGAGATATGTGGATATATGTTTGAAGTACATATTTAAAGCAAATGATACACTTACTAGATCATCATATAATGTTCTAAGAAAAAAAAAAAACATAAAAAATAAGTTGCACTTATGTTGCACAACATGCACTTAGAGTTTATAATAGGGGAAAACATTGTAGTCCTTGGTTTAGAATAAGTAAAATAAAACGTTTTGGAAAGCCGATGACACAATCCAACTTGTTATAAAAAAAGTTTGAATACTGTATTTGATGTGAAGCCTACTTAAATTAACGTTTGGTAACATTTTTAGATGTACAGTGTTAACACATAAAACCACACTAGCTTAGTACATGATATTTAATATAATTTAATCTTAAAAAAGTCAATAGAAGCAAATGGATTGAAAGACCACTTTTAGATGTCAATCAAAAATATCTGACTTATCTAAACTTTATCTAAAGACTAGAGAAAAAAGAAAGAAAATGTCTGTTGCTGTTTTGGCATAAGAGTTCATGTACCTCTAAATGGATAAAAAGTGACTATACATATTTAAAGCAAATGATGCACTTACTAGATCATCATAAAATGTTCTAATAAAAAAAAATACTGCAACCTCTAAATGGATAAAAAGTGAATGAATGGTTGCCTTTTTTTTTTTTGGCAAATTGTTTGACCTGAAAAATTCCAGAGAGGCATGTACTGTAGATTAAAAGTCCACATTAATATCACATTCAGAATTTTTGGTTAAAAAAATACTTATAAGACGCTATCAGTCATTTAATCCTTTAATTCTTTATTATTCATTTTTCTTTTGCAAGTATTGCATTCCTGTTTGAATACATGATTTTATATTATTTAAGAACACTATATGGATTCGTTTCTGTTAATCAACTAAGCACCAGTAGTCTTTTTTTTTTTTTAAAGAAAGTTTTTGTACAAAATCTATTTTTAAAAATTAGCTCCATGCATCTTTTGGCAAATAAAAAGGATTGGAAAACCGTTGCCAACTGCTGGCAAATTGTTTGACCTGAAAAATTCCAAACACACGAGGATTCATTAATATCACATTCAGAAAAATGATGTTTATAGTTTAACTACTTATAAGACTCAAAACTACATGAATAAAATGTGATATATAGATTTCTTGAAGCTACAAGCTATTTATGTTTGAATTTTTTAATTCATTTTTTTATTCATTTTCCTTCTGCAAGTATATGCATTTCAGTTTGTTCACAAGATCAAATTAGATGTTAGTAAAGAAGAATGTAGGGATTTATTCCTTTATGTTAAAAAAAAATCAACAAAACAGCAACATTTATGTGTTTTCTTTAAGGAAAGTTTAAAAAAATATTTTTTGGCAAATAAAAAAGAAATGAAATTACATTATGTGTATTTTGGCAATTACAGTAGAAAGTTTTATAAAATCGTTTTTATTCGTTTAATCGCAATTGTTGGCAAATTGTTTGACCTGAAGGATTTCACAGAGGCATGAGGATTAAAAGTTTGCATTAATATCACATTTAAAAGCACATTACAAAAAAAAAATTATTATATATAATAATTAAAAAATATATTATAAACTACTTAGAAGACTTGACATTACATTCAGAAATTGTTCTATAGTCCTGAAGCTACAGTATGAGTTTTTAGTTTAAGTTTTCATGAGAAAATTTTTGTACAATATTTGTTTGATCTTTTGGCAGTAAGAAAATATACTATATTGATTATTTACCCAACACCCATCTGTAGCATTTTAATAGTGCATTTATTTCGTCTTAACGTTTCGTTATTTGTAAATAAATAAAGAATGAAAAAGTTCACATCAGTTTTCCTAAAAATATCAATTTCAGAACTGGAGCGTTGTCTCCAGGGGGCGGGGTTTAGATACCCGGAAGTGACCTCGCAAGAACAGTGAGAGAGGCTCGCGCGCTGATCTGCTCGTGCAGTTAAATAGAGTTTGTTGTTCAGTTTAACACCATGGGGCGGAAAGTCACATTAGCAACCTGCTCTCTCAACCAGTGGGCTCTAGACTTCGACGGCAATTTACAAAGAATACTGAAAAGTAAGTTGTGTTTTTTAAACGTTTACTTTCGGTTTGGAAGTGAAGGATTGATTGCAGAAGTTATTACAGTAGACGAGAGCAGCATGTCCAGGGCAGGGTGTGTTGTTGTCGAGTAAAGCTGACTTACTTTAACTGCACTCTCTGAAACAGGTATTGAGATAGCCAAGTCTAGAGGAGCCAAGTACAGACTGGGACCAGAACTGGAAATCTGGTAATAACTTTATTAGCTCTTTATATTCTCTATAACAGAAGCCTTGGCAATAATTCAGATTGCATGGTTCATCTTAATGCACTTTGCCTTTTCTATAGCAACAACCCATGCACAGAATGAATGCATGGTGGATACTTGAATAAATGTTTCTAGGACTTGGAGGAGTTTTCTTTTTTCTATTGTTGATTAATTTCACATTACAACATAAACCAGTATGAGCAGTATGTTATAACTAATAAAATAGCCCACCTTTGTCTGAATGAGCATTTAAATGATTTGAAACCCCCACTTAAAAAAAATAAAATAATAATGTCACATAATGTCATCATAAGTGGGAGTGTCCTTCTGCAATTAATCATTATTTTTAATTACTATTTATTAATAACTATTCAATGCAATTTTATCTTATTTGTATAGCACTTTTAATAATGGTGATTGTCCAAAAGCATCTTTACACAATAATAAAAATAAAATAAATATTTCCATGAAATATGAGAAAATGTATATGAATCAAAATGATCAGTTTGTCCCTGATCAGCGGAGGGCGACGGTGGCAAGGAAAAACTCTCTGAGATGGCAATAGGAAGAAATCTTGAGAGGAACCAGACTCAACACGGAACCCATCCTCATTTGGGTGATATCAGATAGCAGGGATTGTTTTGCAATCCTACAGAAGATGACAGAATTATTTATTCGTTTTTAAGCTTGTGGTTAAACTTGGACATTGGATTGGATTGTCTGTGCCAGTGTGAGCCAGTGAAATGCCAGACTAAATGAACAAATGTGAATAAATTTAAAATAAAATAAAAAACTAAAATATGAATCATGATTTTTCTCTGTGGGAATTGAGATCACAGTTCTCTTACATGATTTTTATTTTTTAAACAGTAGCTCAGATTTCATGGTTTATCTTAATGCACTTGATGAATGCATGGTGAATACAACTAACCATTATTCTATAATTACTAAGTGTAACTATCTGAATAATGTGGAGTTTCTGGATTTAAACTTGGACTGGGTGTCTGTGCCAGTTTAAGTTTGTTTTTTTTAACGTCAGATTAAATATGATGTACTGTAGCAATCTGGGATTGTTGTCAAGTAAATAAACGAGCAGGAGAATGCAGGGTGATGTATGCACAAGTGAATCGCTGTTTTTTTGGGTGTACTTCTCAATCGAGATTGTGATTCTAATTATTCATTTTTATTAATCGTGCAGCCCTAGCCTCTCACCTCCTTTACCCAAAACAAAACAAACGTAAATTGTGCTTTTCCATCACTAGTGGCTATGGCTGTGCTGATCATTTCTATGAATCCGACACACTACTACACTGCTTCCAAGTCCTCAAGGTGCTACTGGAGTCCTCTGAGACGCAGGACATTATCTGCGATGTTGGCATGTGAGTGTTTAAATTGCTCAATTATTATGTACAGTTAATTAAATTTCGAGAGTCAAAATAATCCGCACTCCGAGTTCTGAATTTATTTAAATTTATTTTTAAAAAGACAAATAAATTTAGTCAATTAGTCAACAAACTTTTGTATTCCCTCATCAAAAATTGTTTTACGTTGAGCTGTGAGCCAGGAATGCCCCGCAATCTTCACTTTTTCATCAGAAGTGAGTCTTTGTGTCATGTCTATCTCGAAGGAAGCAGACGCAGAAGCAGGTTCCATTTTTACTTGCTTTATTTTTTCCTTTGTGTTTTACGTGTAAAGAAAATAACCAAAATAAAAAGCCACAATAACTTCTCCCCAGCTGGGGTCTGCAGGCGGGAAAAAACAAAAGACAAATAAACTAAACAGGCTCGTAGGCCAGCGGACCAGGTCCGGGGTGATGACTCCTCACCTTACAAAACAGAACCACACCTGCAGACACCGCTCAGTCCTGGGGGAAATAGAGAGGAGAAAATGCACATCAGAGTCATTCTAAAAGCAGACAATACGGAAGGTGCACAACAGTGAACAGACAAAGTGCTACGAGTTCGACCGGAATATATAGGTAGACACACGGGGGGGGGGGGGGGGGGGGGGTGGTACACAGGTGCTCTTCATTAGTGTTAAAGTGTAGACAGTACACACGTAGACACACTAGGTGGGGACAAAGGGTCAACTCAGTAATCCGGTGAGCTAGATCTTATTTCCCCGTGCTGCGGTGGTACAGATGTTACACTTTGTCTTCGTAGAGCTGCCTTCAGAGAACCAAACAGGTCAAAGTCCGATGCAGCGTGATCAGGACTATAGGCAGGATGCTTTAACACCTCAAAACAAAGTTTTGCAGAGTGTGGGCAGATCACAGTGCTCTTGGATAGCAGTTCTTTGCATTTAATTTGAAGTTTAGGCTTCAGCTCTTCAATAAGCATCTCACTGTCACAAGCACTGTTGAACCTTTTCCCTGATATTGTTCCAATACTGGCTCTTTGGCTTGTAGTGATGAATTCGTGTCTCACCAGTAATGATTCTCTTTAAGAAACTTTCACCTTCCTTAGAGTGTTGGTCCGAGTTTTGTTTGCAGATATCCAAATGCTTCTGTTTATGCTCTTCCGTGGGCACGCTTCTCTTCTTTTGTGCAAATAACATGTGGGGCATCCATTTCTGTTACCACATTAATGGATGAACTGACATAACACATTCACACCTGGACAGCAGTAACTGGGGAGACTGTAGTCTTGAAAGGAAAGTGCTGATAAGACTTTCCTTTCAAGACTAAGATAAGAAGTTTCAATATAATCGGAGTGCAGATAATTTTTGACTCACCATCGTATTATTTGAGTATTAGTTTGCCAATTAAAGATTTGTGTTTTCCCCCTCTACAGGCCTGTTATGCATCACAACGTTCGCTATAACTGCAGGGTCCTGTTCCTGAACAAGTCAGTCTTTGGTATTGACAAATCAAATAAGTATAAAAGTCATATTTATTTACCACCTGGTATAGTTTTGACATGATCATGTGGATAAACTGTCAATACTGTATGAATTAGTGAAGGTGAAATCTGCTTTTGTTTTTGTGACAGGAAGATTTTATTGATCCGGCCCAAAATGCATTTGGCAAATTATGGCAACAACAGGGAGTTTCGCTGGTTTTCTCCTTGGAGCAAGCCCAGGTACATGAACACCTCAGTGTCCGGATTATTTAAGTTTTCCAGAAAATCAGTCATGATTAGAGATTAATGATTTCAGTTCAAGTTTGTAGGTGGATGCTTTTTAAAAAATGTTTTATTCCTGATTAATTATTTTCTTCTGCTCGGACATCACAGAGGAACATTGTTAGGATTTTGCTGTTAGTGTTAAAAATAAGAGAAGGAGCAAGGGATTCTTTTCTTAATCAAATTTTTGTAAAATTGAAGTAGTGGACATGTTGATGCAAATGTCCGACTCAAATTTCCAGAATGCAATGCAGCTACAGTATTGCAAAAGTGCTGCGTCACCCCTCATTTCTTGCCTCAAGAGTTGGACATTCTTGCATTGTTAATGTAAACTTGAGGACTAGTTCTCCTGGCTTTCTGTGTCAGACCTTTTTTGACTCTCGTTTTAGTCGCTGTACCTGAGCAGTTTCAAAGGTATTTTTTTTGTTTGTTAAGCCACCTATGAATCAATCATTAAGTGACCTATGAATCATTCAAGCATAAAAAAACTAAGCTAACTTAAGACATGAACCAGTGGGAAACGGGTGCAGATGTTAACATACGATCAGGCCGGTGATTTTATACTGGTGATGCTAAATGCTGAGTGGTTGGAAAAGACGAGAGGGGAAATAAGTTTATTAATGAGTTTATTACATAAACAACCAATTTTAAAATGGTATCTTAAGGCACTTTGTAGTCTATCACATTAAAACATGTTTTGTGAAATTTACATCATATTATTAAATTTAATATGAAGACGTGAGAGTTTGCATGTTCTCCCCGTGCTTGGCGGGTTTCCTCCGGGTACTCCGGTTTCCTCCCACAGTCCAAAGACATGTAGGTTAGGTTAATTGGCGTTCCCAAATTGGCCGTAGTGTGTGGATGAGTGTGTGAGTGTGTGTGTGTTTGCGAGTGCCCTGCGATAGATTGGCACCCTGTCCAGGGTGTACCCCGCCTTGTGCTCTAAGTCTCCTGGGATAGGCCCCCTGTGACTCTGGATTAAGGACTAAGCGGTATAGAAGATGAGTGAAGAAGTGAGGGGTGGCTCCGGATTCTTTTCACCGTACTGCCTATGATGCAGTTCTGCAACATACAGGAGAGATATTCTCTAAGACAATGATGTTCATGGCAGGATTAGCATGACCGCTACTTCAGATGACATGCCAATCATTAATAAACAGATTGTTCAGGCTGGATTTTTTTTGCTCTAAGACTGTCTTTTCTTCCTCCATTATAAGCAGCTCTACTGTGCTTCATTTCCACAGACATGTCGAGGAGTACTTTTTGCCAAGAATGATCCAGGATGTGACAGGACAAGTAAAACACTTCACTTTACTCCACCCTAGATATGTTTTAAGAAAGAAACAAGTTAGAGCACAAAAGATCCTTGCTCAGATGTCGTCCATCCCTGTTTGGGAACAGACTTTTATCCACACCTTGGCCTCAAGTACTAAATGAAGCTAAATTTAGCATGCCAGTTTGATCACTGTTAATGTACGGGACCGCTCCTTTGTAAACATGGTTTGAGATTAATTTACTGTAACAGTTTACTTAATTTTTATGGAAATGTTCAGATCTTTTTGTAATAATCATTTTCTGTAGGTGACCGTCCCATTTGGTGACGCAGTCCTGTCCACTAAGGACACATGCTTAGGGAGTGAGATCTGTGCTGAACTGTGGAATCCCAGGAGGTACTGCACTTGAAGTCTACACAATGTTACGCAAGACTGCCATCCAGAATTTGAAGGCTAGATTAGACATGACCCAACAACATCTCATTCAAGAAACACAATGATCTCACATGTATCATGCACATTAATCAATGGTATTATATACCAATTATGTATGTATATATATATAACTGTTCTATTGAACTTATTCTATTGAAAAAATATACAATGCTTAAAGGGAGAAACAACAAAACAGTTTATTGATCACTTTTTAATTTGTGTTCAAAAGTAATTATCATTCAACGTCCATTAATTAATTAATAAATAATAGTGTGTAAAAGAGCCCGGTCATAAATATTGTATGTGAACATAAAATTCCTTGTTACAGTCTGTAACAAGTTAATGAAGGTGAGATCGGAGCGGACTCTTATGCAATTAATCATGAACATGTCACAGGGTTTGTCTAGAATGTAATTAAGCTAGGATTATGAGCTTACAACTTACAACTCCACTCCAATAGTCCTTGTTCTATGTTAGTTACTCTGTGCACTTTTGTGCCTTCTAAATGACTAATTCTCTTATCAGTGCTTTAATATCTGTATGATCTGTATTATGTTTCTCCTGTAAGACAATGTAATAATTTTTCTGACCATTTCACAGTCCTCATGTGGACATGGGTTTGGACGGTGTTGAGATCTTTACAAACTCTTCTGCCAGCTATCATGAGCTACGCAAAGCTGACCAGAGGGTAAACTTGGTCAGGTCAGCCACCACCAAGGTCAGTTTTACACACACACACACAGACACACACACACACACACACACACACACACACACACACACACACAGACACACACACAGACACACACACAGACACAGACACAGACACACACACACACACACACACACACACACACACACACACACACACACACACACACACACACACACAGACACATTCCCTCCTACTATTAAAAGATTTTTCCCTGAGACTAAAATAGATATCGTTCTTTTTGCCACGGATTTGCCCAACAAGGTGTAAAGACATTGTCACAGAATGTTAGTAGTACAAATATAAGAAGCCAAAATACAATACAAAATGTGTAATGTATTCTGATGTATTTTTATTTAGATTGCCATGAATAAAAAAAATTATTCTAGTGATCTTACAGCAGTCACCATGTGAGCGAGGAATAAAACACTTGCAGATCTGCAATCGTTATTCAGTTAATAAAATCGATTGATCAGTTTTCGATTCAGAATTGATTCATGCTTTTTAAATTATTTCATAAACTTGCAGTCATTAAATGGAATAAAATCACTTTGTACAAGACATAAAACATAAACAATTAACCACACACGTCACATAACGTTTTAATGTGTATTAGATACTTTTAGCACTTTGTAATGCCTCAGAAACTGTGCGAAATATAGCTGTTTGAGACAAATCACACAAAAATCTAATCAAGAATTGCAATTCCCAAGAGTTGAATTGAATTGCCAATCTACAAATTGTCTCCACACAAAGCAGACTTACAGTTACAATCTCGACTTGAATCCATGTATGTGTTTCTTCGTCTTAAACAGTAGCAGGTTGCCATGAGAAGAGTTCTCTGTGCGAAAAGTTGTTCCTATAGAAACAAGCGATTATTACAGTATGAACCTGCGATTTATGAGATAGCCGCTTGACAGGAAGTCTAATTATCACCTTCTGACTAATCGGATTTGAGAAATAAAATTTTGATAGTATATTCCTTAGCTTGTGCTTTGTTGTTATTTTTTACAGAGTGGAGGAATCTATGTGTTCGCCAATCAAAAAGGCTGCGATGGAGATCGTCTCTACTACGATGGCTGCGCTATGATCGCCATCAACGGTGACATTGTCGCTCAGGGGACACAGTTTTCTTTTGATGATGTGGTAAGGGCCTTTATTAAAATGTCCTCAGGACGGTGAGGACATTTACACACACACTCAATGAGCCTGTGTCTCTGCAATGTGGAGGAAACTGAAGTACCTGGTGGAAACCCAATAATGATGGGAAGAACCTGCAACCTCCATGCATACAGACCACAGATGAGATTTGAACCCCCAGCACTGTTTGGTGTGAGGCAATAGTGCTAACCACTAAGTCACTGTTCCATTCTAACAGATAGTGTTACGTAAACTACAATGTAAGCATTTACAACCTGACAGCTTTTTATACATTTGAGAAAAGACACAATTCATAGGATTTTCTATGCAGAAAATATGTAAGGAATAAAACGGTTCAGAACATGAGAGAGAGAAATACCTTTTTTTTTAAACTCTATACTGTACTGGACTATCCTGTAGTTTTAGGATTATGTGGAGCACCCATCGCAGTTGCTATAGAAATTATATCACCTTTTGCGCCACCTTTTGACCGATCTGTTCGGAGACGCTCTTTTGGCCCTGCCCTCAAGGTCGAATCTTGCTACTTAATTTCGGGGTCAGTTGAGGATAAATGAAGGCTTGCTTGTGTTTTCCTACCCATTGTAGTTCCCGAACCAGGCAACAGAGGGCACCATTCATTACAAAAAGTTATTTTAGGCGTTTCAGTTCTGGCACTCTAACAGACGCTTTCTTCTTCTCTTTGTACTCATTACAGGAAGTTCTCACAGCCACTCTTGACCTCGAGGATGTGCGCAGCTACAGAGGGGAGAGATGTCACCCGCACATGGTAAGGTCCAGGTGGTGACCTTGCTGAAAAGTTCCCACTTCATTACCAAATACTTGTTTGGTATATAAAATACCTTTCTCCCCCCTTTCTTTAGGAGTACGAACACAAACCGTACGAAAGGATCAAGGTCGATTTTTCATTGTCTGACTGCAAAGACACCTTCTTGCCAACTCACCGGGCTGTCAACTGGGTCTTTCACACTCCCGAGGAGGAGATTAGGTACAGTCAGTCTAGTGCAAAAGTTTACACACCCCAGAACAAACATGATATTACATATCATTTGGATTTCTCTGATGCTTTGTAATTATCAAAAAAAAAAAAAAAATATATATATATATATATATATATATATATAAAAAAAAAAAAGCAAACAAACAAACAAAAAAATTTAATTATTGAATGTTTGTGATTCATTCATTCATTGTCTATACCGCTTTTTCTGTAAAGCTCACCAAATATGGGGAGAACATGCAAACAGACCTGATGCAGGAATCTAAGTAGAGGGTTAGATTCCTGCATCAGGTCTGTTTGCATGTTCTCCCCATGGAGGTGCAAGATCGCAGTGTTAACCACTATGCCACTACATTGCCCGTTTGTGTTTCCTTTTCTGAAAATATTTTCTAGAAACATCTTCACCCATATTTTGCTCTCCTTATAGTGCATCAAGTCTCTTGAAATTTTTGAGCAGCTTTTGGATCCTTTCATATTAGATCTAGAGACTGTAAGGGCCATTGTAGATCCATAACTTTAGGATTTTAGTTCTTTAGAAGACACAGAAATGATTGTAATCCCCCCACAAAGTCCCTAAATCCTCATGAACCACGAAGGAATGAGCAACACAGCTTAATCCAAAAAAAAAAAATGCATGTACGTAGACTATGAAAACTGAACATTTTATGGTGCATGGACAGATCAATGTATGTTGTTTCTTCCTGCAGGACCTTTTTAATTAGCTTGTCTCATATGGTTCGAAACCATGGAGCTAATAAAAAGCAATTACGCGAAGCGCCTCTGTGAGAGCAAACGTCTGAGGTGAGGGAGGACCTGTAAAATACCCGAACGAGAGCCAAGTGTTATGTTATTAGATTTAATAATCTACTTTACAATAAGCTACTTGCTCAAGGTAAACAAACACCTGCACCAATAGATATTAAGTTAAAAAGCTAAACTGAAAATTTTTACTTGAATTAGTTCATATTTTTACCGCTGAAATAACAGCGCTGAAGTGGATTATCAGATCTACTTTTCCGATTTCTCATCTGTGATTTACTCTCTGATTACTGAACAGGGAGTGTATTTGGCTGACGATGAAAAAAAGGACAACTTAGCATAAACATGGCGTAAGATACTCATCCTTACAAAATTAAATTTCTTTGTGTTAATAAGTGAGTAAAGATAGACAGGCATGCATGTACAGTATGTGGGCTTCATCCTGAAATAATATCACTGATTATATTAAAGCTGATCAGCTTAGTTTTAGCTTTATACCTACTAACTATTTCTACACACTTTACACCCGTCACCAACGTGTACTAACACTAGTATTATATAGTAGTAGCTGATCATTACCATGCTCTGCCTTTTCCTGCTTTTCAATCTTCAGATTCTACAACATCATTTGAAATGATTGAAAATATATATTTTTTTCTTATTAACCCTTAAATCTCAGAGCAGTTTTAGGGTTTTTTATTGCATCACTGTTTTTTAATTATTATATCAAGGCTTAGCGATTGCGCCATATAGTGTGTGTCATATCTTTTTTTCAGCACAACCCAGGCATTATGTTAAATAAATGTTACTTAATTTTGACCAACTACACACATACGACTAACCAAAAAAAAAAAAAAATTTTTTTTTAAATCCAATAGATTAAAAAAAAAAAAAAAGTTGTTGTCAAACACACACACACACACACACACACACACACTGATTAAAACTTATTTATCAGACTTATTTATTATCGGACTAAAATTATAAAAACATTTATTCAACAAATACAATTAAATACAACTAAAATGTTATATAATTAATGACAAATATATATATATATATATATATATATATATATATAATCATATTAACATGTAAATCTTATCCATTTTATTATTTTTTCCTCTTCAGTCTTGGTCCTGCATGTTGGTTATGGGACTACTTAAGGAGGAGTGGCCAGGTGAAAATCTTTTCATTTTTGTGCATTATGTGCATGCATTTTTATGTGTGTGTGTGTGTGTGTGTGTCCGTGCATGCCTTAGTGAAAGGTGATTCATTTACAGAAGGTTTTTTCTCTTGGTGGTTTCAGGCTGGCTTTCTGCTTCCTCTCAGCGGTGGAGTTGACAGCGCCTCCTCAGCGTGCATAGTGTACTCTATGTGTGTACTCGTCTGCCAGGCTGTCCAAGATGGGAGTAAGTCTTACACACATGCCGTACGTTACCTACACAGTTGCATTTCCAGTGCAGTTCATATATTTGTCCTTCCTCAGTATCCACTTTACCTTAGTCATGTGGATCTGGAGCCTTTCTCAGGATCACTGATGGCGTGAGGCTGGACTACACTCTGAATGGACACCAGTGTATCACATGCCACCATGCACATGCATTCACAAGCCAGTTTTTCTACTGATATATTTCTGGGATGTGAAAGGAAACTGAAGAACCTAGAGGAAACGCACACAGACAGGAACACAGTCCAGGGTTAATACGGTCATTCTGGACAGCTGTGAGATGGCAAAGCTTGTGCAATCTGGTTACATTTAGAGTTACAAAATATATAACAAAAAAAAATTAAAGTGCAACAGTTTGTAGAATAGCAAAGTAAATTTTTTAATTTTTCTGGGGAAAAAAAAACAAGAAATAGTAAATGAAAAGCTGTAACCGGCAAAAAAAAAAATCTAAATCAACAGAAACTTTGTTTTAAAAATGTTACAAATAGTTCAATGTTGCTAATATTTTTTATTGAAAGAAGACTGTGTACTTCGCCTTGCACCGCCAGGGTCCGGGTTCGATCCCCGGCCAGGCTCGATTCCCAACTCTGTGTGCATGGAGTTTGCTTGGTGGGTTTCCTCCGGGTACTCCGGTTTCCTCCCACAGTCCAAAGACATGTAGGTTAGGCTAATTGACGTTCCCAAATTGCCCATAGTGTGTGAATGAGTGAGTGTATGTCTGTGTGCCCTGCGATGGATTGGCACCCTGTCCAGGGTGTACCCTGCCATGTGCCCTAAGTCTCCTGGGATAGGCTCCAGGCTCCCCGTGACCCTGAATACAGGATTAAGCGGTATAGATGATGAGTGAGTGAGAGTGAGACTGTGTAAGGTAAGTCTTATATATATCAAGAAGATTGAGTCAGTTTTGCATATATGCAAACCTATGCACTGGAATGCAATTTCTTCACTTCTTCACGAAAGTAAATAAAGCCTCACACTCCTAGACACACTTTCCTCACAAAAGAGAATTAATTATTATTAAACTTTCTTTATACAAACTACAGACATTGCAGTATTAGTCACAGATTAAAAAATTCTTAAATTCAGATGAGCAGGTGTTGGAGGATGTTCGGAGGGTGGTGAGCGATGCCTCTTACAGGCCTGAAGATCCACGGGAGCTGTGTAATCGCCTCTTCACCACCTGCTACATGGGGAGTGAAAATTCCTCAGAGGATACCCGCAGCCGAGCGAGGGAGCTGGCTGCTCAAATCGGCAGGTCAGATTTTTTTGTTTTCCGGGCCACACTGGCGGTTTCTAGTCCAAACCCTGGTTGCTTCTGCATGAGGTTATTATTTGGCTATCGATCCTTTGACAAGATAATGACTCCAAACCCAGTAAAAAAAAAAAAAAAAGGTATACAGACAACAAAGCAAACAGAACATAACATCAGTATTATTGCAGACGCCATGTGAGTGTAGATTGAACTTTGTAGCCTAAAGTACAGATCAAATATTATCCAAGTGTTCAAACAGGAAAAGACTCAGGTCTCCAGGGTGCCAATACTTTTGTTTCAAAAAGAGAAAATATAATTTTGTTATGACAGATCTATACTGCAATACCATATGACCAAACATTGCCTGTTTCGCCATGAATATCTGTTGGAGTGCTGAAATTAATTTGAGTTTCCAATGGAGATGTCAGTGATTAATGGTCATTTGATTAATCGCTGTTAGGAATTGATTGGATTAAAACGTATTAAAGATGAGGTTTGTTTTGTTTTGAAATTCATCTCTTTAGCCTGTTGAATTATTTTAAAAATTATATTGTGATTTATAAACGGCAGTTTTCTCATTTTATTGTTAATAATTGATTTGTTCTTGTTGCCTTTATTTATATCAGTTGTTACTTTTTTATCAATGTACAGTACTGTGCAAAAGTCTTGAGCCACCTTCAGGTCTTCATATTAAACAAAATTTAATTATCTAGATTACATTCAAGAAAAGGGAACAGATGTTTTACAGTGACAGGATGCAAAGTACTTAAAAAAAAAATGTCAAAGTCTCTGCAGCAACCTCATTTCCCCTTTCCTCTGTTCCAACCATCCAGCATCACCGACTAATCACCAGCTAATCACCGGCCTGATCATCTGTCATCATCTGCACCCGTTTCTCACTGATTCATGACTCGAGTTAGATGTGTTTTTATGCTTGAATGATTCATAGGTCACTGTGCGGCTATGAAAAAACATTTCTCTGAAACTGGCCGGGTAAAGGGACTGGACTAAATATGAGAGCCAAAAACCAGCCAAAAATGAGAGCAAAAAAAAAAAGCCTGGGGAACTATTGCTCAAGACTATTTAAATAAGAACTACAAGAAACACAAGAAATAGAAGAATATAAGTTTCTGTCTTTTTCGATGTAACCTATTGAGAAATAATGAGTGGTTTATGACTTTTGCACAGTACTGTACCTTATGTGATTATTACGCTAACATTGTATAAATTTTACATTAAAATATATAAAGTAAACAAAAAAACATAAGTGAAAAAGAGTTAGAATGTAATATATTCGAGGGTTAAATATAGACAGCACAGCATCTTAAAATCACAAAGTTTCAGTCTGTTTGTGAAGGACTGAATATTAAGTTTTCTAATATTGATGACATGTATGATTTTTAAAAATACCTGTTTGTCAAATGTTCCTGGCAGGATGCGCCAAGCATAATTAACAAAACAATATATGAAAACTAATTAAAAGGTTTTATTCTCTCGAATTCACAGTAGACATATTCTAAGTAGAACATTTCAGAGAGTGTACGATTTCGTCGGGTTTGTTTAACCATATTTCTCTTTTCTTACATTCTGTCATTTAAATATTTGGTTTTATATGGTTAGAAGGTAAAACATTCTTTCTTCTGATAGCAATCACCTCAACGTCAACATTGACATGGCAGTGAAGGGCATGCTGGGAATCTTCTCCATGGTAATGGGAAAGTTGCCTAACTTTCGGGCAAATGGAGGGAGCAGCAGAGAGAACCTCGCTCTGCAGAATGTTCAGGTTGGGACCATTTATTTTAACACGTAATCACCTATTGAGCATCTGTTTCAGTTAGAGGAAAAAAAATTAAAGAACATCATGAAGCTGAAACTTTAATGTTATGTACAGCATTTAATAGAACTCAGGGGATTCTTCTGAAGCGTGTGGCTTTACACATAAACCACCACGAATGCTAAGAAGACGACTAAGGGGAATTGTAAAGAGGAAGCAAATAAAAGACTGCTAAAATCTGCACTAGAAACAAGTTTAGGTAAATTTAGATTATGGTTTATTTGAGTCTGGGAATATGTCTGTACCATCAGGAAAGGAAAAGACATCTCCTGATGTAACAACCTGGTCATTCAGTACTTTCATGTTGTCAACTGACTTAATTTTATTGCCACATAACGTTGCCGAGCCTAGACCTGATCGACTGAAGCATCCCCAGATCATAACCCTGCCTCCAGAGGCTCGTACAGCTGCTTGTACTATGCATGATGGTGCATCGCTTCATGCGCTTCGCTTCTTACTCTGACGCACCCATGGTCTGGAATAGGGTCAGTCATTCCTCCAGTGTCCAATCTTTATGCTCAGTAGCAAACTCAAGCCTTTTTTCACAATCCTGTGAGTTCTCGTCACACTGTGTGTATGGAATTGCTGTTGCTTTCACTATTAAACATGGCTTTGCTTTCTCCTGAATTCTACGATGCAATTTCACCAAGTATTGTATAAAACCGATCACATATCATGGTTCGTAAGCTCTCTTGCTAAAATAGTTGCGTAGCCGAACTTAAACGGAAAACACCAATTATGAAAGTCTCAGTAGTTCAAAAAAAAATTTTTTTTTTCTCTCCTCATTAAGCCTACTGCATTGTCTGTATTAGAATGTGCTTGGACCGGTTTAACCCATGACCCTTCAGAAAAGCCCGGGCAAATTGTGCTGATTGCTTGTTTCTGTTTAAGAAGTTTGCTGGCAGTGTAACACAGCCTTACCACAGTGTTCACGCCCACGCTGGACCGTTTGACACTACTCATCTGAGTGATTTGGGTGTCCAAGCTAAGTTTCTTCATTTGTGAAAACGCAGCACATTACGTGCAATAGCATACATGACCAACATGCATGCCATCTGCTTACTTCCCGTTGCTTAGTAATTAAAGTACCACTCTTTGCTTGTGTGTGTGTTCCAGTGTAACGACTGTCATTGCTGAATGTCTGCAGTGACGCTGATTAATATCTTATAACACAAGTTAGATATTAACTTTTCCAGTACAGTATACACACGTGGACAAAATTGTTGGTACCCTTCGGTCAATGAAAGAAAAACTCTCAATGGTCACAGAAATAACTTTAATCTGACAAAAGTAATAATAAATAAGAATTCTATGAATGTTAACCAATGAAAGTCAGACATTGCTTTTCAACCATGCTTCAACGGAATTACAAAAAAGAAAATGAACTCATGGAACAGGCCTGGACAAAAATGATGGTACCCCTAACTTAATAGTTTGTTACACAACCTTTTGAGGCAATCACTGCAATCAAACGATTCCTGTAACTGTCAATGAGACTTCTGCACCTCTCTGCAGGTATTTTGGCCCACTCCTCATGAGCAAGCTGCTCCAGTTGTTTCCGGTTTGAAGGGTGCCTTTTCCAGACGGCATGTTTCAGCTCCTTCCAAAGATGCTCAATAGGATTGAGGTCAGGGCTCATAGAAGGCCACTTTAGAATAGTCCAATGTTTTCCTCTTAGCCATTCTTGGGTGTTTTTAGCTGTGTGTTTTGGGTCATTGTCCTGTTGCAAGACCCATGACCTGCGACTGAGACCCAGCTTTCTGACACTGGCCAGCACATTTCTCTCTAGAATCCCTTGATAGTCTTGAGATTTCATTGTACCTTGCACAGATTCAAGACACCCTGTGCCAGATGCAGCAAAGCAGCCTCAGAACATAACAGAGCCTCCTCCATGTTTCACAGTAGGGACAGTGTTCTTTTCTTGATATGCTTCAAGTATAATTAGCAAAATTTGCCTTGGCAAAAAGTTCCATTTTTGTCTCATCTGACCATAGGACATTCTCCCAGAAGCTTTGTGGCTTGTCAACATGCAGTTTGGCATATTCCAGTGGCTTTTTTATGATTTGTTTTCAACAATGGTGTCCTCCTTGGTCGTCTCCCATGTAGTCCACTTTGGCTCAAACAACGACGGATGGTGCGATCTGACACTGATGTTCCTTGAGCATGAAGTTCACCTCGGATCTCTTTAGAAGTCTTTCTGGGCTCTTTTGTTACCATTCGGATTATTCGTCTCTTTGATTTGTCATCAATTTTCCTCCTGCGGCCACGTCCAGGCAGGTTGGCTACAGTCCCATGGATCTTAAATTTCTGAATAATATGTGCAACTGTAGTCACAGGAACATCTAGCTTCTTGGAAATGGTCTTCTAGCCTTTACCTTTAACATGCTTGTCTATAATTTTCTTTCAAATCTCCTGAGACAACTCTTTCCTTCGCTTCCTCTGGTCCATGTTGAGTGTGGTACATACCATGTCACCAAACAACACAGTGACTACCTGGAGCCCTATATATAGGCCCACTGACTGATTACAAGATTGTAGACACCTGTGATGCTAATTAGTGGACACACCTTGAATTAACATGTCCCTTTGGTCACATTAATTTCAATATTTTCTAGGGGTACCATCATTTTTGTCCAGGCCTGTTCCATGAGTTAATTTTTTTAAATAATTCCGTTGAAGCATGGTTGAAAAGCAATGTCTGACTTTCATTGGTTAACATTCATAGAATTCTTATTTATTATTACTTTTGTCAGATTAAAGTTATTTATGTGACCATTGTGAGTTTTTCTTTCATTGACCGAAGGGTAGCAACAATTTTGTCCACGTGTGTATATATTGATGATCCCCCGGTATCAATACACATCTGATTAAAAAGTATGAAGCTTTCAGTTGTTTTTTATTCATTTATTTATTTATGTTGATGCACTTCATGGGTAAATGTTTTTTCCACAAAAATCACTTAAAATTGTTTTACTTAAAAATCATGTTTTTTTTGTGTGTGTATGCTGTATATAACATTACTGTATATAATCAAATGTAAGTATGATAAAAATCAATCCTATCAAAAAAGTCAAGTTTCTTAATATGGAATCTTAATATTATATATTCTTCATATATAAACCTTTCCAGTTTTACAATGTATATTTCTTTTTCACATCCAATTATAGATTTCTATTGGCATACTCTGTATCAGTATTCCATCTCTGGTAATAGCCAAATCCCAGGGACTTTTTGCTTCCAAAGAGGCAGACTTTCTTGTATTTTATGACTTAAGCAATAGTTCTCCAGGCTTCATGAAATGCTTTTTTAAAATTTTTATTTATTTGCAAGTTTGCGCCTCTTATTTTCAGTTCAGTCTCCGTACCTGATCAATTTCAGAATTCTTTTTCTTTTTCTTAAGCCCCACTGTGACCTATGAATCATTCAAGCTTTAAAAAAAAAAAGGATCTAACTTTACTATTCCTAACATTTAAATGTAACCTTAAACATTAAAAATAAAATACAATCATCTGCCATCCTTAAAACATTAAAATTGTTAGTATTGTAAAATTGCTTTGATATAGGAGGTATAGAACACCTCTGGAGATGCTGTTATTGGAGAATGATCAACTTAACCACTTTGTACACACTCAAAATAAAAAAAGAATACATTATGACAGTATGATGTAAACACTGTTTTGTGTTTTTTGTTTCTGCTTTTCCAGGCTCGTGTCAGGATGATCTTGGCTTACCTCTTTGCCCAGCTGTATTTGTGGGTGCAGGGGAAACCTGGCGGCCTGCTGGTACTGGGCTCAGCCAATGTGGATGAGAGGTACAGTATATGCCGATCATGATTAATTGGGTTAACCTGAAAAATATATATTTTTCCTAAACGTGACATTCCTTCATGAATTTTTTTCCGTTCCTATAGTTTGACCGGCTACTTCACTAAATACGACTGCTCCAGTGCCGATATAAACCCCATCGGCGGTGTTAGTAAGATGGACCTGAAGAGATTCCTGCTTTACTGTGTTGATCAGTTTCAGCTCTCTGCTCTTAAGAGGTGTGTGAATTGTTGATTAACCAATTTAATCAAGTTTAATAGATCATTGACTCAATAGCGTAGTCAGTCGGTTCAATTAATGCATAGTGAGTCCCCTGAGAAATCTTGCAGGGAGCGATTTTGGCAAGAAAGTGCTCATTCCATGAGATAAAAAGGTGTTACATCGTGGCTGTAAGAATTGGAGAAGAGCTTTGGTGAGAACAAGAAGTTCTCAGGGCGTGTATGGTGAGTGTACAGCGAGAACCAGGTATATCTGCTGATCTCATGGTTTTGTGAAGGTCAAGCACAAATATGGTTTGCAGCAAGACAATGGTGTGAAGTGCAGGACTGAAAAAAATCCTCTACAGCAGTGTTTCAGCCGTTATAACCATTCGGTTGCAGGTGTTTATACTAAAGCAGACCTAACTAGTGATTAAGTTTAAGAGGCGTGATAATTTTTCTCCTGGGTGATAGACATGTTTCATAACCTTTTACTTTTAGTACATTTTTTTTTACCTCATGTTCTCCGTCTCTTATATTACACCTTGTGTGAAGGTTTTGAAACCATTTATTATGGCAAATGTACTCAAGTAGAGGAACCTCTCACTTTTTCACAGCAAGATCAGTTGTAATCAGTTGAGCTCCACGTTGTCAGGGCGCAGGAAATACCAGGAAGTGCTTGAACCAGTTGAACCAGGTGTGATTGAGCAAAACAGGCTCAAAAATATGCAGTTGTGAGGATCCCAGGAGTTTTAACCACCAGCTACAGTGGTGTAGACAAGATCATTGGAATCTCGTGCTTTGCATTTGAAGGTCAAACCTGCAGCATTTTTTTGTATTCTCAGTCAATGCGAGTTGCCCTGTTGTCTTTCCCGCAGCATTGTGGCTGCCCCTCCCACTGCAGAGCTCGAACCCTTGTCCGACGGTCAGGTGTCTCAGACCGATGAGGTATGTATGAGTCACTCTGGGAGAAACAGGGGGAAAGGATAAATGCAATTACGGTAGACTGGAAGAAAACATTGCGTGTGCTCCAAAATTATTGGCACCCTTCAAAATAAATGACTGAGGGATGCTTTAAGCGTGTACATATGGCCATGCAATCTTTAAAAAAAAATCTTTTTTAAATGCATGTAACCTTATATCGTTAGCAAGGGGAAACATTAAGTTTTTAAAGGAATAATAGAGTTCCTGTAAAATGAAAAACAGGTTCGTTTTCAAGTTTGTATTAAATTAAATAAAATAAATAAAACAAAATAAGTACATTTAAGGGAGTAGAAATTCATCAAATTATGTTATCAGTGTAAAGATGCTTGAATAATTGTTGCATAGTTTGGTTATTTCAGTAGTTTCCCAAGTAAAAAAAAAAATGCTTGTATTTATACAATATATACATTAGTTTTGCCAGTTCTTTTTAAAGGTGCCAATAGTTCTAAGGTGACTGTGTGTGAAATATAATTTGGCATGCAAAATTTTTAAATGAATTTTCTTAGATATTGGCATGCTCCTCTACTGTGCGTGTAGATCATGCTTATATATACTGTACTGTATACCATGACTCCTTCATTTATTATCTCTGTATTTTAACTCTTTCCCACATCACTGTATCAGTTCCTTTTTTTTTTTTAACCTGCGTGTGGTTTGGGTGAGCTAATGAGAGACCCTGTTCCTTATTTACTGCAATCTCTCGCTCTCAGGTCGACATGGGTATGACTTATTCGGAGCTGTCTGTGATCGGAAAGCTTAGGAAGATCTCCAAGTGCGGCCCGTACAGCATGTTCTGCAAGCTCATTCACTCCTGGAAAGAAAGCTGTTCCCCTTCACAGGTTAGCTCTGTCGTTAGTCAGTATGACTTCTTCACACTGAAACGCTATTTCTGCATGATTTCAGAGCAATGATGACCCGTTAATTTTTAGGCATTTTATTTTTTAGGCATTTTTAGTAAAAAAATTCTTTGAAGCTCATAAATATGGTCTTAAAAACACATTTCCGCAACTACTTTCTCAAATGTCAGATTTTTCTCTTGGGTGGCTGAATTTTAATACATTAATTGGTATACGAGACCAGTAGTCATTGGATGATTCCAGTAGAAATACAGTAGTCTTAAGCCATCCCTCATTTCTTCATATTCTGATTGTAAAGAGCCAGACTTTTTTGTACTGTAATGCAGTCTTAAGATATATTTCTCCAGGCTTCCTGGAATGTTTCTTCAAATGTTTTTTGTTTCTTAAGCCACACAGTGATCTATGAATCATTCAAGCATAAAAAACCTAATTTAAGGCATGAACCAATGAGAAATCAGTGTAGAAGATGACAGATGGTCAGGCCGGTGATTAATATACTGGTGATGCTGAATGCTGAGTGGTGGGAACAGACGAGAGGGGAAATGAGGTTGTTGCTGAGGTTGTTATATAACAAACCAATTTTAAAATTGTATCTTTAGGTACTTTGCAGTCTGTCACAGTAAAACATTTGCTCTAATTCCTTTAATTTTATCTACATTTATTACATTAAATTGAATTTAATGTGAATGAACCTGGAGTGGAACGAGTTTGTACCTAAAAAGGGAATTCAAGGATTGATGCATACAAGCTGCATATAAATGTCATTGACTTGGATTAATCGTTATTCACTCAACAATTACACTGAATCTAGAAACCTTTGGCTGAGATCTGTCGTGCTAACCTTGCAGATTTTAGCAAATGTCAATGATGAACGCATGCTACAGCCAGAGGAATATTGCATGGATTAAACCAATATAAGAATGAAAAAATATTGTATTGTGTATTAGGCAGCTTTCTCACAGTAGTGGTAATTTATCGTTTTGTGGTATTTCTGCAGTGCTGTTCTTTATTAATTTTATTTTTGTATTATTATAATTTAATATTTTGTCCTGCAAGATTGTCAGATGAAAGTTACAAGCTAGTTAATCTGTCTAGTTAATGCTTGGTGGTGAGCAAGCTCAATTAAGTTCTTGTTGAAGTGGAATGATTTTGCTTTGTATTCGAGGTAGTACATGCAATGTGTAGACGCCTTAGACAGTGAACACTATACCACCTTCAGGAACTCCATTTAGCTGCGCGATAAAGCACCAGGTAATCTGGTAGGTAATCATCAGATAATCGTTCTGGTATCTTTTTGGCTCAGACATGCACCTGGGACCAAATTATCAACGAAAGCACATAGTAACCTAATGTCGGTTAAAAATACTTCTGCCATCCACTGTTATGACTGAGGTCGTGGTAATCACTTAAGAATTTAATCTCTGGCTATTAGGTGGCTGCAAAAGTGAAGCATTTCTTCAGGATGTACTCAGTCAACAGGCACAAGATGACTACAGTGACGCCATCTTACCACGCCGAGAGCTACGGGCCAGACGACAACCGCTTTGACCTCCGTCCCTTCCTCTACAACGTACTCTGGTCGTGGCAGTTCCGCTGCATTGACCATGAGGTTTGGCTTGCGAATGTTTTGTCTTGTTTTATGTCCAGAATTAAGAGTTAACACTTTTTAAAATTATTATTCTTAAACCATTCTCTGTTTCTTACAGATTTCCTTAATGGAGGCTGGATATGCAGAATTCATATAAGCTATTTTTAATGGCACCCTTTATGATTCTTTGGTTACAGTTCTGATCTTTTCTATATCATGTGGAATGCACACCCTGTAATAGCTGATTATTAGTTCTCCTTAATATTGAAGATTGCGCCTATAGTGCACTGTATATTCTAGCATAAAGGAAATAAAGGGAGAAATACTTTGTAACTATTGCATTAAGTTTTTCATCTCAAGAAAAAAGTCTACAGTCAAGAGGATGCTGATTTTAATTTTTGGTATTTTTACTTGCAAGGCAAGAAATGAGAGGCTAGTGAGGGAACAACTGCTTATAACTGCTTTAATGTAAGAGATGACAAGAACCTTGCTCCAGAAACAGATGATCCAATAAATGTAACAATGAAATCTGTCAGGATTAAATAAATAAAAAGAATCATAGTGCAGCAATGTGGTAGAAGAGGAAAAGAACAGACTAGGTCACATCATATTAAATCAACCTGTTGTTTTTTCCCATAACATTGTGGCCTGGCAATGTTTATTTTCTTATTTTAGTTCCACTTTAAGTAATGATAGATAGATAGAAGGATAGATAGATAGACCTATTTCACAGATTAAACCTGTATGAAAAAAATAATCCTTTATTTTTAACTACATTATTGTGTGTATTCTTTTGGCAAAACCTGTAATTTCATGGTTTCTATAATTTCATGGTTTGTACAGCCGAGCTCTCCACATGTATACATAAATTTCCTTTAGGCAAAAAGTCAGGTGACTGCATATGAAGTGTCTCTTTCCAGGTTTCTGAGTGGTCATTTGTACAGAAACAGGGATACTGACTCTCCTCTGTGTTAGAGCCTGTGCTTTAACAAATTAATCCCACATTTTATGGGAAAATGTTTGTAAATTTGTCCATTAGCTATTTCAGGATATATTTGATCTTTGAGCACATCTATAGTAGCTGATGTGGCAACTACAGTCTGCTAACATACGTAACTAATGTATGCTTTTACTTAGCATGGGTTTTGTAATATAATGTATGTTTGAAGATATCATGCTACAGGTTAAATGTTAAAAGATAAGATGACAAATTTCACGTCATGCAATCTGAGCATAGATTCTAGAGTGTAGGTCTTAATAATAATAATAATAATAAGGAATAATAGTAATTATAATAATACAAAGGGTATTTAAGTCAAACCAGTAATCAGTAATCCTTGTAATGAAATTTACCACAATGAAAGCATAAAACTGAAGACTTTAAGTACAGTACGGTGATGAGACTCTCAGCCACAGAAAAACACTTAAATGGCGCAAAACGAATTAAAGCAGCTCGTACGTCAGTGAACAATGAACCAGGGTGAGGGTGCTCTAAGCCCACTGCAGTCGTTTATGTTAACATTCAGCAAGTCGAACATCTGATCCTTAAAAATAACTTGTTGCCGAACTGGAGAAGAGACGCGTCTTTCTGTGGAAACCTTACACACAATCATTCCTCAGTACCACTTGGCTGGGAGTTATTGCCACATCACAAATATAGTCTTGATCTCACGCTAAACCATTTCTACATGTTTAGGCCATTAAAGGCGTTCCTGGGAGGCCAGCGTTTCAGACGTGAAGCAGGCAGTCTAATCATGGCTCCAGGGTAATGAGAAACCTCTCTACCTTTGAGTGTGATTGGCAAGCACTAATGAAATGGTGGGATTAGTGCAGCAGGAGATTATATAGAGGAATAACATTTGTATAATGGGATTTTCGCACCCTTTTTAATTACACTTGAGTTTAATAACAGTAGTTTTCTAATCCTTTCCGCTTTTTGCCTACTTTGAAATTCCTAGATGTTGTTGATAAGGTAATCAAATATGCATTCTTTACTGTTTTAAGATAGGATGAGATTTAAAAAAAAAATACAATGGCTGACCAAAGGTGACTTCAAGGTGTGTTCAAACAGAGCAGATGAGTGAGATAAGAAGTTGAGGTGAACAATGCCTGAAGCCTTGGATGATCAAAGGGGTCTCATCTAGAGCTCACACAACAAATTACCTTTATACTGTGTGTATGTGTGTGTGTGTGTGAGAGAGAGAGAGAGCATGTCTACCCTTATAATCTGTTTAGAGGTCTCACAAAAAAAGGATTTTGTTAGTCTTTCGGGATCACCTGCCTAATATTGAGTAGATCCTCTTTTGCCACCGTAACAGTGATGCACTGTGTTCTGACACCTTTTGATTGGAACCAGCATTAAGATTTTCCTCAATTTGTGCTACAGTAGCTCTGCTATTAGATCTTATATTGGAGCTAAGTTTGTTGGTTTTCCTTCCCTGGATTACTTTCGGTATGTCCTGACCACAGCAGACCAGGAATGTCCCACAAGAGCTGCAGTTTTAGAGTTGCTCTGGTCCAGTTGTCCAGCCGTCATAATTTGGCCCTTGTCAAAGTCACTCAAATGCTAGTTTGAGTGGGAAAAAACTTCAAAAACTTGCTGCCTAATATATTGCCCCACTTCCAGCCGCCATTGTAATGGGATATTGAAAATGTAGCTACTGTTAAAAGTGTGTATTGTATTGAATTGTAATGAAGTTGAACATGTTGATGTGTTGGAAACAGAAAAATGGGCAATCCTATAAATACTTGAGTGACGTCTTGTGGAATGTTCCTGGCCGGCAGTGGTCAGGACATACCAGAAGTGATCCAAGGAAGAAAAACCAACGGACCGGTGCCAGGGTAATGGGTGGTCAAGACTCACTGATGCACATGGGGAGCAAAGGCTGGCCATGTAGTCTGGTCCAGTAGAAGCACTAGTAGTGTAGAGCAAATAGATGAAAAGTTGAATGCTGGTTGTAACAGATAGGTGTCTTATAACAGTGCATCACTGTTATGATGGCGGGAGGGGGAGGGGGGTACTCATTATTAGGCACGTGGTCATGATGTTATGGCTGTTTAGCTCTGTTCCACTTTGCTCTCATTGAGTTAAAGCGCTTTTACTTTCAGTTCACGTTTTTTATCGCGATACCCATTTCGACAGCTCACGCGCCACTTTGTTGAATATATATATATATGAACAGCTCGCGCGAATATCAATCAGTTACAGGATGTTAACGGAAGTTTTAGTGTAAACCTGGCTAATAAAACGAGGGGAATACTAGTACGTTTCACAAACTAGGACCAAAAAAAATAAAAAATCTGAGGGACGAGACGAAAACATGGGCGGGGAATCGTAAAAGCACCCGCCTTGTTGTCATGAGCGGAAAACTAGTCACCAGGTTGTAGAGAGGCGGGAGGGAAACTCGGACACTCTACTCACGGGTTAATTATATAGACACACACACCTATAGTTCATGTTATCGTGACTTGAGGAGACTTATTTCGAAGTCGCCGAGTTTTCTAGCAGAGCCGGATGGAAGCGGAGCCGCTGTTAGCATCAGAACGCAGGGCGCGCGACTCCGCGGATTACGGCTCGCGACATGACTCTCAATCAGACTCCCAGTCTGAGTCGAAGGGGACGAGTCGACTCTCTGATTCACACAGCAGGGACTCACTGCATGGCGAAGGACGTAAGTGTCTTCTGTACATTAGTGTGATTTCCAAATCAGTGTCGCATCCAGTTGCTTATCACGCTGTCCAGGTTCACTTTCCCTTACTGAGGTCACTTGAACTCAAACCGACCAGACACTGAAGTTACAGTGCACCTGACACAAACGTGTGTGTGTCTGTTTGTTTGTATGTGTGTGTTTGAATGGGGGTCAGTGGTGGCTCAGGTGACAAAGGCTCTAGGCAGTGGATTTGGGGATCAGAGGATCCGGGTTCGAGCCCTAATGTCCTACGCAGCCACTGGTTAGCAAACGTGTGGGTTGTGTCAGGAAGGACATCCTGTGTAAAACCTCTGTCAAGTTGTGTGCGGATTGATAGTCTGTGACCCCTTGACAGGAACAGCCGAAAGGAAGTTATCTATGGACATTGGACTACAGTCTGGAAGCTCCCAGGTCCTGTTGGGCCCTTGAGCAAGGCCCTTAATTGCTCAAATGTATAAAGAGAGAAGTCGCTCTGGATAAGGGCATATGCCAAATAATTTGCTCCTACCACAGAGGACACTTTGTGCTGCCGATGTTTGAACATTTTAGACAACAGGAACCGCAACCTATTACCAACTCAAGTGCAAACATAAAAAAAGGAGAAAAAAAATGATTACCGTACATGAATTACATGTACCGATTTTGGTTCATGTAATTCATTACATACATGAATTACCACACAAAATAATTGCGATATATACCCAATCGATTTTTTTTTCTCCATCTATAAAGTTTATTAGTATTCTATATATTATAATATTATTATAGTCTAAAATAAAGTGAAGTATCTATGGTAAAACAGAGTGGACACTTGGTACCCCTGCCATAATATACCTAGAAACAAAAGACAAGATAATTTTCAGGAAATATATTTGTTTGATTGTAACTTAATCTTAATGACTCATCCTGTACTAGTTTTCCGTTCATCCAATTAAATGCTTTCAAGAACATATATTTCTCAGCCAAACATGGTTCATGCGTGGTATACCACACACACAAAATGTTCCCTGTTCCAGTCATCCTCAAATTAGTTGGAGAAGGTGGAATTTCTGTAAAAGGAGGCTTTTTTTTCTTCTTTACTATGTTGATAATATCTAGATCAATATTATTATTTTTTTATGTCGAGGCTTTTTTATCAGTAAAATAAACCAATAACATAACAACTGTCAACTGTGGTTACAGAAAATTAATCAACCTCCCAAGAATGACTGGTTCCTGGTACTGTACTTAGGAGTATGGCATGTTGAAATGTATAAAGTCATGTAGAAATGCGTTTGTTAGTGCTTTGTGTTCTTTCTGAACTGCCCCATGCAAGAAGACGAAGAAGGCAAGATGATGTCTTGTAAGACCTTGTGTGCCTTTGTCAGCACTAACACTTCCAGTGTATGTATGAAGAGGAGAAAAAAAGGTGACTCATGCGTCAAAACCACAGCACATTGTCAACAGCAGTGTGTAAAGTATTGGCAGAACTCATGAGCATGCGTTTTGCATTGGCGACAGCTTTTGAATGAACCGTTACAGCCTGCACATGTAGTGGCAGAGATGTGAACGATCCCACTCAGTGTCGTGAGTGTATGTCACGTGTCTGGAAATCAAGATAAGACGGGCACATTTTTTCCTTGTTTGTATTCAAAAAATCTCTTTAGCTTAATATTAGTTTTCATTTTCCACAATCTGGCTTTGTAGTTATTCATCAGATTTTGACAGGAACTTTCTGCCGCTTGAATAAAAATAAATAAGATAAACAATTCACTAGATTTAATGATGAGAACGTTTCTCAAATGTATGCCTTGGTTTTAAAAAAAAATCAGTTGCACAATATCTCAAAATCCGGAGAGATTCTCAGATGTCTGTCAGTTGTTAAGGGACCGTCTACAAAGTGTGCCTTATTAAACGTGTGTATCCTATAAACGCCTGTTCTGCACTAGGCAGCTTTTTTTTTTTTTTTTACAGTGATTGACAGAAGTGAGTACAACAACCTGGTCAAATCATGCATTAAAGCAATTGCTTTAGTGCATGTACATGTATGAAACATTAAATTAAGTTTCATTTAATGAAGCACACTTTGATGACGGCCCTTTATTAGTTAAGGGTCAGATCCCACTGAAGTACAAAACACAAGATGCTAGGGTTGTAGTGTGAGTCAGAAAAACCAAAGGCACTGAAATTGCTCTGGGCAATATGATCATTTTATCTGTGGCACTGAGACTTTTCTGCAGCGTTCTGAGAATCCTCACAAGGTCACACGATTCACAGGACGCTTTTTGTTGTGGCAAGAAGAGATGGACTCATTCTGCAGGTAATCCCTCTTGACGATGTTTCTTTGCAAGAGTCAGAATTTGAAACTTTTAGGTTTTGTGTACTCCCAAAGAAATATGATCCACTAAAGAGGGCTTGGTAATCAACTGGTGGGAGAAGAGTAACAATGTAGGGCTTTCAGAAACGCTGTTTCAGCATATTAAACATAACCTGTGATATATATGATGTTAGTTGAGAGAAAGAGGGAGAGCGAGAGAGAGAGAGAGAGAGAGAGAGAGAGGTACAGAAGATAGGCTGATGTAAATTTTTTTGAGTGAATGCTCAGAGGGATATTTTCTAATGTTCTCTCATGGTGACCTTGAAAGCATTTTGGATACATAGTAAATCCAGTAATTATCGTAGATTAAATAATACGGGTAGAAATAAAAGCCTGAATTAGATTTTGATGGAAAACATATTAATGATTATTTAGCGTAATGTATTTTTTTTTAATGTTCACTATTCTATTCTTAAATGGTCTGAATGTCTGAAATAATTTTCTCTAAAACATATTACACGCTTATATAAAAATATTCTTTATAAATATTTATTGATATTTTGACCTTTTAGATGCTCTTAGATGCTTTAGGTTTATGGAACAACTGAAAGAATCAGCATGTTATATCACTCAGAGTTAAGGTGTAACTTTCAGTTTTGTACCACAGGAAAGTCTTCAGGATGTAGGATGTTGGGTTTTGAGTATTGCGGTAAGCAGCAGCCCTGTTTTTTGTTTATGACCAAATTAATATACACGATTAAACTGAAGCAATTAACTAAAAAAAGTGAGAAATATTAGAAATAGCAGGAGCGTTCTGTTTTTGGTTTTCAGTACTAAATTGTGAATTTGAAAAGTTTTTGTTGTCTATTTAGTTTGCAAATGAGTCAGAATTAACTATGAGCGGTGTTCAAGTCAGACCAGGGCTTTTGATTGTGGTGAATAACATAACATAACAGTTATGAGAGTAAAAACTATCTTTATTTTTCTGTATAATCCCTGCTCCCTGCTGATGCCCTTATTACAGAACTCTACTGTAATTACACTGGGTGTGAAAGCGACATTATATGAATGTAATTTCTTTATATGATCCCCTGCTAAACTAATGCACTTATCCTAGTGTTTAACTAGTGCTTGGATTACCATCAAGGTAAAAAGTTTTCTCAGTATGCCAGAGTTATAAACAGAATGACTGCTTTACAATTGAAACACTGGCCTCCCAGGAACTGCCTTATTGTCCCAAACATGTGGAAACGGTTTGGAGTGAATCTAATCACCGTAGTGTGCGTGTCCTCTGTAAATGTCAATTGTAAAAGTCTTCTGTAAATGTCAATTGGTTTAACACCTTCATTTTACGGCTTATAAGACAACAAGTTCCAGTATGACTTGAACGCCCCTCGTGGTTTTGAACGGTAGACTTTCATGCTTCAGGAGGAAGTTAGTGAAGCTTCATGGCACAGTGCTAATGTATGACTTGAGTTATATTCTGTTTTATGAGAGGAAATGGTGTCTGGCAAAAAAGTGAGTAATTCACCATTTGTTCCAAAAACTAACACAGAGGCAAAAGCAAGGGAAAACCCACTATCATAAAAATCCTCCTAAATAACAGTGGTTTAGAGGAAATTCCAAGTGCAAAGATTGAGAAAAGGATTAAGCAGCAGCAAGATAACAGCAGTGGTGCAAATGTTTCATTTATGGTAAACATACGTACAGAATTTATACACTTTAAAAGGGAACGATAACTTTGGGCTCCAGTGTTTGTGTATACAATCAAAACCGTAAGAAAAAAACATTCCATGCTTTTTGTCCTTTTTTCTATTTTTGTATCGGCTGAGATTTAGACAAGCTAGTTAGATTGTACATAGACACTGAAACAGCAGATTCGGAAGAGGAGTGAAACATAGGCAGTTGAGGGATAAAAAAAAACTGCATTATCTGAGAAATATTTAAGTTGACGCATTATCAAATACATCTGAGAAAAAGCTCTGAGACCTGTGTTTTACTTGTTAAGCAAGTAAAAAATTATTGGAATCGTTAATATTTAGACTCGCCAAGTTTTTAGAAAATGAGAGGATGTATTAGATTTGTATGTTGTGTTTAAAATCAGAACAGATTCAGGACAGGTTTGATTGATGTTATACAAAATATACAGTATTGTGCATCATATACTCCTAAATACCAGACACAAAACTGTTTGCTTACTTTTTAACCTGTTCCTGGACCAACACTTCTAAAACTGAACTTGAAATTAAAACTTATAAGAACAAGACATAAAGTTAAAAAATTTGTTAAATCAAAAGAAAACCCTTCGGATTTCAATTGAAGAAAATAATTTAAAAAGCTTTTTTGGGCAAATATGGAAGTCATATCTGTAAAGGTAGATGTCTTGGACAGGAAACAGCATGTTGCCAGATCTGTTGGGAGATACTTTGTTGCTATTTTCACCCCACAAAGTAGTTTTAATTTTAGTAACCTGTAGCGAACAGGCCCACAATGCACTTGGGCATGCAGTAAGTCCAACACACCTGACTAAAGATAGTAAAGTGATGCATTCTGCTTCTGAAGAGCTCCAGTGCAGGTCACATCTTCTCACACGCATCTGAAAAGGAACTTCACACGTCTTTGAGCAGCCCAGGGGAAGGGACAAGAGATGTCAGGAATTAAAGGACGCATAACTGGACACCGGGCTGTCACAATGTTGTGTTAATAATTCAACAAGAAATGAAAGTATCCACTAAAGGGAAGTTCACTGCAAATAAATGGGTATTATTTAGTTCCAGACTAAATGCACATACAGTACTGTGCAAAAGTATTGAGCCACCCCTCATTCTTGATACTAAATGAAGAAAGAAATGGGAACAAATATTTTACTGCAGCAGGCGACAAAATGCCCAAGGATGAAATTTTAACATTGGTTGTGTATGCAGCAACCTCATTTTCCCTTTCGTCTGTTCCAACCACTCACAGCATTCACCATCAGCAGTATACTAATCACCGACTTGATCATGTTTCATGCACCTACCTGTTTCTTACTTGTTTATGCCTTAAGTTTAACAAAAAGCTTAACAAAAAAATCCTCTGATCCTTTTTTTTTTACTACATTTTCATTCCCAGGGCCTTAACCCTCAACTGCTCAAATGAATAATGAGATAAAAATGTAAGTTGCTCTGGATAAGGGCGTCTACCAATTGCCGTAATGTAAATGTATTCCTCGAGACAACATTAAACTACAAGAAAGATATGAAGAAGTGAAGGGTGGCTCAAGACTTTTGCATAGTACTGTACATGCAGCTAGGGTTTAACTAGAAGTACAGTGTAGCTGACTATGTAATGACATCTTGATTATACGTATAATGATCAGATAATAATATGCAGTTACATGATGGCAAGTGAGATATGGCATGAATAAATCTTTTATGACAATTTCCACAACTGAAAGTCGAACCAGATGAACATTTATTGATATTGACCCTGTTTATCCTTTATAAGATCGAAGCATCGTATAAAAAAAAAAAAAAAAAAAAAAAAAAAAAAGGTTTGCTATTAAAGGATCATGTAAATCCCACGATTCATCGACACACTCGGTGAACCCAAGGAATCATGTGTGTAGTTGCACATTGTGATTATTCAATCCAGATTGAAGGCTGAGACATTGTGCAGCAGTGCATTAGTAACTTTAATTGCCATTTAATTAACCTTCCAGTACATCCCTTGAGTTCTGCCTGGAGTTCTCCTGGTGGCTTGTGTGCTGTTAGTACAATGGAAATCAATACAGTTTGTCAGATCTTAATCCTGATCATTTCACAGTGATCTGATAGTGAGTTAGTGAGATAGTGTTGTGGTGACTAAAAGTGATATGAAACAAGCAATTGGAAAGTTATGCAATATTTTCCGAAGTTGTATTTAGAGGTTACTTCTTGTTTTGTTTTTTTTCATTTGCATCATCTTAGTGTTTACAACTTTTGGATAGGGCTGGCCGATGGGACAGTAAGATATCACTATGTCAGGTATCATAACGTGTATACTTTTTTTTTTTTTTTTACATTAACTAACTTAATTGTCTCTCACAGTATTAAATTAAGCACTAAAATCTAGTTTGTACATTTTAAATGTATTCCTTTTTATTGACATTCAAATTAAGACATTTAAATATTCTTTCAAGTATGTGGTAGCCTTTTATTATGATTATTATTATTGTTATTATTATTGTTTGTTTTTTTTGTCCACTGTTGAATTCCCAAATCTGCTTGGTCCGAAGTTGTTTATTATTATGATTATTTTTCTTTTAACAACTGTGTCTAAAAGTAGTTCCAGGTAACGAGTAACACACTTGATCTAATATATTCTAATTAAATCATGTTGCTACGTACAGTAAGTCACACAGTTGGTTTAAGTAGGCTTAATCTGATCCTCTGTTTAACATGTATGAAAGGAGTGTCCAGTCCCTCAGTGCTCTGTAAACGTAGGTTTCCTACTTTGTTCCCTTTCAGGGCAGAGGACATTACTCTTTAAAGTTGGTGAATTTTTTGTATTATTTGTCTCACTAATGAAGTCTGTTATAATATACAGTATACCATGTACTTATTTGTCTTGCATTGTAGATGTTAGACAACAGTAAATGTAACCATAAACATCCATATTTTAGGAAGTGAATAGTGCAGTTGTTTACAAACTGCTTTGGTTTAGAGAATGTTGTTTTTTGGAAAATAATCTGCTTTCCTGCACTTTCCATCACACACACATCACATGTTTCCTGACTTCTGTACTAGATCATGTCTTATTGTCTTATATGTCTTATTCATCATGTCTTAGATCATTGCCCTATTTATTCATATACTGTTCTCATCTTCTTTTATAATAAGGTGATGAAGACCTGTATATCCAGCAAGCGGTTGTATTTATTGAAGATGCCATTCAGGTAATTTACATATGACTGGTTATATTACAGTGTTAACCATGTCCTGTTTTCAGCCTGTATTTATTGTAATAAGTGTGCCTTTTCCTCCACAGTATCGGTCCATCAATCATAAGATTGACTCAAGATCTTTGGGCTTGTACAGATGGTACTACTCCAGGATATGTCAGTGGTAAGCAAGCAAGAGTTTTTTTTTTCTCTCTCTCTCTAATTCTAACTTCTGAAAACATTACCCATGTACAGTATATTAATTATAGTATTTTTATTGTAATCTTCACCTGCGAAAAAATATACCAAACACTGTTCGTCTTCCTTCTTCTCATAACAAGGCTGCATAAAAAAAAGGCTACGTGACTCACTAGCTAATTGAAGTATGTACTGCCCTAATTAATGTGGTCATTTAAAATCCTTTATAAATGGGATTGTATTGTTTTTAACTGGTTAATTCTGCCTTTAGAAAGTTCAACAAACATGACTACAACTACTGATTAACAGCAGATTATCTTATCAAACTTATGTCTATGCTTTATATCAGTGGTTCTCAACCCTGGTCATGGAGAACCCTTTACCCTGCACATCTACTGTCTTTCAATTCAGGAATGGTTGCTAATCAGCTGATTAGTTAAATCCAGTGTGCATGGAGTTGACTAAAATGTGCTAAAATGTCCAGGATTAGGGGTGAAAACCAGAACCGTATATTATTAATAGCAACAGATGACTTGCTTTGGTCTGCAAATAAAAATTTTGAACAGTTAGTTAGTTAGTTAGAACAGTTAGTTATAATCGTTTTCCAGAACTAAATAAGACATGAGTTTAGCTGCATTTACATTTTTTAACATACTGTATGTAGACCTTTTTCTGTATCTGTATCTTAATCTGTATCTGTGTCTGTGTTGAAGGGGTCTTGGTTTTACCATCGCTGTGATTCTGGCTCTTGCCTTTGTGGAGAAACCTTCCTCGATCACTTACACATCAGACCCCCGCTTCAGGCCCAAACCCTGGGAGCCGCCCTGTGGTCTTCCTGAGGCCATAGAGATGATCTGCCTCTGCATCTTTATCATGGACGTCGTGGCTAAGGTATCTTATCACCTAAAATCATTACATTACGTTACTGAAAAGTTCAAGGACATTTACCTCACGTTCATGTATTCACTGTCTCTTCTCTGCTCCACAGAGTTATCTGATTGGATGGGAGGAATTTCGTATGAATAAATGGCTGATTGGCTACGTGCTGGTCATAGCAGTATCAGTCATCGACTGCACGATCTCTTTTGCCATGCTGTGTGGTACGGTGAGTTTGTCAGACGGGAAAACCAGATCATATCTTTTCACATCTTAAGTTTGAACTAGATATCAAGTAGAATTTGATTCTCGACTCCAGTAAGATATTTTAATCCTCATCATCGTAACAGCCGTGGATAAGAGACAACGAGTCAGCAGAGGATATCCTGGACTGTGTTGGTGGATGGTAGTAATGTTTGCTTTCTTATCTCCACATGCAGACCTTACGAGTCAGGAGACTGATTCGGCCGTTTTTCCTCTTGCAAAATTCCTCATTGATGAAGAAAACTCTAAAATGCATCAAAAGAACACTTCCAGAAATAGCAAGGTAAGAAAGTTCTTTATTTATCTTAATTGATAATTAGTTACTTAAACAACACCACAATACCGTGACTCATGAATGCTAAGACATTTTATATCAGTTTTTCCTTTAATATGTCATTATGGAATTTCCCTGGAATGGAATATGGAGTTGTATGGAATGGAATAGTTTTATAGTAAAAAAAATAATGCAGAATAATTCACAGCATGAAATTTCTACTCATCACTAAACAAGGATGCGATTCAAATTCTGGAGAAAATGAATCATGTTTGTACAAATTAATACAGATGCAAAGACAGTTCTCCATCTTTCTGTCTTTTCTTTCTCAGTGTGATCCTGCTTCTGGCCCTTCACCTGTGTTTATTCACCATGATCGGTATGCTGATCTTCCCCAGATCTGAGGTATCCACAGATAGGATAAATATTATTTATTCTGACACTGAGACCAAGATGAAAAATAATCAGTAGATGTTGGTAAAACCGATAAAGGATTTGTATGAAATAAGTTTATTGTGTTAAAAGGATTCGTCAAAGAATGGAGAATGGGAGGCTTACTTCCAAAACCTGCCTAAGGCCTTGTCCTCCCTGCTTGTGCTGCTGACGACTGCCAATAACCCTGACGGTAAAGCACTTATTAGTGTGTCATGACTCAAACTAATCTCACATGGATCATATAGTCAAATATTTCAGCTGTTCTCTACTAATTACAGGCTTCTTCATTAATGTGTCAGAAACAAGTACCAAATTCTATGTGTATTTTAAAGTCTATACTTGGGGAAATTAATAATTGTTAGCAAAATGTAACTTCTTCTACAAAACATCCTTTACATCAGGGGTCATGAATTATAATTTAATAAGGTCCGGTCAATAAAATCTTCTTCAAACTGAGGTCCGAATTTCATATTTGTGTTAGGAATCAATACCTACAGTATATATGCAGTTATTGTAAGTCTATAAAATGAGCAGTTTAAAATTGAGCCATTTTTCAGTAACTACTGTATGTTACACATGTGGACAGTTTGATCTTTGCCCTTGTACAGTATATTCCTTTGCTGTTTGTATTCCATACAAATACAATCTTTAATCAGTCTTTAGTGACCTTCATGCTCCCTGTGAAAGGACTCTGGTTGCTCTGTCATACTGGGCTCTCAGTTCATGTATTTTACACGCCCTCACCTCGGACTGCTGTGGATGTGTTTGCTGTAACGACCCGTGTTTTATCTCTTCGTGTTCTATCGGTTTTTATTATCGCCATGGTTTCAGAACATATCAGAACTTCCTGCAGGAAGAATAAACAAAAATCGATTTGTACATTCGTCTTTGTAATTTCATACTCAGTTCATATATACTGTAGTTTTGATACTCTACGTTCCTTTTTCTTGGAGTCAGCCATGCTGTGCGGCACTTTCATTTATGTTTCTTCCGAACACTTTGTCCATACACTGCTAACTATTGCGTAGATTGGCTCTGTTGAGTGACGCATATAGCCACGCCCGTGTATACGCATGCCCACGCTCGAGGCTCGATTTCTCGTATATTCATTATTTTTATTTATCAGAAAAACATCACGGTCTAGATAGAATCGTCACTCTGTCCAGGTTGCTGTCTATATATATATATATATATATATAGTGATGCCTTTTTTGCATGAGTGCAGTATTTTGGTAAAAACACAGGGAATTGTCTCTCGAGCTCATAATGCTAACTTCCCTAATGTGGTAGATCTTTGCACACTATGTAGTATTAAAAAGTCTACACTGAGTATTTGATGTAAAAGTCACTTGTGGTATTTAAACATGAGCTTCATAGTCGTGTCTTTATAGTAGAAAAATGTTTCATGTGAACATCGATTGAGAAATAATTGCTGATTTCTTTAGTCAGCTGTCACCTACATTTCTTTCAGTTTCTTTTTATTATTAGTCTACTAGATGTGCCCACCACTTTGTTTGCGTGGAATTTAATTGCACACTCATAAGCACATATTATATATGTACAGCCCCTGTACATCTGTCTAATTTTAAGATAAACAAGGTCGATTTTTTTTTTTTTTCATAAAAAGTTCCATTAAAATTCATTCAGGAGTTTTCTTTTTATATATGATGCATGCACAAACAAACAAATAGACGGACAGAGAAAAATTCCAAAAAAACATTTTGATGTATTTATTACTTATGTCCCATCAAATTATTTTATTCGCAAATATCTTCAATGTACAGTACAGACATGCCTACCTTACAGTTTTATTATATTTATAGATTTAAAAATTTTCAAACATTATGCATCACTGTCTGTGCAGTGTACAGTATCTAAATTTTCCTCTATGTTTTGATGATGTGATGGCATGTAAGCATGACAGGCACTACTGTATATCTGATTACAAACTGAATTGCTCCGGCTTGTGGCCATTTTGCTAAGGTACTTAACCATCAAAGCGTAACATTTATGTATTTTGTGAGAAAAACACACGGCATCTAACAGGATTTTAGGGGTTGTTAAACAGATCGATAACATTTACTGATCATAAGAGTTCTACTTTTTGCTACAACTTATGCCACTTGGTTAATTTTCCTACAAGAGTGGCTCTGACAGTAGCTTCAGCTACAATGCAAATCGCAGGTTTATATTAATGTGCTTGTTCTAGTATTTTATTGTTTCTATAGTAATCACCTGTCCTGTATGGTGTAAACTACACATACTGTATATGGATTTAAAAAAACGTCAATCCTTGGTAAATTCTCCAGTGGCAAAAAGTCTTCACAACAGTCTAGTGAGGGAATATGATGGTTTATATCTGCTGTATTGTAATTTTAACAGACACTAATGGTGGTAGGACATTTCACAAAATTAAACACAACTATAATTGAATAAAAACATGATTCATTGTTATAAAAAAAACTTAATAATTCTAGACAAGTGGTATAATATGAATAAAATGCTTTAGGATGTAGTGATATAGGAAACTTTTTAATATTGAAGGGATAACGATAACTACTGTAACTACATAAAAAGTACAGTATGCACAATCCTGGATAAAGGCTCTGTTCTGACTGTTTTTCTTTCTTTCTGCCCACAGTGATGGTTCTTGCATATTCCCTGAATAGGGGATATACAATATTTTTTATACTTTTCAGCGTATGTGGTAAGTTTCAGAAAACCTCTTCACAGTCACTTATGTTAAGAACTTATTTGATTAATATGTAATTTGATATTATTACTTTCTCCCCCACACAGGAACCTATATCTTGATGAATTTGCTCACCGCTATTATCTACAACCAGTTCCGAGGCTATTTACTGGTGTGTCACTGTTTTGCTGTTGATTTAGTAGTTAGTGTCTGTTAGATATTGTTAGGGCCTTGCTTATGAATTTTTGTCTTTTTGTCTTGTCTTTGCAGATGTCAGTGCAGGCCTCTATTTTAAGGAGACGCCTGGGGATCAGAGCTGCATTTAGGGTGCTGTGCTGTCCGAGTCAAAGGCAAAACCATCATCCTGAAGATCATGTGTAAGTCATACTGTAGATGGCGTCGTCTCTAACACGGTGGTTTTACGCCATCTTTTGTTTTAACTGGATTCCGACTGGACAGGTGCTGTGTTGATGGATTTTATGAAACAGCAGCTTTAGTAATTGGCATGCCAGCCGTAATTTAAAGTATAAGGTGATAAAGCTGACATGGTAAGATACCCTCTCTTGTGTCCAAAGTCTCCTGGGATAGGCTCCAGACCCCCGCAACCCTGTAAGCGGTATAGAAGATGAATGAATGAATGAATGAATGACGTGTCCTGTATTTGTGCATTTTCAGAAAGAGGGTTCGAGTGGATACAGTGCTGCACGTCATGAGACGAGTGCAGATGACATCGCACTACAGACAAGCTGTCATTAAGGTGAGTTTTTCAGTTGAGAAAAGACTTCCTGGCTTCGTGTACAAGAGAAACCGTCCTATACTGGAAATAACTTGACTTCAGTTTACCATCTCATTCTTCAGGCTGCTCAGGAAATCCAAGATGGTTTTATTGATGGTGAAACATTTCAAAAGCTGTTTGATGAACTGGATAAGGAGCACATCAAAGAGGTAACAACTGTCTCTGCTCTGAGGAAGTCATTAGCATGAGTGTATTTAGATACAGCTGTATTTGCATGCGTGTAGCTCTTTGCTTCGGAAAATATTTGTAAACGACTATATTTCCTCTTTGTCCACCAGCACCCACCGAAACCAGAGTACAGCTCCTCTGCCCTCCAGTTGATCCAAAAAGCATGTAGTCATTACTACTTCAATGTAACGGGAAACGTAGTGGCTCTCGCCAACGTCATCTGCATCTGTGTGAGTAGCCTTTTTATTTTATTTTAAAATGTAATATTGTCTCGCACTTGCAAGAAAGATAAATGTGTTTAATATATAGGTTTACCAAATATAATATATAACATATATATATATTTTTTTTTTTTTTTAAAGATGGGGTTCATAAACAGTTAAAAAAAAAAAAAATGAAATTGTTATAGTGGTCTATGTTGCCATCTTGTGGTTTTCATAGGAACAACATATTTGGAAAACATCAGACAGGATTTATTCAGAGAACGCTCCATCCTAATGACTCCCGATCAGAAAAAAATAACATACATACCCTTATTAAAGCTGTTAATCTTAATGAAAGTCTTTTAAAAAGATTATCTTAAAAAAACAGTTTATAGCTTTTGTCATAATAAAACTAAATCAGCGACTGTAAAATTGTTAAGCAGGGAACAATTGTTTAACCCTGGATTAAAATTTAAATTTTTATTATTCATATTACTATGAGAGGAGCAGTAACTTGTGTGCTATTTAACCTTTTATTGCGGTGTTAACAAAAATATAAATTGTGTTTTGCAGACAATCTTGGTGCTGGATTCAGAAAAAACTGTAACTGAACGCAATGATTACTACATGGAGGTAACTTTTACATCTCACACACTGTGACCACAACAAGGCTCTTACCGATCATATCTGTTATCTACTAATTAACTTGCCGAGTTTAACTGTGGTGATGAAGAGGTTGTTTGTCTTTGCTGTCTAATCTCTGATCAGACTGCCATCAACACTTGCTATATTATTTTTTTTTTTATATTTTTTTTTTTACTTGGTTTGACTGCCAACTTGTAACCTGACTGGTCAGGAGAGAAAATACAGCACATAAGTGAGAGAGGAAAAAGCACATGTTATTTGTGCTCAGTTTCATTTGGTTTAATGAAATGAAATTGTCATCATTAGTACTTGCAGTGCTTGCATGGACCTTTCTTGGTGCTTTGTGCTGCATTATCTTTTCCGTGGGACTGGCTATCAGGCATGGGTGAGCTTTGGGTGCCCAGGATCCTGTCATTAGTTTCCTTGTACAGTGGTAACTTGGCATACGAATTAAATCCGTTTGTTGTTTGTTCTTAAGACGAAATTTCATATTGCGAAGCACATTTTCCCATAGTTAATCATGTAAATGCAGATAATATGTTCCAGCCACTCACAAATATTCAAAATATTACCAATTTCCAAGATTATAATCATATTTTTGGCATATGACAAAACAATTATAACATTTAGAAATGAAGTAAAATATTAAATAAATCGACGTCGTTTTCTTCTTGCTGACGTGCCTGGGACCCATGGTGCTGTCTTAACTAAATCTTGCACAAAATGCAAAAAAAAAAAAAAACACAAAAAAATATGTAAGCTTGCTTCGCTTGGCTTTCCAGTGATCCACTTGGTTCTGTCACTCATACGCTGAAAATCTTCTTGTCGAGGCAGATTTCTTGCTAAATTTTACTTGAAATTTCTTCAGGTGGAGTGTTTGAATGTCGAGGTATCAATGTTGATGTGTTAACGTTATATAACTGGTGTATTTAATATTTTGCTGAAACCTTTCACTTTCATTAAATTTCTTTCTTCCTTTTTTCCCTCTTCTTATTTGTTATTATTTTTACTCGTGCATTATGACCTTTAGATTTTTGGCACTTTGTGTTGCATATGATGGGTTTTTTTTTTGTGTTTGTACAGGTCATTAATTGGGCTTTTATCATCTACTACCTAATAGAGATGATACTGAAGCTGATTGCACTTGGTTGGAAGGGTTACCTCTCTTACAGAAATAACATCTTTGACGGTTTCTTCACCATTGTTCTGCTGGTAAGTAAATACATCATGTTACATTTTTTAAAAATACAATTATTGTTTGACCAACAAGTCTGTCGATGGGGAACAAGTTCATGTTTTATAATTTGATAAACATTTACATTTCACCTTCTTTCACTTGTTTCTTTGTTAAATAGATCCTCCAGATTACAATTTTTGTCATGTTCAAGATTAGAAATCCGAAATCGTAAGTATGATTTCACTGACAACTAGTATCACAATTCAATTCAATTCGAAAAAAAAAAAAAAGAAACTTTTTTATTCCTTGGGACAATTTGAGACGCACAGAGTTGTTGTTAAAAAAATACTATAGAATAGAATGACAAAAATAAAATACTGTATAAATATCTGTAAATATCTGTTTAAAGTATATGTAAATAAATATAAACTGTATAGAGATAGGTACTGCTTAAGGTGAAATAGATGGATACATATATTCAAAAAATAAAGCACCGCTACTACAATGACAGCAATACTTTTATTTTGGTATTTGTCTTGTGTTCATTGTGCTAATGGTGGCTGTGTGTTGTTCACAGGATGGCAAGCCAGGTCGGAGACATATCTTTATGGGAACTGGTGCGACTTATCAACATGCTGATCGTCTTCCGTTTCCTCAGGATCATTCCAGAAATCAAGGTCAGCAGCACCGGCCTTATAAATGACTGGTTTAGTGTTTATGATCATGATCATGTCAACTCGTCGACAGTCCACCTTGTGCACATGCGACATTCACATCACTGGGCTTGACTGAAAATCATTGTACTTAAATATTTACTGTTGATTTTTACTGTTTACAGATCTTTAGACCATATGTTGTACTTGCCATCCATTTGTGTCCATTATTGTTGTGGAACCTCACAAAACAAGTTAGTTCCTGTTATCACTTATGTTATAGGAGGTATAAACAGTCGATCCATCATCAGCCCCCCATCTCTCTCGCTATCTTATCTTAATTTTTCCTTCCTTTTGTCTGTTGAATTTAATAAGACAAACAACATATCTTGGAAAACTCCTTTGTCCTGAAGAATGCTACATAATTTTTTATTTTAATTTTTTTTTTTTACTGAAACCACAATCATATTCACGATTATACATCTTTATTTGTTAATTTATGCTTTTTAATCTATTTAATTCTTTTTATCTGTTTATATATTTTTTTCTTTTTTAGATTAGAGTTCTGGCCCCATCTTGTGGTTAGGACTAAGTATTTTATTTTACATTATGACTTGCAGGGCTTTCAATTTAATTTGTATTCTCCATGTTAAAAAAGTGATTTTTTAATTTTTTTTTTTTAGTTATGGTGATGGTGCAAGACATTGAATCCATGGACAGTTTATAATTAAGGTTTTGTCCTTTTTTATTCCCTGTTTGTAGTTGATGGCTCTGGTGGCCAGCACTCTCGTGGACCTTGTGAAAAACCTGCGGGCTTTTGCCGGGATTCTGTTGGTGAGCATCAATAAGTGCTTTACAGCTTTTAAAACCATGAATCAGTTAGAGATGCCAGTTTGATGTTTTCTGATTTCTAATTTAGGTGGTGTACTACGTTTATGCGGTTATTGGTATCTGGCTTTTCCAAGGAGCCATTACTCCTCCAAGTTCAAGGTACTGTACAGTATATACATCAGCATTAAATATTGTACTACAGGACTTTCTCAGATTCTCTCAGTATTGACATTATGTGTGTGTACTTATGTATGTATGAACAAGCACTGTTCAAGTCAAACTGGGACTTTGGATAGTAGAACATAACAGAATACGGTTATAAAAGTTAAAACTACTTTTATTTCTCTAAATAATCTCCTGCTACACTAAGGCACTTATCCCGGGGTTTCAGCAGCGACGACGTGAAGCTGCCACTCTGATTATGGATCTGGTGTACATGCGAAATAGAAAACCTTCAACGTTGATGGTATACAAGCAGTAGCATAACAAAAGTGCATTGGTGTAGAAGAGGATTATTTCGAGCAATAAATGTAGGTTTAACTTTTATCACCTTTTATCTGTTATTTTTCACAATCAATATCAGTCCTGGTTTGACCTGAACATCCTTCGTTTTCTTTCTTTCTTTCAGTAATACACTTTATATTGCAGACATTTCCAGTATTAACATTATTACATTAACTTTTATTGGAAGCAGCTGCTACAGTTGAAATGTTCACAACACATTTTAGTGTTAAATAACTTTTTTACACTACAAAAAGTTAGTTATCATTAAACTATTTTGATTTCTTTCTTTATATTCGCTTGTATTGTGGCCAACTCAAGCAGTAAGAATGGTACATCCAACTTCACCATGGAATGTGGCTCCTATGAACAGCTGGAGTACTGGCCGAACAACTTCGATGACTTTGCTGTACGTATTTTCCCCCAGCAATATTTAGTCCGTAGTTTAAGCACCAACAGCTCGTTTAAATATATGTATCCTGTTCTTTCAGTCATCTTTAGTTCTGCTGTATGACGTGATGGTGGTGAATAACTGGCAGGTCTTTATGGATGCTTACACGAGATACACCACTGAGTAGGTCAACAGCTCCAGGAGCTATAATATAATGTTTTTATTATTTTCAACTGTGTTTATAGTTTACCCAATTCTAATTGATTACTGTAATCCTTTAGGTGGTCGAAGGTGTATTTTGTATCCTGGTGGTTCACCTCGTCTGTCATGTGGGTCAATTTGTTCGTGGCTCTGATTTTGGAGGTATGACCATTTTGGCTGTTACTGATTTAAATTTCAGTTACCTGGATTTCAGCACATCTGTTGTGATAGACGATGTTTTTTGTTCCCAAATATACAGGATCTTTCATTCAGTCTAGTTGCTGTTGTTATTATTATTATTGAAAGCACAAACAGTTAGCTGTCGAATCAAGAATGCATATCCATGATCTGATCACCCCCGAGGTGAGGGTGTCTAATAATCTTAGCCCCAAAAACACCCTGTGACCCTGGGTTCAGCACGGATGATGGTGTTGAAATAGCACCATCTAGTGTTTCGTACAACAAGCTACAACTAACATTTGATTAAAAAATATCTAACTACAGATTTAATACATACAGTTGTTGTATAGAGACAAGGGGAAGTAAATATTGACCTTCATTTATAATGTTCCAGAACTTCACCTACAAGTGGGACAAAAGTTATGCCCTGAGTGTATCAGATGTGGAGAGGACAAACTACGAGGTCCCAGTGCAGGTCATGTTCAGGTAAGCTCACAGTGCTTTTGTCTCTGCTTCACTTTCTATGAATTCGCCTCATGGACATGTTTTTGACAGTTACAATTTCTTTTGTTAAGATCTTGCGATATAGTTTTATAAGTCTGTAGGCTTTTTGCTTGCCAGTTCATTAACACAAAAGGCACAAAAAGTTGTTTGACACAAAAAATTTGTTTGATCTTGATTCACCTTTCTATAGACAGTGCACTTACATTGATGTGCAGTCTCTCTCTCTCTCTCTCTCTCTCTCTCTCTCTCTCTCTATATATATATATATATATATATATATATATATATATATATATATACGCAACGCGGTCCATCAGTTAAATAGCTAAACTAATAATTAAACTTTTTTTCCCCTTAATGTACATAATAAATAATTTTAGATATGTTGTAGGTCAAGCGATCAAGAAGTCGCTGTGATTTCATTCTAAACAGGATCAGTTTTCTGATTTCAGCCATTAAAAAAACTAAAGTTTTGGAGTTTTGGAAAATAATTTACCTTGGACAAATGCAACTTGCACAATACACTCCACATAAAGTGCCATGACCTCAAGTTAGTCTGATTTGTTTGAATTTGTTTGTTTCATTTGAAGTGAGCAACATAAACACTTCATAATTCTTGTGACATGATGCTTTTCAGGAATAATATAACTGTTATTAGTGACCTTGTTTTGTAGTAGTTAGAACAAGTTGATTGAACTGCTATTTTGGGAATTTTCCAAATAAAATGATTGATTAAAGAAATAGCACTATGCTTGATCAGCATCGTTGAAGTCAGTTTGTATTTTAATATGCAGTGAGAGAGAGCCTCAGGGTTTGTAACGAAAGTACATTGCATCGTTGCACAATCCTTACCAACATGCTCTTCATTCCTGCACTGGCTTGCCTTTGTGAATGAAGGCCATTAATTATTATTTTTTGATCAAACACTTTCTTCTCTAAATCATCCTGTAATATGCATTTATATTCACACACCTCCCACTTTCTCTTCAGAGAGCACATCCAAGAGCCAAGTCTAGAGGATGTAGAGAACCAACTTCAGTGTCTTCCACATCTTCACCTTCCTCGCTGGTCCCTGCAGTCACACAGCCCTTAACTACAGCTCCACACAAACCTGCTTTCCACCACACTGTACAGTACATCTACAGTACGTGACTGTGGACTAGAGTGTGTCTTGAAGTGGGGTTTGCGCAGAAGACAGCGAAATGTGTTGCTCAGTTTTCTGCTGAACCTGTTAGTGACATGGCACTGTTTTAAAATGCCGGGAAAACTTGTTTTTATTATTATTATTTTTTTTAATAACATTTATTTATTTTTTAATTAGTTTAATACTTCAGCATTTCTACTTGGGTCATAAAAGGGAAATTTACAGATTTCTTAAAAATAAATTATTTAAATAATATTGAATATTGAATTTTGAAGACTTTACATCGATACTGGACAAGAAGACGCCATCCAGACAGAAATGATACATCATGAGAGACCAAAAACAAATTTCATATCTCAATTTAGTTTGCAAAATTATTTACGAATAAAAAAATAAATAAAAGGTCGTCTGTTGGCAAGATATGACCTACTGTATAATCATGATTAAGCCAAATTAAATTCCAATTCTTCCCCACCATGTACAGTAACTCAACCACAGGGAGCAGATGTCATTAACCTAGAAAGAGTCTCCTGAAATGATCCTGAAGCTCAATCAGATGATCTTCTTCCATGCAACTAGACTTTGTTTTAAACCTCAAATGTGAAAATGAAGATCTCGACAGTAGTGCTGCTGAAATGGTGCTTTTTAACATTAAGCAATCAGTGCATTAATTTCCTCGAAGCTGTTATGGCATTACAGTTTTTGAATGATAAATGTCTATTGGTCTTAACTCTAACATCACTATAAAGGAAGCACGTGGTATTAATCAGCGAACCAGTAGATGCCACATATACCTGTTAATGCTTCCTGAGGTGATGGTAATGTCAATAAATGGTGCGGGTCGCTTAATTTGTGTGTAGCAGCCTGAGAAAAAGCCTTCATGCGATGGCATTTTGACATTTTCTACTTTATGTAGTTCTTAAAGCAAAAAATGTTCTTGTTTGTTTTTAACATGTATTTTAACTAGAAGTACAAGTTTTTCTGTCTGAAGTAGAGAGGTGCAAAGTGCACAAAATTATTCAGGCATTTTATTATGACTATCACTGAAGTTCATCTATTCACACATCTACAGATATCTTTTGAAAAGATCTTGCAGTCTGAAAAGTGAAGGTGTTTAAACCTTTGTCATTCCAGACAAAAATGCTTCTAAAAATTCAGACATGTTGGCCAGACCCTGTGCATACCCATAATGCTTTTTTGTGTTTCAGAATTGAGCAAGCGCTCTGTTAATCAGATTGATACTTGGTGGTTTGGAATATTTTCATCTAATAGTCAATTCCTCTTTATTTTATTATTAAACTCTGATGCAGAGACGCAACGTGTTGATATTGCCGCCATGCTTCTGAGGCAAACCATCTGTCTGGACTAATGTCGATGTAGGTTTTGAACCAAAGATCTGGGCGAGAACATCCTTGCACAATAGTTCCACCTCATCATTCCCATCATATCAATCTGTGCATTTGTCAATTTGTTTTTAGAACCATTGACGGCATTTAGACTCATCTCTCTCGTTCAGGGCCACGAGGCTCTTTAAGTTATACTTAAGGCATTTTGAAACGACACTTTATGACGCACGCATTGTGTGCACGCATGGTGCAGCCGTGTCCATGTGAAATTTTTTATATATATATATCTTTTTTTTGTTGCGTATGGATGAAGATAATTTTGAAGACATCGTATAAGAATTGTTTTCAGAAATATCTGTAGATATGTGGATTAGTGTAGATAAGATTTTTTTTAAATTAAGGGAATAAAAACATTCATGCACATAATTTTGGTGAAAAATAATATTTATGATTTCTTAAATTACACTGTCAGCTATAACATAAAAACACAGAGGTTTTGGGTTCCCCTTATGCCACTAGGGCAGCTTTGACCCCTCTGGATGTCGTGCCTCTGGAGGTGTGCTGTGGTGTCTGGCAGCGGATCATTTGGGTGCTGTGGGCTGTGTGGTGAGGCCTCCATGGATCAGGCTTGTTTATCCAGCGCATCCCATGGGTTGGTGGCCTTGGTCTATTTGCTTGCTTGCTTGCTTGCTTGGCGCTGTGCGTAGTTGGTTGTGATGCACAGAGTGTTCCGGTGCCTTTCTATCCTGGCCAGCATTGATGTGTTGCATTGCCTTTTTTAGGATTGGACTGGACGGATTGGCCTTTAGTCCATACAGGCATGGTGAGCCTTACAGGCATGAGTGCCCATGATCCCATCAGCAATTTTCTGGTGTATAGTTGCTGATCAGTGTTGTTCGTTACCTGGCGGTGGTGTTAATATCAAGGCTGATCAGTGTATGTACGTATACTCGCTCTTGGACAAGCTTGATTTAAAAAAAAAAAAAAAGTTTAGTATATTATTTAGTTGTTTTCCAAAATTTGCATCATCACATGGTTTTCCCAGACTACACATACAGGTAGAGTTTGTTAAATTGGTTCATCTCTCATTGTTTATTGACTGTGTACAATCATCAGAGTGCAATATGATGAATCCAGTAAAATATATCCAGTGAGCTTCAGCCTAATTTTTATCTCCCACATTTATAGTATATGAATCCTAACCATAAGCCAGAATTTACAAAGCTGGGAAAAAATGTTAGGAAATTTAAGGGCAGTTGTCATGGCAATTGATAAATCTATGAATTTTGTACATTGTATTCAATGTAGGTAGGAATTGTCAAACTGTGCATCACATGCATAGCACAAAATGTTCAAGAAAGCACGGGGAACTAGAAGTATTTTTACTGTAATAGAATATTTTAAGTGTTACTCATGTTACTACATTTATTGTTGCAGAGTAATGGTGTAGGTTTATCTTCATGTTAATCAGGTGCACCCGTTCTTCTCATTTTTTGTTGAATTGTTTAACTAAAATCAAACGTACACTAAAAATGTGGCCAATAATAATTAGATTAAAAATAAATGCTTTTATTATTTTAATTTCTTCCCAAGTAGATATTTCTGATAATGCGATAGACCTTTCAAATACAAAAGAGTTGGTGATAGATGTTAATCAATATATAAAATGATCAATAATAAAATGTACATTTGGTTTAGTAGACTGGTACTATGATTGGGGCATTGAGTTTTCTGCATAAGGAAATCTAAAGGGAAAATCACTGCTGCAAAGGAGCCATTTTTAAAACTTAAGTATGTAATTTAATATGTCGGTGTTGGAAAAGAATGTTGTATGCTACTAGCATGATTAATAAAATGTATATATGTGTAAAAAAAAAAAAAAACTGCATCACTGATGCCATTCCATGAGCATTTCAGTGTTGTGAGATATGTTTGAATAAATTAGTATATTATAATGAGAAATATTGATTATAATTTTTTTTTTTCTCTTTTTCATTCTTGAGTGCTGATTGGTCAGAAAGTGTTGATTAACTTTCTGTTTGGCCAGCAGAGTTACATCACCGTTTTATATTAATGCACTTGTTATAAAGCGTTTCTATAGTAACAGATTCTATGTTGTAATTTGGAACGGATGCCAAATTGCAGGGTATAAAAGAAGGAAAACGCTTTGGGACAGACTGGTCAAAGGCAATAATCACATTTAAAGTTACATGTGTTCATTTGTTAATGTGTTTTCCTACAAGAACAAGAAACTGTTTTTCTACCACGCGTGATTGTTATAGTCTAGTTCCAACAAATTGTGGTAGCGACTTTGACATACCTCTGAATTTTACATCATCTGTCTGGCCCTAATTTACCTTTTGTTTCTTCCTATGGAAAAAATGTATTGATCCTGCATGTCTGTCTGCTTCTCTGTTCCCTTTCACCACAGAGAGACAAAAACACAAACCCATTTGGGGCACGTTTACCCAAAACAGCATGCGTTGACAACCAGAGCACTTGAGGACAGATATCAAAGTGCCTCCTACCCACCCCGGCGCTTCCCTTCCAATACACAAGTCATTCTTACCCCTTCATACACAAACAAGCTCCCTCCCTTGACATTGCTTATTTTCTCTCCTGATTTGACATGAAGCATGAAGTGGTCTTTAACTGCCAACTGCAGTGTGACATCACTCATCACAGCATACAATTCCTTCTAACTAATTTTCATAACCGTATCCAGGTTATTCGCCCCTGAGCATAATTAGATTCCAAACCTCAGCGATGTCACGCCAAAAAGCAGTCTTTTCATATTTGTGAAATAAAAACAGTGTGAAATAGGTTAACCCTACTCAATTACGGTACATATCCCTACAGTACATAAATACAGTACGTAGCCAAGAAAGCACCACTGTTTTTACTTCTTCAGCAGAAGTGAATCTTCGTCGTTGTAGGGCTGCTTTCACGGGACCAAACGGGTGAAAATCTGACGGACCAAGATCAGGACTATAGGGACGATGTTATACTGTAACAGAGCGTCAACAGTGTGGGCGGAAGTGTGTGGGTGTGCGTCGTCATGCGAGATCGCAACGCCCTTGGATAGCAGTCTGTATTAAATCCTTTTAATAAGTGTGTCACTGTAACGAGCGCTGTTGATTGTTGAACATTTATGCAGATCATATTGCAATATCGGCCCTTCAGAATCCCAGAAAACTGTAAGCATCAATTTTTCAGCTGATGGTTGACTTTTGAACTTTTTCTTGGTCATCGATTGAGGTTGTTTCCGTTCCATACTCTGCCATTTACTCTCATGCTCGTGGCGATGAATCCATGTCTCATCACCAGTAATGATTCTCTGTAAGCAACTTCCCTCTTCTTTAGTGAACTGGTCCAAATTTTTATTTGCAGATATCCAAACGCTCCTGTTTACGCTCTTCTGTGAGTGGTTTTGGCACCATGTACACCCTCAGACCACAAAGAACTAATCACAGCACTCTGCTTTTCTTTCATGCAAATCACAAGCCATTACAAATTAAATAATGTAATACATTTACGTTTGCACAGCAATGACTGGGGAGACAGTAGCCTTGAACGGAAAGTGCTGATAAGACTGTGTGGGTAACAGAAGTTTAAATTTGTGTGGATAATTTTTGACTCACTTTCATATACATGTGTTTATATTTCTGTGCAAAAGCCTTGGGCACTATATTACCTTTGGTACAATTTTTTAAATAATTGTTTATCAGCTGTTTTACTTACAGTACTGTGCAAAAGTATTGGGCGAATAAAAAAAAAAAAGTCATACCCAAAGATGCTTTTGAAAACATTTATACATGAAAGGGATTTCTATAAAGAGCACTAAAGAGTAATCAGATGAACACAGGCAATATTGGGTGTGAAAATTCTTTGCTTGAAAATAAACAGGTTTGTACAAAAAAACAGGGTGTCTAAGATTTTTGCATAGCACTGTATCCAAAAATCTGAGAGTACACGAAGGATTTGCAGGTTTTTTTTTCTGACATATAAAACTAGAAATGGAAATCATCAGGTTTTGAGCAAACATGAGGAGTCCATCAGCACGAGCACATGAAAGCAAACACTGGACACAATAAAAACTCTTGAGCCACGCCTAATTTCTTATTACATTAAATTCAATTATGTATATTAAATAAAAGAAATAGGAACACATGTTTTACTGTGACAGGCTGCAAAGTGCCTAAAGATACAATTTAAAAAAATGTATTGTTTATGTTACGACCTCAGCAGCAGCCTCATTTCCCCTCTTGTCTGTTCCAACCACTCAGCATTCAGCATCACCACTATACTATTCCTCAAGACTACAGTCGTGGCCAAAAGTTTTGAGAATGACACAAATATTAGTTTTCACAAAGTTTGCTGCTAAACTGCTTTTAGATCTTTGTTTCAGTTGTTTCAGTGATGTACTGAAATATAATTACAAGCACTTGATACGTTTCAAAGGCTTTATCGACAATTACATGACATTTATGCAAAGGGTCAGTATTTGCAGTGTTGCCCCTTCTTTTTCAGGACCTCTGCAATTCGTCTGGGCTGCTCTCAATCAACTTCTGGGCCAAAAAAACCTGACTGATAGCAACCTATTATTTTTTTTGTTTGTCCACCCGCCTCTTGAGGATTGACCACAAGTTCTCAATGGGATTAAGATCTGGGGAGTTTCCAGGCCATGGACCCAGAATTTCAACGTTTTGGTCCCTGAGCCACTTAGTTATCACTTTTGCCTTATGGCTCCATGGTGCTGGAAAATGCATTGTTCTTCACCAAACTGTTATTGGATTGTTGGAAGAAGTTGCTGTTGGAGGGTGTTTTGGTAACATTCTTTATTCGTGGCTGTGTTTTTGGGCAAAGTTGTGAGTGAGCCCACTCCCTTGGATGAGAAGCAACCCCACACATGAATGGTCTCAGGATGCTTTACTGTTGGCATGACACAGGACTGATGGTAGCGCTCACCTTTTCTTCTCCGGTCAAGCCTTTTTCCAGATGCCCCAAACAATCGGAAAGAGGCTTCATCCGAGAATATGACTTTGCCCCAGTCCTCAGCAATCTATTCGCCATACTTTTTGCAGAAGATCAATCTGTCCCTGATGTTTTTTTTGGAGAGAAGTGGCTTCTTTGCTGCCCTTCTTGACACCATGCCATCTTCCAAACATCTTGGCCTCACTGTGCGTGCAGATGCGCTCACACCTGCCTGCTGTCATTCCTGAGCAAGCTCTGCACTGGTGGCACTCCGATCCCGCAGCTGAATCCTCTTTAGGAGACGATCCTGGCGCTTGCTGGACTTTCTGGGATGTCCTGAAGCCTTCTTAACAAGAATTGAACCTCTTTCCTTGAAGTTCTTGATGATCCTATAAATTGTTGATTTAGGTGCAATCTTAGTAGCCACAATATCCTTGCCTGTGAAGCCATTTTTATGCAACGCAATGATGGCTGCATGCGTTTCTTTGCAGGTCACCATGGTTAACAATGAAAGAACAATGATTTCAAGCATCACCCTCCTTTTAACATGTCAAGTCTGTCTGCCATTCTAACCCAATCAGCCTGACATAATGATCAATTGAATTGAATTCTGGTTAGCAACAACCATTTTTTTTTTCAATTTGACACAAAAGATTTTCATTACAAAACAATGATATCAAGAACATCTTGAGTGAAAAGTAGAATCTTACAAATATTTGAGCCACCCTCATTTCTTCATTTTTTGCTTCCATAAGAGACGTGTTTGTATTCTTAATGTACAGTCGTGGCCAAAAGTTTTGAGAATTACATAAATATTGGAAATTGGAAAAGTTGCTGCTTAAGTTTTTATAATAGCAATTTGCATATACTCCAGAATGTTATGAAGAGTGATCAGATGAATTGCATAGTCCTTCCCGGTTCAAACCCCTTGCACCACCAAGTTGCCGCTGTTGGGGTTTGAACCGGGACCTTTAGACCGGTAGTCCAATGCCTTTACAACCAAGCTACCTCTGCTCTGGCCTCTTGTCATTAAGCTTTAAAGATTTTTGAATAAGATTTGAATAAGAATCTAATTTTTTATTCTAATTCACATGTACCTTATGGCACAATTAAATGATATTTTCACATATTCCAGGTAGGAAGCTGGGGTCAAAGTGCAGGGTCAGCTAGGATACAGCACCCCTGGAGCACATAGGGTTAAGAGCCTTGCTCAAGGGCTCAACAGTGTCAGTGCTGGGTCTTGAACCGCCGACCTTCTGATCAGTAACCCGGTAACCCACAGCCTTAACCGATTGAACTGTTAGTTCATAAGAAGAAAATCCTCTAACAACAGATTCTTTTGCATAAAGAAAATTACCCTTCGGCTCAACTTGTCAATCAGAGTGATTCAGGCTCATATAAAAAACTATTCAAACTGAACTTTTGATGATAACTGTAAAAACTGGCAGAAAATCAGACAACTGGCCTGGTAGGTAGACAATCTTAAATCCTCTGGACATCCCCTTTTATTTTTGTCTTCTTGGAGTCACTGGCAAACTGACATTGGGATATTAACTGTTGGCAGATTTGTCCTTGTTCGTTTTACGTTTCTCTAAATAGGTCCACACCCACCTATGCTGGGGTTATGCGAGGATCTGTTCTAGGTGTCTAATTACACGATTGACTCTTTTTAATTACTGCCAGGCGTGTATGCCAGAGACCGAAAACAAAAAACTCCCTGTCACCAGCCTTAGTTTGTGCTTCATCATACTTAACAAATGAAGATAATTATACAGTATAATAATAATTAATATAATAAGTCGGTTACTGGACAGAATCAAGGGCCCCTAGTGCTAACCACGGTAGAGGACCCATGCTAGAGGACTATAACTTCATTTCCTAAATGTTAAGAAACTTTATTTGAGGTTACGGACCACTGAAGCCATTGTTTAGCTTGAGGAAGTCCAACATCTTAATCATACACTTTATATAAACAGTAAGAAACGGTAAAACCTGTTGACTTTAAAACAAACTGCATCTGTTGTTACATCTACACCGTAGTGTCGTTTTATAAGGAAATTTAAACGTGTTTATGCCTTACTCTATATTTCCACTTATTCCACTTTCACAGAATATGAAGTCGTTTCTGGGGTTGGATCCGAAAAAGGGTTAAAAAGAAAGCTAGGGTGTACAATCCCTTGTTTCACACACCATGTGGATCATGCCCTTGATCAAAATTTAAAGAAGGATCTGGGAGATCCACTTCGTAGCTCACATTGTAGCTCAAAGTAATGAGTTGAGAACATTATCAGAGATGTTTTCTAGCCGAAAGTGCTTCCGTGACTGGTTTGGAATGTGGCGTTTGGCAGGCAGCAGCTCCTTCCTCAGTACTGCAGAACGTATTGACTTACTTTTACCGTACCAGTGCTGCTGTCCGACCATTAGTGTAATTAAAGAAATATTAGAACACCTGTGATGTGGACTGATACATTTAGTTTAACATTCCAGTGCTATTATGTTCTATTATCACCACTCATGGACTGTCTCTTTTCCTTGAATGAATGGAAGTTTAATATCGTTGTTGTTGGACTTTCAGCTGCAAGGGGCCGCCACAGCAGACCATCCAGTCTGCACATACTGTACAATCTTCAAGTCAAGTCAAGTAGGCTTTTATTGTCGCTTCAACCATATACAGTTTAGTACACAGTGAAACGTAGCAATGTTCCTCCAGGACCAAGATGCTACATACAACATAAATTAACAATATAAATCAACAGAAACTAACCAGCTAACTTAGAGACCTAATTAGCTAAGTAAGGCCTAAGTAGCTGGGACAAGACAGATTGGCATTTTAAATTAAACTATCTACATTTTGTATGCAAAAAAGACAACGTAAAGTGGACATGCAAATGTGCAAACGAGAGACAAAGTGACAACATGACATTTCAGTACTTTTTGACACCCAGGTTTTACGCTGGATGCCCTTCCTGACACAACTCGCCCCTTTTATCCTCCTTGGGACCGGCACTGCGTCCATTGGCTGGGGTTTGGGCACTGGCTGGGAATCTTGCGCATGGTGCCCCAATGAATGGAAGTTTAAGTTTAATATTGGTTCTTTTTACTCAAACAGTAATGCAAAAGACTTACGTGTACTTTTTTAAAATGAGCTATTAGTCTAACCAATAGACAATAAAATACTTTTTCATTTTTAAGTTTATCCAAAATGAATATACTGAATATGATTAAACAAGAACGAACTCATCATTCGGTTCACAGCTCTGTGTATATCTAGCAATCAGTCATTTACCAGGTGATCCATGTTTATAGCCATGCCTGTCAGTAAGATCAATGTCGCCCAACATGTTCCGACACTTTTGCAAACCAGAATGTACTGTTTGCTTGTGTTGACAGATGCATACAGTAAGTGATGTGAGGCCCTGTACTATGTTAGTTATTTGGATGTCGGTTAGCTGGTCTGTGCTTATCTTCTCTCAGCAAAGAGCTTCTTTGATACCTGAGGTGTCTCACATTGCTATCGCTGCAGAGGTGTTCACCTGTGGAATTTGCAGCCTGCAAGGCTTTGCCTCCTACTGCATTGCTCGTTGGCAGAGAATGAACTTTCTTCCGCAGAACTGATTCTTAGCAGCTCTTTCCCTCATGGGGCATGAACGGCTTACAGTATTAAACATGACAGTTTGAGAAAATGTTGATTAATTAATGAAGAGACTACAATAATTACTTACTAACTTACCACCTTGAGTGTGTCGATGTGACATTCCTGAGCCTCTCCTGCTTTTTATGGCCTTTTTTTTTTGTCTCACTGAGCTACTTGTCCTTATATGGTCCTCCTTCCTGTCATCTTCTTGCAGACATTTTTCACTCACCCTTATCTTTATCTACAAGACACATCATGCGCTATTGTATTCTCAGATATGCACTTTGTACTTCCCTACATAAAGTCATACCTAGATTTCACTCTCTAGGAAAATGGGTTCTAAGGGATTCTAAGGGTTGTTTGCTTTTAAATCTTCTGTCATAGGGCTCGCCATATACTGCGATGGTCCTTTAGGGTTGTGCTCTTTTGAGTTGGCTTCGGATTTTACACAGAATAGTAAAAATATTTTAAATAAGTGACCTATTTGAGCGTATATTACAACCCACTATAAAAATCCTTGTGGCTTAGTACTAAACAAAAATTCTCTGAACTCTGATTCTCTGTTTTAAAAATCCAAAATTTGAAACATTGCAGTAGTAGTATTCTTGTTGTGACAGCCATAAAGGGGCGGGGCTTGTAGGACGACTTTCACACTCACACACTAACGGAATGACTGCGGTCTGGCTCACGGATTACATAAATTGTCTGAATAACGGATTACATTTTTGAAAATATATCTAAATAACTGAGTCCTTAAATGGCGGACCTAACGCGTCGGATTACTCATTGCATCAAAAAAGTAATCCAAGTACTCTAACGCATTACAAAGTAACGCATTACACCCAACTCTGGTAATGTTATTCTGTATCCGGGTACACTTGCATATTGACACTCCAACACACCAGGTAGCAGGATAATAAGTGTACAAAAGCAACGCTGGAGGATCTACAATACAGCGACAACATGCAAACAAATACGTAGTAGTGTACTTTTCTTCTGTTTGTGTTTCTTGTTAATGTGGATGCAGAATGGTGGGGAAACGATCAATCTCAGGCACAGATCAAAGCAATCATACCTGGCCCCCTGAAATGCACATACTGTAATATATCAGAGTCCCAAACATGTGCATTACAAAATACATACTGCGATGTTACTGTAAATAGGTTGTAACTAGACAGCTGGTGTCTACTCAAACACGGCCATTTATTCTCTATTACTCTGTATTGACTTGGCACTCGCAGCCATATAATTAATCTGTGCAGTAAGGTACTGTAGATAAGGGAGAAACCATGTTATAACCATGTTATGAAATATTGTTTCGAAAGCAATATTCTGCTAGTAGGTTTAAAATCCTTAATATTACTTTCCGCAGCTGTAACTCTTGAATATCTCTGTAGTGACAAAACCAAAACTTTTATCTCTTGGCTTGATATGTCAGCCAGCATGACCTTCCGTCACGTTGAAGGCATCGATCCCTCGGTTCTGTGGATCCGAAAAAACAGCTGTTGCATGGCCCTTTACTGCTGTGTTGTGTTCACTGGGGCAGTTTAACTAACTGCCTCTTTAAGCACTAAAGATACATCCCACTCTCACCTCCCTCTTTCCCCCAGTACTTTGAAGCCCATGCACCTGGCCCTAATGCCTAAGTCCTGTTTTTGGACAGAGTGGGTTTGCACTTTACAGGCTGTAATTAAAGAAAGTGAAAACCAGGGCATCAGGGTGGTAAAAAGGACGGCCGTCCTTACCCTCTGGCAGGGGCTTCTGTGAAGAAAAGGAGGTTGTTCCTGCAACCACATAATGTGCGCGGGCTACAGATCAATGTTTTTCATGTGGTTTGAATACTGGACAACTTATCTGCTTCTTTCACTCCCCTTCTATTCTCCAGCACCTCCACCACTGCAATTCAAAGCCCTATCCACATGCTTCCCCAGCTGTAATTATGTTGGCCGGCTTTGCAGGTCCAGGATTTTTTTTCTTCTTTTTTCGGATGTGTTTGTACCACTGCTCAAGCAGATGCACCTGTCTGTTCAGGATCTGCCCCTTTCTCTTGCTCAGGTAAGTCAGGTGAGCGAAGCCGTTAATCCCGTGACCCCTGACAGCCCAAACACCTGTCGGCCAGGTGCCGCTTCGTCACCTCGCCATGCCCCGTTTGCACTCATTTTGTTCAGGGGATAAGGAAGGCGGTAACTAATGAGATACTGAGGAGAAAGTTCAGCTCTCCTCATCTTCAGCTCAACCCACACCTTTCTCACACTGCCTAGCCTTTTGTTTGCAGACGCAGCAGCTGCTGAGGTGTGTTTCAGAAGTGCCGTACTGATAAGTAATGTTCTTTTCAAAAACGGGACTTTCGGGCATTACATAGGGAAACTTTCCAATAAGGCAAACATTTTCATGTCTATGATTCCAACTACGTAAAGGGATTTTCTTCATTTTTATCAAAAAAGTTTTGTCAAAAGAAGTAAAGTTTTATCAAATTTACCATCCTGGTCATTTACAACATCTTAAAGTCTATTTGAAGGCAAAGTTTTTCACGATCTCTAACACAAATGCGTTCATTTTAAGTCCAGTTCTGTTCCTCGTTTTCTCTCTTTCTTGCGTGCGCACACACATACACACACTCCCCCTTGCTTAATCTCTCTTTTTCTTCAGAATTGTCCTTCTAGTTCTTCCCTCAGGTTTCCTGCACTCTCTGTGAATGGCCACTATTTTGCAGGGGGGGGGGTTTCAAAGCACCGTACTCTGGCCGAGTGAATGCACTGAAAAGGATCTTTAACAAACATCCCCTGTGCGCCTGGCCCTCCAAACCCTCCAGTAATAAATTAACTTGTGGCCAAAGTGCGGTGAACATTCTGCCGCGGCGGAAGCAATCTGCTGCTATCTCGCCCTACCTCTCCCAGATTAATGAAACAGAATGCTGAGCCGATTTGCATACAGGTGAACCGAAGAAAAAGACCCCATAAGAAGCGAGCCTTTAGAAAAGGAAGGAACTGGTGTGATGAGCTTTGAATGGGCAAAATGAGGGATAATTTCAAGCAGAAGTAAAGGAAAGAGAGCTAGAGAGGTAAAGTGAATATCTCTCTTCTTCATCCACCAAAGCCCGGGGTCAGTGTTGGCATTCCATGGGCTGCCCAGCAGCTGTCCACATTGCTCCATCATTAGCTGTAAAAGGAGTCATTAATCTATGTCAGCACTGCTTTGAGTTTGTCTCCCAGAACGCACGACTGAGCTGTGATTGAGACTGCCGCTAGATGTCAGTATGGCCCATCCCACCAGCAACAGGCACACGAGTCTCCATCTCAGGGACAGCTTTTCGGTACTCTTTCTGTTGCACAAAACCTGGCTCCTGTGGCAGTTCATTAATTGACGAAAGTTTACATGTCCGGAGATTTTATGCTAGATGCTAGAACAGTCCTTTTTATCTAGCAGGAATGTTTCAAAATATCTTGCACATTGAAACACGCTGTAATGCAAGAATCAGTTGAGGTAACTGACATTCTAGACCTGATTTTTTGCTTTTGTTTTTCTACTGAACAAGCAGCTTAGTCATACCGTTCCGGCATCACGCATTTGATAAAGAAACAAAGCTTGATTATCTGGTTCGGCATAATCATGATAATGCTGACCTTTTCCCTGCATGGCCGCATCTATCTCCTGATCAGAATGAGCTTATCTTCCTCCCTGCAGAGAGTGTATGTAGCTCATGCTGAGGGATTGGATAGAAACTTCACACCTTGCCCTCTGCGATGTTTCAAGTAGCCGAGTGATAAAGTCCAGGTACCCTGATCATTGGACGGCGTAATTGTGTATAAAATGTAGAGGTGGACGGTGGGCACGCGCATGCTCGTATTCGAGGGATGGGTAAATATGAGGGGGCATATGCGTGCTCCCTGTGGCAAACATGAGAAGCGTCACTGACACGGAATCTTAAGTTTCCTAGTAATCACCCTTGAAGGAAGTATTGCAAGTTTCCCACAGAGGCCGGACAATGAGCCCAGTCTTGAGCGGTGAAATGCAGCTACCTGCTCTCTCTCTTTCTGCCCAGCCGATCCCGGCTCTCAGAGAGTGTGGAATGCATATATCGGCTCAGATTCAGCAGGCACTCAACTGCTCTTGCTGTCACATGAGGTGCATGATACCTTTGAGCTAAATTTTCTTCTTTGCGGGTGTAAATCTGTGCCAGCCCTTGGCAGGGCGGTGGTGGTGGAGGGGGGATTGCGGAGTGGATTCCTTGCAATAAAAGTTATTACCTTTTTGACAAACATCCCAGTCATTGTGTTTTCTCAAACGGAACAAAGGCGTTGGTGTGATAACAGATAAATTATCTGGCATTCCATCCCACAGCCAGCTTCCAAATACAGGCATGTAGGTAAATGGGGCATTTAAATTGCAATTTAAAGGCATTTTTGAGGTATTGTGTAATGATTGTGCACCCAGTTTTAGCAAGGTGTGCTATGTGTTAGCTAGTCTGAAGTTACTGGTGTTTGTTCATATGTTGCATTAAACCTCACAACCCATTCGGGTACGAAATAGGATTATCATGTGTCTGCACAGTCTAAGCTCATTACAGTGCTTTCAGTGGCATTGAACTAACTAGTGATCAAACAGAGTGATCCTGAAGGGTCAAGATGTGTAGATGAAGCCCCATGATGCGCAAAAAGCATGAGGGCATGACCAGACTATTTGTTGTAACCAAGAAACAATTCAGGTCAAGAGGTGCGACAGCCACAGTGACACAGTGATGCAAAGGACCATATGAAACGTCTCATTCTTAAAAAGAAATTGAGTTTTATTTTCACATCAAGGCAGAAATTAAAGTACTGCAGAAGACTTGACAGAATTATTCCAGAACTATTAGCACCTTAGGCAGCACAGTGGTGTAGTGGTTAGAACCGTGGCCTCGCATCTTCATGTTTGAGGATCTGTCTTCATGGAGTATACATGTTCTTGGTGGATTTCCTCCAGGTACGCCGGTTTCCTCTAACAGCCCAAACAGATTAGACTAATTGATGTCTCTATATTCGACATAGTGTATCTACGATAAATTGACCTTGCGTCCAGGGTGTACCGCAAGTCCCAAGTATAGGCTCCAGGCATTTTGTAACCTTGTTCAGGAGAAGCAGTATAGAGAATGAATGAGTGTGCATTAGCAACTTTCAGAAAAAAAAACAACTTCTTCTTTCAAAATTATTGTCCGCCTTCAAGTGACATGAAGAAAATAACCACAGCACCTCTTCCAGTGAACTCTAACAAGGTTGTACCAAGTGGCCAACGTACTGTAGCACTTGTAGAATATGTAGGACATCTTAAGACACTTTAAGCGACTTGCAAACTGTCCTTTTAATTCCTCTAAAATAAAGTTCAGAGTCTAAGATAACCATGTTCCAGCAATAACCATGAGATAACCATGCGTTTCCAGCAAGCAACTATGTGTTGATAGAAATGTATGGTTGAGGTCATTATCTTGGTGATAGATCTATCTACAGCCAAGTATATTCATGCATCTAATTCCTGGCACATTCTTTACTGTTTCAGACTTTTAATAATTACTTTGTAATGAAAGCCCTCATTGTGCTTATATTTTATGATTATTGATCTTTATATCCATTTGCTGTCTTGTGCAAGTCAACAGTCTGTCTCATTTGTGTTGAAAGCTCTGGCTTTCATCACAGTGATGGATGACATGTATGCTACAGCCTCATAGGTGGTCAAAGGCAACACAAGCATCAGGAGACTAAGGGAAGTTTGGGGGTATGGGGAAGAAATAATAAGGACAATTTATTTTAAGTCATTCACTCATTTTCTGTAACTGCTTTATCCGTGGTGTGGACAATGTCCATGTCTATTCAGGTTGTCGTGAATCCAGGGCTTATTATGGGAACACTGTGCGTCAGGTGAAAATGGACACATGGGTAGGACACCAGGCTGTCTCAGGGCACCATGCAGATACAAAGTTAAATTGATATCAAGGTTAATTACATTTATTTAGTGGTCAGTGCATGTCTAGCAATCAAATTCAAGAAAATGAACATCCAAGTATTAATAGTAAGGGCGAAAATTTGTCCAGATCTCTCAGGTCCTTCTCTCATATTAGTTGTTCCTGTTGCATTATTGTTCTCTGTTTATTATTTTTTTACTATTTTTTATTTTCTCCACATATCCCAGCTTCTTGCTAGTAGGCTGGGGTCAGAGCACAGGGTCAGCCATTTATACGCTGCCTCTGGAGCAGTCAGGGTTAGGGGCCTTGCTCAAGGGCCCAAAAGCGGCAACCTGGCAGAGCTGGGCCTCGAATCACCGACCTTTAAATCAGTAACTCTGAGAGCCTTAACTGGAAAGGATTGGGAAAAAAATACAACGCAAATGGTTCTTTAACACACATGATTTTAAGTAGGACTTCATATACTTGGTAGGTTGTTATTATACCTGGGCACCCTGCCCGAGTCTCACCTGTGTGGGAAACACTGCAACCAAACAAGACATTTAATACAAATAAGCTTTACAGATCTCCTTTCATTCATTACAGGTAAAATATAGGATTAAAAAAAAAAAAATCTATGAGAAGCCATCGAAGAGATTTTGAGAATGTAAAGCATTTGTGATATTTTAATTCCTTTTCATATGGAGAACTTTTTCGGGACTTTTTTATTTATTTATTTATTTATTTATTTATTTTGCTTTTTGCGTTTTGTCGATATACAGTCGATATACAGTAGTGTGCAAAAGTCTTAGGGACCCTGTGTTTTTTCGTACAAATGTCCAAAGGATTTTTTACATGTATTTTTATTTTAGAACTTTATTGTTAAGTTACTACAAAACGTTTCCAAACATTAGTATTCCAACACAAAATTAAATGTTGCAGAAAAATACGTTTGAAGGCTTCCGTGCTCTATAGCATTTCTTTGCATGTGCTTAGGACTTTTGTACAGTACTGTAGCTGTTTCCTTGATTCCCATAAACCATTAACTGACTGCTTAAATTAATCATATTTGATGATGCATCAGAAGTCAGCTAGTTCACAACAATATTTAAATACAGTAAATATAGCAAGTCAGCCAGGATACGATCAAAAATATTGATATATAATTATTATAATGATGTATATCCTTATATGAAATCATTTACACTCTGTTTATGCTTGAATAGTCTAAACTCCCAGTTAAGATAAATCTTCAAAATTAAGGTCTTTAAGGTCTAACAATATGAATTATGGCTTCACACTTCTTTCGACTTCTAACTTACTGAAGCTTGCATTTCAAAATAACAGCAGCTTGGGAAATAAGTGAAAAGCTGTAGATCAGCATATTTGTGGTCATTGTTTTCTGCCTGCATGATTCACTGATGCTTTATCACTGGTTACAGCTATTTATTTCCATCTTCATCATTGTGTCATACGTTTGTGCTGTTTGTCAATGCTCAGGCACAGTAAGCACAGCCGTGCCCGGAGCCAATCTGTCCTCCTTGAACTCTGACCCAATTCGGCCTCCCGAAAACTTCCCGTGTGCAAAGGCCACGGCGTCGCTGTATTGTACGAGGGGCGTGCTCTCTTTGGAGCAGAGAGATGTGAGAAAGAGGAAAAAATGATGATAATGAAACAAATGTGCAAAGCAAATAGAGAGAAGAAAGAGAAATAATCTTATAGAAACCAGGAGCACCTCACTGAGCTTGCAGGGGGAGAGAGCAGGGGCTGTTGCGTTTCCCGCTCATTCGCTCCATTAGCATGAACGCCCCCCCCCCCACCCCCAGCCCCAATATGCATACCTCACACAGTTGCCATCGTTAGCAGCGAGTGCGGCCTGTCAGGCGCTCCAGTGTTGGGCTAGGCTGTGCCGGTCCAGGCTGGCCCCCATTGTGCAGAGTATGGATGGAGGAGGTGTGTGTGTGTGTGTGTGTGTGGGTAGAGGGGGGGGAGTGGGCAATGCCGGCAGGGCCTTGCAGCTGTCGCGAGGGTCGAGGCTCGGACGCCTGTGATCAGCCAGCCGTGAAATCTGCCCTGAACAGCTCGGCATTCAGAGCCTGACCCTCTCACATACACTCCCAAACACACACGCACTCGCTCCGACACTCGGCACTGTTTGGCGCTAAATCTTCCCCAGGCTTGTGGAGCTTGTCTGGCGCCAGCCATTCGTTGCGCCCTGCCTGTCGATAACCCTCGCTTCCCTCGACCACCCCCCAATCCTACCTCCCGCAAAATCCATTTCTGCCTTCACTCACATAGACACAGATACAAAAAAGATATTGGTAAAATACAGTATATTTACTGTACATAGCACAGTCAAAACAATGGATATGAATCCCAAGCCTGAAATCGAAAACATTACAAGATGACCTAGATATATTGCTGGATTTAGAACACACTTATACATTTGTATAATATTGTGTCATACATCGATGTACTTATCACAAGTTCAAGGTTCCTGGTTGAGTTCTGCACTCAGGTTACTAGGCAGAGTTTCACAAGTTCCCACTGTGTCCTTCAGGTTTCCTTCAGTTTATTCAGTTTCCCCCAAAAAACATGCTGGTTATGCTAAATGAATGAGGGAGTGAATTTGCATGACGTTCTGCAGTGGGCTGGTGTCTCATCGTGAGAGTATCCATTCCTCACTTTTCCTGAGATAGTGTTGCTTGAATAGGTTTCAGATCCATCACGACCTGGATAAAGTGATTACTGAAGATGAATAAATGAATTTGCCATTTCCAAAGACACTTGGCTTCCTTTGCTACCTTTGGTCCCAGTTACCACTTTAACTGTCTGATGCTCAACCTAATGTATGTTCAAAGTTTGCCATCAATGCCATGTATTGATATGCCATGGTTTCAGTCTTCACAGTGCATTTTGTGTTGAATACAGTCCCAAAGCTTTTCTTCCCACCAGCATGGTGCATTCAAAGACGGCGATATTAGGAATCCACTGTGAACTTGGAGGCAAATCATTCATTTGCATGAACGAACGGCTAACGGTGGTAAAACTCGCAAGCAATTTCCCAGTAAGGGGGGAAAATCCCTCCTCTTTATCACTTTGTCTGAACAGAGAGAGAGACCGAGGATAAACTACTCTAATATGAATATTACTGCTACAAATTTACTAGCTGAATTTAAATACCAAATGAGTTTGTAAATTCCGAATGCAAATTCCATATGAAATTTTGATTACACAGGATGTGGTTACTGTTTGCTCTTGTGCTGAATAGATGAACTGTGAAATGAAGCATTTTGAGATTACAGAACCCGTGAACAGAGCAGTTCTTGGGCATCTTCCTGGTTAGCTGCACTGTGCATTAATCCCAACCTTGTCATTTGGCCAACTCTTCGACCTTTAAAACAGGCTTTTAATGCGAGGACGACAATTATCATGTTAAGAAAATGAGAAAATGACATGGTGCAGAATTTCAGCCCATTTTCTCCCTTGCCTTGATGCAATCATGTTCATTAATTAGTGGTTACGGGGTGAAACGTCATCTCCTGTTTCCGTATAACACCATGAAACCTTGGAATCAAAGTTGATACCGTATCAAAGTTGTCTGTCATTAAAGCTCTCACGATGCGCCCTTAACCAATTGGCTTTTCTACGGTAAGAGTAATAAAGCATGAACCTTGGCAGGAATCAGTGACAACAATTCATTTGAAGACTAGCTAACTAGCGAAAGGCTCACAATGTAGGTTAAATGGGGATAGAAGAGGCACATCCCTTCATGCCCATTTTATCAACAGGGGCCCAGGCATAAAGAGAGGTGGGGTCAGCCCACCCACACTGCAGAGTCTGCCCACATCCTGGGCCCTGTGTCCTCATCATTTGGCACTCAGCTTGGCTTGGACGAAGACCAAGATGGCTGTAGCCTCCAGTGCAGTGTCCCCTTACCCTCTTAAGTTTTGCCAGTTGAACCCAGGGTTTTGTGTGATACTTCCTCCTCTTTTAACCCCCGTTTCCGACCTGAGAATGATTTTTATCAACATTCCTGTTTGTCCACTTGTCACTTAAATATGATCAAAATGCAACATTTATTGTGATTAACATTTTTTTTTTTTTTAGATGTTTCAGTTCATTTCAGAAATGTTTGGGTTCCCAGTTATTGGAATACTACCAGTTACATAATCGCATAGATGATCTCAGGATGGAGTGAACAAGCCATTGCAGGCAAGTGCAAGAAGATCATTATGTCTAGACTTCACATGCAGGATTAGGCTTGTGGACGGAATTTGTTTCCTTTGTACAATAAAGGAAATATAATACCATTAAGCAAAATGGAAACATGCAAGGTAAAAATAATTTACCACTACTTTACTTAAAAGTGAATATGGCTCATATTTAGGGCCAAGTTTTATCTGATATCTCTGTGGTGATGAGCTCAAAAATAGATATTTGCATTTTTTTTAAATAAACCTTTAAACTATATAATAGAGACATATTCAATGAAATGCAAAAAATGCAAAAAATAAATAAACAAAAAATGGGGCAAACTGTTACAGGAAATAAATCAGTGATGGAGCGGTGAGATCCCCCCCCCACCCCCCCTCCAAATACAAAAACCATAAGTTAAGCCATATTTTCCAGTAATTTTTTTTTTAAAGCAATTTTGGCAACATTATGTGTCTAAAAATGTATAATCGTATAATTTATATAGAAATTATGTATTAACTGTATCTATTGTATGTATGTATATATGCATATATTATATGCTGCTCCTGTACCTTCTGTACATGTGACTTCTTCATGTGCTTATTCTTTTAGAAAGCTCTGATATTGGAAACTTCTCTTAAAAACGTTAAACAAAAAAATCCATCAGTACAGTAGGTTGTTTCTATTGAGATAATAGCATACAGTATTCAAATGTCCATTTCAATCCAAACTCATAAAAGAGTTATAAAAAACGTTATAGAATAGTCAAACTTTTTGACAAGTCACAACCTTATTATTATTATTTTTTAAGATGACATCTTTTTCATATCTCATATCACCAAGCTTTTTCTCCTAGACATCTGATCAGCTCATGGAATCTGTGCCTTCTTCAAAAACACTCATTCTCCACTGGAGAACTGGCAGCTGACATAAGGCTTGAAAGCACTGGTCATTAACATTGTTTATTTACCATCAATGCCCCCCGCCCCCCCCCAACCATCTAACACTGAACAGACCACTTCCTGCCCCGTGGCTGTACGGAGTCCTGTTTCCGACCCATACTGCCCTAACCTGTTCCTCCACTCGGCAGCTAGTAGCTTTTGGCCTCTCTGGTTGCCATTACCAAGAGTTTGTTGAGAAACTCCGCATGTGTTTGCCCCACCTCAAGTTTCTCAGAGGTCAACTGGGGTCAAACAGAATGTCAGAACTCAGGGCATTTCCCAGATCCACACGATAGCATGGAACATAATCGTAGTTATTTTTAAGGGTGTTTGTTGTTGTGCGTTTCCAGATGACAGATGTAAAAAAAAAAAAAAAAATGTGAACACACTTCTTTATCTGATGGCTATTTGGAGAGGGATTTTTGTTTTTATTTGTGGGTCTTTTGTAGGACACAGTCTGCCACCCCCCCTGTGCATCTCCATCTTCTGTGGCATGTAGGAGGGATGGTATCGATCAAGGTTTTCCACACAGGATAACCCTCAGGGCTCCTCGCAAAAGCGTGCAGCGGGGTGTTAGAACGCTCTACAGCAAGTAAAAACAGAAACATAAGTCTCACAAGTTTTTCACCTTCAGAAGTTCACAGTCTGTTGTATGTTCAATGTGATCTCAAGGACCCCCCCCCCCCCCCCCTCCTACACACACACACACACAATTAGTTTTCAGACCAAATGTGAACGCTATTGTGTGCCATATCAGAAAGGTTACACTTCAAACCTTAAAACCAAACACATGGTCTTTACTTTGGGATAAGACTGCTGCTTAAGACTAGGGGGTAAGAGCTCCTGAGGGCTGAACACCAGGTGAGCTTTTCCACATCATACACTTTTAACTTTTAACTCTTATAAAAAATTTTTTAAAAACTTCTCGATTTCATCATTCCTGTTCTTTTCTGTATCTAAACCCATGTCCGATGCAGCATTCCCAAACTGTTGGAATTCTTTATTTGTCTTCGACCCAGACGCCGAAAGCTCTTCAAACAGGATACGGAGGTAGATGGCAAAAGAGATTTGAAGTGATAGCCCATTTTAGAGAAGAGAAAGGCCCTAATTGTCTCCGCTCCCCACAGCTCCCTCCCTGTGACAGCCTCGCATGCCACTGGAGAAAGAAAAGGAGAAGAAAGCGACTGAGAGAGATAGAGTGAGAGAAGAAGAAGGAAAAAAAAAACGAGCAAGAGAGAGAGAGCGAGCTGGAGAGGACAGTTTCGCTGTGCAGCTGCTCCCGTGGATGTTTTTGGATTACATCAGTGCTGTGCCAAAGAAAGGAGCGAAGGACAGATAGACAAGGGATCAGAGGGAGAAGGGAGCGGGGCACACTCCACAAATCAGGGCTCTTAGTTCGGGAGGGGGCCCCGGCTCGGTTCTTGGAGTTCTCTCGGACAGAGCTGTCATTGTTAGCAGGTTGAAGTGGGTAAAGCCAGCGCTGAATAGTGCAGCAGGCCCCCTTCGTCACCACTGCACCCCCCCCCGATCTACATCCTGACAACACAGCAACAGCAACTCAACCTTGCCCTGTCAGCTGCCTGCTCCTGAGCCCCACGCCTCGGCCCCGCGCCTGAGCTTGGCATGCAGCTGAGATTACATTGCTCCGGGCACACACTCCTGACTCGTCTTTGGAATTAATACTTACACATCTCTGTTTGGCCAGCAGGCACAGGGCATTGAGGCTGTCAAACAGAACGAGGGAAAAGGGGGGAACAAGAAATATACAGTACAGAGGAGTGAAGAAAGGGCTTTTGTTGCATTAAAACATCATTAGGTATCACTTTGTAGAGTCATCTCACGATGTTTTCAGGTGTTTTGGTGGTGGTTTTGGTCATATTACTGCTGTTTCGCAGGGTTTTATGGCATGTCATCTGCCTTTTCATTGGTGAGAAACTGCTGAGGAAAAAGCCAAGAGACAGGAGACAGAAGGAATTGTCAGAGTAGATGTCACTATGAATACAGATGGATGTTCTTGAATGTCATTTGGGTAAAAACAGTCCATTCAAATTTATTTTCAGCTACTACTATTAATAATAATATAATAAGAATAATAGTCATGATCATCATTAGGTGGTATGGTGGCTTAGTGGTTAGCACTGTTGCCTTGCACCTCCGGGGTCCATGTTTAATTCCCACCTGCCTAGAATTTGCATGTTCTCCCCATGCTTGGAGGGTTTCCTCCAGGTACTCCGGTTTCCTCCCGCAGTCGAAAGACATGCGGATTAGGCTGATTGGATTTCCCAAATTGCTTTTAGTGTGTGAGTGTGTGTATATGTGTGTGCCCTGTGATAGACTGGCCACGCCTCATGCCCTAAGTCTCCTGAGATAGGATCCAGACCCCCGACCCTGTATACAGGATAAAGCAGTATAGCCAGTGAGTGAGTGAGTGAGTGATGATCATCATAATCAACTCAGGTCATGGTGTAATATCACTAAATAATTTCTATACATTTAAAACAATCAGATTAAATAATAATACAAACCAGGGTGAATAAAAGTCGTTCTGCGAAACATGGAGCTAGATGGCTTTCTACATTAACCAATTTTAGCGATAAACATAATGATTACGTAAATTGATGACATTATAAAACAGATCAAAACGTTAGTGATTATGACGAATTAGCTAGTGTACGACCAATTAACTAATCTGGCAAATCATTTTTCTATTTGTCTCTTTGAGATGACAAAATTTCACTCGGCTTTTCTTTATATACAGTATATATTCATAAATACTGGCGGTTTTTAAAAAGATGATAGGGGTTAATATTGTATTAGGTTGTTTTCCAGTTCATAATTAGGAATAAATGATTCTACACAAATAATAAATTTGTATGGTAATATAATTAAAATGCATCTTTTATCCCTAGAAACTGTCTAATGTGTGTGAAATGCTTTAAGGACCAATCATTGTAATTTCTTTTTGGCATTAAATACATGATAATAAACGCATTTAACTCAACATTGTTGACATGCTGATTTCTTGTCTGAGAACAAACGCTTCAAAGGGCGTTCAGGTCAAACTGGGACTTTTGATAGAGCAAAATAACAGAGCAAAGCTACAAGAGACATGATTCATGTTTGAAATGCTGACGTCCCAAGAACTTTAAGGGCCCAAACATGTGGAAATGGCTTGGAACGAGGTCAGGACTGTACAGAGAATGTGGCAATAACTCCCAGCCAAGTTCCTGTAATGTGCAAGTGCTTTTGGTGAATGACTGTATGTTCAGTTTCCATAAAGAGATGCATTTTTTTCCCCCCACAATCTGGTAACAAGTTATCTGTCGATTGTCACGGGAAAGACTGCAGTGGGCTCTGAGCCACCTCAGCCAGGATGGATCGTCATTCACAGACGTACTGTACAGCCTTCTTTAAACTTTTACCGCGGCTGAGAGTCCCATCACAGTACTGTGCTTGGAGTCTTCTGTACATGTCTTTGTACTGGCTTTACAGCTTCATTCATGAGAAATTTCACCACAAGTCTTAGCTTGACTTAAATGTCCAGTGATTTATTTGTGCTACTTGTTTAACATTTGTGGAGGAGTGGGGCCTCCGAGTGGCGCAGTGGTTAAAGCGCTCGCCCTATCATCCGGAGATCGCTAGTTCGAATCCCGGGTGGTGCTGTAACCTCTCGCAGCCGGAGGTCTAGAGAGAGCTGATTGGCCGAGCTCTCTCAGAGGGGAGGGATGAGAGGTACTTAGTGCTTAGGTAGTAGTAGTAGTAGCCTTAATGTGGGAGCCCCCTGGTGACGGGGAGGAATTGGACACGACTAAATTAGGGAGAAAATCGGGGAAAAATCAAAAAAAAAAAAAAAAACATTTGTGGAGGAGTCTTCATTCTTTTTCACATATGCACCTGCTGTTCAGCTTGTATAATGTAAGTGATAAAAGCACAGAAATTGTTTTATGGACGACAATAAAGGTTCCTAGAGTGTTTCTGCACATGTTTTTACACACCTCAAACCTTTCTTCTCTTTTGTAATGAAACAACTTGATATTGTTTTATTTTCACATTTACAGTTATGACACTTGGCAGATACCCTTAACTTACAGTACGGAAGTGCTTAAAGGTCTCTACATTACTATTCTTGTTCACTAGGTCACCATCAGTCAAAATTATATTCGTGAGTTTTTTTCTTTTCTTTTTTTCTTTTTTTTTTTTTTTTAGGAAGGAAATAATGCTGTTTGAATCTGCTTGTGACTCAACTGTTTGGACAGCCAGAGGAAGTTCATTTCACCATCTAGGTGAAAGAGTCTTGATGGATGCCTTCCTCATATCCTGAGACATGCTCCCTTTGACAAGACGTCAGACCCTGTCAGGTCTTGCCACAGATTTCCAATCAGGTCAAGATCTGGTCCAACATTCGTGTTCTTGGTTTTGAAGTGAAATGTTGCATTGTCTCACTGGAAGATGAACCCAAGTCTCTTGTAGATTCACCAGGTTTTCTTTTAAATCTACATCTAGGCATTTGGCAGACGCCCTTATCCAGAGCGACTTACATTTTTTTTTTTATCTTATTATACATAGTTGCTCAAGGGCCCAACAGGGACAACTTGGTGGAAGTGGGACTTGAACCTGGGACCTTTCGAACCGTAGTCCAATGCCTTAACCACTGAGCTACCCCTGACCACTTTTAAATGCTCTGTATTTGATTCCATTCTTCTTGCCTATGGTACTGACCAGTTGCCCGGTCCATACTGATGAAAAGAATCCGCACATCTTCAAATGAATCTGCATCGAAACTGTATTACTGTATGTACTGTACTATATTAACATTGAACTGAACATCACAAATGCTTAGACCATACTCCTTTATCACTCCTTTATTTAATGGCATCAGAATTGACACTTTATTAAATAATAGTTGCCTTTCATTGATGACTCTGTGAATTAACCCAAAGTGGACTTGTTTTTTAAACCAGTGGCCCCTGAAATTGTGTATTTGGCTAATGTTGTTTTCAACAGACGTATAGTTGTTTCTGTTAAATTCTAATGGACTGTTGGTTCTGTCATGGGAGAGAGCTCTGGAATCCTCTGTTGTTTTGCGTCTGACTGGTCGCACTGATTGATTGGTGTTGAATGCATGGTCTAGTGGATTCTAAAACGTGAGAGGAAACTCAGACACTCCTGATTTAAAAAAAAAAAATACTGGTCCACAAATCAAAATGAAGAACAGACACACTCGACCTTTCATTTGATTTTTTTTTTTTTTTTGTATTGATTAACATTAATGCACCCTTTATTTCACCATTCTGGATAATTGTTCAGCACTCATGAAGCCGGCTCTGGACTTGACTGAGCCACAGCCAGACTCACACAAAAAGACCCAACACATTTATGAGGGAATGTTAAGAACAAGAATGCACTTATTTTGTTACGGGAAAGTTCCTCTCCTTCGTAGCTTTTTGGGGCATTTATATCTCATTTGAGCTTAAGAATAGGACCATTGTGAAACTGCTGTTTTTTTCTTTTCTTTCCTTTTTTTTTTTTTTTTTTTACAACTACCCTTTTTTGTTTTCTTATTTTTATATGGTGACGTTGCTCCTCAACTGGCCAACAATGCAGCTCAGCGGTCAGTCGTGGGGCTCCCAGCATTGTGACATTGCTTGGTGTGACCGCAACCCTCCCAAAGATCCTAGTTGGCAGGATATACTGTTGTGCTTTTATTGTTTTATTGGACCCCCAAAGTCAAGGACCTGTTCTGGTCAACGTCCTGTTTCTTCTCAACACAAAGTGTAATGTGTTATCATCAGGTGACCTGTAGCCTTATCGTGCCAGAGATAGATAGGCAGATCTAAGCTTTTGCTTTTGCTTTATTTACCAGTGTGGGTGATTACTGGTTAGTGGACGTAGTGATGTTCTTGTGGCAATAACTTGCACTCATACATTCCCATGCTTTGTGGTGGATCTGTGGGCGTACTTGTGACTTTGGCTTAACCTATATTCCTGTCCTGTCTGGGAGCCACATCAGAGCATGCCATTCAGACTGCATGGCTGGAATGGACTTATGAAAGACAAAATGTCCAATTACTTTTTTAATATTCTTTTTTAAATAACAAGGCATAAAAATACATGTGATACCACATCTCTGAATGATATGTAAATAATCCCATAAGATATTTAGGCCAAACTTTAAAAAAAAAAAAAAATTTTTTACAGCACTGAAAATGCAAGGGGCGTTCAGGTCAAACCGGGACTTGTAGTCTCATGAGCAGAGGAAGAGATCCAAATCGTTCCTGTGAACATTCAGTGAGTAGAACTTGAAAATTGATGGATAATTTGTCAACAACTTACATGTGAGGTGACACATTTGTCTGTTCGTCAACACCACTTGCACATTACAGGAACTTGGCTGGGAATTATTGTTACATCACCTTACAGTCCTGACCCCGCTTCAAGGCATTACCACATGTTTGGGCTATTAAACAAGTTCCTCCAGAGGCCAGCGTTTCAGAGGTAAAGTAGACAGTCCAATCATGGCTCTGGCGTACTGGGAAAACTTTTCTTCCTTGATGGTATCCAAGCTCTAATGAAACGCTGGAGTAAGCGCATTAGTGTAGCAAAGGATTATAGTACAGAGAAATACTATACGCAACTGTGTTCTGTTCTTCTGCAAAATGAAAATCCTGGTTTGACTCGAACACCCCTTATAATAACTAATAACTAATAGAGCTTAGGCATATACTTGACCATGAGCAACATGGTAATCCTTTCATCGTCTACCATCTGGTCACTCTCTCTTTGGCAAATGTTTCCATGATGTCTTTGACACCTCACCCTGTTGTAAATGAGCCTAAAAGGGATTCCTCAAATGCCAAAACCTGAGGCATGTCAAAACCAAAGTTTCCCAGTGCTTTGATGATGCAGGGCTCTGTCTGTTCCCAAAGGAATGTTTCTACAGCCATGTTTATCAGGGGCCCTGATGGTGCTGGTGTCCAGCCTGGAGTTAAGGTCTGGGTCAGCCTGGATGCCAAGGCCTTAAAAAAATGTCAGTAAAACTAATGGCCCCTAATGGGACCACCAGAGGTGGTTGTTGCCATGTAAACTTGCCCTCCACTTCCCCTTTTCTCTAACACCATGAAAATCTGACCTAACTTCACAATGGCATGGTAATGAGTTTAAAAAGCATGGATTCAACAAGGATGTGCTCCTCTCCAAGACAGCTCTTATGTTTACTGCGTCTTTAAGCTTTACCAATTACAATTTACACCTTACCAAAAAACTCGTCCGGTACTTTCCCCGATTTCATAGCCCTCTGTTGTCCCCCAATTTCATGGTGTATGTTGCTATTCATGACTTAAAAGGCTTAAACCTCGCCTTCTCCAGGCCATCATTTTCTGAACGTGGCAGACAGTGTGGTCTCTCAGTTGTTTCACCCCAGGGTAAAGCATTTATACCCAAGACATCTGTGTGACTTCAGTGTCACCTTGTCATTCCTCAACTCAAATGACCTAATGGTTGAGCTTAGACCACTTAAAAAGGTCTTCGAACTAAAGAGTGTGTAATCTGTCAGATATTGACTTACACAAGAGAACCACATGAGATGATGCTCATTATGAGATTGGCAATTACTTTCAAGAAGTTCTAAAAGCTGACTTTTTATGAATATTCAACCATTCTTTTTTTATACACTAAAATATTTCACTTAGTTTTTTTCCCCCCCAAAAGATTTAACAGAAAAATAAACATGTTTTAAGTTCTTCTTATCCCTCAGCACTCTTGTATTCTCAAATCAGATTGATCAGAAGGTGCCGATTCATTTTCTATAGCAGAAGCTCTGACAATTGTTCCTTCTGCAACTCAAGTCTTAGGTTTAAATAAATGCGTGTCTAACATTTATGGAAGGAATCTTCAGTGTCAGTGCTTTGTCTGACCTTCTTCATAAAATAAATCACGCAAGATGTTCTTGAATATGACCAATGTCTTGAATTGCAAGTATGCATGGTTTGATCATCTAGATAGTTGTTGCCTCATCAGTCTCAGAAACATGGGGCGAAACAGCCTCTGTTTTAAAACACTTCATCTTTTTTTTTTTTTGTGAATGGGAATTCCTTCCAGAAGGAGAAGGTAAAAAAAAAAAAAAAAAATCTTCCGGTCCATTTAAGCTGCATCTGGGAGGCCTCTGTTTGAGCATGGCGAGAGCGAGAGAAGTGTTTATTTAACTTTCACCACTTCCTGCTGCAGCTTTACATTTACCTAAGAGCAGGTTTAAGTCGAGGCTTTTGTTTATTACATTTCTTGTGTCGCTTCAGATTACAATGATCTCCATCTACTTAACTTCTGCTAAATCTTTTTAGGACTGTCACAAAGCATCAAGTTTCCTGTTTGGAAATGATGCCAGAGTTACACTGTAACTGTGCTCTGGAAGAATAATAATAATAATAATAATAATTAAAAAAAACAACAACGTAATTTCTCAATTTCAGAAACATCTGTATTCCGTTGTTTCATTCTTTCTTCATTTTCATGAACACTTGCCCCCTCTCCCTCCCACCAAAACCTCACCACGCTACTCTCAAAACCCTTCATACAAGAGTGCTAAACGCACATTTTCACCATTTCCTTCCCCTCCACCGAACCTTCTGTCTTTGAGCGAGAGGCCTTAACGCTTTTAAACCAGCCCTAACCCAAAGGGATCCATTTATTTTGGTGTGGGACGCTCCCCCCACCCAGCGCTACTCAGGCCTGAGCCCTGTGGGTTCCAGCAGTGGGGCGCTCTGTGTGACGCTATTTAAAGCCACATCTGCCGACAGTCTCCATTTGCATTTCTGAACGTATGCACCACAAGAGCTACACCCTCACAGCTTAGCATAGCAGATCACCCATCTGTTAAGAAAATATAGACCCTCTGCAGCTCTCAATCTTGGGCTCTGGGAAGAGGTTGGAAGAAAGAGCAGAGCTTTAAGGAACCTCCTCTGGGTTGTTTCGACATTCTTCTTATTGATGCGGAGAGGCTTTTGTTCAGCCAGTTAGACAAGGGAATGCATCTGGAATCTGATTTCATAAAACGACTGTTAACCTGTGTCGCATATATTATGTACAAAATCGTTCACTATTTCCAAAATAACTTTATGTATTAATATATAAATAGCATTACAGATAATAGCATTAAGAATCTTTGTATACCTGTATTAGAAAGCAACATATTACCTGACAGACCAGTTTTCAGATAAAACAACAACAACAACAACAAAAATAAAAAATAATGTAGACTCCTGGGATTTGCATGAATATGGAGCAATTGTGACAAAGTTACCATAAGAACTCATATTCTCCAGCACTCTCAGTAAAACCTAACAGCTGCTTTACTTACAGCACAGTGCAAAAGTTTTGGGCACATACAAAACATGCCATAAGCAAAGATACATTTGAAAAAAAAATATATAAATAAAATAAACTTCTCTAAGGAGCATTAAACTGTAATAAAATAAACACCGTCAATATATGGTGCGAAAACTCTGCTTTAAAATGATCAGTAATGTAAGATACAGATTTTGTGCAGTTTTACAAGAAAAACAGCTGGGAGGTTTTACTGAGTATGCTGGAGAATATGCCAGAGATCTTCCGGTGACTTCTGGTCACACACTTGTTCCTTTCTATTTTCATGCAAAATCCAGGAGCCAAGATTATTTTATTATTTATTATTATTATTATTTTTTAAAAATATTTTATTTTATTTTATTCAGTTTAATATGTTGGATTCTGTACAGGCATGCACATATTCTTCTGTAATGTTGTTTATTTATTTATTAATTTTGAAGTTATTTTCGGAAACATTTAATATATACATGAATGAAATTTTCATCGGTATGTTCGGTGAATACGAGCTTCACACAGTGCTGTATATGCAAAACTCTTAGGCGCCATCTCTTATTGTAACATATCAATATTGCACAGATAATGAAAAAAAAAAAGAAGCTATTTTAGATTTGATCTACCTGAATGTGAATTGAAGATAGACCTGTATTACGGTAAATGAATTCCATTTATTTGGTCCAAGTTGATTGACAGAAATTATTTGGAAACTAATGACAGATTTTGTTCTTTCACAAAACTTTGCATGCATTATGCAATATAAGATCACGCCATTGTTCACTGTCTAGCACTGTAATGTTATATCGTTAATATTTGAATGCATTCAAATAGTTTGACACAAGTCCTGTGTTTAAAGACCCATCCACTTCCTCTGTGTCTTTTCTTAGTTCAGCTACTGAAAGAACAACACTTCTTTTTTTTTCTTTTTTTTTCTTCTTCTTCTTTTTTTTTTTAAGCATGATGTCCAACCAACCGCATTACACAGCTGATGGTAAACTTCTGGGCCTCATTCAATTCATAGTGCTGACCTTTTGGTGTACCACACTCCATTGCAGTTTATTTATTTGAACTTTGTATCATGCCTAACTCGCAGCTATTCATAAGGACACTGGGCTCGGTTTTCTTGTAGGGCTCCGAGGGTAAGATCACTTACTTTCACGGTGGTTGTGGCCCATTTTCTGTTTTCCAAGCCTATAGTTCTCTTACACCTACATTTTAAATGCTTGCATTTTGTGAATGCGTCATTACAGTGCATTGTGCGTGCTGACTATAGTATAGAGATTGCCTGTCTACTTGCATTAGAGTAATTTAATTGTGTGGACATCTCGAGACGGCGCTCTTTTTAGCCCGAGCTGAAGTCCATCGCGAAAACCTTGTGTTTTTCACAAGGTGCTGGGGGAGCAGGGGTTGTCACCGCTTGTTGTTGTTACATGATCGACCTCTGAATTAAGGCCGCAGCCAAAGAGAGCGTGGAGGATTTACGCGTTCAGAAACTCCCTCTTGTGAAAGCGCGTTTGTCTCGTGTGTTGTTCCTTCCATTCACTTTCTGATGAGTGCTCCATTTCTTTAAACATGTCTCAAAGTGAAGGGAGCTTTGTCTGAAGGTACTGCGAATCATGCCGCATAAAGCCCAGCACTGATACCCCTCTTAATTGGTATGTTCTTTGAGGTGGATGTGCAGGCTGGCTAGCAACAGGCATGGTCTACCAAGGGGTGGCGCTCAGCCCCAGTCCAACTCAGCTCTCAATGTTTGTGGAAGACTCACACTGTATCCTCTGGGTCTGGTTTTGTTTTAGGGTTTCGGATATTTCAAGCCTACAATGATTTTGCTCCAGGCTTAAGCAAATAGTTTTTTTTTTTTTTTTTTTAAATAAGCTTTTTTTTTTTTATCACAGTAAATTTTTATTACTTTAGGATCAAGATCAGTTCTAACAAACGAAAACCTTATACAGTTAAATCCAGTCACATTTCCAGCTATAATGTTCATTCTATGAAGCAATTTACTCCTTCATCCTGATTTCTCCAGAATTCTGTCCATCATTCCCAGTTTTTAGAACATAGTAACCGTGTCATTCTTTCCCACAAACAACACGGAGGGCTGATCAAAGTTACCGCATGGTAATTGGTCTCTATTTACTCTCCAAAACAAACATGCATTCTGCTGAGGTGGCTCCATTCTGACTGCACCCTCTAACCTGTGCTCACAGCGTGGGCGGCAGAATCCTGGAATCCACACGTACCTGAACCGACTAAGGTGCAAACTGACCTGTTTCTGATCCCTTGTGCCAAGCTTATCAGCTGCAGGTTCGCAGTGGTTTGGAACCACACTGCAAGAAAGCATGCAGCCTCTGCTTGTACACACTATATGCCGCTCTGAGCTCACTGCATGATATAAAAGGGATGTGAAAGTTGCTTTAGTTAATTGTAGAATCCTGCAATGTTCTTCTAGAACTGCTTCCTTCAGGGTCAGGCCCTGTATTTTCTGTTTATGGGTACCTTCTATCTCTACATGCTAATCCCCAGCATGAGCACATCTCAATCAGATTAGTCTGGAATGCCCAAACCTTCCTGCGGGGGATGAAAGAAGCATTTAGACAATGCAAGGTATGGTTACAACCTATTAGAAACCGGTTAAAATGGGCGTGTTTCCCTTTATTTATTTATTTTCACAATCGGAAAAGAAAAGTTATGGTTATCAGATAGAGATGGACAGGCTGATTAGACACGTTTCCAGTGTAGTACACCCGGAAGGTCTGATGATTCTTATTTGAATGAACATTATTCCCACTACTTTTCTGAGAACACCGTGCATTTTACTGTCAGGTAGTATAAATAAGTGTGTTTGCATAGAAATGTTGATCTTTTTATAGTTATAATGATTAACATGTAAGGAGAGCCAAGTGACCAGCAAGAAACCTTAAGCATGGAAGAAGTATGGGTTGGAAGCTGAGGAAAGAGCCATCAGATGGTTGCTGTGGCTGAATTCTAGCCTAAAAAGATAAAAGACTCAATCAATCGATCAATCAATCAGTTAATTAATCCATCTCTCAATTATTGTCTACACCGCTTCAAACCCACCAGGCAGAAGACACGGCACAAACTCCATGCACACAGAACCAGGGCAAGTGTGCCGCCTATATGAATTACTTTTCGCTTATAAGCCACCAGGAATCATGTCATCTTTTGTTTCCTTTTTGCTGTTCATAGCAATCATTTTGCTATAAAATGACAAATAATTTCCTATAACAACATATTTATCTTTCCCTTAAACCTTAGTTTGCACCCTGTTCCCAAAATGATTCCCTGACTTTGAAATAGGGGCTAAAACTGCCCCTATCCAGAGATATAGTTTTGAAGAAATTTCAACACGTGAAGGATTTCACCAGGCCATCACACACATACTGGACCCGGAGACAGATGTGCAACAAATGGATGTATGCAACAAGTGCGTTGCTTCATCTTGGCACATTCATGCAAAAGTTGGTGCCACATGTTTCTCTGTCCATGCTGTTGTTCCTGGCGCTGGGCTGAGAAAATAACCCCGGCACCTGCAAATAATTGCCTCTGTGCCCAAGCACAATGTGCGGCGCTCCGTGGTCATACTGGCCTCTTGTACAGTAGCTATATAGTTTGATAATGTGACCTTTTATTGCTTGTTCGGAAAAGGATGGCTCCATGTGTTCAGCACACCCCAGTAAGTCAGTCGCCCAGAGGGGCTTATTTTCTTGGCACACATACGGTAATCCTGATAAAGGGCCAACATGGTGTGTACTGTACAGTTGCACTAAGTTGACCCCCGAAGCATGTCATACTGTACTCAATCCCTCAGGGACTTCTCTAGAAATGAGTTGCTGGGCTGTTGGTTTAATAATGAAGGCCTTGTGTCAGGCACATGGCAACCCAATGTGGGGGCAATGCTGCTGCTTGCTGATGGGTCATCAGGGAGCTAATCTGGCAGGTGCTTCTTTTGTTTTCCAGGCTGTGATGGTAGACAATAGAGCTGAACCTGTCACTCCACTCACTAATATGTAGTTAGCAGAGGCCTCAGGCAGACCGGGCAAGAGAAATTAAGAAGATGAATTATACATTAATATAAGTGCAAAATCTTTTTAGAGAAATGTATAGATGGGGCTGATCACATATTACTAATATGTGTATGTATATATATATATATATATATATATATATATATATATATAGCATTTATGACAGTATAACAATGGATGGGAGATTCCACCATCAAAAATTAAAATATTGACTATTGAAAAATATTAGTGTTTCACAGTTTTTCATTCTTCTATCCTTCCAATGTGGTTGTAAACACCAAGTCATCCATGCATCTTCCTTGCTCCATTTTCAAAACTATCTCCACTCTATAAGCTACGTGAGAAGTTTCCCCTTCACCGGACATGACCAGTGGGGTGTTATGGAGTGCGCTTGGCTTATGATGGTGGCTGGTCCCTGGTCCCTAATGGACATGGGGTCATCATGCCCACCAGGCTGACCTCATTAGCCCTTGTTCCCCCTAATCATTCAAAACTCATTAGATGGTTTTTTAACAAGATCAAATGTTTTCTTCCCATCCTTGAAGACTTGTAGAAAAAGAGCGAGTGTGGAAAACAATGAGGGGTCAGCGGTGTACAATCTTACTGTATGTTACAGGACCTTTGCCCTAAATTGTTCTCACAATTTAGACCTTTATGTCCTTCAAGGGATGCAAAGACAATTATGGGAGACCATCCCTAGTGGATTGTGCGACTGCTCGCCTTGAAGCATTTCAAAAACATAAGCATTATGGTGGCAGCATTTGAAGACATAAAGATATAATTTATTCCTAAAGTTTAATTGGTCAAAAAGAGATTTTTATTTCCCCAGAAAGAACCTGGTTTACACTCTTTGACACTTTTTTTTTTTTACTTGTTGCGTCAGGTGTGGTGATGGAGGCAAAAGGGTTGTGGAGATGGAATAATCTAATGATCCATACAATCACATTTTCATGCATTTCATGCAGCCCTGCACAGCTTCTTCATTGCAGGGGCAGTAATAAAACATGATAAAATGATGAACCTAGCATATATCAACGTGCGAACCTACATTCATGCAATGAATGCAGAATTAAAAAAAAAAAAAAAACTTAATGTGAAAGCAAACCTGTGATGACGATCCTTTTTCCCACAAATGAGCCCAAAAGCAGGCGCTGAGTGCAGACCTAAGCCTTATCACCAATACTTAGAGAAAAGTTCCAATGATGGTTTTTGAATAGTTAATTGTTCTAGCTTTCCGAAGGGGCTGTACTTTGAAGCCCTCAGTTGTAGTGTTCTATCTTTAACCCTTCTCCCTCAGAGGATGAACCTTCGAATGGTTAAGAGTGTTAGGTTGAACGATAATGCATATACGGAATTATAAGCATCTGCAATCTTATTTTAGATTACAACACCCCAAAAATTAACACGTTCAATACTGAATACAGGCGACGCAGATATTTAGTCTTGCTTCTTCCAGTATCCTACCAGTCTGTTCTGCTTACGAATAAATGTATGGCATTTGGTGGATGCTTTTATCCAGAGCAATACATTTAGGTCATTGTACATCTGAGCAGTTGAGGGTTCATCAAAGACCCAACAGTGTCAGCTTGGTGGTGCTAGGGTGGTTCCTGGGACATGCCGATCAGTGGTCCAACGATTTAACCAATTAACCCACTTGCTGATGAATCTGGTCAGTGTTTGACCATAAAAGAATCGGCCCTGAAATGTTCCCATGGCACATTTTTGAGTAATTGACATTATAGCCAGTAGGAAATGGGTGGAATACAAGTACTCTCGTTCATGTTTGACCATGAACAAATCAGCCCTGAAATGTCCCCATGGCACATTTTCGACTAATTGACATCATAGCCAGTAGGAAATGGGTGGAATACAAGTAATCTCATCATCTTTCTGGACGACATTGACTATGGTGACAACCTTTGTGCTATCCTTGGAAAACATACAGTCCTTGGTGAAGTGTTTCTCGGTTAAATATGCTATTGCCAGAACAATACAGAGACATTTATACTGAGACATGGTGGATGAACACTAGACTAAAGTGTAGGTAAACTGACATAAAGCAAATGCCAGTCAAACATCTCCCTTCCTCTGCAGCACCCCTGCCCCATCCTTGAGTAAAGAGACAAGGACCTCTTTTATTAGTGAACAAATGTGAAACTCCTCAGTACAGTTAGCAGCAACAAAAGGAATCAAATCTCGCTCGTATGAATGGCTGTGAGGTTCTGGCACGGGCAGTAGGCTGCTAAAGCGTGCGGCTGCAGCCAAAAACAGATGGGAGACGGTGCCACAGACACCAGGCCGGCCAAGCACCTCTTGTTAGCAGAGGGTAGAAAGGGCAAGTCCAGGTTTGGTCAGGGGAGGGGTATAGGGCTAGAGTGGACAGTGGCCAAATCCTTCTGGGAATATATTTCATGGTGATTGCTCGCAAAAGGGTTGTAGCTTGGCTCTTGGCAGCTGAGCAGGTGCTCTGTAGGGTCTGCAGCATTAATGAGTGGCACACGCTGACCTCGCGTCATGTTAGGGAACTGCTCAGACAACAGCATCAGTGAACTTTGAAGGTGTTCAATTAGATGGAACTAAGGTCCTTCTGTCCAGTGAATGATACCAGATTGAGTTAGACTCAGGACATTATGATGATGATGAATAGATCAGATGGGCTTGAGGTAAGTTTATCTCTGGGCCAGTTAACTGGTTCATTTTACACGGCCAATCTTTGCTTCTATCAGTACTACTGGGTCTGTTTAAATTTGTGTGGGCCCCCAATCCCTTATATGATATATTTAACACTAAATTCTATCTATTACGTTAGGCTTAGGATGTTACACCAAGAATGCTTCTAGTCTAAATGTGTAGAAATAGAAATGCCCAATATTATCTATTAGGGTTTTCACGACTACGGAAAAGAACCTATGGGTACGGTCATGGAGAAGAAAACTGGAACATTAATGTAGGCTCCATTTAACGCTTGTGGTGTCTTCACATTCTATATATTCCCCTTAAAGGTCAGAAATGACTCGCCTTCATTAAACCTCTTAAATTGAATTTACTCAGCACTGAATATGTTAAACACCAAATCTGTTTTGCACGAAGAATCAACCTGTCACTCTCACCAGCTCTCAGTCATTCTCTTTAATGCTTATTCTGTACAGGGTTATGGGAGGTCTGGAGTCTGTCCCAGGGCAATCGGGGCTCTAGGCGGGGTACTCCCTGGACAGGGTGCCAGTACAGTATATCGCAGCGCACAAGCACACACACACACACACACACACACACACACACACACACACACACACACACACACACACACACACACACACACACACACACACACACACACACACACACACACACACACACACACACACACACACATACACACTACTGGCAATTTGGAAATGGCAATTAGTCTAATCTGTGTGTCTTTGGACTGGGGGAAGAAACAAACCAAAAACAGGAAGAACATGCAAACTCTCCTCATGTAAATCTGATTCAGGACTCCGGAGCTGCGAACTTATGGTGCTAACCATTATACCACCTTGCTGCCAAATTACCAGTCATTCATTTAATTATTTTGTTTTAATATCTCGGTTTTCCTTTTTCACTGTGCAAATCACTACTGTACATTTAATCACAATAAACCTGTAATAATTATTTTGCTTAAGTAGATATATTATTATTATTATTATTATTATTATTATTATTAGCAAACATACTTTTTATTTATTTAGCAAGAGACATCACTTGTATAGCCTATGAAAGTAGCAAAAAACAACGAGAAAAAAAAACTTACTATATACTATACATTGAGAAATTCAACTACAAAACCCTAGTCTTTTCCCATTTCTACCCATGTAAGTTTGCATGCAAACTTACATGAGGAGTGCAGAGGGGAGCTCGGACTTGTTCTTTCTCTCTGTGCCAACCGTAGCGATCCATCTCTTTAGAGGCTGCTGGCTGAGTTCATAAGAGGTGAAGAAATTGTTGGATATGAAAGACAAGATGTAAACCCTGCTCGGGACCTACACACACCTACTAGATTAGCAGCCTTATGTACTGTACACTATCAGTCATAAGTTTGGTCTTTCCTAATTTTTCTTTCTTTCTACACTGTATAACAATGCTGAAGGTGTCCCAAATATGCAATAATCTCCTTTGAATGGTTGTAAAGCCTTCATAATGGCTTTAATTGGAGGTAAGTTTTGGTCTTGCTTTCCCGGGATGGTCTTCATGATAACCAGTTTCATCGTGGTATTTGATGAGTTTAGCAAATGCACCTTCACAATACTGTTCTTACAAGAATTTGTCCCAGAACATTCTGACCTTCTTCATCTAAAAATAACAACCGACTGTTGTTGGTGTTGGTACTTAATTAGCTAATGCCGTAAGTGTTACTTAATAGTTTTTAAATCCCTATGTTATTCTACAATGTAGAAAATAAATCCAAACTTGGGTCCAAACCTTTGACTGTAGGTCTTCTTTTATGTGGACAAAACAAGAGCATACTTTTCTAGTTTTCTCTATATTCATTTCCAGCTTTGTTGATGGCTGGTGTGATGGACATGTAGAATGTTCGTTCATATGATGTCCTGGTCATGGGCACGTGGATATCCTGTAAGGCCACGGGGTCATCCTTGTGTGTATAAATAATGTAATAACCAGTGGGCCAAAAATGATGGAGGAAAATCTTGCATGGAAATTTAACCGAAGGTGACGCTTCACATTTTCTAATGTTAGGTTCGATCTAGGGAAGGGACTTACATTTCAGGTTAAGAGAAACATATAATAAACAAATGTTGCTTGTTGCTATAGTGAAGAAAAATCATTTAAAACTATCAAGAAAATGGAGCTGACTCTGGCCCAGTCTCAAGTGGTGTCCAAAAACCTACAGCCCTACTCAAAGTCCACACACTGCTGAGGTTGGGAAAGTGAAGCTAGCATCGTATATGGCTCGTATCACTTGTGCTTTGCCTATATTCAAACAAATTTTGTGGATTTAAACGCTATCGTAGATTAGATGTCGCACATAATAAACCTTTATGCACTGCTAAGTTCCCAAATCACGCTGTCTTCCCAGTTTCTTTCCCCATGACTGCTCTCTAGAAGCTGAAATGTTTGGACAATAGAGGGATCTGTGTTGCGAATCAGGAGTAAATTCAATCCGGCAGCTTCAGTTGACAGTCTCCCTCAAGTTCTGGGGCTATGGATGCATCCGGTTGTGGAGGGAAGCATTCCTTAGGGATTAGGTTCCCAGGTTAGTAATGATTCCCACCCAAAGCAGGAAGATAGTTGGAGGCAACGGGTGTGCGTTTTATGGAGATTGATATGCGGTAGCAGAAGTGAGCCTCACTGTTGGAGCACCTTGATCTTTAAACAATTTTGATAAGCCTTCATCTTTGTTCCTCTAACGGATGATAGCTAACATGATAACTCAATTGGCAATTCAACCTGCTTTGATAATTGCAAGTGTACATAGCAACAGACAGATTACAGTATGGAGTGTGAGGTCTCTTTCTCAAAGTCACTGCTATTAAATTTTTGGATAGGAATTTATGTTGACTACTTGAAGCAGTCTGATGCTAAAAAGGCACCATATAACTTTAAAAAATATAGAATTATATAGAAGTTCAAACAATGTTCAACATCATACACTGTAGAGCCAAAACAAAACAAAAAAGAAATTGCACATTCTATGATTTAATGTTGTTTAAATTATGCGTGAAAATGATTCCTCATACTTCAAGAACCACTTTATTACAATCCGAGTCCTGGAATATACCCGTGCCATCAGGGTAGAGAAACTCTAGATGTGATACTCTGATCATTGAGTGCAATCAGGTCGTCAGCTGACTTAATTTTATTGCCACAAAATTTTGAGGCTGGACCTGAGCAATTGAAGCAACCTCAGATCATACCGTAAAACTGCCTCCAGAGGCTTGTACAGTGACCACTGTAGATGATGGGAGCATCACTTCATTTGCTTCCCTTCCTACCCTGTACTCATCAGACCACCGATCTTTATGTTCCCTACTGATTATTCTCAGTAACACTTTTTGATGTGGTTTTTTACAGGTTTTCTGATGGTCACACAGTTGTTTGTCTTTCACTATTAAACATAGCTGTAATTTCTACTGTCGGGTTGTTGTTCTTTTTTTCTCCCTTGCCTTAGTAAAGACTCGACTTGGGTAGATAGAGATTAATGAGACGGCAAGAATAACGGCGTAATCAAAGTTGAAGATTTGAAAATGGACCTGCTTATGAGACAACTGGACAGACACTGGTGCTGGAATGTCTTTAGGAAGAGATAAATTCAAGGTTCAAGAACTTTATTAATCCCAGAGGGAAATTGCTTAAATTCCCAGTAGCACCACTGTCTTCAGGGAAACAGGATAGACGATGTCAATAAAACATGTTTAAAAAAAAATAATAACAATAATCAGATTAAGATGAATATACAGGTCCTTCTCAAAAAATTAGCATATTCTGATAAAGTTCATTATTTTCTGTGATGTACTGATAAACATTAGACTTTCATATATTTTAGATTCATTACACACAACTGAAGTAGTTCAAGCCTTTTATTGTTTTAATATTGATGATTTTGGCATACAGCTCATGAAAACCCAAAATTCCTATCTCAAAAAATGAGCATATCATGAAAAGGTTCTCTAAACGAGCTATTAACCTAATCATCTGAATCAACTAATTGACTCTAAACACCTGCAAAAGATTCCTGAGGCTTTTTAAAACTCCCAGCCTGGTTCATTACTCAAAACCGCGATCATGGGTAAGACTGCCGACCTGACTGCTGTCCAGAAGGCCATCATTGACACCCTCAAGCAAGAGGGTAAGACACAGAAAGAAATTTCTGAACGAATAGGCTGTTCCCAGAGTGCTGTATCAAGGCACCTCAGTGGGAAGTCTGTGGGATGGAAATGGTGTGGCAGAAAACGCTGCACAACGAGAAGAGGTGACCGGACCCTGAGGAAGATTGTGGAGAAGGACCGATTCCAGACCTTGGGGGACCTGCGGAAGCAGTAGAAACATCCAGAGCCACCATGTACAGGCGTGTGCAGGAAATGGGCTACAGAGAAGCAGCACTGGACTGTTGCTCAGTGGTCCAAAGTACTTTTTTCGGATGAAAGCAAATTTTGCATGTTATTCGGAAATCAAGGTGCCAGAGTCTGGAGGAAGACTGGGGAGAGGGAAATGCCAAAATGCCTGAAGTTCAGTGTCAAGTACCCACAGTCAGTGATGGTCTGGGGTGCCATGTCAGCTGCTGGTGTTGGTCCACTGTGTTTTATCAAGGGCAGGGTCAATGCAGCTAGCTATCAGGAGATTTTGGAGCACTTCATGCTTCCATCTGCTGAAAAGCTTTATGGAGATGAAGATTTCATTTTTCAGCACGACCTGGCACCTGCTCACAGGGCCAAAACCACTAGTAAATGGTTTACTGGCCATGGTATTACTGTGCTCAATTGGCCTGCCAAGTCTCCTGACCTGAACCCCATAGAGAATCTGTGGGATATCGTGAAGAGAAAGTTGAGAGACGCAAGACCCAACACTCTGGATGAGCTTAAGGCCGCTATCGAAGCATCCTGGGCCTCCATAACACCTCAGCAGTGCCACAGGCTGATTGCCTCCATGCCACGCCGCATTGAAGCAGTCATTTCTGCAAAAGGATTCCCGACCAAGTATTGAGTGCATAACTGAACATAATTATTTGAAGGTTGACTTTTTTTGTATTAAAAACACTTTTCTTTTATTGGTCGGATGAAATATGCTAATTTTTTGAGATTTTGGAATTTAGGGTTTTCATGAGCTGTATGCCAAAATCATCAATATTAAAACAATAAAAGGCTTGAACTACTTCAGTGGCGTGTAATGAATCTAAAATATATGAAAGTCTAATGTTTATCAGTACATTACAGAAAATAATGAACTTTATCAGAATATGCAAATTCTTTTTAGAAGGACCTGTATTTGTTCAAGGTGGATTTTTTCTTCATCATCTCTAGCACATTTTTTTAACATGTATTAAAGATTGTTACGTAATGATTGACCATTGCCTTGGAGCGAACCTTTAAAAATCTTTTATCCATCCTTTTATCCGTCTTTTGTGCAAGTACTCAAGATGAAACTTGTATTGTGGCGAGCTGGAATTCAATTAGCCTTTTTAGCATTTGTATGATGGTGGAGTTAGTAAACAGACCCCCAAAAAAAGGATTATATTATACAAAGGAACACCTACATCCTGTCGTAAGTGACGAATTGAAAAAGTACAGCGTGCACTGTTGGATACGAGGGCAGCGCTAAATTCTTTCCAACCTTGCCCATTCAGAGAAACAAGGCCCCGTCTGACTGTGGGGTCAGTTTGAATCATTTTGACAGCCTTTTATTATTGCTGTGTTGTCTCTGGTTGACCAGACAGATGAGCATTGTTCACGAATATCTGCCTCGCTCCACGTATTGTCCCTTGACATATGAGTGGCATGCGGCTTCCCAATTGCCGAGTCCAGCCTCACACGCAAGCGCACACTCATGAACGCAGCATGGGAACAGCTGCCCAGAAAAGGAGCGCTCCACAGGACAGGGGAGGGAGGGCACGTTCTCCTTATGAGTATAAAACATATCTCTGACATCACATATGTGCACGGACGTGTGCACGTGAGCAAACGGGACCGTCCTCGTGAGGACAAACCACCCATGAGCCAGCAGGACCTGTTGATTGTGGCCACTGGGTTAGAAATAATCCGCCATAGTGCTGCTCAGGAAATTGACAGTTTGGATTGTGGGAGAGAAAGCGGGAAACTTTGCCACTTGAATTGTCCTCTGCTGTCTCTCGCAGTGGGTGGCTGGAAAGGACCAGACAGCTTGAGGACTGCCATTGCGTGTCTGTGCGTTGTAGGTTATATAACTGGATTAAAAACTCATCAAAAGATCTGCAAAAGAGATCGTATTCGCTGTTGGATTGACAATCTGTCAGTGAGTCAGGCTACTGTGCAGCATAGTGAGTGGAATAAACACTCGGGATTTGAGAGTCCAGATGCTAGATGGGAAAAATATATAATAGATTTATATATATATATATATATATAATATAATATATCTAATATATAATATGTTTTTTTTTTCACTTTTCCATTTTGTCCTGTCTATTTGGTGTGTTTATTTGGTTTCTTCAATATAAATGATTCAGAAGGTTATATTGGGTTTACAGCCTATGTACAGCAAAAATTGAAAAACAAATCTTGAATGTAGTTATGTTTTCTTAATTTCTAAACATTTTGAATTCTATCAAGTGAAAATCATTATATTGTCAGAGAGGCATGACTCTTGTTGTATTATTTGTTTATTTATTTAATAATGGTCCGAATGGAGGCGGCACGGTGGTGTAGTGGTTAGCAGTGTCGCCATGCACCGCCAGGGTCCGGGTTCGATTCCCGGCCAGGTACGATTCCTGTCTCTGTGTGCATGGAGTTTGCATGTTCTCCCCATTCTTGGTGGGTTTCCTCCGGGTACTCCGGTTTCCTCCCACAGTCCAAAGACATGTAGGTTAGGTTAATTGGCGTTCCCAAATCGGCTGTAGTGTGTGTATGTGTGTGTGCCCTGTGATGGATTGGCACCTGTCCAGGATGTCCCCCGCCATGTGTCCTAAGTCTCCTGGTATAGGCTCCAGGCATCCGTGACCCTAAATACAGGATTAAGCGTTATAGACGATGAGTGAGTGAGTGCGAGCAAACCATGCCAGCAGGTGGACTAGCTCCTGCAACTTGTAAATGAGTGTGAAAATCTTGTCCAGTATGAATTCCTGCCTCATGGTATTCCTGGGATAGACTCTGGATGCACCATGATCAAATGATTGATTGATTGCTCACCATCACTCCTGGCTTTTGCAAAGCCATTGTTTTTCAGATTGATAACCGGCAGCAGAAACTTTCTTGTGATCTTCAGACGCCTATTGACTTAGCTGTTATGTAACCTCCCCCAGCCGTACGCTAAACTTCCTCATAGTCCCACATGCACAAAGCCTAATCCGGGGCTCATGAATGAAGCTGCAGGTGTGCACTCAGGTAAATTCCCCGCCATAAAGGAAGAAAAGTTAACAATATGACTGTCAATATGTCTCTTCCTATCTGCTATTTCATTATCCTTACGCGTTCGCCACCTGTCCCTTTCGGTGTATACTTAGTTTGGGGGAAGTTTTTAGAAGACGCTAAGCAAATAAAGGCTTGTGAGGGAATATACCTTTTAAACAGTAAAAAGGATTGGCACTGATTCAAAAACATAGAAGGATATAAAAGTTTTGTCTAAAGTAGGCTATTAGTGAAATTGTTAGTTTTTGTTGCAGCAACCTTTTGAAGTTTCAAATACTGTATATATAACATCGTTTGCAGAAGAACTGTATTCAGCTCCTCTGCCCCAGATTTCATCTGGAATGTTCTAGACAGTCTTATATCTTTCCAGATATGACTAAGCAAGTTAACAAAGAATCAAAGCAACAAAATCTTCCTCAATTCCCAGGAAAATGCTATTTATAGGCATCAAAACATGTTTTAGCCAAAATTTTTTTTTTTCCTATATTAAGAAAAATGTGCCAGACATGCTCTCAGAAAGTCTAGCACAAAGTTTTGTGAACAAAATAAACTACGTTTACATTCGTTTGGAAAAAATGTGGTAAAAATAGGGGAGACGATATCTGGGCTATTAAACCTAATGCTCATCAAAGTGTTGTGAAAGAGCTTAATGACTCTGCTGCACTACACGCGTCGAGCATCACTTTTCTGGATATCTGTACCTTCCATGGGCTAACTGGCATAAATGTGATTGTGTGCCCTGTAATGGACTCCCACTCCGCCCAGGCTGTACCACACCTCGTGCCCCAAGTCTCCCGGGATAGGCTCCAGGCCCTTGCACTCCTGTATGAAGGATAAAGCGGTATAACCGATGAGTAAGTGAGTGAGTTAAATATTATCTAGCATATATAATTCACCTTGCTGGGTTTTTGCAAGATGGCCAAGTATAATGTCCTATAAGGGCTTATTTGCCATTAACTAGCTTATTATATGTTATTTCTTTAACAAACATAGGACTAGGCAGACTCGAGCTTTGTGTGTGTCAGACGTCATGCTGTTTTGAATCTGGAATTGACATTGGTTTTTGGGCAGTCAGGTCTGCTTCACTTTGCCTGCATCTTGTGGGTGAGTATTGGTCATGACCTCTGACCTTAAGCCTGAGCTGCTGTGGGTCACTGGTTCTTGTGATAGTCTTTGTTCAGATGCTGAGACGTATTTCCTTGATTTGCAAATCCCGTCCCATGTCTAAGCCGACGGCGGGAAGTTCACATAAAATCATTTGATGTGGAATATATACTGCACGCTGCCGGTCAAAAAAAGTCACACGCCAAGATTACATTGACTGCCTTTAGCTTTAGTGGCGACTTCATGTGGGAAATTGATTCCATAAGCTCCAAGAACCACACTATTACAATTTGTTTTCCGGGAATATGCCTGTTCCACCAGGTAAGTAAAATGTCTAGTGATGTGATGTGGTCCTTCAGTACAATCAGGTCATCAGCTGACTTAATTTTATTGTCACATGACGTTGCTGAGCCCGGACCTGACCAACTGAAGCAACCACAGATCATAACGCTGCCTCCGGTGGCCACTGTGAATGATTTCTTTATGCACTTCCCTTCTTACCCTGATGTTCGCATCGCTCTGGAATAAAGGCAATCTGCAGTCATCAGTCATTGTATAATAGTGCAAAGGTTTGAAACTGTTATTACAATTTATCTACAAACCATTAGAACTCCAAAAAAAAAAAAAAAACATTTTATGTCCTTCAAGACAAAGTGAAAAAAAAAGTGCTAAAAATAAATTCCTTTTTTTTTTTTAAGTAAAGGTAAGGAATTGGAGTTGTTAATACCTATAAGAAGAAAAATGGGCCTGTAGGTTTTTATGCAGTATCACTTTTGGGATTGGAAATGCTTTTATTATTTCTATAAAATATAAATAAAAAATAATATTTAAAAAAATATTATTAAAGAGTTTTTTAAAAATATAAAAGCATGAAATCGAACCTTTTTCATTGAAATTTCCAACCGAAACTTCAGTCCTTTCAATTTTTATCATGTCTGCAATAAATAAAAGCATCAGTATATGAATTATTTAGTGGTTCATTATGCTGACAACTTGTTAAGTAACTTTCATATTAAGACAACTATTCTATATTATACAAATATTTTACAATATACTATATTTGTTTCATATCACACATTGTTCCTCTCATCCTATGACCACATGACCAGTCCGAGGGATCACTGGCCACTTAAGGCACATAACATCACTAGACATGCATCTGTATTTTTATGTTGTGCCCTTAGGAGTTAGTCGATCTAATAAAATTCTAACTAACCATGTAATAAAATTACTACTACTTATACTACTAATAATAATGCATTTTATGTAAAGTAGACTGTGATACATGTGCTACCTCATGGTGTTGTATAATCAAGTAGTAAAAAATTTTATGAAAAAGAAATGAAAAAAAAAAAAAAAACCCAAAACAATCACTCGTAAAAATCAAAGATCAAAAGAAAATACTGCATACAAGAATAAGTATTAGGAGCTGAAAAACGTACATCTATACAGAATGCAATTAAATATATGAAAAAAAAAAGATTTTTTTTAAAAATAATTCACAATAAAATCTATAAACCTATAAAATACAATAGAAATACTATAACTATATTATTTGAGGCAACTTTAAGCAGAATATACAACCAAGTTAAGGCCAGCTCAGCGGGTTCTCTAGGTTTACAGACCAGCCATTCAAGGGTTCAAACTCCAGCTCCGCCAAGGTGCCACAGTTGGGCCCATAGTTGACCCTGTGCTCTGACCCCAGCTTTCTACCTGGGATATGGAAGTAAGAATTTCACTGTACCATAATATATATGTGACGAAAGTATTCTTCTTGTTGTTAAGAGTAAGAAAAATGCACTCTTATTTGGCATAAAGGCTACCGTTCCCAACCCTTGTTAAATACTGAGCATAATAAAGTCAGCAGAGCAGCAAGTATTTAAAACAGATGAGCTACCCAAACACGATCGTTACAGCTCTGATTTGACAGCTTCTAGATGTTTGTATAGAGCACATTAAGCATGCTGCATGTTGTTTTTGGACCTAGTTCAGGAAGGTGTCAAGATCATAAATGGCTGAAGGATGAGTTGGCCAGCTGTAACTCCATTCCGCACAGATGATTTACCTTTTCACCTTTCTTTTTCTCTCGAGACACTTCTCATAACCTCATAACCTTGCTTGCACCTGCTCAAAGCTGGACATCCAACTGCTGGATGTATCCTTCTGTGCAGTCGGTGGGAAAAATGTCATGGTACACTGAAAAGAAGGCCTCAAGCTAGCATACCAAGTAGTTTGTACCTTTTTTTAGCATGTAAAAACCACATTGGCCTTTTGCCTACTTTTGCTTGGCGGCAGATGTGGTTGTGTTGATAAGGCTATTATCATGGAGGTACAGTGTGAAGCATTAGGGTGTCCACCTCCATCCTTGGTCTAAGGTTGAGGGAGTTCTTCCCTGATAACTCGCACCCATAGAACAGACATGGGCCAAATACAGTAGGAGGAGGCCTCTGATTATCAGGTTCTGTACATGAACAGCTGGCCCACTGGATTTCTTTCCTCTGAACATGAGAGTGCAGGGCTATAGCCTCGTTCTCAATTACTGCCTTTTAATAATTGGTCAATGGGAATCACATAACATAGAAATGAATAGGTAGTAAGTAATACAAAACAAAAAGCTGAGTGGGTTTTAATTGTTCCTACAGATGGTTGCCAGGTCATCCATTCATTAGCTTTTAGAAAGCCTGTGTCAATAGATGTGTACTTGGTCCACAGCCTGTTTAACAACAAAACATTTAGCCTTGACATAGCGATATACATCGGTCAGAAGCAACATTAAAAACACTGACAGGTTGATCTCATTACAGTTACATTACACCCCTCATTGCAGTTGAGGGTTCAATCCCCACTTCAGGTGGTGGTTCGTGGAACTTGCATGGTCTCCCACAGTCGGTTTCCTTCCGGTTCTCTGGTTTTCTCCCACAGACCAAAGACATGCAGATTCGTTTAACTGGCATTCCCAAATTTCCCATGTTGTGTGGGTGTGTCCCCTGCAGTGGATTGGAATGGACTGGCACCCTGTTCAGGGTCTCCTGGGATAGACACCATCCCCCCCTGCAACCCTATACAGAACGAGCGTTATAGAAAACGATGAAGATAAATCTTAACAGCTGTATAGCATCACATGCTGACCACTGTCCAGTGCCCAGAACATCTACAATGGGCACGTTGGCATCAGAACTAGACCGTGGAGCAGTGGTCGACTGGTCTGGCCTGGTCTGATGAATCATGTTCTCTTGCACCTGGGGAGGAGATGGCTCCAACATGCCCTATGAAAAGAAGGCAAGCTGGCAGAGGCAGTCTTATACTCCGGCACAGTTCTGCTGGGAAATCATGGTTCCTGGCATTCATGTGGATGATACTTTGACAGGTACCACATATCTTAAAATGGCTGCAAACCAAGTCCACCCCTTTACGGTAATGGTAGAAACTAATGGCGGTGGTGTCTTGGTTTGGCTTGGTTCAGCCAAGTTTTGTGCTACCAAAATTCAGTTTATTCAGAATTCAGTATCACTGTGAAACCAATTATCCTCAGGCATTTTCCATGAAGCCTTAAATATCACTCTCCAAAACAATGCTTGACTTTGCCCATCCGTCAGTCAGGTGCTTGCCCAGCTATGTGGAGGTTAATTTTCAAGCTCAGAAAACTAGGTACTTTTTTCTATAAAATCTGATTAAAGCAGCCAACATACATTAACCATTTGAGTGATGGAGTGTGAAACAAGAGCAACAAATTTCATAAGCTCAGGAGCTGTGGCGACAGGCCGAATCTATGTGAAGAACCACGGAAGCTGTGAAACCGCAGCGGCCATTGGCCCTTTCAATCATTCACCCACAGGAATGTCTTTTTTACTCATGCCACTCTGAACTTCATCTTGCTGGACATTTCTCACCTAACCAGCAAATTCCTGGTTGAGCAAACAAGGATAGACTTTTTTTCTCGTGCTTAGAGCAGTAGAAGCCCTTTTCTCTTTAGCCCTCTGTCCTCTGTTTCTCTCCTCTTAAAAAAAAACATTGTATTTCTGACTTGTGACAATAATAGCAGAAGGAAGGTTAATTTATACATGTTGAAACTTTAGAAAAAAAGCATAGTTCAGTTTAATTGTTACATTTTAGGTCACACACTATCTTGGACATGAACCACAGAGCATATATACTAGCGTAAGTACACGTCGTTGATGGGTAAAAAGATTGTAGAAATAGTTCAAAGGTTGAAGCTAAAGGTAAGTGGATGACCTTTAATGTAATCAGCGATCATCAGAAATCGGTACTATAATTTCAGGTTGAAGCCCATGCACATGTCTGTCTGTCTGCCTGATGAGAAATAGAAAAAGTCAATCGGATAAAGATGAAGTTTTCCCTTACAGAGCGTTAGAATTCACTTATGCCACTTCAGTGCATATGAACTCATCCCAGTAAAAAGATTCAGTTTAGCGTTTCTTTTTTTTTTTTTTTTTCCCCGATTTTCTCCCTAATTTAGTCGTGTCCAATTCCTCCCCGTCACTAGGGGGCTCCCACATTAAGGCTACTACTACCACTCAGCCGGGAGGGCCGAAGACTATCACGTGTTTCCTCCGACCCACGTGACGCCAGCCGACCGCATCTTTTCGAACTGCTCGCTCGCTCACCGTTGGGGGCGGCGTAACACACTCGGAGGACAGCGCTATCCGCTCCCTCCGTTGCGCGAGCTCACAGACGCCCCTGACTGGCTGTAGAGCCGTGATTAATGTGGGCGCACTAAGTACCTCTCATCCCTCCCCTCTGAGAGAGCTCGGCCAATCAGCTCTCTCTAGACCTCCGGCTGCGAGAGGTTACAGCGGGATTCGAACTAGCGATCTCCGGATTATAGGGCGAGAGCTTTTACCACTGCGCCACTCGGAGGCCCCAGTTTAGCGTTTCTAATTAATATCTATTGGTGCAGGTGTTTGTTTAAATTGAGCAAGTAGCTTATTACTAGCTTATTTTGAAGTAGATTATTAAATCCGGCACATAACTGTTCATAACGCCGCTTTTATAATAATAATTGATGTCGAAAATGAATGAATTACTAATCAACACCAGATTTCATACAAATATTAGCGTACTGGCTTGTTCCTAACACTATTTGCTGCGATTTCAATCCAAAATGTTGCATGAATACATGACGTTCTTGTAAGGGTACCAATAGCCACTCAGGCCTATAACTATAAAATGTGTTTAAAGTAGATTTTTGTGAGTTTTCTTCACAACCTACAAGTTCTCACTCGTACTAACTGTATGCCAGCACTAATAATACGCAACCTGTCTATTTTTTTTTTTCCACCACAGCCGCAAAAACTTGTTTTCTTTTACAAGTCTATAGTTCATGTATTCAAAGGTCAAATTTCACTTAAACAATAACTTTACCACACTACCAGAAACAAATGCACGCCCTTCAGGCCCTGCCTCCTTTTTCTTTCAACAAATTGGATTTTTCTGTCATTTGCATTTGGTCTGACCGCTGCTTTGGTTGAGAAAGCACACATGTTTTCTAGTGGCTCCAGCGTCACCACCGCATGTGATCAAACAAATGTTGACCCTTCTACAATCTCACAATTCATGCATGCATGCAAAATAAAAAAATAAATAAAAAAGTTTCGATGCCCCTTGCTTTTCTTTTCAGATATTTACTGTATATTTGAGTGATCAGAAGCAAAACTCCATGCGAAGTAAGAGACAGTGCTTTGTCTATTTCAAGGAGCTGCCCATTTAACTGATCCTAACCCTGTTGATGTGAAAAGTTTCAGAGCTATTTCCATCTGGGTCTCGACAAACCATGGGAAGTAATGTGAGAGTATTTCTCTGAGGATCCCCTGGTTAAAAACGATAGTTTACATGAAGGCAGTTACAGCTATTAAGAGACGTATATAGTTTGAATGTTGTTTACAAAAGTATTTATTTCTTTTAAAAAAACGAATGTTATGTCATCTTAATAGACAAATGATGCTGTTAGTCCCTGATATGTAGACATGCTAAGAAAATGGATTAATTCATGCATCCATTCATTTTTAGAGACTTTTTCTAATGGGCTGTTACAATGACAGAAGCCGAGAAGTTCTTTAAATATTTCTTTAATCCCATTAGATATAAAAACTTCACCTGGCTTATAACACGTCATAGGATCTCTTCTCGGAGGCTCTGGATTGGACTGTGGCATGCCTTTAGAGTTTGACAGGTATAACTACACCCGTCTTAAAAAGATTCATGCTGATCAGAAAGACATGATGCCATGACCAGAGCCCAGCATCAAATGAAGTTTGGTCATTGCGCCAAACCAAGGCCACGCCTACCCCTTCTTTATCTTCCCTGCTATCAATTTCTAGTCTTTGTTACAGTGACGAATCAAGTGGTCCACCTCCAAACCTGCTGACTCAGGATGCCTCTTCTGAACGCTTTTAATCGGAACGGCCTTAGCTTCTCATGGCCTGTCGGTTGTTCCCCTTTGATCGACCGCTGCTGACCGGAGAGCCTTGGAAAGCCCTTAGTGCTCATTGTACCTCTTTGTAGTCCTTCCAGGTGGGATGCAGATACGTAGCTAGAATCGCACAGCAGAAGGAAGAATGGAGAGCCCTTCATACTACTTGCCTGAGTGACCCTCAACTATCAAAAATAGCAGCCTGGATCATTTGGATGAAAAAAAAAAAAAAATGAAATAATGAAAGGCTGAAAGGGATTTTCTCATGTGCCAAGCCAATAAAAAGCTTTTGTGCAATATTTAGAGTTAATGTTTCAAGGCATTGTTTCATGAAACTATGTTCGATTCCTGTGTGACTCATAGAGGAAAGTGTGAACATGCCAGTGTGACTGTTAAGGAATGAAAAGAGTCATACTTTTGGTTCTTCTCAAGAGACCATCAAGGTTAGTGAGTAATGTTTTGTAACGGTGAATTATTCACAAAGGTCGTATTTAGGGCAGAAAGCTGACTCGGTCGACCTATTTGTAGACTGTTATTTGTAGATCTTGAATGCTGCTTCATTTTTGGGTGTATACCCCATAAAAAAAAAAGTAAAAAAAAAAAAAAAACACACACACACACATATAAAAACCACTCCTGCAATGTCTCATGAACTGTATTTATATCTGCGATCAGCTTTAATAATTTAAGGACAATTCTTTTGAATGAATGTGTTATCCAATGCCAAGGCCATTACATTCTCATTATACTTTTAGTTTCAGTATTTCTCATAACGGGACACGTCGCACCCAAGACATTGTTAACCTGTGAAAGTGATAAGCAAGTCCCCTTTCCCATGCCTCTGCACATTTATCATTAACTAACCTCTACAAAAGCGTATGAATGTGTTCATGCTGTTTGGAAGCAGAGGTCATTCTAGTGTAAGTGACAAACTACATATGTAGCGCAGTGTGAAGAAAGTCATTGATTGACGAGTCATGAGATTTGGGGCTTGTGGCTTTGTTTGCTCTTGGTTCAGCAGTTTTGAGAGATGCACTGGATAGCTTTAGGATACAGGAAAATATACAGACATTCATACATACATACATACATACATACATAAAAATATCAATTGTTTCTTCATATATGAAAACTTGAATTAAGTGTTGACAATTTGGTCGAAGAAGCAAGTGACAGTAGGGCTGCTGATGCATTCGCACACTGCTAGAAATGACCCTGCGCTGCAAACTACAACGTTTATAGACGGATCTTGTGAAAAGTGCTGATTGATCTGGTTCACTCGATGGGTTTGGATTTTCAGTATATAAATGGAAGTCTCTTCATACTCTTACCTACCATGCCCAGGCCTTGACTTGAAACAAAGCTGTGCTTTCGATCCTTTTGATATCATTAATCTTTTTCCTGACATCATTGATTAAGCGCCTGACTAATGATGATTTAGTGTCCCTAATTTATCAAAGCTGCATTGTTTACCTCAGATATCAGTCACATTGCTTGGCTTAAGGAAACTTGATTAGGGAAACAGCTTACATGCTGCTTGTTAGGAGGTCTGTCACTTTGAGTAAAACCTTGCATTCTTTCGCAGAGGACCATTCATTTTCCTTTCTTGCAGCTCTGTGCCCTCTGATTGCTGGCACACACACACACACACACACACACACACACACACACACGGCGTTGTGTTGATCCTCTCACATTGTGGCCCGTGTTGTTTTTCAGCTGCCCTTAGCTCGGGCCTGATAGCGACCGGCCTTTCATCCTCCCACGCAGCGATACGGCGGCTTTGGCCTTTGTTCTTCGAGGTCACTCCCAGTCCGATGCACTACTGACTCGACAAAAAAAAAAAAACACCCCTCCACCCCTAGATCCCCAAAATCATTCAACCCCAAAGAGAAGATAGACAAGGACAAAATGAAAGTTGAGCTAATGGAAGTGGACACATCAGCTGACTGTCCACAACTGGAAACAGGTATGCAAGACCAATCCGAAGGAGGTTTTTTTTTTTTCATTTTCTTTTTTTTTCATATAGTTAAGGGAAAAAATGTGGCATAAAGATAGACATTGCAAAAGATTTGAGATGGAATAGGTATTTGGAAAGTGATTTCTGACAAAGGAACTGATCAATGTACAGGTGTTTCGTAGTAAGTGAACTTGAGGTAGTAACTCCTCTAAGCAGATTGAAAGAGGTGGTGGTGGTTTTCGGGGTGGGGGGGGGGGGGTGATGGAGCTGGATCAGAGAGGAGATCAAGGGTAACCCAGGACATATTGGAGGTCAGCATTCTAACACCCAACCTTGCCTGGCAACCGGTTCTGGAATGTTCTCACGGGCTGTGGAGGGGAAGTTGGGAGCCCCCAGACAATTGGCTAAGAGTTAATATTGGCCTTCCGGGCCAAAGGTTAAATTTGGGGAGGTCAGGCAGGAGTGCTGGAATGAGCCAGTTTGTAGAAGCGCTGCCTCGGTTTTTATAAACTATTCCTCAGAAGTGCTCACAGAAGGAGCCAGAGAGAAGAGTAATGTTCCCCCTGCTCTAGAACACCCATTGGGCAACAGCTGGCCTTGGAATTGGGTTACCTCCTTCACACTGTACAAGGGGATAACGCAACACTGTCAGCCATATGCAGACAGATGTTCATGCCATAAACCGACTTATTCTTCAGACTTGGACTGGACGATCATAAAATATTTATTTATGACAGCATGGAGTGAGATCAGCATTCTAAAGGCATTTATTCAACACAGCTATTGAATTAAAGAATCATCTGCTGTGGATTCATTTCCTATAATAGCAGCTCGGACAATAGTTCCGGCAGTGACATGAATTTAGGGTTTATATTAATGTGCTTTTTAAAGTATGTATCATTTTTATATAGTAAGACCTCAGACATATGCATTACATTTTACTTAATCTAAAGTTAATAAACAAACAAACAAACAAACAAACAAACAAACATGGTGTTGGTTAAGAGTTTTCTGTTAGGAGGTGTTTACAGAACTGATGGAAGGAGTCTCCAGTGTCAGTTTTTTGTTTTTATGGTTTCTCAGTAAAGGAAATAGCCAAGCGGCATTTTTGTCTTCATGAGATTGTCAATTGATATTCGTTCATTCATTCATGCCTTCATTCACTTATTCGTCAGGCTTCGCTTTGCCCACTTGATCTTCAGATATCCAGGAGTGACTGACAGCATCTTTCTTCAGTAGCAATGGCGCAGGATCCTAACAGCCCACCCCCTTTTTGCTTAGGCTCATGTTTCCTTAAAGAGCTGCAATGCATGAATGGTGCCCTCTTCATATCAGCAGCTCCCTCCTTCATTCACAATTTATTTCACACCATTAGTCATCTGACCTACACTGTTCAAACAGGGGTGGATGCCAACATGGCACAACACAAAACTTTTAGTGTTAGTGCTTTTTATCAATATTTACCTACGGTTCATTTCCTACTGAAGGTGTCAGAGTAACGGATACGGAGTAAGTGTAAACAGCGTGGAGTCTCCTCCAACAACTTGGCCCAGGAACGCCGGGGAGGAAACACAAGAAAATGTCCATAGATACTTTATGTAGGTCAACATAACACTGTAAGAGTCTTACATGGCGTTTGTTTTTCCAGGTCAACTTATTCAACATTTGTTCGAGCGTCGAATATAACCAAGACAAAGTCTTGCAGTAGAGCAATAAGTTAGCACTTGTTAGTCTTATCGGTTCATTGCACTGTATACCAGTCATAAAAAAAAAATTCTTCAGAAGAAAAATATCAAAGAGACCTATCCTTTTTATGGAGCTGAGCACGCATGGTTATCAAGAACAAAGCTCTATTCTCAGTGTCTATTCAGGAATGTTTTACTATAGGGTGTGTACCCATGGGGCCTCTTAATAATGTATTTAAGCCTGAAACAAGTTGGTCTGGGGGGAAAAAAAAGAAAAATCCACTGTCATATTTACACAACTCAATAATGATGGAGGTATCGCTCATCACCTCTGTGTCAGTTCTTCTCCTTTCATTATTTCAAAGTTTGAGCGATTGTCTGGCTCGTTGACCCAGCTACAAGTAAACGGAAGGATAGACCAGCGTAAAGAGAACCGGCATCTTTGTAGGCCTTGAATACCGTGTTGCCAGGCTTGCAGTTAAAAACTTTATTTCTTTTGGACAAAGGTTCCGGGTAGAAAAAAAAAACAAAAAAAAAACATGTCCATGGGTGCCATTTAAAAGTAATCCATGGTTGCCAAGATGTTATGCGAAAGCAAATAATCAAAAGGAAATCGAAACAATTTTGACAAACGTAGTTTACGACAAGCAAAGGAACAAGGCAGACAGACGGTGTGTCGGTGATGTTGATGATTTCTGTTGAAAGGTGGATTATGGAGTGGATAAAAGCTCATTCATGTCCACTAGGGTAAACCCATGAAAATTATAAAAATAAATAGAAATGCATCTCTCTTTTCTAATGTTAAACGTTTTTGCCAATTTGCACTTTTGTTAGAAATTGTGCTGAGATTTGGCAACCTTGCTTAGATATGCATCTTTGACAAATGACTGCAGTACCTTCGAAAAAGCAAAAGAGGTCCTGATCCCAGGTCAGCATCCTGGTCTATGCTTGAATGGTCGGTGCACCTGGTCTGATTCCTAAACCTGACTTGACCTGAAGCAAGACTAAACAAGCACGGTGGTCATTACACCTCTGTCACCTCCCTGTCCCCTACATGGAATATGTTAATGAGACATTTTGAACATCTCACCTCTGACAGCTGACCTCTGTAGTTGCAGGATGGCTAGCCGATGACACAATAAAGGAGGAAGAAAAGACTACCTTTGGGAATACTCGGCCCACCATGGGTACAAGTTCTCCCATGGGCATTAATCTTACTAACATGTAAAGAATGCTAGGATAATGCTAAATGCTCTTCAATGGCTTGCTTTAGTTGTTGGTCGAACATGCTGAACTGCTAATGCTCACTGCACAAACGATATTTTAGCAAGTGTAAAATGCTTGGATCTCCATAAACTTATCTACAACAAGAACAAGCTAAATATAAAATTGTTAAGGTTATTTCTAGTAAAAATTTGACTACAGTTTGAAGCAAAAATTTGCAGATAATTTTGCTGATTTCAAGAAATGAATTCCTAAAACTTGCAAAATTATTCGCCAATACAACCAGAAAGTTGTCTTCAATCATTTTGTAAAATATGCTGAGAAATATGCATAATAACCTTACATTTGGTTTGTTGTAATCTTATTTTAAGAAATTATATTTGACATATTTTCACTGTGATCAATCTGATCATTTTTATTCTTACACATTTCAAACTCATCTGCATAATTTTCTTTTAATTGTCTTTGCAACAAGGATCATTATCAAATGTGCTATACAAAAGAAATTGAATTGAATTGAACTTAGCAAATTGTCATTTTTTTGCAGGGCTATGAACTTGAAGAAAATTATTAATGTTTCAATGATTTTTTTTTAACATAAATGTCTTCCATTTTTATTTTACATCAAAGGAGGAACAGTGTGAATGTGAAAGTAATCTAGCACCTTTAACTATATAAATAACTAACTAGGTTCACAGACCTTTATCTCTGTCATCAATGACTTTCCCTCAAAAGTTGGTCCTTGAACTAAAATGTTGTCCTACAGCATAGATCATGGATAGTGAAGTTAAAATAAACAAATCGGATCTGCAACTAATACAGATCAATAGCAATTTAGAATAAAGTTCATGATTATAACTGTAATAACAGAAAACAATAACTAGCATAATTGCTAATTACAGCAATTACTTTAATATTATATAATAATATATTATATTATATTATATTATATTATATGCTGTAATATTGTAAATAAATAATTCTATGCTATTACAGTATTTTTTTATTCAATTATTTTCTCCCATTGTTTTTTTTAATTTTTTTTTACTTACTTGTATTTAATTGTATTAATTGATTATTGCAGTTTTTTTTTTTTTGGTATTTTAAATATTGATATCACAAAACCTCGATATTATGACATGTCTAATTTTTAGAAACTTTTACATAAACTTGACTTGCCAAACATCCAATCACCATTACTGCACTGTCACTCTGGAGCACTAACACACCCATGGATGGGAAGACTTGGGTGTCAAGTATTTTGTACTTATCAGCAATGGACAGAGGTAAACCCCCTGTCACGTTTCACAAGAAAAAACACAGCTTAAATAATAGATACCCATGGCACATCTCAAAACATAATGCCCATTTACTGTACACCCCATCCAGAACTTGTCTGCAGTAACAATTCCACGCTATTAAAAACATACCATTATGAATAAATATGATATCTTTCAAGTTGTTTCTTTCCATGTATCCAAAATAGTTTTTTATTTTAACATAAATGATTGTATCAGGCTTATCTCGAACCATTGAAATCAAACTTTATATACATTTCGATTTAGTTTTGAATCACGTCACTTGTATAGATAATCATAGATAAAGGCGTATTTTGAATATATCATTATTTTTTTTTTGTCTTTCTTAGGAATAACTTGATTGAAAAGGGCAAACTATCTTTGAGAAGTCATATGTTGTTGGGTAAGTAGCGTTTCCCTGTATAATTTAGAATGTCACAGCCAAGAACGTAAAAACGAAAATCAACCAAATATTCACCTTTCTAATACATTCTGATATGTTTAATGAGATATGGTTTATGAGGAAAGAGGTGCAGTTCAGACGTAGTTCCTCAAGGTGGTGCTTGTAATCCAACTGCTCAAGTGAAACACATGCGTGTGGGAGGGCTGGGAAAAAAAAGATGTATAAATGGGGGGGGGGGGGGGGGGGGGGGATGTGGCTCATAGACTTAGTGTTTTAAGACCTGAATGACAGCTTCTCTGGTCTTGGCTCTTTTGTCTCCCACTGCTACAATTAGCATTACAAGTGGGTGAACAGGTAAGCAGGTAAGACACATTGTTTTTACCTGCTTACCTGCTCTCCCACTTGTAATGCTGATTGTAACAGTGGGAGACAAAAGAGCCAATGTGTGTAAATGGCTATACATGTACATGGCTACTTGTTGACTATATAATATTACAATGCAAGACATTATTAATATATTGTCCAGTATCGTGTAGGTTACTTTTGTGTCACCTGGGCAGCGCTGGCTGAGCGCCTCTGGGGGTATGCTGTAATTTCTGGCACCAGGACATTGGCAGCAGATCCTGTGGTTTGCATTATGGGGCCTTCGTGCATCGGATTTGTTTGCCTGGAGCAATCCATAGCTGCTTGATCAGATTCGGTCCTGGGAGGTTAGAAGGCCGGATCGGCAGCCTTGGGCATTGCCTGCTGGGCCCTGTGCGTAGTGGACTGTGGTGAATTGGGTCTTCTTATATACCTTCCTACTGCCGCAAGCAATTCTATTGCCGTTCTGTCGGATCAGACCGGACAGGCTAGCTTTTGCTCCCCACAGACATAACTAAAGTTCCTGTCCCCTGTGTACTGGGGGACAATTCAATGGTAATATGTTAAAGTTTTGAGGTGTTATGGTGTATACATGCAATCACTTACTCAAACACAACTTTGCATGCCTACTTGTTTTCTAAAATTCCTGAGGCACGATATACGAGCACAAAGCTAATTATTGTGTGGGATGTATCAGAGAAGAATGACTTTTATGACTCATAAGACACACCAAGATACTGCTGGGACCTACACTAGACTAGCTAACACATGGCATGCTGGAGTGTCAAACATGTGATGTGGAACTTTACAGAGGTCAAGAGAGTGGGAAAAAGCTGTAAAAATTTGATGAATGGTATCCGTTAAAAGAAAAAGCCTTGCTCAATGGGAAGCTCTTTCACTGCAAGGAGTTTTCATGCTGAAACCCAAGATGGCTTCATCCGAACTCTTTTCATCCTGAATCTACCTTAAGCATGGTCCAAACCTGCCGGAATTCCAAGAATTGGTCAGGAGTATCTGTCTGGGAACACTTCCTACAACTGCCTTTTGTTTAGGGACATCCTCTGATGTTGTTCCCTCATCAGTGTTGTTTACTGTATGGTTCTTGAGTATTGTGTCTGTGGGTGTTTGTGTGTATATCTGCACATGTTTGGTGTTTGAGTGTGTGTATCAGGGGGCAGCATGCATTCCTGGCTTGATGCACGTCGATCTAAGTACACCCCTCCCTCATGCAGCCTGCCTTCCCCGCCTGCTTGTTGCTCCGGGTTCTCATGGGACAGTAATCTACAACAAAGACTTTCCAGCCCACACACTAGGCAGGGGTAATGCTCCCACGTAAGCTCTCTCCCCCGAGCCATGTGCTCTCGGCCTAGCGTACAGCATGTGGTCCGGCTAGCTTACCAATGTAGCCTTGTTAGCACAGCAGAGAGGTTTACTTTCCAATGGATTCATTAAAAAAAAAAAAAAAAAAACTCTCACAGATAGACTTTGAACTCGTTCAGACTTGCAAAGATTCCTATGAAGTCCATATCAAATTGGGGAGAAGGCATTTGTTGTTGGGTTGGTTGCATTCTTTTCTTAAACACACAGTGTTAAGTGATAATATGAGTAGAAGGAAGACCGTTAATAATGCAGCCTGTTATGCTGGAACATCTTTTTGCTTTCCTTTCCTCTATGTTTTTATGATAGACGTTCACATGCTCATTCATGGATATATGGGATTCATTGGCTTTCCACTACACTGCATCAGAGCAATGCTCAAAGATCATCAGTTTTCACTCACTGGGGCGATTATCATCAAATCTGTCTGTGTTCAAGTGTATGCCTGCACTGAGCACCCCCATGAATGAGTTTCTGAGTGCCTGGATTTGAGATCATGTCCCACCAAGAGCGTGTTCTGCTTTCTCAAGCCTCCACCCTCATCAGCCTTAAAGGATCCACCCTCGCGAAACAGCCGTACTGTCCAGTTGGCTTTTTTTCTGCGTTTCTTAAATATTGACTGTAATTGCATAAAAGTGCTGATAGCGCATTTGAAGAAGGTTCCCACTTCAACTGCAGTCGAGCAGAGAGATCTGATCTTGTAAAGACTTTGGGAACCCCCATGCTACCAAAAGAAGGCCAAACAGAGACTTTTTTCCCATGTTCTCCATTGGCTTGGTTAATTTCAGCGAAAAATCGCTAGCAGTTGGTGCTTTTTTTTTTCTTGGAAACACAGGGAACGAAAAAGATACTTATACATTATAAGTGCATAAAGGCTTGTAAATGATCATAAGGCTAGTTTTGATCACTGAGAGGATTTGGACAACTCTGATGCAATTTTTCTGCTGTCATTTTCCAAAGGAATTAATGAGTTAAAAGAGCATTCTTGGGTGTATGCAATTTTAGCTTTTTCAGTTCCTGATTCTCTTAAAAGGATTGCACAATAGTTTCACTGAAGAACAATTGAGACACGAGAAAGGTGCCTTGAGCTTTTTGTGAATGGTGAAAGCTTGGGGGGTGTGGGGATGAGACTCTGTAAGGATTGGTGGACCAGTCAGAGCAATTGTAACGTGACTGGTCGAATTCTCAGAAACGTGTGCTTTGTGATTGGATCATCGACAGAAGATCCTGCCTCTAACAGGAGAGAACTTGCAGTGTTGCTGTGTGTGCATGCATGTGGTTGTCTGCTGAAAGAGAAAGATTATGTTTCTGCATCTGTTATTGGACCAGACGCTGGTTAAAAACCACAAAGCGAAGACATTCACATGTCAGTAAACCACAGGGACTTGATGGGTTTTTTTCGACTTCCACACGTTTTTGAGTTTTTGACAGTCAGAGCAGAGAAAAGGGAAGTTAAGCGTAGCAGTGGTGGAGGCCACACTTCCTTCCTCTGTCCGGTGTGCTTTATGAATCAGTCCCTCTCATGCACCGAACGTGTGCCACAAGCAGATCATTCAACTCTTCACTGACCCCTAATACAGTGTGGCATAAGTCACCAATGAAACCTTTCCTTGAGGGCTATGAAGGTAAACAGGTTTCCCCTTCAAACATTGGTGAGAAAAATCTGAGACAACCGTGTGAGACAACCAGTAATTGTCACTGAGTTGTACTCCTCCGTTCATCGCTGAGTAAATACTGTTCCCATGCATGCATTTTGAAGAAGGCAGCTGCTTTTTAACATTATAAGACCTACCTAACAAGTCTACCTTGAATGTGTTTGTTCTGACTTGTATTTGTGCATTTTTACATATAGGCCAATAGCTTAGATGTCACGTAACAGCACAGGGTGCTAAACCCACTCCACCTTTGAGAAGCACGAAGAAGAGACATGAAACTACTGTGACCTTTCAACTCTGCTCCTTTGGCTGCAGTTGAAGTGAACGCAAGTTATTCAACTGGTGCAATGAACGGCTTCACTCCAGTTGTCCCTTTATGAGACATCTTCAGACTTGTGGCTGAAACAGTCCAGTGACTCTGAATGAGCGGCACAGTGTTGCTGGAGGAAGCGGTTTTGTGGGCTGAGGTGAAGGGTCAGCAATATTATAGACTTTATGCCCACAGGCAGCCAGAAATGGCCACACAGTGAAAGGTTTGTTGTGGGTTTGGATATGGTGCACCATTTATCAAAATGATTATGATGGACTGTAAAACCTGCCCTCGTTTCTACACACTAGAGATTCTCAGCTTTGCAGAGGCCACTTTTAGTCCTCAATCGCTCATGTAAAGACGTAGGAACGTAGTGCTTTAAGAGTGAAGATACAGTCAATAAATGAATGATCTTGTCTTGGATGTCTATTAAATAATGAATTCTTCAGCCTTAAAGGATACAGAGGTCACCGTTGCTAATCCAGAGCAAGCTAGCGGTAACCTGCAACTTGTGCCTCATGCCAAGGTAGCTCACATGACCTAAAGGAAGCTCTGCATAGTCTGGATGTACTGTCCAGTACAGGGCTGCATATGATGTAATGCATCCTTCAGCGCAGGACTGCCTGAACCTCAGGTTGTCCTCATACACTGGTATGGGTGGAGATGTCTGGAGAGCAGAGGCAGTATTCCCTGAGAAGACGTTGCTAATCAGGGACATGTGGAGGAAAAAGCGAGGCCTGGGATGTTGGGATATGTATGAATATCTGGCGCAATCAGTGTATTCGGGGATCCAGATCAGCTGCTCATCGAACGTCCGATGACACCGGTTGGCACTTCTAATTAGCTTTAGTTCAAGGACAATGATGAAATGCCATGTTTTTTGTAGCTGCACAAAACCTTTCTAGAATCTTGGTGAACCTGATTTGTTGCTCCTGTTGTATACTAATTTCACCATGCTGCTTTGTCCTATCTTTTTGGATTCAGCTCCACAGCTGGAAGTTTTCATGTTTTGGCCATGGAAGAGTTCGGTTACCACATTACAAATGCTTTTGTCCCGTTCACAGAAAATCTAAACTTCACTGGGTTGAGGGCCTTTTTATAAACTATGACAATGAATGCACTGTATTGAGTTTTAGTATCCAATACAAAGAAAGATAATCTTATGTACAAAAAAATGACACAGTGTTTACTTGGACAGCTTGATAAAAAAAAATCTAGCCAAGAAGAGTTCAAGTCGTTTGTTGATTGTCAGCTGACTTATATAATGGGAAAGACCTTTCGGTTTTCCTTCCTTCTGGAACAGCCAAAGTTGAGAATAATGCCGTTGGCATGTAATGTTTTTCAACAAGATATTTAGTCTATGAGACATCTCACATTTGCAAGTCAGGGACATGCTCCACCAGGTACTTGAGGGCGTAACACTTTGGAAATAGTGATATGACGGCAGTGAATACAATGAGGAGAACGTTTTCTCAAGACATGTGCCAGGCCCACACATTAATGCAGTTGCATGCGGTGACATTTGGCTTAAGTGCACAGATAAAAAAGAAGAGAGGAATAGGCATGAGAAAGAAAGAGGACAAGAGAAAGGGGGAGGAGGAGAGAGAGAGAGAAAGAGAGCAAGCAAAAAAAAAAAAAAGGCCCTTGTCCAGACGGCAAGCACATGCTCATGTAACAGGAGTCCTGAATTCCACAAGGCTTACTGACTCTTACTTCCCATTAAGCAGGGGGAAAAGAGAGTGGCTGGGCTGTGGTGGGGGTTAGAGAGCCTGGCAAATCTGATCAAATATCAAATAGGGGGACTTCTACCGGCCCTCTCAAAGCCTTGGGAACATCTGATTGGATCTGATTTCCAGCGGAGGCCCTTCTGATGCGGCGCGTCCCTGTGAAAGACGATGACCTGGGGAAATGAGCTGCTTGAGCCGACCTCCTGGTCTTACCTTAAGGAATGTGACTGCAGCCTGCAACCACACTGGGCTCCTTTTGTTATTGTTTGTTTGGTCTATTCTTATCATTTCTTTTGTTAATTGTTAATGCTTGCCACTGACTGCTTCCACTTGTCCTTTTGGCCACGAGACCAACTGATGTTCTATATTCGGAAAAAAGAAATGCAGCGGGCCCAATCAGGGCCATAACAGGGCTCACATTTTAATGAAGTCCACATTGTAGGAATCGCTCATAGTAAATATTTGATCTCAACTGATTGTCCTAAGTCAGCTGTTGATTTGGGGCATTCTTCCAGAAACCTGAGTAAAATAAACTCAACTACTACTTCTACTTACAACAGCTACATGTTGATTAGCCTCTTAATATTGGAAATTGACAATATTATTTATTTCGTCAGCTTGTTGCTTTTTTATGTGCCATAAAAAAATTAAAGACATGTTAGTGTTTCTTACATAAAATCTTATCCATCCATTTTGTTTTATATTCTTCACAATGAAATGACTTGCATTTTTATCTCTTTATAAATCAGAGCAGATGAGAGTTAAGGGCCTTGCTCAAGGGCCCAACAGTGTCAACTTGGTGGTGGTGGAGTTTGAACCTGGAAATGCATGCGAAGAACCTCAACAAATTTCGGGAGTACCGAGATCCAGACCTTACTATCTGCATTGCTAATTGTGGCCATGGATCAAATGGATCAGTTCATTCATTCATTCATTCATTCATTCATTCATGCATTCATGCATTTAGGCTCTGGTTTTAAAGTTGTCTGTTGGCCTGTTTAGCCTTTTTCTTTGGTGATATATTTTCAACTTGATGAGTTTATTCTTATGCATATGTTTTTGCTAGGCTGCAAAATGACAGTATGTGAAATGTACGAGTATTAACTTTCTCAAAGAACCACCCTATTGCTTCACTTCCTATTGTGCTTAAGACATAAATGCATCTTATTGCTTTAAATCACATTCTGTTCTCTAAATTAAAGGTTGTCTGTGAGGCATTCCCATGGGTTATTTATTTATTTATTTATTTATTTATTTGCAATGGTGGAAATTACAATTCACTTGTTATCAAAGCAGAAATAGGTATGATTCATTTTGTATGAATTGGTTTTAATCCAAACCTCACAGAAAAACATGTCTGCTTGGATGGAGATGCATCCTGTTAAATGACTATGCAGAAATAAAAACCTCCAGGACACTAAGATATAGTTTGCAAAAACGTAATTAGTAAGCACAGTATTTGAATACATAAATCTGTACTTATATATAGATTTACTATTAAAAGTTCTTGGCTGAGAGCCCTTACTTGTAAATTGTTATATTTGCAGTAATTGTTCATTTTATGCATATACAATATTATACAACAGTTAGTTTGAACTGAGTAACCCGATTGGCCGAGAGACATTTGATGAGTGGTGATATAGACGTTTGCCCCTGATGCATTTGCACTATGCTCTGTACACATTTTTCCTTTCTCCTACACATTTCCATAATCTTCTACTTTTCATTTTGTGAAGCTGCTTTGAGACACTGACCATTGTTAGAAGTGCTATATAAATAAAATTTAATTGAAGTGATATCATGTCATCTGTCTACCATGGTCCCGCCCAATTCGAAAGGGACAAAAGGGACATTACTTACCAAAACGCACATACAAAGCCAGTCAAGGCAGCACTTTCAGCAAGAAAACAAATCTGATAAAGTTATGTCATCTTAATATCTTGTCTCCTTAGTAATTGCTTCTAAGACTTTCCAAATTGCCTCTGTTTTGTTCATGGCAAACACAAGATACAAAGCTAACTAGCTCCTAAAACAAAGCTGAATCCCTAATTCTTCTCTAACCACTAATCAAGGTCACTACTTGGTACTTGCACTGTACGCCCTAGGGCACTAACTTTCCATTTAACACTATTTGGGATTCAACCCCGGAAAACTTAACGCATCTGATGTCCTAAAGAGTATTAAGTAAAAATATGTAAATCTTGAAGACCTGTTCACCATCTTCGTGGTTTATTCTCCTCACCTTTTGGCTACATCGTACCGCTAAGAATTTGAAATTACTTTCACCCCTGTTAATTACACTAACTGTCGGTCGCTAACTGTCGTTTGCCAGCTCAACGCTAGTTCCGCCAGGCGTGGAAGGATATCTAGTGGAGGAGCAAAATAACTGTTTGAATAAACAAACAATAATAACCACAGGCATTCTGATATTCAGTACAACGGCACTCCCTTTCATGTGATATTGCTTTGATGTTTTACAGTTCAAAATATTTAACTAAAAAAAACAACAACAAAAAAAAAAAACAGCTGGCTTTGTATGCCAATTTTTGCCCAATAAATATCTAACTACATGGATTGTATCAACACGGATCTTTAACAGCAAGTCGTATAAATCTCGATGCACCTTTAATAGATTCACAGGTTCAAGTGTAACAACTCGCAGGTTGCACCTGAAGGTAGCAAACTGTGTGAAAAGGCGTTGAGATCCAATTACACTGTGAATTGCAAGTAAATTCCAGAAGCTCTGAAACCACCCAGGCATGACTCAAACAGCAAATATCACAGTCATTCACATGGATGCCCTTTTTCAAAGCCGGGCTCTGTCTCTAGGATTTATTCATCTTGAGCAGTTTACATTGGTGCGATACGCTTAACCCAAGTTGGTAGAGTGACAAGTTCTAACACAGTTGTTTTGCCATGGGGCAGGCCACTCCCGCTGAAGGTTTAAAAAACATTTACCTTGATTCTAAAAGGCATATTATTGCTTGCTTTGTCAAATTCAAACAATGCTATTTATGACTCCAGTTGGTAATAAGAAGTTTGATGCGATTGCATCCGGTGTGATTCAAGAGCAATTACTATACTGCAAAGCACCGTTGCAAAAAAAAAAAAAAAAAAAAAGGTTATTTGTATGTCATTGATTCAATTGGTCTTATTAGTATTAATTATTCACTGTAAAGTTTTTGCCTCATTTGTTACTCAATAGATGGTGTGCAGCAGTCAAGTTATGGTTTTGTCTCCTTCATTTGTCTCTTTGTATCTCTGCTAATATTAATGTTATTTCACAGACAGGCAGGGAGTCAGCTGACCGGTTTTACTTCTGCAAGCTCAGGATAAATTACTGAACTGCAGTCAGCTCTGCAATGGAGACTGAAGGCTTGAGGTTAGAAGGGACAATAGGCGGGCAGCCATTGATAAAAATAGCTTAATGTCGTTAGGACTTGATAGGAAATCACATGAAACCATAAGTGGGAACCAACGACAGACATGCTGACAAAATCAACCTACAGGGAGAGGGGGGGGGAGTCATGCTCAGAGAGAGAAAGGAAGAGATGGAGAGAGAGACAGAGAGAGATAGAGAGTGTGTGTGTGTGTGTGTGTGTGTGTGTGTGTGTGTGTGTGTGTGTGTGTGTGTGTGTGTGTGTGTGTAGGGGGGGTGGAATCAGAAAGCCACCACAAATGATTTCTTCCCATCCGGTTTTGTGAATGAATGAAAGGGTTAGGTCCTTTAGGGTATCTCTGTCTTATCTTAAATCCTGTTTTAGTGTTCGGAGGATGCCTCCCTATCCTGTGGCCTGCACTTTTTCTCAAGGAAACACTACGGCCTTTGTAATTTTATGCGCTGTCTAAATGGTTTATTTACAACAGAACGCGGTACATGATGCAGGGTCCAATAATAGTAATTAGGATTCGGTGTTTTTCAGACTACAATAGGCTGTAGAGGGAACACTAATTGTCCCCATGAACATGGAGAGCATAAGAGGCAGACTGTTTGTGTTGAGGAAATTGAATAGCTTTAGTAGATGTGAGAGGAAGAAAACAGTACACGGCCCTGAGCATTGGGCCGAATAAAGAAAGCATTGTCAATTAGGCATCTGGAGAGAGTCAGCACGCTTTGTAGCTACAATAAATGTATGACAGCTTGCAATGTGATTTATCTGAGACATAGTTCACAGTTGAGCTCACGGTAAGTGTTTGAGTGTGAGAACGGCAGACGACAGTAACACACGTTACTAGACACATTACATCTGCAGAGGAACTCATGAAAGAGCTTTGAGAGAGAGCGAGAGGGAGAGGGAGAGATGACGGACGGCGGGCCGGATATCCCAGGTAATTTAAAACAAAAGACCTTGGGCAGACATTTCTGACAGTAAATCTCTCCTTCTCCGAGGATGACAGCCCGTCTCAGTCAGTACACACAAGCCTATAATTTAAGCAAACTGGTATCTAAGTTCTAAAGCACAGCCACCCCAGGATTGTATGAAATCACAGGCGAATCATGGAGGCACAAACACACTTTCTCCTTGAGCATGCTGTTCACTAATGGTTATGGATGATTCATAACTGTATTAGCTAACCTACCAGGCAAGAGGAAGCTCCAGTGTGGTGCATAATGTTGTCATGGTTTGGTTGCTGACATAATGGTGTAACATATGGTGAGCTAGTCAGCTAGTTAAGTGCATTAATGAAGACTAAGCCAGTGTTCACGTTTGCACGCAAAAAGCTCTAGATATTATAAAGTCTCAGTGTATTTTCTAACCTGAATATCTTGCGGGTGTAGTGGTTAGCACTGCCGCCTTGAACCTCCAGGGTCTGGGTTCGGTTCCCGGCCAGGCTCGATTCCCATCTTTGTTTGCATGGAGTTTGCATGTTCTCCCCGTGCTTGGTGGGTTTCCTCCCACAGTCCAAAGACCTGCAGGTTAGGCTAATTGGCATTCCCAAATTGACAAAGTGTACGAATGAGTGTGTTTATGTGTGTGCCCTGCGATTGATTAGAACCCTGTCCAGGGTGTACCCCGCCTTATAAAGCTGCACCGTAAGCCTCCTGGCATAGGCTCCAGTCTCCCCGTGAAGCTGAATACAGGATAAAGCGGTATAGACGATGAGTGAGTGAGTGAGTGTTTATCTTGCTAACTATTTGGGGCAGAGACAGCTCAATGGTTAAGGTGCTAAACTGCTGATAAGAAGTTCCCCGGTTGAACCAAATGCCACGATTGGGCCACTAAATATGGTCCTTCACCCTGAACCGCTCGGATACAATTGGACATCCAGCTGGCAACCCAACCCCTTAAGAACCTGCCACAGAAATGACTTCTATCTCTCCAGGTGTGGGGTGTATTCATTGCCCGATGGCACATGGACAGACTCTTCTCCCCTACCCTGAGTTAGCTATTGGCTAAATGCACTATATGGACAAAAGTATTTGGCCAAACCTTCAATGACCTTGTCTTCAAATACATATACTTAAAAATGGAGTTGGTCCCCCTTTTGCAGCTCTTTTTGCAAGGTTTCACTCTTCTTGCAAGGCTGTCCACAAGATTTCAGAGTGTTTCTGTGGGAATTCATTCTGTTGAGCATTTACTAGGTCAGGCACTGATGTTGGACGAGAAGGGCAGGCTCACAATCTCCGTTTCAGTTCAAGTGCTCGATGGGGTTGAGGTCAAGGCTCTGTGCAAGTCAGTGAAGGTCTTCCATATCATATTTTGCCAAATCATCAAACCATGTCTATATAGTCCTTGCTCTGTGCACTGGGGCACAGTCATTTTGGAAAAGAAAAGGACCTTCCCCAAACTGTTGCCACGAAGTTGGAAGATTAGCATTGCCCAAGATGTCTTTGTATGCTGAAGCATTAAGATTCCCCTTAGGGCGATAAGGGGCCTAACTGAAAAACCTGAATTCAATAATTAACAGGTTTGGCCAAATGCTTTGTCCATATACTGTATTTGGGCTTGTTATTTTTGTGTTTAAAAGAAAAATAGCTAGCTAGATAATAGTTAGTTATTATCAATAGCAGCGGTTGCTATACTCCCCCCAAAAGAGACAAATTACAGAATACCTTCAAGTTCAAGTTCAAGTAGTCTGTGTTTCACTTCAACCATATACAGTTACTATACTATACTACAGTGTATATAGACTATACTATAGTGTACTATAGTACATGAAGGTGAAGTGCATTATATCTAAACAGTATAACACAAGCAGGAGTGCTGTTGTGATGAGTATCAGCACGGCTGTGATATGGTCATAGTCACGACTGATGATATTCAGCACAACATTTTATACCACAGTTCCACAACAACAAAATTTTTTTTTATTATCAACCGATTATAATTTGCTTGGTTAGTAATCCCTTTTTTTTCACATATCCTTTCGTGACTGACGTAACTAACTAACCACGTTATATATATTATGGCATGCCGTTTAGGAAAATATTAATGAGAGAACTTAATGAAAACTCTGAATATATTGAATGAAACGTGAGAATATTGAATGGATTCCGAATATATTGATCGAAAATATATATATATTGAATGAAATCTGAATATATGGATTGAAAACTGATATATTGAATGAAAAGTCTGAATATATTGAATGAAAACTAAGTATATATTGAATGAAACATGACATCACCGAAACACAGCGCCATCTTTAGAAAGGATGAGTGAGTCGACGCGAAACTTGGTTGCTGCAATTCTGAGAAATGAAGAGATGGTCAACACATTGATGAGTGCGTGTACGACCCAAAGTGGTGGCACAAGCCGCACTCAGTATCAGACTACGGATGAAGAAATATATTCGCTATTTCACCGCGGAAGACCGGTGTTATGCGCTAAAATGCCCCCCTGCCACAGATCCCCCCCACCCCCCCCCTACATAATCTCTGTGACAAAGTAACCAGAATAATTCTCCAGCACTCTCAGTAAAACAGCCGCTTTACTTTTTGCAAAGTCGTGCGAACATACAAAAAAAATGCCATAGGAGAAGATGCTTGTGAAAAGTCATTTCTACATAGAACCAACTTCTCCAAAGATAAGGGGAAATACTATATGAAATATATATGAAATATATATATATATATGTGTGTGTATATATTTCATATAATTATGAAAGATAAACAACAACAACAACAACAACAATAATAATAATGTTGATTCCTGTATTTTGCATTCAAATAAACAGGAACAACTGTGACAACGTTACTAGAAGATCTCTAGCATATTCTCCAGCACTCTCAGGAAAACTTAACAGCTGTTTTACTTATAAAGCTGCACAAATTCTAAATTCAAATATCGAACACTACTGACTATTTTTATGCAAAATCTATATATTTTTTCACACCAAATATTGACTGTGTTTGTAGTATTTCCCCTTATCTTTGGAGAAGTTTGTTCTATGTAGAAATGACTTTTCACAAGCATCTTCTCCTATGGCATTTTTGTTTTTGTATGTTCGCACGACTTTGCAAAGTAAAGCGGCTGTTAGGTTTTACTGAGAGTGCTGGAGAATTATTCTGGTAACTTTGTCACACATGTTCCTTTCTATTTTCATGCAGGAGCCTACATTAGATTTTTTTTTTTCCATCTGAAAACTGGACTGTCATGTAATGTGTTGTTTTCTTTCACTACAGGAATGCAAATATTCTTCTGTAATGTTATAAATGTATTAAGGTATGTTTGGAAATAGTGAATGGTTTTGGACATAATAAACAGATATAACGCAATTTGTACTTAGACTTTCGCACAATAGCGTATACAGTATATCAAATGAACAATTTTGTGGTGTGAAAGTCAGATTTTTTGTTTGTTTGTTTGTTTCAACCCCTAATGGTCGAACCTACAGCCACCAGCCCGGATCTTTCTTATCCCAGGTATTCATGCCAGTGATTTGTCCATCCCTGACTAACTACACTTCATCTAATGTTTTGGTTTAACGCATCTGTTTCTTCATCCATTCGCACTGAAGCAGTCAAACCATGCAGGTCACTGCCCAGGCCACATTCCTTTAGCACATTTACTTACACACACAGTAACACTGCTCCTGAGTCAGTTTCTCAGTCATAACAGGTACCTCGAGTCCATTTGATCAGAAGGCACTGTGCTGCGAGCCTGCGTGGGATGTGCAGTAAAGCAGAGCTCATTTCCTCCATTTGTGCAGGGAGGCAGCCATCCCTAAAGACGAATCAAAGTAAACACCAACCTCACTGGGAAATATGTAACTGAAAGGGTGAAGATCGAGGCCTAATATTGACAAAACGAGTGTCCAGGCGACACACACCAGTTCTTCTCACACCCCAAATTTTCTCTCATGTAAGAATTCCACATTCTCATCACAGGGGTAACTCATGTGTAACTCATCTGTGAGAGGCGTGGGATTGGTGTGTGTGTGTGTGTGTGTGTGTGTGTGTGTGTGTGTGTGTGTGTGTGTGTGTGTGTGAGAGAGAAAGAGAGAGAGAGAGAGAGAGAGAGCTCAACCTCTCGTTCTTTCTTACCTCAATTTGAGTATAATTAATCAATGGGAATTCCGTCTGGTAGTTTATTAGCCATTTTGCTTTGGTATAGGAACTTCATTACCAATTATACGGTTACAGTCCAAAAAATCTAATTACATCTTTTTTTTTGCTGACAATACTGAATAATCATAACAGTTTCATGGCTGTAAATAAGACAATTCGAAATGATTAGATTTTGTTTCACAATTTGTCGCCCTGCTAGAGGTTCTGGGCCTCGAACCTTGACCAAGTCAACCCTTTCCAAACGACAAAGCATTTAAAGGTCCCCTGTCACTTAGGGGCCCTTGGAATTATCCTTACTTTCACCCTTTACAGAACACCTGTTCATAATGGCACTTCATGTTATCACTTATCCTGATCTGATTCTCATCTGATAAAACACATCAGTGTAGAATTTAATACAAGGAGACTACAAATTTTGCTTCTCTGCCTAGTGTCTTTACATGATATGCTGTGAGGTGATCACACCAGGACATCGGCAGTGGTTGCTTTGGGTGCCATAGATCAGACCTTTTGTCCGGTGTATCTGGGGAGTTTTGGAGGCTGGGTCTGCGGCCTTGGTCTCTTTCCCTGTATTAGTGCATGGCGGTCTGTGGTGTATTGGGTGTTCTGGTGCCTTACTTTTGTCCCCAACATTGACGTTTTTTTTTTTTTTTTTTTTTGTGATTTCTGCTGCATTGACTTTGGTCCTTGCAGGCCTGGGTAGCTTTGCGTGGCCATGATCTTGTTAACAGTTTACCGGTATATAATTGATATTCACTCTTAACATGTGTGATGTGGAGACATAGTGGTTAGCACCATGGCCTCTCACCAACAGCGTTAAGGGTTTGATACCCTCCTTGTGTCTGTGTGTGGTTTCCTCCGGGTACTTTGGTTTCTTCCCACAGTCCAACTGTCATTCCCAAATTGCCTGGAGTGGGTTAAAGAGTATGTCAGTGTGTGTATGTCCGGCGATGGATTGGCACCCTGTCCAGTCCTCTGGGATAGGCTCCAGGCCCTCTGCAACCCTGTATACAAGATAAAGCAGTATAGATGGCGAGCATGTGTGTGTGTGTGTGTGTGTGTGTGTGTGTGTGTGTGTGTGTGTGTGTGTGTGTGTGTGTGTGAGCCCTGCATTGGATTGGCACTATGTCCAGGGTGTACCCCACCTTGTGCCTCCTGGCTAGGCTCCAGGCCCCCCACTACCTTGTACAGGGTATATGCAGTATATAAGATGAATGAATGTTAATGTGGTAATGTCTTGTGTTGTTAATGTTATGGCTGATCGGTGTAAATACATGTCACTGGATAATCGCGAAACAAAGTATCTGCTTAGAAAAATGGTCACTAATGTTTTCCCCATCTGCTACAGTGTTTTTTTTTCGAGCTATTAAAATCCTTTCCTCTGCCGGACAGTTGACGGGCCCGGTTCTAGACATTTCACAAACTTTCACACACTTTCTCAGTTTCACTCTAGTCATAGCGTCCCGTGACTAACTTATGCACCGGATTTTTGATTTACACTGTTTCATTAATGAGGCTCTGATAAGTTGGCCTTTCATCTTGCTGAATACGGCTGTGACCAGGGGTGGCAGACCAGGGATTGTGCTATTTGAGGTCAGAAGAAAAATGTTTAAAGAGCAATGCCAGTAAAAGAGGGCAACATTCCTAGAATGTTTCCATGCTGCTAAAATGTGTCACCTCTCTGTTCCATTAGGGTAGAGCAGATTGGGTGCAGACCAGAGAAGGATTTTTTTTTTTCTCACTACACTGTTTTTTTTTTTTTTTTTTATCCCAGTGGTGGAGATATGTACAGTTTTGCACCTTTAATTTGAAAGAATTAGCTGATTTGACTTGAATCATGAATTCATTAGCCTCTTTCTGTAATGTTTTATATATATATATATATGTGTGTGTGTGTTTTTCCCCCCTTCTTTTTTCCCCCTAATAATTAATTGAAAGGGGGCTCGTCCAGAGATTCCGATCACAACATCTGTCAGCGGTGAGAGAAGGCCAGGTCAGGCTCTATGGTTATCTCAGGAATGGCGTAGATTCTTATCAATTACAAATATCAATCACAGCATCAGTAGCTAATCATGGGAATCTCTGAGCTCTTGTATGCAGACGTGGGTGAATATCAACGTCCTCTGATTTACTTCTTCACGTCACTTGTCATACATTATGAGGAGCAGTTCTAGTTCTATAGATGCAGTTTGTTGGTGTTTCAACGGAAGCAAATGAGCCCCATCACACTTCTCGATTTGTAGCCTGGAAACCTAAAAGGAGTGTTCAGGTCAAACCAGGACTTGTGATGACATTTCTCAAGAATGAAGGCTTAAAATTTGATCGATTGACATTTAGAGAAGACTTCAGGCACAGTACAATGATGAGACTCATAGCCACAGTAAAAAGTGCTAATGGTGTAACCGTTTTTAAAGAAGGCCGTATGTCTGAGAATGATTGACTCGCTGCTCACTGCAGTCGTTCCCGTGGACATTCAGTGAGGGAATGCTTGTTTCTTTTGGGATTGCTCCCATGTTGCAAAAAGTGCTGTTGGGTTTTTGTATCGCTGATGTGTTTTTGGATGTACTGCTTTGTTCCCTCACACCTCCAAGGTCGAGGGAAGGCCAGCCACCTTAGGTCAGTGTGTGTAGAGTTTCCATGTTCTCCGCATGCTTGGTGGGTTTCCTCAGGGTACTCCAGTGCAAAGACATGCAGATTAGGCTAATTGGCATTTCCAAATTGCTCGTGGTGTGTGTGAGAGTGAATGTGTGCCCTGCAATGGATTGGCACACTGTGCAGGGTGTCCCCCGTCTCGTGTCACAAGTCCCCTGAGTTGTGACCCTGAACAGGATAAGCGGTATAGAGAATGGTTGAATGGCTTTGTTTCCAAATTCGCTGGTGCACTTTTTTGGTCTTGTCATTGTGTGTTTCGATTTACGTTTGTGTCAGCGTTGTGTTTTTGGGGTTTGCCGTCATGGTCAAAACATTCACTGTATTTTTGGGTATCGCTGTTTCGTTTCTGAATTTGCCATTGTGTGTTAGTGGTCATGGTTTTGCTGTTATGTGTCCAGATGTGTGTTTGCTGTTGTGTTGTTGGTTCTCCTGTTGTGTTTCCAGATTTTTCGTCCTTACAGGCCGCCATAGCTCCTTGTGTTTCACACGGTTCTTTCCTTCATGATCCTTTCACTAGTTCCCCCTGACCTCCTTTTGATTTTCGTCCCCAACCGCCAAATATTTACCTGCACATTCAATAAAGGCACCCATTTATCACTCGCTAGCCATTCCTCAAAGCCTTTTCCGACTTTGATACCAAAGAGGCTTGATGGAATGTGGAGACATTGGGAGGATACTGGGAGGATACTGTTTACTTTAAAATCTACCTCCAGGATTTTAGAAGACCTGGTCTCCGTCACTGAATGACACTTTACAAGGATAAATACGTTAACGTATATATATATACGGCACTCGTTTGCTCCGGCTGTCGAATCATCGCTTGCACTCAGGGGTTTCCTGGTGTGGCGTGCGAACTAGCCAAACCCTCCCGATGCCTTAAAAGCATCTTGTTAACGTGTGAAAAGTTGCTTTGTTTATAAATGCCCACAGAATCGAGCCTGGGGTCGCGTCATTGAGAAATGGGCCGGGATAGGATGGATGTGATGGATGCTCTGTTTGCTTCAACACCTTTTCAAAGGCGAATTGTCTTTTCCCTTTTTGCTAGAGCACCGAGTTGATTCGTTCAAGCCGGAGAGAAACTGCACACAGTTACAGCCTAAAGGGAATGAATAGATCACAGGGAAGCTGTCTACTCTGAAGTCTGGATAACTTGCCCAAGCCAGCCGTCTAATCTGGCGATCTGTTTGACTTTCTTTTGTAGACAGTTGAATCAGGTGCTTAGAGAGCTGTCTGACTGAATGGCTTTTTATTTTCTTTCTTGTCAGCTCAGTTATACAATAACAAGGAAAGTAAAGGGTCGGGATTCAAATGATATGCAAAACATGCAAATCTATGAAAAGCGCATTCCACAAGACAGGTGAGAGCATGTTTCCTGGCCAGGGAAATCGAGTTACATACTGTGGAAGTCTTTTTTATTATTATTATTTCTTAGTCTTTTTTTTTTTTTTTTTTTTTTGCAAATGGATCTACCTAACTGATTGAACATGAAGCAATTGAATACCAAACCCTGCCAGCCGTCCTGATGGAATCCATAGCAAACACTTAAAGACATTACGTCATGCCTTATGACTTTGTTTTATCAAACTTCTGTCTAAGCCTAATATCGTCAGGTTATAACAACAAGTATATGAATGAAACAGATTTCTTTCTTTTCCATTTCCATTTCAAGTGCAATATCTGCATATGAATTATTTTTAGTGCAATATGTAACTTACTGTAACTTACTGTGTGCTACATTTAATTACATTTTCTATTAATGTATTTGTCACTATTTAATTTTTTTTAATTCTTTAATTTGTATTTTTTTCCCCCTAATCTTGTTCCCTTGTCTCATCTTGTTCTCCTTTGGTTTCTTCCAAAGCAACTGTAACCAAGACAAAGCAATTTTCCTCTGGGATTAATAGAGTTCTTTGAATCTTGAATTGAATCTTGAAGCTTGATTTACTGTAGGATTAAAGTGAACAGATTTCTCTAATTGGAGTAAAGGTTACTCTACATACATTACTCGTTTCAGGGAAAGAGCATAGATTGTGCAAAAGATTCGAGACGCCCCTCGTTTCTTCATATTTTGCTTCCAACCAGCCACAATATCTTGTATTTTTTATGTAGTCTTGAAGCATACGTAGTTCTCATAGTTTTCAGTCCAATCCCTGTACCTGACCAGCTTCAAAGAAATCCTTTTGATTCTTAAGCCACACAGTGTAATAATAATAATAATAATAATAATAATAATAATAATAATAATAATAATGAATCTAACGTAAGGCATGAACCAGTGAGAAACAGTACACTGGTGTATAGTTTATTATACTGGTGATGCTGTATGCTGAGTGGTTGAAACAGATGAGAGGGGAAATGAGGTCGCTGCCGAGGTTATTACATGAACAATCCGTTTTTACACCGTATTGTTACACACTGTCGCAGTAAAAGGAAATAAGGAGGACTTTTGCACGGCACCACACAGTATGTCAAAACCTCCTGGCAGAGGCACTCAGGTTTCGAACGGATATCCTATATGTTTGTACATGATTCGTAATGCCATCAATTCATTTTGGTCCCAACTTAGCACAGGTCCCACTTACTCACTCGCTTTCACCTGCTGCTTGGTTTGGTTCATGGTGAATTCCAGACGATAATCTGGAGCCTTTTTCTGGGAGGCCTGGAGATGAAGAAGGGGCTGGATTGTCGTGAATTGCAGCCAGGCCAGCATGCATATATACGTACACATATTTACATTCATCTTGTCCAATCCACCTACTGCCTTGTTTTTGGGAGGTGGGAAGCAGCTGGAGAACCTATAGCAATCCTACATGCACAGAAACTCACATACAAGACAGACGCACAAGCTCAGATGTGAGCTTCTTTTTGTTACTTTTACCTTATAATTATTTGAACGTGATCGTTATAACCATTATCTGAACCACGCTGTGTCTTTTATATAAGAAACATCCTTCCCCTGTTACATCATAGATTACACTGGCTTCTTTTCTTTCTTGGGCTTTGTCCCTTTTACCCTAGTCGTAGCCACATCAGATCATTCGATCTACAAGATGTAGCGCAGGTTTTACACCGGATGCCCTTCTTGGCACAACCCTCCCATTTTTTAACTGGCCTTGGGGCTGGCACAGTGGCAGACTGAATAGATGACATTTACTATATAAAATATACATATGAAAGAGCTGTAAACAAAGGTTTTTTTCTTATGCAATTTTATTGACAGCATTTGATCTTTAAGTCCTCACACCTGATGCTCTCATCAAATAATGATCTTTATTAAGCAGTCATTTATCATCTACCGTCAATCAAATGGTCAATCAAGAGTTGTGTCATGTGTAGTTATGCCTCTGCATCATAACGCATATGGAATAGAATCACTTTAAAAAGAAAGCGAGACAGATCTCATTTTTGACCGGAATCAGCGCAGAATAAACTATCGTCATGAAGGCCTTCTCATGACGGCTCTCTCTCCTATTTCAGAGCGCATCCGATCTGCCTTCGGGGACGGATGTCCATAGTGTGATTGCTGACAAAGAGAGAGCTACTTTCTCTGGAGGAAGGGAGGAGAAGTAACTATGCTGCTCAGGCTTTCGCGGCATCCTGCGTGGCATGTGGCTGACGATTGAGAGCTTAACGATGGAAATGCACTAATGCCGGAGTCTAAGCAAAGACAGTGTTTTTTGTTTAGGTTTCTTGTTGAGATCCTAAAGATAATACAAAGTTCAGAAGAAGAGAAGAGAAGAAAAAAAAAAAACAGAGAGATGGAGATATCAGCCATTTGTAAATGGGCTAATTAGCGTTTGCAGTTTATATATAGAGCTGTGGTAAAGACTTTTTTGGCACAGATTTCCAATTTATCTGATGGTGTCCCTCTGCCCACACTGTTTCCTCATCCCACTCTGGAACACTAATCATCGGAAGATCAGCTTTGCCCGCCACCCCCATCGACGTGCACACAGATACAGAAACACATGCCGTTGTGTAGGAGGCTTCTTTCTAATTGCTTTTTTAATTTGCCATTCCCTTGTCCCTCTTCTCGGCCGGTCCAATTATAGAGGCCATTGTCTAAATATTTAGGGGCAGCATATGCAAGCATCCGAACCCTTCTGTAGACCGACGCCTCTCGCTTTGAACCTCAAGGCCGACGAAGCCCACACTGAATCAGCTGTTCTGAACTGCTTTTACCTCCCGCTGCTACTCCACGTGTTTGGGACAGGAGCGGTTGAGCGTGGGATTGAAGAACATGAAGGAACACGAAGAGGCTTTAAGGAAAAAAGGTGTTTACATTCCACTGAGCACACAGGTAGATATCCATCCACGATTGTATATTAAGCCTTTATTTATATCCAGACAAATTTGAGAGCGCTGAATGTAATAAATCATAGAGGGCTCATTTGAGACAATTTACCGGGGGGGTGGAGGAGGGGGTGGGGTCGGCAGGCCCTCTGAATACACTTCAAAGCGCCTTCCTGGCAGGCTTTCTTGTCTGTTTACTGTGTGTCATTTGTGCAACACATATTACCCGCTTGTTATTTGTGTAACGTGATTCCACTGACCTGTGTTATGACTGATTGCATTGTTTTGTCTCTCCGTAATTTTGTTGTGATCAAATAGCCACTAATTCATGTCTCAATCTTCCACTAATTTGGCTCTCCGCAAATGACACAGGGGGTGAAGGGTGGGGTTTTGGTTACACTTTACCTGCCACAAACATGAGATTGCACCAGTCGTTTTTTTTTTTTTCCTCTCCCTGACTTCCCAACATCTGCTTCATGCAGTCTGACTGGCCCACAGGCTCCCCATGGAACCCATATGCCAGCCAGCAGGCCTAGCCACCCAGATAGCTGCCCCCGGCATCGCTGCTCAGCACAGACACGGGGATGCCAGCAAGTCTGACTGTGCTGAGAAGCAGCTGGGTTTATACACACACACACGTACACACATATAGAAATCCACATCCACACTGACTGAGAAGCAGCTGGATCCACCCTCAGCCTCCAGCATCTGATAACGTCCCCTTTTTCTGTACGATCGCACCAGGGGGAGTACGGAAACGAGAGGAGGGTGGAGAAGAATTTGCCTGTAGAAGAAAAGATAAGGTAGTCGAGTTTTTTTTTTTTTTTAGACGACAAGATATCTTGCCTCTTATCTTCAGACTATTATAACAGCTAGACATTATATTGACGTTTTATTTTAGTCATGAGGAGAGACGGAAGGTCATCTTCATTGGGGTACTGTCAAAATGCAACCATGTCCATGCCACAGCGACTGCTCCAGCGAACCGTACAAATCTCTTTGATCCTATGCGGTCCGACCCCCAATTACACCTAATGTGCGCTAATAGCCCCTGGAGAGGATGGGGTCGAGCTATATCTCGAGCCACACATACGTGATCATCTACCATGATGTCTCTAGGTCTGGGCACATGTCCTGGAACTGACGAGGAACCGGTGATCACTTTCTCAGATTTTCTTTTTTTTCTTTTTCACTACAGCACAACATCGCTCAGTCTTTCTCTTTCTCCCGCTCACTCCGTCTGCCCGTTGTCCCGGTCCCCCTCTCGTCCACTCTCTGCCACCCATGCCGACAGCTGCCTGCTTGGCAAATGCCTTGGCATGCGGTAATTAGTGTAAGGGTGGTAGGGGGCACTGTGAGGGGGGTACAGTTTTGTTTTGGAGAGCGAATAGTGGGTGTGCTGCGTCCAGCTGGCTGTCCCTAGCTTAACAGGCTGGGCTTTGTGAAGTCCGACAGCTGCATGGAGACCGCGTGTGTCTTTATGTGTGTGAGAGCAAGAGAGAGAGAGAGAAAGAGAGAGAGAGAGAGAGAGAGAGAGAGAGAGCGGGACTGTGAGTTGTGTGCAAATTTATCGTAACCAGAAAATGTCAAATAAATTTGTGGACACTTTTTGTCAGTTTCTGTGATACTAGGAGTGTGTACACTTTGGTAAATCTTCCAACATGGGCTCTTTGTAAAAATCTGCGACATAACTACCATAGAGACTGTTCCATGATGATCAATGATGTGCTGCTGTGATGTGAATTGCAAAGTGTTTTATTGTTACCCTCCAAAGTTGTTTGGAAATTTATTTATTTTTTTCTTCTTCTTCTTCTTTTTTTTTTTTTTTTTTACATTTAATGTAATGTAATATAAGGTGGGGTTCAAATCTAGCCTCTGGTCTCTATGTGTGGAGTTTGCATGCTCTCCCCATGCTTGGTGGGTTTCCTCATGGATTCCTTCCAGTGTCAAAAGACATGCGGTAGAGGTTGATTGGTGTTTCCGAAATGTCCATAATGTATGATTGCTCGTGTGTATTTGGTGTGTCTGGTGTGTGTATGTGTACACTCCCACTGGTTAGCACCCAGTACCCTGCCCTGAGGCCATCCATGATATCACACAGGATAAGTGATATGGATAATGGATAAATGGAAGACTCATAGCCTGTCATGTTTCAGAGAAAGTACAACATCCTGAAGACTTTTCTTTAGTTTTCCCCCTGATTGTACCAGGATTAGGTTTATATGGTGCGTCCACCATGCAATTCCCAGTACATGCTTGCCCCATAGAAGTGGCATTCAAGTTATCGTTCCAGCCGCAGGTATTATCTGAGCTACTTTCTCAGAGAACTAATTAGACAGTTCCCATCTTATTAGAATCAAGAATTCATAAAGTGCAGGGTGTAAGCATTTCTAAAAAGACTTTCTGAAGAAATGAATATCAGCCATTATTTTCCTGTTCAACTCAATATAAAAAAAAATAAATAAATAAAAATCCCAGTTATTTATACTGTGTGAACATTTCTGGCCCAAATCCCTTTGACCCAGCTTGCATGCTACTCTGGTCTGAAGTAAACTTTTAAACTGATCTGAACTCGACCTGCTGATCCATCTCTCTGCACTACTTCCTTTCCCATCGTTAAACACAAAGCAATCCAGCCTGCTGGCGTTTGATACAAACCGATCGGAAGCACCCTGCCTATCATAACTAAATGAGGGGTATAATGAAATAGATCACGTGTGGGGGTGGTTCTCACAGCTTTGAAGTGTGAACCATTCATCTGAAGGACCGCTATCTCTCCTTCTCAGCAATGAGTGACTTGTGGTTATGATTGTAGTCAGCACATTTGTCATAAAGTGGTTGCAGTAAAACCCTAAAAATGCCCTTCCCTTTGCAGAGAACAATCATAAATGCTACGATCCTAGAGTCTAGAGAAAGAGATAGATGGACCAGCGCTGCCTGGCCCTCGAGTCCTGCCCGGACGTTCATGCGTATGAGTTCGGAGGTGGTGATTACAATGTGGTGTGTATTCAAGTGGTTTTGGTTGGAAAAGTGGACAGTGAGCAAAACATGTATTTTATTTTAATTTGCTATGACAAGAGAGTTCTTTTGCCTTATTTAAAGTAAAACGAAGACCTGAACAGAACCTTACATTTCCTGTAGGCGTAACATTCATATCGACAACCGCCATGACTGGTGTGTGTTATAGACAAGACACGCCACCAGCTGAAAAGGCCTTGGCTGACAACATAAAAATATTCCCCAGTTGTTCTTATGACATTCCAGGGTGCTGATCTTATAATTATGATATTTCTGATATTTCTTCGAGAATCATTCATGGAGCCGTCTGATTGGCTGATAGTGCCAGTCATGGCAACTTCAAAACAAACAAGCAACTGTGTCTTCATACACGCTGGTGTATTCAATTTTGGTCCGAGGACATATAAAACTATTTCTGAAATGTGCTGCAGATTTTATTTCATCACATTTCTTTTATTGCAAATAGCTCAGTACATTCAGTGTATAATTATACAATTTCATGACATACCAATCTAGTAACTGGGGGGCCCTCGAGTTCCTTTTGTGCTTTCTAGGTTAGGATTTGTAGGCGCTGCATGCCTGCAGGAGCTCATAACTTATAGCTTGTTCGGATTGTTCAGCGCACACACTGCCGGCGTGCTGAAGCAAAAAATACAAGGCGAACAAAGTTTGCTAACCTGCGCCTGTTTCCCCTTTTCCCTTTTAAAATATGACCCATGGCCCTGTGCTCTGGGACTGATTGGGGTGGGCTGACTGTCAATCCAGTTAGCTTTTTCTTCGATGGGCTTCCATCAAACCTTCTTTGAACCCTTCCTTCATGGCCATGGTGCTAGCTGATTACCTTCCTTTGGCTATGTAAGTCACTCCCACAAGCTCCACGCCATCACAATGGGGTCTTTTTAGCCGGGCAGTTTCTGAGCCTGCAAAAGGGATTATGACTGTTTAAAAAAGCCAGTCATCTCAAATCAGGCCCATTATATTGCACTTTAAGTTGCACGGCCTCATGTTTGTTCCTGTCTGGAGGCCATTTTCGGCCCCTTGTGTAGGCCCCAGTAAAAACATCTGTTTGTCATCCATAAACACAGTTAACAGCATTATAACATCATGATAAAAATGATGGTCCGTTCACACTACTGTCCCCCCCGCACCCGGGTCCACATGTGTCAGGAAGGCAGTAAGGGAGGACTCAGGGTTGCTTATGTGTTTTTTTTCCCTTATTTGTGTGAAATCCCAGGGAACTCTGTGTTTATTTGGATTACTTGGTGGGGCATTCCAATAACTTGTAATTTGCGTGTCTTGCTAGAACAGGCCAGAGTAAATACCTCGCATGCAGCGACAAGCAGGTGAAAAAATGATTGAATATGGTTGAAACAGGTCATGGAAAATTTGATAAAGTGAGGACTCAATGGTGGCACGGTGGCTTAGTGTTTAGCACTATCACCTTGCACCTCCAGGGTCCGGGTTTGATTCCCACCTCGGTGTGCATGGAGTTTGCGTGTTCTCATCGTGCTTGGTGCGTTTCCTCCAGATATTCCGGTTTTCTCCCACAGTCTGAAGACCCACCAGATTACGCAAATTTTCATCCTTAAATTGCCCATAGTGTGTGTGTGTGTGTAGTGCTACGGATTGCCCTGCCTCGTGCCCTAAGTCTCATGCAAAGGACTCTGTCTGCAAACCACAGGCTTCATCTCTTCAATATTAATTAGAACAACACATCACTCCATACTTTTTAAATTCTTAAAGTCTTCTTATCTGTGATTTGATCTTGTATGATGATGATATAGCCCCTTGTGATGTCAGAGTGAAGTCAGAATGATGTCATGTCAATGTGGGTGACTTGATTTAGGCAACGCCCGTGGTGTTCGAAAAATGTGCTGCTGTCAAATGTAATCAAACCTGACATTAGCTAAGTAAATTAGCTAAATAAGCAGAACAGCAAAGAACTTACTGAGATTCTTTTTCGTCAAATGTCGCTTGATATATAACTTATATAACTTATACTGATCCTTCAACACAATTTAATACTTGGTTTGATGTGAGGGTGTCACATATACATGTTTCATCCCCTTTTTAAAATCCCTACCCTAGCAGACTGGTAGCTCTGAGTGAAAAAGTGAAAAAACACTCAAGCATGTTTTAAAAGCACACAAGGCCAATGTATAATGTTTTGAGCATTTACACATCACCCTTTAATGATTTATTGGGTACATCCCTTAGATACAGAGAAGCAGGAATCTCTTTTCAGTGCTGTCCTGTTTTTTGGCCTGAACTACAGAGGCAAGTGCAGCAATGTTCTGCGCTTACAAAGTATTGGAAAGGCACGGCGTTCGTCAGCCAAAAAACATCTTAACTTGTGATCAGTAAAAGCAACCTTCCAGCTTCCAGCACACACTCCCACACAAAGCAGTCAGCCCTATAAAAAGGAGTGGGATCCTTAAGCAGCAAACGAGCTTGATCCTTGACTACACAATGCCCAATTCAAAGCAACACGGGCACAACACCGCCAGCCAACACTGGTTTCTAAATAATCAGGCGATTGGGCCCCACACTTTGGCGTGCTCCAGGACAAAGGAGGAAAGGGTGCGAGGGCCCATGTGAGCTCGGTACACAGAGGCAGCCAGGCAGCAGTGGCAGCGTGGCTCGCCTTTAACGAGCGCTCGCTGATTGAAAGCTCCAATTGTGGCCCGCGCCTCGGCACGCCGCTCCGTTCGCGCATTCATCCTTACTTCCTGGGGCTTTTGTGCATTAGCAAGGCTTTGGGGGGGACAGGGGAGGGTGGAAAGGGGGCACCCGACCCGGAACATTGGCACAACATGGTGGGCCCCCACAGGAGCGCCTCTACCATCTGCCGCAGTAATTCAGCCGCCCGCATGCCAGAGCAGCCACGCGGCCTGCTTACGCAACGCTGCTTGCCCCAGGCCTCAGCGCAACAAAGCCCAGAAACAAACACCATGGGCTAGCTTGGAATTTCTCCTCTACTGGGGCCCACTTTCTTTTCAGAAGCCCTCCAAGAAGTGACCAGCCCCTTTTCGCCCTCCACTCCCATCGGCTCAGCTCCTCAGGCCATGGTGGCTTCCCAGTAGCACCACCCCATAACCCTATTTCTGGAGCCAGCTATTCAAGAAAGACAAAGGTAGTAGTTTTCTGACTAGCAAATTAATGATCCTGAGATATTGTACAGTGTGCCATAAATCTTACTTTCCCTGCTGACCCATAACACACACTACAGAGAGACTGTAGAGTCTCCATCTATATCCGATAGTGCCAGGAGTACGCCCTCTAAGGGGAAACTGAGTCAGTGTTTTTAAATTTGGGTGACATTCTTTCAGAATGACTGTTTAGAGGTCCCATTTTAAGTGTGCTGTTGTAGACAGTTGCAGGACCACAGGCATGTTGCCCTTTACTTTTATGCTTCTGTTCTTTTTGTCACTGTTATTTTATATGTGCATCTTAAAGACTTCTATAAAATCCTCATGTGGTTCTTTGCCTGGGTGGCAAGCTTGAACATGGATACAGACCATGTCACGGAGGTCAAAAAGGGCTATCTGTGTAACCGTCACCCTCTGCACGTTTTGGAATCTGAAACCTCTCCTACAGTAAGTTCATATTCCTTGACAATCCTAGTGATTCTCCTTTAGTGGGGAAAAAGTCACATGGGTAACAAACAGTAACCACCACTTTTGATCTTGATCACATTTGTCTTGGCTTTTGAATGTTGTCGACTATGAGCTTGATTATGTGACAGGACAATAAAGAGAACCACATGCCCCTCGGCACCACTGCCAAATGCCCTGCGTGGGGTCACAAGGCAGTCATCCCAACTCGTTCTGCAGGGTCAGGCTCACTTCCTGTGCCTTAACAATGTGATACCATGAAGTCGATGCTTGAGCATGAAGTACATGCAATGGCACCTTAGTACCCATCCACATGTATCTTGGTATTTTTACCCCTCTGTTAAAAATCCAGCCAAACAGCATTAAAAAAAAAATGGCATTCACATGAAAATGCAAAATCATTTTCAAATATGCCAGCCCATTACTGTAGGCGGGGATAGTATTTCTTCAGCCTGTGTAACCTTATACCCCTATCTCACCTACGCGGTTTCGCACGGTGGCCGTAAGTACGGTTCATCAAGATTCACCACGAGTTTTTGGTGGTGTGATTACGTTTCCATCTTTCAGCGTGAAAAATAAAACGTTTAATTTTTTCGGCGGACCTTTGCGGAACGTCAGCGGAACATTGGCGGACCGTTGGCGGGCAATCGCGGTGGCTCATGGTGCCTAACACCGCATCTCACCACGAGTCAAACCACATAGGTGAGATAAGGGTATTAAGGAGCAAAATCGTGTAAAATATTGCTCAGCGCACATAACAAAGTCACTTAACTTATAAAATGTTATTTCAAATGACTCAAGAATAACATTCAGTGCATGTGTATTTACAGTAGCAATATAAAAGGAAAAATCTCATTTTTATGACATATACTGTATACTGTATATAATATCTTGGTCAGGGTCACAGTTGGGAAAAGGTTCGAAAAACCAAACCCACAGATTCAAATGTGTGGCCTGACAATGAGAGGGAACTACTGCTAACTGCACTTGGGTCTTGTCCAAAAATCTCCATTTGTAGTGTGGTTTGTACCACCAGACCACAGAGTAACAAACTCATCAGCCGTGATTGTCCACATTTGTAACATTCACAAAGCCGCAGTTGGTGTGCGCAGGGTCGCACTATGATGCCACTCTAAAAGTGGAGTTTGACCTGACCAAAAACACGGACCCTTTGTTTGCAGTGACTAAAAAACATGGACATGAGGGATGCAGGGAATTTATTGTTTTTTTTTTTTTTTTAAATCACATATAAGTAAGGATAGGGTTTAAGTGATGCCAAACAGTGCATGGGATCATTAAAAGAGATACCATGAGAGAAATCCATTCAAGTAACCATGACTTCCTGGATCAGGAAGGGATTTTTTTGGCATAGATCATCAAATTTATCACTTTACATTGATTCGTTTTTTGTTGACCTACAGTACTGTGTAAAAGCCTTTCAAAGAGCCGGACATTCTTGTACTTTTTATAGCATAGTTCTGATGAATAGTTCTCCTGGCTTTCTGGAAGACTTTTCTTTTTGCTTGATAAGCTACACAATGGCCTATGAATCATTCAAGCATAAAAAAGCATCCAACTTAAGGGATGAACCAGTGAGAAACAGGTGCAGATGATGACAGATGATCAGGACGGAGAACAGTACACTGGTGCTGAACGCCGAGTGCTCGGAACAGACGAGAGGGGAAATGAGGTTGCTGCTGAGGTTGTTACATAAACAGCTCATTTTTAAATAGTATCTTTGACAGCCTGTTCTATTTCTTTAATTTATTCTACATTATTGAATCTAATTTAATATTAAGAAATTATGGGGGGGGGGGGGGCTCAATAAAGTGCTATAGATTGCACTAGACTGGGGTGAACAGCTGTGTGGATTTGGAATGTAGGCACAATAATAGGAAAAAAATCTTATCATATCAACAGATTTCACCCACGCACATTTTGCTAACTTCGTAATGGCAAAATAGGTGACTGATTTATCTCCTGTGTATCGTTGGCACCTTTTTATCGTATGCGCTGGCTTCTAAAGCTGCGCCCAGTAAAAGTGAAAGTTGAAGACGGAAAATGTTCCGTTCAGTTTCCTAGAAATCACGCACCCATCGTACCAGAGCTTTAAAGTGGGAGTCTAGGACCCAGGGAACTTGATTAATTAAAGTCGGGCCTTTGCTATTACTCATCAACTCCAGTAAAACAGCAGCTCCTCCCTGAGCGGGCCTATTCACCTACTTCAGCTTCAGTGTTCGTGAGGCTGACCTGGCAGAGCACCAAGCCATGTTAGATCAAAATACATATTTCATTTTGTTGATTTTTTTTAAAAAGACATTGACATAGGGAGAGAGGGAAAGGAAGTCCGTGTTTTCGAAAGGTGTGTCACGGGGTCATTTTTCGATCTGTAAATCAGATAACGAATGCTCTGTGTGTCTTTAGGATATGAAAGACTGATAGTATTTTAAATAATCCTTCTGTTAGGAATGACCGCGGCAGTAAATGCTAAGACTAATCTATTTGCCGTGGTGACTCATTTACACTGTGTACTTTACTCACAGCAGTGACAGATTTGGTTGTATGGCTGTGTGTAATTAGAAAAGTTACAATGCCTATAATGTTAAACTGCAGAATGTCAACTTTAATTTGAGTCCATTTCTGCAGCGTGCAAGTGGATTTTAAACTCGACTGCTTGGCTGTTCCATCGTTAGAGCGCTGAGACACAGTTGTTAGGCTATTCTGAATATAGCATTTACATCCCCCAAAAATATATAACGCGATGAATTGTAATGAATGAATATCTCCATTCACACATGAGATGTGTTTATGCAGGATTTGAATTTGAATTGATTGAGAAAGGGGTTAGGTGTGAATGCACGGCACTGCTGAAACCCTTTAACATTACGGTATACCGAGACACGACCTAATGTAAGTCCCTGAAAACATGAGCCTGGTGTGTGAACAGCTAATGCAATCGGTAGAAAAGGTGTAGACACCATTTGCCGAGTGAAGCATAAACAGGAATAAATCTAAACACCTTTCAGAACCCGAAGGAACTGTTGGCCATTCACACCGAAGACGGATGAACGCTACATTCTGGGATGTGTATTTTTAAACCTAATCAGGAGCAATTTTAGATAATGCATTTTACGTGCATGCAATAAACAACCACAAATGTTTAAAATACAAAGTAAAAAAAAAAAACACACACACACACACACACACTACATTAGTTAAAGGTGATATACTTGATAATGAGACATTAATGTGAAATACAAGTAGAGTTTAAATAATGCAAATGTATATAATACAAAACTTTAAAGGTCTCCTATTTCATTATTTCTTTAACAAGGTGGCTGCAGGGCGGCACGGTGGTGTAGTGGTTAGCACTGTCGCCTTGCACCGCCAGGGTCCGGGTTCGATCCCCCCGGCCAGGCTCGATTCCCGTCTCTGTGTGCATGGAGTTTGCATCTTCCTCCGGGTACTCCGGTTCCCTCCCACAGTCCAAAGACATGCAGGTTAGACATGTAGGCTAATTGGCGTTCCCAAATTGCCCATAATGTCGGAATGAGTGAGTGTATGTGTGTCTGTGCCATGCGATGGATTGACACCCTGTCCAAGGTGTACCCTGCCATGTGCCTTAGGTCTCCTGGGATAGGCTCCAGGCTCCAGGCCCCCGTGACCCTGAATACAGGATGATGAGTGAGTGAGTGAGTGAGGTGGCTGCCCCACTGGCTTAGTGGTTTAAAACTCTTAAAACTCCAAGGTCCGCTCCAGCTCTGTGTACATGGAGTTTGCTTGAATGTCTTTGTTGTATGTGTGTGCCCTGCATTGGATTGGCATCCTGTCCAGGTGTACCCCACATCGTGCCTTTAGTCTCCTAGGATAGGCCCAATAATATAAGGATAAAGCAGTATAGATGATGAGTGAGTGAAAGTTTAACAGGGTCACATAGAGCTCAGAGGTTCCCCAAAAGTGTCTCTGAGAATGCGTCAGCTAGAATATACATCAGATAAGACATTTCTTTATACCTTAAAGTTATACCTTATTTATTTTAACTCCAACTCCACACATGCCATTTCAGTCTCTACGTAAATGAGACACAGCGCCGCAGAGCAGTAACAAGTTCTCTGGTGTGACTGGCTGAGCAACAAGTTAAGAGAGGGGGATCGTCTTTGAGGTCAAAACAGGCAGAAAATGTTTCGCCACTTGAATATCTGAAAACGGCTAAAAAGTCGCTACAATTTCGCACGATAGGTTTCGTTTAACATTATTGGAAATATACTGTCATCTCACAGGCTTTAATGGACAGCTTGGTACATAATAGTGGCAGTTAAAGCTCAGTGCATTTTAGCTGTTTTTTTTTTTTTTTTTTTTTTTTTAAATAAACACAGAGTTACATATCGCCTCCCCCCATTTCTTTCTTTTTTTTTTTTTTTTTTTTGCACAAAATGATGAATTGAATTTTAGGTGATTTAAACCAAGAACCCAAAAAGGACTGAGCAAAAAACACAGGCAAAGAAATAGCACAGTTACACATGATCACATGTTTTTATTTTTGACCAAAAAAAAAAAAAAAAAATCTCTCATTTTGAGAGTTTTTGCGACATTTTTGCGACGTCATTCCCATATTCTGGCAGGGGTACAATTTACCCTTTATAAAAGTAATACACAATTTGCTGTCTGAAGCCTCCCTGTTAACACACACACAAGGCATATAAGGAATATAACTTTTTCCCCCCCCTCTTATTGCCATTGACCTTTGCTGTGTTTTTAAGATCCTGAAACATGTTGCTCGAAAAAATGCTCAAATTATAGCAGATGTTTCCTAGATGTTTCAGGGAATCAGAGATTAGGGTTGGTTCTTGTTCATAATGTCGTATTATCATTTGCAACCAAGACCTCAACGTTATCGTTGGAGTTGTAGTCTGAAAAGTTGTAATACACATGTTTTTATTGTTACAACCTCATTTTTAAAAAATATAGAAGAAGAATAGTTATGATCCGCCTAGTAACATTTTTTTTCGATTTCTGTTTCATCTGGTGTGTCTATAGAGCCTAACGGTTTGCTTTACTAACTTAGATACCCCTCGAATCCAGGTTGGAGGAAGCATTTGATGCAGTTATAATATGTTTTCACTATACTAGATGTCTGAACGCAATTCTACTAATCGCTAGCGGATACATAAAACATCTGATGTCTGATAAGGTTCATCCAAAAATTTCAGCTTGTCTTTGAGTGTCCTGATCAGCGTGTGTCACTGAAAAGAAGCTAGGAGATAAACGTTGCTGTCTTGACGAATGCCACAGCTCGAAGCCGTTCCAACTCCGGCTCTTTTCTGCTCTCACTTGTTTGACCTTTTGTGGATCTCCAGCCGCATTGTTCCGTGATGGCTGGTTGAAGAGTCGCACCCTCCTCTCTGTGTGGTTACCTGATCCCTCCCAGCAAACACACTGTGTTCACATGGGACTGCTCATACCAAAGTACACCTACGCAATCGACTCCCTTTTCATTTCGCCCTTTCATTGTGTGTACACATGTGTGTCAACGTGCGCTCAAAGGTGTGAAGAGCAAAAAAAAAAAAAAAAAGAAGACAAAAAGTACTTTGATCCTTATAATGAAGCTAAGTCACTTTGCATAATAATAATAATGACAATATAATAAGCATAATAATGGATTTGCAATAATACGCAGTGACAATGGTGTTTAATATTATAATTACGATCGTACAATTAGATTTTGAATCGACCCTGTGTAAGTCAGGATCTCTTCTAATAGCTTTCTAATTAACGATTAGTTTTCTCGTGTCATTCAGACGCCGACGGCCTTGAAGCTGCTGCGTTGGTTTGCCTTTGTCAATCAGTAAGGGTTAGCTTAAGTACTGTAGATCCTTCACCATGATCAGGAATGCAGGTGTGTCTGTCTCTGCTCTGTGACCCCAGTGTGCCCTTTTTTTTTTCTTCTTCTTCTTCTTCTTCTTTTTTGCTTTTGCAATACTGTACCTACCACAGTGCACCTTTCCCTCGCTATTGGAGCCCCTACTCACAATCATTTATGCAGCAGGGTGTTTGTATAGTCTGCAGAGTCTGGTTGGTGTTAAACACTTGCCTTTGTTATGAACTCTTGTCAGATCTTAGCACCGGAAGGATGAGCCCTGAGTATAGCTGCATGTCTGTGTGGGCCATACAAAGGTGAAGAATTTAGCAGAACTCCTGGTGCCGTGAAGGTGGGGTGATGAGAAGAAGAGGAGCGCTCCACACAGGGTACGGGCCCTCACAAAGGCGCTGGGGCAGCAAGCCGAGAACCCGGGGTTGGTCTATATGGGACCATGCAGAGGTCCATTGAAACCAAAAGCCGGTTTCTGCGATCCAGATCACGTGGCACGGATAACTGTAACCGGAGCTGGGCGATGAAACACAGAACAAGGGAACTCCGATTGGGCGCAGGATGTAGCTAAGGCATAGATCCCATACCTTCCTGCCCCTATGCCCGCATGCTTACACTGCAGATACGCTTGAACTAATTTCGATGAAAGTAATGTATTAGTCAGTCACGACCTTCCCACTAGGCATGGAGCAGGTTTTCTCTCCTGTATGTACTCACGTAATCAATTGGAATAGCCTGGGGGCATGAAAGACTGCGTTAATGGACCTGAAAAACCATCCACTACATTCTCACGCCTGTAAATGGTTAAGAAGATTTTGTCTTTGAAGTAGCACTGGATGCAGATTTAACCTAATACTAAATGAAATAAAAATTTAAAAAAATAAGCAAAACAAAACAGACTGCTTCACTGATTTGCAGCTGGCCATGTTTTAAGGGGAAAACAGTACAGGTCAAAGATTTGTTTATGACAAAACTAAGAAAAAAATTTTTTAGTCATGTCCAATTTCTTATTGCTTACACCACCTATTCTGCAGGTGTGTGCTAAATCACCTTGAAATTAAGGCATGAGTTATGATTAATGCAGATTCTTTGACGTGAGGTTAGGTTGTGTTTTTGTTTTACCAAATGTCATGTGAAATTCATTTTTATTATAATAATATTGTTTACTGAGTCAATTAAAATGAACAAACCTAGCAAAGAGTTCATTCGCTCACCCTATCCTGTTGCATAGCCTACCCAAGGACTGAGGGCACACAGCAGGGTAAACCCTGGATGGAGTGCCAATCCATCACGGGGCACAAGCACACAAACTCACACACACACACTTAGACACTATGGGCAAGTAGGAAACGGTAATTAGCCTACTGTGTACAAGGAAACTGGAGTACCCAGAGGAAAGCCACCATGCATACAGACCCAAAGGTGGGATTCAAACCCTTGACCCTGGAGGTGTGAAACCTCAGTACTAACCACTAATATATATATATATATACATCAGCTTCATACATGAAATTTTTAATTTATCATTATAAACGTATAGGCCAATGGTGATTACCATTGAATTTATTGCCATTTTTACAACCACCAGTCACACACACATTCACAATTCACAATTTGGGACTGCCAGTTAGCCTAATGGACTATGGTAGAAACCTGGAGTACCTGGAAGAAACCCACCACACAAGGGGAGAACATGCAAACCCCATACACACTGACCCCGAGGCAGGAATCAAACCTGGACCCTGGAGGTGCAAGGCAACAGTTCCAACCAGATAGAATTGGAGTATAAATTCTTATTGAATTATTGATTCTCATTAGCTCTGAAAGTAATTGTGTAATTGTGCCTGTTGTAAAAGAACATTTTTCATCCAAGGAAGATTTTTATTTAAAGTTTTATTTATTTATTTTGATCTATTTTGATCATGAGAAAAAAAAAAGCTAAACTCTAAGAAACAATCGGATGTTCCAAAAGATCAAAGTGTATACTGTGTTGTTTTTTTAATTAACAAAACAATTATAATCTTTGACAAACTACTTTGGTTTGAAGAAACTGTAATTCACTTCTAACCCCATGTCCATGTGCATGTAACACATCATACCTGAGCAGGTTGCCTTATTTTGCATGTACTGATCTGCAGTGCGTTAGCTGCTTGAACCTTTTTTCATGTGACAAGTGTGCTTACTGCTGTCATTGTCCATGTGACACTTTAACCCGCAGCAGTACACACCCTGGTTTTTGCAGCAAGTAAAGAGTACATTTGACACAGAAAGCACAGAAGCACATTGTACACATACTCACATACATACCTTATGCACATATATGGGAAGAAACATACCTCCTGAGCAGCACAATTACTTCTTTGTTCTTTTTCTCAGATTTTGCGCTGATAAAAATAAAGAAGAAAGAAAGACTGGTTTAAATCAGCATTTTATTGGCACCACTATTTTGATTAAAACTACCTGATTACTACCACCATTCAAATATTATTATTCTGCACCAAACATTGCCGTTTGGTCAACATAACTTTTAGTCATGCTTGGTGGAGCTTGTAACCATGGCAACAATCTTACCAGTCCTAGTCTAGATTGGTGTTTATATATATATATATATATATATATATATATATATATATATATATATATAAAATTAATAAAGAAATTTAACTAACACTTTTTTGAAAAATTATTGCAGAATAAAAAAAACAGTCTTGGAATAATTATTGAATTTTTTTTTGTTTGCAAGACTTCAATGAGTGCCATTATAAAGGGTTAAAGTCCCCCCCCCCCCTTCTCTTGTTATAAAACTTCACATAATTTAACGTATAATAATATAAAAACTTGCATGTTTTCAGTCATGTGCAGTTTTCCATTCTAATCCCCAAACAACCCCAGTATGGTGCACTTCTAACTTGTTGGCAAAGCTAATTAGGTTCCAAAGTAAATGAAAAATGGATAGCAATCATTGTGTTTCAGCTCAATTAACTCCCATCTTTGAAGTATGCAGAGTGTAACTTACTGACTCGCATAACTCCTCATACTCAGAGGAAAATCATTAGGCTCACTCCATGCCTGCTCTGTAATGACTTGAGAATGGGCCAAGATGTGAATGGGTGCCATTGTCAAGGCTTTGATGGAACGACTGATATTTGGGCCAGGATGAAGCCATGTTCTGTGTGAAACAGGAAACAGAATCCTAACCTCCTGACCTCTGCCCTCAGGTTTGATGAACCTCTAACACATGTGGTACGGTGCTGGACGTTTGAAGGATCATTTTGTCCAGGATATTTAAGACTTTGTTGTCATATGATCAGAGAAAAAGCACAAATAACATTATACAGTGAAATTCTTACAGTGCACTTCCTACAGGACATTAAAAAATAGAACTCAGGGCTAAGCTCTTGCTCTCTTTCATGGACAAAACATTGAAAGTTTATTTACTGTTAGCAAATTCCATTACTTTTGTGGGACATAGAACAACAGCAACTTTTACAGGATGTAAAATATCCAGAAAATAAACAGGATGGTTTGAAATGTCTTCCCTCAAAATTCTGAGCTGGCAAATGGTGTCCGGATGAGGATTCGTGAGTGTTTCTGATTCTGTTTTATCATGTTTTTAACATAAATAAATATTCTATTGACAATTTATCAAATAAATTTGGTAAAAATAAGACTGACCAAACACATACAGTATGCTACCTTTATGGTTCACTTTATATCTTTATCCATAAAAATATAAAAATGTACTACTACTACTACTACTACTACTACTAATAATAATAATAAATGAATACTACTAATAATTATTACTATTATTATTATAAATAATAATAATAATAATAATAATAAATGAATACTACTAATAATTATTACTATTATTATTATAAATAATAATAATAATAATAATAATAAATGAATACTACTAATAATTATTACTATTATTATTATAAATAATAATAATAATAATAATAATAATAAATGAATACTACTAATAATTATTACCATTATTATTATAAATAATAATAATAATAATAATAATAATAATAATAATAATAAATGAATACTACTAATAATTATTACTATTATTATTATAAATAATAATAATAATAATAATAATAATAATAATAATAATAATAATAATGTGGCACCATGGCTCAGTGATCAGAACTGTCAGGTTCGATTCCAGCCCTGGGTCCGTGTGCATGGAGTTTGCATGTTCTCCCCCTGCTTGATGGGTTTCCTCTGTGTTCTTCGGTTTCCACCCACGGCCCAAACACATGAAGATTGTGCTAACTTTGTTTGTGTGTGAATGAGCCTATGAGTGTGTGTATAGGTGTGTGTGCACCCTGCCATGGATTGGCACCCCATCCGGGGTGTACCCCGCCTCATGCCCTAAATCTCTGGGAATAGCCTTGAAGACCCAACTGACCCTGTATACAGGATAAAGTGGTATAGATTATGAGTGAGTAAAAAATAAAATAAAATAAAATAAATAAATAAATAAATAAATAATAGTAATCATTGACTTAAGGGCTACATTATGTTACTGACCTTAAAAGACTCAATTTCTATTTTTATTTTTTTTTACCCCAATACGACACAGATCACATTCTTTTAAACCTGTCTGAACGCCCAACTCTGATGTTTATTTAGATCAGATATGAGTCATTTTCATACAGTATGCGGCCCTTAAATGCATACATATCCGATACACCTCATGCGACTTGAATGGGAACAGGCGCATCAGAATCCGTGTGACATTTTGCCTGTGCGAATGTCAGTGCTTTGGTTTTATTGCAGTGCTCAAAAAGCTAAAGCGAGACTTCTGGGCCTTAACTAATACAGTCAACTAATTGCTTGTCATCATCCAGACAAAAATCCCTTTTTTTTTTTTTTTACATTTGATTTGATAAAATCGCATCCATTGTTTGAAATGAATGAGGGAACAAAAGTCTTTTAATACAGAGTGCATGAGCAAAGACAGGTTGATTCATGCCACTTAAAAGGACAGACATGTCCACATTAGAGTCAGATAAGAGTCAGGTGTAATTATGAACGACATGAAATGAGTCATGACGTGAAAATCTGATCTGACCAAAAATGGAGAGGAATTGAGCAATGTGTCTTGTCATGTAAACATTGCCTAGGAATGATGAAAAAAAAAAAATACAAGCATGTTAAAGAGACAATTCTAGCGTTCTATCACTGTTACATGCACATCAAACTCCCTGACATTTGCACTAAACTGCTGCGCTTTATTAAAAGAAAGATTGTATAAGAAGAAATTGCATTTAAGTGGAAGTTCAGACAGTTCGCACATGTAAATGCAAGCAGAGTTCAGCTGTTCCATGGATAATTCCCTTGACTGATCTCAGACCTGCTCTTCATCTCAGAGCTCCAATTTCTGTCTATTGGACGAGCGAGTGAGACTGGTAAGTAAACGTCACACATAAACTGCTAATAAATGGTTAATTGATTGAGAATTGAGAAAACAAGCTTAGGCCTGTGGGTTCCAAGGTGCAACTGAAGCCTTGCATATACTGTCTATGTTTGGTTTATGCATTCTTTGATATTCTATTTTTCACTCGGTGACTTTTTGGAAACTTCTCGCCTAGAGGTGACATTTGCACAACCTTTTTGTTTTTCTCTTACCTCTGTGGCAACACATTCATTTCCTTGCTGTAGTGTCAAAGTGTAAAACATGAAATGTTGAGAAATTTCACTTCTATTTATTTGCGTTGCATACTAAATCATGCGCTTGCTAAACATTATGTCTAAAGCTGTTTAAAAAATTTATATATATATATATATATATATATATATATATATATATTTCAACTATTTATAATTTGCCATTTTTCTTTCCACAATATTGTGACATCATGTATCACAAATCACACGACCATGATGGAGATTTGAAAAACCTACCAAACGGAAAATCAAACGTACCTATAGTTTCATTCAAATGGATAACTCACAGGAATCTGTTTTAAATGGCCAGTGTAATCTATAAGGTCTGTCTTTTCTGTTCTCCTATTCACGGATTAAATCAGTGGTGTTATGTTTTAAGCTGGTTCTATTCTAGAGGTTGGGAATACTGCCGAAACAGAACTCGCAGTCTTTCTTGATAACCGTCAAACATTCCAGTAGTTCTTGAACGGGATTAGGATTCCAGGAAACCGGGTTTAAATAAACATGGCCGCATGTAGCGTTTAGGTTAGGGTTTTCTCACTTTACATATCTTTTTAAAGTCAGGAGACGATGCGTCTCGTTGTGTCGATATGCTAAATCGGGACTTTTTTTTTTTCTATACTCCCGGTGACGTGTGGGAGTGGCCCTCATGGGGTTTTTGGTGTCAGATTTGACACCTTCAGCTTCTCAGAGCTCCAGCACAATAGAATGGACTAGGAGGCTTTTAATCTGTGCTCTTTACCAAGGAGCTGTGAACAACGCTGAGTCCTCTCAGTCTCAACTATAGATCCTACATCCTCTATAAACCTATTCAGAGCCATGCCCTCCCCTTCCAGCATCAGTCTCTCTCACTGTAAAAGTCCTCCTTCCTTTTGTGTGTGCGTGTGTGTGTGTGTGTGTGTGTGTGTGTGTGTCTGGTGTTGGAGTAAAGTGGTGTGTGGGGAGGTGGTCTGTCTCGCGTGGTCGTGTGTGGGGAAGGATAAAGGTGGAGTTATGTTTAGCCTCTCTATTGTTTGTGAGACAGGAAGGAAGAGTGTCCTGAACAACAAATGGGAGCAGGTCTGACTGTCCTCTCCACTGCTCTGATCCTGACATAGACCATTAGAGTCCAGACTGGCTGGAGAGGAGCCGAGGGCAAATAGGTCAACAGTGTTAGCTCCCACTGCTCTATTAACGATATGGGCTCCCCCCCCCCCCCCCCCCCCCACCCCGCCACCTCTGTATCCTTACTGTGTCCCCTCCCACTGTCAATGCCACTAAGACAACAACTGTTTCTATTGTATGTAAATAGGATTATGGCTTCCTATCCCTGGAAAAAAAAAAAAAAAACGAGACTGCACCGGTACATTACTCCATAAATAGCACTCTCGCTGAAAATGGGAACTCATTCTGCATGACTCATTCTGTGATATATCTCAGCACCTCTAAATTCTTAAGTCTGATTGGTCAGAAAGGAAATTCTAGGTGTAACATGAACAATAGTTTTATATTCATGTACTCAATATAATGTGCTACTTCTTCTGCAGTAACACCTCATACACACGACTGCGGACATTGATCTAAAGCGAAAAACTAATTTGCATAAAAAAAAAGTTCTCAAACTAATGTATAATTATTGAGTTTTAAAAGCGTTATTTAACGTCTCTGGAAGGAATGTCAGGTGTAAGTGCTTTGCAGGTGTAAATCTTTGCATTCCTTTATTTTATTTATTTATTCATGTATTCTGAGAAAGAGAAAGAAAGGGGACGCTGGTGAAGTAAAGACTGTTTGCCATTGCTCTAATATATACTGATCAATCATAGCATGATGAAAACCACTGAAAGGTGAACTGAATAAAATTGATTATTTCATTACAGTACGGCCAAACACAGTATTGTGTATTGGCCAATCTTGCCTTCCTAAAAATTGTTCAAAGTGGTTCACGTCACCCATTTTGTAGAGATGATTTTATACATGCCCCTCAAAATGGCCATTTTTCAGCATTACACTGTCTCGCTCCAAACAATAATAATAATGAAAATGCAAATTATCCATATTGGTACTAAAATTGGTATACGCTTCGAGAAGCGTATGACCTGTAAAAAAAATGTTGCATAAATTCAAGCATTGAAAAAGCTTACCGTAAAAGAGCAAAAAAAAATATATATATATATAGTGTGTGAAACCATGTCAAATTCATGTTGCAATAGCTTAACAATTGTGCATTTAAGAAAAATACTCACATAATTGGTTTTTATTGGGTGTTTTTGGCAGGCATCTGCTCTCCCCTGCTTCCTACAAACAACAGTTAATGTAATTAATTTAGCGTTAAAACAATTAGTGCAAAGTAAAGTTTACACAACTTCATAGTTCCAGTGAAGCTGTATTGTTCTGTCTTATTAAATTCAAGAGAAAGAAGCTTCTAAGTGAATGACTATTTATAGCTGTTACGACACAGGTGAAAACAGGAACCTTTTTTGGGGGGGCAATTACACAACGGTGAGCAAAGCTGCCAATTCGTACGTGTTAAACGTGTGCGTCACGCAGTCACTTCTAAGTCACATCTTCCACACCATTCGTTGAATTTTTCACACTTTCATATTCAAAACAATGCCTGTGGAAGACAGGAGATAAATCACTGGGCTCTAAAACAACTTTAAACGGCTTTCATGTTCAAGTCGATTGATCGCCCCTGCGGCCGGAGTGCACTGGCACTAGGCCCCGCCCCTTTGTTCTCTCCAGGTGAAGCAAGGTGTTATTATATACAACATATAATATAAGGTGGTTGAAACGAACATTTATTTACAGCTGTGTGAAGGCATCACTCAAACGCCAAAGAGGGGATATTAATAAGTGGAGCGGTCATTATAGTCCTGAACAGATCTAATAAATCAATCTAGTAAACTAAATCAAATATTACAGACCGCAGCAATGTTACACGCCAGCTGGAGCATTAAAAAAGCGAGTGAGAGAAGTGACATAATATTATCCAATGATGGGAATATATGTCAAAGTTTACAATGATATGAATTTATTTAAAAAATGAATGAGTTGTGAAATGAGTTTAATCATGTACCACTTTTAATACTCATAAGGACACGCAAAGGCTAACAAGCAGAATTGTGCAAGCACATGAGCGTCAAACAGAGAGAGAGAGAGAGAGAGAGAGCTTCTATCCTACAATTTATATCTTGATTTTTCTTTTTTCAATCAATATTATTCAAAAATAATTCACAACAATGTGCATTTTGTTGTTTTCTCTCTTAAACAAGCTTGTTAGGCCCCTGAGTGTTCTTCTAAATATGAATAGTGATGTAATGTATTGTGGATGATTCAATTACAGTGATTCTGGAATAAATACATGCCTCTGATGTTTCATATCAACACTGCAATGCTAAAACATACGGAACCTAAACGATGCAGAGTAAGGTGTACGTTTAATGTTAGACAAAATGTCTGTGTATGCACGATAGGGGCGTCATGTGCGTGAACGCGTAGAACCAAAGCCCATATTTTCAGAATCTTACTCCAAGCTTTTCTGAAAAGTTGGCAGTTCTGTTGTAAATGTAAACATAAATCCTTACATCTCACCATTTCCATGCTGTAAAAAAAAAAAAAAAAACCTCGTTAGGAATTTTTTTTTTTTTTTTTTGCCCCCATCACATAAAAAAGCCTGGCGAAGACACGGCCAAAGCAAGATGCAGTAAGAACTTGTAAGGATGAGAATCAGGACACAGTAACGACAGCATTGACCAGTTAACAGCATAACTGCATGGTGCAGACAGGAAAGACAGGATAACTCGGCTGAGTTGTCATTGGGATGTCACTGCGTTGTTGCTACATCAAAGGAGTTCTCACAATAACCTCTTCAGGCTTGTGCTATGACATGGTAGGTCCATGATGCTCTAGAACGTGCATTAAGTATTAAGTGTGCTTACAATGATTATGCCACACATTCAGCAAGTTATCAGCATGTCGACGTCACTTTCAGAGAATTTATTTATCTATTAAACACTTAATAGATAAATAAATACATTTCTCCTGCAAGCTAAATGTATTTATCTAAATGAAAGTAAAATATGGAAAGATATGGAGCCTTGGGAACGTTTTAGTCCTAAGCTTTTCATCCATCCATCTAACTACAGTAATGCAGTTTTTTTTTTTTCAGGATCATTGATTTGTTCACATGATAAACAACATCAGTGATTCATCGAATGTAGCATAAAATGTACTTGAAAACATCAAACTGATTATTCTTGTAATGTAGTATTTTCAATATTTGAACATGAATGATGTGAGCATATTACGTAGACGTGAGTTTGTTATAGCTGATTAAAACAAACCTCAGAAAGCCTTTAAGTGTACAAAGTCAGGGATAGGGTTCATAGCGATAGTTTTCTCCACTGCAGTGCATCTGATGAGAAAGTTCCATGTTTGTTTATACGGTTTGATTACACGGATCGCATCGTTTAATGGGAAATTTTATTTGGAGCCATGATTTGAGGCTTTTGAACTTTTTTCGAAGACCTTGATTAAAGCTGAACTGTTCTAGGAATCGTCTCCAACTTCCGATTTGAAATGTGAATGAATAAACTCATTTGAGTACCTAAACACTGATTCTGTATAAACAGCTCCGCTGTGCTGATTTGAAAAAGTAAAATAGGCAACTTGTTAAGTTATTTTAATGAATCAGTAGCAGAAATAAACATTCCATAGGTGTGTTTATCCACCAACTATTCTTTTACACATCTTTATCCGGCAGTCACAGTGGAGATGGGAAGGCAAATCGGTTTCAAACTGCTAGCTCTGTGCTCTGGTTTCAGATTGTTATTGTACATTTATATTGATACGACATCTGGCTGGGGTTTAAATAAAAGAACTTCTTTTTAGAGTGGTTATGTATTTGTCATGACAATAAAGAATGTTTTTATTGTCCAATATGTACACAGGTTCACAGTTACCATATTTTAATTGGCATGCAACATGGTGGCCAGTTTATTTGAGGAAATGATTCCTTATGCTTTCAGAACCACTCTGAAATATGGCCGTGCTATCAGGGAAGATATGTTAATATATATATAACTTAATATATTCAGGTCATCAGCTGACTTCATTTTATTGCCACATAACATTACTAAGCTTAGACCTAACCAACTTAGGCAACCCCAGATCTTAACATTGTCTCCAGAGGCTCGTACAGTAGGCACTATGCATGATGGGAGCATCGCTTCATGTGCTTCCCTTCTTAGTCTGATGCGCCCGTAGATCAGGAATAGGATCAATCTGTATCATCATTACCTTTTTCCATTGCTCCAAAGTCCAAACTTCTTTCTCCATTGAAAGCAAGACTGAAGGCATCCAAAATATGTTTATATTGCACTGCTTCGTTTTGTACCACTATGCATCTTTGCATTGTATGTTGCACCCATATTTATTCTGTATATACTGTACAAATAAGAAGCTAATCCACTGCAATGTTGCATGGTTACTGCATTACACACTGTATTATTATGTACAACATTTCATATACATACACACATATATATATATATATATATGTGTGTATGTATCTTGGTGTATCAATATATATATATATATATATATATATATATACACACACACACACACACATAAATATTCCACATCTTCATTACGTAATGCACCTTCAGTTTACTATAGCATTCACTGCACAATGTTGCACAGTTATACTGTACATTACTATATTACTGTATATACCATAACTCTATATATGTTTGTATAACACATTGTTTTGATTTATTTCTTGTAAATAGGCCACTTATGCACTTCTGTTTAGATGCTAACTGTGATCATTGGCTCTGCACATGTACTCTGCACAATGACAATAAAGTTGAATCTAATCTAATCTAATCTAATCTAATCTAACCTAATCTAATCTAATATGCAATGATCGCCTTTGAACAGTTGATTATGAGATGTGTCTGCTACTCATGATGTGTAAAGCCGTTATAACGGCTCTAATCCGAGGTGCTTTTTGTTAATTGGTGATTTCTGAGGCTGGTGACTCTAAATGAACTTCTCCTCTGCAGTAGAGGTAAGTCTTCCTTTCCTGGGATGGAAAAGAGAAGCAAGCACCATGAGAACCAGTTTCATCATGGTGCTTGCTGGGTTTTGCAGATGCACTTGACAATACTGTTCTTGCCAGAACTGTTCCAGAAAGGCCAACCCCTGTGTCTTAAAATAACAACTGAATGTTGTTGTTGTTGTTGTTGTTGTTGTTGTTGTTGTTGCATAATTACCTAATTCCACATGTGTTGTTTCATAGTTTTCGAAATCCGCAGTATTGTAAACTGTATAAAATATATCACTAAACAAAAACAAAGAAATTTGCATTTGATCCCAAATTTAGAAAGTTAATGCTGTATATACAATACAGATTGAAGGTACATTTGTATGTGCAGTTATTGTCTAACTTTCTAAATTATTAACTTAGGCTCATCTGTTCTATTGCAACAGCTGAGATTAGTAACAACATACAATTGATCAGTAACAAGTGAAAGGCTGTCGTGCGCTTTAAACTGACAACTCAAGTGCGGGTAATCAATTAAAGTGGCTTTTTTACATCCACGCTCAATTTCAAAACCTTATTTGAACTGATCTGAATTGCAGGGTAAGTTTAGGGCCCAAGAACCCAGTATCTCAGAACCTTTAATACCAGACATACAAATGAAATGTATGTGAAATACATGAAGTAGTAATGAACGTGTTGTTATACAGTGTAATTTCAAATCATTTAAGGTAGTAAGTTTGGAAAGTAATATTTGCCACCTTAAAATATATTAAATAACATCCGAACATAAAAATAAAATAAAAATTCTATAAGATTGTCTTGTGTTAGTCTGACTAGTATAACCTTTGACCATGATGGTTATTTCCTTCTTTCTTTCATTTCTCTTCTTTAATTAACTCATCTTTCACACCTTGAGCTCATGTTAAGGACAAAGGACAAACTGAGAGTTCACAAAAGAACTTTCACTGTTTTGACTCTTTTTCTCAAAAAGAAAGAGCATGTGTCATTAAAGCTTTGTTTTGAGTGTTATTTATAGCAGGTCAAGCTTCAATTTGCGAATGATGGATGCTCCTCGGGTTGTATTGTTTGTTACATAATGAGAAACGAATGCAAACATTCGCTGATCAGTCTTAATTTGACCTGGGTCAACTCTTTCACTTTTATAACAATGCAATTGTATAATTTATTTCATGATAGCCATAAAACATATCTTCCTTTTAATTATTAACAAACAGTATGGAGGAACGACATGAAACATGCTTTACCTGCTTGGAGCTGGGGTAAGTCGGTCAGACAAAAGTGATGAACCCTTTAACACTCTAAAGGTCTTTTTAATTCCTTTGTAAACCTTTTTGTTGTTGTTGTCCTTTCCACATTGTTTTCTGATATAATTTAATCATGTTCATGCAGAATTTAACTTCTATATGTAATATGTAATATGAAATTGGATTTCTGTCTTTAAATGGAAATCAGCAATTATTTTCTAGAGATTCCTAATGAAACAATTTGTGGTCACCGCTAAGTAAGTACAGTACATATGTAAGTTAATTAATGAATTGCTTAATTAATTGTAACATTAAAATGATATATTTATATAATTGTAATATTTTTTCTCATATTCTGTAGATGAAGTACAGCTTTAAATCCTTTCCTGACATTGCATTAAACGTACAAAACATATACAGTAAATGGTTGAATGTATTATAATATTATTAGGACAAAAAATTCACAAAAGAAAAAAACATCTGGTTTGATTTCAAATCACATTGATTTGTAATTAGTCCTCTTACCAACAACCATGAGAAAACGTTAGCTAAGGTTAGCTAACAACAGTTTTATCCCTGATGTTTTACGTTAGCTAGCATGACAAGAAGTCAACATCCTCTGACTAAAGTAGCTGAATGCTAATAGTTACCTGTCAATCACAATACAATCCACAGTGATAAATGCAAAGAGAATAGAATCAAGATGGATATTAGTGCTCTTTCTTTTATCACATCTGGTAAAGCTTTTTCTTTGTTTTTTCTTTGAAGAATTTTTATCATTTTGTTTTTGCACCCTGTCCAGGAAGGATCCCCCCTCGTGCTTAAAGACTCCTGGGATAGGCCACATGCTCCCGTGGCCCTGTACAGGATAAGTGGTATAGAAGATGAAGATTAAGGTGTTTGGTGCTGTATGAAGTACGCATTATGACTTTGCATATGCCATAGGACGTTTTATGTGAAAATCACAGTTCTGTGTGAAAGAACATAGATTTACTTGTAATGATAATAATGGCTTTAAGTATAGTAAAACATTGACTGTAGGTAAGGTATGTACAGTAGCTGGAATATATTGTAGGTGTGGACATTTTTTAACACCTTTACTATGACTAACATATGGCTGTTGGAGAATTATGATGTTTATGAAATGATTATGAAAGTTGAGGCCAGTGCATATCGTTTGGAAATAATATTAATAACACAGAAATAATTTAAAATCACACAGTCTGGCTAGTGTATTTGCCTGAGGCAGTAGGTTTGAGGATTGAGGCTGCTCAGCACTACAGAGGCCCTCTTTTTCGTACTCGTACTTGAACTCGGTTGGACCCTGGAGGGACAAGCTCCTCATTTCATCTGTCCCTTACCCAGGAGGCTGAGCGGGGCCTCAGGTCCCCGACCCCGCTGCACTGTCCGACATTGTCACCTAATCCTTTCTCTTTCTCTCTCACAATTGCTTCCACCCATCGCAGGATTTGACTTCTTTCTCTTTCCCCAGGCCTTCTTTATTCACTCTCTTTCTCCTCCTCAGCTCCTTAAGTCGCGTCCATGCCCTCGCCGGGTGCTGCTTTTTCTCTCTATCACTCCTTTCACACACCCCCTGCTCTCATCTTTCCATAGCTCTTCCTCTGTGGCCTCAGCTTTTCCTTTTTACTCCTCTGCAATCAGGGGGCTTGAGTGAGTGGCTCTGCTGTTGGGAGATTATGCGCTTAGTTTGTGGCCATGCAATTGTGTCATGGCTGGCCTGAGGAATGCAGCAGCCGAGAGACAGGCAGCGGTAAAGGACATCAACTATGGGGCAGCAAAGACAGAAAAGGCATGGCGCCCCCCCATGATTCAATATATTGTAGATCCACTTTTAGCAGCAATAACTTGAAATAATTGTTTTCTTTATGACTTTATCAGTCTCTCACATCACTGTGGAGGAATTTTGCCCCATTCTTTACAACATTGCTTCCGTTCATTGAGGTTTTGGGGTATTCGCTCATGCACAGCTCTCTTAAGGTCCCACCACATTATTTCAAAGCCTTGATTCTTTTATTTTTTTAGCCATTCTGATGTAGATTTACTGCTATGTTTTGGATCATCGTCTTGTTGCATGACTGAATTTTGACCAAGCTTTAGCTGTCAGACAGAGCTGTGGCCGGAAAACAAGCTGTACTCTTGCATGAGGTTTCCAGCTGAAATGCTGTTTAGTTTTTGCCAAAAATGGCACTGTACTTGTTCAGTCTTCTTCTAATTTTGCCGTCATGTACTTTAATATTTTGCCTGCTCTAGTGAGGTCTGTGGGTTTTTTTTTGTATTTCTTTGAGCATTGTATTATTACATAGAATTGTATGACCTTCCCTCTTGCCTTTGTGTTAACACACCTGAATGCTGCAGACCAGCAAACGTCTATTAGTATTTCCTGCATACTTTTAAATTTTTGGTAAATACATAATGGCATGGTGAAAAAAGTTATAAGTTATAAGTTGTATAAGTCTGAGTTTGTATTTGCCTAATACTAATGGTTTGTATTTGCCTAATACTAAAACCCACTATGATTGCATGATTTTTATAAATGTAAATAAAGAATTAAAAGAGGGGTACTAACTTTTGAACATAGTAGCAGTGACACCACCCCCCCTTTGACAAACACCCTCAAATCCCGTCTTTGTGCATACAATTTGTGTGTTACCCCATGCTCGGTGGGTTTCCACCCACAGTTCAAAGACATTTTGTGTAGGTTGATTGCCATTTTCAAATTGCCCCTAGTGTACGAATGGTTGGGTGACTGTGCATGTGCTCATGTCCTGCAATGTTTTACCACCCCATCCAGTGTGAACCCCGATTTGTGCCCTGGGATAGGCTCTAGGCCCCTGACACCATATAACCAGGATAAGCAGTATAGATGATGGATGGATGGTATAAATTGTACAAATAAATCATATTTAACATTTTTTTTTATTACAAATAAAAATGCATATCAAAATTTACACTCTAGAATAAAACTAGACTTAATTACATTTACTTTTCATTTTCCTTTTTTATTTATTTTTATTTAATTAATAATACTGCTTTTATCTAACATTGCATTCCTATATCATGGTCAAATCCTTGTATTAGCATCCATTTTTTAAAAATGTCATTATTTTTTTTAAAAAGGCGTTACATAGGGCGTTATATTACTTCTGCATTCACTTTCCATTTGATGAAATGTGGGTTAGGGTCAGGGTTAGGGTTAGATGCACTGTCTTCATTGTTCTTCATGCAAATATTCTATTCTAAATTTCTTTCCTGTTAGTTTCATTTTAAATCACATGGATTTTATGACCCTTTAATCTCCCACACCCAAGAATGTGCATTTGTTATTATAACACATGCTCATTCTTAATCATTACATGCTTTTAATGGATGCCAGGGGAAATATGCTCTGCTAAACCACAGCACTGGAAGTAACTCACATCCTCATGTTTGTAATTAACCGCAGGATTAATGAAAAGGACAGGAATACCTGCACAGTCTTCTCACTCACCACATTTACTGATCTCAACTTCTGACCCACAGAAGCTTAACGTTATGAGCTAGTGAGTGTTGGAATCCATGCTTTCCACTGGTTCTCAGGTCCACACATCATTGCCAAATGCTGACTTACTGTCTGCGACTCTAATGGCTCTGATGACACACACTGTGTAAGCAGCTGACAAGCCTTAGGACATCAGGAAGGCTTTATGTGAATAACCAGGAGATTACTAGTTCACACATTCCAGCCGGTGATAAATGCCAATGTTGGAACTAATGCTAAATTCAATCAAATTTTTCAAGTTCTTCCTCAACTCAGAATTCCTACTTGTAAATGTAGTTCCCTGTTCGAGTACATAAGCATGCATAACAAAACATAGTTAGCTTGCTAGATTCCTGGTTGCTAACAAAAGACCAACATGGAGACGTCTCGTTTTTTCCTACATTCAAACGCATCAATGTTCAGACTTTCCACTTCAAAAGTAATGCTGCATTTGTGTTATCTTGTAAGTGGTCATTTGCACATTGTAACAATGTCATTTCCCACCTCAGGATGTTTAATAGAAAGTAGGAAAAACATGAATGCTTCTGAAAAAAAGGTATTTCATTTGATTGTTTTTTTTTATCACAGCACATTAAGCTTATAAAAACCTACTTTAACCGTGCTTTTACAATCAACATTAATAGCATTAGCAAGTGCGAGTAGCATTAGCAACAAGCTAGCATTACTTAAGTTTATTCTTCATCAAGTTTAATTGATTTGTCATTAAAATGCATCAAATGTTGATAATTAACTTCTCAAATTCGTGATTATTATGGGCAAGTTTAAAGATTTAACAGAGAAACATTTCTGTACATTAAATTATTAGAAGCCAGATATCCTGCTCCATGGCTGGTCACCACAGTGGACTATTCGATCTGCACAAAGATTGGAACAGGTTTTTACACCAGACACACTTCCTGATGCAACCCTGCCATTTTATTCATGGCATGGGACCGGTACTGTATCCGAACGCGGGCCTTCCATGTGATAAGCGATAAACCTACCACTGAGCCATCACCTATTAGAAGCCAGTACTGCTATAAATGTATTTTTAAAATAGAGAATTTTTAGCAGCCTTTTCATCGATGAAAGTTGCTGATTGTGCGATTACATTGAGCCGCAATAAAAGAATCGTTATTTTGCCTGGTCTGATTTGGAGTTTAAAAAAATTGCAATCAGGAAATGTCACAACACTTTCTATGTAATACTTGTTCGTTTGTAAAATAAGGAAATAAGACAGTTTTGAATGTTCTGAGTACATCGAGTGCTATTATTGTGCCACAGGTGGTGCTTGCTGACTCGGGCACACACTCGGTGGCTCGAGCCAAGCCTGCTTCAACTGGGTGGTATGGTCCTCTTTTCTCTCTTCTCTTATGGGCTTTTTCTCATGTATATCTCTATCATTTCAGCCCCTTAATGAGGATTGGATGAGCCCATTGATGTTTTTTGGGCCTTGGGGCCCACCATCCGCATGCCTCTTAATGGAGTCTCCTAGCAGCAGTCATCGGCCTCTTTCTTCCACTGGCATTGTCAGGCCCTGAAAGTGACTTACTTCAGGCCTAGTGTGCCTTTCTCTCTCTCTGTCTTTGTCTGCCTCTCCATGTCTCTTTCTTTGTCTTTCTTCCACCACTAGCCGTTATTGCTTGAATAGCTAATAGTGGCCTCCTGCCAGTGGACCTCATCCGTTCTTGACCCTCACTCAGTGCACACACACAAAGTCAGATAGAGGCGTGCACACATGCGTGCATGCTGGCAAATACACACAAATCCCCAATATCAATATCACTGTGAGGTTGTAAGGCATTGAAGTCCTTCCAGTTTTTTTTTTTCTTTTTTTTCTGACATTCGATTTTGTTGAATGATGTTATTCCACTGGGGCAGGATTCATTCTAAAGTGTAAGAAGCATCTGAGCTGTTCGGAGTCGAACAAATTCCTCAAACGCATGACTCACTTTGTGATAAACAGGTATCTAAGATATTTCACTATATCAGTAATAAGAATGATGCCCAAAAAGTGGGAAAATGTTATACGTGAATCATTAACCTAATCACAGTTGAGGAGGTTTCCCTCACTGAAGACTAACATCAAGGCAAAAGTTTAAAAATAAAGAGATATATTTATGATGTATGAGCATCTATGACTATTCGGAACACTTTGCTTTAGCTCTGACTACTCATGAGTCACTCACTGAGATACATTGGCTACACCTTCCCAAAATGCTAAATAAACATTTCCTGTTAGAAAATGTCACTATTTCAACAACTTCTCACTATTCAACAATCTGCTTATGTGAAACATCTGTTATATAAATCACAGGGGAAATGGTTGCTATAGGCACAACAATGTAGATAGAGCCAGATGATGTTCTACCAAAAGGTTTAGAAGCTAAAAAGAAGAGTTGAGAATCATTATTGTCTACTACAGAGTGGCGGTTTCCAGTGACCGGAGCCCATCTGTTACTGTGCAGTCGATCAATGGATTTACCAGATATTAGGTGGGTGGTGGTTACACTGACATACAGTAGTAATGTGTCTGGTTTTAGGACAAGTGCCGTAGGTACAGTATACTATAGCATACACTATAATGTCTGTGCATAGTGTGTGCTAGTTATTGTGTCAAACCGCACAAAGGTGCTTAATGAGCCGGAAAAACTTTGCTGATTTGTATTTGCAATTTCTCCTCCAGGTGTACCTGCTACAATGGCTAACAAAAGTAGCTTTCCATTGGCAAATGCTTGTACATGCACACCCTGAACCCCTAATATCAATTTCATGCCTTGTGCACTGAGATGATCTGTTCTTCTCACTGGACTCACTTCTTCTAGACAGAGCAGCTGCCTCCTTTGTGGCTGTACCATGTGGCCGGCCATTTCCAGGAACTGAGCATTGCTACTCTTCTGCTTTCTGTTTTAATGAATGAATGCTCACTGCACAGAAGAAACCGCACGCCACTTTTCTCTCAGGTTTTATTGCCTTTTTAATCTCTGAGCGTTTTGTCTGTGAATGAATAGGAGAAAGGTCTTATTATGCAAAACAGCGATTGTGGATTTGCTTCAGAGTTTCACGAAACAGTGGATGGATCTAAGTTTATGGTTGATCTTCCGGTGGTTTTATTGTGAGATGAATACATTTCGGTGTCGGTTACACCGGCGCCGACACACATGTAGCCTTTCTGTCATCACACCAACCCCAGCGTCGCCCCTGATGGAGCAGCTCTCCTTATGTAACGGGGCGTCCCTCTGAACTCACACATGTGTTCAGGCTCATTAATTCATCTGGATGAGTAAACATTTCTCTGGAGTCCTGCTTGTATGACCCCTCTCACCAGCTCAGGGCTGGGCATAATTAGCGTGAGAGGTTGGCCAGTGAGGCACTAAAGCCGCAGGCGCCTCTGAGGGAAGCCGCCATCACTGCCTTTAATGCGATTCCAGCGGTTTGGAATGCATGTTACATTAGCGGCCATGTGCGCCTCCATGACCGAGCCAGCTGTCATCCACGTATCTCCGAGGCCAGCGCTCAGTGTCATCTCGTCACTGCAACTCGATCTGAACACCGTGTTCTAAACCTGCCCATCTCTGCGACCGTTACACAACGCGAGCCATTTCTCCCCTGAACCCCCTCCTCCGGTTCTCTCAGGCGCAGACAGCATGCGGAAATCGCCCCTGATTTACACGCAACAGCTGCGAAGAAGAGAGGCCCTTTTGATCGGGGTTGCTGCGGCAGCTCTCGCTAATTTCACCTGTCATGGAAATCTGGGTGTAAAGATCGTGTCCCAGGAGTTAGTAAGGGCTGGTAGAGAGAACGGAAAAGATGAGCGAATTCCCCAAACCTGTTGGTTACATGCACAGTCTAAGTCGCCCTGGATTTTTTTCATCAAATCCACTGTTAGTTGAAATGCCCAGCAGGTTTTGAAGAATAAAGGACTTCATACTAAATATTGATTTTGGTATAGCAATTTAATTGCATAAAATAACATATTCTTATTAGCTTCATTGTCTTTATTTTTTTTTTTAAAGTCACATATGTCATATAATCGACTAAACCGCTTCATCCTGTATACATGGTTGCAGTTAGTGTGGAGCACATCACAGGAGACTTACGGCATGAGGCAGGGTACACCTAGACGGGGTGCCAATCCATCACAGGACACACAGACACACACACTCACACACCACGGGCAACTCGAAAACACCAATTAGCCTAAGCTGCAAGTCTTTGGGCTGTGGGAGGGAAGCGGAGTACCCGAAGGAAACCCATCAAGCACAGGGAGAACATGCAAACTCCATGCACACAGAGCCCAGATCCCGGAGATGCAAGGCGACAGTGCTAACCACCAGGTCATCCTGCCTCCATTTCACAACAACGGCGTATATATATTAATGCTTCTGGAAAGCACTTTGCTGTTGTTTTAAACGCACTACTAAACCGATTTCCCAATTCAAATGTTTCTTTAAGATGTCATTATTGTCACAGGAAGTGTGGCTTTTTCAAAATGTCAGTTCTTTCACCACCAAAGCTTCCCTTATTGCAATTCCAGTTCTCTAGTGAAGGTACAGGCAACTGCTTTTTGGCAAACCTTGAAGCCCTTACTGGAAATAGTAGAGGTGTTGGAAAAAGTGGTAGACAAAGATCGAATGTAACACATTAGCTAGTAAATGGATTTCGCATAGAATTGGCCAAGCAAAAAGATTAAACCAGGTGACATAAATGGGGTATTTTGTTTAAATAATGTCACGCCAACATGAAGCTGGTTGCAGCATATACAAATCTACAACATTTTTACATGATCGTCTCTTGTTTTACTTTCTGTCCCACTTATCCACCCTTTTATCAGTTTCTCTTGTCCGATTTTACAGAAGTAGAGCTTTAGATCAAGGAACAAAAAAATCCTAAACTGAACAAAAAAATGCAACTGAAAATAAACTGTTTTTTAACAGACACCTTAATTTGAAGCCTGTGTTACCAGTAAATAACAGCATTCCTTCTGTATAGCCTTCTACTTTATCATTGACGTCTCAAATGTCTTCACATCAACAAAACAGCTCATGTAACATTATGCAGCCTGCATGTTACATGGCAAGGTGAATTAATGTTACTGCAAATGCTTTCCTGACATACAGTAGAACTATATTAGGAGGGGAGGTTCAAGTCAAACCAGGACTCCTGATGAATTTTCTTGTGAGTAAAAGCACAACATTGATTGACATTTATAGAGAAATTCAGGTACAGTATGGTGATGTAGCTCTTATCTACAGGGGGAAAAAAAAAACATTTGAATGGTGCAAATGCTTTAAAGAAAATCCGTACCTCCGAGAATGATGATCCCACCCGAGGTGGCGTGGAGTCCAGTGCCGTCATTGAAAATCAATGAATATCTTGTCACCAACTTGCAGGAGCGACGCACGTGTCTGTGCGAACTATACACACAATTAGTCACCAACACCACTTGCACATTAAAGGGAGTTATAGCCACATCCCAGTGCAGTCCTGACCTCACGCCAAGCCATTTCCACATGTTTGGGCCATTAAAGGAGTTCCTGGGAGGCCGGCGTTTCAGACATAAATCAGCCAGTCTGATCATGGCCCCAGCATACTGAGAAAACTTTCTATCTTTACGGCATCCAAGCATTAATAAAACACTGGGATAAGTGCATGTAAAGTATTAAAGGGAGTTCTGTTATTCTGCATAATCACATCTCGCTTTGACTTGAACGCCCCTCATTACATGTGAAATGTCAACATTGCTAAAAAAATAAATTAATTCATGAATTAATAAACATACTGTAACAGGATTTAGTTGATTATTTACTTTAGTAAATGGCAGTACGTCAACTTTTATTTGTGTGTTTAGCTTTAAAAAAGTCAAAAGCACAAACACCAGATGTACATACATCATTAACATTAATAACATCTACAGTATGTAAAAGCATGCATTAAGAAAATAACCAGTTGCACTGCACTAGTTTTACATTTCTTCATTTTTTAATCAGCTTTGCTTGCTAACCCAGAACAGACATAGATATTTAACCAGTTAGTATTTCTTTGCATGATAACTATGATTAAACAGGTATCTGCAACGTGTATTTGGATAACAAGTACAGTACGTCTTTTTCCTAGTCCAGCAGTGACTGAGCACACATTGGTAAGGTTCACACCGCAGTGTGTGATAGCTTCCCAGACTTACTAACTTGTTAGGTTTACATACAGCTTAGTTGTTGTTGGAATATTGGTTCTGCTGAGAGAACTAACCTAGGTTTCACAAAACATTGCAGCACCAAAACTATACATTCTACCAACTCTAGCAGCTACAATGATCTTGAATGGTAAAGTGGGACCTAATTGATTTTTATACTTGATTTCCATAGCTCGTTAGAAAGCCCTCGACAACTGAGTGGACTCTTTGACTTCCAGATTGTTCCAGGCAACAGACGGGCAATGGGCTCATGTGAAATTACAGGACGGAGGTAGGAGATATGAGATACACATGGGCCGTCTAGCCGTGAGGGTTTAGGAGAATGGTGGGGGGATTATGTGAGGGCCGAAAAATCCTCCTCTAGGGGGCCATGCTGTCTCAAGCAGCTCAGGAAGCAACAGTCTGTATGTGATGTGAATCATGTTTTGTGTTTCTCTGAATGTAAGATATGGCCATGAGACTGGATGAGAATTTGTCTCATTTGAGCGCACTCAGCAGGGAACGAGGGAGCTGAGATAAGTGAGCAAATCCTCAGTGCTGCTATCACGCTCCACTGGGGGTAAAAGAGCAAAACGAAAGCAGTGTGGAAAACTTACCCATGCATTACCAAGTAATAATGTAAAATGCTGTGTTGCAAATAATGATAATAAATGGTTAAAGAGTGGATCACTAACCACCAAAACCGTGATCAAGTTCTGTCCTAAGGGGAGTTTATTTTGATGAAACTATTGGAATTGGAACTCCAAACCAAAACCAAAAACGCAACAGCAAATCAGAATGAACAGCAGATAAACATGTATAATAGCTTCAGTGGATACAGAGAGGAGACCTCTGCTTTTAATGCAGACTCTAAGACTGATGTGTACGGCAGCCAATCAGAAACTAGCATGTGCTGTTCAACAATGACCCACACTTTCTGTTGTGGTTAATAACATTTAATTTAATGTTTTGTATTTCTGTTTATTTATTATTATTATTTATTTTGTTGTAGGCGGCATGGTGGTGTAGTGGTTCGCACTGTCGCCTTGCACCTCCAGGGTCTGGGTTCGATTCCCGTCTCTGTGTGCACGGAGTTTGCATGTTCTCCTGGTGCTTGGTGGGTTTCCTCCGGATACTCCGGTTTCCTCCCACATTCCAAAATTAATTTGCATTTCCAAATTGGCCGTAGTGTGTGTGAGTGTGTGTATGTGTGTGTGTGCCGTGTGATGGATTGGCACCCTGTCCAGAGTGTACCCCACCTTGTGCCCTAAGTCTCCTGGGATAGGCTCCAGGCTCCCCGTGACCCTGAATACTCTAGTATCTGAAAAGAAAACATCTTTGCATGGTCAAATTTCAAAACAAAAGGACAGCAGCAGAAGTAATTGTTACAGTGATTATTGGTTGTTATCTATGCTGGGAGTGGTAGTTGTGTTAATATCTGGTGTGTTTCAGACAAGAAATCAACTGTAGACTCTCAAGAGCAGATACTAATTGCTTATATCACATCGTCACTTGTAGGCAGTTCGTTTATGTACATTTAGACTTGTAAAGCTAAATTACATAGATTTCCAATATCAATTATGCTGAAGGTAACAACCTTTGTGTATTTCAGGTTTTCAATTGACTCTACTACTGATGTAAATCATACTCAACACACTATACCTATTAGCCGTGACATTATGAGCACTCACCTAATGTTGAGCAGGTCCCCCTTGTGCCACCACAACGTTGATGCATTAGAGTTGCTCTGATCCACTCATTTCGCCATCACAATTTGACCCTGTCAGAGTTACATTTACGGCATTTGGTAGACCCCCTTATCCAGAGCAACTTACATTTTTAATTCATCATAGAGTACATCTGAGCAATTGACGGTTAAGGGCCTTGATCAAGGGTCCAACGGTGGCAACTTGTTGGTGGGGTTAGAACCCGGGACTTAACCACTGAGCTACCCATGCCCTCTCAAATCTTTACTTTTGCCCATTTTTTCTTTTTCCAACACATCAACTTCAGGGACAAAATGTTAACCTGCGGCCTAATATATCCCATCACTTTCATGGTAATGCCACTGTAATGACATATTGTAACTGAAGCTATTGTGACATGGGCCAAATTGGACTGCAGTTCTTATAGGATGTACACAGTCTGCAGTGTTCAGGACCTAACATAAGTGGTCCAATGAAGGAAAACCTGGGACCCTGAATACATCTTAACAATGTGCATCATTTCTTTAAAAAAAAAGAAAAAAAAAGATTAGAATTTTGACAAAGCTTGAAAATAAGCTTAAAGGTCAATGGTAAAAGGATACATTAAGATATAATACGTTAATAGACTAATATATATATATGACATTCACCCAAGTGATGCAAAATGGCATTTAGTTACAGTACTATCCAAGTCACCACACAAAAGGTGCTATAAATAGTTTTTTTCTTATTTCACTTTTTTTTCTGTTTGTTTTACAAAACTTCCTGTGCAGTAACTTACCTGTCAGGCATGGAATGATGGGACTCCAAAGCGGACAAAAGGACGCTTGGCTGGGGCATGTAGTGACCATTTGTCTTGGCACAGCAATTAAAGCTTGGGGTCGCAGTCTTGGGGAATGGGGTCAGGTAGAATGCACTTTTGATATGGTGATACATTTTGTGAAATTCTGGCAGTGAGAGACAAGTCGGGGTTGTGGGAAGATTTGGCCTCTTTTGTGGCAGGGCTCTCCAGGCCCTCGCATTATGTCCCCTGAGCCTTGCAACGAGAAATAGGCCCTTTAATCATGGGGTTAACCTGACAGGGGCTCGACCAGCGCCGAGTGGGGGGACTTCAGCCTCCTCCTGTTAGCGTCTCAACTCTAGGGAGAAATCTTGTTCCAGAGAATCTGGGACTATATAAGCATCTACGTACATGCGTATTCTTCAGTTGAAAGATGCTCTTTTGTTGTAGAGTTTAATGCGACCAGGGAACTGAGCAATTTTGTGTAAAGTAACACTATTATTCCTGGCCTGTTCTGTTAAGCCTCTAAGACTTGCCGTTACTATTTCAAAATAAGAGCATGTTGCCTCCCCATCTCTTTTGTGTGGGAAGAATTTACAAGGTTGCTTTTTTCTTTTCCCTTTCACACATTGGGCTGCTGGGTTTGTGACCTGATTAGAAGGTGTAGAGAAAACAGCTGAATGAGGAAACGATTTCTGCCTCTGCTCTTGGGGGTTCCTGATGATCTGAGCCAAACTCAAGGCTATGATCATTACATTGAGGCCTGTTCATGTTTTTATAGACTGGAACCGGACAGGTTGGTCTTTGTTGCCATGTTTTGCCACCCTCGACTACAGGGTTAAAATAACAAGCACTATCCCAACCCCCAAAAGGCCCTAGCTCATCAGCCTGTACTAGCAGGACAAATAGTGGAATGAAATGATGGCCTGCTTTTCCAAGACAGGGAAGCCTGAAGTACTCAGCCCAGCCCACGTTTCAGAAACATTCACAACCTATGGATATGCCCTGATGCACAACCGATTGCATTACAATATTCCAGTAAGGTGATGGTGGCACTCTTTCTGCCAGCAACGAAGAGCCCTTCATAAAATGTTGCATACATGTCTGCTTAGTGTCAGGAACACACTGCATTTCTTGACCTCTGCACTCCAATTGCTGCCATTACGGCTCAAGACAAAAGGTCCTCTCAGAAACGTACATATTTTCCCACATGCACGGCTGAAATTGGAAACTTCCTCTCACAAGCTGCAAAGCTTTGAGTCGAGCCAGTCATGAAAGGCCTGTGTGGTGGACCAGGGGGAGTGGCTGAGGTGCGGGAGGAGGGGAGGTCATGTATGCACTTTGGCCTAAGGACTGAAAGCAGAGACCCCTGTCTTTTAGGAACAAGAGGAATGTCTTTTGATGCAGACCTAAGCTCCTACCATCTTTCACCAGGAGTGATCTACTGATGAGGTGCAATAGATGAAGGGGAACAGGCAGCCAGGACGAGGCAGTCCTGCTCTGTTTGATCCCACAGTCTTTTCAGAAGTATTGTAGCTGATTGCTGGAGCATTTACCATTATTAAAGGATCATATTAAATGAATGAAGCTATTAGTGATAGACACACATTGAAATTATAGTTGATTGCACTGATGGGACAAAATCCTAGTGCTTCCAGACTCCATCTACGTATGCACTGATTAAGAAGCATGAATTTACTTTCCTGTACAAACGTACCATAAGCTATGGAAACACTTAGATGAAGTAATCTTAACCATTCACCCAGAACTGGTGATGTGTGAATGAGCAAAACTAGGCTTTCCTCCTCCTCCACCACCACCACCACCACCCCCAACTTAGAATGTAGATTTTAACTACTGCGGCAAAGAAATTGAACCTTGGCAAACTGGATTTGCCATCAATGAAATCCAGATTTGCAGAGGAATGTATGTTATAGCTGTGAGGGAGGAGCTATGGAGTGTCGGTCAAAAGGGGGAGCTCTGGGTGCCCCTCCAGTACTCATTACCAATCTGTAAATATTTACTCTTCCACATCGTTACTCTCCAGTCATCAGACGATCGATCATGTACGAATTGAACTCGAAGAGAGGAAATGAGAAACACAACGGCGTCAGTGCTGCCAAACGATTAATACACTTTCTCTGCCACCAACCTTCCACAAAACATAACATAAGTCACATATATATCAAACAGTCCACACATGGAAGGTATAGTATGTGGCCATTTACCACCCGTCGGGTTAAGGCTTACCCCCTCCAGTGCTATGTTCTGCATGATGTATGGGTTAGTTCCCATTTTCAGACTTTCAATAAGACAACAGACACACAAATGCATTTATGAGCCGATGGCACAGACAGGAATTAACTCTCACCTGTGTGGGATGGATAAATAAGCCAAGTAATGATGCTAATCACTGCATGATATGTGTAATTCATTTGATGGCACAGACTGTAGATTCCTGAAGATTATGAATGACATATAAATATATATATATATATATATGTAAACAACACAAAAAACAACTGTAATCAAATATTTAAACCTTGCCATACTCCTGTAATGAACTGATCATGAGAAAAGCAAGAAGATAGCAAGTCTTAAGGGCTTACTTCACTGCAAAACTTCTTTTACACTCATCCTGATTAGCTACTTTCATCATAGAGTTATCCTTATGACCGTTTCCCATCTAAGTGACCACTGAGTGGTTCATACTGTAGGACCTGATAGTACTTGCACAGACAAGAAGTCAGTTTGTCACTGATGTTATTTAATGTGAGAGTAGATGCAGGTCAGTGATAACCCTGCTCCCACATGTATGGTACGCTTACTCAGCTGCATGCAACGTCGCTTTAGATGAAGAATGGATAAAGAAAGGTACTTCCCAGGCAACTGCAATGTCCGGAGTCAACAGAGCATACAAAAAAAAAAAATGTAGAACAATGCATCTCTAAAGTGATACTGAAAGTGTCTTCTCGAACAATGAGCGCAGTACGGTTGGGTAGCGGACGTATGAGCGTAGGCTTATTTAGGACTTTTCAAGAAGCTCAGATTTCAAGGTGGCTAAATTATTGCCTCCTTAAAAGTAAAAGACTAAAGGTTCGGCCAAATACCAGCATCTTCTTTCATTGCTCTTCTCTTGGCTATAGAAGGCCTCTGTTAAACAGTCCATAAGCCTGTAAAATGGCAGATGGAATCTGTCAAGAGCAACAGAGACCACCAGTAAAAGTGAACACTTTGACACTGTTTAGATAAGCAGAGGCAATGAATCCAGTGTTGTGGTTTAAGGCTCACTACATCACTCCTAGTCAATATATTTTGACCAAATATTAGAAATGCATAAGATTATTCCTGATAATGGCAACCATTTTTTTATGTGTATTGATGGTTTCACGGGTTTTAACAAAGCAATTTTGAGACAAGGTATTTCTCTGTACATTTAATATTTCTGACAGTCCTGAGTTGCAAAAGTATAATAGGTTATTGTGAATTTGCCCTATTTGATTGTTTTAGATCATTTGAATCAAAGCCTGGTGTGGCTTTGATTCAGAAGATTACTGGTCTGAGAAAATATTTGTTTAATTCTAAATTAACTTGACTGATGTAACTTCAAGCCAGTGCAACTGCAGGAAGTGAGACAAATATGAAGTGCATTATTAGTTTTTTGTAGCTGTAAAATGATTCATGTAAAAAAAATAAAAAATAAAAAATCCTAATCTATCTATCTTATCTAATCATTTAATTAGTACCCACTCTGTGTTCTCTTTTCTCTTTACTCTGTGTTTTTCTCTATTTTTACACACATTTGTCAAAGTTTGTTTGCCCATTTCAGTCAAGTATGTCTTACACACACCTCAGGCAACTTAAAAAAAAAAAAACTTAACTTAAGTTCATTCTACAAATTTAAAAGCCAACCAAAATAGCAAAAGAATTGTGTCCAGTGACACATTTTTCGAGTGATGGCTATAGAGTCTTTATAACACATTTATAAGCACTGCATTAATCTTTTATAAAGTAACGCTCGGGTACATGGAAAGGGCACATGACAAATTGACAAAACTAATAAAAAGAAGTGAAAAGAGCCATGAATTATCATGAGGGATAGAATGATCAAAATGTTCTTGTTATTTTTTTATCCTTATATAGCCTGCTTGTATGTGTTTTATCAACAGTTATTAGTAGTTATAAGAAGTAGACGGAAAAAAACCAACCATCTCCTAAACATTTAGTTAACTTTTAAACCATTGTGCACAAATTCTTTAAATGATTTATTATATTACATATTCTCATATTTACAAAGTATATATCTCACTGACTCTGGTGCTCAGTTTCACTTTATGCTATGACATAATAAAAGATATTTACTGTACATGAAAATTGTTATTTTCTGTCTAGGCTTTTTGAGATGAAACAATGAAAAACATTCAACATTATTTAATACTGAAGATTTTATCTTTTAAATAACAAAAATCTTCTGTAAAGCTGTTCAAAAATAAAAGTTTCTAATTTAAAATAAATTAACACACTGCGCACAGACTTCACAGTCTCATTGTACAACAATTAAAATATTGTTAATGCTCATGAGAAAAAAAATATTTAAAACAATTGCATAACTGCAAAATTATGATTTGCAAATAATGTATTGAATCAGTCACATGTTCCAACATGAAGCAACTTGATAATGCAATGGACAGACATTAATGTACAGTGCAGGTAATACCCTGTACAATATTTGACTACAGTGAAAAGACACTCAAACGTCCAGATACATTCACTCACTCATCATCTATACCGCTTAATCCTGTATTCAGGGTCACGGGGGGCCTGGAGCCTATCCCAGGAGACTTGGGGCACATGGCAGGGTACACCCTGGACAGGGTGCCAATCCATCGCAGGGCACACAGACATACACACATACACTCACTCATTCACACACTACGGGCAATTTGGGAACGCCAATCAGCCTAACCTACATGTCTTTGGACTGTGGGAGGAAACCGGAGAACCCGGAGGAAACCCACCAAGCACGGGGAGAACATGCAAACTCCATGCACACAGAGACAGCAATCGAGCCTGGCCGGGGATCAAACCCGGACCCTGGTGGTGCAAAGCGACAGTGCTAACCACTACACCACCGTGCCGCCCCTGATGCATTTATTTATTTATTTTGTATGAGTGAAAACGATCTATATTAAAATGGTCCATACACAACTGCATGAGTGTCTAATATGATTATCGAGCTAAGGTGCCTTTTTAGAATCCTTGAAAGCTGTACCCTGTTTTGATCTGATATCTTATAATATACTCTTTACATTCCCCACTTGTATATCTAGTAACCTCTGAAATCAGATAATGATCAGTATGCATGTAAACAACCTCAATGATACACTTGGACGCACCCAAATTATCAGCTCATTTAATAACAGGACTTTTAAACAGTGTTGTAATGCTGGAACTCCAACCTGGTGTTCTGGTTCGATGTGTTAAAGAGAAATCAAAAGAGTAGATGGACAGATACCAGACTTGAAAAGGAAAAAATCGATACCGCCCTTATTGGTCGTAGTAATGTGTAGCAGTAAAACCAGACCAGACCAGTTTCAGTTGATGTCGTTTTTTGTGTTTTATTTTTCTGTAGTACAGGTGTATTTCTCTGTATATACAGGTGACACTGTATATATAAAGACCTGATGCTGTATATAAAGATCTATATCTTTATTTGTTTAGTGCTCCAAATAACGGTACATGAGTCTGTATTGAGATTGTTTTTGAAGTCGTTGTTTTTTTTTTTATATATATATATGAACCACTCATCTATCATCTATAACCAATCATCTACTGTACATGATGCCACTGAAAACACCAGAACTGCCAGCATGGCGTTTAAATTCTGACTCTAACAGTTCCTCATTTTCAGCTCCATCACTCAAATTCATAGGTGTCTGTGTGTGTTTTTTTTTAATACATGTAGGTTTTATTCTCCTATTATAAACAAAGAAGAAGTAGTCTAGTGCTTTGTCTGACTATAACCTTGTTCTTCCAAAAAAAAAAAAAAAGAAGAAAAATATAAAAGAGACAAAAATTTACTTCTAAATAATGTATTCAGGTATCTCCTTAGTATTTGGCACCTTTATATTTAGCTTCTAAAATGAAAGGTCAATAACTCCAACGTTCTTTGGTTCATTTTATATTTACTTAATTTTGGCATGTGAAAAGATTTGATGAAAGAATAGATGAATTGATAAAGCTTGAATATTGGTATTGGCGATTGTTGTTTTTGTTTTTGTTTTGTGTGATTGTGTGATTAGGCTTGCCGCTTTGTTTTTAGGCAGAAAAGAATAAAAATGCTGCTCTTATTAGAAATACACACCATTTTGCCAAGTCTTTGATAAACCCATTCTTAGTTTTGGGACAGAAAGGCGTTAAATGCAAGCTGAAGATGGACTCAATAGTGTTCAGTCATCCTGCTACATCTGAATGCTGAATGAATGAAAATAATAATGATAGAAAAAATATGTTAAAGAGGTTCCCTTCTTTTGTTCTGGCTACTTCAGCTTCTCCTGCAGAGAGGTTTTGGAAAGTTCCAGGGTGAGAGGAGTTTGAAGGGGAGGGAAGGACGGGGCGGGGGGGGCTCCATGTGAGGCGTAGCCGAGCCTCAGAGCTGTTGAACGGTGCATCGGGGACACACAGGCTAAAATAAATGCACGAGTGTGGTGGTGCTTGCGTTCTGCTCTGCACAATCAAAGCATTCTCTTTCCCGTCGCATGTGTGTGTGATTTGGGTCTGACTCGCTCCAAACCGACTGCTAAGCCGCCCTGTGCGAGAGGCGGGGGGCACCAGAAGGGGTTCAGCAGTTGAACACGGGGGCAGCTGCAGCCCCGGGGCATCTGTTGGCGCAGCTCATTACATCCCGAATCCTAAGTCTCACCACATCTGAGACGATAACCACCCCGAACCGTTACATGCTCTCATTTGTCTCGTATTTCTTTATTCCGAATGTTACTTCTTTTTTTTTTTTTCTTCTGTTCTCTCTTTTTCCCTTTGCTGGCTTTGCAAGCAGTTAAGTGCTGTGGTGACTCAGTGACCAGTGTGCTCTGAACGGTCACAGTGCTGTCGTCTGCCACTCAGTATGACCCCGTTCACCAACAGCTGGACAGCAAAAAAAGCTGTTTAAAAAAGACTCTTTGACGTGTTCCTGTAAATTTCTCACCCTCTCTGTACATGTGGTCACTGTCTGTGTCAACTTTTGTTGTTTCAAGTGTGAAAGGCGGCATGAGGGTACATACAGGCTTGCTCTATCAAAGTCTCAATTCTGATTGGTCGGAAGCGTTGATTCATTTTCTGTAACAGCAGCTCTGAGAGTACTTTAAGCTCTAAGGCAATAAAAAAATGGTTTTAAACTTTTCCTTAATGTTTTGCAAAGGTTTCCCATTTTATTCCATTTCAATTCAATTCAATTCAATTTTATTTGTCTAGCTCTTTTGACAATTATCACTGGGGCAAAGCAGCTTTGCACAATCAAAATTATGGAATTTATTATATATTTATTTATATTGATGATTTCTTGGTCATCTTAAAAGGTACATGTTGCTTTCGTGGTAATTACTTGACAAATAGAAACGGTTTGTGATTGTGATTTGTTTATTCCATGACATTAAATCTATATGAAGAAAAGAAAAATGTTGTCTGTACATTAGACAGAACTTGCTCTTGCAATGTTAGCTTTACGATTCATACATTGGAACGTCTCAGAAAAGCTATTTTGAAGGTATTTAATTTAAAAAAAAAAACGGCTTTAGATCTCAATGCATTTACTGCAACGTTATTGGGAGCACTAAACAAATAAAGATATAGATCTTTATATACAGTGTCTTTGTCATACACCTGCACAACATAAATAAAACATTAAACGACATCAACTGAAACTTTCTGGTCTGGTTTTACCGCTACACATTACCACGACCAATGAGGGCGGTATAGATTTTTTTTTTTCCTTGTCATGTCTGGTATCTGTCCATCTACTCTTTTGATTTGAACACATCAAACCAGAACACCAGGTTTTATTTAAAAAAAAAAAAATTCTTTGGATTAATCAGTGAGGCAGAGGGTTCTGCTGTACAGACAGTACAGCAGAACCCTCTAAAAATGACTAAAAAGTAATTCTTTGATAAATTAAAATGACAATTATTGTAAGAGAAATAAAACATATCAAGATGTGCTGTTATAGGAGAATAATCGTCAAGGTGGTAAACAATAACTTTGGATTGTGTCACCTGTATTGAGCCTTGAATTATTATTATTTTTTTAATCTTTAAAAATTTTACACCTCACAGGATGTATGTGAAGTAAACATCGTACGTGATATAGACATATGTGAAATGGGACATTAGCAAGGCACAGAGACCACGTTTGCAAAGCAAGATAAAGAAAGCTTTACATTTTGCATTACAATGAATGGTAATTTGTTTATTTTGCCTGCATGAGATTTAATGTAAAGCCAATGCTAAAGCACATTCTTAAAGAAATATGCAAACAACATGTTTGAAACAGTCTCTGACCTAAAGTTCATGCTTTATGTATAATGTATGTGCAGCTGTGCTGTTGTTAAGAGCTCCATGATTCCCATTTTCACTCCCAAACAAAGACATTACAAACAGGTATCTCAGATAGGTAAGGGGGAGGACAGTATTTTGTGGACATAAAATTTTAGTCTCAGTGTCTTGTTTTGAATATTGGCGTATTTATATTGACAAATCCCCCTTGATTGGTTTCACAAGAAACCAACTCGCATTTAAAAGTGGGAAAGTCGCGGATGATTGTGGCGGCTGAGCTGGCAAACCAATCTTTGTGTTTATTTAAAGTGTCCCTGTGCGATGGTGCTAATTGTCATAGGTAAGTGTGAGGAAAGTGCGTCTCACTTCGCAAATGAACCTGGAGTGGACTTGCTCCTCGTCAATGGGAAGCACTCGATTAAAAGTCTTTAATTACCCCAACACTTGGCTCCGTCACAATTGGTAAACAGAACGGATGCTTCAGCTTTTGCATTGACCCTCAGGCACCAGGAGGGTCAACAATTAACATTGAAGTTTGTCGGATTGCCCTTCTGTTTACGAATAAGAGAAAACATCCCAGCTTATACAAACACTCGCCGATTCCCCTATCACTGCTCCAGATGGTGCACCTCTCCAGCATGGCCTTTTTCCTCTCCACCAACCCCCTCTTTCTATCCACAATCCGTTCCACCGTCTTAACCCTAATGAGTGCATTCTGTCCGAGCATTAAAAGGAGACCCGTCCGGGTCATATCAAGGAGCCAATTTAAATGGACTGTTTGTGTTTCAATAGGTGGACACCGGAATGCGAGTCCTCACTTTTGCGAAGGCCCCGCAGGGTGGTCCCCCTGCTCCCTGGAGTTCACTTTAGGGGTCCTGCTTGTACACCAGGGCACGGGGTTAGGGGGCTGGGAGGTTTTCAAAGCGACTCCTCTAAAGCGACTGCTTGCGTTGATCCATAAGTATGGGGTAGAATTTGTGGAGAAAGAAATGTGAAGAGCAAAAAATACAATACCTAGCTGCGGATCTCCCACCGCGTGGCTTAAGTAATAAGGGGGTTGTACAAAATGCATAAGGATTGCTAATTGCCAAATGGAGCCTGGGAAAGCTAGGATGAAAGCACAGACTGGAGGTAGGCTTTGTAGCTACCTGCCTTTGTAACGTCAATGGATTAATTGTGTCTACATGCATATGCCTGCATGCCTTTTCATTGCTGACTGCTTCAAAACAGGAAGTGTTCAATATCGGAATCAAATTATTCATTAATCGAGAGAGGGGATGATCTGAAAGCTTTAACACATACTACTGTACATATACACGCACAGTGGTGCAGACCTGGACACAGTGTCTAGTTCCATCTGTTAAAAACATTTGAATAACTGATACGGAAATGTGGGAGTGGACAGTAAAACTTCAAATCTATTCCCCATGAAGTGAAAGTAACAGATAAAAAGCATTTACATTAGTGAACTGAAACTACACTTATGTGTTTTATGATGCTAGATATCGTGTTTTATAGAAATCTAGAAATGTATAGATATAGCTTAACTCAAGTTGACACGCAATCCATGAGATGGTTTCTTTCTTTGTTATGTCTTTTTTTTTTCTTTTTTTTTTTTACAATTTAATTGCAAGATTTGTCTTGTAATTTCCATATTTATAATGTGCCTATAAAACGCACTTCACAAAACACTCTTTTCTATATCTCAGAGCTTTTAAGGGCATCATTTCACTGTATTAGAACATGTATTACACACGTACCATACACATTTGTTACCACACACATGAATATACATACTGTACAATCGGTCATAACTCTAAAATTAAATTTGTGCCACTTAAACAGCTCTGACCCATCGGCCATGGACTCTGATGATAGGTTCCATAGTATCTGGAACCAATACATTAACAGCAGATTCTTTAGGTGATGTAAATCACAGGGATCAGGGGCCTACATGGATCAGTCTTGTTTGTCCAGCACACCCTACAGATGCTTAATGTAAAAAAAAAAAAATATATATATATATATATATTTGTTTCAAAAAGGAAGGCCCATTCCATGCCATTCCTCCATGGTCCACGTCAGATGTTCACGGAGCTATTATAGATGCTTTTGGTAGTGGAGAGAGGTTGGAATGGGCACTCTGACAGCTATGGTCTTCAGCTATGCAGCCCTATGCACAGCAAGACATTTTTACTACAGTAGCTTTTCTGTGGGATTAGACCAGCCAGGCTAGCCAGTTCATTGGTTGTCCACCTTTATACCACTTTTAGTACCACTGCTTACCAGGAACTGCCCAAAAGACCTGCTGTTTTTGAGGTGCTCTGACTCTGATTCATTTATTTTCAAGTGATTTGTACATAATTATTATTTTCAAATTACACACGATTTACACGTTTTTTTTTTTTTTTCTCACGATTTTGTAACAATACATTTATTGGCATTTTCTTTTAATCAATACCTAATCATGTCATCACATGTAAAAATAAAAGTGATTGTTGCATAACGGAATGCACACTCATTGTTAGGCTTTCGTTTAGCCTTAATTGGCTGCTACACTCTGACCCCGCCCTTCTGTAATGATGCAAACTCCATCCATCCCCTTTCCATGCCCGAGACAAGACCTACACGGATTCCACGTTAGACACTAACGTGGCCTGTTTCCCCCTGCTTTCCTCTGCTGCTCTTGGGGTTTTGTGCACTACGCCGATGTTCCCACCTCAAGGGGCCTCGGCGAGAGAATCCATTCAACATGAATGAACTCCTGAAATGGGGCGGTGTGCCTCGTTAGTGGTGCTTGTTTAGAAATACAGTACATGTCCCTTTCTCTCTCATGCAGCTGTTGTCAGGCCCACCTCTGAATAGGCAAGAGTGTGGAGGTGGGGTTCACAAAAGTTGACATTCCAGGCTAATACGTGTCATAATTAGGAACGACAATTAGTTTGGCTGCCAGCAAGAAATGTTTGGCAGGGCAGTAACTGATTATTAAAAACGTTTTCTGACAGGGATATCCTTGAGATTGCATCTGTCTCAGCGTGTCACTCTAAATAGAAAAAGACTCAGAGCGAGATTTCTGTCCATAAAATAAGCACTGTGTGTAGTCCACCAGGAAATGATATTCAGGTGTCTCATAAAACAAACAACTACTTCAACAGGAAAACCTGAAACACGGATAATTAGACTTCGTAAAAGAGAAACGTTGGTGATGCTCGACTGTTATGTACCGTGCAAATTTTTTTTTTTTTCTGGGAAACATCACCGTCAGTCTTTTCCTGAACGCTTCACAATGTGCTGTTATTGGAAAAACAGTCAATATATAATAAATCTAGGAAGATGTGATGAAATGACTGTTTTTCACATAACAGCACTTAGTAATACTATATATATTATAATAATATATATCTATAGGTATATATATTTTAAAAATATATTTCGCCATATATTGCAGTTAGCAACAACACTTAAATAGTTAATGACACTGGATTGTAGAGTCGTTTTTCTAGTAAGTGACTGATTATACGTGATAAACCAGCTGTCTATTTGCATGTATTGTATACACACACACACACACACACACACGCTGGCAGCTGTTTTATCTGGAAGCTCATGGCTGCTGTTGTCTCTCACCAACTGTTGCCTGATAAAACCTGCCCTTGATAAAGCAGTTCTGATGAACTTAGGTGGGTCTTTCAACTGTAAGTGAAAATGATATCGTACCACTGCTGACAGACTTGACTAAGGTCTGTTTGTTTTTGCTTTTGCTTTTATATATTATATATATATACATATATATATATATATATATATATATATATATATATATATATATATATATATATATATGTATTGCCATATAAATTATACATATTCCGAAAGCACAAGGGAAAAAGACAGGAGGTGTTGAAAGCTTGTTGCAAAACTCATGGGTGCAGAAAAAAAAAAAAAGCTGAAATTTATAGCCATTTAACTGCTCTTTCCTGTGAGGGCTGCTTCACAACTATGCCTAGAAGAAAAGGAAGAGGCCTTGTGGCTCTTTACTGCACATTTTCTTGAGAATGTAAGGCCACAAAGTAGACTACTGTACTGAGAGCAGCTGAAGCCAGAGACAGATTTGTATGTGTGTGTGTGTGTGCGTGTGTGTGAAGGGGGATGGGGGTGTTGTCTGTTTGGGTGCGGATGAGGAGAGGAAGCCGGTGCGGTTGCTCTTTAGTTAGAAGCTGCAGGCGGTAATGTTCCGAGGCGGTTGCTGCACGTGCACTCTGTGTGGTCATCACACATTGTTCTGATTGGACACTACGCGGCCAATGGGAGCAGGCCTCTGCTGAGCCATTCATGAAAAACGGAGTGAGTGAGCAAACAGGATGTGCAGTGAATGTGAAGGCTATCGCTTCCCAGCACGCCTTCCTCCACAGGCATTTCATTCAGCTCCTCAAGGTTGGGCTTCCTAGTGTCCACTGCATCACTTCTACTTGTTTCATCTCAGACTTCCAAGCCCACGTCTTCCTCTCTCTCTCTCTCTCTCTCTCTCTCTCTTTCTCTCTATCACAGCTAAAGGCATTTCTGACACAAATGACGTCACTTCCAGCTGAGAAATTCATCAAATTTGCAAATTTAAGCAGTTTGGAACAAAAGCCATGACTCCCACCCTCTATTTTTTTTTTCCCCCTCTCTCTGTGTCTGTCTCTCTCTACTTCCTGACACAGATGAACATAATTTAATAGTTTTTAGGGTCACGTTTCCTTCTTGCTAGGCTGAATGCAGGCATTTGTTTGCCTCTGAAAACATGGACGGGGAACGAGAGCCGAGCATCTGGCTCACATCTTGTAAAACTGGTCAGTGCAGTGCAGTGAGGCTTTAATAACCACCAGCATAAGGTGCTTAAAGGAAACGTGAATTAAAAGTGAATGCGTGTTGTGCCTGAATGCATTTGCTGTTTGCCTCTTGTGGTTTGTGGCTTTTTTCTCATGTGTTTAAGACCGACACCACCCACACAGAAGCAAGGAATGTCGGCTTGCTAGTCAGTCCTTTTCTCAAGGTCTTGTGGGATTCTTTGCAGAAAAAAAAAAAAAAAGGTGTTTTATTAAATCACAGCACATTACGCTGCTCAGACGTTATGTAATCGTTTCAGTGCTGTAGTGCTGCTAAGGTTTGCTAATAAGAACATTGCATGCACTTTTATGTACCAACCTTCATTATGATTTGATATTATTCCTGTCAGCCGTCATGTTTAATCACAGTGTGAAGGTGTTAACAATCCAACGGAAGAGATGTGTTTTATCTTATCTTATTTTATTTTATTCTAAATTGAAATGTCATAACGACTTCAGGTATTTAAATGCAGGTCAGTGCAGAAATTTCTAAACAAAAAATTCTCGTAGGAAATATAACATTCTTATACTATAACAGTGTTGAAGTCTCGAACGTGGTGTTGCCTCAACTGTTCCTAACAGCAGGTGCATGGTTTATTCATCTACTGTCATAGTCTACGTTATCTTTTTATGTACTATACAGTAACAACAGGGGCTTGAATTTGCAGAAGCATGCGTTTTAAATCTGGGGACACTTAATGTGAGAGGATACATGAACGATTTTGGAAGGAGTCTCCCATTTCAGCACTTTGCAACATGACAGAGGTGACATTATGTATTCTCATGTGGGTGAGTCATATAGCTGCACAGGAATAGGAATCGGAATCCCGACAATTTCTTTTGTAGCTATACTAAGGTTAGGTTTAGGCATAGGTATGGTATTAATTAGCTGCGTTAATACAAGTGTTGATGTTAGGTCCAAATCGAAGAATAGTAAGACAAATGTATATGTGTGTGTGTTTCTTTCCAACATGTATCTAATCTGTCAGTTTGCAAGTCAGAGATGAATACTGTAATTGTCAAACATACAAAAATAGATGCAGTCTGCAGTTTCCTGAAGATAAGATAAACAGCGTGAAGGGAAGTATATTCCTGTACAGCTACTCAGAAGAGATCTCTGTGAAGGCTAAAGCCTGGTGTATACCTAAAACTTCTAAAAGCTACAAAAATAAACTACGTTCGAAAACAGAAAGGTCAGTAGGCAGCGGTGCACTTTAAAAGCACATCATGTTAATTGTAACACTTCTGCAAGGGGGCGTTACGGTCCAACCAGGACTTGTGATGAAAGTTCTCATGAATGAAGATCAAAAGCAATTGGCAATTACAGAAGACTTGATGCACAGTATGGTGAATGCGACTTTTAGCTTCAGTAAACCATTTAAACGGTGCAAGTCACATGTCCATAAATGATGATCCCGGCTGAGGCGGATCATAGCCCACTGCAGTCTTTCCTGTAACTATTCAGCGAGTACAGTGCCTGGTTCTTGAAAAATCTATGGATAGCATCTTAACATCTTATACATATTAACATCTTGCCATTTTGCAAGTCCTTTTAGCTTTTGGGCAGAGCTTTAAGGGGAAAGATGCAGACATATGAGCAAATGCATTGTTCTGCGGGGACTAACCAGTGTCTCACGATGGCCAACATGACCTCATGCCCACCCCACAATATCCACCCTGCAGTGCTTGGACCCCTGCCGCCTCAGCCCACGCTTCTGCCATGAGCAGACACAGTCTGACAGGTGGATGCTAACCGTTCCTCTATGGCCGTGTCAGTGTACAGCACCACTAATGAGCACTGGAGCTGACAGTGCAAGAGCAACGTTCTGCTAAAACAACCAGCTGCTTGTTCTCAAAGATACAAGATGGGGGTTTAGGGGTGTTCGGCGGTTTTGCAGAGGCGATTGTATGGACTGCACCAATTAGAGCACTGTATCTATCAATCCACTTCTCTGTAATGATTATCAGTAAAATGATCTATTATTCGGGTTGGAAGTAGGCTTTGAGTAACACACCCCACATTCGAGACGTTGACAATGTGCTTCCCCAACCATGAATTGTCCAACCCCTGCCTATTATTCCCGAAATTGGTCAAGGAGGCTGTGCTATCAGAATACATTTGGTTGGTGGATTGATTAAAATAGGAGGAATGGTGGTGTGGTGGATAAAAGGTCATGCTTGATCACACTTAGGAAGCCTGGGCTGCCATAGTTAATCTGCACCATCTCTTCTCAACCCTGGGACATAATTAGTGGTGGTGGGCATATGGAGCTGATTATTATGTAACCATAAGGAACTATAAGCAAAACAGAACTCATTGTGTTCTTGCTCTCAAATGAGAAATTGGGAAACAAACCTCTTAGACGTTGCATATATTTTACATACATCTGTTTAGATGCACATGAAAGAAAGAATCAGTGAACAAGATGGTCTGCTGAAATGTTTCAAAGGCACATGCTGTTGACTTGTTTCATGCAAAACTTGTTTTATACTTATTCTGTGTGTATTCGGGGTGTTTCGAGTACTATGTCGAACAACGCGAACACTATCTTATTGCAGGAAGTAATATAGCCATTTTCGATGATTCCATACCGATGAGTCATGGGTCCATATGGACCTGGGAAAGCTTGCCAAAATGTAGCATCTTCCTGCTGTGATTATTTATATATTTGGCATGGAGGGATGAGTTTGAGCTGGATACCCCTCCCAGCTGTATCCTGAGTGAACGCTCAGCTTAGTATTTCTCTAGTCCTGCCGTTATGGACTTAGATATGGACTAGGCATTTAGATTCTTTTCAAACTCACATATGGTGCTGAGCTAGCTCTATTGAGGAACATATTAGCCAATTTGGTTCATTAGAGCTCTAATCTTAGATAATGATACATGTTTCTGGAGGTGAGCAGTAGTCAAGGTTATTTGTAGTATCTTTGTAGGACACTTTGAAGCTGATTATTTTTTGTGATTAACCACACATCCCGAAATATTTAACTCTTATACCGCAGGAATTCATCAAAGGCTTACAATTTCTAATTTGTTAATGAACAGCATATCATACTTTTATGCATTTATAGATAGATGCATAAAAACATGGTTTCTAGGGAAACTTTGAAGCTGATTATTTTTGTGATTAACCATGCATCCCTGTGGTTGTTCCTATGTGTGGTTAATCACAAAAAAAAAAAAAAAAAAAGAGCTTCAAAGTTTCCCTATAAACAAATATATATATATATATATATATATATATATATATATATATATATATATATATATATATATATATATATATATTGCATAAAATGCAACTGTCACCTGAATGCAGAGTGTCATCTGTGCTGACTTTTCTGTGATGGAAATTTATTTAGTTTACTGAAACTGGAGACTCCTTCCATTTATGTAATTATTGATATGGTGTAGCTTTCTGCGTGACTTCATTTCGACCCTAAAAAGGATAAGCAGTAATTACTGTATGTACAACATTTAGTCTGCCATTCAGAAATTTGTTAGTGCAGAAATTAATAGGTCCTTAATAGGCGGGATGGATATAAACCTGTTATTTTGTATAACTATAACAATTGATATGAATTACACTCATATTCCATCTACCTCCTTCTAAAATTCTAGCAGTCTTGAAGAAGCACTGTGAAAGAAGATGAGGGTGATATCATATCTGATTTTTAAATCTGAATGTTTTTAATAGATCTGATGAATTCTCCTTCACAACAACATCAAGCAACAAATCTATATACCGTATTTATTTCCTTAATTATTAAATTAATACAAATAGATCAATTAAAAGCTTCTGCATGAACTTTCAGGAGTTGGTTAATAAATAATCTGTTGACTGTGATAATAGGTACATCAGGCATCTGATGTGGATTTTGGGATAACTTTAAAAGGTGTGTATTATCAATTTGGATTAAACTTTATCTGGGTCACTTCAGTGATATTCCATATTTTTATTTATTTATTTTTTTTTGTAATCAATGTTCCTGGCAGCCATGGGCTCTTTTGTCTTTCCTGAGATGGTTAAACGTCTCCTGCAGGGGACATAATGCGATTTAATCGATTCCCACCAAGGCGATAATTAATTAAGCCTAGGGAGCTCAACAAGTGCTGCTGCTTCATTACAGGCTCAATATGTCAAATCTAATATGTAATATGTAATATGTAACAGGTTTATTCATAGTCTGTAATGCTACACACTGTAAAAATGATATGTAATAAAAAATAGCGATTTGACATTTAACCTGAGAGAGTTTGAAACTTGTAAAAAAGAAGAAAAAAAAGTGCAAGGCCTCGCACATTGAGTGGAAGGCAAACAATGCAGTGATTCATGAACTATTTATAATAGTATATTTTTATCATATTGTGTCATAGTCAAAATAATATATTGTTCTTGTGCTATCACATTTTTATTTAGGCAGCATGATTATAGTTTTTTTTTTATTTTTGGTTTTTAAAGACATGTTTCCTGAGACTATTTTTGAGACGCTTGGATATAGAATTCTGATTTTACTGGTTTTTCTGTGTGCGTGCGATTGCATGTGTGTGTCTGTCTGTGTGTATGTTTGTACTTTTATTTCTGCAAAAGTAATACGGGGAAGGAATTTAATTGTGGTTTAATTAGGGTGAGATTGATTACTAGGTGTTGAAAAATTGTGTTACATATACTTTAACCCAACTCTATGCCATATATAATTACCAGCCATGGAATCGTCAGTGCCATTCTCAAGCCCAAAGAAATTGATGGGTTGTGTCAGGAAGAGCATCCGGCATAAAACCTGTACCAATAACTTTGTACCCCGCAGTACAATGCTCAGAGTAAAGAAAAAACATTACTGTCTTATTATTTCTATTGTAAGAGATCGTTTATATAGACAAGTATAGTAGATGCTAACATAGACTATGTGTTTTCAAAGATTTATTCAACCTAGAAAAAAAAATATTTATATATATAAATTATATATATATATATATATATATATATATATAATTGTTAAGCAATCAACTTTGGATTTCTCCGCTCAGTCTGCTTCTTGTTAGGTTGCACCACACCACCGATAATCCATCCACTGCACTCTACACAATGTAAACATTAAAAACACAGTTTATATGCGCAATATATAGGGCATGATGATGATGATGATGAGGATGATGATGATGAAGAAGAAGAGTGCACAGTAATTCAACCTGGCAAAATGCACTGATTACAGTCTGCAATGGGATTGTTAGCATTCATAGTACCAGCTAGTCAGGATGAGTTTTTCTATTCATAAAACAATAAAGCAATAAAACAAATGTCTGTGAAGCTGAGTATGTGTGTGTCACCACCTTTTCAAAGGTGCATTGCATTTAAAGCAAACTATTGCGTGAAAATAAAGGAAATGCGTTTAGAGTATGACAGCTCCAAATTGGACTAGTCTTTGAACACAAAACTAATGTTTGATGTCTTTTTTTTTTTTTTTTTTCCTCCTCTCAATATCCCTGTAGTGTGAAACATCTCCACTTGACCACCTGCATAAAACCGTAAATGCTGAGAGGAAGCCCTGAGACCAGATCTCTCACCTTCCTTTGATTGTCATCTTCAGGTTCATACAGTTAGGTTACGAAAATAATGCAAACTTGTGTAACAGGCTTCTCAGGGATGACAGGACAGACAGAAACAATGGACGAGCCCAGCTTACATGAGTTCTGAGTTGTAACATGTAACATTGTAAGATGTAACATTGTCATTACATCATGATCATCATTATCATCAAGTGATAAGCTGGGTATGTGGAAGGCTTCCTTTTCTCCTCATTGTTGCTAAGCTAAACCTGCAAACATGATCTGTGCAGGATTTGAATAGTCGCTATGAAATGGGAGGACGCTCTTGGATCATGGTTCCTGTTAATTTTTTCCTGCAAAAAAAAAAAAAAAAAACGAATTCTGAGCATAAATGATTGCACAAGATGATGTGTCCGATAGAATGATGCACCAGTTGATGATGTTCAATGAAGAAATGTTTCCATGACAGTTGCACTAGACATAGACTGGTGTCAAATCATTCTTGGGTGCTTGACGGAGGCTTTTCTACGTTCGACACACATTTTTGATGGAACGTGAGCTAGGCACTTTAATTCTTCCCTGCTGAGAGCATGGTGCCATCATTAACGTGGACCAATCCATTGAAGATGCCGGTCAAGTAAGGGGGAGAGAGTCTCTGAAAAGGCCAGGCATTGTTCGCCCTGGGTGGGGAGTGGGCAAGAGGAATGTGGGCCGATCGTGAGCCGTGCGAGGCCTGAGAGAGAGAGACACCATTGTCCCCCACAGCTACCCCCTCAGCCAAACCAGGGTGAAGGAGGCATGGGGTCACCGTTCCTGCTGCTCTGCGTGGACCCACAACACAGGCAGAGCCACCCTGAGGACTGCCAGCAGCTCACAACAAATACTATCTGCTCACTCATCAAAACCTTCCTGCCACTGGAGTTAGCCATTGTCCCACTGTTGCAAGGTGGCAAGCGTCGGATCTGACCTGGACCTAATGCGATATGGAATAATCTTGATGAGTCAGATAGTGACACTGCACCCTGTCATAAAGTTTCTAAAATTATTTCCAGAGCCGCATAGGAAGGATCCCTGACTCCATGCTTTTAATCTTAATTAAGTACATTTATAAGCTATGATCTACTTGCGCATACTGTATGGTATAGCTTTTCTTGGGTATATCCCACGTAGTCAGTATATGTAGTGAATAGGAAGAAATAGAGGATTCGCCATAAATGTCTGTGGGCGGGCTTGTATTCATAAAAATACTGAATTAAGAGAACTTTTAATTGTTTTGAGTAAATGTTCTGAAACTAATTTGATTAGAATTAGCAGTAATCCTAAAATTATTCGTTTCTTTTACTGATGACGTCTACCATATGCGCAATAATCAGTGTAACAAACCTACTGTTGCCATATTATAATATATAATTATATCAAAATGCATTTCAATCGTAAATATTTTTAATACTTTAAATTCAAGTGTGGCAGTTCAATTGTGGCAGGTGATAACGGTGACTTGTGACCTATTTAGAAAAGAATCATCCCAAAGTGTTTTATTTTTCTAGCAATTATACAACTATTAGCTCATGCCATTTATCGCTAATTATTCGTTTCTTCATTGACACGTCATACTTTTTATTCCTTTATACTGTAAAATTAATCACAATTAATCCCGCTATCATTTATGACAGCTCTACCAGATACACCAGTTGTTTGTTCCCACACCAGCCTTTTAGTTTTTCGCCTTTTGGGAAATAAGAACACAAAAGAGACCACTAAGCACAAATTCCTCTGTCTTGACACTGGAGATTCCACAAATGTTTTAATATATTGAATAAACTCCTTTTCAGTACAAAAAGTGTCACCATCTTAACAATTATACTTTCATTCCTTTCAGCACACTTTTTTTCAACATAATTATTTCAATTATTATTAAGAGGTTACTATAGAAACAAAGATATTTTAGAACAGGCATATTAATATGTACAAGTGATTTGCTTTGCTATCAGAACTACCGTCTTTGAAATAAAAGCAACCAAAATCAATTTTTTAAAAAAATGCTGAATGACTTTTGAAGGTAAAGAATATGCCTGTAAGTCTGTAAAATTTCACTGTTTGTTTAGGAATCTTGTGATTATTCACCAGGTCGTGAGATGAAACAATAGAGACAATTGACTGGTGGTGTCTTTGAGTTCATTTTTTCTCATCATTGCTGTTGGACCACGGGCTTGGGAACAATGACACTGTTGGGTGTTACTATTCAGACCTTGAAGCGTGTTACAGTGATAATAAAGAATGTGTAGGCAGGCCAGTGTTTGTTAAGAAAACATCCTCTTAGATAGCGCTGGTGGAAAGCTAGTCAAATACTCGGCTACGGATTCGACAACGGACCAAATATTTGCTCTCATAAACATACAGATGATGTGTCTCATTTGAAAACCTAACATGGCATTGCGTGCCATTGTTTCCTGATCAAATCTCCCAGATAAATCAGGTCCTCACTGTGTGTTTGACTTGTTCTCTGTATCCTTTCCACGTATGGCATGTCTGTACGGCCGTGCAGCTCCGCCTGATTGTAAAGAGTCTGCATGCTTCTGAAAGTTCAGCTTATAGAGATGTGGAAACCACTGGAGGTCGTATGGCTGGAAGCAAGGGGGGGGGGGGGGGTGCAGAGGGGGTAAAAAAAACAGAGTAGTGCTTCCCTTCTCTTTTATCATTCTCTAGTGGGAAAAAAACGTGATAAAGAGCACTGCTGGTTCAGAGGCACCCAGCCTATAAACACAGCTCACATGCACAGAGACGAGGTCAGGGGCCACATAGCACTTTGACAGAAAAAGAAGGGGAAAAAAGCACCCGAGGAACTCCCAACAATGGCCGCTGAAGACCGAAGAGCAGGCAGCGCGAACCTGACAAGTGTTCACTTCACATTCTTTCTCTTTCCCAAGACACCCTTCTCCCCCCATAGTCTCTTCCTCACTTTCTCCTTTCGCATCCAGAGCATATGGCAGGACACTTATCAGGCCAGTATCAAATGTTTTTTCAAATGCTGGGCTGCTGATTTACTTGAGCAGTCACTGAACTACAAAATGTTATGACCATCATTACAATCAAGAAATGGTTGTGCCACTATAATAAAAGTTTGCAAGGCATAACATTCATGAGTGTTTATCCTGGTCAGGGTCACAGTGGATAGAGAGCATGTTCTGGGAACACTGGCACTAAAGGGGATACACCTTTTGGGTTGGACGTCACATCCCACTTATACAATCTTTCAAATTTTTTCAATCTTTTATTAACTTTTCTTATACAGTCTTTCAAGCTATTTAACATGGTTGATCTACTAGCGACCTCTTAGAGAACCTGGAAGTAACCCAGGTGGATACCAGACAATCTCTGCACATACATTATCTTAAGCCCAACAAGATATAAAAGAAGTCTTAAAATAAGATTAAATAAGTCTTTTTATTTGTCGCAGTACGGGTTTGAAATAGCATATGCCAAATAGGTTCATTTGCTTATGTACATGTTCATTGCAACCTCAATAGTGAGGATTAAATTGTTCCATGTCCCCCAGACTGCACTGAGAGTGTGTCTCTACCCTTCTGGGCTTTTCAGCAAGAAAGGGGAATAGAGGATAAATGGTTTAATCACCTGGAGGTCGCACCTCGGAATCCAAACCAAACTGCAGATGATCAACTGGAGGGATTACGCATTACCAGGTCCGAACACTCAATTCATCAGATTCAGTTGCACATCCAGATATATCCGGAACGCGACACTCTCCTCCTCCCTCCCTAATCACACTGGGGAGGATTCAAAACCATGTGTGAGGCAGATGGGTGAGCCTGGCACACCCTGGGCATACGGTTAGTGATAAGCCCTAATAGCCAAATAGATTTCTGCAATTGATTACTGTTTATCCTAGCTAGACATAGGTGGACATTACTTACATGATCAGGCGTGACTTTATTTATCCACAGTGTATGCTCGTTTTGGAAAAGGCACCATCATCACAGGTTCAGTTGTTACTTTATACTGGTCAGATCAGATTGCACTGGATCCAGAACCTACTCTGGGAATATACTCAGCATAAGGCAGGAATGCACCCTGGAAAACCTACAAGGCATCTAAATGCAACTTGGGGCAGACAATCCACAAACCAGCATGTTTTTTTTTTTAGGTGGGAGAAACTTGGGCAGAAGCAGCTATGTAGCAACACTATCTGCTACTCCACTTTCCTGAGATAAAAATACAATTAATTGTTTGCATGACGACCTCAGCGGCAACCTGGTTTGCCATCTTGTCTGTTCCAACCACTGAGCATTCAGTATCATCAGTATACTTATCACTGGCCTGATCATCTTCACCTGCTCTCACTGGTTCATGACTTAGGTTAGATGTTTGTTTGTTTCCATGCTTGCATAATGTATGTCATTCAATTTAATTAACAAACAAAAAAACGCTCCTCTGAAACTGGTCAGGTACAAGGACTGAAATGAGATACCAAAAGTGAGAGAAAGCCTGTAGAACTATTCCTCAAGACTATATTAAGCCCAGAAATTAGTGGTGGTTCAAAACTTTTGCACATATATTCCTTTTTAAATGCAGGTCTCAAAACACCTTTCTGCATTATTGTCAAACGTCATGCTGCTTGGCTCCCTGGACGCTTTCGCAGATGATGCCAGTCATCTATTCCTAGGTTCACTAAAGGTAAGCCCTGGACTGGAGAGTTCATGTGGAGCAGAGATTTCCTATATGACTAAATGTACTAAACCACTCAGGGCCGAAGAGCATTGGCGATTATGAAAATGTCCTTTAGATTCAGATTTTTCCCCTCCAGACAAAATAAGGGACGTTTTCATACTACCAGACCATACCTTTTTGACTCGGTTATTGGTATCTTCTTTCTCTTGCCACTGATTGAAACTGATCTTATGGATGGAGGCTACCATTTTTTAAAAATTATTATTTAAAGTACAGCATCTTAAATATTGATGCTGACCAGCCCATTTTTATGCCTCTCGCAGTAAGTCATGAGGGCACGTTTTTTTTTTTTTTTTGGATTGTCCATCTGTCTGTCCATCTGTCTGTCTGTCCAGTTGTCTATCCTCCTGTCCATCTGTCTGTTCCTCTGTAATTATCATTAGTACAGTGTCCCACGAACATGTGGTTGATTATTTACAGTCTTCACACTAAATACATTTTGAAATTGAACAAAATGATAGATAGCAAAACATCCTACATGCGGTTCTGCCTGTTACAGAGCACTTCCTTAAATGCCGTGTTTTCTCACTGAAACTTTTACACTTTTCTTTTTTTTTAAACAGTCAGTTCATGTCCAGCAGATTATCCAGCATTCATGTTCCTCTGTGATCAACACCTTCTGACCATTCAGAATCAAGAATACAGGAGCATTGTGGTATATGGTAAAATGATGTCAGTTGGAAAGTCACTGGTAGTTACTTTTCTTTTTCTATTCAATGATGCTCTCCAGAGAGGGAACGCACTATCCCCTCCAGGCAAACTTGTGACCCTGACCACATAATTTGTTTCAAAAACAGGAAGCAGTATTCCCTCTTGACAGGAAGTTCCGCTGCTAAACATAATTCTGTTCATGAAACATTTTGTCAAGCAGCAGAGGTCATGCACAGACAAGTGCAAGAGATGTGAAAGCTGGAGGTTAACGTTTTGTTTATTTATGGTATCATCATGGTAGGATTCTTTGAAATGTTGGGCTATTTCAAAAGAAAAAAAAAAAAATACAGAACGGATTTGGTGGAGTTCGGCATTTGGGAATGGGAGGGTTTAACAAGAGACTTGAGGGAATAAGAACATAAGAGTCTCGCTTTTTTTTTTTTTTTTTACTGCATGTCTGCTTTTATACAGTCTGTGTGTATGTGTATGTGTGATGTCACCACCAAGCATGGCTGCCAAATCTTTGAGTGTGTGCTAGAAGAGTGTGGTGGCTGGCTGGCCCCCCAAGCAGGCAAGGCTGTTGGAAGCAGAATGCAAACCTCATTTCAAAAGTAGGGAAAAAGCGAAAACACAAGCCCTTCTGATTAGGGCATGAGCCCAGATGAAAGGCGGCAGGGCCAATCAGCGATGAGTTAGGGGCACCCAGGGAGGAAGTGGGCCCGCCACAGGCATTCTGGTTTGTCTAGTTGTTACTATTGAAACGACTACCAAAAACAGAAACAAATCCTTTTCTTTTTTAATGGAGGTGGGGGCAGAGGAGGCGGAGAAGAAAGAGAAGGAGTGTACATTATGGAAAATGTTATAATAAACTGGATTTTCTGCGACTGCAGATTTTTCGAAAAAACTAAATATATTTGTTTTTCAGTACCAAGCTTTTTACACTTTGCATGATATTATAAATATTTCAGCCTGGACCGATTGGACTTTGTATCTTTCTTCATTCATTCATCTCCGTTATCTCTTTGTGGAATATGGTGGATCCCAAGCGAGATGGGAATTAGGATGTACCTGCAAACCTACGAGAAACCCGTGAGGAAACAGCAAGGACATGGACACATAGAAACGTTCTGTGCATTTAAGCCTCTAAAGTTATAAACACAAGTTTTAATCCTTTAAAGTTTGGTAAAGCACACTGCACCCACTATGTTATATATATATATATATTTTAAAATAGTTGAACATAACTGATTGATCCATCTCTAACAATCGGTTGAGGTACACTATACTAAAGAATGTCTCTAGAATATGACATCTTTAAACAGTATGCCTTTTTAATTGCTTTGTAGCAGACCATGAGAAATAAAGTGAATTTAATTAGCTGACATATTTATGCAGTTGCATTAAAGTTTGCATTTTGTGTGACCTTTTTTCATTTTTTTAGTTTTATTTTTATTTATTTTGGTGTGAGTAAATATATTTACACATTTACTCTAAAGTGGCAGCTGTGTGGAAGAGACCTATACTAGATCTGTTTGAAACAACAACAACAACAACAACAAAAAACAGTGTTGTTATTATTGCCCAAGGATATGACAAATAAACAATTATTGAGAACATACACACTGGTATTTGTATAGTAGATGCTCCACATAAGCAGATTAAAACAAATGAACAAATTAAATTAATGTGAAAATGTTTCTTTTTGTTGATTGCTTAACATTTACAGAAGGAGTCTCCAGTGCCAGCACTTGTAACAATTAAAATATAAAGCTTGACGTTGTAAAATCTTTCATGATGTAGGACTTTTTTTGTCTTATTAACTTGCAATGAAACTAATGTATATATCTATATACAACATTCTAAAATGTGTGTGTGTGTGTGTGTGTGTGTGTGTGTGTGTGTGTACGTGAATAAAATATATGCCTTTAATTCACTAAAACTGAATGTTAGTGTTCGCAAATGCTGTGTTATAAGACAAATAATGCACATTCGATTTGATGTCTCAACTTTGTTATTTCCAGTTGTTTATTTGTTTTCTTTTAACATAGTCTTCATAGTTACTTTCATAATAGTATGTTTGTGATTAATTAATGAGAGATCGTTGGTGATATAAGCTGCCACCTGTGTTAACAGAAAACCAGTTTTGAAATTTTAATGAAAAAAGGCAAGGCACTTTAGTGTTATGTAAAGAACATCATTGCATTAAACCCAACTAAAGAAGCAGACAGAACATCCAAGGAAAACAAGCGCTCTGTATTTTTACATTTGAGCGTGTGGGTTCCCCATGGCTCTAATTTAGGCCCTCTTCAGTTTATCTGCAAAATGGAGACGAGCTCTAAAAAACAAGGGCCAAATCTACAACATATGTTGGCTCATTCTGCGCTCCAACCTATACGTCCTTTCGACGGTGTTCCTGTCTATCATTCATCTGTATTCTTCGGTTTCTCTTGGCATCAAGATATCTGCAAGGACGGCCCTCGCGGCATTTAAATGCAATCATAGCGCTTCCAGCTCACTTGATGTGGTGAGAGTAGTGCGGAGGGCGTCGTGGTCACCCATTCTTCCCAACCTACTACGAGGAAAACGAGGCGAGGGAGACGCTTTGAGCATGTGCCAGAAAATAGTTGCGGACGAAGTTGTGGCTGCACTTTTGGACCGAGATGACAAGGTTTACGTTTTCCACTCATGGCTTGCAGCACATTTTCCCAGAACCCTTCTCCAAATGGTTAGCCAGGACGCTTGCGTTGTCTGCTTTACATTCTGCAACACTTTTAAAGTCAGGCTCTTAAACTACTTTAACAGACTCAAGGTATACTAGAACTTGAGAGAAAAATATGAAGGATTATGTAAGAAATTGAACTTGATAGGCATGATGCTATAGAAAAATAATCAAGAAGATAGTGATGTACAGTAATGCCCTGGTGTGGAATTTTTTTTTTAAAGACACCTCCTACAATGTTTTATTGCTCCTATACCACAACGATTTGACGATACTTAACTTTTTTAATAATCACTAAACCTAAACCATACGTTACAGTTATATTATACTTAGAGTCATTGAACATCCAAGTTCCTGTTTTAACATTGTTGCACCTACATACAGTAGATGCTGCAGGTTATCATAATCCAGATAGTCTACTAAGTCTTTTGTCCTGAAAAAGTTTTACAGACCAGAAACTTTACTGTTTACAAAGCATACTATAAACAACAATACCATATTAGAAGAAGTGTATTAATATATTGTAGTTGTAGTTGAAACCATCCTCAGTGCTCGTGTTATAAAAAAAATAAATCAATACTTTCTGACCAATCATTCCTTTTTTTTTTTTTTTATCTAAAACATTCATGGCCATATTGGATCGACAGCCACCGCATTCACAAAGCATCCGTTGCTTGATTTGATTGACAGAGATTAAGTTAGTGTCTGCTGTTGCTCTGAGACGAGGTGGAAGGAACAGCAGCCTGATGATAAAAGACATCTTTGAAATGTTGTTTGGAGAAAATCCGATCTGTATCTTAAGTATTGGATTTCAGTTTACATCTGACTTTTTGGTCTTTGGCAGCGCTCGCACGAGTGTACATGAGTCAGAGTTATTTGGAAATATATAGACACAACAAGCAGACATGGAATTTAGTTAGCTGGTCTTGATCAACATGGAAGTTATAATAGAGTCCAAAACAACCTTTTCCAAGATCTTATAAACAATACAGCAATCAATGGAAGTCAGATGGCCTGGATAAAATCTTATCCCTAACAGACAGATTGGTCAAAGGCAATCAATAAATGTAATATAAAACCCGCTGGTAGCCAAAAACACATGCCGTTTTTTTTATAAAAACATTTCTGATATGCAAATTCGGGGTGTGTTTTTGTATCATTAAGGGGTGCTGTTTTTTATGCATAATTATATAATAATAATTATATATATATATATATATATATATATATATATATATATATATATATATATATATATATATATACATATATATATATATATATATTATGGCATGCCGTTTAGGAAAATATTCATGAGAGAACTTAATGAAAACTCTGAATATATTGAATGAAACGTGAGAATATTGAATGAAGATTCTGAATATATTGAATGAACTGTGAGAATATTGAATGGATTCCGAATATATTGACTGAAATCTGAATATATGGATTGAAAACTGATATATTGAATGAAAAGTCTGAATATATTGAATAAAAACTAAGTATATATTGAATGAAACATGACATCATCGAAACACAGCGCCATCTTTAGAAAGGATAAGTGAGTCGGCGCTGCAATTCTGAGAAATGAAGAGATGGTGAACACATTGATGAGTGCGTGTGCGGCCCAAAGTGGTGGCACAAGCCGCACTCAGTATCAGACTACGGATGAAGACATTTATTCGCTATTTCACCGCGGAAGACCGGTGTTATGCGCTAAAATGCCCCCCTGCCACAGATCCCCCCCCCCCTACATAATCTCTGTCAAATATTATATTAGAACAGAAATTTATAGGTTTATGATTTAGAAATTACAAATTAGACCAAATGGATTTGATTATAAAATAAGCATTATAAAAAATTACATGTTGTATAGGGAAAAAATATATAAATTGTTTTTTTTATATACAAGATGTATTTTTGATATTGCTTATTTAATAATAAAAATCATTTCGTAAAATTTTTCATCATTAATATTTATTTAGTGCAAGCATTTTTGTATTACATGACAAATCCCTGTAAAATAAATGTGCCACAAAATAAATGGGAATTATATGGGAATTATGGTCTCGACACCTGTCACGTGCCTAGGGTTAATTATAATAGTTATATCATATTTGATAACAATAAACATATGAATTTATGTTTTAATATAATATTTGATAGAGATTATATAGGGGGGGCAATCTGTGGCAGGGGGGCATTTTAGCGCATAACACCGGTCTTCCGTGGTGAAATAGCGAATAAATGTCATATATATATATATATATATATATATATATATATATATATATATATATATATATTTTTTTTTTTTTTTACTCTCCATCAATCAGATGTCTGTGCTTGCAATCAATAGATAGAATGTAACACCAGCAGATATTAATACTTACCTTACGCTTATATAATGATGAGATATAAGATAATACACTAATAATACTGAAATCTTGCAGTGTATAAATGAACCAATATTATTCACTCACTTGTCGTCTATACTGCTTTATCCTTGTATTCAAGGTTGTGGGGGGCCTGGAGCCTATCCCAAGAGAGCACGAGGTGGGGTACACCCTGGACAGGGTGCCAATCAGTTACAAGGAACACATATTCACACACTATGGGCAATTTGAGAACGCCAATTTAGCTAATCTGCAAGGATCTGGACTGTGGGAGGAAACCAGAGTACCCAGAGGAAACTCATCAAGCACGGGGAGAACATGCACACAGAGATGGGAATCAAACCTGGCCAGGAATCGAACCTGAACCCTGGAGGTGCAAGGCAACAGTGCTAACCACTACACCACCGTGACACCATTGAACCAATAATAGCTGTTAAAAATTCTAATAGTTAAGTATTTGCATCTTGCTTATTCGTTCTGTTAATATAATAATGTAAATAACAATAATGTAAATTATACTAGGCGGCACTGTGGCGTAGGGTTAGGACTGTGACCTCGGGTTTTTCTCTGTGTGCATGGAGTTTGCATGTTCTCCCATGCTTGGTGGGTTTTCTTCAGTCAGAAGAAATGCAAAGTATTCTAATTAGCGTTTCCAAATTCTAAATAGTGTGTGAGTGAGTGCGCTTGTCTGCTTTTCGATGGACTGGCACCCTATCTAGGGAGTACCTTGCCTCACGCCCCTGGGTTCTCTGGGATAGGTTCCACGCTTCCCATGGCCCTGTGCAACATAAGCAGTATACGCGATTGGGACGATGATGTTAATAAATTTTCAATAAGAGCAGCTCTAATTCTTCTCTTTGTACTAGAATGGATTAGTTGAAAATTGTGAAATTCTTATTTGGTCTTATTTTTATTACAGCTTTACATAATTTCTGATTAATAATAATAATAATAAATAGATTAATTAAAGCATGTTTTGCTTGTCTTATTAATGTCGAGAGAGGAAAATGATGTCAAGTGAGTGAATGACTATTCAAAGCTTCTATAAAGTAAGTGATAACGAAAAAGTCATTACAAAATATATATTTTTTGTTTTGAAGCGTTTAAACAGTGTACTTTAACCAAAAATGTAAGATATTTAAGTGACTTAGAGTAATTTGCACTCCTTAGACAACACAACTAATATGTTACTTTGAGACAGCATGATAAAAAATAAAAAAAATTTGTCCAATTATAAAAATGGGTATTGGGGGGGGGGGGGGGGGGGCAACCTAAAACTATCTACTCTTAAAATCCTTTCTTGTGTTGTCAGTGTCATTGTTATGCCGCATAATGAAGTCCCCAATTAGAGTAGGTGGGGGTCTCTGTAAACTGGGAAACAGAATGTTCCTAGACTTATGAATTTATTCTATTGCTAGTTACACCATCAATAAATATTAATGAGCTCTTTCAAGACGCCGTCATTCAAGCACAGCCATGACACTACCTTCACCATGCTTGACTGATGAGCTCATGTGTTTTGGATCATGAGCAGATCCTTTCTTACTCTACACTTTGCCCTAGAAGTTTATCTTGGTTGCAGAACTTTTGTGGCTCATCATTGTATTTCTTTTGAAATTCCGATCTGTCCTTCCTTCATCCTGTTTATGAAGGCACTGCATCTTGTGGTATCCAGATTTCCAGATTCCACATTTCTGCTCTTCTAAAGACTTCTTTAAACAGTGGATTGTGATACCTTCATCCCTACCGTAAGGAGGATGTTGGTGACAATGTTTCTGTCATCAACTGCTGTTGTTTTCCTTGGTCATCCTGTCTGATGTCTGCATGCTAATATGCCAGTGGTTTCTTTCTTTTTTAGGTCATTCCAAATTGTTGTGTTAGCTATGTCCAATGCTTTTTTTTTTTTTTTTTCGGATTCAGAATGGTTTTTCTCCCATAGACAGCTTTCTGGTCTTCATGTTGGTTTATCGTGTTTTAATAACAAATGCAGCCTTCACATGCAAAACCCAGGGCTAAAATCAAGAGTGAAAATTCAGAGCTATTACCTGTTAGAAAAATCCATCTAACAGGCAACAAGAAACAAATGTCAGTCACATGTTTGAATATTTTCAGCACTTGGGTTCAAAGAAAAAGTGAAAATAAGCTTTTTAACATGTATAGTCTAATATTTTGCCATGCCAATACTTTTGGAGGAGACATATTTATATCATGTGTTGGGGTTAAGTTTAGAATCGTGGGTGCTGGAAAACCAAAAATTAAAAAGATTTTAATTTTAATTTTGTTGTTTGAATATATATATTTTAGCCTATAACATATTTGCATTAATGTACATGATTTTCCAAACAATATAATCATGTAAAAGTTCTTCAATAGGCTGTTATGGAACATATTCAGTATATGCTTCATTCATTCTTATAATCTGAGGATGATTAGTGGCTGCATCAATTCATTATTATGAAGAAAAAAAAATTAACTCTTAATATATTAATATTGTAATGTGTTACCCAATCCAATTATTAGTTTGTTTCTAACTGAGCTCACAAAACCATTCAGCAGATGATTATTTCCTCCATTAAATCATTTCTTCATTATTAACCAACAGACTTATCTGAAATCTGCATTTGGTTTGATAGTCATAAAGATGCAAGTGTAATATGCACCTAGGGCTGATTTCTGTAGCATAGTGGGCCTCACGACTGGAAAAGGAGATAGACATCTGCCTGGCTGGTATCCTGTGCTACAAAGAGGTAAGCCGTGCTGCATGCAGCAACCATTGGCCTTACACTTCAACTTCCTCTAGCGCTTACTATAGACAGTTCCTGAAATGCAACAGACCCTCTCTGAAGTCAAAAACCACAATTAATGAAATATGGCCAAGACATTTCCCTCCACTGAACATGCACAAAGATTTTAAGCAAGCATGAAAAGACTTTTCAGATTGAACAGATAATGTTAAAAAGAGACAATTACAAGAGATTTTATTTGTTTTGTTAACAACATTCATGTCGCCTGATGCATTTAGATGAGTGCCTTGTCAGGATGATTTTTTATGTGTTTTGGAAAACAGAACCAGATTGGTTTGTTAAAAAATATTTCAGACCGATTCAAATATATGGGATTTTTTTTTAAAATAGTATTAAACATCCCTAGTTTATGAACTCAAGTGATGTTGCTTCTGAATATTATTTTATTTTACCTCTATTATACTACTCCACACGCCCCCCGCCCCGCCCCCCCCCCCCCCCCCTTCCCCCTTCACAAGGGGTCATAAAAAGAAGATACAGATATCTGGAGTTACATACTACGCACATTGACAAATTCACTAATTGGTTTGGACATGAAACCTGAATTGTGTTACTGTGATGCTGCAGGCTAGAGTCCTTTTGTACAGATTCCACAAAGGTTCGTTTCAACGGCCTAGAGACAATACAGATGAATGTCCAAATGTTTCTTTTGATTTATCCATAAAAGGCTGCTTTGTATGTACGTGAGCCTCAATGCTCGCATGTATGCACACATGTATCTCTGTCCTGGCCTGCATAAAGGCATCTTCCTTCTACTGAGATGCAAATATGACAGGATTGAATAATAAATGCAAAACCTGAACAAACTTCTTATCAACATGCACTAAAATTGGTGGGATTTTTGGAGGGGAGGGATTGGTCCACTTGCCTTTCAGGCAGCTTGCACAAGCATTTATAGTATAAACTAGACTTCTCTCCTTCATCATGGCAAACCTGATTAAGATTGTGCCCCAGACAGGACTCAGAACCTGAAACCACTTAGAGGGGCTCCAGGGGAGAGAAAGCGAGAGAAAGCGAGAGAGAGAGAGAGAGAGAGAGAGAGAGAGAGAAATTTACTTGAGAAGAATGAAAAGCTCAGTTTTGCTATTAGAAAGCCATCAGACTTGGCAGGAATGGTAAGCTCATTGGGGGGTTGGCCGTGTCTCATTATATCGGCCCCCCATTTCAAAGTCTTCCAGGATATTGTAAGATTGATCACAGCAGCCAAAAATAACAACATTCTAGTTTCTATGAGGGAACAGACTCACATGGGCTAGCTTTTGGAGAATTACTCACATTGATGGTGCTGATCTCATTTTAAACAAAACTAACAGGCGAGTGAATGGGTTTTATAGTTCAGGCATTAACACTCAGGGACTGGCGTGTGATTATTATGTCTACGTGAAGTAGCGGGGCTTGTATTTATATACCTCTGTGAACAGAAAGTGTAAAGTCTAATATAAATAGATGTTCCTCATGGTTGGAATAAGGGTGGCCAGGTCTGGCTGTACTTAGTGGGCTATAGTTCACAGTAGCATAGCACTGAGGTCCCATGGGGCCCAACTGTAATCAGAGTGGAGGCCCCTCCAAGTGGCGAGGTCGCACCCCCCCTCCCCCCCCTCACCCCCGCCCCCACCCCCAGCACAGCTCACGCCAGGGTGGCATCCGGAGGTCATCTGTCCAAACTCAGATGTTTTTGGGCAACACCGCTCAATCTCAAAAGCCTTTATTTTGGGGAATGTTTAAAAGGTAAAACGTTACCTGCTTTTAAACAAAGGAACGTTTTATGAAGAACGCTGAGTAGAAGAGTGAACTGCTGTTTTAGGGCAAGTGCATTGAGATAAACCTTGACCAGTAACAGTAATCATTTAGCGATTAGCACAGATTATTTGTGCTACACTCTTCCTTAACTTCTGCAATATGTCAATAGATATAGATATAGTTTATTTGAAACATTTTAATTATATATGTGTTATTATATTCATAACTAAATGTGTGGTTTACTGTAAATTCTTTTTTAAATGCAAAATACAAACAAACAGCAAAACCACGCTTCAGTGAAATAATAATAATAATAATAATAATAATAATAATAATAAGCAGCATATTGGATAACCTAACAGCAAGTAAGATAAAACTATAGTGATAATATCACAACAGCGAATTTAGAAAGACTAAGAAAACTCAGATGAAAAAGTAAAAACAGCAATCACCAAAAACAAACAAAAAACAAACACTGCAAGCAACATCCAACCCAAAAACAAAGGAGCACATCAAAAGCATAATGGCAAAATCAAAAACATAACAGCAAGTCATAAACTTGACAGCAATGTAAAAAAAAAACAAGACAGAAAGTCAAAAACATGACAACAAAATCAAAACGGAACAGCAAAATGTAAAACAACATAAAATTAAAACACACACACACACACGCACGCACACACACACACACACACACACACACACACACACACGCACGCACGCACACGCACGCACGCACTCACACACACACACACACACACACACACACACACACACACACACACACACACACACATACAAAAGCAATTTAAAAAAAACACACCAAGAAAAGCAAAAAGAAAATAAGAAAACACCAGAAAGATTAAGTGCTTACTGGACATGATATGCTTATTGCTGATTGGCTACAGCATACATTATTCTAGCAGATCATGAAAAAATAAGACTTTTTTAAAGGTTGGCTATTATTTCACAAACCTTTTTTTTTTTTTTTGCCAGGGACACCCAGGCCTACACACAGATAAAACCGTCTCACACCCTTGTGTGGTCATATAGTAAACTCCCACAATGCTTTATCAGCAGACGCCATGTAGTTATGATGTTCACACTGATAAAGAAGTCAAACACAGAACAACATCCATGTGAGACAGGTTTTTAAGAAATAAGTAAATACATGAACACATCATTTGATTATGATAGTTAGGTCAGTCTTGTGGTTACGACCAATAATTATTAAGGTCTGTGTTTTATCAGAGCCTAGGGTCCATGTGATTAAAATATGATGTTGAGAAGTTAATTTAAGTCCAGGCAATTTGTTTGGTTGTTAATTGCTTACATCTAAACCAATTAGCATAGATTTTGTTGTTAAGTGAATTCATTTGGCAAATCGTTCATTTTTAACATTCAAGTTTGCTCTTGCTTTTCCAGCTTTTTGAGAATATGGGTTATGCCCTTAGAAATTGGTTAGCTGGCGTCATTACTAGAGGTCCTTGTCCAGATTCAGTCAAGAACATAATTTGTGATCAATCTGCTCTGTAGATCGTATGATTAAATTGGGATTTGAAAGACTGAAAAAATTTTAGTTTACATTGTGTGATTTTGCATTTAGCATTTTTTATGCTTTATGTGTTATGTGCCCATGTATACACACATGTTTGTGAGATTTTTGCACCATCAATCTATTAAAAATAAGATAGACCCGGATAGTACAGATATAAAAAAAAAAAAAAGCAACGGCAAAAAAAATACATAGCTGTTCAATAATGTGCTTCATCCCTTATTAAAAAAGAAAGAAAGAAAGAAAGAAAGAAAGAACATTGCTTTTCCTGCATCATAGGTAATGATTATCATAATTTATGTAAACACCTCTGTGCTTTGTATTATTTAATTCTACATCTTTTATAAGTAATTAGGAGAAGCTGGCTGGCTTGGCACTCCAGTTATTTTCACATCTGGAAGCTCTGCCAGGTGTTCATGGCCACAGGATGCTCTGGAATGGAGAAACCCTTAGCCAGCCTGCCAACTACACCTGAGACTTTGGACCCAGTTCAGCACAGAGTCCCTGACATAAACAAACTCTCATTTGCCACTTTAATCGCTTCTGGATTTCTGCACAGTTTATGTGAAAGCCAGCGCTCCCTGAGAACGGCAGCAGGCTTAGGCATGAATGGGTGTTCTCCACATTCCTGCCATTACGATGACGATGCTCCCTTTTGGATGGTGACGAGCGGAGGATCTCTACGGCTGTGGTAGACCAGAAGGAAGGAGGAGGGAATACGCAAGATGAATGGTCAGTGCGGCTAAACGGCATTTGCTTTTTCTCTGGCCTTTTTCTCCCAGCTGTTTTTCATTGCGCCTGTCAGAGATTTCGTTTGTGTTTGAGGTTGAAGGCAGTGGGGGACGGCAGTCTCGCCTCAGTCCTGATGACTTTAGCTGCTGCTCCACTAGCGCTCTAGGCATTGTAAATGTCCATCAGGATAGACTATTAAAAGCTGCACAAGTCACTGTTCTTTGTGTTTTAGGCCACTTTGACACAACTCGATGCAAAGAACGTCAAGTGGAGCCACATGCTAATGGCTTGTCTGGACATTACAACCAACATCAAACGACATAAATGCAGGACATGGAAAAACAGCCTAAGTCTAAGAATAAAACCATACAGCAGCTAATTTGGCTTGTTATGATTGCTAATTAACTATATAAATAGCTGTTACATACGTCATTCAATTATTTGGAAATCTACATGTTGGAAACTTAGAAGTCCTTCCTATGTAAATCCTAAAATTATTTGTAGCACAAAGTTAGGACTGCATTATAATGGCCAATATTACAATTATTAAATGTTGATGAAGCCTATTTTCCCAATGACTGCACATCCTGAAGTGTTACCGTGGCAAGTGGTCAATTATTACATTTTTTCATCTTTCATTTTTCCAAGGACGACACAACACACTCTTTTTCCATTTATGTGAGGTCAAGTCAAATCAGGCGATGTGATAAAAAAAAAAAAATGTTATGAATGAAGGCGTAAAACCGACATTTACAGAAGACTTCAACTACAGTACGATTATGAGACTCTTAGCCGCAGTAAAACCTTTAAAGGGTGCAAACATTTTACAGAAGGCTGACGATCCCAGCTGAGGAGCCCACTGCAGTCGTTCCAGTGTACATTTGGCGACTGGAATGCTCGTCCGCTTGCGGAAGTGATGCAGCTGTCTGTGGGAATGGTACATGCAATCATTCACAAACGCCACTTGCACATTACAGGACCTCAGCTGGGAGTTACTGCCATATCTTCCGTGGGACCTACAATCCTGACCTTGCTTCAAGCTATTTCCACATTGTTGGGTCATTAAAGGCGTTCATGTGAGGCCAATCAGGTTTGAGAATTTAACATTGTTGTGGTATAAATACAGTTATTCCCTGTATTAACACACATGTTTTATGCAATTTGTTTGGTGGTTAATCAATAAGTTAGGGTTAGTAAGTTAACCCTAAGTTCGAGCTTATCATACCTAACGTTGTAGCCTAATGTTCAAAGTCTCAGAATACTTGGGAAGCAGAAAGTGCTGTTTAGATTTTTGAAATGTTTAAATGGAGATTCATGTTATGCAATTAATTCACCGAATAAGCCAAAAAAACATGATCCAGATTGAAATCTAAGCAGCTTCTGGATGTGCGTATATTGATTGTCTAGCAATTCATCATACCTTTACAAGTTCCTTAGGTCTCCCTGACCTCTGCGCCTTAGTCAAACGATCGTCACATTATGCATGTGAATAACGTGGGAGGAATAAAGCGGCATCCAGCAGTTATCACCAAGTTACCACCAATTGTATGATAATGTCAAATGGAAAGGGGCATGTAGCTCTACTGGTTTTAATGACGTTCTCCGCAGCCTGTTCACAAACCACTGGCTCACACCGGGTGACAACAGGCTCATTTAAAAGGGAAAAATGAAGCCAACAAACAAGCTTTTCTCACGCAAAGAGGCTCTGTTATACTGTCTTAACTACTTACACTCTAACTCTGAATATCAATTGCTCTGCATCACCAGATAATGGTTCTGCATTGCGAGGATCATGCAAAAATCAACAGCACAGGTAAAACCTGCTCTTACATGTGTGTTAAGTTATGCATATATGGACATACGGTGATTGCTTAGCAGCAATGGCAGGCGAATTCAAATGGAAAGTGTGTACAGAGAGCGAATAAGGGTCAAACCCTAGAATGTGCCTTCAGATCACTTTGAACTGGGGTGGGCTTGAAAGCCGCCCCAAGTAGGTTTGTGAGAGTCACAGCCAAAGGTCACATTCCCTTGGCCTTTGGTTGGCATAATTAATATTTATAAGGGTTTAATGCCAACTAGACATCCTCACCAGCACTCTCACACAAACACACACACACACACACACACACACACACACACACACACACACACACACACACACACACACACACACACACACAACTCTCTCTCTCTCTCCCTCTCTCTCTCTTTCTCTCTCACACTTCACAGACTTCCTTTAATCATAAATCTCCTTTATATAAAAGTGGCATGAATTATAAAGAAAACTAGCGAATAGTTGTATGTTCTCTCCAAAATTTATTAGCTGTGCACCCGAGACCTTTCCTTCTTCCTATACAGAAATCACCTCAATAGCCACTCCACTATAATCACCAGTTTGTTTTGCGTCAGACTTTTAGTGCACTGACGTGGAAAGCCTTACAAAAAGGATTATTAATGCAAGTGATAAAATCTTATCGAGCAAAAAGAAATGCATTTATTTGTAAATTATTCGCATGAGCATTGACACAAGAAATCTCGAATTATTTCTCTAATTATTGGTTGCGAGCACTCATACTTTCTTACTTTTACTTTAAAGTACAGTTTTTGAATTTTCTTTTAATTTTGGGCATTAAAATATGCAATATAATATAAAGAAATATGTTGAGTTAGCCATGTTATTTTTTATTTTTTTACATTCACCTGTAATATACTCTACTTTTGTAATGTATTTTTTTTTTTTATTAAGCACTGCAGACTCAAAAAAGTCACACAGTCTAATATTTAGTTCAACCGCCGTTACCTTTGAATATGGGTGCATGATGGGTGCATCGTTTCCCTTCTTACTCTGATGTGTCCATCATTCTGGAATAGGGTCAATCTAGACTCATTAGACATTCAAGTGATCTCCAAAAATAGTTATCCAAGATTACTTTAACAGTTCGGCACAATCCTTACAGGGTTAATGAAGCATTGGACAGTTCAGTCCAGTCCAGTCATTTTAATGTTTTATTTGCTTGATATAGGCCAATAATTTGACTCTTATAAAACACAGACAACATAGCTAGGTAGTTAAGCTTTCTTAATTAGCAAGCTTGATCATTTTATTTAATTTGCTTCTTCAATTGGCACTTAGTCTTCAGTATGCAAGAAGACATTAGGTAACAAGCAGGCAAAACTCCAGGTTAGCTTTTGTACCTTTTGATTTTCTTTGACATAGAATTTTGAGTTCATGCTTCTACATTATTGATACACTAAAGTTTACACTTAAGTTCCTTGAATGTTCAGCTTCAAATTGTATAATTGATGTAAATTACTGCACATCTATATATGGATTAGAAAGGTTTGCACGCACATATTTAGTGAACATTTTGTAAAATTCATTTCATATGATTAAGCTAAAAAAAAGACAAAAACATATAGGACAAAAAAGTAATGGCATCTTATACAAGGAAGAAACCTTGTGTGCCTGCTGTTCTGAGAAAAGGCTTGGTAACTTATGGGTGATGGTCAAAATGCGAATATGTGAATATTAAGAAAATCAACTATGGTGGGAAACTTTGAAAACACTTCAGTTTTTGGTTCAGATGCATGGTTTGGCCTTTGAAAACCTTCACACACAACTTTACTAAAAGATTGATAAATGAGGCCCATTGTGAGCATGATTATGTTACGTATAAAGGGATGAAATTGTGGATGACGGAAACCCTGCTGAGCTTCCTCGCTCATCTGCTTCAGTCCCAGCATCCTGCAGGCCGCGCCGACGTGAACGTGGCTAACCTGATTAGCAGCACGCATGGCTCTTTGGCTTTGTGTGTTTGCGCTGCGTTTTTGTCCCTGACCCAGGCGAGAGTTCAAATGGGATTACGTCCCCGTGAACAGAGAGGTCCTCAATGGTCATGCAGCGATCGGGGCAGCAAAGGCGCGAACGGTAGAAAGAAAAACAGAAAGAGATGGAGGAAGAGAGGGGAAAGGGTAGGAGGGAGAGAGCGATGTGCACAAACGCACAAACAGACAGGATAATGAGTATGCCAGCGAGCTTCAGATGTGCTGTATAAGACAACAGAGCAGAGAGAAAACGCATCTGTAGAAACAGAATGAAGGGCATGGTAAATTCAAATCAGATTCAGTAGAGAGTCCCAGGCGAAGAAAGAGAGAGATCAAAACTTAATGGCTTGTTATGGCTAATAAAGAGCACGTCAAGTGAGCGCGTTACATTCCGAGATGGAGAGAAGATGAGGCCCATGAGGGAACATAAATATGCTAATTCTCATTCTAAACAAAGCCCACATCATCACCTCTAGCTGACAAGCCCTCATCTTACTGCTGTTGAGGCAAACTCACACCCTTCCCTGGAAATGAAGTTCTGTTTTTTGTTTTTTGTTTTTTGTTTTGCTACATCAACAAGTTCTTAACAAGGACGTTATAGGATTCCCTCAGTGGTAATCTCACCAGAACAATAAATTCATAAAAGAAATAAGACGGATCAAATGAAGCGCATGGTTTATTGGTGTATTATGAACACTTCTTATCGATCACACATCAAATTAATTTAGAATGCATAGCAAAAAAAAAAAAAAAAAAGCATTTCATGCTTTTTCTTAAGTGATTATTACAGAGTGCTTATGAATGCGTTATTAAATGGTTCTAAAGATGACTTTCATAGAAAGTGTTGAGTGTTAAGTGGGGAAAAAATTGTAAAGTAAATGCAGATGTAAAACGTTTATTAATCAAATCCCAAATCTATGGTCTACTATACAGGTTTTTTTTTTTTTTTTTTTTTTTTTGCAAGTCAATAAAAAAATAAAAAAAAAATCAGGAAGATGACTCATAGTGTATATTAGATATACTCCACCATTATCTTCTGCACCTGTACCTCACATGTGACTAATGTCAGTGTAAACTGAAAAGCAAACAAAACTGTTAACGTGCGCAAGACGTTTTAATTACTTAATAAGACATGTGGAAACTGTTTTGTGTGTTGGGGTGTTGCTGTGTGTATGTTTTTATGAACGTACTGTACAATCTCACGCACGTCACTGTTATTAAAGACATCCCACTGCTCACATCCTGTCAGCCCTTATACCATTCTCATTTCATTGACATTATTTTTAATTCAACTGCACCGCTTTATTTGTGTCGCACTCCTCAAACTGTCATTAGCCTGCCGTGACAAGAGGACTTTATACGCAGCCGAAGGGGGGGAAAGAAAAAAGAAAAAAGAAAAAAGAAAAAGGCTCCAACGTGCCGAACTTCAAATATTTATAATATATTTATGGGACAACACTAACTGATCTTATCTGCTGTGTCTCCCACAGAGGGGACTTTTCCAGCATTTTCACATGGTTAAACACTTGTCATCTATAGAAGGAAAATTCTGCTGGCTTTTTAGGCTGCCAAGGCAAAACTCATGCAAAGTTATGCAAATGACGGGTCCGGAGCGTGCCGCAACCACGTCAACATTTTTATGAAGGGTCAAACAAAAGCCACAGACTAAGCGTATAGACTTGTTCGCTCATCAGAGCTCGTTGGGCCCGAGGCTGGATTGGATTTCCTGACGCACATGACACAAAGGATTCCCGCTGAATGTTAATAAAAGAGAACGGGAGGACGCTGGAGGACATTTAGGACAGCCTCTGCCCAGCTGACAACTTTCCCTTGCTGTAGTAATAATGTGCAACAGGTTGCATTAAACTACTTGATGCTCACACAGCTTCATTTATTTTATAAGTAGGGATAAGTAAGTATCAGCGTTCCTTATATAATAAACCCTGAGGTTTATTATTTTCGCCATTTCACATATAAAGCAATGAATGTCTTCCACATCTGTTTTTTTTTCTTTATTAACGATATCTCTTGGTTTTATACATTATTGTAGTTATTGTTAATGTTGCAAACGTCAGCAAAACATGTTAGGTCCTGTTATCACTTGTGTTGTAGCAGGTATAAACATCCATGTCGTTCCCTCACCTGCCTCTCTTTTGACTCTTAAAGTTAACATAACAAAAGACAATCAATCATGTCAAACTACAGAATAGAAAGTTGTCTATCTAAAAGTTTCCTGTGTCTAAAAAGAATTACACCAAATAATAAAAAAAAATAATAATAATCTTTCAGTGTAATAACTTGGCACTTTGTTTCTCTGTTTATCTGGAGCATTCATCATTCATTATAAACAGCACGTTGTGTATGCGCTGTTACTATGGAAACGATTATTCAGAGTGCATTAATATAATCGTGTGAAATACTTTTAACACTAAACCAATCAGAATAGATTGAACAATGTTTTGGTACATCTCTTAATATTATACAAATGTACTAAAAAAAAATTCCCACCAATAATCTTGCCGTGTCAATTATTTATTTATTTAAATTCCTTGGGGCATATCAACATGAGAAGTGCGTGTAAAAAAAAAAAAAATTTTTTTTTTTTTGAATATACACCTTGATTGTCCTCCTTGAAGCTGACAGCAAAATTAAGTATGCAAATACAGTGTGGAGACTGAAAGACACTCGAGATATATGAGCAGAGAGAGTTGTAAAGACTTATCAGGTCACCTGGGGCCATACTGACAGCCCTTTGAGCAGCACATACAAATAACTGTAGGGAAAAGGAGCAGGTGATAACAGTGCAACAGTCTCCAGCCCCCCCATTCGCCAGCATGCTCATACAGTGAGAGAGTGTGTGTCAGAAAGTGAGGTCTCTTTGTAAGTGTGTACCTCCACATAGAGGAAAGGAGGGTTAGAAGGGCATTCAGAGGCAAATGAGCAGGGGACCGGCAGCTTGGAGATAGAAAGTCTGTGAGAAAAGGCCTCCGAGGGGTGCGAGACGCTACAGCCAGCGCCGAGGCAGCCGGAACGGCTGTAGGTCAACTGTGCCATCTGAGGAGATAAATATGTATAACATGCTATTGTTCGCTGAGCTGTGTTCCACGTATACCCCATCAGGCATGACGGATTTGACAGTTCGTTTAGGAGGCATCAAGAGAAAGAAGCCATCATTACTTAGTGAAGAGACTCTTAATGACAGATGATGTATGGTACAAAATAAATCAGGAAAATTCATTAATATAGAGAATCGGACATTTTCCAGCTTGACCGTCTAGCATTTTTTTTGTTATATAATGTTACAAGAAGGCTTGTTTTAAGGCTTACAGGATGAAATGTATTAATTAAGCAATTTAATAGCACATAAGGAATAAAACTCTGTCCGTATTGTTAAAACACTGAAGTTCCTGTTAGAACAGATTTACTTTCTCTTACATCGCGCCAGTAAAGCGTTGCAAACGTAACAAGTGTTTTATCTGCTGAACAACCTCATTCTTTCTGAACTTGGTTCCAAACCGAACCATGTGTTTTAAGTCACATGACTTTTAAACCTCTAGTCGTGTCCGGTGGTGTGCCAATTACATTTGCCGTTACGAATTGTAATACATTTCGAACGCTACATGCAAACATGATTCCCATTTAAGGCCACCATGGCGTTGTAAAGGTGACTGGAAAACAAGATGGATGATGGCATTCCTCCATTCTAATTGGGTTTGAATGTTTTAATTCTCCATCTGCCCCTTTCTGTGTTGACAACGTAAACAACATTCCTGGAGGAACGTGAGCGGTGCCAATGCTGGCTAAATGAATGGGACTGCCTGATCAATCAGACAGCAGAGAGCTCCTTTAGCACATGTGTAAATATGGGCTCTGTGTGTGCGTGTGTGTGTGTGTGTGAGAGAGAGAGAGAGAGAATCTGAGAACTTACTACAATGACTCTTATGATTCTTATCCATGTGAAATCAGGTTAAGTCATCTCCCACCATTATATACCTTTACAAAAACAAGATCACACACTTTAAATTCTTGCCGGATGTAATGACCCCCCCCCCCCCACTGGCACCCACCCACCCCCCCGCCACACACACAAAGGCACACACTCAGTTTGACTCTCTTGTGATTGGCCCTCAGCAGGCCAGACTCTTGCTGCATTTAGGGCCCCTGGTGATCTGCTGTCTCTTTCATGGATCTCCATTGTCCCAGGGGTCTTTTCCTCTTCTCAATGCCCTTGGACCCTCTGCGCACTCCCCCCCCCCCCCCCCCCCCCATTCCTAAAGCAGAGTGAGTGAAGGGCCAGCGCAGGCCACCCCTACACCGCAGAGGAACCCCAGCTCTCCTCGTTTGCGGATCACTAAACAGGACAATCACTCTATCCATCTTTTCATGGCCTATTGTGGTGCCCACCCTGACTTGAGAAAAGGGACTCTTTCACTGGGTGAACTTTTTCTCCCTCTCTCTCACTCGCTCTTTCCTCTCTTTTTTGATACGTTTTCTTCAGGACAGGAGGGGAGAATTTTGATGGCGTGAAAGGACATCCCCCTAAACTCTGTGTCCATTATTGCAAGCCCCCTGCTCCCTTTTCTAGCACATATCAAGGATATGAAGAGGAGTCAGAACTTCAAAGCTGGAGATGGACTTAGTGGAAAGAATGGTTCCGCCCCCCCCCCCCCCCCCCCCTCACAATAAGGCAACAGGGGTAAATGGAGGAGGGGGTGCAAAAAACAAAAAAAAAAAAAAACAATGATCCCAGCAGTAAGACAAAATATGGGTGGAAGTTTTAGTGGATGCAGTTATATTATGATAACGATGTGATCGTTCAAATGGAACCGGTGAGTGTTGGTGAACACACAATACGGTTCAATAAGGCAACTGGGAAATATGGATTAAAATAACTCCAAAACTACGATCCCAAAAAAAGCCGGAAAAGATCTTTCCTAATAAAGAATAATAAAGAATATTAATTCATCTTCATGAAGTAGGATTTATTTAGTTCATCTAAAAAAAAAGAGAGAGAGATCCTAAGTATGGACTAGTTATTTAGCTAGATACAAAGTCTTTATATTGTATATACAGTTTAGAGAAACTGCAACAGTGGGAAACAAAAACTACTAGATTATCACAAAATATTTACAGTGTCATTACACTGCATTACATTATGTTACATTACACAGTCATTATATGTATTACATGTATTATTTTATTTCATTGGCTTTGTACATGTACTTTGAACAATAACAATAAAGTAGAATTTAATGTAGTCTAATCTAATCTAATATAAAGTAGTATGCCAGCTCTCCGTAGATTGCGTCATTTTGAGAAACAACAAAAGTTGAAACTACGCGATTATGATATTGAAGCATTGTGATTAATAATACTTCCCATTACAATTACATGACAAAAAAGTTTGAAAATGTGGAATTCCAAAATAATAGAAATAATAATTTAAAAAAAAGAATAGTGTTCCAGGTGAAAACTGTAGTGAAAATACAGATGCAGTGTTAGATCTGTGACCTAATCCTATGACCCCAAATGGAATAAAATGTAATATTTGAGAATTTTGTTTGTTTGTTTGTTTGTTTTTTTGTTTAAAATGACTCCTCTCTACAATAAGCTTCCGAAACATGGCCTGTGATCCCACAGGCGCCAGAATCACATTGTGTGGTTTTTTTTTTTTTTTTTTCAGATTAGACCTATATGGTGTAATTACCGTTTTTTATTTGCTGTGTCACATGTAATTCATTGTTACTAGGCGTCGAATGTTTACAGTTGGGCAGAACTCAGACGTATTTTGTACTTGTGTATTTGATTTTTAAATACACATGTATTAGCATTCCCTAATGTAAAGGCCTGCGGGGAAATGGCCCAAAGCTAAAGCCTTCTTTGGCAAAACAAAGATCTCTTTGAAGAGGCTTTTCAATCCTAATCTCATATCCAAGCATTTAGACCAGGAGAAGCATTGTGTATAATCGGGTCTTAAAGGAACGAGGATGCTGGGTGTTGCAGGGAGGCTTGAGGCACACATACAACAAACTATACACACCAGTGATAAAAAAAAATTATGCATGCATACCAACAAACATTCCTCAATATGTCAGGGGATATAATATGTCTAATATTGGGTATGTATGAACTTCACGAGTGCAATTTCTGGCCCTTGAACCACTGGATAGTTGCTGTGTCAAATAATGGCCATAGGATAATGCTGCCTCTATGTGTGCTAATTGATACAGCTCTGGAGAGACAGCGGGTAACCTTTTCTCTTGGTTCATATCATACAGTATGCCTTTGTTGAGAGTCATGGATGTCCTAAACACTGAATAGAGACTTCCTTGATGGCTCCTGTGACATCAAACTGCTTCCTCATAACCATTCCCTCTTGCCATACTATTTCTGAGCTGAAGATCTGGAATCAGTTATGGATTACAAAATGTCAGCAAATGTCAGAGAAAGAAAGACAAAAGCACAATTCTAACGCATGAAAGCAGAGGATGAAATCTTGAAAACTTCCACATCTCCATTTATTTCTGTTGGGAGCGAGGTGGGGTCCATTTGCCTTCACTTGGCACCACATTTATCTTCATCGCCATTAGCTGAATAAAAGGTGACTATAGGGGAAGAATGATGGTCTTTGGAAAGGATTGATCTCCCCACAATAAAGCATTGGGGGCAAATGCTCTCAAAGAGTCCACTATGGATTCATCATAATGGGATGTGAGATGAAAGTTCCTTTGCATTTGTTTAGTTTTATACAGGAGAGATTGAAAAAAAAAATGGGGAATAACACTAACAGTAAATGAGATGACACTAAAGATTACATATCTCTATGATTAATTGTTGAATGTATGATTGGTCAGAAGGCATGATTTGACTTTTATTATTATTTTCTTTTGAAAGCATTCAAAATGCAGACTTATATTAATGCAATGCAATAATAATAACTGTTATGCTATAACATGTGTTGTATCAGAGACTTACTTGTCTCACAAAATTGTTTAATTGAATTTATTTTTTTTTCATTTGTATAGTGCAATCGTCATTGCCGCATTATGAAGGGTTCAATTAAATGTCGCTATTATTATTTTTTTTTATTAGATCATTGGGAAATCACTATAGAGGACATGACATTATTGAATGGTGATATCAGTAACTAATTCTTGTGTTATCTTTCCTTACCACCAGCCCATTGGTGATTGTTTCCTGCATTTTTAATAAAGGTATAAGCACACTACATGCTTTAAAGAAAAGAAAAAAAAATTGTTACTGTTTTTAAACAACTCGCAAAGGAACAGGCTAGCTGAGAAGCATGTTCTTACATATCACAAAGATTTTTGACGAACAAATTATAAACTGAATGCTGAAAGCCATTCTTGTGGAATTGTTTTTTAAATTGAAATCAGGTTTGGAGAACGTTTCTTCATTCTTCAACTCGTGTGAATCATTGCACTGTTTATATGCAAACAGAATTATGATTTAACAAAATGTGGTTGCAGGGACATACAAGCCTACAATCCTGCATTTCGATTCTGTTTTCTCGGCATAAGGAACCTCTGTATATTAAGGAATGTAGACCAAGCTTTAGGCTATACATGAGGTCCCTGGCTGCTATGCTGAGTACCCAAACCCATTCACAAAGTGTCCCAGGCAAAGATGCTGGCCAAAACACTGAGCAGACTGCCGTTAATCTTTTGATACCTGTTACACAGTGCTTTACCACTCCCTCTGTAGTTGGTTGTGAGCCATGATTTATCGTAGCATACAGGGGGGGCTGGGGGCCATTTGCCGGGCACAGGATTTATGATTTCTGAGACATCACAGCTCTGGCGTTATTCAACAGAGAGCACCAAGGCGCTGGAGTCCCACTGCTTGCTCTATACACTGAGAATTCTTGTGTCTTCTGTCCTTTCTTTGGTCAATTACCTGACAGACCTCAACTCAATAACCATCAGCTCATTGTAACATCACATCGCATGTTGTCTTCATCTTATATATGAATTAAAAATATATCTTTTTTTAATCACATTTTATCCGTACATATACAAGTATAGGGTATTGGACACATAGTCATATGAGATGTCCTGTTTTACTCACAGGAGGAAATTAGTGGGAATTGGCCTGACTAATGCTTTTAAATCGTGAGGATGGGCTTAGTGTGACCAGCAGGAGCTTAACGAGAAGCAATAGAGAGAAGGATGAAGGTGGCAGGCGGGGTCAGAGGGGCCTGCAGGTATAACACTGTCTGGAGGGATTAGCTCAGGTGATTGACAAGCTCTAATGCTCTCATTAGATCACTGAAAGTCCTGCACTGTGCAGTGATGCTGTTGTAATAACACATGCCTTGTAGTGATTGCTAAGCCATCTCTTAAAATTAATTCTCATGCATATTTTTACTTCCTCATACTATTATTAAGATACACAAAAGAAAGTATATATAAGTGACAATAAAATGTGTGGTTTTGAAAAAATCAGGGATTGTAAGGACAACTGATGACAACAGGTCATCTACAAATTTCTTTGCTGTCTATGATCTAAATCTACACTGACACTTCATTATTTTATTAAAGAGAAAGCAGAACTTTTCTTTTTTCCCATAATTTTTTTAAAATACTTTGAGCATATGTTAAAGCGGTATAGGCATAGAAAGATCATCCAGCATCACCGTGTTGTTTACAGTAACCTGCACATTGTGTCCATATGAGCAAATAATTTCATTCACTTGAAGACTGCATTGTAAACAACAGGTCTGAATTGGAGTTGAAAGGTGTAAGATGGGGCTATGGGGTGAAGGAGAGGGGTGCTAAGCACTGAGCAGCAATTAGACCGGCACCCTGTTTGAAACCTTCAACAAGGACCATCTTTTGTCCTTTTGTTTCCTAATCTTCCGCCTTTTCCAGACCTGATGAGCTTTTTGCCCTCAGGTATCCAGAGAGAGTTATTTATTATGCCCTCATCCTCAGTTTTAAGTACAGACGTGCACGCCCACTTTAAACGAGTTCCTAATGTTGAATGTATTGAAGCATCTGCCTTAGGCTTACCTGGCGCTAATTCTGGGCACTCTAGACCTCGCCCCTTTGTTATAGCCTTCAACAATTTTTATTGCTTTCTGAGGAAAAAAAATTTAAATGAGACTCAATGAAAAGAACTTCTATTGAAATGTATATACATAGTAATACCTTTAATGTAGCCTATTATGTCTCAGCTTCAGCTTTTCACACACTTATTCTTGGTTATTACTATTCACTTACAGGAGCACATTTTAGTACTATTCATTTATACAAGTGCATTAAGGTTTTACAACACTGTACCACAAATCGGTTATTAAAAAGAGACTTTGCTAATTAATGGACACACAGCAGGTTGGCTGTATTACCTGAACAATTATGATTAGTACCAATCATGAAATAAATACAGAAGATGGCACATATTCAAACAATGTTCACAACTTTCTTTTATTTAAAAAAAAAAATGGGAAACTGGTGTCTGCTATTAACTGTGCACACTCATTTTTATAAAAATGTCTAAATAGAACATAGCTGTTTTATTATTTAAGCGCTTTCAATGATTATGACATTTGCTGATTGAAAATATATTAAAATTAGTATCCAGAAAAAAAGTTGTCTATGATGAAAGGAGCATGTGCAAGACCTTTAAACTTCCTACCGTAATGGCCATAAGGGGAGGGAAGGCAAAAACTCACATGGCCTCACACTTAACAAAGCACTGAGAGTTTCTTTGGTGCAGTTCTCATAGCACGGAGCCTAAAACTAACACTAATAATAATAAAATAAAAAAGAGAAAGAAAGAAAATACATTTTCTTGGATCATATTTAGGTGCCATAGTCTGAGTGATTTTTAACTGAACTTAAATGTTTTATGTATCATTTTGTCTGCCTTTTATTTATCTAACTTTCCATCTATCTGTCTTTTATTTTTTTATTATGTCTATTACTATATTGTGAATATGACCATTAGACAAATACCAGTAAATAGAAAGCCAAATAATGTATATTGAAAATAATTTGTTCTCTGCATATATACATTTTCAGTAATTATTTTATATAATGAATGTTGTAATTTATATTTTACCTTTTTTTTAAAAAATCTGCTTCAGTAGCTGCTTTAGTTTAGTTCAGACCTCATTAGTCAAAGTTTTATTGTTAATTAAAAAGATATGTCCCTTTTTAAAGTAACAGGTAACTTTTTTTTGTTGTCGGTGTATAATAGGTGTTGTACGGTACTTGAAAGTGTAGCGACAGGAATGTAAGGAATTTGAAAGGCTCCGATTCATCCTGAAGCGACAGCGCTGAGGTCTTTAAAGTGAGAGCGCCCCTATTTGAGCAAAACTGTTAACACCAGAGACAAGTTTTAACTCGCTTTGTTTCTTAGCAAAATGTCATGCTAAACGTTTTAAAGAAGATATTTTAATACAATTCTGGCGAAGTAGAAACTAGAGACATGGATGTACTGTATTTAAGCTGTTTGGGGCAAATATCAGGTTATAGTTTGATGAGCTTTAATAACTGAGGAGGTGTTCAGTTATGCCTGCAAATAACACAGTTTTGTGAAAAATGTTTGTTTTGTGCCTGATAAAACAATGTTTGGTGAAGTTTTTTTTTTTTTTTTGTAAAAAGAGGCGAAGTTCTGCCTGGCAACTGAACTTTCCTCTCATTGGTGTAGGCTCATTTCTGTTTCCTCCTCTTTCTTAATGTGGGACAAAGCATTCCGGAGTTTTCAAACTTTTTTTATTTTTTTTTTAGAAATACTATATATTAATGCAATGCTATTTTATTATAAGTTATTTGTGCTTTCCATGTCAAATCTTGTTAATGTAAAGGTTCAATGAACTTTGAGTTAGTGAGCAGTGTGTCGCTTAATGAGACAGGGGACAATTACACCTAAAGATTTAGTCTGTTATACCGCCCCCTACCCATTTTTTTAACCAGAGCACATGTTCACACCACTAAACAGGCTTTTACCCCCATCATTTAGGAAAAAAGCCCCCTCGCTCCTCCTCCTCCTCCTCTGTTGCCTACCCCCAGTTTTTCACCCCCATCGACGTTCGCCACACCGAGTAAGAAAAAAAAAAAAGGACCTCCCATTTCCAGACTTGCAGCAAGAGGAAGGGCTGCAAAAAAAGTCATTTAAGAATTATCTTTTCTACGCTCAAGCAGACAGCCACTCTCTCTCGCTCTCTCGCTCTCTCTCTCTCTCTCACTCACACACACACACACACACACTCGCAGGCCGCTGCTGTCGCTTTGATCTTCCCTTAACAACAGTGCACGTCACTGGCTGCAGCGCACAGAAAGAGTTTTGTCAGGCGGAACGCGGCGCGAGACTTGTTCAGTGGCTTGCAAGCAGCAGAGACGGCAAGAGCAGCAGCATCAGCACAAACCCTCCGTCCCTGCCGGAAAAAAAAAAAAAAAACAAGACACTTCTTTTCTTTACCCCCTTTCCTCCGTGCCAAAGTCAAGCAAAGCCGAAGCCATGGAGCACCAGCTGTTCTGCTGCGAGGTGGATACCACAAGAAGAGCTTACCACGACGCCAACTTGTTGAACGACCGCGTTCTAAAGACAATGCTCAAAGCGGAGGAAAACTATCTGCCCTCGCCAAATTATTTCAAATGCGTGCAAAAAGAAATTGTACCCAGAATGAGGAAAATCGTCTCCACATGGATGCTAGAGGTTTGTATATAACCCGACGTTTGTTAACATTACACAACTTTGTCTCAAGATGATTGTCCCTTATGCTCTTTGGACCCGATCTCCTAATGCAGGCCCATTAGTAACAGGGATATTTTTCAATCTGTCTTCCTACTTATCATCATCTTTCTCTTTTACCATTTAAACGCTGGAAACATTGCCGAATGACATGGGGTTTTTTTTCTCTTTCTTTCTTCTTTTTATCTGCTTTAAGAAAGTCATATTCCGCAGACTTCAAGGGATACATTGTCGCTTCCTCTTAAACATCACCACGGAATTGTGTAGAATTCTTTCCACTTTGTTTGGTTCGTTTCGTTTGAACCCGAAGTTGGGTGAAATGCATTTTACTCGAATTTATTTCAATTTAATATCAATGTACACGTATGCAATCCCACTCGTGCCAGTAGCCTATTATGCGCCATCTTTGCTGTCGTGGGGAGAAGTTGTTTTAATATCTTAAAAATGCCGAAAACGCCCAAACATTGACATTTCTCACATATTGTGGTTTATCCTGAGATCTTTAAGTCATACGTATAAGACAGTGCCTGTTCCTGAAATGAGACTTGGTATTTACGCGTTAAAAGTTTTGTTTCATTTCGCCATGCCTCATGCACGACGTCCCTGAAGGTCGGAGTATAAATAAGATATTTACTTCGTTTCCGACGACAAGACCGTGAAATAAATATTCGGATTATGATCCCCATCGGTTATCTCGGATTTACATGTGCTTTATATGCGATTTTGTCCGCTAGAATAATTTATATTAATTTTTCAAATGTGTGCGGAGTGTAAATGCGGCATGCTCGGCATCATCGCGGACACCGTCTGAAATTAAATTAATTTCACTCGCTTTTCGTTGTCAAATTCAACATGTCTGAGTGGTGACCGATAGAATATACGTGGCGGAACATTTCAATGTAAGTTGCAAGCGCCGAAACAATTTTATTATATTTTTAAATATTTTTTGAAAAGATGACGAAGTAGAAAATTGCGCTCGCGAGCCTGGCGCCGGACGCCACCTTTGTGTATTAGGAAGCAACGACCACTAGCATCTACTGCTAACTTCAACTTATGCACTGTCAGTTTAAAGCCTTATGAACAGATCAATCGATTGAATAAATGCTTTGCATGATAATTTTATTAATAAGCATCATTTGAATGCGTTTTCTTTAACATGCATAGGCTGCTTCAAATCTAAATATTGCAATAAATGTTTTGTTGTTGTTGTTGTTGTTTTTTTTTTTTTCAAAATTAGGCCAAATGCATTGATATATTTATGTTTTTTCATTGTTTTTGATATAGCTCATTTTCTTGTTTCTTTAGCTTGTCTGTGCTTTGTTTATGCTTCAAGTCTTGTATTCACATATACTTTTTTTTAACCAGGTGTGCGAAGAACAGAAATGTGAAGAAGAGGTTTTCCCTTTGGCCATGAACTACTTGGACAGGTTTCTGTCTGTCGATCAGACTAAAAAGACGCGACTGCAGCTGCTGGCAGCCGCCTGCATGTTTTTGGCCTCCAAAATGAAGGAAACCGTGCCACTAACAGCTGAGAAGCTTTGCATATACACGGACAACTCCATCCGCCCGTGTGAACTATTGGTAATTACCTGTTAATGTCTTGTTAATTAGGTAATCCTAGGCGTCCGACAGTTTGGTAATGTTATGCAGATCGTGTTTGCAAGAGGAACACGTTATGCAATGCAAGCAGACATGAGTCATTTTTTATTTTGCTGCACAACATTTGTCTCTAAAACAAGCATTAAATCCAGGTAGTTTGTAATTGGCCTGAAATTGAGTAGCTTGAGTCAGAAGCAGATAAACACATTTAAGGAAGGACGCCACCTAGAGGTCAAATGATAGCAAGTTCTATGGAAAAACTAACACTTCTTTAAAAAACTTTTAAGGCCCTTTATATCAATCTGTGTGCTTTAATGTGTTTACAGCAAATGGAGCTACTTGTACTGAATAAGCTGAAGTGGGATCTAGCCTCAGTGACACCCCATGACTTCATTGAACATTTTCTCACCAAACTGCCCATTCATCAGAGCACCAAGCAGATCCTGCGCAAACACGCACAGACGTTTGTGGCTCTCTGTGCAACAGGTATGCACCTTTATACTTGGTTTTGATCAGTGTTTTCAAGTGACATGCAAGATTGTTCTTTGTTGCGAAATGCTTGCAAGAACCTAAAGGAAGTGTTTAGAGACATTCGTTCTGTTTTCCTTTTTCAATTTGCAATCAGAACGTGTTTTTTATTGGGGTGGAAAGAATTGCCCTAATTCCTCGTGCGGAGGTATTATAAACTGACGTGAGCGTCTGCGAGTGAGAGGAAGTCTGTTTCCTTTTGTGGTGATTGCTGTGTCTGCACCATGCCTCTGCAGAGGCCCAAGAGCTTCCCAGCAGAAGCCTGCTAATGCACAGTCTGTGAACATTTGACAAAAAAAAAAGAAGAAGCTATCTGGTGCTTCTCCGTGAAATGCATGAGATATACAACATGCTGTAGAGCTGAGTTCTGTCCTTTAAGCGAGTGGAACATGCATCTGCTTTTTGTGTATGGGTGTAACTCTTCCCCGAAAAGATCTTATTTTTGGTTTGTGACATGTGGAACCCCATCAGTCTCTATTGTTATGCAACCTATTGCATTCAGCTCATGGTCAGTTTATCGTCTGTCTGAAGTAGCCTTTAGTGTCTCAGGAAGGAATCTCTCTGCTGTAGCCCTTTCATTCTTTCTTTGTCCTTCTTTTGACATGGTGGGTATCACTGCAGCTCACACCCCTTTTATGTTTATGACCTCAATTTCTTTTGGGAAGTGGCCTGGGATAGCAGCCAGGAAGATTGTGCTAGGGTGGGTAGTGAGGAAGGGGGCTAGCCATGGTCATGAATAGATTTCGGTGATGGCTCCCGTGCCTTTATGTTCAATTTGTCTTAACAGTTGCCCTCTCGTCGCTGGGCTAGCAATGGTAGACTGCTACCTATGAGAGGGGCCGTTGTGTTGCACTGCTGCACTCTCCATGTGTGGGCAGAACCCATAGTGAGTGAGTGAGTGAGAGAGGGAGAGAGAGGGGAAAAGTCCCTACTTTGATTTATAATGTCTTCCCTCTCATGCAGGCAGTGTGGGAAGACAAGTTACCACTGAGCAAGCACTCACATTTCAGCCACTTTATGTAGAAGGAAGTCATTTTTTGGGCACGGGGATATAAAAGTCTATATGCTCTGGGTGTGTTGCACTTAAGATATTTTTGTATGCATGTGGTAATGGCTTTGTTTTACTTTGTTTAGTTTCTGTTTAGTGGTAACAGAGTTAGAATAGTGGTGGGAGTACTAGTCTAGGACCTACAGCAATGTGTTCCACCTCCCAAAAACCCCTAAATGCCTGGAGTCACAGTCTGGTGTCACCCCAAAATGTCACAGACTGTCCCCTGCCCTGCCACAACTGCCTTCATTGTGATTTAGTCATGCTATGCTCCATAATGAGCCCTCCCAGAAACCTCCCCCATCTGCAGATTTCCTCTTTTAGTTTCAGGAGGTTTACCCTGTTCCTATTTGATTCTTATCCCATGTTTGAATCAGATGCTCAGCCTGGTCAACTCCTAACAAAATGGCACAATTTCTGTGATCTGCAGATGTCAACTTCATTGCAAGCCCTCCCTCGATGATCGCAGCTGGAAGTGTTGTTGCAGCAGTGCAGGGACTCTACTTGAAGAGTGCAGACGTTTCCTTATCCTCCCAAAACCTTACCAACTATCTGTCTCAAGTTATCAGGAGTGACCCAGTAAGTCTCACACCTCACTGTTTTTTGTTTGTTTGTTTGTTTGTTTCTCTTCCAAATTATTTGTCTTAGTAGCAAGTTTCAAACTGATACTAAATGTTCTGGTTACTTCCACAGGACTGTCTTCGATCGTGCCAAGAGCAGATTGAATCTCTGCTGGAGTCCAGTCTGAGGCAGGCGCAGCAGCAAAGCATCTCCACAGAAAGCAAACGCGTGGAGGAGGACGCAGATCTTTCGTGCACTCCTACAGATGTCAGAGACATTAACATCTGAGAGTGCCGGCCTTCGTCTAGAGTCTTATTTTTTCATTGGGGTAATGGGCTTTGACCAGAGGCTTCATGGGACTAGAGGGCACAAAGCCCCTGCACCACCAGATCCCACACAAACACCTCAACCAATCGTAATCAGCCCCTTAGACTGCCCTCGCTGTTGACCCCTCAGTGGATCCCCCAGTGTCACTGGGCTGTTGCTGGCTAGGACCACCAGAAGAGGACAAGGGAAGGATAAAACCCCTGTCATCCCTTCAACATTGCTTATTTCTCTCTTTTATCGAACCCTCTTCACATAACTTGAGTCAAAAAAGACAAAAATGTATAGTTAATCTAGGATTTTTTTCAATTGCAACAGCTGCATATATTATTTATGTAGTTGATACTTGTCTAATGTAAAGACAAGCAAATAGTTTGGTAATTTTATTTCAAGCGTATCAATAACCATTATTTGAAAGAGAAGAGGCATTATTTTTGTTTATTTTTACCTCTTTCTTTTAGCTAGTATAATGTCACACATGCTAACAGTCACCCCAACCTTTTTTTTTTTTTTTTTTTTTGCAGTCTAGGCATGTGTATGTATCCCAGCTTGCTTATGCGTTTAGTCACTTTATTCTATTGTCTAGACTTTTAAAATCCCTAACATGTTTCTTTTTCCTTCAAAATGGCTTGTGTAACCCTAGTATATTTTATTAAGCATGTGTTATTCTATGTTATGATTTAGAGGCCTGTGGATTGCCAAAGCTAAGGCTTTAACTGAACACCAGACAGAACCATTTCCATTTTTCCTTTTTTTTTTTTTTTTTTCGTTTTGATTGTCCTCACTGCCATTGCCATCACTGGTTGTGACACAATAAGCTTCTCTCCAACCCGCTTCCTATGTTACATTTGCAGTGCAATCCACAGTCTACTTTCTGTTTAGATTTATGTATTTTAATCTAATACCATTCCATTTTTTTTTTTTAAAAAGCACTTTTAGTCTGTCTTGTAAGACTGACTTATGGAAAAAAAATCCACATTTGTAAAACAAAACTGAAAAAAAAAAAAAACATGGAATGGAGTAGGATTTGAGGACAGGTTTATTTCCTGTCTGCAGCACGGAGCAGGTCTCTTTATGGTGTTAGAGGTTAGAGAGAAATGGAGAGTTGGAAAAGAAATGGATTCTCAGAATAGGAAAGGAGCATTACAGCAACCGTCACTATCCTCCTAGTTGAGCTGGACGCTGGAGAACATTGAGGAGCAATCTCGGTGAGAGTGACCCACACAAGCCTGCCACCATTCAGCTCCAGGCGCATTGATGCTTTTTAAACACTAAAGTTAAAAAATAGCTATAACAAAGATTGAGAACTATTTATTTTGTTCTATCTATTCCCCCTCATTTAAGGCCAGTATGGAACGCGACCACAGGATGCCAGAGTTTTGAAGTGTGCTCAATGCACGACTGTTTGCTACCTTGTGTGAATTTTTTATTTTAATTTTTTTAATATTTTTTTTGGACGATCACAGAAGCGCCATAGTTGTTCTGAGCTGGATGAGAAAAGAAAAAAAAAACACAGAATTACAAGAGAATCTAAAGTGCTGTGGCCTCTAGAAGATTTTTGCACAAACCCCAAGATTTAATGTCCCCTCTCAACTCAACAGGGACGAAGATGGATGTTAAGAGGTGGCAGAGTGAGACGTTAAGAGTTGACGCCTGGACATCAGAAAGTAACTGCAGAATTAAACTAAGGTGTTTGTACAATGAGAAAGGAAGAGAACATGGGAGCACACACTCCTCATATTTAGCTGCTATGGTGGGATTTCCGGCAAGTATGAAACTTTGAATGAAAAAAAAAAAAATGAAAAAAAAAGAAAAAAAAGGAAGACATGCTTTGTTCTCTTGTCTTGTTTTGCTGCTATTTTTGGTTTTGTCTATGTGTAATGTCAATATACTGCCATAGGTTTTTAATTTTCTCATAGAAAATTATGATATTGACATCTGTTTCTTTTGGTAGTATTTTATGTGATCAGTTTTTATTAATGTGATTTCTGCGCTATTCCAAAAAGAGGAAAAAAATGAAAAAATAGACAAATGTTCCTGTTTTACCCACAATACCTCAACCAGTCATGATTTAGTAATAATTATTTTTTTCCTCAGTTCTGTCTTTTGTTTTACTTTGTTATTCAGTGTAATTTACACATTACATTCTCCTTCTGGGTCCTGATATGAGCAAATAAATAAAGGCATAAATAAAAGAGAGAAAGGTAGAGAGAGAGAGAGCACATTAAATGAAATTGGTGCCATAAACAGCGTGATTATATAACTCGTTTGAGTTTTTAACTGTTTCATTAAAAGAGACTTTATGCCCCCATCTTTAGGCCCCTTATGGCCTGATCTAAATGTATTTATGAAGCTTTTGTTCAAATTGAAAGCAGATATGAATTTGTGAATTTTACAAAGCCATAGTATTGTAGTAATTTAACATGGCTCCCATGTCAGAAGCTAAATATGTTGCTTTGAACACAGGAAGCTTGGCATGTTAACATCACATGTGTCAATATCACAATAAACGGCATGTAGATGCAACAACCAGCAGTAGTTCTTTCCTTTGTCATATTGCATTCATGGGACATTTACAAATTTGGGAAAATGCTTTTAATTTAAACATCAGGAATTGACCCTTGATCCCCCTTTCCTAATCCTTTTCCATTTTAGCCATAGACATGGTGCTGCTAAGTGTTCTTCATCATGACTGGAGATAGTACTTCTATATAAAGAGGTACAGCTTGGAATTATAGGGTGAGCTGCTGGCTAACCCAGGACCCAGGGGGACAAGACCGCACATCCTCTGTATAGTATCAGGAATGTTTGTTACCTCAAGACAAAAAAAAAAAAAGTCTAATCAGCTGCATATTTCACCAGGAAAGACATATAGGTTTTTAAACAAAAAAATGTAAAATAAAAGACAAACTGGTGTGGAGGTTTTCACCCATGTTTTCTTTTGAATGTGTAAGGAGACACAGTGACTCGGACAATGACAGAGAAGTCATTGCGTTCTCTTTTCCCCAAACCCCAAAAAGCTTGGTTTTGTGTATTGTAAATGAGAGCACTTGCTCTTTGTTAGATTTCTTTTTTAGTCTTGAATGGTGTTAATCAATAAACACTCTCGTAGATGTGGTGATGACCCAGAAATAAAATGTCACTTCATGTGTTTTCTTTCTTCCTTTGCTGGTCCAAAATGCACAATCTTTTTCTTGCTGACCCATTCTAGACATTATGTTAGCTAGAATTAAAGTTGAGCTTCAAAACCGATTGTCGCACCTTGTCTGATTTCCTCTTTGTAACAGCAGCTAGGAATTGCTTTTAATTCCTGTTTAGGGTTTGGGGAGGGGGTGCAGTTATTGGCAAAATAATCAACAGTGAGATGGTGTGAAAGTTAATTCCTTTAATCCTGCAGCAAATTTACTTTTAACCAATACGAATAATGTTTAATGTTAAAGAACGTCCATGAACGGAGTTCCAGCCAAGTACTTTTAAATTAAAGTCGTGATAAAGGTTTGTTCACTCTGTTACTAGACTTTTTTTTTTTCTTTCTGTTGATGATAATAAAAAAAAACACAGCTTGCCATGTTACCCAAGAAACTGCGAAGGCTACTGTGTCACAAAAACATAGTTACAACTTTACCTCATAAATGTTAAACAAACTCCTGACCAATTAAAGTCAAGAATTCAACAACGCTGTGGAATAAATATTTTATATGTTTTTGAGCTAGTAAAATTTATGGGATCTTCAGGTGAAAGTTTTATGTAACTTACACTTGAATATCTCTCTGTCGGAAAAGGGTTACAAATAAATCCATGAACATAAAAAAAAAAAAAAAAAAAAAGTTTTTTGTTATGGGTGCAAGGCTATAAAATGATAAACTGAAGTTTAACCAATCATTTTATATCATGATTTATGACCAGTCCACAGTGCATTGGCCGCTCAGTGGTAGGCTTCTTAACTGCTATACAGAAGGCTGAGGTTTAATTCCCATACAATGCCCAAACCCAGCCACTGAACGCAGTGAGATTCTTGCTATTAAACCATGTGTTCTTGTACACAACTGAAAACATTGTGAGTGTATTTTCTCACATATTTGCTTATATATTATGCATGTTACTGCAGGATTCCAGCAGGGGGCACATGGGGAATCCAGTCAGACATTTTTGCATGAAGTAAACTTGAGGAGCTTAGATTCCATGTTGACATTTAAGAAAGTACTTATTTCCCACCAACTGTGTTGACATGCATATGTGCAGCAGTACAGATACGTCATACAGGTGGGGGTAACTAAGGACCTTGTCACACTAGTCAAAATTTCCCACTATTTTTACCAAACCTGCATTGCCCCTTTGAGGTCATCTTTCTTTCATTTCTAAAAACATGCACAGGCTACATACCAAACAAACAAAGGATAAGCTCATCATATGTATACGCGTAGTTAAAAGCAAGTATATTTCCGTCTTTGGTGCCAGTCCCAAGCCCGGATGGAATGGGAGGGTTGCATCATGAAAGATGCATGGTGTAAAACCCACGCCAAGTTGCGGATTGAATAGTTCGTTGTGTCAGCCGATTGATGGGAGCACCCGAAAGAACAATTATGATATATGATGGGATATACGGAGGACCTGGAGCTTAACCGGGAGACTTAGGGCACGAGGCGCTGTACACCTTGGACTGGGTGCCAATACATCACAGGGCACACACACACACACACTCATTCACCTACTACGGACAATTACGAAACGTCAATTAGCCTAATCTGAATGTCTTTGGACTGTGGGAGGAAACCGGAGTACCTGGAGGAAACCCACCAACCACGGGGAGAACATGCAAACTCCATGCGCACAGACCCTTCTAGCTGCTAAGAAGTAAGTTAATAAATCCCACACATGTACATGGAGAAGTGCTCAGATATTTGTGCAGTCAGTCATACAGACTTTGTTTAGATTTACAGGAAAACAAATCATAGGTGAACAACTCTGACTATTTCACACACTCACCTCACCGACTAAGATCTGTGATAATGCTGTGTGTTTGGCACTTGGCATCCTTGTGTTTTCGGTTTTCACAGGAGGGAGCAAAATTTCTTCCCACACTCTAGCAAAGGCGTAGCGAAAGGCTAGTCCGAACGTGTGACTTCCACAGCACGAGCACGAGCGACTGTGCAGCTTCCAGCCTGGCGCCTGCAAATTTAACTTCAACCTGAGCCGTCACAACAAAGCATCCATCTTCAGTTGATGTGGTTTACCTGTGCTGAGATGCCAAAAAAAAAAAAAAAAAAGATCCCATGTGATTTTTGAGCAGCTCTGCTCTGATCCATCTGAGACCTATTCCAAAGAGCAAACAATAGACAGAGTATGATTAGTGGTTTCCATGGACTTGGATTGAAATGTCAAATTTGTTGGAGAATTTTATGGAGCAGGATTTCCTATGGTGGTTTTAAGAACGTTTCTTTACCTGTGCCAAATCTGCTCCATGGTGAGTTATGACTTAATAAATAAAGAGTTTAATCTCACACTGTGCACTTCCTAATAATACAATACAACAGTGCGAATGATTTCATAGTGCATTGTGTAATGGTCAGTTATTTATAGGTTAGATTTTTAAAATATATGACAAGGTATATAGAGTAAGTAGTTTGACCTGCAATTGGCAATGTGTTCACAGGAAAAATCCTTGCAGGTTAACATATGATGTACTTAAAATATAATAATATATACTATTACTATTATTATTATTCTGCTCATTGGTCTATTTTCATGTCTGTTAACAGTTTTCTATGTTACCCTCAATGCCAGTCAAAAAGTCAGAAAGGTCTCCTCAACCCCAAGTTCGGCATGTGACAACATGTCAATATGGAGAATAACGATATCAACAGTAAACAAAACATATTTTGACCATTTTAACTAAATTCATAGGATATAAACTATAATCCAGTCCATATGCATTTGGATAAAATTTAGATTTTTGTATTTTCGCCTCTACACCACCACAAAGAATTTGAAATGAAGCAATCAAGAAGTGATTAATGTGTAGGCTTTCAGATTTAATTCAACACCGCATTCAGTTCCTGCATGTTTTTCGGTCTTTCAGCCTTCAGTTTAGATTTCAGTAAGTGAAAAGCATGCTCAGTTGGGTTAAGGTCCTTAATGAACATTCAGTTTCTTTGTTTTAAGACATAGCCTTTGTCTTACATAGCCTTTTAAATTCTTCATTATTCATCTGTAGTATGAAGCACTATATTATCAGTACTGCAACATTTGACATACTCTGAGTACAGTACACTTTAAAGTTCATCCTGCTGCTTCTATCAGCAGTCATATTATTAATTAGTGACCCACTTCTATACTTCCAACTTTTGCCATACATAACCATGACATAACACTGCCTCCGTCTATTTTACACATGATGCGTTAAGCTTTGAACATGAGCCCTTCATTTCCTTCTCCATACCCTCATAGTGATAAAAGTTTATCTTGCATCTACTTTGAACAGGCTCTTTTTTTTGGAGAAAGATTTTCTAGCAATGTCTAATCTGTTTTTATCACCAGTGGTTTGAATCTTAAGGCAAACCCTCTGTATTTACACTTACATCTCTTAATTGGAAACTTTGACAACAGTACACCTACCTCATCCAGAATGTTAAAAACTGATTCTGCTAGACTCAGGAAGAAATTTTTGTCAACCAATAAAAGACTTCTGCGGCTTACACATTACAGCCTCAGGATCGTTTCTCAGTACACTGAACCACAAAGTCTAGTTCATTTTTATCAGTGAGAACGCAATCGTTCCAGATTCAGGAAACTTGCCCGAGTCTGCTTGGAGAGGCGCTGGTGGTCTCCAAAATCTTAAAACAAATCTCATCCTCTGACATTCACAGCCATAGCTGATACAGTAAGAAGGCATGCGAGAGCATTGCTCTTGACTTTTTTTTTTTTCAGTAATTGTAGTATTAGTTATTACAGTACATTTAGTTATTAGTTTTATTAGTCAATTAGTTATTACATCATAATATTATATGATAATATTATTACATTAAGGCATTTAGCAGACTATCTCATCCAGAGACTTACAAAAAAAAGTGCTTTGGAGTTTACATCACTGGATAGATACTTACACTGGGTTATTAGGTTACTAACTAAGTGCCATTTTTTGGGGGGGTGGGTTTGGCTTAGTCCAAGTATAGAGACATCTAGAAGTTCGTACCACCACCAAGGTGCCAGAACAGAAAAGAGTCTGGATGAATGTCGTCCTCGATCCCTGAGAGATGGTGGGGTGAAGCAAGCAGTGCTGGAATATCAGAGGGACCGTGGTGCAGTGCGTGGTGTGATTAGAGCAGAGAGGTAAGTTTGTGCTGGGCCATTTTTAGCTTTGTAGGCAAGCATCAGGGTTTTGAATTTGATGCGGGCAGCTACAAGAAGCCAGTGCAGGGAGTGGAGGAGTGGGGTGATGTGGGAGAACTTGGGAAGGTTGAAAACGAGGCGTGCTGCTGCATTCTGGATCAGTCGCAGAGGATGAATCGTGGACAGAGGCAGACCTGCTAGGAGTGAGTTGCAGTAGTCCAGTCCCTTGTGAAAATTATTAAGTTATTTCCACAAGGGACTGGATTACTGTATGAGTGAGGAGCCAGGAGTGAGGTGCTTGTTCAGTCTTAACAAGCACCTGAGTAGGCAGTGAAGAAAGAAATGGGCAGATTCTTCTAATGTTGTTATAGTAATTATTATTAGTAGTAATATAAAAAGCCTTTATTACTCACATACACATTACAGCATAGTAAAATTATTTATTTGTATACCCCAGCTTGTTAAGAACCTGCCCAGACAGTAAACAACGCTGATCCGGATCCTCTGCCAGTTGTGGAGTTTTCTGCTATGTGGGTGGGGTCAGAGCACAGGGTAAGCCATGATACAGCACCCCTGGAGAAAACAACAGCCCAACAAAGGCATCTTCATAGAGGTGGGGTTTGAACTGCTGACCTTGTGAGCAGTAACCCAGAACTTTAACCCGCTGAGCTACTAATGCCCCTCGACTTCTAAATGGCCAAACAAAACCCATGCTGTCACTTTCAACTGTAATTAAACTACATTGCATTCTGAAACATTGTGCCCAACATCTCCATCACTTTTATGTTAAATTTCCCATTTATACAACATTAAATGTAGCTGGGAAAAAGTGAGAAAAGGTGACGCTGCTCTTTTGTTGTTAGGAGCAAACAATGAAAGCTCCCAAATATTTAAATATAAGCATATAAAATGTATTTAAGGGTCAAGTTATTCTTTAACTATATGTTAATAAGAAACTATTGAAAGCTGAAAAAAATGGACCAACTTCACACACCTGCCGAATTAAGTGACAGGACCTTTCTTGATGTGCTGTGAATAAGAAATGCACATTTTATCATCCACATCATGAAGTACGCAGGCAACGAGTGGCTTATTGCTGAGATTGGAGCATATGCGCTTGTCTATGTGTGTGCGCGTGTGAGGGTGGGGGGTATGAGGCACCGAGGAGGGGAAAAAAAGGAGATACTATGCCACCATTCAGCCAGGGGCCTTTTTTTCTGGAGTGCCCGCCGGTTGCATTTGTCACGTCCTCCTTTCATGTCACCACTCGCCACCTGCTCCTGAAATTCCTGAACATTTTCTGAAACCTTCCAGCGTCCTTCTTCATTTGCTCGGCCTTGCTCCCTCTCGCTGGCCCCAGCCACTCTGCTCGGCCAGCTGAAAGAAACCAAAGAAACATCGCTCCTCAAGCTTTCTTTTAGCCTTCGTTTACCAGCCCCCCTCCCCATCCCCATGTTCTACTGTGCTGCATTTGCAATGAATCAGACACACAGAAACTTCTAGTACAGATCCATACATAATCATTAATCTGACTATCCTTATGAAAATGGCCAGCTTTAAGTGTATAAACAAGCATCTGATATTGCAGAATAAAAAACTTAATTTCTATGAAATAACCACCGACACACTGTGCCTCAATACCTCTGGATTCTTAAAGAACATCTGTAAACAGACTGCCATCACATAAATCTCTATATTCCACACACAAATGTAGGTCACACTGGAGCAAGCGTTGCCGTGTTGTGATTGGAGGCCTTTAGGGAAGAGTGTGGTTTTATCTGTCATTGCTCTGAAGGTGCCGCCATCGGGCCCCGTGTTCACCTGCTGCTGCACAGAGCGCAGAGCAGCTGCCACTTCCAGCACCACCCTCTCATTCTCTGCCAACCCGGCTGAATTCAGAGCTGCACCTCCATCTCAAAGCGCCAGCAGAGTAGAACAAAACAAAACAAAACAAAAACGGCAGTGCATTGCCCAGCCCCTGCCCTCTTGCGCTGGCCCCAGCATGGCATTGTTGCAGCCGAACGCTATCTGTCAGCAGACTTTTGCTGACCACCCGCAAAACGGCATTGAGAGACCCAGCGGAGGAATTTCATGGGGCCCGGGGTTGGTTAACCAAAACTAACAAAAGGTAACCGGGATTTGGGCCAAGAGCAGGTGTAAGCATTCGCATGATAAAAATCACACTCGTTCTCTGGGGGGAAGGAGGTAACTAATGATCCAGTGTGGCGGCACTTCTACTGAAATCCAAGGCACCTTTGAAGCTTTTACGCCAGAGCTGTTTAACAAAGGACGAGAAGAGAAGGCAAATTCTCAGAGAAAAAAAATGAATAATTCCTGAGCATACACGGTTCAGTCTCTCATTGCAAAACCTCAACGAGCACGAGACTATTCGAAAACTGGTTCGGGTGATGCACAAAGGATTAACTGCACAAAGGATATCTTGTAATGGTGTCTGTGAAGAGATGATTATTTAGTGTTTTTGGAAGGAGTCTCAAGTGTTAGTGTCAAAGAGAGAAATAAAGCAGTAACCAATTTTTTCGTTTATAGATAGACAGATTTTCAGGAGTTTCTGATTTTGCTTTTTTCTGTAAAAACCTATATATTTATTTATTCATTCATTTTTGTTGATTAGAGAGGTTCACAATCTAATCGATACCAGGAGCTTATTTGTTTCACGAGCATTCCAGGACTTTAAAGGAGTCAATAAATGAAAAAATGTATAAGACATTATAAATAATATTGCAATAAATACAATATCGTGTTATTAAATTGATGTTTAGCCGGAATAAAAACACTTGCATGTTCATATCATTACCAAGCCATCGATAATAATTTCCTCATAAAAACACATCCTTGTATTTTATTCCTTTCTTAAATAATTATTACATTATAATATTATGAAGCTTCTTGCTTAATGTAGTGACACATTTAAAAACAGACATTCTTACCTTATATTCATTTTTAGATATCCCACCTGTGAGTGTATCTATATTTTTTTTATTTGTCTGTTAATAAATAATGACAGTAAGACACTTCAAATGGTTACAGACATTTCTGTGTAATTATATTAAATATATACATTGAATGAAATTATGTATATTAAGAGACCGATTCAGCAAGCAAGAGAAATTTGATTTTGGTTTTGATTTTCTCCACTAGATGGAGACATGCATCCATCAGATGTCAGCTGTGTCTTTTCCCAACTTCACCACCAGATGGTGTGCTCTCTCTCTCTCTCTCTCTCTCTCACGAAGGTCAGAAAATTCATCCAGAAAGCCAAAGTCAACCAGTAACTGATCACAGATCAGCACATGCTCACCTTCTTAAAATTACTCATTCAAGATCCTAAGACTCATCTTCTGACTCATTTCCTGGTATGTTTACCGTATAAGATGACTGAGAAGCACTGACCTTTAAACCCACAACATGAATTTACCAAAAACATCCCCACACTTCACTTCACAAACCTAGATTCTGCATATATAGCATGACTGCACCATGTGCACCGTCGCTTCTCTTTTCGGCTTGCTGTGAGCTGAAGATCCACATCGCAGGAGGACACCTCAGAGTGGAGTTTGCCTCTGTAGAGGTTCAGAATGACATTCCTTCCGATCCAGACACATACTCACGAAAGTCTGCAGATACGTTGAGTAAAGAACACACCTATGCCATGGAGAAATGTTTTAATTGTGGAAATATTCTATACTGTTCCAATTCATATAATGTTATTAGAATATGAAATATTCCATTACCTAGGCTAAAAACACAATTTAACTCAAACTCATGAATAGACTGAATTATGTACCGACCATGAAAAATGGAAAACCTGAATCCCTGAGAGTACTTACTTTAATTAGTCATAGACTGATTCTACTAGCCTGATGATTTGTCTGGTGATACAAGATGTTGTTTTTAGAAAAAGTCTCTAAAGATCTCTTTAATCTGTCGTGGTTCCCTAGTTACACATAATGACATTTTTAGTCTGACTAGCTTCAGACATTTTTCTTTGGTGAAGAGCTGAAATGTTTGGTGAGTGTGTTGCATTAATATGAGTGCTACAATATATATGAACAGTCTCTGTGCTGTATTTTGCTGTCACTGATTCCACAAAGGTTGAGATGTGTGTAAATGTTTGCATAAAACAAACCAAAAGGAATATTCCACTACATTTACAAAAGCAACATTGAATATAAACATACTATTTAACAAAGCCAAAATCTGGAGCAAAATGATGAAAGATGAGAATTAGAAGTAAAAAAGTTTCGAGCTAAAAGTGACATGAAACAGAGGGGAAAAAACACATGATCTAGAGAAACTAATCAGAGCATCTGTGACTCTCAGGCAAAAATTTATAACATGTATATAAAATGCAATTTATAAATTGTGTATTAAATAAAGCTGAACTAATTGAAAATGACATAATGGCATCAATTAGTAGGTCTTCTTAAGTGAACATTTCCTCAAGTAACAAGTAGCCGTTCAGGCTCAGATATAACCGATTATGTGCCAATCGATAATCACATTCTGTGCTGTATTCCTGCCCTTAACCGAGCAGGATGTGTAAAGTTTGTGTTTCAGAGGAAGTACATGCATGTTGACTTCATTGGACCTGTAACCTTGTGCATTTTTTTTTAAAGAAAAAAATTAAAAGGTATTTAATTGTCCATGTTTTATTACATACATATAATTGGATTTTCATTACAATATTTTTTTCTTTCTGTATGTTGTCAATTAAAATAATTTGAAAAAAAAAATTATAATTGACAACATACAGAAAGAAACAATGATTGTAATGAAAATCCAATTATTTGTATGTAATAAAACATGGACTATTATATAACTTTTTCATAATTTCACAATTGGCCAAAATCAGTACAGCATGTCACACCAAAGAAATTGGTATCAAAATGTTTTTACCATTACATTTTCACCCTGTATATGCAAAAACAGTGCAGATATATGAGCTGCTTTTCCAACACACCCAGGTGATTTGTCCACCCTTGTACATCATAAATAAAGAAAGAAGAAAGGAAAGCTCTACCTGTCTAAATTTGGCCCTCACTCGTTCCATGTGTTCCTGGAGGTTTTCATACTCAGGTTCTTCATACGGAAATGTCCGGATCATCGCATCCAATGCCTCTACAGCTTTCAGTCGCTTCCTGGGAAAACAATTGGACTTGGAATGTCCTTATGTCCTTAATGAAGGTGAAGAAAATTCCTTGGAAATCCCAAATGGCTTACCTTGCTTTAACATCTTCATTGTTTTGTAGAAGACATTTCCATGTGAGTGCAAAGCCATGATAAAAAGAAACCTAAAATGACAAACATCAGGTCAAATAAATGGCGAAAATGGAAACGTTCTAGTTATGTGTTGTGCTGTGTGGTGTAATGATGCGTACCTCAGCTGAAAATTTGGCACCGTGAAGCATGCCATGGTTTCTGCCCTCCAACAATCCCTCTTGTGTTCCTTCTTCAAATCCTTTAGAGTATCCATCTACATGGAATCTGGTAATATAATTGAAATGTTATCAGAATCATAAACACAGATTCTTACTGATGTCGCAAAAAAAATATTAAGTTTTGTGCAAGCTTTCAATTATACAATAATTACTGATTTATTAATTAGTAGTGCAGCTTGGTGGTGCAGTGTGTAGCGCTGCCACCTCAAAATTGCAGAGATACTAGTTCAGTGCTGAGCTCAAAGCTCTTCAGAATTTGCAAATACCATCTGGGTTTCCTCTCATCTCCAAAAATATATTACAATAGCCCCAGGTGTGAATGAGCATGTAAATGTGGGTGTACATGCATGATGGACCGGTGTCCCATGCAAGGTCCTGCTGAACACTCTGAACAGGCTCCAGTTCAAGAATAATAAGCTAAATCAAAATGGTATCTTCTACTTCATTTAGCTAGACTGATGACAAACAGCGGTGAGTCAGTTTTGAATGAATGAGTAAAAGCATTTTTTCAGGCTTGCACGACATGAAGATTTATGAGAAAATTTCAAATATTTGGTTACGGTCATAATGAAAACAAATTTTATTTATTATAAGGGTAGAGAATAATCATAATGCACCTTTCCTGACACATGGAATTTACTTCAGTCAAGTATGGAGTGTTTATCACAGTCTATGGTTAGGGGCTAATTTGATTCAGGTGTTTCATTCAGATCAGGTTTATCAAATAACCTTTTAAACTACAACAGTAAATTATAGAAATATTTCGCCCGAACATATCGAGATTTTAACCGCTTATTTTTAGATTGATTTGACTACACAACTGGCTAAGCTAAAATATGAGGCAAGTCATGATAAAAGCGAAAGTCTACTAATTAAATTGTCTTGAAGAAGCTTCGAGAAAAAAAATGAGCAGCAAAACACAATTAGCTCGCTAGCTCGTTACCTAAAATGCATTATTGCTTGTTTTTACCTGTCGTCTGCCATTATAATTGAGTCGAACAAGTCGTCTGTAACGTTAGGCAAAAAACCCGCCATTGTACTAAATTAAATCAGTATTTGTGCTGAAATGTTAATTAGAAACTACATATATAACTACGCAAACTACTGCCTTCCTGAGAGACTCCTTCCACGTCGTTCAGACTTACAACAGTTAATGATTATCGCCACCTGCTGGACTGGAGCGAATAAATTGACCATTACCCTGTTTAAAATTTAAACAGAAGTTCTGATTTAAGTCAATATTAAAGCTTAAATAAACAGTAAAATTAGATGTAGTATTTTATATAGTTGTACATGCATATTGTAGTGTTTTTACATTTTGGAGTTAATACTGATATTTCTTTTTCTTCATAAAATACAACGGAAATTAAAAAAAAAAGATGAGAAGCATAAATATAATATTTTATATTTTATTATTCAGTTAGCAATACATTTGTTCAGTTAGCAATTCATTTGACTGTGTGAATAAATAATCTACCATATTAACTTCAGTTGTTACCATGTTATTTTATTTCTCAAGATGAACTGTTATAAATAAATAAATAAATAAATAAATAAATAAATGTATTTATTTGTTTTGGGAAAGTGAGGGGCTCTTTGACATAATTTCTGTAATAAGCACTCATTTTTTTGCTAAATTTTAGTACAATAAAAGCACTGAATGAATTAGTGCAGTAAATGTGTCTATTAAAAGTTAATTAGTTTTATTTAAACAAAGCTAGGTTATATAAATTCAGTAACAATAACAGTGACACCGGAATCTTCAGGAACTCAGAACATTCAAATTGACTTGCAATATAATCATCTTAAAACCTTATGATTCACCTCTTTATTTCTATCGCCAAAGAATCAATCCTTTTTGACATTTCATACGTACTTGTCTTGTTTGTATACTTGTAAATAAGTTAGTGTGATTTTATATTACCTTTGTGTATCATGTAAAAATGTGTATCATGAAGGTTTAAGCAACTTATAAATTAAGTATTAAGCAGTGGGATTGCAGTAGTAGTTAGGTATTACACTCCATCAAAAACAATATTTTTTTTTTTTAATTGTCACGTACACAACTATACACAGTATGATATGCAGTGAAATGCTTAAATGATTATTCGTACCCAAAAAATAAATGATAAGATAGAATAATATAGAGATAGAATAAGATTGCACTAAGAAATAATTTTATTAATAATAAAATACAATTAAAATAGAAATATATAAAATGTCTAAATTATACTTAAAAAAGGGTATAAGAGAGTATGAGAGGTTAAAGATTCTGTAACTATTTTTATGATATTTATTAAGCTCCCAAAATGTTTAATATCCTAATTGTTATCATGCAGAATGCCACAGTATCAAGTTCATTCATTCATTCATTGTCCAGCATTCTTGAAATGCATGCAAAGGTAGTTAGACTACATCGCCACTAGATGGAGACATAACATCATCAAATACCGTAAAATATTTCCCAGTTTATTATATATTCATATTCAGATCGATCAGTGTAACTCATTATTATGTAAGTTGTAATAGATAGATAGATAGATAGATATCAAGTCATGATACATATATAAGATATAATCCAGAATACATAATTACATAATTATTAAATTCTGTACTGTGCATATATATATATACATATATGTGTGATTTATGTGGTATTTTACATATTCTGCTAATAATGAAATTTAGAATTATTATCTAAACATTTTAAGCTCTCTGAAGGCAACCTGTTTTGCTAAATTTTAGATAAAAGACTTAAACCATGTTATTCTGGCTCTTGTTGTAAGAAACCAATTGTAGAATGTTACTTAAGCTAACACAGTAATAATAAATTGCTTTGCTGAGTCCACTATTTTCATACAATCTTTAGCATATTTTGATGATTTGATTATTTGTGTCCTCAAAATGGGATTTGCTTCTTGGTGTGTCATTAAAAATAAAAGGAAAGACATAAATCAATGTTTTTAATAAGCCATGGTTTTAAGGATATAATAGAAATAATTTTATTTTCTAAAGATTCATTTCTAAAGATCTGTAATCGAAACTTTTTAATTTTACAAATGCCTCATACATTGCAAAAATCTTAGCATGTGGCAATTCATTTATCATGTCTTATTTGTGTGAAATGAGAAAGAATTTTATGCATATATCTGGACATATTTATTTATTTCAGTACTCTTTGTATTTCATTGGTAAACAATTTACTTTCTATCTAAAGACAAACATTTATAATAAATAATATAATAAGCTTTTATGCAAACATTTATAATAAATAACCATGAAGCTTGATATGAAAAAATAAAACTATAAATACAAACTTATATTTGTTTTCAAAAATAATTAGTTAATAAAGAGAAATGTCAATTGATTTTATTGACTAAGGTAATGAATTGCTGAGATATGCAAAGAGAGTGTGTTGGGGTAGTTTGTTTTATTAATGCCAAGAAAGAATCGACAATGTAAAAATGTTTTTTTTTTTTACTTATATTCCCAATATGCATAAATATATCTCAAGTCATGATATAAGATATAATCCAGAATACATAATTACATAATTATTAAATTCTGTACTGTGCATGTGATTGTGCTGCTTCATAGCTAACAGCTTTTGCCTTTAAAGGTCATACTGGCATCAGTATTGTATCACAAATGACAGTCACCCAAATTACTACTGCAAATGGTTTGAAAAATTTAATAACAGAATATAAAAGAAAAAGATTCTCCTAGTGTCAAATTACATATCTCTTTCTTTAATAAATTATGCAACACTTTTCAGAGTACTTGAAATTGTTTATAAATCCACTGATAAACTGCATAGATTCACAATGCAGTACCGCATATTTTATTATGAATAAAGTAATATAACACTGTATGTTGGAAGATTTTTGATTTCATCATTAATCCATACATAGTTGTATGTGCTGTTTTTATTTATGGTATCTTTTGTCCAAAATGACTAATTAACAGTGCACCTGTCTTAGACTTTTTTAAACAGTATTGTATACACATACACAATTTATAAGATTTTAGATTTAGTAATGAAGTAATTAAGTAATTTACCAAAACGTACAATACGCTTTTCAAATAAGAATCATTTAAGTTGCATAATAAAGCCAGACATTCTTAGAAATAAGCATACTGGAATCTAACAAAAGTAGTCCGTAAGGTTTAATCTATGATAAATAAAACAAATATAAAATACAGCTTATAAGCATTAAAATGTATATACAAACACAAAGTAAATTTAAAAAATGCACTACATGATACAGGGACTAGACATACCAGTGAATGTTATCTTCAGAAATAAATAACCTAATAAGCTGCTCGCACTTTTCATTCAGCCTCAACATATATCATTTGGAGTGACCTACTATTTGAAGTAGTAGTGAGATACTACTTTGAAGCATATTCTGTGTAATCCACCCATGCAACCAGAGGTTAAGAATGATTTTTTGGGGAAACCTTATCCTCCTCTTATCCCAAGTCTGTAAATGCTGTCTGTTCATCCAGGCTCTGCTTTTAGACCAGGCTGGTCCCGTTCAGCCTCTTGCCTCTGCATAAGAGATTGAACTGAGTCACATCTTTGGAAACTTTAAACTCTGCTCATCTTTTGTTGAAACTTGGGCTTTGAATGACAATCTGGGAGATCCTCCCAAAGGATTCCATGCTGTCTGCTTGTAGGCCTAAGTGAAGATCCTGTTCTGGGTCAACTGGAGAATGCACTTTTCTCACGTTGTACTCTGTAGGCTCCTGTGGCAGAGTATTGAGCAGGGGCAGGAACTGTGCGAGAGCATTTTGACGTCGGTTCTTTCCTCCACCCAGGCTCACAAGGGTCCCATGTTTGCCCGAGACATAGATGTTGTATCCGTCTGGCATCATATGCTCAAAAAAAGAGCAGTCCTCCTTTACATAAATGTACTATTTGGATAAAGAAAATAAATAAACACTTGGTAAGGGACACGTGCTATAAACTGCAATTCACTTTGTAACAGTTCTGTGTTCACGTTCAGTTCTTCGATGTCTGTTTATCATGCACATGCAGGGGCCAAGGTTACTTTCCTGTACTGTTTCATTCAGGTTTTAGCTTTTAAAACCTGAATAACCCAGTACAGGACAAAGGTCGCTAAAGTGACGTCAAAAAAGTATGCTTTGTCAATTCGGTAATGTAATTTTGAGAAATTTAAACTGTTTTGCCAACTTTATACTAACAGCTACATGTTTGTGTAAATTATTTTTTAAAGCTCGCAAACAATCTGAAGCAGTTAAAGATGTTAAAATAGTTTGTTGGGGGTTGAATAAAATCCAATAGGAATTTTAATTGTCTATACTTTTGTTTCACGTTATCCATACATATTTAGAGCCTTATTCATACCTCTGTATATCTATGGATACGGATTCTATCTAAGCATACTTATTTACACAATGATGCAGGTAGGAGGAATGAACTTTTGAAAAGTAAATGTTGATGAACTCGAAAAACATCCGAAGCAAGATCACATTGGTTGTAATCCTAAATAAATAATTAGTATTTCCAGTATGAGTGTTGCCAGTATGTTCAAGTTGGATGATTTTTTTTTTTTTTTTTTCTGTTTGACGAATGGAAGGCTAGTCTGCATGCCCACAGGGAATAAAACCTGAGTCAAAGCACATAATTGGTAATAAATATAAGTATGAATGACTTACCGAGCCGTACAGCTTGCCGTTGGCTTCCATACAGAGAAACTGTGAGCTTGCGACACCTTTTATAACCACACAGCCCGTGTCGACGGTGCGGATCTCAACCAAGCCTTGATAAGAGGGCATAAAGAAATGGTATTTTGTAATAACTAGCACTAAGCAGTTTCAAATCTATTTAAGCCCAAGAAATCATGACTTATCGATAACTTTTTATGCCTTACAATTCTTGCCAGGTCTAATGATGCAGGAGTTTTATAATATTAACTGGGTGCATTTTTTATTTTATTTTATTTTTTTTTACACTTTGTCCGGGGTGAAAAATCCTGTACTTACTGTGCGAGCTCTGCATGTGCGATCCTCCGATCTTCCCGTCCTTGCTGATCTGCAGGTGCAGACCGGGTCTTGCGGCGTACAGGTGCCTCAGGCGGACAGATTCTCCCCAGTCATTGGCCAGGTGTGGTCCAGAGTCGGCCAATGTGACGCCGATCCAGCACGCGCTGAGAAAAATTACGAGAAGCATGTCTCGGGAATCCCTGTAATGTGCGGTCTAAGGCGCAGGCACTGGTGCTTGATGCGCGCGGCTGTTCTCTTGCGCCGTAGTCAGTCGGTCGTGGTTTCTGTGTGTGTGTGTGTGTGTGTGTGTTTTGACCTCGCACATCTGGCCTCTTAAATGCTCCTCTTTATCAGTTCAATCGATAAGCCGCCGGTTCACCCCTTTTGGCAATTTCTGCGAACGGGATCATAACACACCTTCTGGACATCCAACAGATGGTGGGGTTTGCGCAGCGCTGCGCCCCCCCCCCCCCCCCCCCTCCAACACACACACACACACACACACACAACACACACACACACACTGTATAGATACCTAAAACAAACGTACAATTCTTTTTTTCAATGTTTTTGGCTCATTTGTTTGGCTCGCCAAAAATTGCACTTCTTACAGCCTTTTTGCGCAATGCTCAAAACAATTTCTACATGCAACAATCAGGCAAAAGATAGCACAGTCACGGCATAAGGCATATCGCTCACAGTTTTAGTGATCTTGTAAAAAAAAAAAAAAAAAGTATATTGAAAGAGTTTCATTGCATTTTTCAGTAAATATTGATATTACCATTTTATAGACAAAAATATAGCATTTTACATCATGCATAAACTCTAAAATGTTATGAGCCATTAATGTTGCTTCTATTTGTAGTAAAGACCTACCTTACACTGTTTTCAAATACAACACTGAATTATAGAAATTTCGGTTCAAATATTATAAAAATATTTTTATTGCAGAAAAAAAAAAATCACCTGCACCTCACACCTTATATTATATATCTTTATAGATATGCGTCACTGTGGGGACAGTGAATATACAGCCCAAAGTTTTTCCTCATGGATATTCTTTTTCTCATGCCACCACACACCCTGAGTTTTCTTCCTCCTTCACTGACAGGCTATTGCTAATATACAGCATTTGTGCTTTCTTTATCAATAGCAGGTCTCTCCCTTTTGATCCAGATAATTACTGCATTCAGCGGAGCCTGAATACATTTTATATGCTTTACAGTTGTATGACAAGCACCTGCGATCTGTACGTTTCTATGTGGCACAGGTATTATTAGTTGTCCTTATACTGAGTTCATTGCCCCTACAAGCATATATAGGAGGTACCTGACAAATAATTTGAACAAATAATATTTAAAAAAATAATGTGCTATTTAAAAATATTGGATAATTATGTATTTTCAATTTAACTGGAAATGCATATGTTTTATATGTTGTATATGTTTTGAGTAATCAACTAATCGTTTAGCTTGAGATGACTTTGCAACGACAAAGCATCTATACAGAAAACGTAGAAAGCATTTAATGTAACATGTAAACTAATTACATATAAACTAATTTTCAGCTAAATCCCAAAAACACCCGATTTTAGTACGTACATAGTGAATTTACATTTGAGAAATTTCAATGATGCCCGAATATATTTGTTTTTGTGTCAAAGTATTTTGATTGTATGGATTGTATTTAAAAAATAAAAAAAAAGTAAGAAAGAAAAAAAGATAATAACGAGAGATTGAAATAATGTAAAATTTTAATTAGCTTAAAAAAGCAAATACATCATTTTCAACATAATCTTCTTGCCTTTCAATACACTTTCGTATTTCCTCATGTATTCCCAAATGTTTTAGGCTGAGCTGCGCAGCATCAGTATGCCATTGTCTTCACTTCTTCATCAGAAGTGAAATTTTATCCTCATACGGCTGCTTTCAGGGGACCAATCAGGTAAAAATCCGATGGAGCAAGATCATAGTTCCATATACTGTTGTTTATTTTTTTCCTGCTCGTAGTGATGAATCCATGTCTCCTTACCAGTAATTATTCTCATTAAGAAACTTTAGATTATTGGTCCAAATTTTGTTTGTAGATATTCAGAAGCTTTTGTTTATGCTCTTCCATACGTTGTTTCGGCACCAGGTACACCCTCAGACCACAAAAATCTAAGGAGTCCACACTGCTCTATTTTATGCAAATTAGAAGTGGGCCACCCATTTTCCCTCGCACCGCAGTTACAAATGAACTGATGTATCTCATTCACATCTGCACAGCTGTGATTGGGCAGACAGTAGGCTAGAGTGGAAAGCGCTGAAAAGACAGTCCGACCAACATTAATATATAGTGTATAATTTTTGACTCACCTGTTGATTGATTGATAGATAGATTGAATGATTGCATGATTGATTAATTGATTGAATGCATGAATGAATGAATGAATGAATGATCGATTGGTTGATTGAAAAGTTCTATCAGTCAGTATAATTTATGACTCACCCTTGTAGATTGATTGATTGAAAGGTTCTAATAAAGAAGAAACAAACAAAGAAACAAACAAAGATTGAAAAGAACACTAAAATGATAGAAAATCTGAAATATAATACATTATACATATTGTATAAATTAAAGAGATATAGAAATAATAGAAAGAAAGAAAGAAAGAAAGAAAGAAAGAAAGAAAGAAAGAAAGGAAACTGTAGACTGGAAAGGAATGTTTGTAAAGAAAGAAAGCATGAAACATTAAAAGGTAAAAGATGCATTGAAAAGAAAACAAGAATGCAAGCAAGCAAACAAGCAAGGAAAGAAAGAGAGAAAATGACTAGAGGTAAATGGTATAACAGATGTAAATGGGTCATTATGAGCAGAACACCCCTCCCCTGCATGGCTAAAGTACAGGCCTGTGTGTGTATGTGTGTGTGTGTGTGTGAGAGCGGATGAGATCTAGTGAACACACACAACCAGCAGGTCACCTTAAACAGATAATGTGCCCTTTCCCCCTTCTGCTCTTTACTCTTTGCTTCTTGCACTTTTTCATGAAGTGTCGGGACCAGCAGTGTGGCAAGTTTAGTTTGCACAAGGTTAAACAGTAGCCTACTCTTACCAAACCATCTCCATTCATGAAAATTCCAACTGAACAATCCGTTCTGTTTTACAGCCTCCTTTCTCAGACTTTGCTGGTGCATGAACATTGTCCTTAATTTTTATTCATTGAAGCTATTTTGCATTTTATGTAATGATCATGCTAAATATTGATAGGTAGTATACAGTCTAACACGCCACAGAACTTCCTCTAATAATCATTCACCGGTTATTTTATGTCGGAGTCGGTAGATGGCGCTCTATAACAATATTAGGCTAGCCTCTACATTTCAGTACTACACTTGTACTTGCTCGTGTTGCTGGAGTGGTATCATCAAAGAGTACACCTGTTGCATCTGTAACATAAATTAAGTGGAATTGCGACTGTAGGTTAAAGAATAATTTGAGCCACATCATTGGACTAACTTAAATTCAGATGACCACATTATCCACATCAGGGTCATGGTGGGTCTATTAGACACTGGACGTGATGCTGGAATACATGGCAGTCCATCATAGTCCACCACTAATTCACACCTAGGGGGAATATATCTTAGCTAATCCACCTACTGGTATGCTTTGGGAGGTGGTTAGAACCTGGAGAATCCAAAGGGGGCAGCACTCAGACATGAGGAAAACATGCACAGAAGCTCTTTACAGACAGTAATATGAGCTCAGGACAGAACACTGGAATGTGAGGCGGCTATGCTACCCCAAGAACCAATAATGTTTCATAATGTTATACTCAGAAAGCAAATTAAAGGTATGCAACATGGACCTTCACATTAAGAAAAATATATAGCCTACCATAGAACTAAGTCAGCGAGTGGGACATTCTTCCTTTAGAAAAGTGATCACCTGTATCTTTTGCCCATATGGATAATTAGCCTAATAGTTTGAATTACAGGGGAGCTATGGGAGCTATTTCCGTTACACTGAAAAGGATATGAACACTCTTGAAAGCCTCACCTGAGATGCTTAGGGAGAGCTCTAAAAATGTCCACTTTTGTGTTATAGGCTAAACTTTATTTTCCATAAATTCCTGAAATAAAAAATAATTACACAAATATGTTGATTTGGGTGTTTAGTCACTTATTTTGTTCTATTTTCCCAACATCTCACTCACTCCCTCGCTCATTGTCTATACCATTTTATCCTGTATCCATGGTCGCAGGGGGCCTGGAGCCTCTCTCAGGAGACTTAGGGCATCAGACAGAGTACGCTCTGCATGAGGTGGCAATCCATCATAGAGCACACACAGAAACACACACTCTCATGCTCATTCACACACTGCAGGCAATTTTGGGAATGTCAAACAGCTTAATCTGTTTGCTGTCTTTTGCCTGGGGGAGGAAACCAGAGTACCCAGAGGAATCCTACCAAGCAGAAGGAGAACATGCAAACTCCATGCTAACAGAAATCGACCCAGAACCCTCGATGTTTTCCAACATCTCTCTCCACAATTTCATGCATATTCCTGCTGTGGCTATCCATTCGTGGTGGTGCTGTACTCAAATTACTAGACTTGCGTAGCCACCTGAAATTCTTGTCACTGCGTGGGTGTGATTTTTGAATTAACTGTAAGTCATTAATTAAGATAAAAAAAGTGTTATTATTCAGGATTTCAGGGTGGCTTATGGATAGTCAAAATGTCAGAAACAGTCCTGCTTGCTCAGACAAGTTGATTCACTAAAAAAGAGAGCAACGAGTGATGACATGTACACACATGGACAAAATTGTTGGTACCCTTCGGTCAATGAAAGAAAAACTCACAATGGTCACAGAAATAACTTTCATCTGACAAAAGTAATAATAAATAAGAATTCTATGAATGTTAACCAATGAAAGTCGGACATTGCTTTTCAACCATGCTTCAACGGAATTATAAAAAAAAAATGAACTCATGGAACAGGTCTGGACAAAAATGATGGTACCCCTAACTTAATAGTTTGTTGCACAACCTTTTGAGGCAATCCCTGCAATCAAACGATTCCTGTAACTGTCAATGAGACTTCTGCACCTCTCTGCAGGTATTTTGGCCCACTCCTCATGAGCAAGCTGCTCCAGTTGTTTCCGGTTTGAAGGGTGCCTTTTCCAGACAGCATGTTTCAGCTCCTTCCAAAGATGCTCAATAGGATTGAGGTCAGGGCTCATAGAAGGCCACTTTAGAATAGTCCAATGTTTTCCTCTTAGCCATTCTTGGGTGTTTTTAGCTGTGTGTTTTGAGTCATTGTCCTGTTGCAAGACCCATGACCTGCGACTGAGACCCAGCTTTCTGACACTGGCCAGCACATTTCTCTCTAGAATCCCTTGATAGTCTTGAGATTTCATTGTACCTTGCACAGATTCAAGACACCCTGTGCCAGATGCAGCAAAGCAGCCCCAGAACATAACAGAGCCTCCTCCATGTTTCACAGTAGAGACAGTGTTCTTTTCTTGATATGCTGCTTTTTTCCGTCTGTGAACATAGAGCTGATGTGCCTTGGCAAAAAGTTCCATTTTTGTCTCATCTGTCCACAGGACATTCTCCCAGAAGCTTTGGTGGCTTGTCAACATGTAGTTTGGCATATTCCAGTCTGGCTTTTTTATGTTTTGTTTTCAACAATGGTGTCCTCCTTGGTCGTCTCCCATGTAGTCCACTTTGGCTCAAACAACGACGGATGGTGCGATCTGACACTGATGTTCCTTGAGCATGAAGTTCACCTTGGATCTCTTTAGAAGTCTTTCTGGGCTCTTTTGGTACCATTCGGATTATCCGTCTCTTTGATTTGTCATCAATTTTCCTCCTGCGGCCACGTCCAGGGAGGTTGGCTACAGTCCCATGGATCTTACATTTCTGAATAATATGTGCAACTGTAGTCACAGGAACATCTAGCTGCTTGGAAATGGTCTTCTAGCCTTTACCTTTAACATGCTTGTCTATAATTTTCTTTCGAATCTCCTGAGACAACTCTTTCCTTCGCTTCCTCTGGTCCATGTTGAGTGTGGTACATACCATGTCACCAAACAACACAGTGACTACCTGGAGCCCTATATATAGGCCCACTGACTGATTACAAGATTGTAGACACCTGTGATGTTAATTAGTGGACAGACCTTTGCTCACCAGTCCCTTTGCTCACATTATTTTCAGTATTTTCTAGGGGTACCATCATTTTTGTCCAGGCCTGTTCCATGAGTTTATTTTTTTAAATAATTCTGTTGAAGCATGGTTGAAAAGCAATGTCTGACTTTCATTGGTTAATAGTCATAGAATTTTTTTAAATTATTACTTTTGTCAGATTAAAGTTATTTCTGTGACCATTGTGAGTTTTTCTTTCATTGACAGAAGGGTACCATCAATTTTGTCCACTTGTGTATATGAAAATCCAAAAGATGTTACTTGTGTCCCTTTGTGCTTCATGGTTTTGTTTTCTGTTTGCTATGGTTAGATATAAAACTTCTTGCATGATTCTTTATATGTTATTGTGCCTATATGGAATGTTACTGGTGGTCACTGGGAAGTTGTGGTGCGCACCAGGAGGCTTCCCCAAAAGTTATTGTGTAATTCAAACGCTGGTTAGCCCAGATATTCTATTGCCATCTTGAAAGATTTCTCCTTTCTCTTTGAAAAGCCAAGTTTATAAGCCCCCAAAATGATACTATCAAAACTAGAATTCTGAATATAAATAACATTTAAAATTTCATTTTATTTATTCCACCAAAATGCTGCAAATAGTAATGTGTGGACATGACCACAAATATTAGGCTAAATGTCTGGTTTCAAATAAATAAGCTAGTTTGGAAATTGGAAGTGCCTGCATTTAGAATTTGTAAATGTTCCCATTACTTTACCATTAGAAAACATAAATCATGCGAATTTGAAACCTGCACTTATTGGTGTTTAAATTGACATTCACACAACTAAGGGTAACCTTTTGAGGAGAAAGGACACAACTGCTAGTCTGAGTGGTGTAATGAAAAAGTAATATAATGAATAGGGTAACAAGTTACTTTTGAAAGGGAGTAATGAGTAAAGTAAAAGTTGAATTCGAGCTATTGATAACGTGTATTCTCTACGCTACTCCATGCCTGTGAAACATGGACACTGAGAAAGAAGGACATTGCCAAATTAAATGCTTTTGAAATCAAATGCTATAGAAAGATTCTGAAAATTGGGTGGAGACAAAAGAAAGAGTCTGGAAAGATCTCAAGCAAGAAAAAATATTGGTGAAGGAGTGAATATTGGGTCTGTTTGGGCATGTATGCAGGATGGGAGAAGAATGATTAACCAGATTGATGATAAAGAGAAACAGAAATTGGAAACAACTAGTAGAAAGACCAGCAAGAAGATTAATGACATCAAAGAATAGATAGCAGTAGGGGAGCGGACAGCAATAAAATGGCAAAGGAAAGAAAAGGATTTTGGAAAATATCAGCATAGGAATAAAAAAAACATTGGCCTCCATGGTCCCTAGATGGACTACTGAGGATCATAGATAGATCGATAGAATAAGGAAAGGAATATTAATTTTGAAAAGAGTAACAAAAGTTCAAGAGTAAAGTTTGCCTGCTCACACCTAGCCTTGTCGCATAAACATTTTAGCATAGATGGGTGCTTATTAATATGTAGCAGTCCTTGGAGTAAAGTATTTTGGTAATGTACCAGATCCACCCAATGATGTACACGCCATTCAGAACAGGCCTTCTAGCTCTGCCAAGAAGAACCACAATTGGCAATGTGTTGTGCCATGGCAAACCTCTCCCTGATGCCACTGCCCTGGGTGTATGCACCAGCTTGAAAGTACATCAGCAGCACCTTTGTGTACCCACATAGTAAAGAATTGGAAAGCATGGACCTATTCTAAATAACAAACTAAATAAGTTTAAAGGATTCTCTCCTTTTGAGCTGTAAAGTCTAGTTTTTCAGCAGCATCATTGCTGTCCAAGAAAAACATCACTTTGGTGGTTGTGATCTGAAAATGACCCTTTGCCCTAAAAAAAGGGTAGAAGGAAATTTGATGTTTATTTTCTTTTCATTCAGACATTATAAGGACACACTGTGCTGATTTAGTTGGGAAGCGAGTCAGCATCAGTGATGCTTCCAAATCAACCTTGTTGGCTAATGGATGGGCCTTTTTTGCAGACACAAGGACATGTTTCCGGTTAAGCTTTTAGGGTCCAGCTAGAAGCTCATAACCATTAGGTTAGGGAGACTAGCCATTGAAAGGCAATTTTTTAATAAGTTATTGTGGTTTGTAGAAGTTCAGTTTTAAACATTATAGCCCAATGATATATGCTAATTCTGCTTAATTACTGCTTAGACCCTCTGCTGACAAAGATATTGTCTTTAAGAACTAATTTAATCTTCTCAAATCTAGAATGATATGAAAGCAAATACCCTTGTTTTGAATAAGTAAGTAATTCAAGTAGACCTCCCTTTGTGATTGTGCCTCTGTCCATCTAAGAACAACCTCTGAGCTTAGAGCAACAAGTTCAAAAGGGTCAGAAATTGTCAAGACCCTCTGTCCCAATACAGATTTTTCCCCTGGCACAGCAGTGATGTAGTCATTGCCCAGTGGGTGATATTTCCAGCTGTATAGTATACTGTACTTTGTGTCCATTACTATTGCAATATGATGCAAAATAAAATGAGTCTTTTAAAAAGTTGTTCTAAGAGCCTCTAAAACCATTAGGGCTTCCCAACCAAATGCTTACAAGATACATTTTTTGGAGGGGCGTACTACTTTTACAAAATCTACATAGCCATGTAGATTATCAAGCATAAATTTCAGTGGGCACTGAGAATTTAGTAAGGGAGGTATTAGGTCATTGTAATCCTTCATGGTCCCAAGACTGAGTAATTTCCTTTGCTGGAAATATCAGCTATTTAATTGGAAACAGCTGATTATTGCATCAACCAGTGACATCACACATTATTTGCAGCCTACTTTTCCCTGCTAGTTTGAAACACTAAGCATCTTGACCTTATCTCAGCCACATTGTTGACATATGCTGTCACTGCAGAATCGTACCAGGGCACAAAAGGGCAGCAGAGGGCTTTTATTCACACATTTATATGGACAGCTTTAATTGTTCAGTCTCTTCCTTCTCATGATCTCAGCCCATTCATAAAAAATGTTAACGTTCTCCAATCACATGGAGACATTGCAGTACAATCTGTCTATTTGTACTCCCTTGTGCAATAATGTCCTGTAGATCAAAGGTTATGCTGGGTGTATTTCCTGTCCATGTTGCATCCTAATGAGTCATAATGCCAACTGACAAAAACTGTAAATAAAAAATATTTATGCCACGTTGATCAGTATCGTATGGGACACATATCTGCTGGGATACGTCTGGATGTCTTGCACGAGCATGGCAGTGCATTAGAGTAAACAATAATGATGCACTGATATCAAGAGATCGTCTTTAAAATAAACAGTTACACGGGATGTTTACTTTTGGGTCGATAATTGGGGGTCAAACATTTCATGAAATTTTTTAGACACTGGTTTTTATACAGGACAAATGTCAGCATTGGACAGCATTGATGGTCAGACTTTATTTAACACTTAATGAAAAATGGCTGGATAATTGTCATTAAAACATACAACAATAAAACAGGGAAAAAAAAGATTCAACTGGATTAAAAATTGCATTCAGTAACGTGATACATAAAGGTAAAATATCAAATTGGAAATCTAATGGTATACTTATGCTACACTTTGTGAAAACCCTGTACCATAAATTGAAATTCAGGAAAATAAAGAAACTATAGAAATGATATTAGACAATAATAAAGATTTTTTTTTAATACAGTAATTCATTATTTTTTATCATCTTTATTATTATTTTTTGTCTTGTTTCACCGATAGATGATGCCTGACAACTGTTTACTGGTCATGTGTTTCGGTCCTGTAGTGCATAAAAACCAAATCACTGCATGAAGGTGCTATAATGTTATGATATATAAAACTAGTAATAAAATTGTTAAAAACATCAGGAACGTTTAAAGGAAACATCAGGAATGTTTAAAGGAGACAGGAGGCTAGCAGTAGAGTGAGGCCAAAGTTTGCTCCAACATTTTGGGCAGCACAAATTGTATAAAGCATGTGACATACTGTGAACATATCAATTGAAAAAGCATTTACTATATTTAACTATAGGATATATTAATAATATAAACAAATAACCTAAAAATACATTGCATCTGGGTCTAAATTGGTCTAATTGTATTAGTTCATTAGTACAAGCTGTGGTCTATGTCTTTAAGGCCACCTTGCAAGCAAGCAAATGTCTATCTGTTGCCCTCTTGTGGAAATCTCGATCAGATCACAGTGGCATATAACCTCACATCCACTGATCAAAAAAACCCCAGATATAATAGTGTTTCTACTATTCCATACACACGTTTTCATCCCGCTGTACATCTCATTGTGCTCATTGACTAGACCCACATGCACACTCAGCAGACTGTCTGTGCAGGCTGTTAAGGGACTGATTAGGCCTCTGATTTGCTTGCATGTTCCCCCACCAATGCCTCATCAGGGCTGTGTATGCAGGCACTCAGAATTCACTTTGAAGCTCGAAACCCTGTTTTGACTATGATGTCTCTTGTTCTTCGTTGTGCTGTGATTGACTTTGTTGGTGTTACTTTGATTAAAACCACGTGAAAGCCTCCCTCGCTCACTCTTTAAAGAGCCCCAGTAAATGACTGTCAGGATTACTGCCAAATTCAGGGTGTTTTGTTTGCTCCTCTAACTCTTTTAATGTCGTGCCTTCACTCGCGTTTTTGCACTTACATGTTTGTGTTCATGCTAAAGCCACCTCCCTTCCTTGAGTATCTTATTTGAGAAATGTTGCGTTCGTTTCCACAAGGGAATTAGAAAACCGAAGGACATACTTACTCATCTCATTAGTGAAATAGTAGATTTTCTTTCTATAATTACAAAGTTAATGCATGACATTTATATCAGTGCTTGCTTTTTATTTACCAGTTCACCTTGAGTTCAAGTTCAAGTTCCCAAGGGAATGCTGTGCTGTTAAGGCTATTTGGGAGTTTCAGAGCCTTGCATCTCCTGCCTGGAGATGTCATGGGTAAAGAGACTTGCAGGCCTGCCCCAATCCCTGCAACGGCAAGCTGCCTGATTACAGGGTATGGATCTGTATTGTTTCCCCTGCCCTAATGCCCCAGTGCACAGCTTTAAGCACAGTTCACAGCGAATGAGCTGGTTAGGATGTTCAGCGCCATTTGAAGTGCCTTGTCTTTATGAGCAGACATCTGGAGTGTCCCAAACAGACACCTTGCAGCTGCCCCTACAAAGAAAGCACAGGGTAAAAACACTCTAAATACAGCCTTTGGTCTGTGCTGCCAGAGACATCGGTCTCACTCTTCTCTGCATCTGTAACAGCATGCAAAAAAACACCTCACTGCACCTCATAGCAATGGGTGCAGTTTGAACAATACCACATCACATACTGGATGTGCAAACTAGGTGCCTTATGAAAAATTATGAAAAGGTTATGGTACAAATAGCGTATTACCCAATATCATAGTTCAGGTGCTAAATAACATGTTTGAGGAAATGTTGAAGCAGGCATTTTCAGGCAAAACACACTTTCTTTTATTTGTTCCTGTTATTTTGTTGTTTTTAAAATGAACAGATAATAACATTAAACATAAAGAAATATGTTTTTGCGACACAATTATCTCAACCAGTATACCATCACATTAATGATCTAATTACGTTCTCCTTAAAATGGTTTGGTGTTACTCCAATATACACTTACCATCCACTTTATGAGGAGCATCTGTACACCTGTGTGCAATCATGTGTCAGCTGTGCAGTGCAGAATACTGATACAGGTCAAGAGTTTTAGATAATGTTCAAAGAGAAGCACAAAAGAGATTACATAAAATGGTGCAAAAAAAAAAAAAAAAAGTTCTATATGCAGAAAAAAAGCTTGTTAATGAGAGAGATCTGAGAACAAAGGCCAGACTGGTTTAAGCTGACACGAAGGCTACAGCAATTTAAATAACCACTCTTTACCACTGTGGTAAGCAGGTCAAGCCTTGAGGTAGGTTGGCTAAAACAATCAAGAACAAGGACACTTGACACAGACTCATTACCTGGTCTTTTTTCAATTTTCACAAACTGTTTATTTTTGATGAAGATGTAGCAATAAACTGAAGATTTTGAACTGTATCTGTGTGATATAATGCGTTCTATTGCTTCCACATGATTGGTTATTTGAATAATTGCATGAATGCACAGCTGTACAGGTTTTCCTAATGGCAAGAAGGTGACAGAGCTAAACAAGAGGCAAAACAACTTATTTGTTATTTCTTTCACCTTTTTTAAAAAAATATTTAACAAGATGTAAAACTAAAACAGAATAGAGAAGAATGAAGAAATTCACTATCACCTGAAAGTTTCAGTTCAAACAGTAGGTATGAAGTGGTAAATTTGTATTATTTGTTGATTAGCAATCATTTAATAGTTGCCCTATTTTAAATATATTTCTTTGTTTATATGATGCTTTTGGATTATATCCAGTTGATTGTTAAAAAGATTGTCAGCATAACTAGTGACCTAATGGACATACAGTATAATATGCATTTTTTGCAATTGCTCATGGTATATTGCTTTTAATATTTTTTTTATGCCAGTTTATATAAGAGTGTGTTAAGGAATTCAGGATAGGATTCAGTGTAGCCCAGGCGATGCTGTTCAAGGGTGGAGCAGGTGCTTGGTGGTAGTTACTTGTGGCCCAGACCAGGTGTGGGAATTTGAATTCATGCATCAGGCTGATTTGCTTCAGTTGAGCTCAACCCATCCCCCAGTTATGTTAATCGTTTCAGCATTCTTGTTGCTATTTTCTGTCACAAGCCATTTACCGTAAAAGATTCCAAATTCTGTTGCTATTCTATTATAGAAATTAGTCCTTTTAAACAAAATTATCTCACTGTATATATAATATATATTCTCGATTAAATATGTTATATATATATATATATATATATATATATATATATATATATATATATATATATATATATAATGTTTTTAAATTAAATTAACCGAAAGTTAACTTAAAAATAAAAAAAGCTCTTAAGACAACTCAATAATTTACCTTTTAATAAACAATCCCTAGTTATTATTATTATTATTATTATTATTATTATTATTAGCCATCTAGTCCTGTTAAAAGTTAGAAACCACATAAATCTACTTAGCAATAGATAGATAGATAGATAGATAGATAGATAGATAGATAGATAGATAGATAGATAGATAGATTCTCTTACTTTGACACTAGCAGTTTCTTCTGTTTTCACATCATCCCTATTTTTAACATGACATCGGAAATGATGTTGATTTGGAAGAACAGTCCAGTAATTGAGGCCACCCACAGGTAAAGACTGAAACCTACATGAGAAGCCCCCATCATTATGCATCATTTCAATGGGATGAAAAAAGTTTAGGAAGGAAGTAGAATTTATTCACAGACATGGTACATTACCATAAAACTGAATTTCACAGCAAGAAGTAAAGAGCATATGACAATTTTGCACAAATAAATGCATTTTCAATTTTTTTATTTCATGATGACTGTTTATAAAATGGAAGATAAGAATAGATCTGACCATCACCTGAGTCAGTGGTTAACCCAAATTTGAATGTTCAGTTTTAATAGACTGCACTGATTTTACTATGGAATAAGCAAGTCAACAACTTATTTATAACATTTTATATGAAATGAAATAAAGGCTGAGACCTTGCTACTTGTAATATGACTAAATGCTATATCCAAACTATAATCTATGTCTACTATTACTATCCCTGTATGAATATGTGCCTTATTTTGTTACAGTAGGTGGTGTGCAGGCTATATATATATGAATAAGCCAAGCACTAGCAACTCAATTTCCTCAACATCTGCCATGAGCTCTTCTCCTGGAGTTCCAATCACCAACTAGTCAATTAGCAGCCAATGCACTTCCTGTTAGCAAACGCATCGTTGTGAGCTGTTTCAGCCAACGGGGTGCCCTGTGAAGTCTTTGTCCTGGAGAACTTGAAAGGCCTGTTGTGATAGAAAGGCAGTTTCGGGACCAAACTGTTTAGTGGAGAAGAGGCACTTGAGAGGCGGTTGGATGTTTATTTGGTTGACAGACGACGGAGCTGACGCAGGTAGGTGGAACAGGGCAGCTATTTTAAGGGGGGCCTTTACAACCCTCATACATTCTGTTTATTGGAGCAGAAAGTTGTCATTCTTTCAGGCAATGACAGAGCTCCATTTAGCTACAGCTCATGGCCAGGAATACTTGTGTATTAAGTGACCACACCTGTCTCCGTTTGCCTGCTCTTTTGTTGTGGCAAGATGTTTATTTGAATAGAAGTTTGTGGATGCTGTGGATTCACTAACACTATCAAGAACCTTTTGGAAGTCATTTCTTTTGCTAGACATGGATCGTGGGAATGTTAATGAATTTGTAATGGTGCTTCTTAGAAATCATCAGTCATTATCTACTTTTTTAGTAAATTGCCCAATTACATTTCCACTAAGACCACTAATTGTTTCAGATTTAAACAATTAAACAGTTTTGATGCTTCTTTACTCATTCAAGTCCATTGTCAAAGACCTATTCTGACCCTAGATCTATTACTTTTGTCTATTAGGTGACAAGAGCTAACATTAAAATGCCAGAGGGACATTAGAAATCTGCAGGGATTTTTTTTTTTTTACTGATGGTGTATTGTCATAAATGGGGAGTCCGAAGAACTTGATAGTAAAGTAAAGTTGCTGTCCAAGATTGGAAAAATCCCTTCATTAGCCAGCACTCAGAAAAAAAGGAAAGGCCCTCTTCAGCTCTCCTTTCAGGGAAGTGCATGCCTGGAAGGGCAGAGACTCGTTCCCTCCTGCACCCTCCCAGGCGTCTACTGCATGAAGCTTTCTGAACTAAAGGGGGAGGATTACACTCCTGGGAGTGACCGTTTGGCCTGTAAAAGCCACCCAATCTGCAAACCAGGCCCTGGACAAAGTAAACAAAGGCAAGACAGTGACTTGGCACTGCTGTCCCTGCAGAAATGCTGCCCACGCATAGTCTAGCAGTGTCTGCAAGCATATTTTTAGGCTCACCAACAAACTTTGTTTTCTATACTTAAACACCAAAGTGACCTATTCTTACTTGTGTTTTATGCAACCAAGGACTATTGCCTGGTTAATATGATGCTGTAGTATGCCAGCTGTGGATGTGGTTTGTGGGAACGGGTTAAAGCCTACATCTGCTCAGTCCTGCTTTTTCCTCAGAAAGGAGGCATTAAAAGCACACAGCTCTTTTTTTTTTTTTGTTCTGAGCTTTATTAACTTCCACTTAAGTTAGGATATTGTCATGTGCACAGCACATACATCACAGTGTTGAACAGCAACTGTATAAAACTACAGACAACATTTGGTAAATGTCAACAAGGTTTAGAGCACACCAACAGACAGCCAACAGCTTCACCAGAGATGAGAAATGGCAATATTGAAAGGAATTGAAAGAAATAAAAATGAATAGTTTATTTCCATACTGTTTATATTTTTAGGTACAACTTACAGTATAAAAATTGACATTGGATTATTAGAAATGATTGTGGAGTGGCTGATTAGATTAGGCAATGATGCATTTCTGTTCATTCATTATCGCTACCGTCGGAGTGCATGGTCATGCTTGTTGATACTGAGAGCTTTTGGTTAAGCAAATCTAGTCCGGTTGATTTGTATCTGTTCCAGATCATGATGAGGGTCAGAGAAGCTATTTGCCTTCACTGAGCATCCAGCCAATTGTAAACAATATCCACAATGATGCAAAACAGCTCCATTTGGAAAGAGGTTTGACACGGCTCTAGGAAAGGAAGAAGTAAGGAGAGGGAAATGGCTCCTCTGACACAACAACATTTCAGATAAATGAAACAAAATTTTAAAAATTCAACATAATCAGGTAAACTAAAAACATGAATATTAGTAATGCAGAGGAATTATATGATGCAAAATAGTGGATTTCAACAAATACTGTAGTACATAGTCCCCTTATTCTTCTCCAAGATTTCTCAGTAGACATGGCTGTGATTTCTTTTAATGCCTTTCGTTCTTGTGTCAGTCTAACAAGGGATTTTCATTCAAATTTGAACCTATGTACTTGTCAGAATTAACTCTATTCATCCATTCAACCACTTTTCTCTATCCACATTCACCATATAACACAAAACATGGTACTTACATTAATTAAAGAACATTCTATAATTTATTTTCATGCTAATTTCATTTTGTACCTATAATAAACAAAATTAATAACAAGGAATGCTTAGTTTGAGATCATCTCAGTCTAAATGGATTTGATTAAACCGTTTTCTGTTACTTCTCCTGAAACATCCAATCTAAAAAAGCAGCCACTCGGCATTTCACCAATTTACGCAATGATCTATTTAACAAAATATATAAAGAAAAATATAGGGTTACCGGTCAAGCATATAGTGCAGTCTCACAGCTGTCTTCAAATATTTCCACCATGATTATCATTTCTAAAAGTAAATCACAGGGTAAAGATAGCTCAAACGTGACAAGGCGCAGCTAGTGGCCTTCCAGGACTTCAGCTGAGGGGCGATGCAGCAACAGGAAAAACATTTGCCGTCAGCAAAACTGGGAAGAGGAGTCTGTCGGTCAACAACGTTATGAGGTAGAGAATGACTGAAAGGGACATATGTCTCCTTTGAACTTATCTAATTATTTAAAAAATATAAATAAATAAAAGAATGAACCACAAAACAGTTAAAACAGTTGAATATGAATATGTAACTATATGTTTCACAACCCAACTATTCCTGATTTTATGCTTTTTCTCAGACCTGAACACACTTCTACCAAGCAATCAAGAATGAACAATAAGTGGTACACATGTGCTGAGAGCTAAATATTGGATTAAGCAATATGTCCATCTAGGGGTCCTTGAGGATAGAGTTGGTAAATGTTCAACTCCATGGCCAATTTACATTTCATGTTCTTTTATCAGTATATATGAATACTGACCTCTCTCTCTCTCTCTCTCTCTCTCTCTCTCTCTAATGATTCCCTGAACACCAGGATGACCTGTAATGTACTACAGGGAAGACTGAATTCAACAGAATTTGTATGAGGTGGTCTAGATTTTCTTGAAGATACCTTTCTTATAGATCTGACAACGATTGACAGCAGATAAGTTCAGAGTTCAGCCCCCCAACCCCATCAGCCTTCCACACCCCACCTCACCCTATTGGAGCAGAGCTAAAAACAGATTTAAGGGGTGTAGGACTTCAGCAGCCCACTTTCAGTGGCCGAGAGTAAGCCGATACTGTTTCGGTTAGACCCCCAGAGCTCAGACATTGGACAATGGCTTCAGTGCGTAATACCATTGGGGTTGGTACAATTACACAAGTCAAGAAACTTGAACTAATCCTGTGTTGATGCTAATCCTGCATTTCACATATGCCACTTTGGAAGTCATAGATATGACTTGGAGCATGTTCAAGTACTTATATTAAACTGTCTATAAGGTAACCAAACAAAATATAGTCTCAGAAATAGTCGAACTAAACTAATCTTTTGCTTGGCACTGGAGTGGTAACATTGTGTAGCTGTATTTATGTATTATCTTTTTAAACCATTAATATGTTTTATTATTCTTTTACGCATAATTTAAGATACATAACTGAGCCTTAAGCAGTAATGTACATTTACTCTAAAAGCCAAGGTACTGTAGATGTGCCTTTAATTGGGAAGGTGCATCTACTGTGCTTTTAATTGGGAAGGTGCATTTACTGTACCAGTGGCAAGAAAAAGATTAGTTTAGTTCAACTATTTCTGAGACAGTACTTTGTTTGGTTACAATTATTTTTCAATAATTGAAAAATAAATTATTAGACTACTTCTAGCCGAAGCACCCCAGCCCCTTGCCAGTAGTAATTATAATAATACTTGTGTCCAAGTCATATTGATGAGTTCTTCCAATGCGTGATTCTGCTCATTTTCGACATGACATGCACTTCATCAAAAGTCTACGTCCAAAGGCATATAAAACAGTAGATAAAATTATATAGAAGCGCCAATCCTCACGCATGCGCAGGTGTGGTTTGGTGTGGTTATATGCGGTTTTGGACGTAGCCTATGATTTAGCAGACTTTCCTATTTAGGGACAAAACATCCACCACTCCTTTCCTTACCCCTAAAAAACAGTGCAAAAAATATCATATTGTAGTTAATTGTAGGAATTTCAGGTATTAAACACTCGGTAGCAGCAGAAAGGATAAATAAACAAATAAATTAAAAGTGTTTTTTTTCCCACACATAGAAAGAGGCTGTTTAAAAGGAAATATAAAACGAACAAATATAAATAGGCTAATATACATGATAATAATGATGATGATGATGATGATAATAATAATAATGCGATACAGTTGACCTCGTGTGTAAGATTTGTGGAAAGTGCATCGTCCGGGTTTTCCCTCAGGATTTGTTGCATGTGTCGTGCCTTCTTCTCGTTTTCGTTCAGATTCTCGGCAAGAAATGTGTCACCGTCATTGCCGTTGACACTCGGTTTCCTTTTTTGGTTTTTCCAGTCCTGCTCAGTCCGATGTACATGCCCGGGTATGCCACGGATTCGTACGCGTTGTAGTTGTTTGCCAAGAGCGTCTCTTTAAACTTGCACTCGTCTGAGTAATGTGCCTGAAATGGAAAAAGGGACATTATAAATCTTATACTGTGTATAATATAAACTAAGGAAAAACATGATGTGTATGTTAAAAGAGCAGTAAAATAATGTTTTTTTTTTTTTTTATAAAAAATAAAAAAAGCTAACGTTTTTATAATAATGTCGAACTAAATTGCACTTTACATGGAGAGCTCTCGTGGTTTATGTTTTTAATTTCAGGGGTGATGTATACATTTAAACATGAATTAAGGTACATAAATTACTTTTAGAATTTAAAGGGGCATGCACCAGTCTAGAGGTAATTTATACATAAAAGGTAATAAAGGCATCCAAGAAAGGGTGTAACAAGATGTTGTGGACCCGCTTGTTAAAACGAAAATGATCTCATAAACATCATGAGCATCTTCTGCAGCCTGAGATATTCAAGATGAGTGATGAAAGCCTTCATATCATCCAACAGAAGGAAATCAAATTTAAATCTTAATATTGGTCAAAATATTGGTGAATCATTGATGAATTCTTAAAAGGAATTCCAGAAGCAAAGCATGTCTACTTTGGATTTTTTATTTTTTTTGTCTTCTAAGGATTTTAATGCAGGCTTCAGTCTATTTTATGTCCAGGCCAAGTCAATCTGAGACTGCTAGTTAGATGACATGGGATGGGATGGGATGGATGGGATGAGGCAGCTCTGTGTGTATGTGTGCGTGTGTGTTACTTATACACCCAGTATGGGTGGTCCAGACTCTCTGGCCAGTTCATCTTTACTCTGGAGCAGGACAGTAGGTGCGCGCAATGCTAAGAATGGAATGCGCGCGTCTGAGTGATGTACTGCGCTCCCGGGTTTATCCAGGCCCATAACCAAAACACGACTATGAGCAAGCTCAGGATAGACAGGAGAAAGGGGCGGCGGGGTGGGGGTGGGGGGGGGGGTATTATAACTCTAGAACAAGGTGACGTGCCATCGGGCACCGATAAGCAAGTCTACAGCCGGAAACCGGTCATAAATCATCTCGTGAACTCACAGATCCGTAGAGCTTCCCTTTGCTGTTCATGGCCACGAATAGCTCGCTCCGGACGCCGTACAGTGTCACGACTCCGCGCTCGACCGGAGATATCTCAAGAAGACCTGAAACCAACAACAAAATACATACATGACCTTGGGTGACTCATATCTGTAGCCATATCGGGCCACTGCGTTTGTAAAGTGCTGGGATTGTTTACATTTTAGAACTCGACAGCATCCTTCTTGAAGGAAACTGCACTTTCCGCTTGTGAAGAGTTTCGCGAACTATCATTCCGTGTGAAGATATTAAGCATTCCTCCGTACTTGCACACTTTTAGAATATTGTGATGCACGATTATTAGCTGCTTTAATGCACTTTTTAGACTAAATATCTCTGACGTTAGGCAAAGATTGATGCCTTTTAAACCATCAAAAGTTGATGATTTTTACACCATTCACACATCAACCTTTTGCCTGTGCCTAAGCTAAATATGTGCGTCCTACTTAGAATGTTGCCTCATACCCTTTATAGAGGCGCAGCGAGGCTCCTGCGTATGCAATGAAAACGTATATGTAATGTATCCCCGTCGAGTTTTATGCATTGCCTTAAAATAGTCCATGGGGACACAAAACAAATCTCAGTATCGATACTGGATACACAAGTGCCTGGTGCGCTGCTCTTTGACTGCTGGGCAACTGCTTACTATAGCATGACAGACATATGCTTATTATATATCCTGCGTCTGCTGTGGTTATACACCTTAATCTGGGTTGGCCATTAATTAGACACAAACCGAAAACCATGGGATTAATGTTCCGCAACAGGTATCATTGTTCCAGGTCCGACTTTGGGAACAACTTTACATCTTGGCCCGGTTCTGACCCATCTATGCTACACAGACTTTTGTGGTATTATCAAGGTGCGGAAAGCTTTCATGGACCCAGATGTTGCACCCCACATGTGGTTTGTTTCACAACAAGACAGAATAAGCAGCCAGTTACATTAGTCACCTATTGTATCACCAGAAGTTAGAAAGTAGAAATGTGATTGGATAGATCAATGCATCAGATCATAAGAATTATATAACTATAAATAAGAACTATTTCAGGATATACATTAATATAGGTTAATTTTGACTTCAAACAACACAGTTTTTGCTCTCTTCAACTGGCTAGTGCTGAAAGAACTAACGTATCCTAATATGTCCTAAGCATTCGGACCAACGGCTCAAAATAGGCCCACATGATGAAACTTACTGTAACGGTTTTCGTTGTGCACCCCAGTAATCCTACCGTCGGGTAATACTTGGAGATGAAACCCAATGCCCACGTTGCAGTAGAGGCGCCGCAGTCTCTTAATGCCCGTGAGATATTCACTGTCCCGGTTGACTTCTCGCTTCTCCCCGGGAATCCGGGCCAAAGAGCGCGAGTAAAGAGTCTCCCAGCGTCGGTCCACAGGGAGAGGTGCGCAGCGCACCGAGCTCGCCACGAGCCCCAACACCAGTAACGGCAAGAGGGCCGAATGAACACTCATCCTCCTGACCAACACGGAGGCACGCGTCACTGTCTGCAGGAGTTCAAATGCGCTAAAAATATGCTCTTTGTCTATTTTGGTGTCCACGGTTCCCCCCTCGCCGCCCCCCAAAAAAGACTCCACAGAGCAAAAGCGCTTACTCACAAGCGAAGCTGCGACGAAGCTGCGCTGTTGAGCGACATGAAGTCGCGCTCGATGTTGTAGCGCCCTGAAATCACACTCGAGTCCAAGTTTGCTGCTCCGGGGAGTCGTGTCTTGACCACCGCTCAGCAAAAAAGCTCGGGCATTGCCTAGCCCGACAGCGATGTTTATTATGAAGAATTACATCACGCGGTCGAGCGGCGCATCGCGGGGAGACATGAACCACTGACAGCGGACTGAGTCCTTATAACACGCGCGCGTCTGAGCTGTGGGGTTTAGCAAGGAGGCAGCGCGCGTGCATGCGATTGGTCAAGCGCGACGGTGTATGTGTGTACGCGCACACACGCGAGCGAGTGTCCGTGTGCGTTCTCATTCAACAAACGTCATGATAGCGCTTTAAAGATAACGAAAGTTTTATGGCGCGTTATAAACTGAGTAAGTGGGTGTCACGTTACTAAGCTGCTTAGAACCGCGTGGGCTAGTTATAGCAATACTTTGGTTATAGTTCTCTACATTGTAAGAAAGAGAAAGGTGAAATAATTTATGTTTGAGAGGATGTCTAATCGGAAATCACCAAAATAACAAACCGTTGTGTCAGCCAAGAGGCAGATTTATCAATGAACAATAAAAGGAAAAAACAAAAGTCACATTTAATTCATTGCGAAAGCTAATTAAAGACGGCTTTCAGTAAAGGAAACTGACTCATGTTCTCTGTGAGAACAATACAATTTTCTCTAAGCAAAAACGCGTAATAAACCGTACATTTCCTTGTCATTGTTGTGGTATTTTCAAATATGTATACTTTACCTAAAATGCATCCTTTACACTTTAATCTATTGGTGCACATTGCATCAATATTAAAAGGAATTCATATTTCCAGCTGAAAGATTAATATTAAAAGCACAAAATGTAAGAGATCAAGAGTTTTTTGAGTGGACAAGTGCACGTTTAGGTTAAGGTTAGCTTCTCAGCAAAGGAACAACGCAGTATGGTGTAGTTTATTGTCTGATGTTGATTGCAGGCATAAAAAGTAGTTGTTCCATCCGACATGGTCGAAACGGAGATCACTCAGACTGACCATTTGTCAAGTCGAGTGGTCATGTCGTGCATGTTGTGCGTCACTGCAGCAGCGTGGGGGACACAAAAATGGAAACGGCTAAAACATCAACATTATGAGTCAAGCTTTCTGGTGTGTGTGTGTGTGTGTGTGTGTGTGTGTGTGTGTGTGTGTGTGTGTGTGTGTGTGTGTGTGTGTGTGTGTGTGTGTGTGTGTGTGTGTGTGTGTGTGTGTGTGTGTGTGTGTGTGTGTGTGGCCCCAGGCTGATGTGGTCCTCTAAATGCGCGCTCCCTACTGATGCAGCAACGTAAACTCAAAACCCACAGGAGGCAATAAAAGCCTTAACGACCTAAGGACATGCCCTGTCAGTTCGCATCCTCACACTTTAGGTTCAGAAAGTGCCAAACTGTACCCTGGTGTGTGTGTGTGTGTGTGTGTGTGTGTGTGTGTGTGTGTGTGTGTGTGTGTGTGTGTGTGTGTGTGTGTGTGTGTGTGTGTGTGTGTGTGTGTGTGTGTGTGTGTGTGTGTGTGGACTACAATTATAAATGTCGTCAGGTGAAAGGTTGCACCCCCGCAACAAGAATTCTTGATATATTTCACATTTATCTTTCTCCTATCACTATCATTACATACTATTAGTCATTTTAATATTGAAGATATATTGATAGTGTGTACTTTAATGAAGCTGCCAGGCTGTTCTTGTCGTTTTACTTGATGGCAATATCAAGCGTGCATGCTTACACTGTTAATATCAATAATACAGAAGTGCTCGTGTTACTATAATTGATATCATTTTAACTTTTTAAAGGTTTTCAGATAAAATATACTACGTACAAAAGGTGCACAACATGTTCCATTGGTCGCATCACTTGAGTGACAAGGAAATGTGCAGATTTGGTACATTTAATTGTGAGATGAATAGAAAATCGTAATCTTTAATGATAACATCAGTTAGATAGAACGTTGTGTCTGATACACATACAAAGAAAGGTAGCCTAATGAAGGTAGACAGGGAGCCTATAAATGAATATACAAACATCCTTTGATACATTTTACACCATTCTGCATAATAATGCATACATACTGCAGTCGTGCCCCTTGTCATGATGACACGTTTTCTCACGTTCACGTCTGGCTACACCTCATTGTCTATTGACAGGGCCCCGTTTCTTTATTCCAAGACATCAAACTGAAATGTCCCAAATGCTTTAAGATTTCAGGCTGTTGCCCGAGTTTACTCAACCTCCAGTCTAAGGTTGGGTGGTTCACTAATGCTACCCGCTGATGGGGGTCTTTTGCACACAGAAACGCGTCGTTTGATCTTTATGGGTGTGTGTATAGTTTGCGAAGCCTATATGATGTCGTGGAATCAGGCAATGATCAAAAATTCTCAATTGTTGGGCAGATTTTATTATAAAAGTCAGCAATTGAATGGGCGGGTCTTGGCTATGCTCGGCTGTTAGTTTTGATGTAAAAATATTATTTTTTAAATATTATATATAAATACATTTACCTTTGTCCTACATTTGGAGAGATTCAATGATTATGAATATTAATAGGTCATCTTTCCATGTGATCTTGATGATTCACTTTTGCTGGAGTCTAATATTGTCGGAGTACGTGTACAGATTTAATTATTTCAGTCTCCAATAGAATAAACAGTCCCCCCCCCCTCATTTTTGTGTCTTTATATTTATCTCACGTTTAATAATCATAATAATAACGGCTGCGCACTGCCGCTCTCCATGGTGCTGCAACCTGACTCCGGTCAGAAAACGAATTCTATACTTCGGAGAAAAGTTTCCTTTTCTGATATCAGTAGAACAATAAGTTTCTTGTCGTTGGCATCGGGATTTAAAATTAATATAATAGACGAAATTGTCTGATTGAAAATTTTTGTATCGAAATAAGAAATCAACAATTTGGCTACTATTCGATGTTTAGAGCAGTTGGATGGATTCTTTATTAGGCTACATCAAAAATTAACGTGTTTGTCTTTTCCCACTTAAAATTCTGCTAACATGTATCCATGAAATAAATGAATCATTAAAAAGTTCTAGCTTTGTTATTAATTTTACCCGAAATAATCGATCCAGTCAGGTCACAAACATTTATCCAGAATTCAAATTAATTAACAAAATAATTGTTCGTCCTTAAGTCTTGAGCTTGTTGAGAAAGTGGATTTAGATTCTCTGTTTTTGTCTTCCTCGCCCTTTCTACAGCATGATTATTGCCCATGGCAATCAACAAGCCTCTGTTAAATTGCCCTTCCTATAACTGCACCATTGATTCCCAAAAAGAGAAAACATAGACGTTGTGTCCTATCCTGTTGCCTATTGATCTTTTGCAAAGACAGCTGGAACTTATTGCCCCTGCAATACTGCTGTTTGGGTCCAAGGTTTTTTTTAAGTACTTGAGCCGCACACATTGATCTGATAAGCAGTGCTGCCCTCTATAGTTCATTTATAGAAATTACAGTGAGGCAATATATATGATGGTTCTGATAACCATATTAAACTCGATTTATTGTAATACGTTGGATAGACGCGTATATTCTGAAAACTACGCTAAAATAAGACTTAAAAACCTACAAATGTTCAAATGTTCAAACTTTATTCAAAACCAGTCATATCTATAACCAGAAACTTCTAAGACGCAAACAAATGTTATGTGATCTAGAAAACAAACAAGAAAGTATAAGATGTACCGCGACTGGATCCAAAATGTAACAAAAAAAAATGCACATGTGACTGACAGTATGTTATAGCAAACACTTCGAATAATGCCTTTCACTTTAATGGAATTGTCCTGGAACTACTAATAATATACTTACTGTCAGTAGTTTCAAAATCACATTAATTATATAATTAATAATCTCACAAATGTTATTTCTGTTAATCCTGTTAATAATAGACGACAGAAAAGGAGTCATATTTTTGTTGCAAGTGCAAAGCACCTGTTAACTTTTTCTTTCTCATTTATCATATTAAAAACGAAACCGGAGGCTATTTTAAAGGGGTGCACCTTTTTGTCCTTCAAAAAAATGGAGGAAATTAACATTTGACAAATCTGACAAATGGATTTGACCTTTTTGTCTCTTCCACGAGTCATTTAAGAAACGTTCCCTGTGGGAGCTGGTAAATCTGGTAAAAAATAAGATAAAATAAAATAAAATAAAATAAGGGCTATTTCAGAATGATTTTGCCATCGTTCGTCACTCCAATTCTCTTACTAATGTCCTATATTAAAAGTCTATAGAATGATAGTAAAGCAATCGGTACTCCATAGGGAAGGTGGGATACTCCCATATGAACTCGGAGCTCCACGCACATGGACGGTAAGAGTTGTCCTGCATCAACCAACGGTCCACCGCCCCCCAAGGACCGATGGGTCAATAGCACAGGAATTCCCGACCATACCAATTAGCCAGACACGAGGACCGGAGCTCTGAACCCCTCGGGCCACGGGAGAAGGAGCCTGAATAGCCCTGAGTTTAATTGGACGAGCTTCCACTAACCTGAACCTTGTACTTGTGGTCATTTGTAGAAATCCTTTGTTGAGTGGTCGACTTAAGTGTGAACAAATGTTAAACATACTGTTTAGAATTTATCAGTCATTAGCCTCAGGCAATTACGAGTTGTATTCATGCTGTTGTATAGAGCAATTTGTATTTCAGAAAAAAATTATTAACGAATTAACTCTGCAGTATACGCACATCAATTTGATTGCTAATCCTAAAATTTTGAGTACTTTGAAGTATTTTTTCAAAATATACTACTAATATAATACTTTGAAGTATTAAGTCCAAATATAATTTACATTTGTTTTGCAAGGGAATGGGTTCCCTATTTTCTTTTTAAGTGAAACTTATAAATGCTTTTCAATAATAAAATCTATTTATATTTAATTATAATTTCTCAATGCGCCATTTCTCCGTGTAGTCCTAGCCTCTATCTCTACCAGGTGTGAAATATATACACGACTGTAATGTATAAATCACAAGAATTAGCCACAGTGTGACTACCTGGAAATTAATAAATACATACGCAAATAAATAAAAAAAATATTTGGCACTATTTTTTTTATTAATTACTCTAAATCCCTCCACACTGCTTCGGAATACTTAACAGTGTATAAAATGAGGCGTGAGTAAAACTTGGGGGGGGAGGGGGGGGGACAACATGCTTCTGGGTGCATGTGCAAAATTCAACCATAGGTACTTCATTCATTTGTTTAGTTCTTCACCCGATGATGCATACACGTGCTAGACCTTTTTCTCTAAGTCGCGTTAATGAGCTCGCTGTTTAACATGGCGGCAGAGCCGTTATTACTGAGCTAAGGTCAGCTGAAAGCGTCACCTCTGGACCTTAGCTTAGCCCTGAATGCCACTGAACTAATAACACTCAACAGCAACGTGTGCCTCAATAGATATGAAGAGCATGAACCAATGAGCACAGCAGAGCGTGTCTAACCAGATGGCGTTTTAGCGTGTTTTATGTGGGTGTGTCAAGTTCTAAAAAATACTTCTACAGTTTGAATAGTCTTCAAATATTACCAACTTGTTTAAATGTTATAATTAATTTCACGTTTTCCGTATAGGCTATATATAATTTCGAAATTTAGAACTGTAGCTTTGAACGGATTATTGAGATTTCATAAAAATGTTTTACGACAAATATCTAAAAACATATTCCATACAATCGTATTATACACGATAGCCCAAAAAATAAAGTCTCCATACGTAGGGCAAATTAACACTTTTAGCAAAATGTAACTTTTTCAACCCTGTGCATGATTGCAGTTTTCTTTCCAAGCAAGAATCGTCTCTACCACTCCAGCCGGACTTGTGTTAAAACATTAGGTGTTATGTATGTAATTGCTTAATAGTGTGAATTTCCTAATTTATGGAGACTTTTGGGACATCGTGTATATTAGAATTGTATGGAATATGTTTTTAGATATTTGGCATAAAAATATATATATATATTTCAGAAAGTTTTTTATGGTCCACTTATTTTACTACATGCCTTTTAAGTAATATTAGGTTTTAGCATTCATATAACAATGTGTAACCGTTTCTATGGAAAAAAATGTCATGTTCCCTCGAGATTTGCCTTGTTTTCTACATTGCCAGCTTTAGCTGTTTTTGAAAAACGGCTAAAGAATGTCTCAGACAGCACTGCTTCCCAGGTTCCCCTTGAGATAAGCCATTGTCAACCTCCAGAAAGCTTTCAAAAGTCTAGTATAAAATTTCACTTTTCTCGTATAGATTTCAAAAGCTGCAAGCCTCTCCAGGCTCGTCAACCAAGATTACCACCTTTAATTGAGCCAAAAGTACAATTTGAATTGCAATTTATAAAGTTGTACGGACAATTTATCCCCTTTTTAAAACATTTTTTTCCTGGCAGATGAAGTTTCTTGCTGTAGAAGGAGGTGAAAAGGGTTGTCCCATGAGAGAGTACCTTTCATAGATAGTGTCTGTTTAGAGACCTCTGTACCTGTGTGATTACTTTTACAGGTGGACTGAGCAGAAATGAACTCTGTCCTCGAAAAACAAAATGCACCAGAAATTCAGAAAGTTGGAGTTGAAATCTATTATCATTAAGTTTAAGATGAATTAACAAACCACATAATTTTAAGCCACTATGCAATTGTAAAGTTTGCCAAAAAATCAAAGGTTTCTATTCAGTTTTAATCATAAGAATTACATTTTCTTTGCAAACAATAGAGATATTTCTATTTTTAATTGAAAACCTTAAATGCAACATTTGTAAATATCTATATTTCCGTATAATTTATTGGTGACATTCCTCCACATGTTTATCTTTCAGTGTTGAACAGCACATCTTTACTTTACGCTGCCACATATTACAGTGTTTGATACATAAGAAAATTAATTCACAACTTTACAAGTGACCAATAATTTCATTTGCCACATGATTTTTTTTTGGATATCAGCCCAGATAATCTGTGTTCACAATTCTACTCATGTGAGCACAAATAACATCATTTTCTTCTAATGGTAATGAGAATTATTAGGCTATTATTAAACTGTAGAAACTATGTCATCAATAACTTAACACATGGACAAAATAAATATGCATACCATTAGTAATATACAAAGTACTTCTCATTGCAGTTTAAGAACAGTAGACTATCACATGTACATTTTGTAAAAATCCCTCTGTTTAGCATGTACCTTTGTCTCCTACTATACAAGTTAATGTGATAAAAAGTGCTTTTCTGGACAGCTCATCTCTAAAGTCCTTTAGTCCAACAATATAACACATCTTCGGCACTTTTATCCAAATTCCCTAATTTTATCTTTTAAAATATCACTTGCTTAAGAATGGGGGAAAATGTCGAAAGTGACTATACATCTTTCTACAATACATATCTTCCCGATGCACATGTCTGGAAATATCCAGCAGTATTCAGTTTTGGTCATATAAATGCATTTGGAGTGTCCTTACATATCAAATGCAAGACTTTTTAGGAATAATATATAAAGGAGAAAATGCTTCTCTTAATATAAGGAAAAGATCTTTATATCTAAAATGATAGCATATTGCCATGAAAGGTCTTCCTTGAAATTGTCTATTCCAGTTGTCCATCTGAAGTCTCTTTCTTGTGACCAGATTTTCCTCTATTACCCCTCCTGCCATGGCGTTTGGGTTCCTTGTGCCTCCGACTCCTTCGTTCAGCACGACCTGTGTGGGATCTTTGATACGTTGTCTCGTCTTGTCTGCGCTCCAGGAGACGTGAGACCATCTCATGATCCTTGTTGCCCAAAACACGGGGCAGGAAGAGGGAAGCTTTGTCTGTGCTCTTCGTCTTAAAGCCCCTCCTGGGCCGACCTTTTCCATTAATAGACACGTACCACTGCTTCTTGACAAAGGCTCGATGCTTGTTGCCCCGTCCACTGGATCCTGAGTGCTGAGTCGTCGAGTGGTGCCGTGAAGCATAGGTATTGTAGCCTAACTCGTGAATGCGCTCCAGAAATTCACACTCCTTGTTAAAGACTTCCTGAAAGGGCATGGAATAAGCATCTGTTAGACTTTAGGAAAGGTCATAGATTGAATGTCTGATCACTAATTTGTGATATTTTTTTTTTCAGTATATGGACCGTCTTTTCATTGATTTCGTGGAATAAATATCAGCCATATAATGGATTTAATCAAGGCAAATTTTCATGTTTTCTTTTTCATTTATTAAGTGATGAATGACTTTTATTGTACCACAGTGTAATGACCAGATCTTATCTAAACAATCATTTTAAAATTGTATGTTTGCCATTATATTACAAAACTTGTCTTGTAATCTCTTTAAAAATGAGAAATTGAGAGATCAGAGACCAGAACTCACAATCACTTCTCACATTCCGAATAACCTGCACAAACTGCATATGTCAATCTCATTCCCTTCTATTTTAAAGCTATACAAATATGTTACGTTCACCTTTATAGGGTAACATGTGGGCATGCTGGTTATCCATGAAAACACCACCATGTGGCGATGGAATCAAATTGCTTATGTGTCATCTGAGCCTATGAGTAGCTTTGCATCTCAAGATCTATATCTTTTTTTTTTCCCGGGTGATGTAACCCTTACCGAGGCATATAGGCGACCTTTCTCATTCATGGCTAAATATCTTCCAGAAAACAGGCCCTTGATGGCTACCACTCCAACATCCACCGCAGTGATCTCTAAAATGCCTGGAGAGAAGGGAAAAAAGTATTTACACACAATTACTATAAAAATAGGTCCGAAATATTTTTTTTTTTTTTTCAAATTTCCCCACTTCCATGTAACGTGTTGAATTAGTCATGTTCAATTTACCCTCTGTTAATACTGCTGAAAAATGTATTGAAATGGGATACCGAATTTTTATGTCGGCGACCCCTGAGAGTAAAGTGCAAACATCTCTCTCTCTCTCTCTCTCTCTCTCTCTCCCCACTCTCTGACTTAAGGGACTGTTGGGACTTAATGACTCGTTATATTATGAGTACTTCAAATGGTTTGTTAATTATGAGTCTGAAAATTATGCAGTGTATTAACAAGAAGAGGAAACAAAATGTAATTTTGAGTTTCATGTCCCTTAGACAGCCCTCAAACCATGCGCACCTTTTCCATACAATTTAATCATCTTTTCCTTTTTTCCCCCTTTCTCAATTAAAAGCTTTGCGTGTTTTACCATGATCACAGACATATCTGTTTATGTTTTGTGCTTGCTAGTCGCGCTGATTGAGTTACAACCCACAGAGCAACTCCCGACAAAACCAATCCAGTGACAAACACGCTGACAGATTAGATAGCCCGACACGGAGCGCCGCTTTAAGTGCATGTTTATTCAGTGATTAATGGCTGCTCTTCATTCCAGGCCCACTGAATAATCATCCCATTTACTGAATAAACACATCCGTTCTCTGTCATTATGTGAAACTGCCTGCTAAATCCCATTTTCATATGGAAATGCGCGTCCATGCCGTGTTTGCGCTCGACTAATTGAGAGACCCGCGTCTGACAAATGACCGTGGGGATAACCAAAAAACACACTGATCATTAGGAACAAATAAATTAATATGGCAAAGTGTCATTAACGTTATACGAAATGCTCGGGGAATTTAGTAAATTAAATATTCAAACAAATAAATACATGGATTGATAGATCCACGACTTAATAGTATGAATATGTTGAGATCAATTTAATTTAGAGTTTTTCGCATCTTCAAAATTTAGTAATCGTGCATATATACCAGTGTTTTAAGTTTGGGAACTATTAATGAATTTAAGTTTTCGAGCTGATATGAGACTTCAAAACTGTCACTGTACATGGAAAGCGTGTTTTAAATTCAAAAATGTGCCCCAAATACATTAAACGCTGTGTACTTACTCAGAGGATTGTCCTCTTCTAAAGATCCGTCTATTTTCCCGTTTGAATGTATCTGTAGGTGATATTTAGTAGCGCAGTAGAGTTTCCTGCGCCGCGGCGCGCCTCCGAGGTGCTCGTAAACGCCACCGCGACCTCCGGCGTCGCGCCGGTGTCGCGGGTCACACGGCTGCGCCCCGGCGCACGGCTGCGCCCTCGAGCCCGCCGAGCCCCGCGCGCCGCTGAAGAACAACACGCTGAGCAACACCACGAGCTGAATTATAAGCATTGTGACATGGTAGGACACTGGCAAAACCTCGCTGGATCGCAGACAGTCTCGACTCGGCGTCCCATCAAAGATGCAGCATCATGATTCGTCCGCGCGTCGCGACGCCCGTAGCGCAGCTAGCCGCTCCGCGGAAACACGCGGAAAGTTTACGCGTGCCACTGTGCCCTCTTTAATCTGCCGTAATCTGGTCTTGGAATGGCCGTGGCCATTTATTAGAGCCGGCGTGGTGACAGCAGCGTGGGCTCCTCTCCGCGGTGGTCATAGGTCCTCTCTCTCTCTCTCTCTCTCCCTCTCTCTCTCTCTCTCTTTCTCTCTCCAAGCAGGCTGCTGGAGCTAATCTTGTCGACAAGGAGGAGGAGGAGAAAAAAAAGAGCCAGTGGATTTCACAGGGAGGCCTATCGTGAGATTTCCACTGATCGACGGTGTGTGTGCGCGCGCGCGCGCACAGAAATAAAGCGAACTCACCGCAACAATAGCCCCAGGCCCGACCAATTGATACAAAGGGAAAGGGGAGGCAAAGGTATCAGTCTTGTGTGAACCGAGAGGGTTTGCAGAGTAAAGGATAAAGTTACACAGCATTACACACAGTGCAAAAAAAGAGGGGGAAAAACACGCATCACAGCAAGCAGTGAGCCGATTTTTGTCTTTTAGAAGAAGCCAAAAATTACAGCTGCATCCGAAAATCATGCGTTGTGGTCATACGCATCATACGCATCATCCTCGGGCGGCAACCACTATCAAAAATCAATTTCACCACTTTTAGCTCGACTGAACAGTAATGTGACCATGCACACATGTATACATGTGGCTTCCAGGACTTCATATTTGAAACAGATGCATGAGAAATTAGCGACACGAATCCGGGAAAATAAAAAATACCAGTTTTAAACAATTGAGGTGTAAAAACAACGTTTTATTATAGTTCATTATGGGTCAGTCTTGTTTTATGTTATATTCATGTGTATGTTTTCAAACGTATTTTAGACATTGTTCTTTATTATCATATTTTGCAGATTTCTTTAAATAAAAAATAACTGTACGTAAGAGCGACGTTGTATTGCGCAGCTCACTCCCGCGCAGAAATAACGGCTCAGTCTTTCGGTCATGTCTAACATGTCGTGGTCACGATGTCCGACTCGATCTCCTTTTGCCATGACGCTCTAAAGAAAAGAAAAAAATGCATTCCTCCATTGAGCATCGTGTCGGATATTCTTACACATAAAAGGCCCAGGCGGGAAGGGGGGTTAGGATGCTTTTACTGGAGAGAATCGACCGATCGAGACGTTTTTTGTCCTTCATGACAGTCCAGAGAGGATCAGAGCAAAGAGCAGGCGGGTATCCTTGCCATGTGAGGAAAGAACATCCGGCAGCGTATAGTCCAGACTTGCTGTCTACAGTCCCACCAACTGATGAAGAACGCACCTTTTTATTTTATAGCTTAGAGAAATCCCTTGATTTATATGTATATATTTCTAACTGGCTACATTCAAATCATATTCGAATGCATGACCCAAAATTCCTTCAGCTGTTACACTGAAGGCTGGAGCTGGAGAAGTGGGTGGAAGCGCGACGCACAAATGGCTCCTGCCTAAATTGCTTCCATCTTGGTCACATTATGGTTACCATTCTCGTAATTAGCACCATCATCTACAAATGTGCTTGCCCTTTGGCGTAACACCGGCGTTTGCTATAGAGAACATGCATGCTTTAAAACCTCCAGGGAGTACGCACTTAATTGGTCTTTCCTCGTCCATACATCACTGTTTGGACACATGAGTATTTTTTTTTTAATAATAAAACCACTAGTTGTTATTGAGAGCGTATAGACACACACACACACACACACACAGCCTGGTATCGACCCACCAGGGTACATGATCGTGTGTGTGTGTGTGTGTGAAAGAGAGACGCTGCTGTGATGTGGTCTAATCCTGACAGAAGGCGGGACTTCAGATGTGGTCGGCCTGTTTCTTTCTAGAAGCATTTTAATTACGAGCCCACAGCCGCCCACCAAGTCTCGCAGTAATAATCAGGAGCTGTCTGATTTTGCGCGGGCACTGCAGAGAGAGAGAGAGGGCTTTTTTCATGTACACCATTAAGTTTGATTCTATAAGCAAATCAAATCCGCAGAGCTGCTCTTCTAAGGTGGTTTAAGTAAACATATAGAACAGGGGGTAAAAAAAAAAAAAAAAAAAACTGCTACTGGCCTATACGCTGCTGTCTGATGGCGTATTCGGTCCCTGAATTGTCACTGAAGAGGACAAGAGATGCGATAACGTTAATTGCGCACTTCCTCCCAATTAGAGGGTCTTCACAAACTCAAACTCCAGTTTATCTGGCTTGCTTAAACGAGGGGTAATTGCAGATTTGCTTCTTCAATGTTTTAGCGTCACTGCGTTTGTTTCCAAGCTTATATACAGTATAATGTGGAAGAATTAAATTGAAAAATAAATGCAGTGAAAATAAACATATAAAATAAACACATTTTTATCTATTTGAAATATGTAGATAACATGTACTGTGTGCCTGTGTGCTTTAATGAAGACAAAAATGAATGTTTCGATGTCACTTTTAGCATGCATCGTTTATGTAGAAAGAAAATCACAAAAAGTACTAAATCTTTTTAACACTAAAACTCTGTGCCTGTGTGTGGGTGTGTCATGTAGATGTTTAGATGTTTTTATTAAAGGAGACACTTCAAAGCATCTGTCAAATGTTTTGAAATTTTATGTATATAATGTATTTATATATAACATCATTTTACATTCATGGCACTTGACAGATGCTTTGATGTGTCTCTTTTAATAAATACATAAAACATAAATGTGTGTTTGTGTGTGTGTGGGTGGGGGGTACTTCATAGTAAATTAGGAAAATATTATTTTCTGCTAAATTAATATAAATATATACATGCTATCTATCTATCTATCTATCTATCTATCTATCTATCTATCTATCTATCTATCTATCAATGTATTTTATTTATTTATTTATTTATTTATTTTAATCTGCCTTCAATTCAAGAAAGTCCTCAGAAAAGTTAGGTCTTCTGAGCCCTTCCTAATTGCCCTCCAAATTCTCCAAAAGCTTGTACACAAAGGCACCCCTTTTGACCTCATACCAAAGGTCAACAATCACTATTTTTTGCTTGAGCAGAAAAGGAGGCACCAATAATCCAAAGCAAACCTCCGAAACATTTCTGTTATACCTTTAATCATGGTATGATTTCTTGCTTTTGGTGATGTGAAGGCCAGGCCTCAAGCTGCTCCCACTTTCCCAGACTCCCCTGCCTCTCGTCCGCACGACAAATCGCTGCTGAGGCCCTTTTGTTCGGCGGGTGCTTTGATCTCACCTGCCTGTCAGCGCGTGAGAGGGGAAAAATGGAGTACAGTTGGAACGCACTGCAAACAAATTGGCCAAGCACTCTATTCCCGTAGACTGGCCTCATTAGTCCAGGTTGAGCCAGGAGAAATGTTAACCCTTTTTGGCTTACCATGTACACACAACCTTTATGTGCCCAATCGATCTATCTATCTATCTATCTATCTATCTATCTATCTATCTATCTTACCTTCTGTGCAAAGGAACATACAGGCAACATAGTTAGTATATTGTAAGCTTTTAACATTTTTAAACATTTTCCATTATTGACATTATTGCACTGCCAAAGAATACTCATCACCATATCAGCACCATTAACATGCTCATTTTAGCAGAAAGGTGTTAATGTTATAGAGAATCTTACACTTTGGCCTCACTGCCTCATTGCCCCTTTTCCACTTTGTAGACTATGATGTCAAACGTACTGGACTCATTTTCCATCTGTGGTAAGGTCACGCCCAATTTCTCTGTGGTCGCCAAAGGACACTTTTTATTTGCTTTGAACCAATTCAGATACAACACCTTTAACAGATTTCAGAGACCTCGAGATCATCTCACACATGACACACACGTTTCATAAATCTTGATGGCAGAACAGTGTGTGATCTGTCTTCGTCGGCCAGCAGCACTTCAACAAGTTAACCCACATCTCTCTCTCTCTCTCTCATTCTCTCTCACTCTCTTCCTCTCTCTCCCACACTTCTTGAAACCAGATAGGGCTTTCTTATACCTGTGCAGCCCTTTGATTCTTTCCTGCAGGTCTCAAATACCTTTTGGGAGGACAGTGGAGTGCTCTGCACCTTCCAACAGTAAAATGATTGTGGTGGCCTGTAACTGTATAAGCCATCAATGGCTGACACACTGAATGCTCAGGGTGCACAGGGGAGTTGGTGCTAAGGAATGAAAAGTGGCTAGAGGACAGCAAGAGCAGTCAATACCAGCAAATGTTCTAACAGCTGTACTGAGTACATTGGTTCAAACAAAATTTAGAATTGTATTGGGAGAGTTTTCAGTATATTGCCAACCAATAAGAAAACCTATTTATTAATAATTTGCCCTGTATGTCATTAGGATTATTCCTTCTTAAAATGAGATTGTTATATCGCTTCATACATTTATCATTCAGTGAATTTTTCATACGGTTCCATCTCAACACTCCTCTTTTTAGCAGGGCTCTGGGTGATGGGCGCTGGAGGAGGGCCACGCTGTCACTGCTCTCCCGACAGTGACGAAGCAGCTGTCAGTGACTCATTTGAAACTCAATGTCACCTAATTTCCCTTTAATATAAGGGCATTGACGCAGGGGATGGAAATCCCAGCAGGGGCCGCTGCATTTGAAAGGTACATGTTGATAGTGTAAAAGATGGATGGCTGAGGAGTGTTTGCTGCAAGCTGTATTGTTCCCCCGACTCCTTTTGAAAACATCACGGTGACATTTATACGGACCCTCTCTGGGCTTTTACTGTGAGATCCCCTTTGTCTTCTCTGTGCCTCTCCGAACATGCTCGCACATGCACACACCCTCCATGCTAGCAGTAAATGAATTGCTCAGTGCACCGGAATGGACAATGAAGTGACGCTGTGGTTTCCCCGTACAGGTGTAACACAGCCGGCTGATGCAACATTATGGGGGAACATTCATTATGTTTAGTGGATTTCTTTTTATTCATATGATGTATTATAATTTTAATTATAAAACTATATTGAAATGTAATATTATATATTATTTATGGGTTCATC